>OW028660.1:2826250-4239375 GCA_932294365.1 Diachrysia chrysitis | reverse complement strand
TAGAAGGAAAAACTTAAAAAGACGTAATAAAATAGAAGGCAAAATTTAAACTTCCAGGCAGTGGCCTCGGTAGCTTAGTTGGTAAAGCGACTGGCGCGTCAAGCCAGGGGTCGCAGGTTCGAGTCCTGCCTGAGGTTTAAGTTTCTCCTTCTATTATTTGTATTTAATTACATACCTACTATGATTCATTTGACTGCACCAGACAGTCAGAAAATCCCTCAATTTGGCTTGCAATACATTTGTCACCAGGATACGCTTCCTAAAACTAGAAGAGTGATATCTTTCGGAGGTAAGTAACCTCTTACGTAACCTTAGCAGTCATTCCCCTTGGCGTTGGTTCATTCAGCTGTGAAATACAGACTGACGGCCAGACAGACACCTAGCCTTATCAGAACTACAGTATACTTTGATTTTTGGTATCAAGAAACAGTAGCTATTGTTTACAGTTTTTTATTAGAGACTGATTTGCTGGTAAGTCAAAAGGAATTTGTTAAAAAGAAGTGTAATTAACATACACACCTACTTCATTAGATAAATATTTACAAACTGAAGTATATAACTTTAAAATGCTAATGAAAACCCATAAAAATGGGGTCAAAGAATTCGTCCACATCGCTGTCAACTGGAAGTGTACCGCAAAGAGCATTGCCACGTTGTTAAGATGGCGATGCTTATCCTCTGTCTGAGATAATAGCCAGCCCCTCGGTCACGCGAGGAAAAAAAATTGGATTAAGTTAATTCTACCGTTCTTATAACTTGCCCTACAATAGAAAAGTTATAGCGTAATTTGCAGGTATTATTATTTATGATTAATACGTTTAATATTCGACCAAGATGCTTTTTTACGTTATTATTATGGATTCAAGAAGAGAAATACTCTTAAATCACAAAGAATATTATACTAATGTATTTTTTTATCAGTTTGCTCGATCAAAATATCTATTTGCTTAGAACATAAGCATCTCTTGAATTTATCTAAGATAGTTCTCTCAAATATCTTTTGTGTAATCACAATCCTACATTATTAATACCAGCGAAAGATAACATCATCAATCAAAATTAATCACGAATCGTCCATAATCACTCATGTTTTCCAGTTCAAAATTGCCATTTCCATTAGAACTGTCAAGTAGCATCACTAACTTAACCAGTACCTATAAAACATGGAAAACATTCGTCGTTTTATCCCCATTTACGGAAATATTCTCGTCGACAGCCTGTCAATATCTTCATTGTAATCCACTTGACAATAGGCGGTTTCCAGTAATAAACGCTTGCAATTGTTTCTCGCTTCACAGCCAGGAATATTCCGTAAAACTGGTGGTTGATACAGTTATGCCGGCGACGGACCGAGTAATTGAGAGGGTGTATTTTAAAAACAATAGGCTCTATGTAATCTACGCAATCGATATCGCTATAGTACCGTTGTGTACTGTTCAGTATACATCACCAGTGATATTCCAAAAAAAATTGTACCTAGTTTGAGGCTCTTAGATATGTTGACTCAAATTGATCAACCTTACTTATTTGTTGAAGGATAGGAAGGCTATTGGCCAAAAACTAAAACGTCAATCAGTTTTAAACCGCCGTTAAGTCTCATGCTGTCTCTAAAGTATAAAGAAGCGACTAATAGACATTTAAGAACGTCTTCAAGTTAAGTTGCGTTTCAGTATTCGGGTGTAAAAGTCATAGAAACTGATAAATTTTAATCATAATTTCAGTCTATATGGTTCTTAACGTCTTAAGAATAACCACGTTACCAGAATAAAAAAAAATCCAGCCAAGTAGTGTGTTATAGCGTTGTTTTAGCAGCAACAGAAATATATAAGTACTCTGTAAAAAAATCATCTCTCAAGATAATACGGTTCAGGAGATACAGCCCGCTGACAGAGAGATGGACGGACAGCGGAAGCTTAGTAATAGGGCCCCGCTGGCACCTGGAGAACGGAACCCAATTGGTTCAGAAAAATGTATAGGCATCCTTCTTCCTTAATTTATTCTGAAATAAAATCCATGTGCAGTATGCATTCTTCATTTCTTGCACATTTAGCTCCCGGTCTGTAACAGATTACTTTGATAACTCTTTTATTGTATCTCAGTTCGAACAACTGTATGGATAGCGTTAGATAACCGAGAATTATAAAACAATAGATAAGTTGTCGTGTAATGTCAGTTTTAGTTGAACTTCTAACCTCTTTGTTAAACAGCTGTATTGTTAAACGAGTTTTGAATATAAATAGTGATTGGACGTTTTTCTTATTATTTTTTATTTGACTTGTTTTTTTTACCTTGCCGTATAGTTAGGGCCCAAAATAATTCAAAGTCCGGTGAAACAGTCAAAGCCTGCGCTCAGGACAAATGGGTAAATTTCTTAAAAAAAAAAGTGAAATTCTTCTAAAGCCAAATAACATACGAGAGCTGACCGCTTCAAATTTCATTACAAAGATAGAATCCTTTATTTGCCTGCAAAATTAGATCCCCTAATTGTTTCAAAAACATATTATTATTTCGATGCTTCATACAAAGAGCTAATTCAATTAAGCTCTATTCATGATAAAAGCAGTTAATATTTGAGTAGTTTAAACTCTACGACCAATGTACACATTGGCATATCCCCCTTCTTTCCATGATCTGTGACGCAAACGGTTTTTTAATATGTCATCGCAAATTTTATATAACATTAGTACGGTCTTGTGTTTATAATTTTGATTTATATCGATAAAATCCGTTAAATAAACTGTGAGTTAACTGATCGGCTTATGATTACTATCTTTGTAACGTTATTTTAGAACTGCTCTAGATAAACAATATACATTTATCATACGTTTTATAGTTACAGTGTGTATTAATGGCCTTAATAAAGAAAAAATAAGTAAATAAAAAAAAAAAATGAGCATCGATTTTTTTTTTATCAGCTTGTCTATTTCATAATCCAATTTAAATCTGATTATAGATAAAAATATGTACCTCCATGTTTATACATTACTAGTTATATCTACTACCTACCTACCTACCCGCTTAATATCCATAAATAAATGTCAAATGTGTTTTTCAATAAGGAATGTATAAACCCATATTTCACAGCTCATTCCTAGTAAGGAAGCAACATTTTTAGTATTGCGATTTTGTAAACAGTATAATGTCACAGAACTAGTGACCTAATGCAATGTCTTGCAAAACAACAAAAAAATATAAGATAATGAATATTGATATATTCGTAGATTTCTATTCTAGTGACTTTTAGTTATATGTACATTTTTTATTTATAAATACATTTATTTTAAATAAGTAAATTCATTATTTTATTTTCAAATGATATTATACACAGGATATGTATATCTTCATAGTTAACGACGTTTAAAATCTGATCGCGATGGTATATGTCAAAATGTAGTCAAGTTACACTAATGAATAGTACAAAAGATAGGATAACCACGCAAGTAAAAGAGAGACAGCTATCATTGAAAACTTCCTAATTATAAGGTTTTCGAGTTCTCGAAATACGAGCGCTTACAACATATCTGTCTGATTTTTAAATATAATATCATTATTGTTTTGTGTTAAACTGATAGAGTTGGGTATGTTTTGATTTAAGTGTAGAATAAATAAAATAAATAATAAATAAATGTGGACAACATCACATACATTGCTCTGAACCCAAAGTAAGTAGCTAAAGCACTTGTGTTATGGAATTCAGAGACAACGAAGGTACCACTAACACCCAGACCCGAGACAATGTAGAAAAGTGGTTTTCTACATTGACCCGGCCGGGGATCGAACCCGGGACCTCAGAGCTGGCGACACCTTGAAAACCGGTGTGTACGCCACTCGACCAGGGAGGTCGTCGAATTTCAAATACTTTTTTCTTAGGCGTATATTCGCGAAAAAAATCTGTACAAAATGCACATAATTTAAATTGTCACATGGTATAATGACGGTAAACACGTGGAAACGAGAATTTAAAGTGGTTTAAAGTATAAATCTATAACTATTTATATAAATGTTAAATTATTTCACCTTGACATAAGATTTTCACGTTTTATCAAAGAATTATTAGGTATTGGTCCATATTATTTATTATTGGTTAACGAGTTTAACTAAAACGGGTAGTCTGACCGCCATTTATTAACAATTAACTGTTTTATGTGTGTTGCAATTTTTTTGCTATGATACTACGCTCATTATTGATTTTAGTGATTTTCCGTGCGACGACAGACGTTTATGCAAAAATATCGATGGTTCCGATATAATTAGAGTAATATTAGGTGTTGAGATAGTTTTCATAAAACGGCGCGCTCTGTTTTGAAACAAATTTTATGATTTTACTTGTTCATACTTAGAGTACTTATTATACCTATGGTGCCTACACTATACAAACACCTACTTATATGTTACAATGTTATAAAAAACATAACAAGTTATCAGCTAAATATAAATAACAAATTATAGCATAAATGACAAATTAATTACAAGAGAGAACAAAATAATATTTCGTATTAACAGCGCACTTAAACCGGAAAATAAACCCAATAATATGAAGTTCTTAGAAATGACCAAAAACCCAATGTTTACCAATTCTGATCAATATTATAAAGTTTATTATAAACTAGTCACCATGTCTACTGAGGCCTATTTTTTTGTAAATACTTTATTGCTACTAGTTCTACAATAATTAAATTAATAAAACCAATAAAAACACTTAAAGGGCCCGAACAGGAAGCAATTGAGTAACCGGTTGAGATAACTTATTAAACCAACCACTCCTAAGTTAACTTATATATTTTTAAAAATCAATTAAAAACAAAAATGATTGCTATTTGAACAGAACTCATAAAATAATGTTGCTACTATCAGTAGTTTTGGAGGAAAATTATTATCCCACCAAAAACATTTTCATGTAAAATGTTGCCAAGACGAGACCATATGACACGCACTGTCAAAAAGTTATCAGATCTCGTGTAGAGCCAAGCTTCTAACTCTACACGCCCCAACTCTACTAGGCCTAACTTTACAAGCTCTACGCCTTAGTCAAAATATGTGGCTTGGCCGTTTCGTTACTACAAGAACTATTTTATAACAGAAAGTAAGTAATGAACAGTAAATAAATTTTTCACCTTACGCTCATGTGAATGTAGCGAATTGTAGGAAAACGAGAAGGACACTTTTCATTCATATTGAATATTGATCAAAGATGAGGAAAATAGAGACTTAATTTCCTATAAATTCATATCTTACCGTTTGTTTTTACTAATGGTGAGTATATATCCTAGACTAGCTTTTGCCCGCAAAGAATTCAAAATGAATTTTAATGACTATTGCTTTGCACCAAGGTTTTATGTGAGTTTAACATTTTTTTAATAATCGAATTGAATTTTCAACATGTGTCAAAATATAATGTAATTTAAATCAAAAGCACTAAAGAGTATTGATATCAACTTCGATGCAAATCACCCCCAAAATAATCACGATCAGCGGTTTAGGCTGTGCGTTGATCCGTCAGTCATTCAGGACAAAGGATTTTATATTGTATATATTAAAGTAACAAAAAAAATATCGTAAAAGCCGTTAAAATTCATATTTATAAAGTTATACATTACCTTTTTTAGCACAGTTATACTTAAAATGGATACGTACAGTTATTTTACATTTTTTGTCTTTCTTATTTTATTATTTCTTGTTTTTTTCGCTTCCATTTTTGCACAATGTACGTATACATTGTAGTCGACCTTCTATATTAATTAAAACTGTTTATATACTAGAAACATATTTACTAGAAGCTTTTTAAATTCATTCAAATTTGCGAGTTTGCCAAATATTTAAACCTGCCGACTTAGTAATTAGATAGTGACTCAAAACTATTGTCTTTGGCAGTCATTATATCTGGGACAACATTGCATTTTAAACCTTAACGACTGAGATATGAAGTTTAATTTACTTTAGTTTAATTATGATGCGGAAATTAAATTGTCTGCTAGCTTTTAAATTTTGCTTTTGTTTTTATTATTTTTGACTGTAGTTTCTAGAACATTCGTTTCCTAGTTTGCAAGGGTTAACAGCCTCTCTCAAAGTGTATATATATATAAAATAAATATTTCTATGTATATATGTCTTTTTTTTTCGTAATGCGTACATAAATAATAGTATCTTATCTTTACAGACCAGAAAATAGATATAAAAGAAAAAGAAAACGTGAAAGTCAGTCGTTCCTGCATAAAATTAAAGACATAATATATATTTTTTCCTTTTTTTAACTCAGTCTCCTTTTATATGTCCTAAAATGCATCCTTACTGTAGTATTGTTCATGTACAGCTCTTAAGTATAATGATTCACTATTTAAATTAGTATAAATAAACTAAACCACTATGTTAGCTTTACACAGTTAGCTTTGACCCACAAAGTTTAAAGTGGGTGTTTTTTTCTCAGAATTATACTCATTTGAAGTCACAACAGCTTAATGTTAAAAAAACTAAAGTGATATACCAAAAGCTTTAAAAAAAAACTAATGTTAATAACATGTCCGAACACTTTAAAAATAAACAAAACAACTGTTATTAAAGTAATGTACTTTTTACAATATTTTTAAGTAAATAAATCAACGATGAATAAATTAGGCAAATCTAAGAGGTTTTGTTTTAAGTGTATATAGTTAAGTTTGTAAATATTTAAAATTGTTAATTTATGATGACTATACATACTGACCATATTTTTATAGATTAAGGTACGAACGCACTAGGCGAAACTGCACCGCAGCGGAACTGCGCAAGCGCAACACACACGACAAAATATTTTTTATAGGAAACTAGCTGTGCCCCGCGGTTTCATCCGTGTAAGGAATTCCCGTTCCCGTGAGACATTGTTTTGATAGTTATTCTGCTATTCGGGACGGAGACAAATCCAACAAATCAAACATTATGAAAATCGGTCCACCCGTTCTTGAGCTATAAATGGTGTAACTTAAAAAAAAAACGACTTTGTCTTATTTATATACTAGTTGGTTCACGCAGCTCCGCCTACGTGGTTGTCGGTCATCGCGGCAAAAAGACTATCTATTTACCAAATTCAATTTAAATCGGTTCTTTAGTTTTGGCGTGAAAGCGTGACGGACAGAAAGAATTGCTTTCGCATTTATAATATTAAGTAAGGATAATAAATACAGATTGTATGAGACAACTAGCTCTAATAAAGTCTCTTTGCTTTTTTTTCACTGCCAAATAAGGCTGTTCTCTAATCCCTACTTTTGGACTCTCAGTCATCTACAGAAGTCATATAGAAATCATATTTAAGTCGGCCCAAATGTATGAGGAAAAATTTCCAGACAAAACCTACTTCCCATAATATGCCTTTCCGTTGTAAAAAACAAAACAAATAAAGCGTCATATTATGTGAAATGACGCAATGTTATGTAAACACAGCCTTCCTCTTTGGTGACGATGAATGTCGGACTGACATTCGGTCAAGGTGTTGAACGATCAATGACCTAAACAGCTGTTAATTATGAAGGTAACGAATTATTGATGATGACGTCACAAATCTGTCATGAGAATCGGAATTTAGACTCTATTTCCTTTAGTAAATATAATAAACTACATACATATATTAATTTATTAACCTTGAATTCAATTTAGAATTTTATTGTCAGAGTAGTGACAAATAAATAATTAACTACTAAAATAAATTATTTTAAGAAGAACTTGCACAATAGTTTCCGTTTGTATAAAACAAATAAATAAAACAACGTCGGGTTGGTTACACCATATAGCTCAAAAACGGGTGGACCGATTTTCATGATCTTTAATTGGTTGGTTTCTCTCCACCCCGAACTATAAAAACATCGTAAAAAAGTCAAGAGAAACTAGAAGGTCTTACGGAAACGGGGACTACTTACGCATGTGAAACCGCGGGGCACCGCTAGTATTGACATAAATAAAAACTCTGTTTTTCGATTATTTCTAGAAATAAATTGTAGGTAATATTATATACACAATATCCAAACCAGCTTGCAAAAGCAGTTAATGAAACCAAAAAAGAAATATTTTTTAAAATAATAAAGACAATAAATTTTTGCGCTTCAAGATCTTAACAAGATAATTTATAATTACTGTGAAGTTGTAATCTTAAGGCTAATTAAATAAATCTAAAACCTAATGATTAACCTAATATTGTTTAATTAATAGAACCCGAGGCCGCAATTATTATCCTCATTGTTTTATAATTTATTAACAACAAAGTAAAGATAAAGAAAACGAACTGAAAAATAAAGTTGTCTTAATTAATTAATGTTTAGTTAGTTCTTATAGCAACTTCCAGATTTTCCATTATTTGAGCATAATAGCTCAACTGTTGCTTAGATAGAGATTTTAGACAAAAGAATATTTTTACTAAGAATAAAAGTAAATACGCCCGAATTTGATAATGTTTATTCGTCAGTAGTTTTCAGTAGATACCACAGGTGGTTATAGGAATTAACAAATACATTTTTGGCAGTAAGGTAAAAAAAACATTCTAAAAAGAAATACAAAAGATTGACTATTAATTAATTTTCACCATGAATTGTCTTGATCGAACCTTATTTTAAACTAAAATTTTACTAGGAAAACTTTATAATAAAAGCTATAAAAAAATCCGACTTCAAATGAAACTAGAATAGTTCCGTCACATCACCCCTATGCCTTCATCGGATACTGACCTTGTGACCTGAGGACCATTTAAGGAGTCCCTTTTAATCAAAAAAAGAATTTTGGAAATCGGTCCTGGCGTCTTCGACTAATCAGTGACCATACATAACAATAAAAAAGATTTAGACGAATTGAGAACCTGCTCCTTGAAGTTTTCTTGTTCATCCAACTGTCCAATAGACAACGAAACTTTAATCTTGATGATCGAATTTATTACATACTAGCTGTCCCTCGCGACTTTGTTCGCTTATTTTAGTTTAAACGGTTTTTTCCATTTTTGCAACATTTTTCATTTATTTCTTTTGGTCGCAGCGTAATGTTATATAGCTTATAGCCTTCCTCAACAAATGGGCTATCCAACATTGAAAGAATTTTTCAAATCGGACCAGAAGTTCCTGAGATTAGCGCGTTCAAACAAACAAACAAACAAACAAACTCTTCAGCTTTATAATATTAGTATAGATATAAGTAAGGATAAGGATGTCTTTAAAAGATTTTCGTTATTACTTTTAAGATAATACAGATTGTGTGGTCGTTTTGTCAGACCGCAACAATTGTGGCCGCGACACAAGCGGATCGCGTTTCGTACGAAACTTCACACTCCAAGGCCAATCGCTCTTTGTACTTAATACTCATTTATTTACTTTATTTTTGATACTAGATATTACACCTCGGATTTTAAGTTTAATTATTTATAGTGTTAATTGTCTTTGAGTTAATATACTAAGTTCGAGTTCAACTTACGTAAGGAGGGTAGGTACCTACAATAATTTTATTCTAGTTGCTTGTCTATACTAATATTATAAAGCTGAAGAGTTTGTTTGTTTGTTTATTTGTTTGTTTGAACGCGCTAATCTCAGGAACTACTGGTTGGATTTAAAAAAATCTTTTTGTATTGGATAGTCCGTTTATTGAGGAAGGCTATAGGCTATATAACATCACGCTACGACCAATAGGAGCCGAGCATAAATGAAAAATGTTGCAAAAATGGAAAACCGTTGAAACTAAAACACGCGAACAAAGTCGCGGGGGACAGCTAGTTTAATATATTTTGAAAATGTTATCAGGATTAGATGTTGACCTGGCGGTAACTCTTGAATGAATTAAATTCTAATACAATGCCAATGCGATATTGTTATTCATTTATCTCACCCAAACATCATATAGTACGAAAAAATACTGTCAATGTGTTGATGTTTCGGATCCAGTTACCTCCATCTAATGATAAAATCCTTTTTTTTTTTGGAAAAATGACTTACATGTCCTCTAAATTAATATCAATAAATTTTTCATTGGCATTGTATTGGAATTAAAATTAGTTGAAGAGTAAGGGCCCTAGAACATAATGTAGCATAATCGGATATTGTCTTTAATTTGTACAATAACCATCTTGAAATCTGCAAGCTATATTCTTTTTTATATTGTTGGTGTCGTATTAGGAGCATGATTTAAGAAGACATCAGAGTATTATCAGAATGAGAATTTCGGGTTATAAAAACACTTTTTTACCTGCAGGCGATGTCTAGCACCTATTGCCTGAATAGTTATAGTGTTTAAACATACTTACACATTTTTTACCGCTATAATAATACTCTGTGACATAGAAATCTAAATATTGGAACTTTACTTGTCAGTCAATAATTTTATGTATGTTCTCCGAGAAATAGGTACAAGGCTAGTCTACATTGTGCTAGAAATTATTAACCCTATGTATTAAAGGGGAAAAGTTTCGTCTAATCTAAGAAACAAAATCTACTACAACTAAGTATTTTTTTTTATGTTACTAAATCAAAGCAAACTCATTTTTTATTCATCTTATATACTGTAACTGGCTGTTGCCTGCGGCTAGGTGTCGGTTATCACGGCAAAAAGTACCCTTCGTCATTTCTTGGGCTTCAAGCTTACTCCATACCAAGTTTCATCGAAATCGGTATCGCGATTTCGCCGTGAAAGCATACACAGACAGACAGAGTTAATTTCGCATATTTTATAATATTAGCATTGTAAGAATGGATATGGATAGTATGGATACATTTCTGTACATACTCTCTTTAATAGCCAGTTCCTATATTCAAAAACTATTCGTATTACGTACGGTCGGTAGAATTTTCTCCGTTTTACTAACGCCTAGATCCTATATCTTTTGATTTGTTATTCGTTATTGTGATCCGTCACTAGGCTGTCTCTCATCCGTTCGTAACCAGACGTCAGTTATTTGGGTAACGAACAGTTACAATTTTTTTTATAGGAACAGCTTTTTTTAACGTCTCGTTGATATTTTAACAGTTCGTTAAGGAAACGATTCGTTTTTTGTTTATTGGTCCCGGCCATTAGATAATTCTACCGTCCGTTAGCAATACGAATCGTTTTTTGAATATAGCAACCAGGCATTACTTACTCTTTACTTTCTTTTACATTAAAAAGGTAACCATTTTTAAGTGAGACAAAGAAGTTTAAAAATATCACCAACACTTACTAACACAATTTTGCAAGATAACTACTACCTATCTTATTTTATGATGCATTGTTCTAATGTAATATCCTGTTAATTAGAACCACTTCCGGAGTCATGAGAACTTTGTAATTGTTTTTATTCAAGGTTCATTTCAGAAGGAAACAGTGCATGGAGATGAGTTATTTTTAATTGTTTGTTATTATGTACCAGAAGGTATATTTAGAGTAGAAAGGCATTGGCTTCCCAGGATTAAATAGTAATTAAATAATTACTTACTTGAACAAATAAATACTTACTTGAATTAATTACTCGAACCTGCGGCCACTGGCTTGATGCGCCAGTCGCTTTACCAACTAAGCTACCGACGTCACTGTCTGTTGTAGGTTCGAGTCCTAAGGTTTAAGTTTTTCCTTCTATTATTTGTATTTAATTACAAATATTCGCTCCGCATGCGTTAATGCGTAACAAATAATTGAAATAATTACTTATTTTTAATTTTATTCAGCTGAATCCGGTAAGACTGGAAGCCGCCCCCCTTTTTATTCGTAGAAATAATGTAACATAATAGCCTATAGGCATATCTCTGCTATTTTGTTAATTGTCTCAAAGTAACGATTCGATAAATAGAATAAAAAAGGTATAATTATGTCTTTACTTTTCATTATAATGATTTGACGTGAGAATAGATTCCTCTCACGTCAAATGTATATTTTAAATTATAACATTATTGTGGTCTACATTTCGTCTAAATTAAGATTGAAATTACCCGGATTTAAACTTACATACTTTACTTCTAGCTACGTTACAGTTATAAATGTTTCCTGGCATATTTTTTTTAAACCTTTCTTATTAATAGAGCCTTGAATGTGTAAAAACGTGTGTAGTTCATATCATGTCATATATCTGCAACTGTTTAATATGTAATCCTACCCATCACGTGCGCATTTCCATTAAATTACTTTGAAACTAAATGTATTGGGTTTTATATTTAGTTTGGGAGTAGTGACCTTTCGAAACATGAGTATATTTATGATTAATATGTCATTTATTGACAATATTAATATCTTCTTTACGTAGTATAAAATTAAACGCTCCTTCTGTTTGTACGGTTAGATCTTTTAAACTAAGGTCTGATTTTTCCAACGCTAGATAATTTTTATTTATTGAATAAAATAGACGTCTGACGGATTTTGTAAAGAAGACCAGTCTAAAATTAAAAATTATTTCTCCGATAATATTATCTGACCTTGGAAAAATCGGCCCTTAAACGGATTAATATAATGCATTTTTCAGCACTAGATAGAGATAGAGTGACTCAAGAGGAAGCTTAATATGTATAATACAAGCATACTATACAGAAAAGCCAAGTAATTCAAAGATTTTTAATGTTAAAAATTTAACATTGCGAAGCCGGGGTTGTGCTAGTGGTAAAAAGAATCGATTAGGAAGATAGTCGTGTTACTATTATACCAGTTGTGGAACTGCTCATTACAAAAATCACTCTCTTAATATTCCCTTTGTTAATTATATTCAAGTCAGTTTTCACTCTCAGAAGATACAGATGAGGATGAACCACTGTGTTACATAGATACCTTCACTATCTGACCTTCACTACCTGCATACACAGTGGGTATATTAATAAGATTGATGGCACAACAATGGATTTTGAACTGACGTCTGAACTAGTTTCTTGTTCATCCGCCGTAGTCATTTCTTTATTAGTAGAATTAGAGAATATATTTTTAAATGTTTAGTTGAAAAGTTAATGGAAGCTTATTAGATGACTGAAACCGTAGGGGTCAATTAACAATTTTGAATATTTACAAACTTAACTTAACTATATATACATACAAAAGGAATTATAAAATAAAATAATCTAATTAAACATAAACTTAATAAATGTTAATAAATTAAACATAACCGTAGGGGTTACTATAATAAATAAGTAAACTATAGAGTGCAAATATCGAGTATTAACTGTTGGCACTAGTATGAACATGTAAAATCGTAAAATTAGTGTCAAAACAGAGCGCACCGGTATACTAAAACTATCTCAAAACCTAAAATTACTCTAATAATATGGAAACCGTTGATATTTTCGCATAAACGTCTGTCGTCGCACGAAAAACCACATAAATCAGTAAACGAACGCAGTACATTTAGATAAAAATGTGCTTACGCTTGACATGGCTACTAGCGATACGCACGCTCTATGCTTGGCTAAGTTTACTCTCTGCTGTAGAGCGTAGTTAGTAATTAACTGAAATGTGACCACCAGTTGTCCGTACATAATATCACATGACTTGTCAACTGAGCCAAACCAATGCCCTGCGGTACACCAATTGGTAAATTACTGGAACATTCTAATTAGCGTCGAAAGATACTAACTTAAAGAGATATATCCTGACCTCTTACGGAAATAACTATCGACATAAATCACTCGTTAACACGAGCGTCAGTTCACGTTTAAGAGAGACAGGTAGTGAATTAAGCAGGAAAGAAACACTTGACATAACGCCTGTTTTATGACAGAATGCTTAAAAATCACTAAATTTTTAGACTCATGCATGTAATGTAGCTACAGATGGGCTTTAAATAACCTCTTAAAGTTAAGTTTTACTTGAGTGTACGGGGTTAGTTAAAAGTGCTTTAAAAGATAAATTATTAAAAAAACGATATTTTTATAAATTTACTTCTAGATGGATGGTAACCATCACGTGGTTACCGTATTGTCTAGAACTAAATTTGCAAAAAACAACAAGCTGCCATTAATAGAGCCTAAAGGAACTGCAATACAGAACTGGCGCGTCAAGCCAGTGGTCGCAGGTTCGAGTCCTGCCTGAGGTTTAAGTTTTCCCTTCTATTATTTGTATTTAATTGCAATACAGAAATGAAACTTATTCCTATTAAAATGCGACTGAATACAGAGTACTATTTGAGTGTAATAATTAATCAAAAAGATATAAAAAGAAAGTCTAAATAAATGGTATTGAGCAAAATCACAACAATAATACACCCAATCTAGCTCAGTTTATCTAACCCGAACTGTTACCAAAAACCCATTTTAGCAATGATATAAACTGCTTTATATTTTAGTTTAAAACTGTGTTGTTTACTCCTAAGATAAGTAACATAACACTGTCTAATTAATTACCTCGTTAATAAATCAAGTATTGTTTATGGTAAGAAATTGTGTTAATTAGGAGTATTACCTACATCCTCTACTAGTGTATTTGGAACTGTTTATAGATTTTGTATATTGAGGAAAGGGTCGGAAACATTAACCTCGATTTTAAATGGCAATATGTAGAATCGTTTCTTCAAACAAAACCAAATGGTAAGACCAAAATAATAAATTTCTGAACCAAACGGTAAAACCAAAATAATAATTTCTGAACATATTTTTTGGTAGCAGCCTTTACGAACTTTGCTCTTCAGTGGGACAAGATGGGCTTTATATGTAGATTTAAGAATCGTTGGTGACGTGTTGACTCTCTTCCTAATTATATATTTTATACATATACATATAAATGAATGTTTGTTTATTTGTCCTGCCTGCCTAAACCAATGATCATATTGTGATGAAATTTGAAAAGTGGAAGTAGTTAAAAATAAGTTCCTTTTATAATAGTGAAAGGGACTAGTTGGTAATCTATTTATAAGTTATTTTTAAGAGAAAAATAAACTTATATTTAAGGTGATACAATGACACACACATGATGTGAAATACAAAAGTATATTGTAATTAAATAAAATTATTTTATTTCAGCTCTTCTGTCGAACTTACCTGAAATACCAAGTAAATTATTTAATCGAACGCAAAAATTACCAAACTAATACATTACAAGTAAAATGCTTGACCTAATATCAAATCACGCAACTCCAAAGGATGACACGAGAGGTGTTGAATGAAAAACGTGAGGATTATGTTACGTATCAAGTGACGTTCACGTTTTAAATGTCGAATTACAGCCGGCGACGGACATTTTGGTAGTAGGTATCTACAAAAATAGAGTACATAAGGTAAATATTGCATAGAGTTTATTTATTAAATACGTATTGATAGGAAGTACTCGTATTGAAACGTATTCGAGAACGATCTGTCTTACATGGCACAAAAATTAAAAGTACATGCAATATATTAGCAAATAATATTTGACATGAAACTAATGCCTATAAACCTATGCCGAGATTAGCGCGTGCAAACAAAAAAACTATAGTATATTTGTGTATTTCCGGCCTATTAATTATCCACTGCTGGGCACAGGAGAACACACACTTATGTAGAGAAAGCACAAGCATTGATCACCACGCTTGCTCACTTGCGAATTGGCGATTTCAAATTTAATTTTTTGGGAATCCAGGTTTCCTCACGATGTTTTTCTTTACCGTTTGCCAATGGCATCTTAGAATTATTAAGAAATCACGTCATATTACCTTTCAAAACGTCACATTGGTTGTAGTGGGTTCTAACCGCAACCTTGGGAATACAAATCCGTTCGTTACACTAGGCAACCACAACACTTTAATAGATTTAATTGAAAAACTTGCTTATTTTCTTTTCTTCTCTTCGCATTGATAGTAATATGTCAATTTAATTACTGATTTCACTGGCTAAGATGCACTCTAGATGTATATAGGTAGGTATATATCAGAGAAAACTGCCTATTTGCAACCCAAACATGCATTTGGGGTACAATATTCTCACACTTAAAAAGAGATTATTTATGTTTTAACACGTCACATCGGTCAATCAACACAAATGGAATTACCAATGGAATAAAACGTAAGAATAGTGTAACAAGGCGACATAAAAATGTCGTAAAACAATTAGAAATATTACCCTCGGCTCGTGTTTGCCGTGTGTTAGAAAAAACACGTGCTTTTACTTACGTATCGAGTTGCTATCATGGAGATGGATGGAGATTAATCGATTGCCGATAAATATCATAGACAAGTTTCCATAGATTAAAAGATAGTGCATTTGAACCCTATAAATACTGGTCGGGAACAGTGTTTTTTTTCTTTATTTAATGATATTTTGACATGATTTCCGCAACATTTTATACTTTTTGGTTGTTCATTTTCAACAAATATTGAAACTAAACGCTAACAAGACCAAAAATACTCAGGTCTTTAGCTTAAATTTGGTTGATGATCATTTTAAGCACCATTTAAATAGGTATTTTAACAATAAAATACTAAGAAGCATAAAATTACCAATAAGACGGATATTAATTTATACAAATAATAATAACCTTATTTTACGATGTTGATAATATCATCATTTGATTACTACTAAATATAAATAACTTCCTATACGTACTTATGTTTAAAACATAACCTAGTGTAATAGTACCTATCTAGGTAACACTGCGCATTTAGTTCCTAGATTAGCTTAGACCATTTCCTACTCGTGTAACCTAGAAATTAAATATTTACAAATCCTTCGATATGCTTACGGTACATTAAAAAGGCCCGAATAATCTCGGCAGGTGAAGTGCATGTCTGCGACATTTGAGCCTAGGCATCGATTACTCGATGTATCGATATGTAGTGATGTTATGGGTATGAAATTTCGGATCCGGATTCGGATATTTCAGATTCGGATATACCTACTTATATGAATATAATGATACTGTTTTTTTTTTTACGGTTAAGGGTATGATTAACTTTTGGATTATATCCAAAATTTTAGGATAGTTACAAATTAGATTTTTTAGGAATATATATTTATAAGAATTATAGGATGACGAGTAAATATAATGAAACCTATTATTACATATAACGTGTTTTGAAACTATTTGCAACTTTTATATCCCCTATTTTTACCGATTCGGATAGATATTTATTTCGGATATCCAATAGTTTAGGCATGACACATCCCTGAACGACAGCTAAGGGCACGTGATTGCGCACGCGCAGATGTCACGAGGCGTCCAGTATGGCGCTTGCGCTTAAATTGTAACTTGTAGAATCAAAACTAATGTAAATGTCATATATTTGTCAGTAGCGTTGAGAAAACGTGACCGCTTTGTTTATTATACTATCTAATGAGAAAATAAATGAAAGTCCGTTCACTTTCAGCTGTCTTAGTAATGACTGACCGATAAGGATGGAGATTATATTGCAGGTTTATGCATGTTAGGATATCGAACCCATTTTAAAAGCCGGCAGTGCATTAAAAAGATTCCTTTTTTTTTGTTTATTGGCTTAAAAATCTAATGACTTCAACACACGCCGGGGGCCCGATGTGGGGATATGTTGGATTTTTACCGACTAAAAACACCCCGGTCCCGTCCTTATTATTGCCGGAGCCGCGAGTTCCTTAAAGTATGGCGAGGCTCTGGTGGATTTCGAAGATGTTAGAATGACTTACAGATGTAATAATGATGAATCGACTGATTTCAGAGATTTTTATAGAGTGGTGTTCCCTTATCAGTGTCAGTGGTGTCATCTTATCGAACTGCTGGTAGGTCGTAGTTGACGTCTTCATCTATTTTCTAGCCTTTCCAAGCTATGTTAGCATCGAAAACGGTCCACCGACCACAGCCACCGGTGGCCATCGACAGCGACTTAACCAACTTTTTCATATATTTTGTATTGTAGTGCCGCGCACGTGCAAACGGTGGCGGTCACTCGCTACAGCAGACCGATATATGAAAAAGTGTGTTACGTCTGTGTCACTAGGCTCCGGTGGCGGTGGTCAGTGGCTCGTTTGCGTCAAGCCTTACAGAAGGTTTCTAGTCTCAATGGATTCAGTTGAATACCGTATTTTACATGGAACGAAGCCTTATCTTACTTAAAAGTCGTTTAAAGAAATAAATACCTACTTTAAACTTTATTTGACAAACAGTGAAACATACTTACCTACATTGACAGAATTCGAAGAATTTCCAGTGCTTATTATGACGCATACAACGAAGACTATTCTATCCAAAAGCTTAAGATTACCTTTAACAACAGTTTACCGAGATAACTGCATTCAAACATTACAATACAAATGATAATGTAATAAATTCAACGCTTGTGAAGTTAATTATTCCATAACCTCTGTAAGACCAAACAAAGTGATTTAAACCAAACGTTCGATATTTATAGACGGCTGATTGTATGACTCAGAGCTAGGGATGGTGGAACTCGAATATTCGGCGAAGGACGCAGTATTCGGCGTCGTGCATATTCGTCATTTTTAGACATAGAGCAACACTAATTTTATACACATAGCCGATATAAGAGGGTATAAAAACCGGAGAAATGGATAGTTAGATACGATGTCCTAAGAAAAAAATATATTATATATATAAAGATATATTACAATCTTTTAAAGTAACTAAATGTCGTTAAATTAAAATTAAATACCATATATATTAGATAACGTAAAAAAAAACCTGCAAGAATTTACATAAGTATTAAATATTTTGTAGTTTACTACTTTAAACTTTCAAATGACAAACAACGCACTTCTTATGGTGCCAATCAAAAAAGTTACTATTTTTCTTTAGGTAAACCTAAATATATTCATCGCCGAAAGCCGAAGCCAAAAATCTCTACAAACAGTCGTTAATTAATCAACAACATGTTTAATTGAGCACGCATTGTTATATTTTGCCCTTTTGAAGTCCAATACAAATGCAATCATACGGTATTCGATATTTTAAACATTTTTATTCGCGGTTTTGTTTATTGGAAATACAATGATTTTGTATGTTATTGTTTTTTTGACGAGTGAGAATTTTTACATTGTTCATATTGTTTATCATCACGCTTGTGTAAACTGATTAAAAACAGAACCGTGTCGTTGTTTAACTTAAATATGTCAATAATCAGGTAACAGCTATAAATATAATAATATTTATATGATATATTCAAATCTATTTATTTTTTACTAATGTCCCGGTATTTCAATCTAATATGCAAAGCAATAGCATTAGATCTTAGCCAATGGAAACAAAAAAAAACCGGCCAAGTGCGAGTCAGACTCGCGCACCGAGGGTTCCGTACAAACCTGTAGGTATATAAGTAAAAGTTATGGTATTTTTATTGCTAAATGAAATCCATAACATAACAATGTGGAAAGCTGACGGTACCTTGTCAATACATATATGAAAACATTATGTATGTTCGGAAAAATCTTCATCTCTTTAAGAAGAGAAGTGATAGACATAATTTTAATACTAGAAATTTGCATGAAATTTTGTGTGCATATCGGGTAGGTCTGAGAATCGGCCAACATCTGTTTTTTTTTTTTAATCGCTGAACAACGTTTGCTGGGTCAGCTAGTAAGTTTATGATTATTAAAAAAAATATACTATGTGATGTAACTAAAAATTTTAGATTTTCGGAATTTTTCCTATATGTGTACTTTATAACGTTGCGTCATGCCAAATTTCAAGATTCCAGGTCGTCTGGAAGTATCCTTTAGGTTTTGATTCCCTTGCGAGTAGTTGCGAGTTTCAAAATATGCGGCTTTAATTGCTGTATCTTTTGATTGCGTTGACGTAGAAGTTTGATTTTGTTACAGCTTAAAGATATTATAGACTTGAGTATTTGTTAAGAATTTCAATATAATACCACTACGCGTTCATGAGTAAAGGGGTAATAAGTTTAAAATTATTAAAAATATTTTTATTATATGATGTAACTAAAAATTTATGCTTTTCGCAATTTTTCCTTTATCTGTGTTATAAGACGTTGCTTCGTACCAAATTTCAAGATTCTGAGTTCACGGGAAGTACCCTGTAGGTTTTGATTCCCTTGCGAGTGTCGAAAATTTGCGGCATAAACGGGAGTATCTTTTGATCGCGTTGACTTAGAAGTTTGATTTTTTCACAGCTCCAAGAGACCATAGACTTGAGTATTTGATATGAATTTCAGCTTGATACCTCCACGCGTTCCTGAGAAAAAAGGTCTTGACAGACAGACAGACAGACAGACAGACAGACGGACAACAAAGTGATCCTATAAGGGTTCCGTTTTTACCTTTTGAGGTACGGAACCCTAAAAAGAATCCTTTGATAAACAAACACCCGGTTCCTGAACAGTCAACAAAAAAAATTGTTAGTCACCTGTCAAACCTCATGTTAAGCGCTGTGATTGGTTGTTAGTCTTCTGATCAACTAATCACAGTCGTTTCCAGTTGATTTGACAACAGATTAAATTGATCAGCCTTTCGGAAACCGAGGGTCAATGTACCAAAATCGATTCTCAAATTATTTAAATGTCAACAACAAAACTTTCCTCGACAAGCCTATTGAAATTCCAACCTAAGGGTTTACCTATCCATGTTATACTTATTATACTGACCAAATAAATCAAACGTGACGTATTTTTTTCCTTATATTTTTAATTGAAGCAGCAACACGTTTTCAAATGCAGCACCACGATATTTTTACACGTGGTCCTACATGTGCGAATGCACTTACTATAGGTATACATACTATTACTTAAGGTCGTTAACCTGAGGGCGCGGAAACTTCCTTTATGCAATATGCAAACACATGGTGAGGTATACTTTGGTTTTGCATTTCGACTCAAATAAGATTAGGATGCTCAATGTAGGATTTCATAAATAAATAGGTTAATGTCAACAGTTTAACCTCCGGCTAGGTCAGCATGGTTCTTCTCCATTTCATTTTGATTTTTTTATTTTATTTCAGGCTAGCTGTTCCCCGCCCGCGTGGACGTCGGTTATAGCAGCTAAAAGTAGCCTATGTCCTTTCTTAAGCTCT
Organism: Diachrysia chrysitis; assembly: GCA_932294365.1. Classification (NCBI taxonomy): domain Eukaryota; kingdom Metazoa; phylum Arthropoda; class Insecta; order Lepidoptera; family Noctuidae; genus Diachrysia; species Diachrysia chrysitis. Next base: position 4,218,513 of record OW028660.1, on the reverse strand, counting down.
AGACTATCTATGTACCAAATATCATTTAAATCGGTTAAGTAGTTTTGGCGTCAAAGCGCGACAGAAAGACAGACAGAGTTACTTTCTCATTTATATTAGTAAGGATATGACCAGCCTTCTTTGAAGTTTTCCTTTGCAGCGTTAACTAGGAATCTTGGGTAAAATAGCAAGTGGTCCATTGGTTAGGGAGACACTGCATTGACATCTGTCCTTTGTAACTTTGGATAATTGTAAATTAAACGTTCGCATGGTTATTGCGAGTGTTCAAGAATCTTAATTAATACATCAAGCGAAATGATGACGCAATCAACAAAACAGCTGATTGTTTGATGCGCCGGATCATATTACGAATGAGCATTATAAAGTAAGTTGCGCATATTAAAAAATATGGTCGAGGAAATTTGGAAACGTTTGCAAGATTAGATTGATTTGTTGCATATATTATGTTACTGTAATTAGTTTATTATTTAGATTTGTAAATAATTTTAGAAAATAAGCAAGGGAAAGTGTCCGTAAATACTATGTATTAGAAATAGTTTAAGTTGGTAGGTACTTTTACAAACTTTTTACTTTTTGTGTTTATGTATGTATGTCTCCATATCATCATATTTTAGCCCTCATTATTCTCGAATGTAAACAGATGGATAGTCTATTGCAATAAGCAAGCCTTCACATATTTTTTTTTAATCATAATTATTATTGCGATAACAAAGTGATTGGTGTTATTTTGCTACTAACGTACGGAGAAACAAATAAAAAATATCCATCAAATATTTAAAATTGCTTTATTAAAAATACAGGCTTATTTGCTATCACTAGTTGACAAACTAAACGATGTTCACTGGATGAAAATAACGGTAGAAACGCAAATTTAGTATGGTGACCAACTGCGTTGTAGTAGATCTAGTTGGTCATCGACGTTAGACGATACGAAATTTTTGTATTTACACTGTTTTTGTAAAGCGACTATCGCTTTAGTTGACAACCGCCATCACATCAGTAAAAATAAAACTTTCACATTCATTTTCATTAGTTTTTAACACTTCGCGCACAGTGGTATCATATATTTTGTTATTTTATATATACTTAGCTTAAGTCTCAAGTTCCTAAAAGAAAAATAAATAAATGTAGAAGTAGTAGAAGAAGTTTAATTAAGTACATTCGCTGAATTTTTATATATATTTTTTTTAATTGTATTATTTTTAGATGTAGGTTTAATTTTATTTTGCTGTGCCCTACAGGGTCCATGATTGTACTTAGCTCTAAGCCATTTTGTAAAATCTCTTATACATTGTGGAATGCAAATAAATATGAATATGAATATTTTGCCAGTTACCACTGTAAGCGACGTGCTGCGGTTTGCATCCCCGCATGGGACAAGGATTTCTGTTATCTAAAAATATTTGTTCCAAGTCTGGGTGTTATTTGTGCATGTGTTTTAAATTATTGTCTAATCCCTGAACAAATTATTTATTTATTAAATTAATTACTTATGTAGCAAAAAAAACACACATGCACGTTAGGGAAAATATCCTACTATAATTATATAAGTATGTAGAGGGGCTCGTGGCTAAATGTAAGCCGTACGGTTGGACTGATAATACAGGTTAAGCCACGCTCGCCTCGGTTGGTCCGAGGATGGGTGACCATTCGCAAACAAACCGAGACCCCTCTGTGACTCGGAAAGCACATTAAGCCGTTAGTCCCGACTCTCTTACGTTGATCTTTGACAGGCGTTAAGTCATTTCAATTCTGACAACCAGTCTTACTTTGGTATACTGTGTTACCCAGTAAAATGGGTTGTAGAGGTCAAATAGGCAGTCACCATGTAAAATACGGTATTCAGCTGAATCCGGTAAGACTGGAAGCCGACCCCAACAAAGCTTGGAAAAAGACTAGGCAGAACTATTATTTAGGTATAGATGTAGGTATTACGAAAGTTGAAATAGGAATGTGTTTATATAATTGCAGCTGTGTACTATATAAGAACTAGGTTTCTAGAGCTCTGGAGCGAAGAAACAATGAGTTATTATGTAAAACGATAATTCTTTGTCTTTAAAGATTTGCGAGAAAGCCCGATTGTTGCCGATTGACTGTTTATTTAAAAGAACGTACAAAGACGATATTTTAAATTGGAGTATGTTTTTGGTAAAAGTATTTGGGTTACTGTCTTAACTCTTTTTATATTGGTATTAGGTCATGGATCGGACCTATTTTACAGAGTATTGGTATATAAAGTGAGTTTTTTGTCGTTTTACAAACTAAAACTATGACCTCTATATCTTATTAAAACGATTGGTATCATAAATTAAACAATCAAACAAAAAAAAACTTGAAAATCAGTACTATTACCGTATAGCTCTTACGGCTACAGTATTAAAATTTAAATTTACAGTACTTAATATATTTTTTTTTCAATTGTTTTTTGAGTTTTGTATACCAAGCGCTTTTGTAATCGATAAAAAAGCCATAGTTTTCGTTTTTGCAACGACAAAAACTAACCTTGTATATAGGTTTTGTTTCGTTTATAGAATAGAACCATTTTAGTTTACATTCTTATCTTAAAGAGTTAGGTCATTACATAAAAGGATAAAATAGTTATTATAGATTTTTCCTCATTGGGTTTATCTCATTTTAATTGAAATGTACAGGGTGTTATACATAAAAGGATAACATAGTTATTATAAATTTTTCCTCATTGGGTTTATCTCATTTTAAATGAAATGTACAGGGTGTTACCGAAAAGTTATATCTATCCTAATTGATATTTAATTTTATGCGTCACCGATTCGAGATAAAAAGTCATAACAAACGTGTCACCACACTACGAGGGTCAATATCTTAATACGGCGATCGCTAAATGTTAAGATACATCGCTTCAGTGGTCTGGTTTATAATTTTTGGTGTCGAATAATGGCTCATTTTGAGCAGAAATGGTTAACTGACTCTGTACCAGATGTACTCTTCACCCCTTTTGGTTACACATAAACTTTCGGTAACACCCTGTATATTTAGACTTGGAGAATTAAATATTATCTATATTAAGGAGTAGCTGTCCCCCGCGACTTTGTTCGCGTGTTTTAGGTTTAACGGTTTTTCATTTTTGCAACATTTTTCATTTATGCTCCGCTCCTATTGGTCGTATCGTGATGTTATATAGCCTATAGCCTTCCTCAATAAACGGACTATCCAATATAAAAAGAATTTTTCAAACAAACAAACAAACTAACAAACTCTTCAGCTTTATAATATTAGTATAGATAAACATATTTTTATGTTCTCTTCTTAAAGAACTTAAATCATCAACCAATCGTAGAGTTATTTAAAAATGTCTACGATTCGAAATCTGTAATTTGTCTCAATTTACACTGTATCAAAAATAGACCACTATTACAAATCTATAAATATAACATTTTTATGTCTGCAGAAATAGTGTAACACTGACATTTACGTTGTTTAACGTTATAAAGAGCCTTTTATATTAGCCTATAAACATTCGATGACGAACTTAAATCTTATTTTAGAAAACTAAACTTTAAATACATAACAACACGCCAGATTTGCAATGGCGTAAATAAAGATGTTAGGTTTTTTATAATTCTGAATACTTTTTAAGCCTTATTTACTGTAATTGTTTTGGCAACCACGGTCGACTATCGTACATACCGATTCTCAAAGTGTCGCCAGCTCTGAAGTCCCGGGTTTTAACCCCCGGAACGTTTATTTATGAAAACTTACGAGTACATAATATATATACCAAATAGGTATACTTAATAAGTTTCTTTAATATGGCATGGCAATGAAAAAATGGTATACTTTGGAATTTTTACAAAAATTAAAAACCCAAAAGTATAGTCTTCTTTATTACTGCTTAAATAAACAATATCTTCTTTATATTTAAGTTTGCAAAACTGAGATTTTGTCAATGTTATATACTTAGTAATTAATTATAGGATACGATGGGGCTAGCATATACTTTATGTATAAATGTCCCTAATTTAAAATAAAGAGAGAAAACAAAAAACAAATGAACGATTTCTTTTTATTATTGAAGTGAAAACTACTTTAGGCGCATTGGGCATTTGTAAGATGGGAAAAAACAATTGAACTCGCGACACTGTTACCGTTACCGACACCTCTGTATATAAATATCTACATATATTGTAATTGTTTCTGTTCATTTATTATTTTTTTGTTCTTGACGTCGATATAAACGGTTTACTGAAAACATATCAGTCTTTAGTCAAAAGATTGGCAAAAAGTATGGTAGCGAGATTGATCGCTGTTTTACGTAAATGTTTATTATTCTAAAGGTAAATAACCTCTATGATAAACACGCTGTGTGATTCAAATCAGCTATGCTAGGATGAACATAATGGCGTCTAATCTGATTGCGATGTGTATCGATTTTCAGTGACCTCGAAACTATAAGGCAACTAGAGCTTGGTAGGGATTGTGTTGTTTTGATCTAGAAGTTCATAACAGGAAACAAATGATTAGCGATTCGCTCTCATACCTTCAGAACATAATATTTAGATTCGGACCAAATTTCTCATAAGTTATTAATCTTATATATAAAAATGTTCGTTAGTCTCGCTAAAATTCGAGAACGGCTGGGCCTATTTGAATAATATTTTTTGTTTTGTTTGCTAGAATACAGGGAAAATTTAAAAACAAAAAAAATAGGTAGGGTAGGGTAGGTAGTGTAGGGTAGGGTAGGGAAGGTAGGGCAGGGTGGAAATCAAATCCGCAACCCTATTCACACTAGGCTTGCCATGGGCACAAGATAAATTAAATGTGTTTTCAATTAAATATAGATTTTCATAGATTTATATTATTATGTAAATATATGTAGGTAGATGTATAAAATAAATTAAACAGTCGCCATTATTATCAAACTTTAAACAAAGAAGCAACAAAACTTTTTCAATTAGTCCCCTATTTTTTGTTATTTATTATTATTGTTGATAACCAAACGTTTTTAATAGCTTGTCAAAATTTATTTAAGTAAGTTTTAAAGTGAATTTAAACATTTTGACCTTTGTGTATCTACAGGTAAGTTAGGTACTACAAAATATCTAACAATAGGTTTTTAAAATTAATTATATGTAATTGTTTAGTTTTATTTTGACAAGAGACCTTGTAGGCTCAATGTTTATATTATCTATACTAATATTATAAAGAAGTAAAGTTTGTGTGTTTGTTAAATTGTAAGGGGTAATCTCGGGATCTACTGAACCGATTTAAAAAATTCCTTCACCAATAGAAAGCCACATTATTGCTGAGTGTCATAGGCTATATAAAAAACCGAAAAATAAAAAGGCTTTTACGTGGTAGTCCGTTTTGCAAAGCGAATCGGAGAAAAAACGGTCGAATGAAAGCGATTCTTACGAACGCTGCCTTAACTATGAAAGATATATTTTTGAGTTCTAGAGAAAAGATGTGGAGCTTGAAAATGCCTACAAAAAAGTCAACGACAGCATATGTCTAACTTTTATATTTAAGTTACAAAAAGTAGTTTTTTTAATATTAGTATAGATAATTTAATTTTTAATATTAATAAAATAATTTAAATCGTTAGGTCATATGAACTAAAAAAGGATTATTAAAATTATGCCCAACGAAGTGGGCACGGGTCAGCTAGTTTAGTTATATTTCTACATTTTTTTGTGACAAATAGTTGTAAATATCAAAATATACGAGTTCAACTTTAAGGTCATGATTTTTTTTTATCTGTGATACAAAATATTTCTTATAAATAAGCTGCCGATTTTTATGAATATAATTATTTTTTCTTTACTAGTTTAGATCATCTAGAGTAGTTTAAAGCTTCCCCGAAGCTTCTGAAAAGAGTCCATAAACTTGAATGGAAAGCGGAAACATATTTTTTTCTTAATAAATATAATATACTTTACACCTGTTTGTATAACCTAGCAAATATACAGTGTACAAGTGTCCTAACCCAAGTCTACATTCTTCGTTCTGACTAGCAACATAATTCACAATTGCGAGGTAGATTCAGCATAAAAATGACGCGTGTAACACAGTTTTATCGATATCCGGGTCATTTTGGACAATTTGCTGATTGATTTAATCGATAAATTGCACTTTTTTATTGCATCATCGACACCTGCCTTTAGATCCAAGATTTTATAATAAGATATATAGTTTTTTGTTCTGTAATGGGTTTTTTAATCTTGCTGTTAATAAAAGTTATGTAATTTAGTTTATTGAGCGTTTTTTTGTACTCATAATTTTCTTATGTTAAATTACTTCAAAGAATGTCATATATTTTAACGGGCTTCAATATTGTATTGTTAAATCATACATTTAACAATACAATATTATTTGTAAAATGCATGTTTGTTAAGGAATGCCTCCGGCAATTGTGAATCAATTTAATGGTTTTGGACAGAGCGAAAAAAAAAATAAAAACTTGTTTTTACGCATAGGTATCGTGCAAATAACTGTATGAGCTTAAAAAAAACTAATATTTTTACATAACAGACACTTAAAAATTATTATTTTTTTAAAAGTATTTATTTGTGATCTACATTTTGTTTTTATAAACAATAATTAATATTAATTCTTCGGAGGACAATAGTTGACTAACATAGCCATATATAATTGGAAGAAGACATCTTCTTCCAATTATATCTCAAAGGTTTGCATATTTTACTTATAAGACTATGACGCCTCGTGGAAGTCATTATAGACTTAAAAAGTAATTTCCTTACATATACTCGGCTATTATGTAATGTATAATCTGATGGGCCAGTATTAAAGGTACATTACAAATACAAAGTGGAAAATTTTCAAACGAACAATAACATGCAGCTGATCGTTACCCAAACCTTTCATTATTAATAACTACTTTTAACTATTTCTTAAGGCCAAGTCATACATACACTAAGATAGATAAACCACATATTATATTAAGATAGATAAACTTAAATCTCTACTCGATACTCTACTTCATTTAATAAAAAATATATTCCATTTAATATTTTTTTATTGCATTTTGTGAATACGATTTTACGAACTTGTAAATCGATATTTGAATTATTAAATAGTTTTCAGTCTAACTCAACCTTTTTAGTTTAATTCTGATTGATTTTATTTACCAAAAATATTATTGAAATGGCAAATTAATACAATAATAGATTTTTTTAAATACTCATTTTAAAAATTTAAATCTAAACATAATCTACATATCTATAGATTTAAAATTTAAAGATTACCCGAGATAAAGTCATTTTCTGAGTAAAGTTAATTTCGATTTAAATCCAGATTTCACATAATTATAAATCCAATATAGTTTATTATCAGCAAAAATAACTGATTGTCCGATATAAAGCCAAGTGCAGGGTTGAGGCCGAAAAGCTTCTGATTCATAAACCAATAAAATAATATTATTACAGTTACGAACTAGACATTGGCATTTTATCAAAATCAATTTTCAGAAAAAATATTAATCAGTTTGATTATAATGATAACAGATTATTATCAGTAGATTATTTTCCTTATTCCAAAAATGTGTCCTTGCACTTACTTTTTTTCGAGGGCATTTTATTTTTCACCCTATAACTCCACTTCTCCCTTAAAAATTAATAGTATAGTATAGTAATTAAAAAAGGAACTCGTGGCTTAGTGTATACCGGTTTGACAGACAACGAACGTTAAGCCGTGCCCGCCGCGGTTAGTCCGTGGATGGGTGACCATTTGTTAACATACCGAGACAATAATACCTATACAAGAGACGTGTTTTGTTTCACTCGATTTTAACGGCATAAATCTTGGTGTTACGGAACGGTTGTTGCGCGAGTCCGACTAGCACTTAACCGTTTTTTTTTTATATTTTTCTCAAATAGTTTTCTGGTACTAGTGCAGCATCTCCTTAAACGTATAAGGATTTTCCACGCAGGCTTCACTAATGATTTGTAATGCGTATCTTTTCAAAATAACATATTTACTTGACACTGATTAAGTATTACTGACACAATAGCGTTTGTTAATGATCTATAACTACGGAGCATTCTCGAATGGAGACTTGAATGATAGATACTTATTATAATAATAGGAAAATAAATGAGTCTTAAAAAATACAAATATTAGGGAACATAATAAATCCTTTACAATTTAAATTGGGCGTTTTTTATATTGATTATATTAAATAATTGTGAAAATTAAAGGAACGCATAAAAAACAGAATTTTAAAACTTATATTTTAGCGTAACTATTCTTAAAATTTGGATTTAGTGTGAGCACACCCAAAAAACATCAAAAATACTAAGCTATTCCAACTAGGCTACAAATAAGCACTTTAAGAGCGTCAATACAATGGACAGCACCCTGATTCGCCCACAAAGCCCTTAGGAAGCGGTCTTCACCGCTTCCTAAGGGCTTTGGCTGTGGAGGAGAAACGGTGCAACAAACTGCCTAGCAGTTCGCTTTCATTCCGTTTACAATAATAATAATAATAAATATATTTTGAGATCGCGCCAAATAAACAAGAGTTTGAGGTCGATAGGTACTAGGTACTATGAATTATTTGTTACGCATTAACGCATGCGGAGCGAATATTTGTAATTTAATACAAATAATAGAAGGAAAAACTTTAACCTCAGGCAGGACTCGAACCTGCGACCACCGGAGCCCCGCCGAGCATGCTTTAGCGAACCCGGGTCTCCGGCAAAGGCAAGGACGGGATCGGGGTATTTTTAGTCGGTGCAAGTCCGACATATCCCCACGTCGTGCCCTCGGCGTGGGTTGAATTCATTAGATTTTCACCCCGTAACAAAAAAAAAAAAAAAAAGTACTCGAACCTGCGACCACTGGCTTGACGCGCCAGTCGCTTTATCAACTAAGCTAACTGGTCACTAACTAGAAGTTTAAATTTTGCCTTCTATTTTACTACGTCTTTTAGGGCGACGTATGCGACATCTAGTAAATTTTTGTATTTAATTACTATTATAAATTTAAAAGTATTATCTACAGAGCCATACTTTTTCATATGTCTTATAGGTAATCTATCCCACAAAAAACTTTTCTGCAAAAGAAAAACACGTGTTCATTTTGATCCTTCTTTATAACGTCCTTTGTAAGTACCAGGAATAATACTACGCTGTGTTTTTCACGCTTGGATCAACAAACCAATGGTAATGTCATTCTATTGTCAGTTTTCCGCGTAAAACTTGTTTGGACGGGGCCTGTTTTGAGACTAACTCGACGCGAAGTACGAAGAAACCGTAATAAGGCCCTGTCCGTCAATATTATTGTTTCGGTCGCAAGAAGCTGATAACTAAGGATGTCTAATTTTGATATTATCAAAGATAATTTACCTTTACTATATCTCTGATAAGATTATATTGGTTTTTAATTTTATTCAGGCGATACTGTACACAAATTATCACTATATATTTTATTTGTTAGCACTCAAAGGACCTCTAAGAAATTCAAACGTTTTAAATTATTTTTTACGGGCCGTTGGGAAACGTCGATACCAGAAAACTTAAAAATTAATTTGTTTGACAGCTCGAATGAACGAACGCTTAGTTTTAACGTTTTCTAACTACAAATCTATACTAATATTATAAAGCTGAAGAGTTTGTTTGTTTGTTTGTTTGTTTGTTTGAACGCGCTAATCTCAGGAACTACTGATTCGAATTGAAAAATTCTTTTTGTATTAGATAGTCCGTTTATTGAGGAAGGCTATAGGCTATATAACATCACGCTACGACCAATAGGAGCGGAGCATAAATGAAAAATGTTGCAAAAATGAAAAACCGTTGAAACTAAAACACGCGAACAAAGTCGCGGGGGAGAGCTAGTAATTTGATAAAAGTTTATTCCGTGTTCTTTATTTTATTAAGATTAGTATCTCTATCTAGTAGGTTTTAATGAAATCGATCGCGAATGCGATCTGAAAAAATGTTTGGACTATCGTTTAAGTACCTACCTATACTTTTAATTTCTTTTCTGTTATAAATTCAACTCGGCTTGAAATAGAAAATAGTAACTTCACAAATATTTTCTATGTCATTAAACGGTGGCAGCCCTGACCAAATCTATACTAATATTATAAAGCTGAAGAGTTTGTTTGTTTGTTTGTTTGTTTGTTTGAACGCGCTAACCTCTGGAACTACTGGTCCGATTTGAAAAATTCTTTCAGTGTTGGATAGCTCATTTATTGAGGAAGGCTATAGGCTATATAACATCACGCTACGACCAATAGGAGCGGAGCATAAATGAAAAATGTTGCAAAAATGAAAAAACGTTGAAACTATAACACGCGGACAAAGTCGCGGGGGACAGCTAGTATATAATTATTTGCGAATGCTTGACAGACCTACCGTTTATTCAAATAACGCAGGTGTAAATACGTCCGGGAATTAGGCGTAAGAGACGAAACGAGATACTTGATGACGTCATATAATTTACGAAAGACGAGTCTTAATGGTTACTTACAACTAGTAAATTATTTGTAACAAATAAATTAATTCAACGAAATCTCTTTCTAATTTAGCGTTATTTTTATCTCTATCTTACAGTTGTAATTTTCAACCTTTTACAAGTTATAAGAGTAGGTAATAGGTACTTTAGACGGGCCTGTTGGTCTAGTGGTTAGTGACCCTGACTGCTAAACCGGAGGTTGTGGGTTCGATTCCCACCCAGGACGAATATTTGTGTGATGAGCACGATCATTTGTTCTGTGTCTGGGTGTAATTTATCTATAATATGTATGTATTTAGAAATATATAAGTATGTTTATCAGTTGTCTGGTTGCCATAGCACAGGCTCTGCCTAGTTTGGGATCAGATGACTGTGTGTGAGATGTCCCAAGATATTTATTTTTTTATTTACTTAGCCATAGTACGTGATAAATAAAGTTCATGATTTTAAGTTCTTTCTTAGTTTCAAAATATAATTCAAAATCTTGTGAGAATCTTAGAGTGTACATAGACTAGCATAGAGTGCGCGCATCGCTAGGAACCCGTTGTGACGAGCGTAAGCAAATTTTTTGCTGTAAGTACTACGCTCGCTTACTGATTTAAATTATTTTACACACACGGTGCTCACAGTTCATACTCTATTAGGCACACTCTATAGTTTACTTATTTTTACTCCAAGGTAAGAAATTAATTAATAGGCGGTATATATTAATTATACATAATTAAAATAAACAAAAAGCCGCGAATGGCTGCTTGAAAAATTACCATATGAGTGTACTATTTCTCATTACAAAAAAAAACAAATATATATCTGTGACAAAAGAGCTATAAATTGTCGAATGTTTTTTTAATCTACAACACAGATCTAGTAATCAGTAAATCATTATGATCTCAGTTCCTACTGTATGGTAAAAAACTTAGGTACATTAAACCAAATAATCTTGCATCTTGCTACTCCTTTTAAAGAAATAAACAACAATAAAGTTTTAGATTACATGAATGATTACGAACTTAGTTCCATTCACATTTTAATATCAAAAGTAACATTATTTTGATCATTTACAACATTTAGTATTCTTTTTACATAGGTATATATTATGTAATTTGTTTCTATGTAAAATTGTTTTTTTTTAGCGTTTTGTCTTTAGCCTCTTTTTTTTGTACACGAGGTGAAAAGCTAATGACTTCAACCCACGCCAGGGGCACGGCGCAGGGATACATCGGACTTTCACCGACTTTAAACACCCCGGTCCCGTCTCTTCCGTGGCTGAAGTCGTAGGATTGGGAGCGCATGCTCTGAGCGACTCCAGCACTAAGATCCTGGTACATTTTCCATAACTTCTCATATAATTTGCCTATGTTTGTCAAATCTATACTTATAATAAATCTGTAGAGAGGTCAATTCTGTACATAAAATATATTTTCAAAATAACTATCAGGGGGTGATTAGTGATCGATACTGATGCCAAAAATGCAATCAGTAAAATTTTTGTCTGTCTGTCTGTCTGTCTGTCTGTCTGTCTGTATGTTCCTTATAGAAACGAAAACTACTCGACGGATTTTAACGAAACTTGGTACAATTATTCTTCATACTCCTGGGCAGGTTATAGTATACTTTTCATCACGCTACAATCAATAGGAGCAGAGCAGTGAAGGGAAATGTTGGGAAAACGGTATTTTTTAAGCTTCCGTCGCGTATGCAGCCTTAATGGTTAAAGCTACATAGAAATCATGTATGACGGAAATGTTCTACATAAAATTATCTAAAAAATATCCCACAACAGCATATGTCTATCTTTTATGGTTGACTCACAATAACACGTGTAACTCCCGATAGCTTAGCAGTTCGGAGATTTCTGATTATATTTGTTTACTCTTACGTTTATTATACTCTCACTCATCCCTAATTAAAAAAAGTTTACATTATTACCTATTCAATAAAAAAATAATCATAGAAATAGGTATAGAAACACCAAACTTATACATGAAATACGATAATAAGCCATCGCGCCGTCGCGCGTGAATACTGAATCATGCTATAAGGATTATTTTTGTGTAACGTGATATATTATATTTCCCTACTAAAATACGAAAGTTAATCTGTCTGTTACATCAAAACCACTGAACAGTGAGGAAGGACATATGCTACTTTTTTACGAAAAACGACGGAAACGCGGACGAAGTCGCTGGCAAAAGCTATAGATCAAATAAAAACTTAGTGTCAAACAATCTCTTTTTAACTAAACACATTTTTTTAATGTATGTCTCAGCCTCAAAGTTTTGAACTCATAATTACAGTGTATGGAAAATTCTTGAACTTTGAGCTTCAAAAACGTTTATCTACGGATTATGATCTACTAGACGTTGTTTTACTGACGACATAGTAAACAAACATACATCTAACTAATTAATGAACATTGTGCAGTTCAAGTAAAATTCCATGAAACTGTATTGTCCACACAATGAGTGACCGCGCAAAAAATGTGGTGACATCACGCTTGGTGCAAAGTCTGCTCATACTTAATGACATCATGTGTGATCATAATCTGCGGTAAATTTTACTACAGTATTCTTTACCGCTATCACAGTATTTCTTTGAGATAATGAGGCGTAAGACTATTGGGATATATCAGGATTTATCACGACTATAAGCGGTGCAAAAAAGTTAAAGAAATGGCTACAATGAAATACGTTTTTATACATATTGAACAGAAAGTTCCAATTAAGCATACTGGCTTACCCACGTTTAGACCACAATAAAAACAAATTCAAGCATAACCGTAGACGCAAACTAACATAGTTTATAATACCAAACGAATTAATCTTGTAATTCCTGTTAAAAAAATAATAATTTTAAAGTATCAACTGAAGTTGTCAGTTGATACTTTAAAATTATTATTTTACTACTCTTACTATGGGATGCTGAGTTACCCAGTTACATTGATTGCGGAGCCAAATAGGCAGTCGCTACATGTAAAATACGGTATTTAACTGAATCCGGTGAGACTCGAAGCTGTCCCCAACATAGCTTGGGAAAAGGCTAGGGAGGAGAAAGAAAGATACAAATAAACACATCTAATTATGATAATGGTCCAATTGAAATTTGGAATTAAAACGATTTAAAGTGACTACGTGAATGCTACAAAAATTGGTCTTTTTTAATTGGTTGGCCTCACGCCAGCTGAAACAGACGGTATCTGTCGCTCTGATCAACCACGTTTCACTGCACGTGGTGTCGAGTGGCAATATAATATGCTTCATTATATTATTAACTTTGGCCCATGACTTAGCAAATAAAACTATTTTTTTTGCCATTTTTCCGAACAGTAGTATACCCATGAAGTTAAATAAAATAAGTTTTTAATGAACTAGTCATGCAGAATATTATACTATTAGCACTGATCTTGCATACCTTGTTTAATTCTTTGCTGGGCACAAGCGTCCCTTTGGTTTGGTTTAATTTACAGTTAATTTATTTGTTGACTAGCTGGGCCCCGCGGTTTCACTCGCCTTGCTTTTCTCCCAAGGCAAGTAAGGTGATGATAAATAGCCTTTAAACATCCTCGAGAATTGGGTTATCGAAAAATGCAAAAAGGTTTTTTTATATCCAACTGATCGTTTCAGAGATAAGCGCGTTAAAACAACAATACTCTTTAGCTTTAAAGAAGTATAGATTTACTTATTTTCCTTTCTTTAGAGTCTGTAATAATCATTCATCATATTTATTAAAAGAAGCTTAATAAATAGCTATCGACCTGACTATGTTTTGAGCTGATTAGATCTGAAGATAACCATCGACACGAAAGAAGAAGAATATACATGTATTTAGGAAAGCAAATTCGTAGCACAACATATAATTTAATTGACTTTTTACTGTCTTATTATTTCTAACAATAAAATTCTAACCCTTTGCACGTCTATCACAGTTTATTTTGATCCAGCCATGACCGTGATACATGTTATTTCATTTTTCAAGAATATAATCTATTATAAAAGAAGTAAGTAGGTGGATGGTGGATATTACATGTTTTTTATGTTTCATAAAACAAGAATGCTTGTAACCTGTCACGAATAACATGTAAATATCGTACTAAATGTATGTTTCATATATTTTTTCGGCACAGTGACAGCGATATGTCTGTTTCTTCATTTCTAGCTCTGTCAGAATATTAAGTAACGATAAAGTTTATTTTTGTCTTATTAAATGGCATGTGGACCAGTCCACGACACTACCGTCGGGGCATACCAGTTCAATGGTCGGATTTGTGTGCACAAGGTGGCAGGTTCGAACCCATTACAGGCAAGTATCAACGTAACTTTTTGGAAGTTATATGTATCTACTTTCTTAATTATTCTAAAGCATCATTGACAACCGGTGAACGAATACATCGTCAGAAAACCTGGATCCCAAAAGCTGGATCTAAAATCCCGAACCCGTAATGAGTAAGCGTGGTGATCAATGCTCGTTCTTTCTCTAAATTGGAAAAGGCCCAGCAGTAGGACATTTATAAGCCGACCTTATATGATAAATGATAACATTGAAAAGTTGATTATTATTAATTGTCGAAATAAATTAAGTTGGTATGTTGTTTTATGAACACTTCATTTAAAGGATAAGAACTTAGTGTACCTTTACAAACTGTGCCAATTGTCACGATGTTATTATAATTCATTTTGTTGTAGACAGTCGGATCCCATATGCAAATAATCTAGATGAAAATAATTACCTACTTTGAACAAAAAAATAAAAAATACAACATCATTACGTAGTTTTAGTGAACAGGGACACAGCAGAAATTATATTAGCAGGATTACACCTTTTAAACCCGTGGTTGCCATGGTTTTATGGAAACAGAAAAGTCATTGTTTACCTATTTATCTATTTATATACAAAAATAGATAAGTAATTTATCCTACTACTTGAACGTATTTCTATACCATTTCAATACAAAAATCATCGGTGCATACCGCCGAAACATTACTATCTAAGCATCTGCCCATGAAAGGCTGGTTCGAGGGTAAATCTGTAGATAACTTTATATGAAATTAATTAGAGCTTTTATCGCCAACATATTATAATCTATCGACATATACATACCTGCATATAATGTTATCTATTTCGTAATAATTCTTATCTGTAGGATACTGTAGTATTAGTACGTGTGCACTGACGTTTATTACATTATAATTAGCTTAATAAGTTCTGAGTTTTTTTTTAAATTGAGTTTAGAATTTGGATGTAGAGGGTTGGAGAAGAAGAGGGCCGAAAAAAAAGTGGATTAATTGCGTGAGAGATGATATGAAAGAAAAATTAGTGCAAGACAGTATGACGGCTAATAGAGTGGAATGGAAGAAGATAAATTAAGAAATGGGCAGGAAGAAGAAGAAGCTTTCTATTGTTCATTGTACGTCACGACTATGAAAGGATTATCTTAATATTTAGTCAATTTAATAAATAAATAAATGTGAACAATATCACATACATTACTCCGAACCCAAAGTAAGTAGCTGAAGCACTTGTGTTATGGAATCATAGACTACAAAGGTACAAATATCCAGACCCTAGACAATGTAGAAAAATGGTTTTCTACATTGACCCGTCCGGAAATCGAACTCGGGACCTCAGAGCTAGCGCGACTATGGAAACCGGTGTGTACGCCACTCGACCACGAAGTTCTCTCGCGAAACACATAAATAACTCTTCTTTCAATATCAGAAAACGCGGGGAAATCCGCAAAAGTATATTATTAAGACATCCATTTCAATACGTGTTGAAATCTTAATACATCAACATTCAATAGTTTAAAATACGTCGACCCTATCTAAACAATACGATGTAAGAACACATGTGTAATGCTTCGGTGAGTGATGTTTAAATACAGCTGTTGGTATGTTTATCCTGATGCAATAGTTAAAGGTTATGCACAGAACTCTTGTTAGCAAGGTCATCAACACTTATAGAATTTGAGCGTAATGTCAGTCATTCTCAATCAGCGAACACGCGAACTTACAAGTTTAGGCAATGATAGTTTACAAAAGATATATTCCCACTAGCTGTTCCCCGCGACTTTGTTCGCGTGTTTTAGTTTCAACGGTTTTCATTTTTGCAACATTTTTGATTTATGCTCCGCTCCTATTGGTCGTAGCGTGATGTTACATATAGCCTATAGCCTTCCTCAATAAACGGACTATCCAATACAAAAAGAATTTTTCAATTCGAACCAGTAGTTCCTGAGATTAGCGCGTTCAAACAAACAAACAAACAAACAAACTCTTCAGATTTGTAATATTAGTATAGATTACTGACGTTTAAAATCTCATATTAAAATGTTGTCAAGTTCCACTAATGAATAGTATAAAAGATAGGATAAGCATGTATTAAAAACTTATTTCGAGCCCTCAAAAAGCGAGCGCTAATAACTTAACTATCTCATTTTTATATATATCATTGAGTTAAGTACATTTCCTAATGATAAAGCAAAGTTTTGGCGGTGTTTGTGCTTTTCCAAGTGAGCTCGACGCTGAGTTTGCGAATGCATGTGACAGCCTATGGGTGCGAAGTATTTTATAAGACGTCGAAAGTTCGCGCTACGGGTGACCGGGGTTGGGTTTGGCACGTAATAGTTAGGTCTAACAGACATATAAAACTACAATTTGAACATACAACGGTTTACTCACGCACATTTTCGGGATCGCCCGACTAGTTTCAGACTCAATAGAAGTTTATACAGTGAAGAAGTAAGAGGAGACCTACAGTTCGACTAGCGACACAACCCGGAACTCCTATTGAGTCTGAAACTAGTCGGGCGATCCCGAAAATGTGCGTGAGTAAACCGTTGTATTTTTTTAATAATTACAAATTTAATGTTTAAATCGGAACAGAATAATAACAAAAAGAAAAACACTAATGAATTTAATAAATATTTCTCTAAAGTTTTGCACGGAGATCGAATCTATGTCCATATAAAGACCAAACACCTTCTGTACGCCTTTGATATAAACAATAAAAGCGAATACAATTAACTCTAGATGTAACTGAATAAGCTAATAGTAGCATCGGATGTTTAACCAAATACATTGTTTTAATTCCGCACATCGAGAGATCAAAGTTCAATATACAATGTTGTTAGCTAAATTAATGTGTTTGCATTCGATACTATTTACTTCTATCATTTACTAAAAACTAAACTAATAGTAATTTGTGTATTACAATAATAATATTGGCCTCTAAATGTCCCACTGCTAAACACAGGCCTCTTTTCATATAGAGCATTGATCACCACGCTTGCTCACTTGCGGGTTGTCAATTTCAGATTTCAATTTCTCGATTTTTTTCTGTATGTTCTCCTTCACCGTTTGCCAATGGTGTCGTAGAGTGGAAAGTACATATAACTTTGAAAAAGTCACTTTGGTACTTGCCTGTAGTGGGTTCAAACCTGCAACCTTTTGCATACAAATTCGTTCGTTGTACCGCTAGGCCAACACTACTTTGTAGGTAGTGTAATTTTTTTTAGTTTTTGTCGGTTTTACTCCATATAAACGAAAATTTGGTATCGAGTTACTAATCATGAAACCGGCTGTATTATTATTAAGTAAGCAGCACAAAAAAAATAGATTTTTTAAGGGTTGTACCTGAAGGGTCTCAACGGGTTTCTATTACAAAGTCCATCCGCCCATTCGTCTGTCAGCAGACTGTAACTCATGAACTGTGGAAGCTAGAATAAATTTTCACAGAATTTGTATTTCTTTTGCCGCTATTACACAAACAAATAATAAAATTAATTAAAAATGAAAGGAGACTCCATAAAATGGTACGGAATCCATCATGCGGGGAGAACGAATCGCACTTGGCTGGTGTTTTTATTTTGTGAATAAAGTTCTCTATAATCTAACAGGAAAGTTTATAGTGGACAAGATGATAATGATATTATTATCTCAAGAAACGACGTCATCATCGTATCAGTCAATAAAAAAAAACAAGTTACACTATGTCATCTGTTTTTTTAACGTAAACATTATCTTAACTTCATACAGGGAAATCCTACAGGCGACAGAGGTCAGACTACTGATACGAGTTAACCAGAGACGAATTATCACTAAACAAAAAAATTATATTCATTAATCCTAAATTCTAATAATCGCCAGTAGGTAGTTAAAAATATACTGTCTAATTATGTATAAACTAGCGGTGCCACGCGGTTTCATCAGCATAAGTAGTCCCCTAAGACATATTATTATTTTTCTTCGTGTTTTTTTTTTCTATTTATTCACAGATATTTTGCTATTCGGAATGTAAGTAGATCCAAGAAATTAAAGATCATGAAAATCAGTCCACTCGATTTTATTTTATATATTAAGAAAGATTGTTATATTGCATCTACCGTAATCTTATAAACAGGTAAAGTTTTTATGTATAGAAGAAATGGTAATCTTCGTAAATAAAAAACATAATAAAAATTAAAAACATTTTCTTAAAGAATTCTGTCATTGCTAGATGTGTGTGTGGGAAGTAGCTTTTCGAAAACACAATATTTTTTTTTTAATTATTCTACCTTATTCTTTATTTAGGTATATTTCTTAATCTCTAGTACCTTATATATAAAAAAAGCGTTCTAGTCTCAGAGTGAAAATAAGAAAACTATACATAGAGTCGGCCTAACAGAGTATGAACTGCGAGCACCAGTATCGACAAAGTAACATCGAAAAAATAATTTCAAGACAGAGTAATCCGTTTTATTAAACTATCCCAAAACCTAATATTATCGAAACCATCGATATTTTTTGCATAAACGTCTGTCGTCTCACAGAAAATCACTTAAATCAGTAAACGAGCGTAGTATTTACAGCTTTTGTTATGCCGAGCGTAATCAAAACGGGCTATTGTCCGTTGTTGCTTGTCTATGTATATATAGGGATCTCTGATTACTTTTGACACCTTTTTTAATTAATAAATAAAGAGGATATTACAGTAATATGGTATTTGACGTCACAAAAATGTGTAGTCAATTGGGGTCGATCAAAGATCACATGCATACCTAGCCGCTAGGTTTTTTTAAACTATATAATAGTCACGTTCGTACGAATGCTTCCGCGATATTGCTACCAGATAAGATATATATTTGTTAATATTTTACTATCGTTATTATTGACGCGTGATTTTTTGCTTTATCGAAGCTGTAAAGTTAGAAAAATCAGAACAATAATAGCATTTAGTTATCATCTATATTTTCTATACATAGTATTTCTAGATCTTCTGCGTAATCTTTTCCCAAGCTATGTTGGTTTCCAGTCTTACCGGATTCAGATGAATAACGTATTTTTATATGGAGCGACTGCCTTTTTTTTTTTTTTTTCAGGTGAAACTCATTTATGAGCCAGCCTTGCATCCCCACGGGGGCGGAGATGCAAGAGTCCGGGCTTCCAGAGCCTTTAAAAAGGCTCCGACTACTCCGGCAAAACACCTGGTGCCATCCTTAGCCTTAGTGGCGGCGTTATGGGTCCAACCGAAGTCTTAACACCATAACGCCCCCGGCGACTGCCCGCTTAGTGGCGGGCCCGACATGACCTCCCTCCTAGCTAGGAGGGAGGACAGCGAGGGCAGTGCATGGCACTACACCACCCCCACCCAGCACGGAAGGAGACGCGTGCAATGAAGGCTGAGGGACCCCCGTCCCCGCCCTCTGCGTCCCCCCCAGAGCAGGTCTGGCTACGGAATTCCTCGTCCGCGCCCTACCCACCCGCCGTCGGCGGAGCTGAGAAGCGGAAGGATCAGCCTCCCGCTCGCGCTCCGAGGTCTCTTTCTGCGAAATGACACTCTCGCAGAAATGAGACACTGCCCGCCAGACACGATCGTCCGCGAGCATGGCATTCACCACACCCGCGAGCGAAAGGTCCGGGCCAGCGACTCCATGCAGGACACGGCGCTCCGCCTCGAAGGCAGTGCAGGCCTCGAGGGTGTGCTGCGCCGTGTCTTCCGCCGCGCCACAGTGATGGCACGACGGGGATTCCTCTCGCCTTATTCGGTACAGGTACGTTCCGAAGCACCCGTGTCCGGACAGCACCTGCACCAAACGGTACGTGAGGAACCCGTGGCGTCGCTCCAGCCACGGGTCCAGGAGAGGACCCACAACTTCGGTGAATGGAGCGACTGCCTATCTGACCTCCACAACCCATTTTGCTGGGTAACACAGTATCCCAGAGTAACACAGTATCCCAAAGTCATTATCACAGTCAATATCACATAAAGTTACAGAACTAAATGACTCTAGGTGCGCGGTTTCAAAGTGTTCTTCCCATGGAGAAGAACCAGCAAGAACTCCATAGGTTGCTCTTTTAAAAATAAGTTTTTTTTTAAAACTATCTATCGTATTTAATTAGGCAATTATTTAGTAAGTAGTACACAAATAAACTGAATTCCTAGTGACATAATTTGGTTGATAACGCTGACCGTAATAGGAGAGCATTCGTTAAACACGTGCTCATTTATAACCGATTGTTTTATGTTATTGTATATGTTATTTGGATATCCATGCTGCTTTTTCGTCAGGATGTGAAATTTCGAAGTATTCCGGTGTTAATTCAACTTATACCGTAGTTAGTGTAAAGTTTCCTTTACCATGAAACTCAGATCAAGGACTTTATTGTACCTATATGTTGAAATACATACTAAAAGACTGACTTATCTGTGTGTGCATATATGGCTCTCTTCCTAGTGCAAATAATCTGGGGTCTGAGGTATTGTGTCTGACAAGATATGTCTTTTTTGCGTGTCAATTTTGTAATTTTGTCTGACCTGCAACCAGCAACCAAAAAAGCCCAGTCGGATAGCTTATTTATAACCCTAACTATCCTTACTAATTTTATAAATGTGAAAGTAACTCTGTCTGTCTGTCAGTCGCGCTTTCACGTCAAAACTACTGAAACGATTTAAATGAAATTTGGTACACAGATAGTCTAGAGCTTAAGAAAGGACATAGGCTTTTTGTTCCCATAGCCGACATCCACGCGGACAGAGCCGCAGGAAACAGCTAGAATAAATATAAATGTGATAATAAACATAATATTTAACATTTAACAAAAAGTTTAAAGTGATATTTAGAAAAAACACAGACGTACATATAAAATGAAAAAAAAAAACAGCTTGAGAGTTACTTAATGATTTCTGCAATTTTAAGGCATCGTTGACCTTCACTGAATATAAATAGATTTATATCTTAATATAAATAACAATAAAAGGAAAAAAGGTATATATTAGGTAACACAAAACACCACACAGTAATTAATAGTACTACGCCACAACTAAATAAAAACAGTTTATTCCACATTGTATGGTTCTCACGACCAACTACAATTTATCTCCAAGTCGCAGTAAATAAATAAACATTAGGTGTTCTTCCGAGCCGAGATTTCTTGGACTATTTTAGTATAGTAAATAAAGAAACTAATTGGATCTTTGTATCGTATGAAAATAGGTCAACCTATTAACAATGAGTCTAAATGAAATGGGTGGAAAACCGTAGGAAATCACACGTGACAAGAGTCTATATTATTAGGGTAATATTAGGTTTTAGGTAACCGCTAGTTTATTTTAATATGAGTTAAACGCAGTAAGTTTTATTTTTTATGATAAACATCTGCTTTTATAACCTTGCTGCGATTTAACAGACTCATATTTTTAGTCAAACATTTCGTAACAAACATCCAAACATAGTCTAAATATTATGTCGTAAATTTGCACATGTTTTACAAAAACTAGCAGAATAAAGAAGTGTACATATAGAAAAATCAAATTAAAAAACAATTAAAAGCATAATTATTTAAAACTAAACGGTTTACTCACGCATATTCTCGGGAACGCCCGACTAGTTTCAGACTCAATAGAAGTCCCCAAACATGAGCTGACGCGGCGGCGGCGGTGTCGCGAGTCGAACGGTTTGACGAACCGTTTTGTTTTAAATAATTATGAATACTCCTCACGAAAGTTATTATACAAATAAAAAGCATGTACTTTTTTTTATTAAAATATTATATTGTTAAAAGTTTATTGCCTACAACAGTGGCTAAGCTTTCGCCGCTTAGTACTTAGACGATGCGACCAATGTTGTGCGAGTTGCAGTACATTGCGGGGCCGCGCTGCTATGGTGTCTTAAGTGATCGGTCATAGATGGCAATGTACCGCAACTCGCACGATATTTCTCGCACCGTCTAAATAATCTTCTACTGTGCGCAGTAACCTAGGCGGGTCTTAACCTCTAGCGCGGTGACAACCCTGTCGCGATTCACTTATCTATTGATGGCTGTGGTATACACCGAACTGGGTGTTTTATTTGTAATAATGAAAATTTTTTGTCAGTCATTTTTCCTATAATTCCTATTCACACATTCTCAGGATCGCCTGACCAGTTCGACTGGCGTCGCCGCCTGCCTGTACACTCTTTACGGTAGTTATTTTAATATTAATAAATTCATACTAGCGCAGAGTCGAAGTTCCCATTCCTTTGATTGTGAATAGTTAAACGCGTCGATGCTCTTCGATTCAGTGGTAGAATGAATTGACCCTTAGATATTGTAATCATATAGGATTCTAATACATATGGCTAAAACAGATTTTTACCCAAAAATAGGGTATTAGCGTGATTTTCATTTAGACGCCATATTAAAATACAGACAATTTGTGTCAGAATAGAAGAGAAATAGCAAGAATCCTTTATGGCTTTCTGTGCATTCTCAATTTGCCATCATAAAAGAAAACATAAATGTTATTTACTATCTTGAATTGAGAGTATTGACGTTCTTAAATCAAAACAGTTCGACTTGTGACACTGCCACCGCTGCGTCAGCTCATGATTAGAGACTCCTATTGAGGCTGAAACCAGTCGGGCGATCCCGAGAATGTGCGTGAGTAAACCGTCAATATTCCTAAATAATTATGAAATCGAAATTAAATTTAGATTTTTTAAGATTACCTTCTAAATGACTTCTTTTGTTCGTTACGGTGTGAAAGACAGCCTACAGCCTCGAATTCGAAACCGTTTATCACTTGACCTCGGTAACGGCGGGGTGGCTTCAAGGTAAATGTTACCCATCATATTACTGTGTGACACTGATGTGCAACGAGCCTTAATAACTCTTTATTCTATATTCTTGATACGATACCTATATTTTTGTATTGCTTGTTATTCAGTAACTTTTGTGTACTCTTGACTAGACAAAAGGTGTTTATTTTAGCCTTATACGTAAACCTATTATGGTTAAGGATTTACTGTGACTTTGACATATAGACAAGTTTTTCAGCGGGCATTGTAAACCCGTAGATACTTCTCGAACATAATAAATGTAAACTAAAAGTTAGTCACGTATCTTTCAAATCTCCAATAGTTTTTTTTTTAAACCTTACCAGTAACCTTCATCCTACTCATTTAGACACAGTGCATTGATATAATATATGGTAAGTAGGTGTATCTGTAGTAAAAGGGAAAAAACCGGACAAGAGCGAGACCGCGCGTGACCTGACTTACGCACCGAAGGTTCCGTACACATTTCGCTGATCGTCACGGTTAATTACCCCCCCGTCCCTAGATCAAGCTGGCCCGAGCCGGCCAAACTAGCAATAAAAATATGTCCCTAAATAATAATAACTCAGATCCAGCCATCCCTTGCTGTTTTTGCCTTATTAAGATAGTCAGCAACGCACTAAGTCGAGGTCCGAACCCCGCAGGGAGTGCCCTTAGTGAACGCTGGAGGCCTTACGGTTCTACGGTACGCTCAGGCTAACTGCAGTAGACCTCTTCCAAAAAAAAAAAAAAAGTCACGGTTAATTCTCCAAAAACAAACTTAACTGTGACGTTGAAAATGCTCTCTCACACAATTATATGTATGACACTATAAAATTTTCAATTGAAAAAATATGTTTGTAATTGCAAAAACGTCTTTTTTTATGTTTACGTTGGACCTAGCATCATACCGAATTTTGAATTGAAAGTTTGCATATTGTAAAAATCAATTAGAAATAAAGAAAAATAACTAGGTAATTTAGTATGTCTGTTGGTAGATTTAAAAGAAAATAAATAAATATAACTACACCATCAAGAGTTACTCGCCTGTAAAACGGTCTCCTGGGAAGAATTGAGAGGTTAACACTGTTAAACCAATATTATCCAAGTCATAGGGTCAAGGAACTCAGCTTAAGCGTGAACTTTGCAAACGTATCAACGGCCTGAAGATATAGTTCTACTAGCTGTTGCCCACGGCTCCGCCCGCGCAGGTGTCGGTTATCGAGACAAAAAGTATGTCCTTTCTTGGGATCAAGCAGTGGCTTGCATGGATTTTCTGACCAGGTTGGCAGACATTAGGCAAATAATCAAATTACGCGAAAAAAAAAAATACTACAAAAAATAACGAAATACATGTAAAAATCATAATTAAGTAGTAAGTTTAATACTCACTTTTTGAAAGTTTCTTATTTCTAATTCTGTAGTTTGGGTGTTAGCCTACAAAACGACTACTTTATTTGTTTTTTAAACGAATGAATACTCACTAAACTTATTAAAGGGTTGCACGTAATTTATCTACACTTTGGATTATTGCTACAAACTACGCACTGTTCGTTTTTACATGTATATACACACAAAATAATTTCTGTTAAAACACTTCAGTTACTTCACAAAATCACAATAAAGTACAAAATTATTAATTACGAACAATAAGCAGACAGAAAACGCGCGCCATTGTAAAAAAACTGCTACAGATTATAAATATCGAAAATACAACCAAGTTGCAACAGATAAATAAAAACAAAAATCATATTGGAACTAAAACAAGGTAATAATTAAATAGGTATACTAATATTATTTGTGTAGTTGTAACTTTAAATGATATTATATTTAATTTAAAAGTTATTAGTACATATTGTATAATATTAGCTAATAAAAATATTGTAATAATGGAACTGACGTTTTTTTTACTGTTGCAGCAGTGTGGTCAATACCTTTGCGTCTCGAGTATGCTACATTAATTTGGAAAAAGCGAAGGTCAAATTTTAGGGCGCGCATTTCGAACAGAGATTTTTGCTTTAGCCGTATTATACTTATGAAAAAAATAGCTTAATAGGAAGTGTGCGTGTATATATAAATACGCCAAAATCGTTTGAGTGTGTGAGTGTTTGTTAAGCAGCGTCTTCGCCGTTCGCGACGTAGTATGAAGTTTTGTATTGAATGTGACGCCATTATTTATTTGCTTGGAAATGAAATGATTGGTTATAAGTTTTATTATTTGCAACTTAATTAATAAATATGACGTGTATTGTCTGATTCATTTTATGTATTAATAATAATACTTGTGTTATGGAATTAGAGACAGAGTTACTTTCGCATTTATAATATTAGTAAAGATAGTTTTGTTTCTATATACTATCCTGTAGCCCACTGCTGGGAATAAGCTTACCTTTGGTTATCCTACCCTCCTGCCATTATTCTTAATGTACTTTGATATTTTGAGCTTTGATACATATTTAGATCACCTGTATGCAGATTCGTTGAAGTATGCACTTTATGTATGTAGGAACAGTTTCATACTCGCATTTCGCAAGGTACATGAAATTTATCTGAGATGAATCTGAGAACATAAGCCGGGTAAAATTACGAAATATAAATAGAATAAATATGACGTAGTTAAATATTACCACAGAATAATAATATCTTGAGACAACACACACACGGCCATTTGATCCCAAACTAGGCAGAGCCTGTATTATGGTAACCAGACAACTGATAAACTTACTTATATTTATATATATCTAAACACATACATATTATAGATAAATTACACCCAGACAAAGAACAAAATAATGATCGTGCTCATCACACAAAGATTTGTCCTGAGTGGGAATCGAACCCACGACCTCCGGTTTAGCAGTCAGAGTCACTAACCACTAGACCAACAGGCCCGTCAATAAATAGTAATAAGTAGTATTCTGCCTAGCCTTTTCCCAAACTATGTTAAGTTCGGCTTAAAGTTACCGGATTCAGCTGAATACCGTATTTTACATGGAGCGACTGCCTACCTGACCTCCACAACCTTAGATAAAGTATAAATTTAAGTCCACTGCATTTCGTATTAAGACTGGTTGTCAGAATTGTAATGATTTAACGACTTTCAAAGATCAGCGTATGACAGTCGGGACCAAAGCCTTGACGTTCTCTCCAAGGCAGGGAGGAGTGTTCTCGGTATGTTTACAAATGTTCACCCATCCACGGCCCAACCGCGGTGAGCACGCCTTAACCTTCTAATATCGGTCTATCCACACAGCTTACCCTTAACCACCAGCCCTCCAAATAGTACAAAGTAGTGTTATTATGAAAATAAAATCTTATTTCAAACATTATACAATAAGTCAATATCTAATTCCTTATATTATGTAGCTAGTGTAGCTACTAGCTACATAATATAAGGAATTAGATATTGATTCCTGTTCCCTATATTTGAGGTCAAGGTAAAACAAATGAACAATAACCTATTATTCCTATTATTATAGTTACATAACTTAAGAATAATTAACAACTTCGTTAATAACTGACAAAGAAAATGTTACACAATCGTCATGTTAGTTTTGGACGGGGAACCAGACAAACATATGTAGTCAAGGTTTGCAAATACTCATAAACGAAGCCAGGGGAAAAGTAGAATAATACGGTCAGCAAAAATCTTTTTAAATTACACAATTTTTTTTGCATTTTACAGAATTAGCTTACTACAAGCAAATTTCACCTATGTTGACGTAAATGTAAGCTTTAAATAAGTTTTGTATTAAACATTATTTTTAAACAAAATTATAAATCATTTGACGGGCTTGTTGGTCTAGTGGTTAGTGACCCTGACTGCTAAACCGGAGGTCGTGGGTTCGATTCCCACCCAGGACGAATCTTTGTGTGATGAGCACGATCATTTGTTCTGTGTCTGGGTGTTATTTATCTATAATATGTATGTATTTAGAAATATATAAATATGTTTATCAGTTGTCTGGTTGCCATAGCACAGGCTCTGCCTAGTTTGGGATCAGATGACCGTGTGTAAGATGTCCCAAGATATTATATTATATTATATTATATATATTATATTATATTTAGGCTCAAAGTATCGATAGATAAGAATATAATATCGATTTTCGTTTCGTTAGAGTTCCTATGGCCACCTTCTGGCTCCACCATCAGATCAGCTGGAACTATGTTTTTTTTTCAAATTCTAAATTAATGTATTAATTGGTTCTTATCCAGTTTACAAATTTTTTACAAACTATTTATAAAAAAAGCTATAATAATGTATTGTCACCGCACTTATAAAAGTATGCAAATTTTCATCTTAATCGGATGTGGAGAAGTTGTTTTAATTTAGGTTGCGGAGATTTGCCCTGACAAACATAGTTACATTGTAAGATAAAGAAAAACGTATAAAAAGGGCTGAGTTGACTTGCAAAAAACACTGTAAAACTCTAGGGTAAATATTTTTAGTACAGTTCAAACACCGGCCAAATTTGAGTCGAACTCGCGGTTGAAGGGTAATATATTATTTTTATTAATTTATTGTAATAGCGACAACAGAAACACACACTCTGTGAATGTCACCCCTCTAGCTATTACTAATAAAAAAAAATGTTTAAGAGATACACTTCGCTGACAGACGTACCTTCTTTATAGGAGAATTTGCCAAGCATAGTGACAAGTTCATCCCGATTTATTATATTTAAACGTGTCAAAATGTCATCTATGCTGACTGTAGCTCTTCACGTTGACGTCTTAAAATGCGGAAGAGCCTTGACCTACAGCCGCATAGGTTAAGACAAAGCATCAGTAACATGAGCATATCTCAAGCCTCACTGAAACACCCTTGAACACTAGACTAATGTGGTATCAGCAGAAAAAATACGCTTCAAAAAGGTACTGTTGCATCTGTAAAATAGATTTAATACCTCTTTTAATGAAAGTGAAAATCATCTTTATTTTGAATGCCTTAGAATATAAAGTAGTTTGATAACATGATATTTTGTATACTTAGGTGTAGGCTAGAATTACAAAAATACTAAGATGACACCTCTTTTCTTTAAACTATTATCAGTTAGCTACAATAATATGGGATGACCTATATGCATACATGAAACCGTATTGGATAAAGACAATCACATTATATCTTTATATCAGACTAGCTGTTGCCTGCGGTTCCGACCGCGTGGTTGTCGGTTATCGTGGCAAAATGTAGGCTATGTCCTTTCTTAGGATCCAAGGTTACCCCATACCAAGTTTCATCAAAATCGATACAGCAGTTTAGCCGTGAAAGCGTAATAGATAGATAGACAGCATCTTTCGCATTTGTAATATTTGTATGGATTCAAGACCTTCGATTAAATATGCATGCATCTCTTTCTCTGCCGCACTCTGAGATTTATTGGGATATATTAGTATTGAAAAGTAAGCCTAAAGTACTAACTCTCAGAAGTTTGATAGTTGGCTATGTAACCATTGACGTCTCTAAGCGCGGCAGTTTGACTGTACGGATAGCGGACACGACGTGCTGCTTTTAAGGTAACCTTTTGTGTAAATTAGGCAGTTTTATGAAAACATTTGCTTTGTTCTGTTTTCAAGCTGTAAAATAAAAATATTTAGTAATTATTACAATTAAATACGGCTTTTATTTTGATTACTGTGCATTCATAATAATTTCACAACTTAACTTAACCATACCTTGCTGGAGTACTCATAAAGAGTTTGTCCATGGTACAAATATGTACGTATCAAGCCCGACACACCCTGTCTGTATTTACCGACGCGATATTTGCTAAGTAATGTCGTCTGAACAGCTCGAGTACTTTCCATGAAACACTGTTTCGGAGCAGAATTGTTTTTTTATACATGGAAAATACCTTAGTTTTATTTAAAGTACAATAATTATACATACATACAATATTACAAAACTAATTTATTATTTAATTAAAATTGTAGTTATTTACACTATCTAACTAACCGATAATTTATTATGCTGTTTTATAATTACTTTCTTAAACATAAAATTTTATTACCAGAGCTAATCGAATTCATAACAAAATTAAATATCCTAATATCACAAACCGTGATACAGAAAATTTATGCCTATTGCATTTGTTTATATTTTTATTCATTAACATATCTATAAAAGAATTTCTGAGTAGGCCTAACAGAAATTTATTAATAAACCATTGTTCGTCAGTCAAGACAATGAAGTTACAATGTCAACCCAACCCTATAATGCTTGGATACCATTTTAAAACTATCCTTGAACATATAGGAAATCCGAATTCGATAGTAGCACCTTTTTTAGACACGTATTTAAGCTTATCAGTGTTTCAATAAACACGGTCCAATGCCATCACATTCATCTCCAAAATTGGTTATCATGAAAGGGTTAAATGGTAAAAGAGAGGTCGTATGTTTGTGATTCATTGTCCATCGTCTTCTCCATAAAGAAATAATAATGGCTAATTTGTTTGTTACACCTAATATGGGATATGACTGGCCTGCTATAGAAATTAAAGTCGGTTTCCAACGGTGTACGAATCACCCCTCACCACCTACCGTAGGATGATGCTCGTCCGTAATATCGCAGACTGTCACAATCACAATCCACAGTGAGTCAAAATATACCCTAATGGCCAAAAACTGAAACGTCATTCAGTTTAAGATCGCCGTCAAGTCTCTTGCTATCTCTGCCACGTTAAGGTGTAAAGTAGCGCCTGATATACATTTAAGAAAGTGATAAAGTTAATTTGTGTTTTAGTATTCGGAGGTAAGTCAGTCAAAATTAGGTATGACTCTCAACACCCACTGCGCGATGCGTGGCTGTCCGTGGAAGCCGGCTTTAGACAGCTTTGCAATAACCTTTGAACTCTCAAGTGTTTATTCATCATTGTTTTTAATTTTATATTACAAAGATCTGCTTACTGCGTGACTGACATTTTCGGTGGCAATTGGAGAAGACAAATCAGTCTTAAACATCTATGGGTTAGTTAATTAGGTAAAAGACTGTGGGCTGAATTTTCCAACACAGTTGTTTTTTGTTCGTGGAATAAAATTGTCGTCTGACAGATTTTGTTTGGAAGATCCGTCAAAAATTCAAAATTAATCCTCGCATGAAAGCATCTGGCGTTAAAGAAATCAAAACTGTAGCTACTGTAAAATATGTGTTTACAATTTTAAAATTTATACAAACTTAACAACATGTACACTTAAAACAAAACTAATCTCTTAACTAATAAAAATCTCTAAAAAACAGCGTCAAAAAATTCATCCGCATCGCTGTCTACTGGAAGTGTACCCAAAAGACTGGCGGCATTGCCACGTTGTATGGCAATGATTAGTTACTTATTTATATGTGTTAGTTACTTATTAAACATTACATACCTACATAGTATTATAATAATATTGTTTTGAGATAAAACAAAGCATTATCATGTAACCCTAGTTTTAAAAGACCTTTCTTAATTTCTGACATCAGCTGAAAATGTGTTCCATTAATTTAATTAGAACACCTTACTATATGGCTACCTATATGTCTGTGGTATATACTTGTTACATAATTTCTTGGAACCTTTTGGCAAACTATTTGTATCACACGACCCAATTGACTAAAACAATTTCTGAGAATGTAGACTAATATCGTAATTGGGTATGTTCTGGATAACGTGTGTCTGATACCAGGCTAGCAGTAATATATAGAGCTAATTTACTTAGTCATTCAATGGTTTATTTTTAAGTCAAGGTTTTGACCTATTTTACTAAGTAAGTATATTTAGCTAATATTTTGGTAGTGGTACGCTTAAAGGATTTTTATTGGACCAATCCATACTCATATTAATTATGCGAAAGTAACTCTGTCTGTTTGTTAAGCTTTAAAGTCTAAACCGTTGAATAAATTTGATGATGACTTCGTGTGATAGCGAAAATGCGTCTGCCCCGATCTGTCTCAATCTACTGCAAGTCGAAGTATACCATAAGTCGGTTAAAATTGGGTTTGTTTTTCAACACTCACTGTGCGGTGCACGACAGTCTGTGGTCATCGGCCGTGCGCGATAACCCGTGATAATGCGCACCGTGGGAAGCTGACTTTATACGACTGGAAGGAAGCTAGAAATCATTAGTACTATTATGAGCTATTAGTGTCCCACTGCAGGGCAAAAGCCTCCCGTACCTCGTTCCATTTATCTCTGTTAAAGGCTTACAGGGCCCAGTTCTGCGCAAAGGTGTCGAGTTCGTCCCGCCATCTCATTCTGGGTCTGCAGCGAGGTCTCTTTTGGTACTTTATAAGTTATAACCCACTGTGTGGTTGCCTTCGCCCATAGCCTTTCATTCTCAAAATTAAATTACCGAAAGATGAACGACCAACGACCTTTCTTGCTGTCAAAAGATCAATATAGATAATTAACTTTAACATTTAATTTCTGTTTATTCTACTAGCCCAATAAAAGCGTGGGAGAAACCGCGGGGCGATTGAGTTGACTCTAATCATTACATCGGATTCATATTGTCTGAAACCATTAACTAAGTTAGAGGTTGACGACTCAAGATATTGTTTTTAGGTGTTTGAGTTATCTGTTTACTTTAGCTGGTTTTTGGTCATAGTTCGGAAACAACGGAAAACAAAACACACACACACAACACACATACTCAACCACACGCGCAGTATGTATAAACTAATTCCTATTTTATTTATTTTGACGTGACAACGTCTTATAAATTGGTTTGCCGGGTGACACTTCAAGAAACTGGGTAACGCTCCGCTCACGTTATGCGCTCACAATGAGAGCGAGTGAGAGGCACGCGTCCCTTCCACTCGGGTATGGTTAGCCCGCCTAAGAGCGAGAGAGACAGACATTGACATTGACAGTCGTCACGTAAAACTTTCGCCCGTATACCGACTTTACAGGCAACCAATAATTTTTTATTATAATATTTTTGTAAAATTTTCCTTAACACGATTTCTGTAATAGATAATTAAAACAAAAATCTCCAATATATTTTTAGAAAAAGTTATTATTTTCTACACTATTTATACTCGTAGCTATTGTTTAAAACCTAATTCTACCTTCTCTGACTTAATGTATGTGTAAAGAATATCGTAACTCTGGTCTCCAAGATACAAGCGATGCTGAGTTTGGAGACCACTGCTAGTATTATAAATGATTGTTACAATGACGAACCATAGTTTAGATTTAATTGTATATTATTAAAGGTTAGTTTACTGGTTGTAACAAAGTTTTGTAAAAAAATGAAATTCTTCTTCTTAATTTAATTAAATAAACATAATTTACTCTAAATTGACGTATTTTTTTATTATACATATTTAAGTAAAGTTTGCAAATGCATTGCACAGAAACACAAGTAATTGTAGCTACGATAAAATTATTACACAATAACATTAATTTATTAAGAGAAAATAATGTCTTGTTATTATTGTAAGTTGTTTATGTTCTTGGTACTATTCCGATAGATAATTAAATATACATTAATTATGTTTACCATTAATAAAATACAAAACATCCCACCCCCTCATTTTGTACTGTTAAAAACGGCTGCTTTTACACAAGTCCAGACCAAGATTTTTGGGGTACCTACGTCTTTATCTTATAATCAAATTAAAACAAAATTTATTTAAACAGAAAATAAAATACGAGCAAGATTTGGTCGGCTTTTATTTATTGTAACTGTACAAATCGCATAAAGAGTTCCATACTTTCGCACAAGATTTATTATGTTAAATCCAGAAAAAATCTCCAAAAATAACACGTATTTTGTAAGAGGGGGGTACTCTCGTAATAAAATTGGCGAATTTTACGATACAAACTGTTAGCATTAGCATTTAGTTTCAGCGTCTACCTGTTGCCATTATTTATCATCATCAACAAACACGTTTCTAATAGTCCAGACCCCTTTATTTTTAAATTAATTATTTATTTTCTTTTTTTACAATTTTGTTGAAGAAACAATTTAATTTTATTATTTGTTACCATTGCGGTACATAAAAAATAATAATAATAAAAAGTTTTATTACGGAAACGTTCAATTTTTACACTAAATCTTATATCCTCCTTTTAAGTATAAGCAATACTTGTGCTAGGAGGACCCGCTCTCCAATAACAAATTATAAAAATGTAAAAATAGTGAACTAAGAAAACAAATTAAAGATATATTCTAAAATAGCCTGACGGACGGACGGACGGTCGGACAGCTTAGGCTTAGTAATAGGGTCTCCTTTGTTTACGGAACCCTAAAAAGAAGCAGTTGGCATTAATTGTCGTGGAGTCTTTTATACTATTCTGTTAAATCCGCATTTGGCTGGCACCCAGCAGTGACTTAGAACACCCTATCTTGTAACTTGATATTTAAAGAAATATTCCGTAGCATAAATAAAGCATTGTGTATTATTTGTATTTTAAACAAAAACAAAATATTGTTGACTGCATTGTTACTAATCTGTTATTCAGAGGGACAATTTTAACCGTAACTTTACTAAAAATATTATTGACATCGGTAATACAATAATAATAGTATTTAAACAATAAATAAACAAAGTTGTTTACATTTTATTTATACTTCATTCATTCATCTCTACAATGAGTCAAGCAACATGCATTTAAAATAAAACAAAAGCCCCCAGGAGCGTAACGACAACGGAACGAAAACATATGACCGATGTACCAGGGACTCATAATAGAACAAGAGGTTTCACTCACGATCCAAAAACAATACAATCCAACCAAATCCTTATTTCTTTCAGACAAAGTACATGCAATATGTCACTACAGCGATAAAATAAAATGAGTCTTATTTAGAAGCCGCTATGGTTCACTTGGTTTTAGTTGATCAGATGAACTGTTTGCTTTTATGCTAGCCTGGTACCGTACGGTGAGAAGAGGGTCGGGATACGGGTTTAGCCGTCCGTGGATTGTCACGGAACTCTCATCAAATTAGTTCAAGGAACAACAAACAAGCTTCTTTCTTAGCGTAATAAAATTGCACTTTATTGCATTAGATTAGATAGTAATTTTCAAGGATCATCTCATCCATAGAGCGCTTAATATAATTGTTTACTGCAGTACTTAGAACTTCAGGGCTATAAGTATATTTGCACATTATTATATTTGCTATAACATCCTCAATAATTTTCATTTCCTTCCTAGTTTATAAATGTTCATATTTCTTTTGATAAATATGAGTTCATATTGATATTTATGAAAATTCTTTTTTTTTTAAACACATGTGGAAAAATTGCTAAAACTACACGATTTGTTATTTTTTCCATTAAAAAGACACGTCTTTATATATTTCCAATTATTCACTATCAATTACATATTTACAAACCTTACTTCACTGATCTTTGCTCTAAGTAACGCCTAGATAACCTCACAGCACGTGGTCTAGTATTTTTCCCTTTTCCTAATCAGTTACAGGGTAAATGCCCTATTTAACAAAAGCTAATTATTGCGCACTAATTATAGGCTATCAGTTTAATATTATCTTGTAAACATATGGACAAATACCGGAAAAGTACAAGATACGGTCCGTATCAAAGTTGAAGGTCCAATTGAAGTTAATGAGATGGGTCAAGAAATCTTTGTCGTAAATGCAGCGTTTATGTAATTACTTGTTAGACATTTCGTCAGTATGTGAACGTACTTTTAAAGGTGTGAAAAAGTAAAATAATATAATATTATTAAGTAAATTAATAGCGTCTATGATCGCGTATGGGATACTGTGTAACCCAGTCAAATGGGTTGTGGAGGTCAGATAGACAGTCGCTACATGTTAAATACGGTATTCAGCTGAATCTCAACATAGCTTGGGAAAAGGCAATGCACAAGGCAAATTAAGGTAAATGAGAGCTGAAAAACCATTTAAACCAATTTTATTTTAACAGATACTTAAAATACTACAATTCTTGGAAATAAGTGTATAGGCAGAACAACTATGTAAGTTATAGCTCAATGAACAATATATATAAGTACATAAGTATATGACATTTCAAAGTCACATTGTTTTTGCCGAAAAAACATTATTCTAATTTATTAAAATTAAAATAATAAAGACGCCTCTAAATGTCTCGCCATGCTAGGTTTATTTACCAAAGAACCCTTTATCTTGCATTTAATTTAATTGTTATAGTTATTAGGTTTTTCAAGATTATTTAGATGTTAGAAAACTATATTTGTTTTTGAATTTTGGTTTGCTATAAAAGCTAGTTTGCATACAACCTACGTTGTTTTCGTATTAAAAAAAAAGGTCAAAAGAAGAACAATGTTACATATTGACCTGACTGGATTGATCTTGATTTTAGTTATTTTACTTTTTAAACTTTGTTTAAAATACTTTTCACTAGAGATTTCTTCATTAAGGTATTCTTTTAAAAGCTTGCTTAATTTATAATAATGTTAACAAATTGACGTAAAAGCTACTGGACCGCTATCCGAATGCTACAATACACATACTTATTTACATAGGATTTACATAGGTTATATAGCTGTGCTACCTGTGTGAAACCTGGGTGGATAGCTAGTATGTAATATAATTGGTACTAAACTAAAAATCCATCTACAATTCACAAAGTTTTCCAAGTGCAAAATTTTGTATGTCAAAATGCGATAGAAATGGCAAACAACCATTATAACATTATTTACCTTATATCATTTTAACTATTATATTATCTAATTACTAATTATAACGTAAATGAGACTCTTGACCTCTGATAACGATTTATGTGCTATACTTACTAGGTAATTTACCCGGTTTTGTGTGTAAATATTCGACAATATTAGTAAATTATATGCTGCTGGATAATTTTAAGCCCTGTAAGTCAGTAGGTTAAATTTTGTAACGAATAATTTAGGTAACACTATAATTATTATTTATCGGAAACCAACCGCACAAGATTTATGCCGACAAAGTCGAGCAAATAATACTACAAAAACACGTCGTTTAAGGGTGCGGAACACCCTTTAATTTTTAAACAAAATTTGATATTAGTAATATTATTGTATTGTCGGTTGACGCAAAACAAAATTGCCTTTGTTTTTTCTTAGGGTCCAAGCTTACCCCATACCAAGTTTCACCCAAATCAGTTTAGCGGTTTAACAGACAACAATGTAACAGACAGACAAAGCTACTTTCGCATTTATAATATTAAGAGAAAATTAAACTAAGCAGAAATATTTCAGACGCCATTGTTATCTGTGGATAAACATTATTATATTATGCGTCGACTGTTAAACTTTTTTTAACGATAGACAAACAGAAATGCAGATAAAATATAATAAGTTAATGTTTATATAGTACATATTCACACAGCAATAGCGTTCTACATACTTGCCTACTTAATGCATAATCAGCTGTTCATTCAAAGTTTCTAGTAATAAAGTAAAAAAGCACGTGTTATTTATTTCCCGCAATAGTTTGGAACTAACAAGTCTTTGTAACCTGTTTTGTAGAAGATTTTAAATAACGAAAGTACCTTTTTTTAAATAGCCTGTATTGGATCCTGTTGCTGGGCAAAGGCAAAGGCCTTTCGACTTCCAAACCTCTATCTTTCGCGATATCTGGACACGTGCCTCTCGCATATCTGTCAAGATCATCACGCCACTGTCGCCGCAGTCGACCTTGAGTAAAGAAAACTTAAAGTACTTGCCTTAATTAATTTGAGACCTATTTTGACGTGACTTAGGTCGAAAATTCTCATTCTGAAATGACTGTCAAAAATTTTGTTTACTAATGTCTAGAAGAAAGTAGGAAACCCCAGTGTTCGGAAACATTTCAAATAAAATGATTCATTTGTTTTATTTTTAACTTAAACAATACCTAATAGGAATATTCCTTTGGCCGGAATCTTTAAGGTTATCAACGGGCCTTGAGTTGTTAACAGACAAGCTAATTGAGAATATCAGCTGATAATATGCATTTGTTTTGCAGTTTACTTGTGCATTACATTCATTGTGAGACTTGATTGGTACCATGGAATTATACTACGGTATTACATGGCGAAACATGACAACACAGACTAACCTGAACACAAATAAATCAATTTAACATGCTTTAAATTAATTATTAACATATTTAACTTTTTTTTTTATTAATAATACCTATACCAACAAAATATTATCACGTATTTATTAAAAATATAAAAACAATATTTCTTTTTCTTATGGTGGAAAACTCAAAACCGATCTGAGATTGTACTAGGGTAGCAGAATGCACAGGTAGTAAGTAAACAAGTTGCCTCGTTCCTTTCATTGTGATGTGGAATACTGGTTAATGGTTACCTGTTGAACAAAGGGTTCGTGCTCGGCTATGCACCTGTGGAACTTTATATTTGCACGACGTTTTAAATCTATGTCTCTCAAGCTTCTGCACTCCTAGTGAATGGTAACATTTAGAAGAAACGAAAGAGGTTCACTACAGACTAAAGACGAAAGGGGTGTTTTTTTTTTATATTTGGTTGACGTACGTACGCCTGAGTTAGCAACTGATTCCAAAAGATAAAGAAAAAAAAAAAAAATGAAAATATTCGTAAAAGAAACAAGATTAATCACATAATAACGTAATGAAAGTCAGATAAGTATTATGCTAAAGAAAATATATGAAAATCTGTGAATGGCTGGCTCGCGGCTCTGTGTTGGTTATCGCGGCAGAAAGTAGCCTATGTCCTTCCTTAGCATCCAAGCTAATTTTCATCAAAATCGGTTCAGCGGTTTAGCCATGAAAGCATAAAAGACAGATTACAAAGTTACTTTTGCATTTATTATATTAGTAGGGAAATATTGGAGTCAATACCAAATTATAAAATAGAAATAATGTTTGTTGTGCATTCGATTGTAACTAAGAGAATCAACAAGAAAAAAGCAGCAAAAAAAGTTTGTTACCAAATCGAAAACTTATATTTATCTATTGTTGATAGGAAATACCGTCTATTTATACTTTAAGGTTATAAGTCATGCGATTTGTGGTCAATGAACATTTGAAGCATTTATATTATATTTAGAATCTATTTTAAGAATGGTGACTGAACGGATTGACCATGACACGGTCAATCCAGGTTAAGTTTGGATAATACATTATCATAATGTTTAATGAATTAAAAATGTTTATTACGGTTCATTGATATGTTTAAATAGTATGTCTAATTAAATACTGACAATAGATACCTATTTTCAAAAAAATATAAACAGCGTAATCTCTTTTTTTTGTGTTAAGTTCTTTTGAGGCTGGTATAGGCTTAAACGGATTAAACTCTGAGGCAGAATATAGAATAGATTTTACTTAATATTAAGCATTTTTTTTAGGTTCCGTCCTTAAAAAGAAAAACGCGGAGCCCTTTTAGGATCACTTTGTTGTCCGTCTGTCTGTCAAACCCCTTAATCTCGTTAACGCAAGGAGATATCGAGTTGAAACTAAAGCCACTCAGGTCTAACAGTCCCTTAAAGTTGTTCAAAAAGTTAAACTTTTTAATCAACGTAATAAAAAATACGGTTATTTATGCCGCAAAAAAGGTATATTTCGACACTCTCAATCAAAATTTATATGGTACATCGACCTAATAACACGAAATTTGGCATGATGCTAGGTCTAACGTCGACGTGGTATCGGTACGGACGTGGTAACGACAGTGGTATAACCTTTAACCCACGTAAGACCTATGAAAACATTTTCTTGAAATCCGTGTTTGTTTCCTAGAGCTACAAGTACCTACTTAGATAAATATCTTGTAAATCTCTTCTGTCAAACAAAATGACCCATTTCCTAATTCGCGTGGGATGACGGACTGACACTATTCTACTTTCACACCGAGGTCACAACCATTGACATAGATAATATCTCATTAATTGGTTATTAATTAATTAATATATAGGTCATAATGATTACAGTATCTGTTGTACACAGTGTTGTAATCATTAACGCCGAATTTTAGTTATACGGAATTAATGTAGGCTATACAATTATAGGCTTAATATACTATGTAGGTATTTTAGTTCAATAATTTTGTTAGTCTGATCTTCTGTGGATTCATGATATCCTGGTTTTATTTTTCAGATAATTTTAACTTGATAATAATTGCGGAAATATGAGTTTGTATTTTTATAATTGTAGGTACCTACTTACATATTCTAAAAAATATAAGTGATTATATAAAAAAAAAAACAATATGGTAAAATGTACTGAAAAACATATTTTAGCACCAATCCCAAGTACATTTTAATGAAGGCAGGAAGAAAAAGAATCAATTTGCTATCTACCTACCCATCACGCATATTTTGCATTTGGTCACTACGTAGTGCAAACAAAATCATTTTTTTTAAGTGAATGAGAGCTACCAATTTAACGTTCTCCAGTTGGCGCCACTGGCGCGTCAGCTGTCAAAGCCCACCAACAAACTATGGAACGACCTTCATGGGCCAGCGCCCCTGGCAGCAAAATTTATAAGTAGTCCTCATCAAAAGAAGGTGTTCTATAAATTCGAACGAGACAGGAAACTAAAAAGATATATAAATAAAGGTTTCGCTATAAAAGGACTTTCAAATACAATAGAAAAGTAAGTTTTATTAGAACTTAAAGTGAATCATAATTCTGCATATAAATAGCTACAAAGCACTAAGTAATAGTTCAGTGCTCACAAACAATAGACACAGATCATGATGAGAACCGGAACTGTTACAATGCTTTGTCTACAGTCTATGGTACTACAGAGGACAGTGCAACCACTAAAACTTTGAAATAGCCAGCTCCCTGATGTCGTAGAAATAAGGTTGAGTTTTGGAAGTCATTGTTACGGCTGATGTGCGGTTGACTAAATCTAGTTAGGTTACACTTGTGACAGGACATTTGTCACGCATTTTGTTTTCTGTAGACTTGAGTCACATCCCGTGTATATGTATGTTGTATATTAATAGTTTTGAAATAGTTGATTCCCGAAACTACGTCAAATAATAAGAAATCTTTTTAATAAAAATGTTGTTTTTTAATAATCGATTACTTTTTGCTCTATTGAATTTAATCCCTGTATAGGTGGGGTTTTTCCAGCATTTAATTCACATACACAAATTAGCACAGAGTTGTAACTGGCTCAGCCTGCCTCAGCCTGCTTTTTTTTCGGCTACTCAAGAAACAGATAAGATTGTGTCGTAGACATCAAGAAAATCACAAGAATGATGGCGAGGTTTACCTAATGCACTAGTGCACTAGATATTATTGTCATCCATCAGAGGTGTACTTTCGTGAGGAGTATTCATAATTATTTAAAACAAAAAGGTTTACTCAAGCATATTCTCGGGATCGCCCGACTAGTTCTCTCGCGAGTCGAACTCGCGACAGCACCGCCGCTGCGTCAGCTTATGATTAGGGACTCCTATTGAGTCTAAAACTAGTCAGGCAATCACGAGAATATGCGTGAGTAAACCGTTATGTTTTAAATACTATCAGAGGATTCATATTTGGATCCCAATTAGGTACATTTTTTTAAGAATTGTCCATATTAAATAATGAAACGAACATTGTTCTGCACATTCTCTGAGAAGTAAATTACCATGCATACTAATAACTAGATTTAAATTACGTATGAATGATGCAACGTTGACTGCACGTAATACTAAATATATAGGTATTATCTGATGACACATCCTTTATATGACAACCTACTAACATTGTAAGACGATGTTTATTTGTATTGCCTCAAATAGGATGGGCAAAACCAGTGCAATCAAGCATCCCTAAATTTTGTATTACGGTAAATTTACTGTCTGAAATGACTTAAATTATTGTAGCAAATACAATTTAAATAGTTTTTAGACAATTTACAAACTTAACAGAATGAAGAGGCTTTTTCCATTACAAGTTATGCATTTCGAACTGAGCGTATGTCACATAACAAGAACCTTGGCAATTTGTTTTTCATATTTCAAAAACTATTGTGTTGCTGACGTTATTAGTTTTTCTATTGCTCTCTCTGGAGGCCCTTAAGGTTCTCGCCAAAAGACTGGTGAAGCAGTCAAAGCCTGCGCCCAGGCTAACTGCGTAGATCTCTTCAAAGAAAATAATCCCACATCGGAGGTTTTCTCTTCTAGAGATAGAATTTTAACAAAACGTCATATTTTTTTT
This sequence comes from Diachrysia chrysitis, assembly GCA_932294365.1. NCBI lineage: Eukaryota > Metazoa > Arthropoda > Insecta > Lepidoptera > Noctuidae > Diachrysia > Diachrysia chrysitis. Next base: position 4,176,905 of record OW028660.1, on the reverse strand, counting down.
GTAATTGGTACCTTTATTGAAAATACCAAATAAGTTAAATTATACATTTAGGTAGCTGTATATCGGACACGTGTCTATATTTGGCAATATTTATAAGAATCTCGACGTTGTTTAGCAACTGATTATTAAATTCTTAATTCAAGTATTCTATAAAGAATCAGCTAAGCAGCTGCTAAACACCTTCGATATTTTTATAAATAAGTATCAACAATTATATATCTTGTATTGTTATTTTATAGATTCGATTGATGCTATGATAGTTGCTATGAACAAACTAAGCCACATATAGAATACATAATGCCTATTGTCTTAAAGTAAACATAGACAAGCATAGAGCTCGCGCATTGCAAGTAGCTCTTTATGCCAGGCGTAAGCACATTTAGGTAAATGTACAACGCTCGTTTACTGATTTAAGTGATTTTCCGAACGTGATATTATTAGGGTAATATTAGTTTTTGAAAAAGTTTTAATAAAACGGTGCGCTTTATTTGGACACAAATTTTTCAATTTTACATATTTATACTAGTGCCAACAGTTCATACTTGATATGCGCGCTCTATAGTTTACTTATTTATTTCTCTAAGCATATTGTTCTTACATAATACAACTCGTACTTATTTAGTAAACTATAAATGAATCAGGAACAAATAACAATATTGTTGTAATGTCATTATTAAACAGAGTTACAAAATTCCCCTGTACGTGTTCAGAGTTTTAAATGGGTTTATAATCTACCTACATTAAGTATATGTATGAATAATATCAGTACCTGTGACAATGTAGTAAACGTTTATTCAAATAATTGAGGGCTAACGTTATCAATTGCGCCGCCAGAGGCGCTAGTAGCACGTAATGTCCGAAAATGTCTAATTCCATAGTTTGTTGGGCTTTGACAGGTGACGCGCCAGTGGCGACAACTATTGAGCGCAATAACGGTAGCCCTCATAGTAAGAAACTGTTTTAAAGTTACAAACCCACGAATCTATACTTAATATTATAAAGCTAAAGAGTTTGTTTGTTTGTTTGTTTGTTTGTTTGAACGCGCTAATCTCAGGAACTGCTGGTTAGAATTGAAAAAATATTTTTGTATTGGATAGTCCGTTTATTGAGGAAGGCTATAGGCTATATAACATCACGCTACGACCAATAGGAGCGGAGCATAAATGAAAAATGTTGCAAAAATGAAAAAACCGTTGAACCTAAAACACGCGAACAAAGTCGCGGGGGACAGTAAAATATAATTTAACATTAGTACATTCGTAAGTGTCCGTCTCTACTTTACGGCTTTTTTAAAAGACTTACCACCGAAAACTGAAACGCTATTTAACTTTAACACGTGCTTAAATGTATATTTGTCGCTTCTTTACACATTAAAGTGACAGAGACGGCACGACGGCTTAACGGCGACTTAAAACTGATTGACGTTTCAGTATTCGGCCATTAACGGCTATTTAAATCTGATTGACGTTTCAGTAAGTAGCCTGAACATCAACGCTAAGCACTGATCTCTTTACACTACGCGTGTTTTTTGCACGATAGCAATTTTTATCCTCCGACACAAAAAAAGAGTTGTTATAATATTGTCATTCCTATTTAATTGAACTATGTAAAAAATATATATTAAAAGGTTAGATAATTCAATTATTTATAAAAAATATCGACTTGTGAAACTGAAAATAGATTTTTTTAAATTAACAAAATAATAATCTATGCGAGTAGGTAGGTACTATAATTTCTTTAACTACCTAGCATTAAATCTAAAGTATTTAATTACGAAATACTTAGTAAATACATAAATTTCTCTATAATAATACCCATGAAACATCTCAGGTATGTATAAAACAATGGAATAAATAAAATTAATATAAATTATGTAACTATTGTTTCTTGAAATAACTAGTCACTATGGAAAAATTTACAAAAAAATACCTACATTATACAATACTATTAATAATTTCAATTTTTAATCGATAAATTAAATTTCATGACTATAATCGCAGTTAATTTAAATAATTCACCGACTAATTACTTTCTTATATAAATCATGCTTGGATTTTCCCATGTATTGTGTATGTGATAAACAACTCTATTAGATCCGACCTTGAGAGATACCTCGTGTAAACATAAGAACAGTTAAATTTAACCAACATACATACATGTAGTAATGAAAACGAAATTATCGGGAAACGTTCGCAAGGCCGATCGAGGTAAACGACCTTGTGACGTCACGGATGACGTAATATGCGGAGGCTTGGCTTGCGGTACTGGATGACCTATTTCGCAAGTACAAATAGCGACCGTGTGGCCTAATGGATAAGGCGTCGGACTTCGGATCCGAAGATTGCAGGTTCGAGTCCTGTCACGGTCGAAAAATTTTCGTTTTGTATTTTGGAGAAAAATGTGAACAAATATTTGTATAAATATTCAGTAATTGTTGTATATAAATAAACATATTTTAATATTATTTCATAATTATATAATTTAATTTATTAATTCATAAGACATGTTTTCCGGACATAACTTAAATAATATTAAGCCCTTACTGGGTTTCATGTTAAACTTATTTTAATTTTATTATTACCTTACACACATGAATCCAGGATAAAGGATTTAAATTTGAATTATTATCCAATAACCGCTGAATCATCATCATCATATCGGCATATTACCGTCAACTGCTGAACGTAGGCCTTCTTTAAAGAGCGTCAATCATCCCTGTCTTGAACATCCCTCATCCATCCGCTGCCAGCCAACTTTAAATAAAAAACCACCGAATATTGAATGTTAAAAGAATTCAACTTGTATAATTACATAACTGAGGTCAAAGAAGGGACTTTTTTATCTTCTGCTGAACCTTTTTTGCTACTTCTTTTATTGTTCTAATGTAATAACCCCGTATTGTCCCTCTGCAAAAACTTTCGTCTTCCGTTTTCCACGCACTTGTAAGAGACAGTTTTATCGTTAAGAATTCAGGTTTTCTCGGGTTCATCCGTGTACATACCACTTTGTTCACCTAGGTGACATCACCTTACCAATGAATAATGAAAAACACTTGAATATCGAAAATGTCGCATTTGTTCATCTGGGTGATATTATGTAGTTCCATTGAGAACAAATACCACTCATTTCACGTGGGTGATATCACCTGGATGCTATGAGTCCCATGGTGAAACGAGGAGATTAAAAAACTTTGTGGATTAACTAGTATATCGTACTTAAACTAATAGTCTAATCAAACGCCATTTAATTTGAGAAGCAGTTAAGTTAACGTGTAATGTAGCGTTAGATAGACATTAATTAAACACGTCTTGAATTTAAGTGTCCTTTGGTTATAGGGGCAAGTGTAGTTCATTCATATCACAAACATGAAAACTTTCCTGTTTTAGGTTCTTTACCGGCGCATACGCACTTAAAATTATGTTTAAAAAACATGTAACTTGAATATAATAAGGAAAACGACTGTCAAACGTGATTGTAATTTATAATCACGATTTTATAATCATGACACACAAATGACCAAAATAAGGTAAATGTAATGATATTATATGTAAAAACAAGGCTGATAATTATACCTATTATTTATTGTTTCGCAGCTCTCTGTACAGTCATTTTCAGTACGGGAAACTGTTACTGATAGTCCAACATAACTAAAACAATGATACATAAAGTCGTCAAAATATAATCCAAACCATAAGACCTAGCCTTATGCTATATATAAAAATATCCCTTGTCAACTTTATATTAAGGATAAAAAAAATCTAGTATTTACGTGATATCTAAGGGCTCGTGTAAATGTAGTTTTCATGTAAGCAAAGTACACATAAACGATTTATTGTTCCACCCAGACAACCTAAGACACGTTGGTTGTAAACTAAAACGTGCCAATGCCTGAGATTTTTTTCGACCTTCTCTTAATCATGAGCTACTGGTACTACGTGGGTAAAACACGTTAGGCTTTCTTAATAAAAAACGTACAAAAGATAAAATCGGGGGAAAAAGGAAAAATCTTGGGAAATAGAATATACCGGAGCTCAAAATAAAACCGGTCAAGTGCGAGTCGGACTCGCGATTTAAGTTTTCCTACCATTGTACTAGATGTATGGCCATTAAAATCAAGAAAAACAAAACTCCAAAAACACGTTTCTAGTAGGAGAGAGCCCTTTTTTTTTTTTTTTTTTACAACAAAAATATACTGTCTTTGAGAAAATTTCTACCTAATACGGTTGAGATGAGATACAAGCCAGCTGATCGCTGGACTCACTGACGGACTGCGGAGGCTAAATAAAAGGATTTCGGTGCGCCCCCTTTTGGTAAATTCATTCTAAGGGTAATCAAAAAAACAATTTTTAATATAATATTCATAGAATACATTACAGATCCTATTATAGATGATTGAATTATGAGTTATAATGGTTTCTTAGCAAAATATAGCGACATGCTATATTTAACTAGGACCTTTAATTTGCCTCATAGCACGTCTTATTTACAAAAGGTCACTTAAATTCGTAACTTCTTACATTCATTGTTTAATCATAACAAAACATTTATTTCATAACCCACAGAAATGTACGCCATGGAGTTGTATTTTTAACCAACTTCTTGGTAGTTAAAATCGTGTGGGTTTAATTCAATTGTTGATCGTTGCAACTTTCAAAACGCAGCCATAGAACCTTTTCCAAGAAAAACTTTCAACGCTATTTGTAACTGTCAAAGTATTGTTTAACTTCTCGGTACATAATTACCTAATCGAGTGATAGTAAACTTTTAAATTTATGCGTTCCTGGTAGTTGTGACGTGTTGCTTTCTTTAAACAGAGGCAAGACTTTGGCTGAAGACTGAAACGTCAATCAGTTCTAAGTCGTCGTTAAGTCTCAAGCTGTCTCTGTCATTTTAAGTTGCAAAGTAGCGACAGATAGTCATTAAGAACGTATTAAAGTCTAAGAGTACTTAAGAATCGGGGGTTATGAATGCTTTTTCTGTCTGTCGAGTGACATTTAATACGGATAAATCAATTTATTTTATTTAGACTTGCTCTTGGGACTCAAATTGTTTGAAGTGCTTTAAATCTTTGTAGAACCTTCTAGGGATCATACCAGCGCTGGCTTATGCGAGTTTTTTTTTTAATAGAACATCTCCGAACCTGCCCCCATTTCAGCTGTTCGCCGTATTCAGTTGCCAAACTGAACTTACTTAATTATGATACCCTAGTAGATATAATAGTAAAAATTCTAACAGTGGTTACGTATTCTGTTCCGTCTGTGCGATGCCTTTAAAAGGCCGTTAAAAATTCCCCTCAAAAAACCTAACTAATTAGGTATTTAAAAATAAGTAACATACATAGTGGTTTGCACAATAATTTCAATGATTCATAAAACATGCACTAGGTATTTTGTTGTAAATGTATATTTTACTAAACGAAATCGTAACGCATATTGAGTATGGTGGTTGGGTGGTACTTCCCCGAGCTTTGCCCGCTCATTTGTTACCCATTTACCACCATGACACACACTCATGAGTTTATATTATTTCTCATAATTTATGTTTCAAATGCAAACAATACCAATAAATAAATAAAATTATACTTTTAGTTGAGATAAAATTGCAATAAATACAAAACTCTATGGATTACTTCTACCCTGGTCCCTTAAGTGTTTAGAAATAATAATAATATATTGCCATAGTATTTTGGCAAATATACAAAAAAACACATTTATTTAAATCAACTATCTCTTATTTCGCAGAGTAGGTACTTTTTTATCAAGAAACCTTTCAACAACATTTTATGTGCGTACATTTCAAATGTCTTTGAAACCTTAATGCATGTTTTGTTAGTTTTCAAATACTATAAAACTTCACGACTCTTCTCAAGGTATTTTCGGGAGTCGTATTGAATGCTAGTGTAAGTTGAGTGACATCATTCTACACTTAATAATATTTATGTGAACCATATTTCTTACTCTTGAATAAAACTTAAGTGGTAATAAGCATAATATTTATTTTATGGAAAGTGATATATGTAGTAACTTTGAATTGTTGAATGAAGTGTTAGAGATTTGCTTAGTAGACACATTTTTTGATCAAACATTCAAATATATTTTGTTAGTTCTTGAAAAGATTAAACAAAATGAGGCGCTATAGCGCTCACCAGTTGGCGCCACTGGCGCGTCAGCTATTATAAGCCCATCAACAAACTATGGAATTTGCCATTTTCGGACATCACGAGCGACTAGCGCCTTTGGCGGTGAAATTAAGAACATTAGCCCTCATCGTTGCAAAGAAGTAGATACATACATACCGCATCCATGTGGACCGCTAGTTAACTATGTTTCTTTTTTAAACAGAAATTACATTAACAAATTAAAATTATGATAGGTATCTACACACCTACTTTCATTTTGAATTAGTTTTCCTACAAAAGAGTTGTTTTTAGTCTTAATGAACTGAATAACTCGCGAAATCATTTATTTATACCTACTTAATATTTAGATCACTCAAAACCGACACATGAACGAATACTTTGAAAAAAGTACCGCGTGGGAAGTATTGAATTTAAATTAGTTACCAGAACATATGGCGGTACATGTTTTTTGCAGTATAGTGTATTCTGGGAAGACCTGATACGCTGATACCATCATCATCAATCAATTATTGACAGAATAGTGACGTGGTAATGAAATTGATACGATTGGCCCATTTAATGGTCTGGAAAATGATTGGGTGAAGATGTTCTTTAGATATTGTCCTATATTTAGACATATTAAGCTCTTGTCGTGATCCTGGCGGGTCAATGACCCTAAATATGCGACGTTTTTAATTTTTCATGCGATATTTAATGCCCTGGAAACCTGGATCAAACTGGAATCTGAAACGGAGAACCCGTAAGAAAGCAAGCGTGGTTCTGGGGATCAATGCTCGTTCCTTTTCGGTATGACAAGAGCCAACACATCAGTAGAACAAAAGTAGACCGTATACAGGACAGAATAATCATGAAATAAACCGGGCAAGTGCGAGTCTGACTCGTGTCATGGTTAATTATTAAAAAACCAACTTAATAGTGTGGTTGAAAAAATCATCGATGTATGACACCATCAAATTTCTAACTGTAATATTATAAGTTTGTTTTTTTATTAAGTTACAAAATTTACAAGTTCACATATTTTCCTTTACTTGTGACAATTAGTATAATGCCAAATTTCGTGATTCTGGATCGACGGGAAGTACCATATTGGAATCGAGTAATTCGTAAATGTATGGAAAAAGCGACATTAAAAGCCTTGACAAAATATACTGGGTTTTCTTATTGATTCAAGGGACCGTAGACCGACCTAAGTATTACATATTAATTTTAACATAATACCACCAAGAACTCCTGAAAAAAAAATGGCAGACCGACAGAGACAGACGGACGATCAATAGACAATATTTTTTTTCAAGGTCTTTTTTTCCTTTTGATGTAAAAATACATGCAAAACTTGCCTTATTTTACCACATGTTGGTTCTCAATCTACCTATTATTTAGATGTCAGAACTAATTCACTTTAGACCGGCTAACCAAAGCACCCTTGACCCTGTCTGATATTGATCGTGGTCACCATTGATGGCTTATAGATTTGTGTGTGTCCATTGTTTATGGTGTCCCGGTAACGGGATTTTTAAGTAATAGTTAAAACTGGGTAGACGAAGAAAAGTATATATTTGAGAATACTTACTACATTTTAGGAAATAGTATATAATTATCATAGTTATGGCCAAGTCAGACCTTAGGCAACAATATATTATGCTTTATAAGAAGAAATGATATTTTATGTTGTTATAAATAAATTTCAGGACTGACCATTGCTTTGCACCCATTTAGATCTCACTTCTTTTGTCGTTGAAGTCAACAACCAAGGCATATATCATAATATTGAACTTGGCTCTCATTTCACATTTATGTTTTTGATGGGTTTAGTAGTATAACTACAGAATAATAAAAAGTTTGTATAACTAGGCAAGTTCGCATCGTGGCATAAAGAATAAGAATAACATACATTACCATTGCTGCTACCCTAGTACTCGGCATCCTCCTCCGTAGAATTCTGCTCCCCCAGTATTCTTGTTTAGAAGCCAATAGAAAAATTACATTTTGATTATGTCTAATCTACCATTAGTTAATTTTTCATTAAATTTAGTTTCAATAAACAACAGAAATTTATATTCTACCATAAGAAATGAAGAATTAAATTTGTCTTACGATGTAATTGAATTTTTACGTGTTTTTCTTCTATTTCTAAACTAAGATTAACCGCTATCGATCGTCTTGTGAATTACTAGGGAAACATAATCGCGCAGAGTCAAATCTAAGCCAACCACGCTGGGCTCAATATGCAGGTATACTGCTCGTAGGTGAAGGATTTCTATACCATCTGGCATTATCTAACAAAGAACAATGAAAAGTGTATAAGGTTTTTAAAGCTACACAATTATAAAATTAAAACGCATGGAGTCTATAAGTAGACTTAAAAGTGCGTGAAAACTTTTGATTCAGAGTTCAAGACGAGCCGTGTAGATTGGCAACTGTGACCGAGAGCGATAAAAGAACTAATAAAATCGGCCAAATGCGAGTCGTTCTCGCGTATAAAGGGTTCCGTACCAACCTACAAGATAAATATCGTTCAAATCGAGCAAAAAAACTCATTAAAACACGTCCCTTGTATGTTATCGCGGCAACAGAAATACCCACTCTGTTAAAATTTGAACTCTAGCTAACAAACAGTTCATGTTATACAAGCCGCTGACAGACAGGCGGACGGACAGCGGAGTCTTAGTAATAGGGTCTTAGTAGTTGGCTTCCTTTGTTCACGAAATCCTAAAAATTATAACACGATTATTTACTACATTGGAAACATTCTACACGTGGGTATTTCCACGAACCACCTATTAAAGTATCTTAAACGCCCCCTCTCCACTTTACTTGGAACAAAGCCTGGTAAACAGGGATTACAGACTAATACTTGTGTTATTAGCGCCAGTCACGCTCTTTTCTTAGGTCACTAACTGTGATTGAATTGAATTAATTCAATTAAGTTCTTGATTCCGTTGAAAACATCGTAACCACTCTAGAAAGAACTGGTACGAAACTCCATAAAAAAAGAGCATTCAAATATTTCAAATAAGGAACGTTGGGGTCCTCAAAAGGCCATAACACTTCGTCCCAAATCTTGTCGACAATAAAATACCCCTTTCCTATCGCTGTTTTCCTAGTAATTTCCTGGGTAAGTAGGTCGATAGCCACTTTAAGGGTTTCGTCGGTTTACGGCTGTGATGGCTAGTTTATGAAGAAGCCTGATAGCATATTCGTACTGTATTATTGACGTCCTACATTTCAATATTCAGAACTGACATATGTTTGTATAGAACGAAATAGGGTCACATGTCACATTTTCAAACTACATACCTCTATATTACGTTTTATCTATTTAGTTCGATGTTCCATAAATAAGATAGATGTATCTATACTGTGCTATAATTGACATAAAACTTTCTTTTTTTGGTTAGTAAGTAGGTACCTAATAAAATAAATACATAAGAATATTTTTAAATTTTAAATGTTTTGTGTTTAATTCCCGCATTGGACAAGCATTTGTGAGATCTACAAATGATTATTCCAAAGTCAGTGCTACAAACACACAATTTAGTGCATGTTAATTGTATGTTTGTAACACCCTTCGCGACACAAGGATTAAATTATTTAGTGCGGGAGTCGTTTAAAAAAAAGAACTTATAAAACTTATATTACAACATTTGCGGTAGAAAGTAGAATTTTGTATACAAAGTAACCCGCATAGTAAGTAGTACTTTTACCCATCCTTAATAGTATTTGGAAATATAAAATCTTTCAAATAGATTCGACGGAAATAGGTTAAGCTAACAATTTTTCTCCTAAGTAAATATTTTGACCCTAGGGAAAGAAATCAGAGTACTTTTCCATGTCTCTCAAGGTGACCATTTTCATAATAGAATATAATAAATATTTGCATTTGTTTACTCAAAATGTACATTTTTCCTTAAGATTTTATTTAATGCGATCCAATATTTCCACTTTGCATTTATGTAGTGAAAATCTAAGAGAAATAAATATATAATAATGTAACTGAAGCAACTCGTCAAAAAGATTTTATTAATTTAATAATAACCTCTTCATATTTATGAATTCATTATCATATTTTTATGAATGTAGTAGGTGTTATATTAACCTAAGTAGGTATTACTATTTTTTTCAATTCGAATTGAATTAAGTTATATATTATTTAACTAATGTCCAAAATACATATTCACAGGGCTAAAGCATTTAACTTTTACAATATGTTAACAAGGTATTGTCTGAGAAGAATACGATACGATCAAAGTTGTTAAGTTTGTGCAGAAAACTCGCTGCAGATTCTCCAAGGATAAGTTAAAACTTAATTGAATTTCCAACAACAATATAAGTAATGTAAACAGCTTTCTTCACAATCTCAAGGACTAAATCGGAATTTTTAAAACTCAATCCACTTCACCTGAGGTAGCGGAATTGCACAGTAAATACGATGACAGCCGACTTAAGCGGGCGTTCGCCCTATCCCTCTCCCGTTTCCTCCCGACTACCCCTCTCGCTCACCGAAACGCGACACCTCTGCTATCCTATGCGATCCTGGTACTCAAAGTCACGGCGCGGGGAGATTTTTCCGTGAAAGTAGCGATTATTTTTATGGCTAGAAGAATAAAAGAGACGGGACGCGCGTCAAGGTGATACGTTAATGAAACGTGTAGAAAAAATAGTGCGGAAAATGTATCTCGGACTTTATCTTCGCCCCCTTTTTGGTACTGGGAGAGCAGTAGTTGAAACAGATAGGTTTAGATTTCCGTATCGCTCATTCGATGTGTCATGAACAGTATCACCGATGTGTGAAAGTGACAACGGATAGTTTATCAATGAGTACTATCTGTGTCTCCTCTACTCCCACACATACTAACGGCTTTCGTGGTATCACACATAGAATCCATTCATGGCCTACAACAACATCTGTATGATGTGTGTCCACATTGACACGATACATGCAGATGCAGATAATTCAGTCAAGTAGGTACTACTGGATTACAAAAACCTACGCTGTCCTTCCTACACTTTTGAAATACAGGGTAAATTATTTAAACGGGATTTCAATTGCCAAGTCGGTTATAAAGTGTATTTATTGTTGTACCGAGTATACGCCCACCAACCAACACACATATTCTTTGAAAATATTCTGGTACCCGTAACACGTCTTTCGAAGTTACTTTTTTCATTATTATCTTCGCTTAAAGGTCTTCGCCCCTGAAGTTCGGTACATGTTGCATGCCCGGTACCGCCTCTTGTAAGCTAAGGAACTTAACAAAACCAAGAGGATGTTAGGGTTAAGTTAAAACTAGGTAGTAATCTAAAATCACTTTAACTGTCTTTTGTTTGTAATTTATTGCAGTAGCGAGAAAAATATCACCCCAAAAAATAATTATTTGTTAATTAAGTGTGAAAACCTAGCTATGAAAATATTTTATTTAATTTTCCACTAATGTCGATTTTTATTTACATAGTTTTACTAGAGAATTTTATTTACAATTTTATATATATACAAACTTAACTATATATACACTTAAAACAAAACTAAACTCGTAATTAATTAAAATCTAGGCCGGCCAAATACGCCGCAATTACCTTTTCCAACATACGTAAGAAATATTTTCATACAAGCTACTAGGGCTACATAAACGTGACAGTAATAATTTCTCGTCCTTCGGGATTTACATGAATGGAAGAGACAACGTATTATTTTGGTATGTCGGCCGCTAATTTCGTCTATTTCGGTTTTTGGGTTAACATGACGTGGTATTTTGGGTATATTCAATTAATATGGCTCCCCATTAATTATAGGTTACACATGTAACGTTTTCTTTCATGTACTGAACAAGAAGTAGAGTAAGTATGACAGGTGCTAATAATAATTAGTACATAATAATTCGTACTTTCGAGCTGGTCCAATGATGGAGCCAGAAAGTGGCCAATAGGAACTCTGTATCCCATCGTGTTTGCGCTTGCTTGATTTGTCTTTAGTACTTTGAGCCTAGGTGATTTATAAGCTCGTGTTTAAACAAATTTTTTAATGAAAACTTATTTACATTCATCCGGTATTTTAATAATAAATAAACTAAACGATTTTGTTTTAAAAAACTGTTAGCATTTTTCAATTAGCTTTGAACTCTAGTGTTTACCTTAGCTCCTTAGTGGATTTACTTTCAACATTCTATCTAGTCATTGAAAACACTAAACTCCTTTTCATAGTACTTGCGTAAAGGCAAACTAATTTTAGCCCGCGGTTTTCTAGAAACGTCTTCAAGGCCAAGGTCATCTCCTCCATAACATAAAGCCCTGGTCACTGTCCGAAGCATGGCGTCATTAACAATATTACACCATAAAAAGCATTCTCACGTTGCAATGGATTCATTAGCACAGAAAATTAAAAAAATATGGGCAATAAGACATTACTAATGTTTTACTGCCACTCATATTGTCTAGGGTAGTTTCTCAAGCTTTATTTGAAAAGAAGAATTTTTATGTGGAAGTAGTATTTTTATTGGATAATAATAACCTTTATTTCGGGTAGCATGATGTACTATGCATATTAGCTAATTTAAAGGTGAGTTATACCGTTAGAGCTACAGCTGCAAAGACCTTGTGTCTATCTTTAATTGATTAGAAATATTTGTGGCAGTACATAAATAAAATAATATTGTGTTGAAATAGTTGCAAACATTTAAAAACTGTTTTTCTTTCCACTTAATTAAGCCACAAACCATTAAATAGTTAAATATTCGTTTCTTTAACTTTTAAGATTATTGGACACAATTTACAGAAGTATACTTTTCCATCAAGAAAAAAAAGCCCATCAAGATTAAAAAGATATTTATTTAACTTTCAAATAAAGTTGTTGTTTTCTGATTAGAAAACCATTGAAAATCGAATTTTTCGAATCCATCGTTCGTCGTATTTTAGAAGTTTTTTCACCTCTGCTCTTGTTAGGTACCAGGAAAACAGAAATTCGAACGGCCACCCACTGCGTTACCAAATGTAGAGAATTATAACAATGATAGCTTACGTGGATGGCATTCAACATAAGAATTAATTATTTTAGAGCCTAATTTCTGCTAGTTGCTGTCATAATAATATATTAAGTTTAAGCTGTAGAGCTTTTTTCTTAAACAACTCAACTCTAAAGAATTTAATCGTTGTATCGCGGGGTTTTTCAAACATTCAAATCACATGCACAAATAACACCCAGAGTCCCAAATTTATAACAAGCATTTGTGGATCACAAAAATGATTTTCCCATGTGGGGATCGAACCCGCGGCACGTCACGCACAGTGGTAATAGGCGTGGTGACCTACGACTAGGCAATCCTTGCAATACTTTGCTCAGTTTCTGATCATTCATTCAAGTAACTTTGTAAATATAGGCAATGACAGAAAGCCAGGCAGGCAAATAAGACACATAAACATACATTCTCATCCTCACAACAAATCAAAATAAACAACTTACTTTTTTTTTAACCTTGGTCTCGATTCCCTTATCAAAAATAGGTCAGTTTTCAAATGACATAAAAAATCTAACTAGGACATCAGAAATGACCAGACACCTCCATCCCAATAATGTAACATTTGTAAGCAAGCAGAAATATTCAATGTTTCTTCTTAATAGGGAAAGAAATTAGGTCACAATTTAATGTAACCTTGCGTTTGGAATATCCAGGAACGTTACGATGTCAAATGTCACAAATTGTCCTTGTACCTGCCACGTTTGTCTCAATTTACGTGAAATTCTAGTACATTTCCAATGACGAGCGGTAATGGATCTTGTTAAGCTAATGTAACATCTTAATAATTTATGAGTGCCTGGTAAACAAACAGGGTTTTACTGTATCTTTTGTCCTTGTAAAAAAAACCTTTGAGAGAAATTTGTGGGATAAATTTAAGCGATTTTCGTTGTAAATAAATTGTTTTAAAACAAGATACCTTAATAAACCTAAATTTAATTAACGGTCACCAGTCTAAGATTATATTAAAGATCTGATCAATTGTTTTTGTGCAAAATCTACAATTTCTTAGGTTGAAGACCTTTTATCACTTAATAGAATAAGGTGCGTATTTACCGAATTGGGGTTTTCAGCAATATCAAGATCTTACGAATAGTTTTTACAAATTTTATTTAATTTGTGGATAAATTCGTCGAGACTCTTGACAACCCCTGATGTAGTTTAAAGTAGATATAGTTTTGTTTAAAGTGTATATAGTTAAGTTTGTAAATATTTAATGTAAAAATGACAAAAACAATAAAATAAAGGATAGTTTAAAAGCACTATAGTGTCTTGTATATATGCTTTTCGTATTATTTGTTTTGTTTATCTAAAACATATTATATCTGCTAACCTAGTACTTATTTGTTATATAGGTAAAACACAAATATTTGTCTTAAACGGGAATAGAACCTAACTAACGTAACCCATTCTACAAAAGCCCAATCCCTACTATTGAAGTAAACAAAGGTCACTAGCCTGAAAACCACAATTCAGAGCTACGCCTAACTCATACCAAAACTTCTCTAAAGCTGAGGTCATCAACCTTCAAACGCTTAAAAAAACTTCCAGAATTTACTAGGTACTTAAAACCTGAGCCTAAACGATTTATTTAAATTAAGAATTTCAGCTCTGATTCGTTTTGTTTTCGCAAAATCAAACAATAAGGTTTTTAATTCAAAATTTGTATTAAGAATAAAGTTATTTGAATTTGCATTCTGTTTAGGCCGTTAACGCACTTTGAAAGTTCAACGGCCAGTGCGAACTTATTTCTATAATAAAGCAATGATGGAGTGGCTCACTGACTTTATGAAAACTTGTGGCTCACTGACTTTATGAAAACTTTACTTGGTAAACGAAAAGATGGATATCTTTTTAGGTAGATAGATAATCACAGATATAGATAGATCTTTAATGTTTTTGGAAGTAAACAATAAGTAAAACCCCTGAAATGTTAGAAACAATATAGTTTTATGTTTTGTTCTGTTTAGTGTTTTATTTAAAAAGAAGGGAAGCTGCTTAATCTCACAAAGAAAGTACCTACTTATAGAAAATTTAGTACATTATAGTATTACAAGATTTGCCTTCTGGTTGTGTTTATACATATAATGTCTAAAGTAATTAATTTATTAGTTATGACAGTCTATTTATTGCTCATGCGTTCAATACCGACTAATTTAATATCTAACTTAGAATATTATTTAAGTAAACTACAAATAAGGGAAGAGTGTAATCGAAAGTTTAGTAATAATATCGAAAGTGAAACTTGCTAAAAAACAATGCACCCGAACACAGCCCGAACCAAACACGACTATCCAATCCCGATCGCACGCACACTTACACCAAACCGATTATATCGGTATGCACGGCCACCTGTCGAATATCTATGTGTGAACAGGATGGGGGAGAGCACGGGATATTGGTAATATTGATCGGTTCGGAAGAGCTCCTCGCTAGTCGTGTGAGCCTAGTACTTTCCGATCAGTTGTCCATTATCGGCAATCGCCGATAGGCTTCCAATACGTTTTTGGTTAAATCGATTTTATTCAGAGTTGATCAGAAGTATTCGTTTACAGTTTCGTGTCATCTTATTATTAGGTTTACAATGTTATTAATGTAATTAATTTTAATGTTGTATAATTTACAATATTTTGCTAACAAAATACTTAGGTAAATTATTGTAAATGTCACACCAAATGTAGCAATTCACAAAACTTAGCAATGAAAGTCAATTTTAAGTTCAACTTTAGTACGCATTATATTCATTGTAATCTAATTGTTATGCTTATAAGTCGAGTTACCTTCAGTACCTACTAGCTAGTGGAAAACTAAGTTAATGTTTTTTCAAAGCTGTCATTTCCGCGTGAGCAAACTTCCTTGCAAAATAAAAGGGGCATTAATTTATTCGCTGCTGGTTTATGCATCTATTAAAATTTTAATAGGATAGGAACATAATCTTTCCTTTGTGTGTTTATTATCTAACACCACTAGTGTACGAGATTTTGAACTTTTTCTTTCTATTACGAAGGTTGTAAGAAAAAACCATAACTTACATGGCACCTTGATTAAATTTATAAAAAAAAATTGGTACTTGAAACAAATAAAAACATTAGGTACCTATATAAATTAATCTTATAACATCCTAGCTTTATCCTTGCCCATAGATCCGCCGAATTTCTCTAGTTATTTTTCTTGCGATGCCACATAAAAAAGCTGTCAATACAAATTAAGACTTACCATTAGTTACTAAAAATGGTCACACAATCTTTAAATTTGGCGCTAGTGTGTTAGGTTGGGTTGGTTGGAGTTGAAAGAGTGCCTTAGCAGAGCAATCCGTCTCACTCAATTGACTTTTAGTACTAGGGCGCCATGAATAAGATGGTGTGTCAATTAACTCTCAAAGCGCAACTGAAAGAGATGATGTTATCTCCTTTACATGAATGGTGCCATATGTCAGAATACTGTAAATTATTCAAGAATATTATAATGTTGTTGACTAATGCTTGTATCATAAAGAAAAAAAATATATATGTCTCTCTCTCTCTCTCTCTCTCTGCAGGCATGAAAACATCGCGTAAACATACACGGCATGTAAGGTTCCACAAATTTTCACAGTTTGTAGCTAAATATTTCATGTCTTTAAAATCTAAAAACCCGAACAAGTGCGACTCGGGCACCGAGAGTTCCGTACAAATTAAGGTGATCGTTACGGTAAGTTTGAAATCGCAAAAACGTATATTTGAAGTAAAACTTCTTGACGCACGCTTGACTTGGGGATAAGCTGGTGAATGCATATTTTCCTTTATTTTCCTATAGTAGGTATATTAAAATAACATAATAATTGGATAAATACTAAAACAAAAGAAAACAATAAGTACATTTTACAAACGTGTTAAACAATTCCATCCGAAATTCAAATTGGCTTCTCGATAAGGCGTTCACTTTGAGAAAACGCGTGTACAAAAACAAAACTTTTATAAAAACAGTTTTATGTAAACAACTTTAATCGATTATGTTTGCACAACTCTAGGGGCGTTGGGACGAATTGTTATGAAGGGGTGATACAATGTGCTTGATACCTGATAACCCTGGCTTTCCACTGATTTTAAAAATTGTAACTTTGCTTTCTGGAATATTTCTTGTGAAATTTAAAGTAGATTTTGAATTTGTTTGTTATTATAATATTAATGTCTTATTTTCTTAAAGGAAAATTCAATTTCAACCCTTGTCCTTCCTCTGTACATTTAACATTAATTAGGTAACATAATTTTCTACAAATAATTTCTACTATTTTTACTACATAATTAGTTAATTTACATCTACCTAGTACTTTAACTATTGCTGACTTGTCAAAATGATACTAGGCGCACAGAAATATTAACGTTATTCTTGAATGATATAAAATGAACAAACAGGAGATCATAACTCTGAAAGTGTATTATTGCACAAACTTTAATCAAAACAACAAACGGTAACAGGCTGTATTTATTTATTAGTAATTTTGAATTTAAAAACCTAACGGCAATTATTTTTACAGTTTTTCATCAGTGTTCATTTAAACATATAAAAATAAAATATTTATGTTTAACTTGTATATACATATAAATATTAATAAATAAAAATATCTATTAATCTATATTTACAAAATATTGTAACTTGTATAGTTACATATAAATATTTTTATTTAAGAATATTTATAAAATCTTTTATTTTGAAGATAGGTTTTTTTTTTTTATTTGTCTCTCCCAGTTATGACGAATCTAACGACAACTATAAAGCAAATCTAGCTTTTTAAGCTATCTAGCGTGCCAAAGAAAAATACATTCATATTAATTGAAAAACATAATCCTTCTGGCACAGTTGGGTAAAAACTAGAAAGTTTTACGGTAGGTATGTTGTTTAGATTTTTGACGTAATTTAGGTAGTACCTACCTATGTAACAACATCGATTAAGCGTTATATTTCTACTATGGTTAAGTTAAAACAGTTTCATATAACCATGTATGTTACTATAAATAATTATTTATGGTTAATTGGTTATGTAAAAACTAACTAAACATTTTATTTAAGGATATAAAAATAATTCATTTAAAATTTCAAAGAACTATCAATAAAAAAGGTTAAGGTTACAAATACAAAGGTTCAAACTGAAAAATGTTTTCAATTGGATTCAATAAAATGTCATAGTTATTATTAAATTTAAAAAACTTTCTAATTGCATCCCTCTCTTGTACTTCGAAAAGCCGTAAAAATAGAAATACAAGTATTTACGTAACCCGCAATTAGAATTTATACAATATTACGCAAATTGCAGTGGCAACAACGAACTGGATTGGGCCAAGTAACATCGTCAGCGATTGAAAAACAAAACTAACTAGAAAAAAAAATATAAGAAATATTTTATATAATACATGATAAGTTTTACATTCTTTGTGAGTTTTAGAAGATATAGCCTGCTAACAAACATATGGAAGGACGGACAGACGGACAGCAAAGGCTTAGTAGTAGGGCCCCGTTGGCACAAAAACGAACAAAGTGCCCCACAAATACAATATGGGCAACAAATAAGATAGTGGCTTGTCTATATTTAAATAAAAGATATAAACGTTGAACTACCACGTTTTAAGGGTAAAAGGATTATCTTTAGTACCTATTAGAAATACTGAATCTATTTTGTAGTTTCCTATCAAAAATTATACGTTCCTTTACACTGAAATTCCGTTTCCCTACCATTCCTACTGACATTGGCTAACACAAACTGTGAAAAGCCAGAAAGAGAAAAAAAAGGGTAAAAGGAAGATTGTGAAAGAGAAAGAACTATTATAATAACTGTCAGAAATTTGGCAAATTGGACAAACTTTTATTTATTAAAATTGAAGGTAGGTAGGTACCTACTTTAATTTTTTGAATAAAAAGCTTAGGGATGTCAAAGGGCCTTTTCTTTCGTGTACAGAAGAATAAGATTTCATTAACCATCCTTGGGATAATCGACTTTCAGCTTATGAATTCCGCTGTCTATTACACCACTGACTAACCAGTTTTCATAAGTTACCAACGGGAAACTGTAGCAGTTAATTAAATAACCTATAAACTTATTACATTTGCCAGCACAATATTCTTGTTTTTACTAACGTCGAAAAATCTAGAAAGTTTCAGTTAATTCGTCTCCTAACTTTACATGTTTGTAAAGCTGGTCGTTAATTAGTTGAACGAAGCGATGTGCAAAACCATCTGCTTTTGTTGGTCTCCTGGTACAACAATGCGAGTATTGAGCGTGAAAGTTTGGTTGGGTTTTCCTGGCAAATTAAGCCTCAGAAATGTTTAAAAGCATCTTTTAATGATAATCTCAGGTTAAAGGCGAGCTTACAGGTATTTTAACTCAGTTAATTTCATTTAGAGACCTAGTTTCTAGAAATATGCAAAGCATTTTTGTTTTCATAGACAAAAGACGTTCTGTTGGAACAGTACGCAAAATACTAGCAATTTTGAGGAATTTTGTCGATTAAACTTTAAACCTTTTGATACTGTTTAATTATAGGTAAAATACTTAATTTGTTTATACGATTCGATAATGCAATTTTGTATGTATGTCAGAATAGCAAAACTATACTTTAAATGAATCCCGATTTCCCTAGATCACCACAAATCTTCTGAACGACTGCACCAAATCGGATAATTCTTTTTTTGTTATGTTCATTATTGTATGGACAGGGTTTTTATAAAAAGAAATAAAAAGCCGTATGATTTTTTTTTTAAACTGACCGTGCTGTTCCGGATATAATTTATGTAAGTTAAGGATTAACTTTGTACTTTTTGAGCCATACAAATACTAATCTATATATATAAAAGAAAGTCGTGTTAGTTACACTATTTATAACTCAAGAACGGCTGAACTGATTTGGCTGAAAATTGGTGGGGAGGTAGCTCAGAACCAGGAGAAGGACATAGGTAGGGTAGGGTAGGTAGGTAGGGTAGGTAGGTAGGTAGGGTAGGTAGGTAGGTAGGTAGTGTAGGGTAGGTGGGTAGGGTAGGGTAGGTAGGTAGGGTAGGTAGGTAGGGTAGGGTAGGGTAGGTAGGTAGGGTAGGGTAGGTAGGTAGGGTAGGGTAGGTAGGTAGGGTAGGGTAGGGTAGGGTAGGGTAGGGTAGGGTAGGGTAGGGTAGGGTAGGTAGGTAGGTAGGGTAGGTAGGGTAGGTAGGGTGGGTAGGGTAGGTAGGGTAAGTGTTCAGTTATCGGGAGCGAAGCCGCGGGCACAGCTAGTAGTTCATAAATCCAATAAAGTAGGTATGTAGGATAGGTAATTATTTAATTAACCGATTGAGATTTAAAGTAGATTTGTTGCAAATAAAAGCACTCATTTTATAGTAAAGGGTCTCATGGGGTGGGTTTTCCAAACAAGAATATAGTTGACCCGACATCTGTTGTAACGTCTGGCATCTTACAGGTGTGCCAGTTTTGCACACCTGAATATTTTTTAATTAATTTAGCAGCATTGAGCTTTTTTTATAAATCAAGGATTTTTGTTCATATTTTGTTAGCTCATTTATTATTTACAATTTATCTTTTAATAACATATTTATTTCATTTTTTGTTGTGTTTCAGGACGATTTTTGTGACCTTTGACCTTGAAATTTAATTGTTGCGTACACCCTTATACCATATGTAGGTTTTGAGGCAACTTTTAGGGGGTCAATATACAAGTATTTACAGACTTACAGCTAGGTATCTCGAATTCCGAGATTCTTACTTAATTTAAGCTTAAATGACTGGACTAACAAGGTTTCTATTAAGAAGGAAAATTTGCAAAATATCCGCGGGTAACATAAAAAATTGACAGAACAACGACTGTCATGTCAGCTAGTACCTAGGTAATGTAATTTTAATTTCATTTTATAAAATACCTTATAATTGTTTAATAAGTTCATGTGGCTATTTATTTTTAAAGGGGTAAATAAGGTACTTCTACCTATATAATATACAAAAATGTTTCGTTTTTAATTTAAACACTCATAATAAATAGGTAGCGCATTGCTGCGCGCGGATTTACGCAATTTAACGATAGCGAATTGCCATTACTATTTTATTAGACCAATAATATTTATTCGTCGTCTGTCAAAGTTCCCATAATACAAGATTTATCCTATTATATATACATCGGTTAATGTAAAAACGGTCATTGACCTGTCCTATGTCGTTTGTATTGACTGTTTGCTATTTTTATAGGTGACCGTTTGTATGGGTAATATGTTTTACTATGGCTTGTCAGAATTGATATATACCAAATATATTTATTTAGTTAAGTTACCTATAGCATTATTAAACACAAATAATTTTATCAGGATTTAGGTATTTATCCCTTTTGATTTTTACAAATATTTAATTAGTGGTTAACAACAGAACAAACAACCAGTGAGTTATTGAAGTGAAACTTCTTTAGGCGCATGAGGGTAAAATTTTTACAGATGAAACGTCACGCCGGTATGCAACGGAAGCAGTGGCGTAGCTACCGGAGGGCTAGACGGGGCTGTGCCCCGGGGCCCCCAAGCTCGGGGGGCCCTCGGACTCTGACTTACAAACGATTTTTTTTTTTAATTTGTACGTAATTAACAATTCACAATTACCTATTTATCGTCACCGGGAATCATATATTATCGATACTTAACTATTTTAAGATGATTGTAAGTATATATCTCATTACATTACTAAGTTCATAGACAAACATAACACAAAGTTTTTGATCCAAGTTGTAGAAGATTTTGATTTTAAGGAAAACCTTATTAATAGATATATGTATTTGAATGAGTATTTTGTTGTTTTTCATATTGTGTGTATTCCTTTTATAAGGCATTAAGGTTAAAAATGGGTTTTACAGTCTTATGAAGACGCTAAGACGTGATTTTTTGTCGGAGCCGGGTACATGATAAGACAAGTTAGGAAAAATTCACATAATTCATAACAATCCTACTACACTTGGATAGTATTCGTTCGAATGTTTGACGGAAACGGAAGCTTTTGTCTCGTTTTTACTTTCTAGTGAGCAAATAGGCAAATTCGCAAAACTTCGAGCCGCATACATGTGTAGCCGGAGCATTATAATAGGTAGTATAGGTTTGCCACGGGAATATTATCTATCAGTATTGTAAATCGACCCTATTTTTGAATACAGTCTATAGCTTACAGTCGCGCGGTACGTATAGGCGTGTGGACTGGGTATGAAAAGGACATATCCATTTAGTCCACCAAATACTTAAAAAGAAAATAAAACTCGTATTTTTTCTTTTATGAAATCAATAAAAAAGACAAAGTTAAAACGCTTTAAAGTTCAGGAGTGGGGGCTTGTGACGTCACGTCTTGGTAAAAATTGTAGCTAGAAGTGACGCTACGCGAAATTTCCTTTTACTGTATCTTCCCCATTATTTGTTTAAGGAAGAAGGAAAAAATACGTGTTTAATATTTTTTAATAGTATATGTGACGAGTAAATAAAAAAAAATGTACACATACTTCGAGTTTCTATCTAGTTTAGTGAATGTATTTTTTGACTGTATTTTTTTTATTTAAACATCAAAATTAAGTGAATTAAATAGAAAGTGTTCAATAAAAATGCATGTTCTTTTTTTATCAGTAGAATTAATTTAAAACCATGCTTACAATATGTTTAATTTAGGATTAAATAACAAATCATTCTGATAAATTTGCGACCAAAAAATATTTGCGCCTCGACTGAGACGTACGAAATGCAATTATTATTAAATTCAATTGGATAAAAAATCCACATTAAAATATAAAGCTTAATTCAAAACTTTTAATTGTAATTGTACAGCACAAAATATACCTCAATTGCTCCTTGCAATATTAATAAGATTTTTTTGATTGAAATAAGTACTTGTACTTATTTTGTTTAAAAAACAAACACCGTCTGTTCGTCACGGCGGCTGGTATATTCGCGACTGGTTGCATGCCAAGCGCATGTTGAGATACGAGGCGCGTAGGTAGCTCGCGCTTCGTCCGTTTATATAACTAAGATTAGGCCCAAACATACTGTCTCCTAACCCGACGATAAAACAACGCTTCTCCAAGAAGCATTCGAGTAATACAAAACACAACCGCCGTATATTACGTCTTCGCCGGCGAGGCCCGTCGGTATAAATAATTGTAACGTAAATGTTACCCCCCCCCCCCCTCCTCCGTCCCGTCCCCGTCCCTAGATGAAGCTGGCCTGAGCCGGCCAAACTAGCAATAAAAATATGTCCTTAAATAATAAAAACTTAGATCCCCCCCTTGCTGTTTTGGCTTTATTAAGATTGTTAGCAACGCACTAAGTCGAGATCCGAACCCCACAGTCCTTAGTGAACGTTGCTAACGTAGTTAGTTTTTCTATTGCTCTAGCTGGAGGCCCTTAAGTTTCTCCCCAAAAGTCCAGTGAAGCAGTCAAAGCCTGCACTCAGGCTAACTGCGTAAATCTCTTCCAGAAAAAAATGTTTATATGAAGTTACAATACTGATAAATAATATTACCGTGCATATGCCCTCTGTCGATCGATAAGCATTGCATTCGGTTCACGACGAATACGGAACCAAGAGAATTTAAATAGTTTACTTGGGGCCCTAGTTTTATTTTTTGCCCCAGGGCCTTTGGTTACCTAGCTACGCCACTGAACGGAAGTGTGGGAAAAGAGAGAGAGAGTGATCGAGACCGATTGAGAGAGAGTAAGACAGGGCGAACGTAGCATGAGCAACTAGCCGTGGAGTGAGAGTAGGGAGCAAGCGAGTGAGAAAGATTGAGAGAAAAAGTGAGACAGAGCGAACGTCGTATCACGCATAGTGCTATGGAGTGTGAGGTGGGAGAGAGCTATAGTGAGAAAGATTGAACAAGAGAGAGAGAGAATACGGGATATCGAGAAAGAATACACGCCCTATTGGTTGTGTATTCGTTTACTAGTTAATTATTAGAACTTTAGATGGCATTTCTGTCGCATAGCGTAATATTTACAATATCATTAGGCACTTCTACAGTGAATAAACAGTAAGTGAATTTTATAAATAAAAACTTTGTGAAAAAACTTTGTGAATAAATTTGTAAGTTGTCCTGTATCAAGAAATTATTCGAAGTAAGTAATATATCTGTTATCTTTTTGTTTATTTACAATTTTTTATGATAATTGGTTTGAAGGTTAGGTAGTTTTAATATTTACAAATAACATGTGGTATTTCAACTTGCCACTCGTCATTTGATAATTTAATAAATCATTTACCATAAAATAAAAATATTTCATAAATTCGCTTTTCTAAATTTTGAATTCAAAAACAAAACTTAATTAATAATTTCTAATATTGACAAAAAACACGTGTTGTGACAAAGAAGTTTCACTTCTGACATGTGTACTTTGTACGCACGCATGTTTTTTTTTTGCATTGTTAAATTACAGCGGACATTTTTTAAACCTTTTGAACAGCGGGATTCCCACAGAATTTAGGGCATCGTTCACGTCATTTTCTATCTTCCTGGGGTCCTGGACTCCTGGTACTCGCTACTGGCACGCGGTACCGCCCCTGGAGATTGGTTTAAAAAACGGTACTTTTGGATTGTTTTATACTCGCTAAGGACAGACAACAATTCCAGAAGTTGGTAGCCAACCTTCACTAGTTGGAGAGGCACTTGAAGAAGAAGAAGAAGAAGTTTAATAAACTTTGTTGTCGCGCAATCGGTGACTTTTTGGTTGAACTTCACAATACCAGATTACTGTATAATGTATTTTTTTATGTCACCTGAAAATGAGGTAAACAATCATCATAGACTTAAAATTATGTTATTTTGCGCCAATCAAAAACAGTGGTTTAAAAAGTATTTTATGCATACCATGTTTATTTTAGTTTGTTATTCTTTCTTTTTTAGGAAGTAGTAAAGGTAAAGTTGGCTATTTACAAGATTCTGGATCGCCTACTAAAGCCAATCTGGCTAGGACAAAAATTATATAAAAAAGAGGAATAAAAATATTGGTTGCCTGTAAAGTCGGTATACGGGCGAAAGTTTTACGTGACAACGACTGTCAATGTCAATGTCTGTCTCTCTCGCTCTTAGGCGGGCTAACCATGCCCGAGTGGAAGGGACGCGTGCCTCTCACTCGCTCTCATTGTGAGCGCATAACGTGAGCGGAGCGTTACCCAGTTTCTTGAAGTGTCACCCGGCAAACCAATTTATAAGACGTTGTCACGTCAAAATTAAGTGAATAAGAGAGAACCATAATATAGTAGTGGTGATGGTTCTCTCAGCAAAATTCTCCTGAGTCCGCACCAGAGTTCCAAACCTCCGAAAGTACCAGGAAACTAGAACTGTGAAGCAGGTAGCCGCATTCCAATGCCGACCTATCCTTCCCAACGCGGCAACGGATGCGCTTGTCGCGCCGGTCATTGAACTAATTCATAGAGAGAGACGGAAACGGGACGCCTATTTCTATCTCCCTTTTACATTTGCTCAACATGAGTCAAATTCAGCTTTATTTCAAACAGAATAAAGCTGCAATCAAAGTTTGGTGAAGGGACAGGATACAGGTAAAATTTATAAGAAAAGTCCAGATGATTTCCTGTTCGAGCATAATGACTAAAGTCACGCTTTTTAAAATGCAATTGGAACTCTATTGCAGTTAAGATAAAGTTTAAAGTGTAGGATTGTTGTTATTTTGGATTTGTTAAAAACGGGGGATGTGAGCGTGAGAAATTCGGGAAGAAACTTCTTCAGAGCTACTAGGCAAACATGACGTGAAAGGATATCTCTTTCCCACGTCGATCATAGGAGCGTTCTCACGGTTCATTTGTATAGGCTTCGTGGAGAGCACACATGGTGTTGGTAACCGAACCGAACCATTGAACGATTTTAAACTCGGTTCAGCTGATTAGGTATTCATTTGCAAGTCGCGTCAGTTTATTGACTTTGTTTGAAAAGGTGACGAAAAATAATATTAGATAGGTGTTTTGATTTTGATTTTTATTATATACTATGTTTACTGTTAAGGAATGTATTAATAATTATAGTTTTTTAATGATCACTGATTATTAAGTTACTTATTTGCCAGACAAAATTTTAAAGCGTCTGTTAAAGTTCTTTAGGGGTAAACGCCTCCCGAGATCGAACCGTATTGAAAGTATCGCCGATCGCCGATAATGGACGCCGTTCGGAAATGTACTAGGGTGCCATGAACGGGGAGAGGTGTATCGAACCGATCAATACACCGATAGCTACACACCTATCTATCTAGCAGGACACACATGGGGTGCTGCGAGTGTGTGTGAACCATTCGCATCCCTTTCACGCGGGGCTCTTTTCACAAAATGCCCATAAAAGTTTGCTTTACAAAATAGGTCAGGTTTGCATAATTCGTTTCCAGTCATTGACCCGTTCATTGTTTAAAAGATTTTTTTTAATATTTGGCTTACTACGTATTGAGCAATTGTTTTGTAATTGAACCTTTCTTTGAGAGAGCTTTTTTAAGATATTTTACGAATTATATATTGTTTGTCCTCTATTCTCCATAATATAATAACAACCATGAAAGTCAAAAAGCACTCCTTAAAAGGTTTCACGTTTCAAGCTTTTTATGTTGTTTTCGGCATGAATATTAAAGGATCAAAACGTTCATCGAACTCAACAATCGTTCACTGACTTCGCACCTAAAATTGAATAAAATAATTCATATTTTTTGTTGGAAAGTTAATTTACTGATCAAAAACTTAATTAACGTTTAATTTTGGTATAAATGTTTAAAGGAGTAGGCAAATTGCTATGAGAATTTGTGACAAGAGTGATTCATTGTTCACCTAAGTATTAAAAAGTAAACAACAAAAATATTTTAAATTTTAAATATTTACAAACTTAATATTATACAAAACTCAACAACCCTTTACTGATAAAAACCCTAGAAAGTGGCGTCAATAAATTCCACATCGCTGTCGATATGTTAATATGACAATAAATTGAATATACTTTTCAACTCAGTCTTTTTTTTGTCGGTTGAAGAATTAGTTAGTTAGTACAAGTTGCGTTTGTTTGGTACTTACCGAGAGGCATCCACGTAGCACGTGGCTACGAATTACAAGGACTAGGACAACAGTAGCTTGCAGAAGTGTCGCTCTTCGGCCCTTATTCTGGAACCCGAAAATGTTTTGTACGACCCTCGTTCAAAGGTTAAGCATTTACGTATTTTGTTATATTCTATCCGTACTATCTCATAATATTATTTTCGTAGACCTGTAAATAATTTTTCAGAGAATCAAACTTATATAATGCTTAGGTAGGTTCACCTCGTAAGGACCTAGATATCAAACCCTTCATTTTAGTCACCGAAAATACTGTAATAGGTATTTCGCTTATGTGGAGGATTTAGGTTGTAATCTATTTAACCCTAAATAGGTGCTCAACTTGATTTCATTTCATTTAAAAAATATAGTGTTGCGAATCTTGATCAGTGTAAGAGATTTCCTGATAATTCCAAAACAAATTAGCTGTTCAATCCCGTTAAAATAACACCAATATGGGAACAATTTAGCAATCAATGATAAGTATTATGTTCACGCCACGCAATCAGTCGAAACCACAAAACAGATTACACTAATTCGGGTCACCGTAACAGGGTAACAGCAAATTAGGGGATCGCCACAAATAGTGTTAATGACCAACACACTTCCGAAACATTTATGAGGTCAGAGTGACCTAATCAGAACATAATAACCGATGTCGTACCTTAGGGTTTTATTTTATTCTTACGCAGCGGTCAGTGTTATTGCTATTACATAATTTATAGGCGCTTTATTCTAATATGCGCTGAATTCAACACAACTGTTATGTTTATGGTAGCTAAAGATTTTTATACGTACTAATTATGTAAAAATGAATAACCAGTATCTAGTCAAGAACTTCAAAGGTTGGTTTTCCTATTCATCTAGCACCTAGATGCTGCTATCGTGAATGTCATTATGTTTACAAACTCTTTTATTGATCATCATTAATAAAGGGGTATCAAATTGCAATATCTATTAGTTTTAATTATTCTTATTAATCCTAACTAGATCAGTTGAGCCAATAAACTTCAAGTGAAGAGCGTTTGGTCCATAAAACAAGCTAAAACACCTCGGTGATAAAATAAATAAGCCACAGGTTTATTGCTGGAGCCGTGTTGAATCCCTTAGATTCTACTAGTTTACTACCTCCATTTTATAATACCCTGGTAGTTGCTTCGTACAAATTGACTGGAGAAAAATTGCTTGGTCCCAACAGCTGTGGTTTGTGGACTTTGTCTCCCGAAAAAAAAGGTGGATTTCAGTAAACCTAT
Organism: Diachrysia chrysitis; assembly: GCA_932294365.1. NCBI lineage: Eukaryota > Metazoa > Arthropoda > Insecta > Lepidoptera > Noctuidae > Diachrysia > Diachrysia chrysitis. The sequence goes on along the minus strand of OW028660.1, from coordinate 4,148,459 downwards.
TCGCTATCTCCAGTTGACAACCCAAGCGATGATTACTAGATAAAAAAAACGGTAAAAACACAAATTTAGTATCGGCTAAAGTCGGTGACCGACTACGTTGTAGTAGATCTAGTTAGTCATCGACGTTACACGATAAGAAATTTGTTTACACAGTGTTTTTTGTAAAGCAAATATTGCTTTAGTTGACAACCGCCATAGCGAATAGCCCTGCTGTTCGCAGACTCATTATGATTGAGTCGAAGTTTTCTGGGTTGAACAAAATGCCGAATATTGCCAGTCTAAACTAGGTATATCTTTCCAGCTGTTATTTACACAACACGTGTTAAACGTCTAGCAATAATTTGTGCCGAAATGTCAATCCGTTTTTGAAAAAGGTTCTTTTTAATACAATACGTATGTAGGCATGAAATATTGTTGGAACTGCATCATATTCACACATGATAATCTTATAAGAGCTTTCAAACAATTTAGTCAAGGCGTAACTCCGGTAATGGAAATAGGTATGTAATCTTATTTTAGAGTGAAAAAAGTTTGCAGACTTTAAAAATGTACAAAGAAATAAAGAACAAAGCTTATCATAATGTCGAGTATATATTTTCTTATAGACGATAATATAAATAAAATGATCTTAATAAAAACATAGATTTCAAAGATCTCTATATCACATTTGGTACAATTTTCGTTACATTGACACATCAGCTTACCCTGAAACAAAAGAACATGACTTATTAAAGAAAACAGTATTTTATTGACAATAAGTTGGCCTTAAAACATTATTTTCATTTTTTTATTAGTTTAACCACATAGTAGCGCTCTGAAGGATTTTATTTTAGTGTCATACCTTTAGAGAAAAAAATAAGCAAACTTTAGAGTGCCCATATCGAGTATGAACTGTAGGCACAAGTATGAACAAGAAAAATCGTAAAATTGGTGTCATAACAGAGCGCGCCGTGTTATTAAAAACTATCGCCCCTTTTGTCGTCGCACGAAAAATCACTTTAATTAGTAAATGAGCGTAGTACCCACTTACAGCAAAAAAAAATCCTTAAAATTGGCACAACAGGCTACTAGCGATGCGCGCACTCTATACTTATCTACGAGCCTATGCTCGCATTTATTCAAAATATTATTATGTATAGCATGGAAGTCTGAATTACTCCCACATGAAAAACTTAGAAAAACTAAGTAGGTACTTAAAATACAATCTATTAACTATAGGTACCTACTACAAATCTAATCCTACTTACAACAACGACTTAAATAACTTTCTAAAATAATTATCAAGTATAAAGCTATAGTATGATTAGGTACTTTAATACAAAACAAAGGAATTTAATTTGAAGTAAACCTGTATAACAAGTATACAATTCGATCAAAACATGAGCTGTGCAATTTTGTGTATGTACCAAAGTAAGGATGATCCGTTCCTATAGTTGATTTCATAGACATCGATAAATATGAATAGGATAATAAGACGTTACAAACGCATTGAAAATCTGTTAGGTGGCTTTTTATACACTTATCTAGACGAAATATCTGAGAGAGAAAAAGGAACTGACAATATTATGTAAGTGTGCCTACTAAGTATGATATGGCTATGGATATTTATGGTTAGGTATGCCTTAGCTCTTGCAAGATTCTGAATGCTATTAAGACTCGCAAACATGGATTACAAATTGATTGCTGGAATTTAGTAAAGGTTGGAAATATAAAGGTCATTTTTAAGTTGTCATCACCTGAAATTTAAGTGCGTTCGTGTTTTTATGATAGTAAGTAACTAAAAAAATTGTAAATTTTATTATCTTGATGTTTTTGTTTAAAATATTTTTATTATCTACCAACTTATCGATACGTCGATATCCAAACATTGTGTGGCATGCCTAGCCCCGATCGCGTACACAGATGTCATCAACATTTACACACTTACACACAAACAACATCATGAACTCCTATCCCGGTCGTTCACCCTGGTCGTCTAGTAAACTGCCAAGGTTACTATCTGATTTAATAGGTGCCTAGTGTCTTACATTCGCAACCATTCGGACACGCGATTAAGGTTCTATGTAATCTGGGTTTCAAGTTCGGGAAAACTATGTGGGATATAATAAACTGGGAAATTTTCTTTCAGGACTGAAATTAAAGAGCTTAATGTGGGTTGTTTATATTAGACATACCATTTTCATAACCGATCATAACCGCCAATTACATATGTAAAGTTTCTAACTTTAATAGCGAAAAAGAGTTTAGATATTGAAGTGAGCAAAATAAAATAATTGAGGAAAATATGTTAAGCATTTGTACCTATATAAACACGGATAGTATACGTATGTACTAAGTATGTCTATTTCTATGTATTTGATGAAATTTTATAAGCATTTTTCTTGTTTTTAATGTTTTTGTCGGCTCAATTAGCGGCTAGATGTAGTAGCGACAGGTGCGGCGAAGACTATTTTTAGGACCAAATTATTTTTCTTTTTTATTTGCTTTTAAACAGTTTGAGGTTTCCTTTTAAAGAGTGTTTTTACAATTTATCTGCGTTACAAGTCTAAGTAAAGCGGCGATAGAACCAACTTTCAAACTTGCATCAAACGGTTTCTTCAAACATAACATCGTTATTTTTCTTGATTTGTATGGAATTTACTTCAAACTCTACCTTCTCTTATAACCAATTCCCGTAGCCATATAAGTACTAGACTCAAGTTTCCATTCCATTCTAGCAAAGATTTAATATAATAATATTAAATCTTTCCTAGAATCACAGTCCATCAGAATGTAAACAACAACAGCTTATTAAAGAGCTTAACTCGTAACTCCATCTATCAGTTTCATAAGCCCTTCCACCAACAAATCCGTGCTAATTACGGGTAGGGTGAAAACGGCAATTAAGGGCATTCGACTACACAATTAACACATATTTTTCGATATGCAGACCTAAATACAAAGCATTTTCATGATTGTTGTACTTTATTGCTAATCGATGTAAAAATAATAGGATACACAAACTCTTATGTAACGGGGAAGTTAATTAGGTTAAGTGAATAAGGTCAAAATTGAATCCGTACCCAACCGCACAATATAGGCAGAAATTAGTTTTCATGTTTAGTTCTTTAGATTATATTTTTCATATTAACTACCGAACGGATTACCAAGGTTTTTGATTCATTAATGTATGTTCATGTATGTACTTCTGCGAATAATAATATCTTGGGACATCTCACACACAGTCATCTGATCCCAAAATAGGCAGAACCTGTGCTATGGCAACCAGACAACTGATAAACATACTTATATATTTCTAAATACATACATATCTATACTTAATATTATAAAGCTGAAGAGTTTGTTTGTTTGTTTGTTTGTTTGTTTATTTGTTTGTTTGAACGCGCTAATCTCAGGAACTACTGGTTCGAATTGAATAATTCTTTTTGTGTTGGATAGTCCGTTTATTGAGGAAGGTTATAGGCTATATAACATCACGCTACGACCAATAGGAGCGGAGCATAAAAGAAAAATGTTGCAAAAATGAAAACCCGTTAAAACTAAAACACGCGAACAAAGTCGCGGGGGACAGCTAGTTATAGATAAATTACACCCAGACACAGAACAAATGATCGTGCTCATCACACAAAGATTCGCCCTGGGTGGGAATCGAACCCACGACCTCCGGTTTACCAGTCAGGGTCACTAACCACTAGACCAACAGGCCCATCTAAATTTATAAGTTAACAATACTTAGTCGTGAAAAGTTTGGACTACGGATATCAAAGAATGTTTTATTACGATTACTAGCTGCGCCCCGCGGTTTTACCCGCTTGGCGATGAAAAGTGGTGATAATGATGGTGAAGAAAAGTAGCATAAGCGCTATTCCAGGTAATAAACTATATGAGTACCAAATTTCATTCAAATCCGTTCAGCCGTTGTATTGTGATTTAGTAACAAACATCCATGCATCCATCCCAACTTTCGCGTTTATAATATTCAATTCTAGAAACACAATTTTAAATCTATACTTATATTATAAAGCTGAAGAGTTTGTTTGTTTGTTTGTTTGAACGCGCTAATCTCAGCAACTACTGGTTCGAATTGAAAAAATCTTTTTGTATTGGATAGTCCGTTTATTGAGGAAGGCTATAGGCTATAGGTATAACATCACGCTACGACCAATAGGAGCGGAGCATAAATGAAAAATGTCGCAAAAATGTCAAAGTCGCGGGGGACAGCTAGTAGTCTTATAATAAAATAAATATTTCTGACATCAGTGTACATCTACCCTGTTATAAATCTATCCGGCTTACTGGCATTGTTCGAGGCAATCCGGGCAAATGCGGTCGTAACCGGTCAGCCGCCTACGTACCTAGCATACAAACGGTTAAGAGATGTGCTTAGACAGGGTTAAGGGATCAACGGAAAATAGGTACAAATCTTTTATTTCTAATTCTATTTCGGAAGTAACCTTAATTTTATTTTAGAACAAAATCTATTTTAATTATTTTTTTCAAATAGTAGAAAATATGTAGACCGAGCCTCGTTTTCATAATAAGGGGTTTCGCAGGCGGTTTCGCGGCCAGTGGCGCTAGTCGCACTTGAGGTCCGAAATGGCAAATTCCATAGTTTGTTTGCAGGCTTTGACAGCTAGCGTAGTCACCAATGGTGCAAATAATGTGTGAAAAAGAATAATGGCGTTAATGGCGCAAAAACAGTAGCCCTCATGAGCCGAATCGAGATGGCAAAATTCAATCAGGGATCCTATTTTATGAAATAACATTTTTTTTTTAATTTCCTTTTGTAATAAAAATCTACTTATTGTTATGTAGCCAAGAATCATCTCCATAAGGTACCTCTACATAAGTTTAAACAGAAAACTCAAACCTCATAAAAACGGCTAAACTGCTCCATTCGGTACGAAGCTATGATTCCACAGACAGAAACTGACATGCCTACACACAGATCAACACAATCAACGTAAAACATCCCTATTTTTTCGTCGTTAAAAAAACACCGTGTTTACGTATACCAATCGTCTACACTCTACAGGATCACGAAGTATTTTTCTGAGATTTTTCAACAATTGCGAAATCGGACCGTATGCAAATGGGGCTATCGACATGCGATACAAATTCAACCCCGTCAGGTTGAAAAGAGGTCGAAAACAGGCAAGTCAACGCCTTTAATTGTTATGTCGTTTAGTGGCCTCTTTTGAGGGAATTAGCCTGAGGTACCAAGCTACTCCTGGCAGCCTAGTAGTTATTTATTTAATTTACTTTTTAATTTAATCGGTATGCTATTTTGCTTTTTATATAAAGGGCTGCAATTTAGCTTCAAATTATTGTCAATTCAATACAAGACGATGACTTTTACTTATAAAATAAATTAAGCAAGACATGCAATAGGCGCATCTAATTAATAGACTTGTATTATACGTTAGCTGCGTCCCGAGGTTTCACCCGCGTGTCGATAAAAAATTGTGATAATAATAAATGAAAGTAGCCTATGTGTTAATTCAGGCAATTAACTATCTATATACTAAATTTAATTCGAATCCGTTCAGCTGTTTTATAGTGATTGTGTAACAAACATTTATCTATCCAAACTTTCGCATTTATAATATTATAGTAAGATAAGATTGAATACTCTTAGAATAACGATAGGTACTGTAATTTGGTAAAGCAAGGGATATTAAATGTAATAGTAGTTACCTACATACCCTTTTTATATTAAAGTATCACCCAACATCTTATAAGAAGGCAACTGTGTAAATCTCCTTTTCACAGTTTTGTTACCTAACTTCAGCAGTTTTCATAAAAAAATATGAATAATTCTCAAGACGGCAAACAGAGCATTCAAAGAAATTTGAAGTATTGAATACTTAATAGAATAATTCAAATTAAATACAGCCTTCATTCGCCTTTGAATCCTAACCCTTATCCGTCCGTGCAAGTGTTCAATTAACACGGTTCATTAAGCATTGCCGGCGAGTCTGCATGCAAATTTCATCAGAAAACTTTCCACCCTGTTCAGATAGGTACTGTTTAAGACAGTTGATAAAGACAGGTTTTAATAAAAATATATCAAGTCTTTACCTATTAAATTGTCTTTTTATAATACTGGCAATTTGAACCGTTATTTATGTAAGTAGGTAATTTGGCATTAAATTCAAAATTGAAATGAATTTGATTAAAAAGATATGGAATTCTTTTTTTTTTAGTCATTTCTTTATTGGTTTCTTTTTTACTACATTTTGCATCTTTTTGATCAATATGGTACCTACATAACGGTTTGTGCGGGTATTAGATCAGTATCAAAATCTATACTATAATATTATAAAGCTGAAGAGTGTTTGTTTGTTTGTTTGAACGCGCTAATCTCAGGAACTACTGGTTCGAATTGAAAAATTCTTTTTGTATTGGATAGTCCGTTTATTGAGGAAGGCTATAAGCTATATAACATCACGCTATGACCAATAGGAGCGGAGCATAAATGAGAAATGTCGTAAAAATTAAAAACCGTTGAAACTAAAACACGCGGACAAAGTCGCGGGGGACAGCTAGTACTAGGTATATATATTAGATCCTACATAATATTATTGTAACAACTTTATTACTTGTTTCGTCAAACGTTCTGATAATACTTACCAAAGTTTTTTAATACATACCCCGAGTTCTTGGTGTACAGATATGAAAAAATCGGGTTTCCAGACAGGATTTTTTTTTATAATAATTTTCTTTAAATGTAACTACCTACTAGGTTAAGGTAAGTATTTGAGTCATTGTTTCATTATATCCAATAATAGGAAGTCTGATAGATAGGTAGGTATTTAACAAAATTAAAATGTCTAAGATAACGTAATAAAATTGTAATCTGCTTTTTGAAACAGAATGTGTATTTTTTTCTTTCTATCTTTAGTACTATATATAAGGGATAACGTAGCATTATAATGGTAAAAGAATTTTTGAGACCGGTCTAGTAGATTTTCAGTTAATTCGTTACCAATATATAAATCTTACCTCTTTATAATATTTGTACCTATAGAAGTATAGATTTCCCCTAATTTCTCAACAGAAGAGGTAAAGCTATTTTGTGGGCACTTTGTTTTTCAAAGCAAACCAGAAGTTTGTATAAAAACTTTCATGAGGAGTATTCATAATTATTTAGGAATATTAACGATTTAATCACGCACATTCGCGGGATCATCCGACTAGTTTCAGACACGACACCATGACCGCCGCTTCAGCTCATGATTAGGTACTCCTACTGAGTCTGAAACTAGTCGGGCGATCCCGATAATGTTCGTGAGTAAACAGTCATTATTCCTAAATAAACCAGAAGTTATTTCATGAAGATACGTTAAAGTATTTAAGTTTAGCTCTATGGTCCAAAATTTAACGACACTTAGATAAGTAGGTTACTTAGTTGTGATAACTAGGAATCAATTATTGTAAAATTATACAATACATAGAATATAATATTACTTATTTTATTGTGAGGTGTCTATTTAGGGTACATCTAGTGAAATGAAACAAAACTACCTGATCAAAGATTAATATAATTTTTTACTCTTAAAAATATCAAAATAGTATTAACTAAAAGTGATATTTAAAATCATAGATACAAAATAAACTTACAAGAAGGTCTGCTTTAACAAATATAATTTACATACCTACCGTATTTTTGTAAATAAATTAATATCAAAATCTAATAATTTCTTAATAGCACGATAACAACATTAATTCGTCAACATCTACGGATAATGCTAAATACATTTTCTAAATGTTTTTTTTTCCAATAACATCTGACACAATACTTGTCTAATTTCATTTAAATATACGTATGACTAAAAAGCATACTAAGTTTGAGTAATTGTAATGTATTTGTGTCTTAAAAATAATCATTTTTCTTATAACCTCTGAACTACATTCGCGCCAATATTTAAAAATAGAACTCATTCTCGGTGCAACCACCGACTGAAGGCGACATTCTCGTTAGAATAACAGAACAATGTCATTCTTTTTTTAAACGATAAGCGTGTAAACAAATAATTTAGTTAATCTGTGGCGCTTGTATTTTATGTGTAGTGACGTGACAACTAGCGACATAGTGTGAATGTAGTGTTGTGCGTTTAGTACGCATGGTTGGCTACAAAGAGGCCGGCTTCGGCGCCCACACCTGTTACTGATCCCGCCACGTATTTGCCTTGCGACGCCTGGCCGTTGCCCTGAAAAAAGAAAAGAAAATGGATGTCATAATAATATTTAAGATAATATAAAATAAGTACAAGTTAAATATTGTTTAAAAAAAACTAAAAAACACACTTTTTTTAATTATTTGTAACATATGCAATTGTTATAAACCATTAACTCGGCTGACCATGCATTGTCATCAAGAACTAAACGTATCTGCAAAATTTCAGCATAATCGGAAATCGTAAAAAATATAACTGGTCCAAGATTTCAATTACAGCATAATAATAAGATTACGTGTTAAAAAGAAAGTAATCTATGGATAATGTTGCTGGTTGTATTTGTTACTTATCGCTTATGCAATACTAAGTAATAAATAAAAATGACTAAATAATGCGGTCGTGGTGGCCTAGTGGTTCAATGAACGGATTTGTGTGCACAAGGTTGCAGGTTCGAACCCACTGCAGGCAAGTACCAATGTGACTTTTTCAAAGTTATATGTACTTTCTTAATTATTCTAAGACATCATTGACAATCGGTGAAGGAAAACATCGTGAGGAAACCTGGATTCCAAAAAATGGAATCTGAAATCGCTAACCCGCACTGAGCAAGCGTGGTGATCAATGCTCGTTCCTTCTTTTTATGAGAAGAGGCCTGTGCCCAGCAATGGGACATTTATAGGCTGGTATTATTATTTAAATAATGCGTAACTGCTTGTTATTTCTAATAAATAAAATATAAATAGTCATACACCATTGGGAGACTAAAACTTACATCCATGTGTAAGTATACCATTTATAATTTCTCCAACCAAACAGGGTTCAGTACATACATCCATTCAAAAATAATTTTATTATAGTCATAATTATCTCATACTTAAAAAAATATTTTTGGTTTTATCTATGTTCTTTTACTATTATAAAGCGACCTTAAAATTTGCCTCTAAAAGGTCGTGGCAGAGTTATATAAAAACAGTAAAAAATAAAGAGTATTACATTTTATTATTTGTTACCCATTAACGCATTTCTACTATTTTTATTTAATTAATAATAAAAATTATAAAAAAATATTGAGAATAATAAAAAAATACTTTTTCCAGTGTTACGAGACAGAAAAAATATAAACTGCTGAGAATGTAGAATATTTAACGTAGTTTTCTTACTACATAAAAATTATATCAATTCTCCTAAATCCTACATCCGATGGTGAAAAGCACAGTTAGATTAGGTTACTTATTTCTGTAAAACAGTAGATACTTATAGGTATTTAGCATGTAATGATTTGAAAGAATTTATGGTCACTGAATAAAACTTGTTTATCTGTGTCTCAATTATCTATCACTGCTCTTAAGATAACAATTTAACGTCTTGTTTCTATTTTAAGAGCAATCTTGTGACAAAAGGTCAAGGACATATCAAATTCTGGCAAGAATCCCAAGTTTTTTGTTTATATTTTTGGATGACTTTCAGTTTGACCTCTGGAATCAACATGTAAAATAAACCTATTGATTTTGTTTATATACTTTTTACTCTATTATTGCAGACAGCAGCTCATTTAATTTAAATTATTTAGGCTAATGTCTGAGATTTTTAATCTAATTCATAAATAAAAAAATAACCAATTACATATACCATTTACGTAGGTATTATTAACCCTTATAAAACCTCTGTGGGGAATAGCAGGATACAGGCAAATATCTGCTGTCTCATTTACCTGCCGGATAAATAATAGGAATGTCCACTGGGTATACAAAGTAAAAATCTATTTCGTCCGTAAGTTATAAAATAAAAATATTTAGACACTTTATGCTTTTTTAAATAAGTTAATACCAAGGAGACGAAGCGAATCAAAGTTAGGGTGTGGGGGCTAATTACGTCACACGTTCCCATAAAACGTGCAAACGTGTGACGTCATGTGACATTTCAAATCAATGTCTAGTAGTTACTGGTAACGCAAAAAAAAACCGTGTCTTATATTATATTTTAATCTACCTGAGAGACATTAAAAAACATATAATCAACTTCCCTTTTTGTGCTTTGTTCCCTTTACCGCGGGCTCGAGAGGCATTCGTTCATTGCAAACCTCAGTAGGGACAAATACTACTTTTATTGACATCAAGTTTAAACCAGCGCCAGTGTCAATCAGCCTGATTTTTTATGTCAGATAAACTGCACTATTTTACAATATCGAAAGCTACTAAATGATCTATCTACAACAAATAACTACAGAAACTGTTAAACAATCAACATCACAGCTACACAACAAGTAAAAAGGTAAAATAAACACCATTAAACAATAATAATGTTTTATTTCAACAATGTTAAGCACACAAAGCGTTAGTGTTCGTACTACACACTATATTCAAGCATTCTATTAATAATAGTACATGCAGATTACTTTTAGTGACCAGTATGTGTGAATATACTATAGAACAAAATCTTTGAACAAAGTTTTACAGAATAACGTCTAATATGTTTGTGTAGACGGGTTAAACAGATTTCAATATTTTTTAACCATTCAATAGATAAATGTTTGAACTAGGTTGAACGCGTTTGCCAACTCAATAGAAGCAAGCAATTAAAAAAGTATTTTCTGAAATAAAGGTTTAAAACAAAAATAATATATTCACACATATATTCAAGGTTCAGTCAAGTTAGGATTTCAGTTATGAGGTTTATTGTTTTAATAAAAAATTCGATAAAACAACAACTTATTAAAATAGACTTATAATATAAAAAATAAACAAAATGTTTAAAATTGCGATCAAAACATTACATAATTTTGGAAATAATATTTATTTAAAGTGTGGAATGTAAACAATATCATAACAAAATAAAACAATATCATGATATTCAAAAAAGCAAGTATATTATTATGTAATGTGGACTAAACACATTACTAACATATCTGCTGACCTTTCCAAGTCAAATTAATTAGGAGAAGTTTATAAATGCATAAGACTGGATTCAAACTGACGATATTTCGACAGTCAGTCCCAATTCATTAGGTATGTATGTAGTTTAGATTTTAATGAATAAAATGTTTATTTCATATAAAATATATTTCATTTGATTTCAAAATTGGCAGCTATGTGAATATACAGTTTGAAACAATAATCAAAAGAAATGATTGTCAAAATAAATGCATCATAGTTTGATGCCAATTTAAAAAACCGTTTTCTAAAGACAACCACACATCAGTATATCGTCAGATTTATTCTTAGAACAATTATTACACGTATGTTTAAAACGAAACGAAATAAATTCGACATAAGCTATCATCTCACGATAAATCCGATGATAAGTGACATACGATTTACTTTAAATAATCTAGTAAGCATGCGACTTGACAAAGTTAGATTTGCTAGCAGCCAAAGATGGGATCGAACCCGCGACGTATTTGCCTTGGACAGCCAGACCGTTAGCCTGTTACGTCACAATTGGCAAACATATCGCATTCGTCCAGTAATAGATTTTCGAATTTAGAATCGGCGCGTGATTGGTGGTTATAGATGCGCAGGAGTGCAGCGTCGTTGGTGCATTGATGAATGTTGAAGATAGTGGAAAAAAATTATGGATTAGTTTTCTAGTTCTTATAATTTTGATAATAATCGACAAGCGTATTTAGCTAGTGTGAAAGCTATTTTTTAACATACTTTTACTATTACCTGGTACATACACTAGCTACATACGAATATTACAGTGCACTTACACGGGCAATTAACTGCGCGAATATTCGCAATTTTTGTTAAAAATTATGTTCCAACACCTAGCGATGTATGACAACACAAAAATTGTATAGAAATTGCAAAGAATTGCCATTTAATTTCCCGTGTAAGCACACCTTAACATACAAATTAGTAGACACATAGGACAACACAAATGTACATGCAAAATTATTATGAAGTTTTCAAACAACTACCAATATCTATAACTACTATTATTTTTTATTATTTTAATTTAACTCGGTGTCCGCTGCTAATAAATGCAACATTTATCTAGACACCTCAACTTACCTTCGGTTATAAGCAAATATTAGACTACTGTAAGTATCAAAGAATACAATTATCGTACATTCCAATTGCACCTATACTCTTCAATCGTACTTCATACTTCGTCAAACATCTTACCACAGAGTATCTATTATATAGATATTGCTCCTAACCTCTTTATAATTCATCCATCAAGACAATTTATATTCATACCAATCTACGAGAGCAATACCCTGCGAGAAAGGTAAGTTGAGCACACTTTTTACAAATACCCTTCTTCTTATACAGTCCTGGTACAACCAAATCTCCTTAGCAAACTTTAATGAGCTCTTGTCATTTTTAGAATAAGTATAATACGCAAGTAGAGCTTCCGAAATTACTTGAAAGGAAACATCCTTAATCTGCTAACGTCCTGGTACAACAGTACCAACTTGAGCGCGCTTGATGAGCGCCTCCTATCTAAATTAACAGGCATTTTTCAGATGATGCTTTCGTTTAAATAAACTGCAAACATCCTTCATCTCATAACACCCTGGTACAACAATATCACCTTAGCGCGCTTGATGAGCTCCTGCTGTCCGGCCAGCACGTTCTCGGGCTTGCCGGCCCAGGCGCGCAGCACGGACGCCTGCAGGGCGCGCCCGTAGCTGAACGTGAGCGCCCACGGCCGCTTCATGTCCACGGTGTTGATGGCGTTCAGGTTTACGGACGCTTCTTCCTCGGACTGGCCGCCGGAGAGGAATGTCACGCCTGCACATTAAATATTAATAGGTTAAGCATTGATTTGGAAAAAGCTGTATTTGGCAAGTGTAATAAGTCCTTGAGTAGTACCTTTTCTATTAGTCAGGCATGTATGCATAACTGGCTGATATTTTGAACTTTTTGGTGAAAGTCACATATCCAGTGTTCTTGTTCAACAATATGTAAAATGGTGCCTTTATAAAGAAACGTATTGGATGTTGTTACATACCGGGAACGGCAGCGGGCACAGTTCTGAGCAGAGCGGTGACGGTGGCGCGGCCAATGTCCATTGGAGTGTAAGTCTTCTTGCAGCCCTGGCCGGGGGTCACCTGAGGAACAACAAATTCCCAATTATATCAAGCTGAAAGAACTTACGCTTACTTAAAAAGTCAGGTTTCTAAAGAGTCAGTCAATTTAAGTTGTCGAGGTAGGAAATTGATATTGGTTAAGGACTTACCATGTTGGGTTTGAGGAGGGTACCTTCAAGGTACACGTGGTGGTCACTGAGCGCCTTGTAGACGGCAGCCAAGACAACCTCGGTCACCTTCTGGGCGCGGTCAAGGTCGTGTTCACCTGGAAACAGGCATAAAAATGATAATAGTAAATCCAGCACTAAGCTTGTCTAGAAGAAAAGACATGGTACACATAGGCAGTGAGCTTAGGTACTAGGAGCACATAAAGTATGAAGAGTAGTACTCACCATCAGGCAACACCTCGGGCTCAACAATGGGCACGATGCGCTGGCTCTGGCAGATGGAGGCGTAACGGGCGAGCACGTTCGCGTTCTCCATGATAGCCTGGTAAGACGGAGTGAAGCGGCCGATCTTTAGCACACAACGCCATTTAGCGAAGTGGCAACCGTCCTTCTTGTACTGGGCGCAGCGCTGTGCAAGGTCATCGAGACCTGAGGGTAAAAAGGATAAATAGAATATTACCATAATGAAAACTTTAATTTATATTATCATTAAGATTTTATATCGTTAAAATTCAAACTCTAAGTAACTTAATATAAATTACTAATTCTATGCCATTGCCAAACAACATAACCTTTGTAAATATTATAGTTAAGTTACTATAGACCTACAAAAATCAATGGCGTCCAGTAGTTATGTACTACACTAGATAATTACACGAAAACATTAGCCTCCCTGTTCACTTCACAGGAACATCAATACATTGATTGATAAAGCGATAGTGAACGCAAATTACTTTCGTGCTGCTATCGATTTATCATCAGCACAGCCTTAATTACACTATGGTTTTCGCGTTTTCGCATTAAAATCAATTGTTGTACTTGTTCAAACCAGGGGTGGCACCACTAGCGTGTACAGAAACTAACAAATTATGTCAGTGTCTTCAATCTTAGAGCATATTTTTCCAATGCCAGATAATTTTATCCGAGGAATCTATTGAATTTTTGAAAATTTTTCCACACAAAATCTGCCAGATGTCAATTTTATTCCACAAATAAAAAAAATATCTCGACTTAAAAAATCAGCCCATAATTAAATTAAAACAAGTGTGTGATTATGTAATTGCAAAAAATTTAAGGATTTTTCTTAATCTTCCAAAAACATTATATTATTTTGCTCTTTAAAAATAATTTTGATTTTACCTATTTTTCGAACACAAGATAATATCTTATTTGTATGCAAGTCATTCCTACTTACGTAAAAACTTGTTTACGAATGAATATTAATATTTGATAAAAAAGCAGTCGAGCCCCCATTCGACACGTTTGCCAATAGATAGCAAGTCCAAAAGGCCAACGACTTTGTGATAAAGATGTTTAAATTACGATCGTTGATTTGGCGAGGTCATCATATTCGTCGTCATGTAACATTTAGTTTTATTTTTAGGATTCATAAGCAAATTTACTTGAAAAACAAGATAAGTTAAATCATATAGCCATATTCTAATGTTATTTGGAGTAGGCACGGCCAGTTTAAACGTTTCAGTATAATTTAGTCACTGAATAAGGAAGCCTAAATGTCAAAGCATTTTATTTGTTCGCATTTTGTAAGATTGAATGCAATTACACCTTCCTAAATTTAGGAATATTGCATTTAAGGTCCTGAATTCAGGATGGTGCAATTAGCGAAATAAATTTACTATTACATACATTTGTTTAAATTAGTTTTTTATACAGGGGTTTTTAAATTATATGCTAAACTAAAGACCCACCCCAGCTTCTCACGGGTAGACAAAACATTAATAGTTCATACATATAAATCTTCCTCTTGAATCACTGCATCTATTGTTGAAAACTGCATTAAAATCCGTTGCGTAGTTTAAATAAAAGATCTAATCATACAGACACCGGGAGTGATAATGATTTATGCTATGTAAAGATAAATAAATCGTGACATCCATTTATATTTCCCTTCTAAGCCCGAATTACTGATCTTATTATTGTCAAACAGATCTATTTAGCATTAAGTATCAAATCATTTAATTCAAGCCAATGGAAAATACCTTAAATAATTTAATCATTATATATCTTTATGCATTATATCTAGTTTATTAAACCGTCAAAGAGTTATAAAGTGCTGCCATTCGCTTAAATCCTTTGGCTGAAGATAATAATGTCATAACATCACTCGGTACCTACCTACGATGATAATGACTATCTTACAAATTTAAGCAAATAATAATATTGTCGCCACATCACGTTTTAACTATGTTAAGTTCATTATTATAGTATCCATTTAAAGTCTTAATTCTTTGAACCAGTTTTTTAGCTTTTAAAAACCTGATTTATATATTTTTAAATATATTTCCTGGTCTTAAAAGGACCGTCTTGCTAGTGGCCAGTATTTCCTTGTACGCCAACTAAATTTAAATTAAAACATTGCTATCTTTTTCTTACATACAGCTTGAGAAAAGAACGACAACAGATAATAACTAACCTAGAAACGTCAATAAAGTTTTAGACTTCAACATCACTGTTTTAGTGCACACGTTTCTGCGTGTCGGTAGATTTGTATGAGAATTTTAGTTGAAACTAAATTTGACAGCTCTAATATTCGTCTGTCCTTTTCTAATTGTGTACAAATGAAAAAGATACCGATGGCCTAAAAAGAGTTTAGTGTGGGTTTAACAGAATCGGGGCCATTGTATGTTTGTATGCTGTAAAAAATCTATAAAATTACCTTTTGTGACAAACAAATTATTTTTTCAGACTTTTCTTACTTTGTTAAGCTTTTAAAATCTTTTTTTTTACCAGTTTCTTCACATACGTATTCCTACAAAACACCAGGATATAATGTATTGGTTGAGCTCACCCTGAGTAGTGCACTCGTCCTCAGATCCAAACAGCGGCACGACACCTTTGTCGACCTTAATGCCGGGGATGATGCCTCGCTTCTCCAGCAGGGCGACTAGGGAGGTGCCGTCGTCAGCTTTCTGGTACAGGGTCTCGTGGAACAGGATCACACCGGAGATGTTCTCGGAAAGGGCCTGAGAAAGGAAAACGGACATCAAGACAAACGAATATTATCAGATCAGACCAAATATTAGTTAACATTAAGTATTTTTTGTAGATGCTGGCAAAGGTCTTCCCTTTAAGTATTTCCATATAACTATCCTGCGGCCATCTAGAACATATTAACCCATTGATTGTGAGTTGTACCTCGTTTAACTAGAGGTTGTAGGTTTTTTGGTCTTCATACAAAAGTAGACTCTAAACACTAAAAAAAAGGGTTCGAATCAAGTGGAGGCAGTGCGGCGACCGGTCGCCGCTTGGGGTTTGACTGAGATTTGGCTGTGACGTCATGCGCGGTTACCGGTCGCCGCTTGGGTACATGTATATTACTGACATTAAATTTGTATGTGTAAATGCTTTCATAATGTAAATCGGTAAGTTAAATACTCCCAAATGAATATTATGGAGTCAGTCTTTTCTTCAAAGATGTGTGTTACGCTTACCCGTATTATTAAATTTTAAGGGACTCATTTATTAATGGGAAGCCATATCTTACCACTTGAACTGCTTTCTAATCAGTCAATTTATAATGTTCCATATAACATCGACAATAATGGAATGATGTAACACTACTAAAAACCACCATATCAATGACGGATGTAAGATAAAGTTAAAGAATATATCTGTATTAAATAAGCGTATAAAAAAAAAACAACATTTTCTACTTATATACGTACTTACGTATAGGCGAGACAAGATATTTTTTTTTAAGTCAGTTTCATCTGGTAACGCAAAATTAATAAAAATGTTTCAATAATGTTGGAAAAAAATAAAATCTCGATATTGCAGTGATTAAATATAACACTACAATAGTAAAATGTATACTATTTACACGTATATATATGGAATAAAAATAATTGCTAATTCGTCGCATGACTGACCGGATATGATACCAAACCATAAATACAAAGTATTTCTTTCATTCGTTCCATATTTGGCACGATATCTGAGAGAAGTCAGGCGCCATGCTAAACAACATGCCACTTAAGAATGTTAGACATCTCTATTATTAATTAAGTGTCCTTGACATTTATTTTTGTCAGACTAGCTATAATCGATCTAGCATTATCAACTCTTAGAAGAACTAAATGTTAGAACGATTATCTTTATAGTGAAAAAATACTCTTGATATTAGGTAAAATATACCGGACTTAGGTAAAGTATACATATAAGTAATATATAAAGGCCTAATATAGACGATGCGAGAAATGTCGTGCGAATTGCAGTACATAGCGTGATCGCGCAGCTATGTTGTCATAAGTGATCGATCAGAGACGGCAATGTACCGCAACTCGCACGATATTTCTCGCACCGTCTAAATAATCTTTAAAGAATATAGTAATACGGCTACAGCTTGAGGAAGCATACAAACGCATATAAATCACGACCGTGTTACGTCACACTTTCACTAGTTCAAGAAAGCCTGTTTGATTTCTGGAATGGCCTACGAGTTTACAGGCATGTATCGCCGATGACTTCATTGACCAGCGTCCAACAGTCATGTCAAACCAACGGTTTTATTAACATAAACAACTATAAGACAAAATCGAATTTGATTAAGGATACAAATTTGGCTCAACAATTTTGATGGATTAATTGGTGACATATGACCGGCAATGGTTAAAGATTGAGTGGTTTGTAATAAGTTGATTCTAAACTTCCAATGCTAACATTTAAAACTCTGCAGGAAAAGACAACATTTAAAGAAGATGACGTCACTGACAACACCAATTCAACGTGTAGGTTGTTCATAAAACACTTTCCCTGCACGTATTCCTCTGGCAGTAAATGAGAAACCAAGAATCTTGGTGACGTAATTAGCAGCAGATATGTACCGTGACGCTTTCGATCTTCATACGGAAAATGTTCACATTTAAATAGGACGATGGCACTCGTAAGCGTGACAATGAAGGTATGTATTTTATACTATTTATTTAGGTAGGTACGTCATTGTATAACGACAAAATAATACTCTTATTTGATAAGCTATACGATCTATTTGAAGTGTATATACCCATTGGCTGCATCAATATAGTAGTAGGTATTAAAATTTCTCCATATATAATATCTCCGAAGATTTCTCCATATGCTTATAACGTTCACCTATTGCCTGCATATGCATATAGGTAATATACATACGAGTAGCTAGGTACCATAAAACCTAAAACGATCAAGAGAATTAAAGTTAAGAATGACAGACTCGAAAGTTCAATCCACAATAAAGATTGATTTGATTTGATTTGATGCATTTCCTATATGGAAAACATCTACTAAACGTACAACTGGAAATATTTAAAGAAAATCGTCAAAAGTATTTTTATATATTTTGCAGTGTGATTTCTAGTTTCTTACTTCAGTAGGAAAGCGATATTACTTAATATTCGTGTGTTAAATGCAAACCGGTTCCACTGGGGGCACGGCTCTGCCCCGCCTCAAAAACATTCGTAATGTCTACGTAACAGAATCAATTTAACATTTATTGAACTCGATTGCCTTGAGACGATGAGTTTTAATATAATATCTAAAACTACATATCACGTCTCGTCTAAAAAGTCAAATGTCATATTAACAAGCAGATAATTAAGTATGACTGATTTATCAAAAATATGACTTCATACAAAAATAATCTTAAAACATGCCTCTTTAATTATGATAATTAGGTACGAAATACTTCATTACATGATAAAAGTAATCAATATAAAAATTGCTAGATGTCTAGATAATTATAATATTACACAAATACACACCCCCTTTTTAATACCTTTTTTTTTTTTTTTTTTTTTGATTACGGGGTGAAAAGCTAATTTACTTCGACCCACGCCGAGGGCACGGCGTGGGGATATGTCGGACTCGCACCGACTAAAAACACCCCGGTCCCGTCTTTGCCTTAGCCAGAGCCGCGGGATCACATGCGCATTCTCAGCGCAGCTCCGGCAGGCCTCGGTCCTTCAAGGACCTCTTCTAGAGAGGTGGGTGTAAAGTGCCCACCCCTCGCATCATCCGAGATCGCACGCGTAGGACGTCGCGTGCGTGTTCTCCGTGGCCTGTCAGCTGATCGGGTGCCGGGTTGCCCTCCCCGTCACCCGCAGGCCCGACCTCACGGTGGTCTGAGGTCGTTTTGCGCCCTATTTCGGCGCCCTATGCGCCTGCGGCGCGAAGGGAGCAAAGAGCTGGCCTCCCTTTCTCGCTCAGCAGCTTCCTTGGCCGCCATAACAAGGTCGCAAAAAGCGACCATCGCCCGCCAAGCGCTCTCACTCCGGACCATGGCTGCGATCACAGCCGGGAGCGAGAGCCCCAGTACTCCAACTTCTGAGACCAACTCGCGCCTCTCTTCTTCCCACGCTGGGCAGGCCTGCAGTGTATGTGCGGCGCTGTCTTCCGGTTCCGTGCAGTGATGGCACGCCTTCGACTGTTCACGTCCGATTCGGCACAGGTACGTCCCGAAACAGCCATGTCCGGTAAGCACCTGTGTCAGTCGGAACGTGATATCTCCGTGCCGCCGTTCCAGCCAGTCCCAGAAGACAGGTCGGATGGCGGCAATTGTGTTATGCCCAGCGGTGGGATCGCCCAATTGGTCCAGCCAGACTGCGTGGGCCGCCGCTCGCAGCTCCTTCCCTTTTTCGCTCAGCGACAGAACGCTGTCCTGTGTTGCCTGGGTGCGCCAAGCGTGCAGCTGCGCTAAGACTTGAGCTTCATATCTCCAAGGTAGCGTTCGCGCGAGCAGGGTGGCAGCTTCACACGAGATCGTGCGGTACCCCCTGATGACTCTGACGGCCATCGCTCGCTGCGGTTTGTGAAGCAACGCAGCGTTGCGGGCCGCCAGGTTGCCCCCCCAGATTGGAGCGCCATAGAGGGCCATCGACCGCACGATCCCGGTATATAGTTTTCGGGAAGCGGCGTTTGGGCCGCCAACGTTTGGGAGGAGCTGGGACAACGCCCCGGCTGTACGGACCAACTTCGGCGTCAATTGTCGAAGGTGGGGCCCGAAGTTCCACCGGCTATCAAGCACCAAACCCAGATACTTAAGTGTTGGTCTGATGCCGATGTGGACTCCGCCCACAATGATGTGAGAGTTGGCAGGTGGCGCATTCCGGCGGCCATAGAAACATATGGCCTCGGACTTGTGCAGCGCCACCTCCAGCCCCAACCTCCGGATGCGCGCCACCACCTGTGCAACACCAGCGGTGGCCAGGATGGAAGCGCTCCTAAAGTTCTGGGCCTGCGCGGTGACGAGGGTGTCATCTGCATAACATATGCACGAGACCCCCCGCAAAAACTCACCGCGCAGGACCCAGTTGTACCCGATGTTCCACAGAACCGGGCCCAGAACTGAGCCCTGCGGAACACCGCGCAAAACTTGGTGGCTTCCCATGCCTTCTTGGCTCGGGAATACGACGACTCTGTCTGACAGGTATGCTGCCAAGAGCCGTCGTAAATAGGTAGGCACCCGGTGGTGCACGAGCGCCTCCAAAATACAGCTCGGTGGGATGCTGTTAAAGGCGTTGGCGATGTCGAGGGACACCGCCACCACCACTTCGCCACTTGCAATCGCCTCCCTAGTCAGACTCCTTAGCCGTGCGATGGCATCGATCGTAGAGCGCCGCCGCCGAAAACCGTATTGGCTTTCCGCCAAATCTGGCCCCATGTGCGTCAGATGGTGGACGAGGCGGTCTGCAATTATTTTCTCGAAAATCTTGCCCACCTCGTCCAACAACACGATGGGGCGATAGGCCGACGGTGACTCGGCAGGACGCCCTTCCTTCCTTAGCAGGACCAACTTTCCCGACTTCCAGATCTTCGGGAAGAGGCCCCGCTCCATGCACACACTAAGAAGTCTTAGGAGGCGTGGTCTCATCGATTTGAGGGCCAGAACGAGAGCCCTACCAGGTACTCCGTCTGGCCCTGGTGCCGTATTTCTGACCCTGAGCCGGTCAGTAGCCGCCTGAAGTTCGTGCTCTGTCACCTCCGGAACGTCCTCGCCAGACTCTTGCGCGTCGAAGGACTGACTTGCCACTGGTGGTGGGGCAAAGTTAGGATCGCTTCCGGGGAACAGAGCGGCCACTACTTCGTGCAGAAGCTGCGGCCTGAGGACTTGGGTCAGCGGAGGGGCCCAAGGTCGAAGTTTACCTCTGACTAAACGGTAGGGCCGACCCCACGGATCCCTGTCCAGCTCAGCCAGCAACTCCTTGTGAGCGTTCTCCTTGGCGGCTTTGATGGCCAGCTGCAGGGTCTTTTTCGCCGATATGTAGCGGCCATACAGCTCGGTCTCCTGTGCCTCTGCATCGTCAGGGCGGTGACGCCTCCGGCGGAATCTGGCATACTGGCGGCGCGCAGTAACGCATAGACGTCGTAAGTTAGCGATGTCTAGCGACCACCAGTACACCTGTCGCCTCCTTGGCCTGCTGTTGCGAATGCGAGGCATCGCCGCGTCGCACAGTAGGGTAAGGTCCTGCCGAAACTGTACGGCCTCTCCGTCAATGTCAATCGGCTCTTCCGTCGTCGGTGGCTCCCACGTCAAGACTATGGCGGCCTCCTCGAGGAGCTCTCTATTTAACTTTTTTAGGGACCACCGGGGACCCTGACCCTCGCTCGTCAGTCTCCCCGTCCGCCTAAAGGAGGATTCTGTGGAAACGCTGAAGCGGATATAAAGGTGATCCGACAGCGTCTCCACACCCTCGACGACCCTCCAATCCGTCGTCTGTCTCGCGACGGAGGGACTCGCAAACGATAAATCCACAATGGAGCCTCCATTGTGCCGCACACACGTGTTGACCATGCCTCGGTTCAACAGAACTAGGCCCACCTCCAGCGCCCATTCTTCTATCAGTCCACCCCTCGCGTTTGTCGCCGGGGAGCCCCACGCAGTGGATTTTGCGTTAAAGTCTCCGGCGACTACGATAGGGTTAGACCGATTCTGGGCAACGAATAAACCAAGGTGGGTCAAAAACTCTTTGAACTCTGTCAGTTGCCGATTCGGAGAAAAATACACTCCGACGACAACCAGTCCCCCGAAATGTGCGGCGACGAATCCCCTCGCCCTCGTTACGTTTTCGAGGGTCAGGAATCCGGAAGCCACTGACGATATTATCGCGACCGAACCGCCCTCGTCCCCTACCCAGTTGTTCCTAGGCGGGACGTAGTACGGCTCGGACGCGACGACTACACTTATCGACCACTCTGCCATGCTCTGCAATAGCAGATCTTGGGCCCTGGCACAGTGGTTGATATTGGCTTGGAGAACTTTCACAGCCATTAATGAGCGTCGGTCTCCATCACGCCTTCCTTGTCTGGCACAGGTACTGAGACCTGTGCCCGCTTCTTCTGGGGAATTTTATTTGCCCCACAGGTTCGACTGCCTACAACATGGTCGGCTTGTCTTCCAAGTGACTCACAAGCTAGACAGAGCGGCGGGGTCAAACAGCCCTCCATCTTGTGGCCAAGTTGGCCACATCGGAAGCACCGCTGTGAGCAGTCTACTGCCGATGAGCAAGCGACTCCCACATGTCCGCTTAGTTGACAGCGGAAGCAGCGCATGGGCCTCGCCTGCATAAGCCTCACTTGGGCTGAAGACCAGCCAACTTTGAGCCGCCGGTCCTGCTCCTCAACATCCACGAGCTTTTTGACCGCTGCTACCGGGCAAGATACTATTACCGTTCCCAGCCCGGTGCGGTCTCTCCGTATTTCTCCCACGTGGACTTCGCCGGGAGTACAGCCACCCTTCTGGGCGATCGAAGCGATGACCTCCGCCTTAGTCGCGGAGTCGTCCAACTCCAGAAGTCTGACCTCGGCACACTTCTGAGGTCTGGAGATGCGGACGACGTCCGCCTCCAAGGTCTCCCTCAGTTTCTCGGCCAGAGCATCGGCCTTTTCCCCGCTGGTGACCCCTGGTATCTGCAGCATGCGGGCGCCCGTAGCCGTGATTTTCGGACGGATGCCCGCAATACCTAGCTCCTGCAGGCTGATGCCCTGCTTTGCCTTGGTCATTATGTCCGAATAGGTCACGCCCCTCTTCACCGCGTCCGGTTGCAAAGTCAGAACTACAGCCGTCGTATTTGGCGTTCTTAGCCGCGCTTTCTCCTTGGCCTTTTGTTTTTCGGCCTTCTTTAGTGCCTTCTGCCTCCTCTTTCTGTCTCCCACCGTTTCCCATTTGCTCTCATTTTGTTTGGGCTGACTAGGACAGGCAGGAGAAGGCTTCTGCGCCTTCTTAGAGGAATGTGGCTTCTGCACGGGCGAAGCTGCTGCAGGCTGCTGATCCTCCCCCATTGAAGTCGCTGCTAGTTGCGCCTTCCTGGACGTAGGGCGGTTCTTGGCCACCTTCGCCGCGTAGGTTGCGCGCTGTTGCGGCATCTGAACTGGTTGACTTGACCCTGGAGAACGATTGTCCGAGGCCAAAGGAGGCCGCAAAATCTTCCCCTCCAAAAATGAGACCCGGGCTAGGACTTTGGCGATCTCGTCCTTTAGGACCGCCACTAGCTCCGAGTCCCTGTCGGACTGCGTCCTGACCTCCTCCTCTCGACGAGGACTGTGCTTCAGGGCAGTCAGCTCTGATCTGATATCCTCCATTTCCTTATTGAGGTCTCGCATCTGCAATTTAAGGCGCTCGTTTTCCCTCTGCAACCGGCGAGTCTCTCCCGTCGCCGATCGCTGAAGGAGCACCTCCGTGACCTCCTCAATGATGGTAGCCGCGTCCTTTAGGGTTCTCTGGCTTGTGCCTTTGAGCCCCTTGGACATTTTGGCCACCGATTTGATGGAGGTCACAACATCCTGAACCTTCCGGTTAATGTCATCGCTGGTCATCTGATCGTGGTCCAGCTCAGACAGAGAGGACCGAGAGAGTCTCGGTCCTCTTACTTCCGAGGCTGCGTCAGCAGCCTTTCTACCCTTCGCAGCAGTCTTCACCGCTAGGAAGGAGGCACGCTTGACTGCATCACCCTCCTTCTCTTTCTGTTCCTTCTCGGTCTTCTTTCCTCTTTGGCTTCTTCGTGGAGTGGGAACAGATACCTCAGCATCGTCCGTACTCGATGCCGATAAGATCGGCTCCTCTTCAGCCTTTCGCTTTTTGTTTTGACGCCAATGTTTTGACGTCACACCCCCTACACTCTCCGCGCTCACCACGCTCGCCATATCCGACCCATCTGAGTCGTATATCGTCCCCTCAACGTCGTTTTTTGTTTTATTTAAATGAAAATCCATAATTGTTCCCACGAGTATGGGAGAAGTAAATGTCGTTCCCGGGCAGCGCCCCCTGTGCCCGGGAAAAGTCTAGCATAACCCTTCGAGGTGTCGACCGGTACCTCGTCGGGGATTTGCACTAACGACTGGAGACCCTCCAGCCATTCATCCTCTCACCGTGCATCGCAGCTTCGGATTAGGGGTTTTTTCAGAGGTGTCCTTCCTCGCGATCCAACCAGTTAAGGTCAGACCCCCGTTCCTCGTAAGGTCCACCCGACCTATCGTTGAGGTTTACGGGTTGGCCGGCGGTGGCCTTGATAAGGCCTGTCCGAAGGCAGGGTAAGTGCTCTCCGGACCCGCCGCCCCCTCCTCGGTTTTTGCAAGTGGTTGTCTCCACCGGACAGGAAAAGGAGAATTTTGGATAGGAATAGGTAAGGATAGAGCAAACTGCCCTTTGAGGATGGAAAAAAAGGAAAAGAAGGAAAGGAAAGGAAGACACTGGCCGTTTGTCCGCCCCATCACGGGACGCAACGGTACGCCCAAGACCCCTGGTTTTGGTCCGCGCCGGGTCCACTCCGGTACTGCACTGTGCAGCATGCCCCTATCCACCACCTGGGGACGCGCCCGAT
The DNA here is from genome assembly GCA_932294365.1 of Diachrysia chrysitis. Classification (NCBI taxonomy): domain Eukaryota; kingdom Metazoa; phylum Arthropoda; class Insecta; order Lepidoptera; family Noctuidae; genus Diachrysia; species Diachrysia chrysitis. Next base: position 4,123,264 of record OW028660.1, on the reverse strand, counting down.
AGCAGTCCAGGAACTGCTTCCGTGGGAAAAACCGTCCCACGGCGGGACCCCCTTTTTAATACCTAATTAGTCATTACCTAAAAATTACGATTCTTGAAAGACATATTTGCGAAGACATGGCGATTCCTTTACTTCATACGATTACGATAGAAAAAACTTATTTTTGTCACTAAGCAAAGTTTTGATGCAGCCAAACTTCCAACTCACAAGCCTAATTGAAGACCAAATCAATTGAGAATGCCATACTAAATTGTTGTAAGAAGCCGACATGTACTATCTACTTTCTTTGCCTTAGGTATTATAAAAAGTTATGAAAAAAGTGTGGAAAATCCTCAAAAACTCTGGATATGAGACGAAACGGTGCCACTGTCCTTGGCATTTTGCACTATCACCACTAGCTACAAATTGTTGCAATATATTATGTGTCTGTTGGGAGAACTAAGTTGAATCAAAATATTAATTTACACTAACTCACGTGTGTGCTTATGTGCTAAATTAATATTACTTTTGCATTGGCATAAGATTCGAATTGAAATTAATTTAAGAGTAACTCCCCAGGACTTGATAGAGGCTAACGACCGACCCCTCCAAGTTGCGACCTATTTGATCAAATAGCTCTTCTGATAGTGGAAACGATGCGCCAAACACATTATGTCGAATTCCTTAGTATAGGGAAATACACAAGGCAGGACGTAAGAGTGGTATGAATCGAATCATTGATACAAAAAGAAGAAGACGTAAGCGACATACACATAATGTTGCATACCTTACTAGAGAAATACACGGACTACTCATTTTATTATTATATGCTGTAAGAGAAGAGTGTTCCAGAGATGAACTCACCGGGTCAGAGCTGAAGAGCAACTGGCGGTACTTGCGGCGGTTCTCTTCTGTGTTCTCCACGCCGATGTCCTGGAGACGCTTGCCCATGGTGCCTGGGTAAAAAGGAAATGTGTAAGAAAACTAAAGGATATCTATACAGGAGCCTTAAGCCTTAATAGTCAGTAAAGACATCAGTCATTCAATATAGGTAGCGAGTTTTCGTGAGAAAACGTTTTTAGAGACAATCTTGAGGAATAATGTTGATAAAATTAAGTTATCTTACCAGTGGACTCATCAGCGGCAAGAATACCCTTGCCGGGAGCCACGATCGCTTGCGCGATCTTCCTCAGCTCCTCCTGGAGCTCGGGAGTCGGGTACTGGAAGTAGGTGCTCATTGTGGCTGCAACAAACACATAACAGTTAACAACAACATATAAATTATTTCCATAAATCCTATTAAAGCTACAAATTATTACAATTTTCTCCTAACAGAAGTACAAATAAAGAACCACTTGTTCGGTTGATAATGTGTTATTAAATTTATAAATTTAATAACATATTATGAAATAATACATGATTCTTGATCATGTATTATTTCATAATGGATAAAAAAATATCTATATGTATATTTTTCATGAAGCGACTGCCTATCTGACCTCCACAACCAATTTTACTAGGTAAAAATATCAGTATGTACATTTAACTCAAGTACTATTATTAAAGAAGTACATATTATATAAGAGTTTTTTTTTTCAAATTATGTAAGTATCTATGTTGTTAAAAGATTTATTTACATTTTTAGAAATAATATTTACAGTAATTTTTATCTACATACCTATTTTAATGACCTATGAATAAATAAATAACTTTTGATTTTACCTAATGATTGATAAATATAATTAGTTAGGCAGTTATTGTGTTAACTTTGTGATAAGATAAAAGTATCCTCTACTTTTAACATACTGCAACCCCTGCCTTGAATTAAAAGGGGCTAGAATTATGTTTAAAAACAGTGTAGAAACAGCCATGTTCATTTATCCACACCCAAAATATCTGCAGCTGCTAATAGCAGTTATAATAAAATATATGGATTCAGGAACATGTATGTTTAAAAAAAAATAACATAACTTTTGGTACAAACTAAAATGAATATTTCATTTTAAAATAATATCAACTGTAACAGAATCAGCGTGTTATAAATAATTTTGCAGAATTTATTTAAGGTACCTACCTACTTACAGTTTTAAGTTTGTGATTAATATAGAACAATAGTGATTAATTGTTAGGTTTTGATTATGTTCCAAACACTATTATGAAAAATGTTATCACCATTCTTTATAGTTGACCTACTGATTACTGATTTGTTCAATGCAAACAAGACATTCATGATACAAAACATTTTTAAAATGACAACTTCCTCTTATTTATTAGATGAATGTATGTAACTTCTTTTCCATAGTTTATATAATCTACAAAAATATGCATAAAAGAGGTTGAAATGTAGCAGTATTAATAGGTATGTTATTGCTTTTTCTACTATTATTTCACCATTTCAAACACCGAATGAAACATTGCTTCATCAATGTGTATCAATTGACATGAACGTTAAAGAATGAAAGAAGAGGAAGTGTGAGAAAAAGGTCTCTGAGGAGCTAACTAAAATTTTAATTCATCAAAAACTTTAGACTTGATAAATACTTATATATTATACTTAGATATTGATGTATCAACATTATTGATACTAAGATTTTTTTGACTGGGATGTGTACACAAAATCATTTGCCTTTGTAAGAATATTTATAATTATGAAGGCATTAATAAATACCGGAATTTGCATAATATTCCTTTCAGGAGTTTTAGTTTGCGTTTACAAGAATAATGGACCTGGGTACTTAGAATACTGATATGCATACGAAAATAATTCTACGCAACTTCTTTACATTTATCTGCAGACGATTGGATCTTACACAAATGCTTATTACACCAATTTCGCTAGAATCATGATAAAATAGCCTACCCTTCGTTCCAAATCCTGGCCACCATCCTGACTCCGGGGGTCCCTTTTTCCCCTTCTTCTTCTTACCTTTCGCGCCCATTGTGTATATTTAGTTTGTAAAATTAACTTAGAAAATAGTTAAACTTAAAAATAATATACTCGACATTATAAAATAATGTTCTATCAAAAACTCACCATTACTAAGTAACCGATTCTGTCCGTTTATTCATTTGTTTTAAAAGTTAAATTACGAAGAACACTTTTCTCGATGGGCGATACGTCAATCAAATCATATTTTTGACATAAAATCAAACAATAATAATAGTGTTGTATGGAACACTATCGATATTTAAAGGACACCAGATGCAAGCTTTTGCATTACAAAATTATTCCGAATTACTTGTTTATTTATTTACGAATATAACATTAGGTTAGGCGAAATTATTATTTTTGAATATTTATAGTAAACTTATTCCGACACAAAAAATGCAATATAAATGCATGTGTAACAAAGTATCTAAATTATTTTGAAGTTTTGAAAGAAACTAATTTTTGTTTGCTCTTCATAGAGAAGAGGAAAGGAGGAAGGCCTTTACCCTGCAGTAGGACAACATGGGCTGATAATAATAATGGATGAATGTTTATATGGGATTTAAATATTGTGTTTTATAGATTAACAAATAGTCTAATCGAAATTAAATACATTTGACTTTGTTCAAATTAATGTTTTAGCAAAGGTGACCTTGAAAGGTCATCGAAGAAAAAAGTTATTTAGAGCATTGACCAATATGAAAATTTGAGAATAATAAAACACTAATATAGTTAGATTGGGAAAATACAGGAAATTCATCATAACCTGCGCTTTACCCTTAAAGGTCCACATTCCAAATTAATCAAGAAGTAGATCTATATCATACCAAATTATGGCAAAATAAAATGCATAGTTAGTTATATAAAAATTATCTTAAAACCCATCGTGCACCTTCTTAATGACTTAGGTAATGATTTTGATCAATGTATCGAATCTTGCATTGTTTTCATAGTACTGCCGACTATAACGCAATAAGTCAATAAAAATTGCAATCACTACACTTACACACGATACTTATACTTTGTTAACAGATTTTAAGTTAATATTTACATAATAGGCCATTTAACAATGTCCATTTTTGGAAATTATTTATCCAAAATAATAATTTCTAAAAATAATTGTAGTATAAATTACAATCTAGAATACCGACCAGTCGATATATTACTTTCTACACATTATTTTGCGCATGTAAGTGTTAAGAATTAATTAAAATATTAATTTAAATCTTACCTTTTAATAATTTTATCCGGTGATACACAGACACTCCCGAACTGCTACGTTGGTAGTACTGTCAAATAATAAGTCGCCAAGAGGACACACACAAAAGGTCATTTGAAGGTCTAGTGATAGCAGGAAACTGTTTTACCTACCGAGCTAAGCGCCACCTTACAGAAAACATTGGCACTACGAGAAGACCGATCTTTGAGTGCAAAACATGGTTGTTAAACGATATCATACGCAACATAATAGTTCCACATAGCGCCAACAGAGAGCGATACTCTGTAAAAATAGCTACCTGAAACAGTTGGAAACATCCCATTTTTCACTATTTATCATTTTATAACTATCGATAGCATTTATAGTTATTGCATGGTACATCACTAGTAGCCAAATAAAACTGTCAATTCTTTTTTTTTTACAAAATAAAGTTATGCAAAGAACTTTAACTTTACTAGAAATCTTTGAATACAGATGAAAACTAAAATTAATTTTGACCAAAACGGTTTCATGACACAGATAGTTTTATAAAAATCTTTTTGGGTTTTATAAATTGAGCCTATTTTTTTTAGCATATTTTTTTTTGGATCTAAAATCTTCTTTTAAAATGGTAGGTACCCTGTTTAAAATGTATGAATTAGGTACTTAGGTATTTAAAGGAAGTTAATACTGTTCTAACCAGAAGTCAGTTCTTTGATACCTAATCAACAATAATGTCACAGATACCTACGTAGGTTTACGTACCTACTTACTTACTACAAAAACAGTTTACTACGATATTATAGCAATCCGATGTCAATAGTTTATCAATAAAATTTATAACTTTATGGTTTTAAACTGATACAGCGTGAACCTATTTTTTAAACGAGAACGTTCTGCTTTAATTTACAATCATTCGTTTTCAAATGAGTAGGTACATATAGATACCTACTTATAGAAAAAATAAGATCAAACGAAGATAGTATTCAGGACTAGCTTTTGCCCGCGACTTCGTCCGCGTTTCCGTCGTTTTTCGTAAAAAAGTAGCATACCTATGTCCTCCCTCACGGTTCAGTGGTTTTGATGTAACAGACAGATTAATTTTCGTATTTTAGTAGGGAAATATTATAATATGTCACGTTACACAAAAATACTCCTTAAACCTAGCACGATTCAGTATTCACGCGCGACGGCGCGATGGATTATTATCGTATTTCATGTAAAAGTTTGGTGTTTCTATACCGATTTCTATGATTCTTTTTTTATTGAATAGGTAATAATGTTAACTTTTTTTTTAATTAGGGATGAGTGAGAGTATTATAAACGTAAGAGTAAACAAATATAATCAGAAAGCTCCGAACTGCTAAGCTATCGGGAGTTACATGTGTTATTGTGAGTCAACTATAAAAGATAGACATATGCTGTTGTAGGATATTTTTTAGATAATTTTATGTAGAACATTTCCGTCATACATGATTTCTATGTAGCTTTAACCATTAAGGCTGCATACGCGATGAAAGCTTAAAAAATGGAGTAACTTCTCCAGTTTTCCCAACATTTCCCTTCACTGCTCTGCTCCTATTGATTGTAGCGTGATGAAAAGTATACTATAACCTACCCAGGAGTATGAAGAATAATTGTACCAAGTTTCGTTAAAATCCGTCAAGTAGTTTTTGTTTCTATAAGGAACATACACACAGACAGACAGACAGACAGACAGACAGACAGACAGACAGACAGACAGACAGAAAGACAAAAATTGTACTGATTGCATTTTTGGCATCAGTGTCGATCACTAATCACCCCCTGATAGTTATTTTGAAAATATATTTGATGTACAGAATTGACCTCTCTACAGATTTATTATAAGTATGGAAGATTAAAGTAATAGAGAACAAAGTCATGAAAAAAAAATCGGAAATGTGCGCCTCAAGTCTGACTCGCGGACTGAGGGTTTCGTATTTTAAAGATTGATGATCGTCACAAATAATTCTCCAACAACATTGACAGTGTGGTTGAAAAAATGTTCTCATATACTTACATCGATGTTTGACACTATAACATTTTCAACTGTAATAAATTCGTAGGTAAGTTGGTACCTACTATGTAATCGCAAAAACGTATATTTTATGTAACAAAACTACAAATGAACAATATTCGGATTATTTACAGAATAAATGAGTTTAATTTTAGACAGACAGACAATGTGATCTTATAAGGGTTCCTTTTTTTCTTTGGAAGTAAGGAATCCTAAAAAGGATAGGTATCTATAAAAAAGGTCCCTTTGATCATTTTAAATCTACGAACTTTTGTTAGGAAATAAAACACGGAAGAATATGATATAAATATGATACCTACTTCAAACCTTGGTAGGTATGATACCTACTTCAAACTATTATAGTACCCACAGAACTGATAAATACAGATAGTACCTATGTTTTTCAAAGTTTAATTCAAACTTTCAGAAGTCCAGCATTGCCTTCTCGACATTTATTGTTTTGTTATTGTCACTCTTGAATAATAATTAAACATGTTTGATTTCAAACGGAGTTAATTGATTCGTAGCGAGCACCAATTGATGCTGTAAATAGGGTTGCCATTAACAACCGTCCTATAATATTAGTAGATATTGTACTATATTTCGGGTTTACGTACTATATACTGTTGAAGAAATTAATCGTATAGTATCTACGCTTTATTTTAGTTGTATGGAGATTTCGATCTACATTGATCTGAATAAACATACTATGTTGTATTTACTGTCAAGAAAAAAATTATTAAAAGATGCAAGAAGTGCAAATCAAATCAAATCATTTATTTTTGTACTTTACCTAACTGGCTACCCTGAGAAGAAATGTCGAAACAAACTCAGGGGTCAGCCTCTTTTGAAGTCCAGACAATCATTTGAATAAAAAATATTGTGTAAATAAATGCAGTCTTTTTTTTTTTTTTTTTTTTTTTTTTTTTGCAACACCTTCATTTTCTATAATTGCCCCATAAAACACTACCTACATTTTTTTAAATGTAGGTAACTTCTACATTTTTTTTTTTCTAAATTATCCTAAAAAAACTATGCAAAAATAGTAAATATTTTTAGAATAATTTTATTTGCTTTAATTTTACTTGCATTAATTTTATTCGCTTAAAAATATTGGCAACCCTAACTGTAAGTAAGTTCTTGAACTGAGTCTACACTGGCGAAGCGACAATCATCATTAATATCTATTAAAATTCCTATATTTTGTGGGACATTTATAAAGCATTCAGCACCTAATACCGTGATTTTTAACTGTCAAATATGAATAACAGAGCACGTACAACATCCTTCAAAGTTAAGTTGTATACTCAAATTCAACTTAACTCTGAGTCGGTAAAACGTCTACCTGTCGCTTTACACCTTAAAATGACAGAGATAGCATGAGGCTTAACGATTATTACTTAACACTTTAAAGTAGGTCATCATCATCATCAGCCGAAAGAAATCCACTGTTGAACTAAGGTCTTCCCCATAGAACGGCTACTGTTGCTTGCGTCCACCGGTTGCCCGCAGTAGGCACAGTTTAATAATTATTTAAGTATAAAAAGTTATATGAGCAAACACCTTTTCCATTACACACGGTGATAGTACCTAATAAATAAATTTTGACTATAGCAGTAAACTTAATAATATTTTTTGGTATCATTATTTACCAGTGTGATCGCAGCCTAACAATTGGCGCAGTCACAAACAGCTGACGCGATCTTCATCCTATTCGTTAGTCTGTATACCAGGGGAGCATCGCTCAAGCACGTTCGGAGCTAAGTGAAGAGGTACATAATAATTCATAGATCACATAGACTAGACACCTAGGTTTATTGAGGTTTTAAATAAGTTTAGGCATAACTATACTTGTACTAGTGCACAATTCCACCCCTTATATTTGAAAAATTCTCTGTGGTTTGGCCTTAAGATTGAGATTTTTGTACAAATGTGATTTAGATCGCGATTAAATAATTATATTTGCAAAAATGTGAAAAATAATTATGCTTAATCCCATAGTATCTATCTTGTATGTAATGTTATAATATATTTGAAATATTTACCAATGAATACTGAACTTAACTTTAAGACGTTCTCAAATATCTATTTGTTGAAACTTTACATCTTAAAGTGAAAGAGCTAGCTTGAGACTTAACGGCGACTTAAATCTGAATAAAGTTTTAGTATTGGGCGATTAATATGATAAATTAAAATACAGAGCACTTGTTTGTAAAATTGTTTAGTCCCCAAAGTACGCAATATCTCAAATCCGTTTATTTCTGGAATAATAACTGCTTAAACTAACTTCTCAAAAGATATCGAATACTTATTCTAAGACACCATTAAGAAAAACGGTGAAGAAAAAAATCGTAAGGAAACCTAGATTCCAAAAATACAATAATTATAAAATAAATCAATGACTATTTATTGAGCTTTAAGTAGAGATTGTCCTGTGTGTTTTTCTATTAATATTTATTGACTGTAATTAGTGACTGTATTTTTCTAATTGTCATTTTTACTATTTGTATGTTTGTTTGACAAAAATAAATAAATAATTAAGTACTTAAGCTGTTCTCGAATTGGAATAATAATTAATTATTAAATTTAAATGTATAATGTAGTATTGAAGCCATTGATGATTTTATTGCATAGGATAACTATTTAATGGAAATTTATAACAAATTCTGAAATTATACTTTTATATGCGAAACATGATTTAGGTACCTCTTATAACCGTATTACTAGCAAATAACCATTTCTATTTCCACTAAAACAGTTAAACATTATTAACTCTTGTAATTCAATCAGCCTGTATAACACGAGATAATGTTTTATCTAAATTATAGTGGCTCAGAATGTTTTATTTAGTGTTTGTTGCGTGTTCTTACATAACAGGTGATTATTTATTATAATTATTTAATGTTCTTGTTTTTGGTGAAGTCTAATTAAAGCTATTTAGGTACTTACTTTGTAATCAAAATTAGATTCGTGTTCCAAAATATAGATATTAGTCCGTATGTGTTATCAAAGTCATGGTTTTATTTAAAGATGTACTTATTAGTTTCAATGTCCAATTTGACAAATAAATGTAAAAAGAAACGGACTTCAATGTTAGTTTGAGTATGACTAATTTAAACTGGGATTTATACGCAGTTTCGTTTAATACCGAAACAAAATTTTCCAGTTATTTTGATACAACAACCGAACTATTAAATCAACTTTAATGAAATTTATATTGGACACCTCGGAGGTATATAATCATAATATTTATATTTCAGCTTATCAAGGCGAAATAGATTTTTTGAAATCAGTTCACAATTATTCAGGAGATATTGCGTAACAAACATACAAAAAATACAGACAAGTTGAAAACCTCCTTTTCGGATAAAAAAAGTAGAAAGAAGTCACCCTTTCAGTCTCTTTCAGTCATTTTTTGTCCAATATTTTGGCTCAGAAACTCCATGAACCTTGTACCTACATGAATAAAGTACTTTAACGTCGTCTTAACTTGAACTTCCTCAGTGGTAGCTCACTGCACGGCATTCCAGTAAATTTATCTTCGTAACTATTCCACCAGACAGTAAGAGTAGTAGTACTACCTGTTGAAAAGCTTTGCTGAACCATAAATTATGTTACATCACAAAGGCGAAGAATTGCTTGCGGAGATTTCTGGTCAGAGGTTTCGCAAATTCCGTAGTTTGTAAAAATCTTTGCTCGCATTCTCTTCCACATTCTTTGTAAGAAACATAATCCACAAGCCTCGTTCGAAATTCGTTGCAGATGTAAGCAACACTGCATTTGTATATACATGCTGTATGATCTATTTTACTAGTCAAGAATTTTGAAAAAATTGTAGTAATCAAATCAAAAGCAAACGCAATCTGATGACATTATGTTTGTATACATATATACAGGGTGTCACCAAAAGGTTGGTTATATCTATCCAAAAGGGGTGAGGAGTGCATCTGGTATAGAGTTAAATTACCAAATTTCTGCTCAAAATGAGTAATTAAATAATTGATATCCAATTTATTCGACACCAAAAATCATCACAAACATTTCACTACCCTACGAGGGTATTCCACTACCCTCGCTAAATGTTACATCGCGAAGCGATGTATGCTTCAGCGATCTGTTTATGATTGTTGGTGTCGAATAATTGATCCATAATTTAATTACTCATTTTGATCTGAAGTTTTGTAAACTGACTCTATACTATAATTCACCCCATTTGGATAGATATATCTTTCGGTAATGACGTGTATATCTTATCACACTTATATTATCGGTTCTCCAGAGGGTTATTGTTAGGAAATAAGGTGTCAGCTAGATAAGTATCTATAACTACCTGTTTAAAACAATCATTGAGAAAGTATAGATCACTAACTGTCCCCTGTGACTTAGTCCGCGTGTTTTAGTTTCAACTATTTTTCATTCTTGCAACATTTTTATTTATGCTCCGCTCTTTTTGGTCGCAGCATAATGTTATATAGCTTATAGCCTTCGTCAATAAATGGGCTATCCAACACTGAAAGAATTTTTGAAATCGGGCCATTACTTCCTGAGATTAGCGCGTTCAAACAAACAAGCTCTTCAGCGTTATATATTAGTATATATAGTATAGATATACCACACCATATTAGTAGATAACGGCGCAAGTACTCTATATAACATCTCACTGAATCTGGTTATTTCCGTGGTAATGCTTCGAAAAAGAAGCGCGGGACACTAATCCGTTGGATGACGTAGACGAATGAGCTAGCCATCGGTTTAGATTAGTGTCGCCTGAGAATAACGAGGATTTTACTTATGTATTAAATACTAGCTTTTGCCAGCGACTTCGTCCGCGTTTCCGTCGTTTTTCGTAAAAAAGTAGCATATGTCCTTCCTCACTGTTCAGTGGTTTTGATGTAACAGACAGATTAACTTTCGTATTTTAGTAGGGAAATATAATATATCACGTTACACAAAAATAATCCTTATAGCATGATTCAGTATTCACGCGCGACGGCGCGATGGCTTATTATCGTATTTCATGTATAAGTTTGGTGTTTCTATACCGATTTCTATGATTCTTTTTTTATTGAATAGGTAATAATGTAAACTTTTTTTAATTAGGGATGAGTGAGAGTATTATAAACGTAAGAGTAAACAAATATAATCAGAAATCTCCGAACTGCTAAGCTATCGGGAGTTACACGTGTTATTGTGAGTCAACCATAAAAGATAGACATATGCTGTTGTGGGATATTTTTTAGATAATTTTATGTAGAACATTTCCGTCATACATGATTTCTATGTAGCTTTAACCATTAAGGCTGCATACGCGACGGAAGCTTAAAAAATACCGTTTTCCCAACATTTCCTTTCACTGCTCTGCTCCTATTGATTGTAGCGTGATGAAAAGTATACTATAACCTGCCCAGGAGTATGAAGAATAAATGTACCAAGTTTCGTTAAAATCCGTCGAGTAGTTTTCGTTTCTATAAGGAACATACAGACAGACAGACAGACAGACAGACAGACAGACAAAAATTTTACTGATTGCATTTTTGGCATCAGTATCGATCACTTATCACCCCCTGATAGTTATTTTGAAAATATATTTGATGTACAGAATTGACCTCTCTACAGATTTATTATAAGTATAGATTGTGTACAATGTATTTTTTAGATATATTGTGATATCAATGTAATAACGGGATAGTATATTGAACACTTTTTATTTTGGACTATTGATTGCAATAACACAAAAAACAAATGAAAATCGCTTATTTCCATGATGTCTTCCGAAATTCTTTACTTACTTGGGTCGTATGTAGGTACTGCTTACTATTTGCTAATCTGTGACTTAGGGCTGATTTTTCCAACGCTAGATAATTTTTATTCGTTGAATAAAATTTACATCTGACAGATTTTGTATGGAAAAACTGTCAAAAATTCAAAATTATTCGTCGGATAATATTATCTAGAGTCGGAAATATCAGCCCTTAGGTAACTTAACTTATACCATTGGATTACCATGACTAGCAGTGGATGGTCTAATTTAAGTTTAAAGCTTTTATTAAAGTCTATTTCTAATACTTTTTCGAAGTTAAGAAATCTGCCCATAAAATTCCAAGAATATCTTAATTTAGCAGTTATTGCGGGATAGACTAATTAAAACTTCTAATTTAAATAAAACAAACGAATGTTCATTGTTTGAGAACTTTTAACCAAAATGGACTAGTATTTCGAATTGAACTCGTATTTTTCTGGTTCATTTAACTGGTTTTGGTTCATGTTTTAATTAAAGTTGTCCTGTGGTGAATTTTGTATTTTACGCGCGGCCAGTGGTTTTAAAACCAACCAATTTGTGACATGAAAGTTTGCTGTGTACACGAATTTAAATAGATTGTAATTACGTGCCGAGTTTTAATTTATTTATAAATGTAGCATCCATGTTTATTAAGTTTTAATTACTGTTTAAAGGTTAATGTCACAGAGCATATATTCAGAAGGTTAATATTATTATTCATTGCGAATTACTTCAATAATTTGTTTATTATATCTATCTGTCCATACTTTGTCGCATTTTAAAGCTGTGTCTACTCGAGTATTATTATTAATATTTATTAGGTATAAACGCCTGCGCAGCGAATACTTGTAATTAATGACATGATAGTAAAAAATAAACCTCAGGCAGAACTCGAATCCGCGACTACAGGGGTAAACGCACCAATCGCTTTACCAACTAATCTACAGATTAACTAATGTTCTATCCGTTATACCCAATTAAAAATTATGACGTCATATATATGCTTATGGCCTTTTATATAAAAATATACACTTTTTTAGTGACTTTTGTACAAAGATACTATTACTGCACTCTATACCAAAAACTTTTTAGGAATGGCACCCAGAATTTATAACAAGATCCCTAGAACAATAAGAGAATTAGATAAAATAAGTGATTTTAAAAAAGCCTTCCTAAAACTGTTACATAATAAAACATATTATTCGGTAGATGAATACCTGACCGACAAGTCCTTATTTTAAAAATTGTTAAATATAGTTATAAAGATTTGTGATGTTTTAGTTTTATTAGTTTTTAAGTTCTTATTTGTACGTCATGATTGGCAGGACATAGCGTTCGATAAAATATTGTAACATCTTTGTAATATACACCTATGTTCCACAAATAAATACATTTGAATTTGAATTTGAAAGATTTGGTAGGTAGTGCCAAAATCCTTTTTAGAAATTAAATGACTATTAAATGATTTAAAAAAAAAACTGGTGATAAATTCACCAGTTTTTTTTTTAAATCAGCCTATAATGGATCAATATCATCCAGATGGCAACCTTTTGGTCGGAAAGAATTGAAGGGTCATTTGACACGAGAAGATAATAATAAGAGAAGAAGGATCAATAAGTACATACTTATTTCAAGACCTTCTCCAAACAATAATTTCGACTATTAATTACATAATAGTATTTATTCTTGTTTTCCAGGATGACGTTCTTCTCATACCCTGACCCTGAGCTGCAGAAGGAGTTGCGAGCCACGGCGGAAGCTATAGTGGCTCCAGGGAAAGGGATATTAGCTGTGGATGAAGTAAATGGTAAGTTTACTTAATCTTCATAAATAAAAATGAATCTCTATTTCCCTTGGTCATCGCATCACGCGTGAACGGATGGAACAATTTCGCAAATTCTTTTTTTATCGTGATAATTATTGTCAGGAGAAGGTTAAATTTAAATTATAAAGGAGAAAAATGTTTTGAAAATCTCACATCATCCGTCCTAAGTCGGGGCGGGCAGCTAGAAAATAATAAAAATTGTGTACAAACCCGGACTCCAAAATAGGCAATCTAACATTACCGCCCCGCAAATTGAATTGAAATTTAGTTTAGGACAAAATTGAAAACAGTTCCTGTTCTTTTAAAAGATTTCGGTAAACGTTTTTTGTTTACGAATAAACAAGAAAGTTTCAAAGTTATAAACTTAGTTACAAAATACTTTTTGTAACCTAAATTAAAGTTACAAAAAGTATTTTATGTGATTGTTAAAAAACTGGGCCACTGGGTCATTTCCTTCCAGTTCGTAAAACATATTTTCCATATCCATGGGTTTCATCTTCTAATGCGCGCCATAAGCTCCCCATCAATAAAAATCCCATTAAAAATCGATCATCGGTTTTGTCGTTATGCCAGACGTTATTCAACTGTTTATGGTATATTTATAGTGAGTGCTATAAAAACCTTCTTCTGCCTAGACTTTTTTCAAGCTATGTTGAGATCTGCTTCCAGTCTTAGCGGTTTCGGCTGCATAATTTATTGTACATGGAACGACAGCCTATCTGACATCTACAACCCATTTATTGCGTAACACAGTATCCCATGTTAAGACTGGTTGTCAGAATTGTAATGACTTAACTTGGACTTACAAAGATCAACGTATGACAGCTGGGAGCAACATCTTAATGTGCTTTCCAAGACACGGGGGGTCTCGTTATGTTTACAAATGGTCACCCATCCACGGACGACCCGCGACGAGATCAGATTTTCCTTTATTATGGATCAAACCGTCCGGATAACACTTAGCCACGAGTTCCTTAACATATCTCTTTGCTATAAAACCTCTTAACATAATTATCTACTTTGAAAATAATGATGAAGACGTTTTTGTTTGAACAGCCAGTCAAATTATTATTTACCTGTACAAGTACCAGTCATTTAACTGTACAATCATTCTTTATCACGTAAATGAATAGTGATGAAATATCTTCATCAAAGTTTTTAAATTATTTTATTTGCGATGCCGTTTTGAAGAGATTGGCAGGCAAAAAAAACCATAAACTGTTCAGTAAAACTAAAAATGTTGTTTGTTATTTCATAGAGGGAATCGGAAAACTCCTGGCTGCTATTGGCTTGGAGAACACAGAGAATAATAGGAGAAGATATCGACAGCTTCTTTTTACTACAGAAGTAAGTGTACAGATTTTCTGTTCATATCTATAACTAAAGAAAGAGTGGACCGATTCTCATGATCTTTGATTTGTTGGTTTCGTCACCACACCGAATAACAGAATAACAATAAAATTATCGGACAAAGTCACGAAAATGAAATGTCTTACGGGGACGAGGGAAACTGCGGGGCACCGCGATTTTCAATATGAAAGTAATTATACTGCCTTTTTAACAAAAAAAAAAAAATAACAAAAATAAATCTTGTGTAATACCCAATTCTACTGTCACTGATCGACATGCTAAGATGAAGGTCTATACTGATAGATAGATTTATTAATTATTATTATTTATTGAGAACTAATTCAGCAGACATTTAAAAACAAACAAATTAAAACAAAATCAAGATACAAACAAAAACTGCTCAACAACTGAATATCGTTTAATAAAATCCAGTTACGAACCGAAAAATATCTGTTTTGGAAACAGATTTCCTTGTATTTTCCCGTTAAAAGTTAGCTCACGTATCGAAAACATAAAATGTAAACACAGCCTTTGTTCCCGAGACATACCTCAGGGGACATTCTTCTTTTACTGAGCAATATTTAACGCGTTTCGAGAAAGTTCGACTGTTATTTACTTCACAAGTTATAATTCCATTTTTACTGTCCTCGTTTGGAAGGTTAAATTACGTAGTACTATTTATTATTCTTTGGTTAAAGTTTGGTTTTTTAATAAAAATATACAGTGTTTTTTTCAATACTAAAGTATTAACAATTAGTGGCGTGCCATAGGAGAGGCCTATGTCCAGCAGTGGACAAAGATAGGCTGATGATGATGATGATTAACAATTTATAGTTAACTAGCTGTCCCCCACGGCTCCGTCCGCGTGGCAGCCTATGTGATCCTATGTGATTTCTTGGGATCCAAGCTTAACCAATACCAAGTTTCATTAAAATCGGCTAACGGTTTAGCCATGATGGCTTGACAGACAGACAGGAGTTACTTTCAAATTTATAATATTACTATAGACTTGCTGAATATTATAAGGTAGTTTAAGTTATAAGGCAATTAAACTAATTCTAACAAGGCAATAAAATACCAAAAATAATGTAAAAAGACAACTTTTTTTCAATGTTTTCTGTTACAATTTTTGTTTAAAAATTTGTTTTTAAACAAAAATTGTTTTTTCTGTTACACTTTCCATCTATCATTATCTCTGCCCAGACTCTTTCGGAGCATGTGTCAGCAGTTATCCTCTTCGACGAGACCGTCTACCAGAAGACTGATGATGGTTCACCGTTCATAGATCTTCTGAAAAAAAAGAACATCATACCTGGTATCAAGGTGGACAAGGATGCTGTGCCATTGTTCCTCTCGCAAGATGAGGTTACTACTCAAGGTAAAGAAGTTTATCTATTTATTTTGTCTCAAATTAGGTTATCAAGATTGTTCACAATGTCGGTATTACCTATTATTCAACAATTGCTAGCCTATAGCTGTGAAATAATTATTGAGTCAACAAATAAAACTGCACGATAATAAAAAGATCTCTTTTTATATAAGCCTAGCTGTTGCTCGTGGCTCCGTCCACGTAAGTGTCGGTTATCGCGGTAACAAGTTTAATATATCCTTTCTTGGGTTCCAAGTTTACTCCTAAGCAAGTATCATTAAAATCGGTTAAGGGGTTTAGCCATGAAAGTATAACAGACAGTCAGACAGAGTTACTTTCGCATTTATAATATTAATACGGATGTCTCTTCGTTTGGACCTCAATCAACGCCTTTATTTTAAACGCATTAGGGTGTCGATCGATGGAGAGCAGCATAATGACCATACAATTCCGTAAAAAATGTACGACGGAATAACTTTATCAAAATATTCTAGTAACCATCCTCTTCTCTAATAAAACATACATAAATGCATGAATATGAGGGTGAACGGAGTTACCGCGTGGCGCCTGCTAGTTGAATTCAAAACTGAATATGTGATGGTACATATGTTTTGAAGAAGAGTTTTATACAAATGTTAGTTTGGCTGTGTAAAATGAACCGCGATGTGGTTTTGAAGCCGATTTTTTGTACGGATACATTTTATTTATTTATTGAGTTTTTCCCGCAGCTTATACGTACAAATTCTATACATAAACTTACTTATAATTAAAATTAACATTTTCTTAAGAGCCATGTATAATATAATTAATAAAAACATAAGTAAAATACCAAAACTTCAACTTCTTTAAACAATGTACATACAGCTATTATTAAGAAACTCAAAAAAGTATAGACACAATTAAATTTTTCTAAACACAATGTATGAAAAACAGGTTTAGTTTCTAAAATATTAATGTCAGCAGACACAGATTCAAATACATTGTTTTTAAACTGTAGCAAAATAAGTCACAATTAAAACGAAACTGTATCATACGTGGTATAGCACACGTAATTGAACTATACTTAACCTTCCAGGCCTGGATGACCTCGCAAAGCGCTGCGCAGAATACAAGAAGCAAGGTTGCAGGTTTGCCAAATGGCGGTGTCCTTTGAAGATCGGTGAGAACACGCCATCAGTGCAGGCCATCAACGACATGGCTCAGGTGCTCGCGAGGTACGCGTCCATCTGCCAGAGCGAGGGTTTGGTGCCTATTGTGGAACCTGATGTACTTTTGGACGGTAAGATGTATACTAGCTGTTATTACCATAGCTCTAACCATGTATGGAATAATATTTTTGATATAAACTAAATTCAATTACGATAACCACATATTTTTATGGTGTCACTGAAGGTATTGTTGTGTACCGGGTGGTGGAGCTGCCCCAAATATGGTTGAGCGACATGAACTATTCGGGGCATGCTTGCTGCCTACTGACACAGAGTTGCTCAGATCGATCTGTTTTTTTCTTAAAAAGACCAGTTCAAGAAAGACCCTGTATTTGATTACACAATTTTACTCTTAAACTTTAAAAATAGACCTTGAGTTTGTTTCGACATTGCTTCTCAGGGTAGTCAGTTAGGAAATGTCTACTCCAGCTCAAAAAAAGTGATTTTAAATCGTAACGTTTTAATATAACTAAATGCAAATCAAATATTATCCCAACAAAAGCCGGAACCTACTTACAGGAGTTAAAGCTATCATGGTTTCAATGTGTAAAAGAGACAGTGTTACCTGTGTGCATAACTTTACCTCTGTCACTCAAACATCGTTGTTCTAGTTCAGAATACTAAGGAACAATTTCAATGATTGAATTCATGATAATTAATATTGCTTTCTAATTGATTGACATGGTAGCTACGCAAATTGTTTCATGTCATTGTTACATTATGTATTGATAAATTCCGGTGTAATATAGTTCGGCAATCAGTGTAATTGCTATGAAGATATTATTACCGAAAATACCAACAATTTTACATAAATACGTTGAATACTTGAATACCTGTTCTTGCAAACTAAAACTAAGATAAAAAGAAAAACGAATAAAGTTAAACTGCTTTATTTACGAAACGTAACTGGCTATGAGAGTAAGAGAAAAAGAAAATCTGTGCTCGCACCTCTTTCTTGCCGCTACAGTATTATACGAAACGTAACTCTCTCTCTTTATATCTTGGCTAACTTATACCTCCCTCTCACCTTCCGTTCGCCTCGCCTGATCACACCTTTCGTAACGCTCTCGTCACGCATTTACCAGCTTACTCTACAAGTAAAGCGTGCGTTTAAGTTTAACTTCAAAAAGATATCTGCGTTGTATCTTCATCAAATTAAATTTGAAATTTTACATTTGTTTTGTTTTTAATATTATTTCATATTCTACCAGGCATTTCCATAAAAATTGGTTTGTAACTTGTTCGCGTGAAAATAGTTAGCAATGTAAAAGCATTCACTTTTGCGAAACAATTCGCAGCATTCCATTGACGTAGGATTGAACAGTTTTCAAAATCTAACGCTCGAAAAATATGTTAGATGAATAACAGTTTAAAATTATTTCCAACTAAACAAGACCGAAAGTTTGCTAAACTCGCAAAGTTTTTGAATTTTAAATATTGTAGTGAGTAAGCAATTTAACTCATATGGAAAGTTAAATTTGGATAGATTATTTTAGTTGAAATATTTATGTTTAATATGATAGGTTATTTATTTATTTATCTATCTAACGAACGAATATAATATATAATGATTATCATAGTTCAATTAAAATATGTTCACGTACTTAAGTAAGTAGGTTATAATAATTCACAGATTTGACTTAAATAAATCCTGAGCACATATTATTCTAAAGATCATAACTATATATAAACAAAAAGTAACAAAATAAACAAATCTAATTAAAATATAAAACCTAAAATATGGCATCAAAAAATTCGTCCTCATCGCTGTCCACTGGGAGTGTACCCAAAAGGCTGGTGGCATTGCCACTTTGAATGACAATGCTTATCCTTTGTCCAAGAAGGTCAAAAGCCAGCCTTTGGGTCACGCGAAGTGTCAACAAGGCGTTTAGATCTCTAAAAAGCATGTGCGCCACTCGGACCCCACGGACCGAGGGTCTCAACCCCAAGCGCCTCGAATATATAACTTCCAACTAGGTTATTAATTATTATATATAGGTCTACTAGTTTTTCTTTATTTTTATGTTGTGATTTTTTTTTAATATCATCATAACTATTCATTTTTACCTCCAAATTTTATAAAAATCACTTAATAAGTATTTGTATTACCAGGAGACCATGACATCGTAAGAAACCAGCAAGTAACAGAAGCGGCATTGGCAGCTTTATACAAGGCTCTGAGCGACCATCACGTGTTCCTTGAGGGAACACTGCTGAAGCCGAACATGGTTCGTATTATTTTGATATTTGCATACCCTTTAATCTATTTAAAAGTAAAATATACCTAGGTACTGAGTATTTAAAACAAACCTTTTAAATAAATGAACTTTTTATACGACAATTCGAATCGATATACACATTCGACTACATTTATAATGATGTCCGAAGTCATATTTCTTTGACTTCCGTTCTGTATTTATCTATCCACAGCAGCCAGTGTGATAAAACTGATAATATAAGTAACACAATTAAAACAACGACGGAAAAGGATAATGTCAAAAGTTAAAGAAGTAATAATGTTAAAGCATTTAAATCCTTTTTCTAATGTCTTCCATAGTCAAAGTCGCCGCGTCTGTCTGAACGCCATAAACTCAAAAACTACCGAATGGGTTTTTATATGGTTTTCACCTATAGATTTAAGAGGAAGGTTTGTTTGTATAATTCATAAATGTTTTCTTCTCGCTAGTGTCTACATAATTCTATCTTCTTCGTCATCGATCATTAATAAATTGCTGAGTCTTCAAATGAGTAACCCTGTTAAAAGCATTTGATAGCAGAAAATAGGATATGTAGGTATATATAGCTCAAGCCCTCACCCTCTTTACACCCTTTGAAATGCATTCGAAGCGAACTCATTCATTGTGGACGTGACTTCGCATAATTAGAGTAAGAATCAATAGACACCACTTTATTACTCTAATGGATTTCTGTGTAAAGCAATTTAAAAAACTACTGTTCTTTCGTAGTGTAAATATCTGTTTGGATTTAAAAGAAAATATAAAATATATTTGCAAAGAAAAAGGAATTGAAGCAAAGATAGGTATAAATGAAGAAAGACTCGTGGAAAGTTCTTAAAGTAAGAGATTTTTTTACTTTTGAGACACCTACGGAAAAAAAAACGTAACGTTTTTCCAATATATAGCTATAGAATTTTTGCTATAGATATTTTTTAATGTACCCGATGCAATTTCAGTGTATTAGTGTTATTCTATGTTTTCTTGTTTGGGCGATAACTATTGGTGACGGTATTATTTACATAATGTAGACACTAGACAGCCTGACGTTTGCGCGAATGCTATCTATACATTCAAATTAAAATAAAACTATTTTTAACGGATCGTATCGCAGGTAGGGTGTCATTGCGATGTAATAGTAGTAATAATAAATAGTAGTAGATAATAATTTTTGACAACCTCCTAGCCTAACCTCGCTAGCTCTGAGGTCCCGGGTTCGATCCCAAAACGGGTGTTTGTAGAACACCACTTTTCTACATTGTCTCGGGTTTGGATGCTGGTGGTACCTTCCTTGTCTCTGATTCCATAACACAAGTGCTTAAGCTACTTTTTTTGGGGTTCTGAGCAATGTATGTGATGTTACCAGCATTTTTTTTTATTTTATTCCAGGTAACTTCAGGTCAAGCAAGTTCAAAAAAGAATACTCCAAAAGAAATAGCTGTGGCCACAGTTAACGCTTTACTGAGAACCGTTCCGGCCGCGGTACCTGGTAACTTTATATTTAAACTACGTAGTAACTAAGATCAAAGTTGTTAAATATAAATCATTTACATTTTGAGCGTAAAACTAGCTCTTGAAAATCCCGTACACTCATCCAAATTTAAAACCATGACGTATAAAACGAAATATATTTTCATATTCAAAATATTACATTATAAAGTATAAATTGTTTTAAGATCACAAAGTATGCTCTTAAAAAGTTTGAAAAGAATCACATTAGGTACTCTAATAAATCAGAAATCTTATTGAATGTCTAGTAAATTTCGATTTTGGTTTAAGATGAATTTATTTACATAATACGTAAGATTGATAAGGAGTCTATATCACCTGTTATTCACTGATCACAAGGGTGGTAAAAATGAAAAATATAGAAAGCTTTGACTCACTTTAAAGCTATATATCTTATTTTCGATTTCAGGTATCGCTTTCCTCTCCGGCGGCCAGTCTGAAGAAGAAGCCACAGTCAACTTGAACGCCATCAACCAGGTGACCTTGAAGAAACCTTGGGCGCTAACCTTCAGCTACGGGAGAGCCTTGCAAGCGACGGTCTGGAAGACCTGGGCTGGCAGGGATGGAAACACGAAGACTGCTCAACTGGAACTGTTAAAGAGGACCAAGGTAATGTTATTATTAAAGGGCTGTATACAGAACATATAAGCCACCATGTACTGGTAAAAATGACGAACATATAAACAGAGCTATTTTTTATTATAAAAGAAATAAAATCTATTTAATATCCTGTGAAACTTTTAAATAATGCACATAAATACAAGAAAAAAAAAACATCAAATGAAGATAAAATAGAGTGAACCTACTGCATTTTCATAAATACAAGAAAAAGAACACCTAAAATGAAGATTAAAATTAAGTGTTCCTACTCTATAATATTCATTTTATGGACTTAATCTTCTCAATAGGTCATAATGCGAAAATAAAATGAATATGACTGAATGACATTGCACTTGGTTGAATTAAATCATCTTAAATAAGTCATTACTGAATTTCGTCAAGTGTTTATTGTTCATAGTTCCTAGTAGTAGTCTATGTATATAATATGCTTCCGAATTACAATGACTAATTTCAACGGTTATTATATTGTATTGAATTTTTTAATGTTGTTTTATATTTCTTTTCAGGCTAATGGTCTAGCGTCGCAAGGCAAATATCAAGGAGGAGCAGCATCGTCAGTAGCCGAGAAATCCAACTATACCGCCAATCATAAATACTAAAGAATCCAAGACCAGTGTTATTTTGTGTGTCGGAACATCAACAGTCTTATTACAGAAACCGGTTTATCTAAAACCAGGCTTAAAAATCTTTATACTATGGAGTTTATAGAGGTTTAAACCTGTTTTTAAATTAACCGATTTTTTTTATAAAGAACGCAAGTGTCCACCGCTTGTAATAAGAATAGGGGTGTTTCCTGGGTATGAAAAGTTAAAATCTATTTAGTCCGTCAGTTAGATAATAAAAAAATATTAGACACGTATTTTTTCTTTTATCAAAACAATAAAAAAATACAAAGATACACCGCTTTAAAGTTTCGGAGTGGGGGCTTATGACGCTACGCCTCGCCTCGCTAAAAATCGTAGCGAGGAGTGACGTCACGCGTAACTTCAGTTCTCTGTATTTTGATCATTTTTTGTTTGCAAGAAAAAAGAAAAAATACGTGTCCAATAAAATTCATTAATCTACAAGACGGACATTAAAAAAAAAAATAGGAAACAGGCCCATTGACAATCATGGCTGATACCATTGACAATTTTATACATAAAGTTTTTACTTATATTATCCACTTTTTATTCAATCAGAAGAAACCAAAACTATTACTATACGAACATAAGTAAATTTGCAGATCTTAGAAATAAATTTATAACAAAAGACACATCTAGAATAATTACTAAAAATTCCAATATCATTTTTTTAAACACATTATCATATGGCTTAGATAGTCTACGGTTAAACAAGATTGCTACTTTCAGCTCAGTACTTTAAATACCCCAGTCAATGATATTATGATATTATTACAATGATATTATCCTACTTTCATAACCCATGTTAAAGATCTTGATCGCGCTGGTCAATCAAAATATTGTCAAGTTGCAGTAATGAATAGTACAAAAGATACTATAAGCTAGTAAGTAAAAGAGATAGCAATCGTAGAAAACTTCTTAAAATCGTTTCCGAGTCCTCAGAATGCGAGCGTTAATAACATATCTGCCATATTTTTATATACAGGGTGTTACTGTACCGTACTAGGGTCTTAACATTTAGAAAGTTACGTAAAAAGATATTGTTATAGTTATTTGGTGTCAAATAATTCATGAGAAAAATTGGATATCAATTATTATTTTTTTTAAGCTAAAAGTTTGTAAACTGTCTTTATACCAGATGCACTCTTCACCCCCTTAGGATAGATATACCCTTTCGGTAACACCCCGTATAATATCATTGACCTTAGTACTAACACTCTACCAGTAATAACGATGTGCAAAAAACGAGCATCTACATTCTCAGCTCAAAACATCAGAACTACGATAAGTTCATGTTCAGATGGCACAATAGTACGAGATCTGTTGAAATGGCATGCTGACCTAGTTCCGTTCTTTTGCTGAAAAGGTGAATATGAATAATGGACGCCACGGAATTTTAAGAGCGAAAACACTGCGAATGTTTTCTTTTGAAAAAGTTCCGTCTCAAAGTATTGTTTTGATTGCAATGCTTTTTTTTATTAACGTTTGAATTCGAGTGGGGAATTTACGAATGAAATTCAATTAAGAATGTGAAAATCTCTTCAAATACTTTGAGAACTTTGTAGCAACCAGATTTTGGAGGAGGAAGTCAAAATCAAAGTTTTATTGCAATGATTTATGGAAATGTTTTTTATAGAGAAGAAAATGTTTTTGTGATTAAATATAGCAGCTATTTTACAACCAATATTTTTAAACCACATTTTACCATTGCCCAGGCGGCTTACACTTGAATTAATTTTAATGCTAATACTTAGCCAATATCTATACTAATATTATAAAGCTGAAGAGTTTGTTTGTTTGTTTGTTTATTTGTTTGTTTGAACGCGCTAATCTCAGGAACTACTGGTTCGAATTGAAAAATTCTTTTTGTATTGGATAGTCCGTTTATTGAGGAAGGCTATAGGCTATATAACATCACGCTACGACCAATAGGAGCGGAGCATAAATGAAAAATGTTGCAAAAATGAAAAACCGTTGAAACTAAAACACGCGAACAAAGTCGCGGGGGACAGCTAGTAATATGAATATTAATTTAGAAGACTCGCAAGAAAGAACGTTCTTAAAAAAAAAATACTATTTTTTAATTCCTGTTAGTTCCTCCCAATGGACATATAATGATTGAAACAATTTGGAGGTCACAATTCCAATGTCAATGGGTCGGTATTCAATTCAAGAGTAACCCTAAAATATGTTTCAACATATTTAAATAAAGAAGAAGGTATTCGACCACATAATAAGACTAGATTGTTTTGTGCGCCAGATGTAGTGTTGTTAAATAAAGCACATAATCTAAACATAATCAGTTGTCTGGTTGCCATAATACAGGATCTGCCTAGTTTGGAATCAGATGGCCGTGTGTGAGTTGTTCCAAGATATTATTGTATCTAATATATATAAATCTTGGTGCACAATGTTTGTTATAGAACTCCTCCGAATCGGCTTGACCGATTTTATATAATTTTCTTCTGATATATAAAATCTCGTGTCATAGTGTTATAGAACTCCTCCGAAACGGCTTGAACGATTTTTATGTGTGTATTGGGTAGGTCCGAGAATAGGCTGTAGGTATTTTTTTAATACCTAGGTGAAAAACAAAAGATGTATTAGGGGAACGGGGACTAACGCAGGTGAATCCGTGGAGAAACGTCATTTATTTTTATTATTTTTGTCTCATTACATACCCTTTAAAATTTAATCGAAACGATCCTTAAATCAAATTTGAATAATCAAACGTTCTTCAATTGCTCACGACGGGCCAATCCCGCAAATAATTAACAACATTTCACCGGACAACCGTTTAAATTCTCCAGCCAGCTGTTGATTTAATGACCTGTCCGGATTCTCGGGCTACGCTATTTGCCGCGTCCGGGCCGGACACGGGACTGTCCGGCGAGTATTAAATATGCGGTTTGTTCCAGTTAAATCGTAGGGATGGACTATGAAACAGGGTGGCCTCTGGTTAGAGTTTAATTTGATTAACTGTTCGAGTGGAGATACTCCTCGTTTTATTGTGTTAGCATCCCTGAAAGCTGTTCAGTGGTTTGTGACGTAACTAGGCACGTGTTTTGTTTTGCGGTTTACAGGTATTGAAATGTCGAATATTTAAATGGAGTTTTAATTTACTTAGAAAGCTTGTTTTCTATGTTCAATATTTTTGATATTAACCTTAAAATGTTAAAAAAACTTTTTGATATTCTTTGATTTTCAGGAATTCAATTTTAGATATTAACTTTTAAAATATCGCGCTGCATATTTATAATAAAACATCAAGCCCTAATAGTTATTTTTGCACATTTGCG
Organism: Diachrysia chrysitis; assembly: GCA_932294365.1. Classification (NCBI taxonomy): domain Eukaryota; kingdom Metazoa; phylum Arthropoda; class Insecta; order Lepidoptera; family Noctuidae; genus Diachrysia; species Diachrysia chrysitis. Next base: position 4,097,303 of record OW028660.1, on the reverse strand, counting down.
TTAATTTCCGTCACTTAATTTTATGATAATAAATTTTAGATAATCTAAACACTTAAAAAAAAGACACACTTTAAAAAACAGTTAGTAGGAGTAGAGTAAATACATCATTTTATAATTATGTTGACCTAACCACTTCGTACGAAATACAGAATGAAGATAGAAACTAGAGGTTTTAAGCGCAGCTTATCCATAATCTAAAAAGTCAAAACTTATTATTTCTTCAAAACTGCACTATCGGGGTTCCGAACTAAGTTTCATATTGACCTCACTCAATATTCACTTCATAAATCTCACCATAAGAAGCTTCCTGTATTAATATTTGCCAAACTGTCTTCAATAAAAACTTTTGCATTTAAATCGAGTGAAACTTGGCCCGGGATCAGCATTAGCCAAGCGTACACGGTTCTATAATAAAATACTTTGCGTTTTGTGAATACAAAACACTTTGGTGAAGTTCAAAAGTTTCGTTCTAAAAGGAGCCCTGAGAAAAGCGAAGTGTAGTTACATGACGTTATCTTTTGCCGACAGTATTTTTAAGTTTTCAATTTTTTTAGAGAATTTTCATCCCAACTTTAAAGTTATCAGCAAGAACAACGGCTGGAAACTAATATCACTTGTTTTTAGAGTTCTTTACCTCATAAGGAAAAAAGAAATCCTACTTTGTTGTCTCTCTGTCTATGTCTGTCTGACAATATTTTTTTAGTGATAACTTCTTCAGGCGCGTCGGGCATTTTTGAGATGGGAAAAAACAATTGAATTCGCGACACTGTTACCGATACCGACACCTCTATATATAAATATCTAAATATATTGTAATTGTTTAAGTTTTCAGTTCTGGTGGCATTCCCGGAGAGCTATTTCTTTTTTTCAGAAACGCTTAGTGTTAGCGTTAAAATTTATATCAAATACTCCGGTCTATCGCCTCTTAATGAAATAAAACATTCAGGCTTCATGTCAACCAAATAAAAAAATACACCTATTTAAGTATGTTGTTCCCTTATATTTCCAAGAAACTCAGAACGTAAACCCAGAATCGCAAAATTCTAACATTCAGAATTTCGTTACAATTTAAGGAAAAAATCCGAAAATTGTGAATGCGTCGTTTTGTAACATGAAAAAAAAGAGTTTTTGCGATTCCGAACTCGAAAGTGTTCATATATCAATGTATAAGAGAGTTTTCAAGATACAGTTAAGTTTGTTTTTGGATAATAAAACGTACCAAAAACTTACAACAGCTAACAACGATACAGTGATCTTAAATGTCGCATGACGCTGTCGCAAGTTTTGTTTACACATTTGAGGGCTAAAAGTTACTGAACTTTGATTCGCTTTCTCTTTAGTGTTTGGTTATTTTGAGAAAGGAAAAAACGTGACAATTTTTTTTTATTATCTAAATTACAAACTAAATATTTTTTTTTATATCTACCCAGTCAACATTCCTTGCAGGTCAACTTGCCGTCTTCATTTCACAATCATTTTCAAATATTACAGCAAGAAATTTGTAGATCTGATTGTAGATTTTATTTACAGCATGTATGATTTATATTTAAAACTTAATTCGTCAGCCTACTTAGAGGCCCCACAGTTATACTTTACGTCAAATTTCCCCGTCTTCATAAAAGTAACATTTCCAGAATTTATTCGCGGTTTACAACAAACTCGAAACAAAATTTAAACTTGAATTTTGAAGATATAATCTTACTGTCAGTCTAATTGAAAGGCAGCCGCATTATTTCTGTTTCATGCTTCTTAGATTCATTAATATTTAATGAGGAGAAATTATATTCTACGAATTCCAAGGTTTCAATGACTCATTTACTATTGTCTTTCTAGTTGACATTTTGGTATATAATTTACTGAGCAGTCGGTTCCTCTTAAACATTATTTTAATTTTTACACCCTTTTTTCATATTTTTCTTGAATACTTTATTGCTAAGAACTTCTTATAAATAGATATCTATATCAATATACGGATACCAAATAATTTTAAATTAAAGATACTCAGTATTGACTTCGTAATATTGTCATTAAGACCTGTAGTCATTGTAGAAGCGAGATGGCGCAATACACTGCGCATAGCAGCGTCTCGCTCACACAACAACAACAGTCATAGTTTAAAGCTCATAGTACAGGCACTACAAGTCTACAATGGACATTCAACAACAGTTACAAAGCAAACTAGATTTGTTGCTTGATTGAAAACTTCGATGCAAATCGTAGCTACAAATTGCTTTAGTCGATGCATTTCTATGAATTGAAATTTAGACAAGGTGTTACAGTCAGAAACTTGCATATCAGAAATTTCCTGTTTTCATAACACCACAGTGTAGACATTATTCAGAATTTTATGTTTTATGAAAACATTTTTACTAATACAATGATTGTGTTTTACTAATATTTTTAAAGAAGTTTTTTTGTAATTTTTTAAATTATTTTTCTTGTTAATTATATATACCTCATAATTTTCTAGTAGAATGAAGCCCGTTAAATATAATTTGACTACGAAACAAATGGTTTACAAAAAAAAAAACCTACATTTTAATACATACGCTTGTCAGTATTAATTTTCCACTGATTGGTGATCAAATATTCAAAAAAATAACATACATTTCTACAAAGTAATTTCTAAACACATAATTGCATATCCATTCCAGTTACATCCTAATGCATTTCAATCTAACGTACTCGCGGGGTTCGGCACATATCACAAATGTCAAACGCACTCCCATACAGCTTGATCAATGGTGATTTGATGGAATGCTCTATCGATATGCATGTAATGTATTGGTAGGCTGCCGATTGCTTATTCATGGAATAATCTAGAGGATTTGACCTTTATATTTGCTTACGTTTGATAGATCGAAAGATAATGGTTACATGTTACCGATGTATAGCTATATCGCACCCTCAGTGGAAAAAAAGCATAAGCCAGAAATGTCAATTTTTCAGTACGGCCAAAAAACTGGTTTTATGGAAATATTTACTTCGTCTTTGATCGTAGAGGAAAGATTCTTATATCAAAAAAAAGGGAAAAATATATCACACTGCGTGTTGTTTTTAAATTAGTGCTAATGTTTCTAGTTTATTAGGAATCATAGAAATAAATTATTATGCTACTTTTCGTAATTTAAAAAAATATGGTATTTTAAGCATCAACACTTAAGCCAAACTTTCCCGTGAAATTAAATATATTTTAAAAAGTATGTTCAGTTAAAGCAATTATGAACTTGTAACACTGTGAATTATTGCTAGTATAAGTAAGATTACTGCATTTTTTCTTTTATTGAATTTGTTGTTTGTATTAAGTATCCAACACTTACGCCTTTTTTCCATTTAAAGGCTTGTTGAGAGACCTTAAGTAAACAATAATAATGATTTATTCCATTATCTGTTATAGAAATTTTACATGCATATTGACTAATATTACCTGAGGCTAAATAATTACGACTAATGGAAAAAAAACAAATTCATATTTTGTATCAAATAATTTTTATTATATCCAAAATAATCAGCATAGCTTTGGATACAATTAAAGTTTGTAACATAGATAACAGTATTGAACAATAACTGCCAAGATAGTATGTATTTTCTGTGAAGATTACCGTTACTAATAATTTTTTGATAAATGTCTAAATATTCAGCTTTAACTTGTAAAAATTATTAAAATAACAAAATGAACAATTTTCGCAACTCTATTTACAACAAAATATTAAACTCTAATAAAATTAAATGCAAGAAACATTTACTAGTCAACAAAAAAGAAATCACTTTTTGTATCTCTTTGAATCAAAATACTGTTAAGCTAGTTTTTATTAAAAGGTATTTAGTTGTATTTATTTTTTGTTGACTATCGATATGTTAACAAAATAGGGCCTTTCACACATGGCCTGTATCTTTTGTTTTAAAATAATGATAAAAAACTTTTAATTAAATATAAATTAAATATGTCTTAAACAATAATGAGATCAATAATATTAAATGAACTAAAAAGTCACGTCAGGTTCATATACTACTTTGTGCAACCTAAACAGTCTTCTTGAAGATTTTCTTTGAAGTGTGTTTTTTTGGTTGTTTGGTTCACACTCTTCGTGGCCAAGTTTTACGAAAGAAATATTTAATGCCGCAATCACTTCTCGGTATTTTTGTCGTAAGATACGTTGTGAGAGGGTTTTTTTTTTTCTAAAAAGTCTTTATGCATCGCATTGATTGTCAAATCACTGGGTATAGGCGTATAAGCGTTATAAGCGGTAGGTATAAGCGGTAGGGTATAAGCGATTGGGGGCGTGTTCACGCCTATAGGGAGATATGCTAGGCTCGAAGCCCATTATATGTTCCTTAATAGGATTTGAGTCAATTTTATTGTGAGGAGTAGCTCCCTGTCTCCTGTCTACTGGCGATACAACTGTCTCCTTGGAATTGGCCAATGCAGTCTGTAAAGGTTTATCATTAGATGGTTTGTAGCCCAAAGTTGTCAATAAGAAAGTTTTGCATACTCCATGCGTTGTCCTCTGATTAAGGTCTTGTTACTGTTCTTTGTTTCACAGATTTTGCTGAAGTATGATGCAGCATAAATGTCTTCCTCTCTTTGTCAATTAAATTCCAGAAGCTTTCATTTATGATTTTTCGCTGATCATCTGATATATTCTGGATACATATCTTTTTGCAGGAAGCTGGACAGGGTAGGTGCAAGCCATGTTTCTCTTTTACATCTTTTTTTTCGCTTCTTTTCTCACATTGAGTGGTTGGTTGTATTTTTTTCTTTTTCTTATTGTACCTGCTTTAGTATAAGTTGTGAGATCATGTGTATTATCGTAAGTTATTTCATTTTGTGCCAGATTTTCGGTGTCCCTTAGATTAGTATTACTTATAACTTCGTTTTCTCGGGATTAAATCTCAACAGATTTTTCATGTTCAGCACGTCACACACTTAAATTATTTGTTAGAGTGTCAGAAGTATTTTCTTATTTTCGGAAACAGTTATCATTATTTGGTCTATATCAACATGAGAAATACAGGATCTTTGTTGATCATTTGCAGTCTGTGTAATTAGAGTCCCTGTACTAGCGCTATCTAAATTAAAACCATTGTTTTTATCAGAACAAAATACTGTCGATGATATATCAGTTAAATTATTATGTTCAATAATCGGCACAGTTGTTAATCAAAGAGTTCGTGGAAATGTTGTTGTTCCCGGTTTCTGTGTTCTGATCGTGTTGTTGCTGATTGAAATAGTCACCTTTTGATGTAAATGGGCCCGATCAAAAGTTTAAATCTACAGAGTCGAAATAATTTGACCCATGATTAATCGGAGCCAGTGATTTATTTGCACTGTCGTATCTTGAAAATGGAAAATCATCATCTGAATCACTACTAGGGAAAAAGTCGGGATCGATAGTTTGAATATTACGTTGTAAATGTTTCGATTTCTTAAACCTTTCTCTCAACACCTTATTTTTTTGTGCAAATAGCATCATCATTTTCCTATTTCTTTTTGACATGGTTTATCTGAAACAATATTCGTTTATTTTAATTAAATTACTTTATTTATTAAAAGTTTTACGCAGTTACCATAAAATAGGTAAATGCTAAATCCAAATACAAAATATTTGGTACTATTAATCAAATTATCATCATCGGCACGACAGCAACCATTTGCTAGGAAATTGTAGAATTAAGTCACATATTATATTGTTGTGGCCTAGCAAATAAAGTTCAATTTCGCTATGTAGGTAATACGAAGGCGCGTATGCCAGCCGCAAGAAAGTTTTGAAGAAATTGAACATAAATTTATTTTTTGAGTATGATTATGATTATATTATACTAAAATTATACTTAATGGGACTTACCCGACTGTCACAAAACCAAATTACATCACTGAACACGTTAACTCGCGATTTTTTACCAATTTAACACAGTAGTTACAAGATTATGACCTCTTAAACACTCATATCGCTGCTTTATTGTTATCAAAATATTTTTTTTAGTAAGTATGTGCATTTATAATATAATGTTACAAGATTAATAAAACAAAAAAAGACGTATCCGTGAATACAAGACTAGCGATGTAAAAAAAAGAAACGGATTTGAATCATAATATTTGTTACTGTTTATTTTGATCATTAAAATTTAACGAAAAACGTCATAAGATGTGATACCCCTTATTATTCAACAATTTTTTTGCGTTAAAACGTTTATTCTTTTTATCCCTAAGAAAAAAGATACCGTATTCAAAATTAATAAAACAAGATTTCTTGCCTAAATTCGTCAAATTTATCAAGAAAAATATGAAAAAAATTCAGCATATGTATCTCCAAACGTACTTTTCAAATATGTTAAAATCGACAATTCAACGTAAAATCACTTATGCCTTTTTTCCACTGGGGGTGCGATATGTAAGTGCATGCTGTGATTTCTTATAACTGAAGGTGCATAGCAAACTTAAACATATTAATGTAACATATTGAATGTAATTATGATTGTATCCTTTGTTGGAGATACTAAACTAAAAAATAATAATAACGAAAATAGATATTTTCTTTTAAATTGATGCCCGTTTCCAATATTCAAGAAAGGATTCGCTTTGCTTTCGGACGGTAGAATTATCTAAGCAAAATGAAGATAATTCTACCGTCCGAAAGAAAAAAGAATCATTTCTTGAATATATAGAAACCAAGAATAAGTAGGTATATTCCTGAATAAAACTTACCTAATTTTTGTGTCTCACTAACAAGAGCTATTGTTAAATGATAATCAAACCCGTGGTTTCACCCGCGTATTGCTGAAAATTGGTCATAATGATGATAATGAAAAGTAACCTATGCGTTGTTTCAGGTAATACACTATCTATGTACCAAATTTCATTCAAATGTGTTCAGCCGTTTTATCGTGATTGAGTAACAAACATCCATTCAAACTTTCACATATATAAAATTAGCAAGATAAGATTCTGACAAAATAATAGAGGAATAATTTAATTTATACAATTTATACCCTAACTAGCTGTCCCTCGCGACTTTGTTCGCGTGTTTTAGTTTCAACGGTTTTTCATTTATGTTCCGCTCCTATTGGTCGTAGCGTGATGTTATATAGCCTATAGCCTTCCTCAATAAACGGACTATCCAATACAAAAATAATTTTTCAATTCGAACCAGTAGTTCCTAAAATTAGCGCGTTCAAACAAACAAACTCTTCAGCTTAAATGTATTTTATTTATGTTACAGGTAAGTGTCCAGTCGATCGGCCATTTTAAACATGTCCCCAAGTCGTATCTATTTTACGGCTATCTATAAAATATTCAGGGCTACCCATCGATTTCTTTGTGTTTATGTAAACGTTTTCGTAACATCCTCACGTCTTGTCCAAATAGAATTCGCAGGAAATGCTTTCTTTGTACCCTATTTAATGAACCAATTTTTACTTTTATTGGGTCCACTGGTCTCTTTAGTACGAATTGTTGATTATTTATTTTTTCATGAAACATAGTTATCTATTTGACGTACAATGTTTTTGTGACTGCGGTTTTGGCTGGTGAAACCCCTGAAGGAAATAAACTTTTTTATGTTTTAGAAAGAATGTAAAACAGATTTAAATAAGAAAGGAAGATAGGAACTAGCCGACGATCGCTACCGTTACCGCTACCGCTAACTGCCCGCGACTTCCTCCACGTGGAATTTAACAAAAAAGTTATTTAGTTTATTTAATTTTAGAATTCTTCTTAAGTTTCTTAAGTTACTCCTTCTTTATTACATCAGCTGCTATCTACCAGTGAAAGTCCCGTCAATCGGCCCATCCGTTCCAGAGATTAGCCAGAATAAACAGACAGACAGACAAAAATTGAAAAAAAATATATTTTGGTATATGTACCGTATATACATTTATAAGCATGTAGTAAAAAGCGGTTATTTTAATATTACAAACAGACACTTCAATTTTATTTATTTGTATAGATATCATTGACATAGGTCTATTGAAATGAGCTTGTGCGAACGGTACAGTCAAATATCTTGTATCTTCTTGTATCGCCGAAATATTCTTCCGAAACGTATTCTTATATTGTATCCCCTCGGGGTGCGAAGTGGGTTGGGGTTTCAGTGAGAGCGAGTGTGATATTTAATTATTTACTAAGAAAAACCAACTAATATGATAACAGTATAAACACGTAAAGGTAATATTAGCCAATTTAAGGGTTATGATGATTATTTGTAGAAAAACACAATAACAATGACTACTTAAACCCTACAGTAAACATAGGCAAGCATAGAGTGCGCGTATCGCTAGTAGCGCCTTGAGCCGGGCGTAAGCAAATTTTTTGCTGTAATTTCTACGCTCGTTTACTGATTTAAGTGATTTTCCGTGCGACGACTGACGTTTATGCGAAGATATCGATGGTTTCGATATTATTTGGGTAATCTTAGGTTTTGAGATAGTTTTGTCAGAACGGCTCGCTCTGTTTTGACTTAAATTTTACGATTTTACTTAGGTCCAGTGAGCCTCTCCTAAGTGTCACTCCCAAGTATGTCTTAAACCGACCTAAATGTAAATTAAAAAAATTGTAAATATTTATTGTTACTTAACTCGCTACAAGTGGGACCACACCTTTATTATACAAAGGAAATGCTCGCAGTATAGTCCGACAAACATTTTTGTGTCGGAAAAAACTGAATTGAATTTCTCGAGAGCTTATTTCGTGGGGATGTCTGGTTGTTCATGATATTTTATTTATATCGTTGCATTGCGAGAATCAATTTAAATTTCTGCTGTATATTCATGAATAAACTGAAAATAGGTTATTAGTTTGACAAGTGTTACAATATAAACGGACGCAAATTTAGTGCCTTATTTAAAAAAAATGTGAATAATTTTTTAATTTCGGCTTTTTCATTTTGTAATCAATATATTTTATAGACTGTACTTCCTTTTTCCATAATATCATTTTTACGTTAAAGACAATGTACCCTTGATATAACGATGTAATTATATTTGCATTTCTAATGTAATTAGGTATTTATGTGAGCGTATAACCACATTCAAACACGTATAATATATTTCTTTATTCACCTACACGGTTTCATTTTGCGAGTTTATACCTACATATTTTTCAAGATTACATTCAAAATTTTGCCTTATTTTAGAAAAAATCGTCTTTTGTTATCTTGAAGCTATTTCTTATGAAGTTATTTAAAGCGATTCTTGAATGATTTACAATAAATAGTTTTTACTAAATGTTTAATTTTTTAATAGCTTCATGACATAGTATTGTGAAATACTTACTAATATTATAAATGCGAGAGTAACTCTGTCTGTCACGCTTCCACGCCAAAACTACTGAACCGATTTAAATGAAATTTGGTACACAGATAGTCTAGAGCCTGAGAAAGGACATAAGTAGGCTACTTTATGCCGCGATAACCAACATCCATGCGGACGGAGCCGTGGGAAATAGCTATTAGGTTATAATTAATTAGTATGTTAGTGTGTGGTGACTAATGGGTCACCACACACAACGACCCAATGGGTCACTCTAAATAGCAAGAGACATCGCGGTAATCCCAGACGGTGATGGCAGGAAGAGCTGAACTCTGTCGATATAAAATGGTTCAGCACAGCCTTAACCAGAGGAAGGAGAGTAGAGCGGCCTTTGCCCTGCAGCTTTTCTGATATTCAAAGTAATAAAACGCAAGAAAAATTAAAGCACAAAAGCTAGGCAGACATTTACGTCGCAAGTTGACAATACATAATTATAATATTATAATGTCAGACTTTATTAATTTAAAAATTACAAACATAGTATATACTTTTTTGTAAACCTAAACACAGATTATGAAGGTTAAATAAAATAACCTTAATCCAAACAAATGTGTTCATGAGAACATAATTTAGGATCCAGTTTTTAAAGCTTATGCGAAATATAAATAAACGCGGGATCGCGTAGGGTCCGTAAATCCTAGGGTCGGGTCGTAAAAACTAGATATAAATATGATTAATACGGAATTTTATGGTATTTTTATACCGGATTAGTCTAAAATATGAGGATGAAACAGGTTGTGGTGTATCGAAAAGGTTTTATGATCTTTTACGTCTGATTATGATTATTTATACCTTATTTAGTATTATTAGTATGTTCTAACAATATTGACCTTTGGTTTATGTAAATAATTTAATAATCATAGTACCCCCGTTTTTTTTTCGGGGTGAAAAAGAAAAGTGTCTGTTTGTAATATTAAAATAACCGCTTTTTACGAACTACTGGCACTTTCACTGGAAGATAGCCGAAGTAACAACTTAGGCTATTTATATTTTAGAAAAAACTAAATTATTATTTTCTGTTAAATTCCACGCAGACGAAGTCGCGGGCACAGCTAGTAATATATATAAAATTATAAATTTGAGATCGGCACAATGAGCCTCTTCTCGAACTTCATTTTATATTACACACGAAATTGTTTACAGAACTTTTGGTTTATCTTTTTTACCAAATTCCTTTCTTTACGTTATCGGACCGTCCTTGGGTCACCAACTTAAGTATTTTATAATGTGAACCAAGTTTTAACTCATTCGGTTCAGCCGTTTCGGTGCAAATTAGCTGTGACAGACGGACTATAAAAGTTCCGTTTTTACCTTTTGAGGTACGGAACCCCAAAATTGATGTAGCTTTAACAATATTGTATAATGCTTATAATAAAATGAATTTTTCACCAAGTTCATAAATAAATTGTGTCGATTGAATAAATGAAACACTGAAAAAGTAAACATTTACCTTTTCAATGAAATTAAACTCATTATCTGTACAAAGAAACCTATTATAATAACGGCAAAGGTTTCGCAAAAACACTTGGATGGCAACTACGAGAGTAACCGCGGCGCTTTGGAATAAAATCTAGTACTCTAGTAAATGTAGTAGTAGGTATCTAAACAAAAATATCCTACTTCATGTTAATCTTACAAAAATACACAATATATATGACTAAGTATTAAATAACAGGGGAAGTCAAATAAAAGCTTGTAAAAAGTATAAGTGCGTCAGTAAGTAAAAAAATATTAGACACGATTTTTTCGTGTTCTGTAAGGTTACAACACTACTTTATGTGACGTATGTTTTCAAAAAAATAAATAATTGAATACATCATTTTGTTCTCTTATTTTAATTGGATATCATGTTCTTAACATTATTATTCCACACTTCCTACACATACCTACACCTACCGCTGTTAAATACTTTCAAGGTTTTTTAAGGTTTTCATTTTGGGTTGTGCTTAAAGCCGGGGTTACACGTAGCACATACTTGCTGTGAGTTTTTTTGCTGCGAATAATACTCTCAGTACAATTCGCTACCTGCCTGTCACACACAGCGAGTTCTACACAACAAATTCGGCAGTCTTTAAGTCATGAGCGGCACACTGAGCGGAATGGCTACTCGCAGCGAGTACCCTGTCACACACAGCGAATATTCGCGGAAAGTGCGCATTCGCGAGTAAAATTAAACATGCTCAATTCAAATTGCAGCGAATTAAACTCGCGACAAATGAATCTATTCGCATCGAATAGCCTGTCGCACACAGCGAGTTCTCTCTGTGAGTATTCGCTATGTGTGACCCCGGTTTTAAAAAGCTTTAAAACTGCAACAAAATAAAAATCTATTAATTCAATAAAACTGTTTCCTTTTACCAGAAATCACTTTGCAGTAACAGGCCACATTGTTAACACTCTTGTTGAGATTGTTCGAGAGTTCCAATTCAATTACATTAATTCCTTCCGCTAGAGTTGAGGATGAAGGAAATGTGATTACGTTTTTGCTCGTCCTAAGCAGTGTCCGCCTTTGACACGTATGGGTTTAAGTTATGAGAGTAGCGAGATGCGATAATGTACTGTTATGGCAAATAGTAATGCATGGATGAAATATAAGTATTAACAATAACTTTACTACTGATTGCATAAATGTTAAAACAAATAAAAGAATTTAACTTTAGGCACGACTTGAACCCGTGACTACTGGTTAAACGCGGGTTCGAATACAAATATTCGCTCTGCATGCGTTAATATGTAATAAATAATTAATAAACAATAATTAAACAATATTTATCATTATACTTCTGTTTGGCAAGGGAGCGCATACCTGAAATTTTTCGATAGCTCATTTACACATAAAAAATATATTATTAAGCTATGGTTTTTTTTCTGCAGATAACCTCAATTATTATGAAAGCTTTGGCTTAGGCAAACCTCAAACAAAAGAAAAATAGGATCTCTTTTTCGATTTGAAGGTTTTATTTTTTTGACTTTACGAAGATATAAGCAACTATACAGAATTTCAAAGATCTTTGCAACTAAATCTGTATAAAATCTAACAAATTCTTTTAACTTGTACCGCACTGTAACCATCCCACAAAGTTAGCTATGCTCCACACGTGCAAGCGAGTTTCGTAAGAACGTATAGTAAGGCGGACGTGACTCCCTTGCTAACCTGCTGCCCTGGTACCTCGCCTGTCGTCGCTAGACGACAACCTATTTTATTTCTTCCGATATTTATAGTTCTCCCCATATTTAAAGGTTTCGTTTTATACAATTTACAAAAATCCTTCAATAAGAAAGTAAATCTCGTCGTTTTTGTCTGTCTGTCTGTCTGTTTGTTAGGCTTTCACGGCTGAACTGCCGAACTGATTTGCATGAAACTTGGTAAAGTGTAAACTTGGGTCCTAAAAAAGAACATGCCTTCATGCGGACGTGACTTCCTTGTTTAACTGCAGTCCTGGTACTTCGACCTGTCGTCTGTATACCTATGTTTACTTGCGCATTTTTCAGTAACAAACTTGTTTCAGACCAAACTGGAGTCCTCCTATACTAGTGGTGCATTATGGAAATAATGGTAATCAGTCAAAAAAGATACTAAGAAAATATTCCTATTAAGAAAACATAAAAAAAAGAACTGTAAAATATGCAAACTTTTTCTGTAAAAAGCAAGCTTCAAGCGTTAAGCTCGTTATCAAACCAGAAATTTTTGTTTTGACTACAAAAAAATACTAATTATATTTCTAACTCCCAGTAATAAATAGAAACAGCATTTATTCTACAATTACATTACCCACTGCTCCGTACCAACGAAAAGAAAACAACGGATAGAGAATGTTCGCGAGTGTACTTGTGTGGAAGACGGGACCCAGTTGCAGCGTGTCGCTAAGTTAACAGTTTATGTGTTAAGTGTATACTCGACGAGAACGGCGCGGATACGAACACGGGAGGAGCGTGGAGCTATGGAATTTAAAATTTTAAAATTCGTTTACTTCTTTTTTTTTTATTTGTTTAATATATTGGTGTTTTTTGCGGAATTGTATTTATCTTTTTATTAACCCACGCCACGTGGGGACATTTCTTATTTGCACCGACTAAAAACACCTCGGTCCCGACTTTGCCATTGCCGGCGGGAACCTGAACGAGAACCATGCAATATGTGCTGTTAAAATGTCTATGTTTGTATGTAATGTTACCACACCGTACCCTTTTCTAAGAATTTATCTTACCTTAGTTTATCGTCATCATTATTAAATAGTTGTTATTTTCTGCCTGTTACAGCTTTTAGCTAATTAATGCAGCGCTGCTGTCATATCGGAAGTAGGACATTTTAAAATCATTTTTACTATGGAAGAGTTTTAAATATAAGTACATTAATATATGTAATCTACTTATGTTATCAGAAACAAAAACTTTAGGTATCACCGTAACTATGGTGTCATCATAAAAATACCATAAAAGAAGCCCAGAATTCTTTGATATAATTAGATTACCGTGGCCTGACCCTAGCTCTTAACCGTAGCTAAGCGCTGACTCCAATAAGTGGATTCTTAGCCAACTCCTCTATAGCTTAACTATTGAATGCTTTGTTTTTTTCAACAAGGTGGATTAAAACTAAACTTTAAGAGGGTTTGGTATTAGGTATTTGTAGGTCTTGCATTTACTTTTACAGAAATATAACCTTATAACTTTTAAGGAGAATTTTATTATTTTATAAGTAATGTATTTTGGTAATTACAGCATTTAAATACATTTTATTATTAATATAACATACTTACATAAAATTAAATAATAAACAAATACCCATGTTCATACAAGCATATTTAATTTGACACATAATATTATGACCTTATTAATAAAAATCGTCGATGGCTTAGCAGATTCTATATTATTTTTTTTTATAGAAAATTTAAAATTAGAATCTGTTAATCTGTTGTTAATCTGCATCGCGATTTTTATTAATAAGGCCAATAAAGGCGACGCTCGAAGAAACTAAAAAAAATAAGGTGATTTCGAAGCGTCAACGAAATAAAAATCAGTGTTATTTATAAATGTTGTCATGTCTAAAACAAAGAAAAACAAAAAATAATAGATATGTATATTGAATTGATGCATAATTTTATCGACATCAAGTGAAAGTGCGGGATGACTACACTTTTGTTCTTGGATTATGGACTCTAAGGACACCAAATTTTTTTAACCTAGGATGAATTAAGATTGTTTTTTTATCCAAGTCTGTTCCTAATAGTAAATGATAATGTGATTAGCCTATGTGTCTTTATTATAGCATTAGCTGTCCCTCGCGACTTCATCTGCATGTTTTAGTTTAGTTTTTCGTGTTTTGCGTGGAACTTATTTTATACTAGAACCAAAATAAAAGTACCTTATATTATGCTCCATCACCCTATATGCCTGTAAAAATTCCATTGAAATCCCAATAGTAGACCTATTATCGATTTAAGTATAGCGACTTTCAGACTTGTGATAATTGGCTCACTCAAATCAATTTAAAGCATTTATTAGTATTGATTTAAGTGAACCAATTATCAGAAGTCTGTCTTTAATCTGTAATAAGAAATCTCTCAGGTAACCATGTAATGTCTCTGAGTACGACAGTAAATATTTGTGTACCTGTCTTCAATATGACTTTATTCCGCATGAATTCCAGTACACGCATAAGCAACGATACAAAATATTTCCATAAACCTAATCTAGATTTAATGACTGCGAAACATTTGTCATTTACCAAATCGCATAAACTCCAAGCATTGTACACGTTCCTGAAGCCCGATTCAGAAGACGCGAGTAAATTAAATGTCGTGCAAGTTGCAGTACATTGCGGTGCCTCGCGGCTAACGTGTCACAAGTGATCGACCATAGACGGCAATGTACCGCAACTCGCACGATATTTCTCGTACCGTCTAAATAAGCTTAAATACCCATTTCGCGCAGTGGCGGCCATTTTCGCATTATCTCCTTATTCTTTTCCTTTTATTCTAGGGATTATAATAAAATAAATCCCTTGGGAGTATAAAATACTTGACTGTGGAAAATATTACTGCAGAGGTCGTAAACACTTGAACTTTGAAATCGAGGGATTATATGGATGAAAAAATGGGGGTAGGATAAATATTTGGTTAAAAACTTTTTTATTTTCGTTTTGTTTTTATCTTTACTGTAATGGCAATGACTGTGAATGGTTATACAAGCATAGGTAGACTAAAAAAGAGAGGGATGGATTGTGAGAAAGATGATATGAGAAAGAAAGAGATGAATGCTAAGATGACGAGTAGTAGAGGTGAATGGAGTAAAAATGCGCCGAAACCAAATAATTGGGAACAGGGGGTTTACTCATGAATGAATTTCAATTCTAATAAAATGCCAGTGCCAAATTGGTCTTCATTTAACAGACAAACAAACAACGCATTGTTTAAAAAAAAACAGTCAATGTTTAGATAACAGTTAGTTTCTTCTATTGTTAGTATTTTTACATACATTACGTACTAAACATTTAACTTTAGGCAACGAAGCCACTGAGGCCTTAATAACCCCATGTTATCTTATAAGTATAAACACGAAAGCATTACCTTATTACACTCATCATTTTGTCGTAAAAAGTATAACAAATTGACACGTCTTCTACAAAATATATGCTTACAGATTTTTTCTTATTATATATTGTATAGACTTAACGTCTACTTTACGTTTCTACGTATATTACGTAGTACGTTCTACGTCTATTTTACGTATCTACATTTATTTTACGTTTCTCGGTAGGAATATGAATAACGACCAAAATAGATTTAAGCGTTAAAGTAAAAACTCGACTGCTAAGACAGGGCTTTTTTAATAACTATTTATTTTAGCATTATCTTATTCCAAATTACATTTAAACATATGAAATTGTAGGTACCTATATATTTTTGTAAACCATTTTTTAAACCTTTATTTTGATACCATGGTTATACATTTAGGTAAAAAAAAATGGGAAATGCAATTTATCGACAAAATTTCGCATTTTTTTTAGAATTCCTATTTTAGAACGCTTGAGTTTTTGAGACAAATCTAACGATACCTTAACTGTTGAAATCCATCCAGCCGCTTGGAAGATACGAGGTAATAAAGAAATTTACAAACAAAAGCTAAACTCATTTTTTGGCAGTCGGGTAAAATTTGACAAAACATTTTTATTTTTTATTTGATCCAGCACGAAGATATTACACCAGCAACACAAAAAATACCTTACAAAATAACAGCATTACCAACTCTACCACCAAAGTAATGGATTCTAAAAAATACAAAATAACGTTCTCGGACATTAAACAAAGAACACAATAGCGTAATACAGAAGCACCAGTATCTAATATTTGAACACAAGGAAAAATCTGCATTTCAATTCAATTACAATTTTAGTCCGAAAATTTTAACAATTTGAACCGTTTTTTGCAATTCTCTAACGAATCGAGGCATGAATAAAATATATTAAATTTGCTTGATAGCAAAGCTCCAAGCACATATTATACCTATTTGGGGTAATATTTAATGTAGTAGCAGTTTATTTTATGGCTATGTGGTTAAAAATGTTAAATGAGTTTCTGTTTTGCTTTTTTGCTTATCCGACTATGTTCTCCTATAGTAAGTATGTAAACTTTTATGTGAGTGTTTTGACTTAAATATACTCGTATGTGTATATAAATCAAATCAATATTTCTTGAAGCAGTGGCGCTTCCACTGAAGTAACTTTTCAGTGGAAGCGCCACTGTTGCAAGAAATAGTGTTTTAAATCTAAGAGAATGTAAATTATGAGTGTATGTATTTTCACCTAAAACTCGAGAACCGTTAGCCCAATTGGTACGAAACTTTGCACACATATAAAGGGCGACATAACCATTCCGACGAACGTAGTTACGTTAGTGCCAGATAGGTGGCGCTGGTGGTGGTGATTTTATCTTTTGAACCATAGATCGAATTGTATTTTTTTTAGGTGAAACAAAGTGCACTCTCTAGTATTTTATAAGTACAAAAATAACATATTAAGTTTCCAAAGTTATAAGGCCCTAATAGGAACAATGCGGTGTTCCTATTAGGTCATTATACATCAGTAATATTTTATCGTAACTCAACTGGGGCCGATATTGGTTCGCACGCAGGCCCGGGTTACTTTTTATCATCAATTTTGTATGATGTTTATTAGTAACCACATGGAGTTACAAAATATGTGTTGCGTAGTTATTTCCTATGTATTTGAAAATCAATATCTTCTAATATATAAAAATCTCGTGTTTGTTATCGAACTCCTCGGAAACGGCTTGACAGATTTATTTTTGTGTACATTTGGTAGTTCAGAAAATAGGCCGTAGGCTATTTTAATACCCCTAGGTGATAAGGGTAGTTTTTTCCAGAATTAAGTCTTTTATTTTTGGAAAAAATATATGGCAAAACAATGTTTATATTTTTTTTTAACAAAGTCTGCCGGGTCAGCTAGTAGTTTTATAAAATACAATATTTTTAAATTATGGATTTAATTTTTATGTAACCAAAGAAACGATTAAAGAGAATGTATAATGTGAAAGGTGTGTATAAATACCATTAGTAAATGTAGTTTATGATGAGATTAAAATTATTTCTAGTGGCAATAAGTAACTACACCATATTTTAATAGTAGGAAATGAAAAGCTACAGATCCGTACTTAAGACTATATTATTGTGATCACACTTATTCATTGAATATTTTATGAAAATAGGCTATAATTTTTCAGGTAATGCCCCTAAAACATTACCATGAAAAAAGGGAAAAAGTGCTGAGAATTATTGTCAATTTATTCATTTATAAATATTTAGCAGATATGCTGTGTACGTGTATGGGGAGTGTGTGTGTTTGTATAAAATAATTATTGTGGTATTTATGGATTAATATTATCTTCTACGCTATTCCACGCTTGTTCACGCGAGGGTTGGCGTTTACAGATTCAAATAATAAATGCAGATTTAGATAGTTATCATACGTAAGAAGTGTCTAAGAATAAATAAGAACTTAATGGTCTATATATAACTTTATAAAACTTGGAGACTGGTAGGAGACTGGGATTGACTGCAACCTTGTGTAGAAAAATCCGGTCACTGACCCACTAGACCACTATGACAGACATCATAACTTTTAATGTTTGTAATACAAACGGAGCCGATTCCCTTGTGGGCTAACTAAATCAAAATTAAATCATTGCTATCTTTTACTAACATACAGCGTGAGAAAAGGACGGCAACAGATAACAACTAACTTAGAAATGCTAGTTTTCGCCTTGAATATTCTACACGTTTTTGCGTGTCGGTAGAATTTTAGTCGAAACTAAATTTGACAGCTCTAATTTTCATCTGTCCTTTTCTAATTGTGTACAAGTGAAAAAGATACCGGTGGCCCAAACTAAGTTTAGTGTAGCTTTGACAAAACTGGGACCAAACGTAATAAGCCTGAAGATACCTAACCAGTATTGAACTACAAACATTAACCAAATATAACAAAGCTATTCAAAGTTATTCAGAACTTAAGCGTAGTTCTGAAAACAAATACGGTGGGTATTTAGCTCGCAACAAATGTTCAAAACTTTCCTATCTGCAAGTTAGCAATGTTACTAAAGTCACAAATATAGGTACTTGATAACTGAAAACATATTATGTAAATAAAAATGGTGGTGTTTGCTTAAAATTGTTCAAGTTAACTTGACTGCAACCTTAGTGGAATAAATAAGTAAATCATAGTGCGCATATCGAGTATGAACTGTTGGCATTAGTATGAACATGTACAATCGTAACATTTGTGTCAAAACTGAGCGCTGTTTTATTAAAACTATCTCTAAACCTAATATTATCCTAATAATATTGAAACCGTTGATATTTTCGCGGTGATAAAGGGGCTACTAGCGATACGCAAGCTCTATGCTTGTCTATGTTTACTCTGTGGCTGCAACTCTACTGAAAGACTTTCGTGATAGTTTTCTGACGTTATTTGTAAGTATGACTTAAGTTTAAATACATGATCAACATTATTAATTTACTTTTTATTGATGGATTTGATTTCCACTCAGGAAAAATCTTTTTGTGATGAGCATGATCATTTGTTTTGTGTCTAGGTGCAATATAACTATAATATGTATATATCTAGCAACATATAAGTGTTTATCAGTTTTCTGGTTGCTATAATATAGGCCCTTTCTAGTTTGGGATCAGATGGTTTATTTTTATAACAGTTCTAAGATTCAATGACTCGGTTTAATAATTTTACTAAATTTTGATCTGGAAATATAATATTGTTTATAACTATATAAGTATACACCAATGACAGATACCGTTATTGCGCTTACCATTTGGCGCCACTGGCGCGTCAGCTGTCAAAGCCCGCCATCAAACTATAGAATTTCACAATGTCCGAAACATTACGTGCGACTAGAGCCTCTGGCGGCAAAGTTTTAAAATTGATAAATTGGTAGACCTCATTTCAAAAACAAGTTTTAATATTTACAACAAGCCACTACTACATCACAACATAAGATAACACAGTAAGCTGCATTAAGTACCTTACTTAGAAAGTACCTCACTTACTAAATACCTTGCTAACTTAAGCTGCATGCAATGCATTTTCTATACCATGTTATAATCTGTACCTCTTTCAGTGAACCAGGTTATGGTAAGAGGCTCTTCACGGCCTTATTACCGTACCTTTGAGTGGTACTTAAAAGTTGCAAGGTAAAGAGCAAATCATGGCAAAAATTTTAAGAAGAGTCGAGGGAGATTCTATATCTATAAAAGGATGGATAAGAAAGAACAATTTAAAAAAATACTTTTAAAAAAAGTAAAATAAAATAATAATTAATAAATCACAAAGAAACCTGTAAACTTAGCAGTTCAGTTTGAAAGAGGTCAATAAGAGGCAAGAGGCCCTCAGTCGATCCTCATTACTTGCCCTCCGGCGAGGTGAAGCGCTCTCATTAATTTGTAAACAAAATAACGAATTTGATGTTTTGAGTGCACGTACTAAATAAGTTATTGTCTTTTTTTAATAAAATTTCGTCGTCGTTGACTTTGTTGTAATGATTTTCCTTCGAACTCAGTGTTAAAAGTTAAATAATAACCTACAAGTTTTTTATCAGTACCCACGCTTACACTTCAATTTATTTCACTTCCAATACAATGCTATTGCAAAATTGGTATTAGTTTAGGACACGTGACTAAGTTTTCTTAAAAAAAAATGTCTGTGGAAGTAACTAAATGGAATGTAAACATAGCCAGGATTTTTTTACTGTGTGTTGATTGTACGTCTGTTATAACAATTTTAGCATTGGCGTTGTATTAAAATTGAAATTCGTTCGAGAGTATATCCAGGTTTTGAAGTTCGACAGCGCTTACGACCTTGAATGTTTAAAGAATAGTACATCGAGATATATATACCTAACGAAATAGTGGTTTGTTAGCCTTTATTTTTAGGTGCAGATATTTCAGTAATTTATTTCTTTTTCAGTAGTTTTGACCACACAAAGTGTACCTACCAGACGTTCATTACTATCAACACTTAAAAAATCTATCTCATGCATCGAACAGTTACAAATTTTATTTATTTCCACAACAAATTCTTTGTAGTGAGAAACTTTGTCTTCCTTCGTCCTCTCAATAACAAAAAGGAATTCATATATTCCCATCGTTTACGCGGTGTAAACGGCTTTGGGGTTCCAAATGTGTTTTGAAGAAAATGGACAAATAACATAAAACATTATTAGGGGTAACAAAAGTATTTTTCTAGTAAAGGCCCTTGAGGGACCCTTTCTATTCATTATACCGACCCTCGTAGATAATGGCGGATAATTACCCAATCTACGTATAGTACTGTATCATTATGGCATATTAATTAACGGCATCTCTTGTTCTAGCGCTCTATTGTTTTCTCATGGACTTTTTTCGTCATAGCAAAGAAGATATTTATACTGGACTCTTGTCTTCAATATCATTGGAGTCTATCTCTTTTTAATATACCGGGGACGGGACCGCCCGGGCATCAGTTTTACAGGGGATATTAAAGTGCATAAAAACATATTTGCACTGAAAATCTGCCAAAACGAAAAAGATGTAAGAATATAAAAAAGAAACATAGCTATGGGTATTAAACCTATAGCTTTCTAAGTTTTCGAGGGCGCGAGACTGGGAATCGGAAACTGTCAAGAATGTCTTAATTCTATTTTTCGACGTGAAGGTTACTCTTGAATGAATTTCAGTTCATTCCAAACCTCACAATGCGGATGTAAAATTGTTATTCGTTTAGCAGGCACACAAACAACACACAGTACAAAAAAATACTTTCAATGTTTAGATTAAAGTTAGTTCCTTCCATTGGAGAGATTAAAAAAAACTGAATTATACGTGTCTGCGAAACTAATATCAATTTTGCATTGATTTTGTATTGAAATTAAAATTAATTGAAGAGTAAGTGCAGTGGTAATCAAAGTCACAGTTTACGCCAAGAAATACTTAAGCAAACATGTGGTTACATGTTTGCTAAAGTAGATAGACAGAATTATCAGTAATAAGGTTTTATTACTGACTAGCTTTTGCCAGCGACTTCGTCCGCGTTTCCGTCGTTTTTCGTAAAAAAGTAGCATATGTCCTTCCTCACTGTTCAGTGGTTTTGATGTAACAGACAGAAACTTTCGTATTTTAGTAGGGAAATATAATATGTCACGTTACACAAAAATAATCCTTATAGCATGATTCAGTATTCACGCGCGACGGCGCGGCGCGATGGCTTATTATCGTATTTCATGTATAAGTTTGGTGTTTCTATACCGATTTCTATGATTCTTTTTTTATTGAATAGGTAATAATGTAAACTTTTTTTAATTAGGGATGAGTGAGAGTATTATAAACGTAAGAGTAAACAAATATAATCAGAAATCTCCGAACTGCTAAGCTATCGGGAGTTACACGTGTTATTGTGAGTCAACCATAAAAGATAGACATATGCTGTTGTGAGATATTTTTTAGATAATTTTATGTAGAACATTTCCGTCATACATGATTTCTATGTAGCTTTAACCATTAAGGCTGCATACGCGACGGAAGCTTAAAAAATACCGTTTTCCCAACATTTCCCTTCACTGCTCTGCTCCTATTGATTGTAGCGTGATGAAAAGTATAAAGTATACTATAACCTGCCCAGGAGTATGAAGAATAAATGTACCAAGTTTCGTTAAAATCCGTCGAGTAGTTTTCGTTTCTATAAGGAACATACAGACAGACAGACAGACAGACAAAAATTTTACTGATTGCATTTTTGGCATCAGTATCGATCACTAATCACCCCCTGATAGTTATTTTGAAAATATATTTGATGTACAGAATTGACCTCTCTACAGATTTATTATAAGTATAGATAATTCTGTCTGTCTACATTAAACCACAATATTAAATTACTGATAATACATAATTGTATGCGGTATATTACAAGGCATCTTGCTTTTAACAGTCTAAGCAGGGTACACTCGTCGATCGAAAGTGGTGTAAATAATTAATAGGAACCAACGCTATTGGTCCACGTATACCAAACAAAACGGCTCCTAACATTAATTACTTTACTAATCCATTATTTAAACCGCTTTTCATATTAAAATGGAAGATTGATTAAGAAAAGTGTTGATGTTACGTTATGTATGGCAATGTAGTCTACTCTTTAACCAGCTTGTATGAAAAGGCCAGTTAGGATTGTTCTCAGGGAAAAGTTTTGAAAATAATTTTAATTTCCAATCAGGTAAATGGTTAGTGTTGTATGGTCATTACGATAGCTGGCACTGCTCCATCCCTTATCGAACCACATAGTATTATTATTCACTAGCTATCCGCGGCGGAGTGCTTTGTTGTTATTAAAGCAATAATTATTATAATATCGTGTCGTTCGTGGACTTTATTCGTGAAAGTCGTGTCCTTAAAAACCTGACCTGTATTTTATCAATTGTTTTTTTATCACAGGGTTATTACATATATTTGAAAATAGTACTTAGTTTGAAAATGATAATCTAGGGCCGTTCATGTCTGTTCTTTCATAGAGTAGGGGTGAATGGCCCCTGATAGATGCCTCATTTTATATTAGAGTAAAGTTCTCACCAAGGCCGTTACGTGTTGGACCTGTGTCCCCACGTAAGCCTTTCAAAGGACCGGTTATTCTCGTTACTGAGGATAACCTGTGAGAAAGAAAAGTTTCAGCGTTTTTTTCAGCTGAATTCAAGATTTAAATTTCTTATATTTAATGATAATTTACTGGTACATGTAGAAACATGAACGTTACAAGCAAAGTTGATGAAAAGCGTAGATTTCAAGAGTTGATGGACGAACTAATTTACATATAAATTCTGGTATGGTTCATGCATATATTAACTATGAAACTTTATGTTACAACATTTATTTAGTAATGAATAAAAAGCTCGGGCTTTAACCTAGTAAAATGTAGTTTTTCTGTGTGAGTTAATTGTAGAATTTGTTTTATTTTTAAGTTGATGTTTAGGGTGTTGAAGAAACTGTTAGGGATTGTACATGGACTGATGCAAGAATCTAATTAAAAACCATATTTATAATCTTCTGCCTAGCTTTTTCCCAAGCCATGCCAGGATCGGAGCCGCAGCACATCGCGCACAGCGTTAATTGGCGTGGTGACCTATACCACTCGGTTATACGTGCAGTCAAATTGATCGTGATCTATGCGAATTCTTTTAAGTTTTTGACAGGCTTACATATCAATAAAGTAGGATTACTTAAGTATTTGTTCCATATAAATAATATTATGTTGGCGACGGATTAATGAATTCGATTTCCTGTCAACCAAGGTAAAGCGGATTATTAAGAGTTATTGGTGAAGAGCGTACAAGGCTTACGGTTTATTTGTCCTGTGTAATATGACATGAAATATTAATAGCAGAGATAGAATGTTATTTTTAAAAGAACACCGGGATCTTACACGAAATTAGTGCTTATAATAAATACACTCGTACAATAATGTATTATTATAAAGTCGAAGCTTTTTAGGTTCATTTTTAAATCATTTTCAATTAAATAGTAAACAAGATATAATTTAGACGACCTCCGTTGTTGAGTAGCGTCCACACCGGTTTTCTAGGTGCCGCTAGCTCTGAGGTCCCGGGTTCGATCCCCGGACGGGTCAATGTGGTACACTTTTAGTCTAGTACTGGTTCCTGGTAGTTTTTTCTTAGCGTGTTATTTTTAATAATCTTGCGTTCTAATTGTAGCAATCTTGCGATAAAGCTTTTTGTGTTAAAAAATATATTTTAAATAAAAACTTATATACATATATTAGGTATCTAAATGTAACACATTCAATGGAAATAGAGACATCTATTATATTCTATTATATCTCTAGAACTACGACCTACGTCAAGAAAAACGGCCTACAGACAATTCCCAGCATCACGACATACGATACGCGGAAATAACAAGCGAGCTTAAGAAATATTAAAAGCCTCGTTACAAGACAGGTATTAAATTCCTCCTGCCGGGTCTAACGTGACATACGTTGTACGGAACCAATTTGCTAGATCCCCTTGAAGGAAACTCGATGATTTTATTGGGTGAAATGCGATTACGTTTGCAAGAATGACGATTGATTGAAACTCGGAATGTTATGTTAGAACTATGGTAAGTTGGTAATAAATAGTTAGGATGAGTTTTAAGTTTATTGGATTAGCAAATTAACAGTATCATTAGATTATATAGATTAGAGCATAGGTAAGGTGTTAAATGTATATATAAAAAATAATCCCGCTATAAATTTCTAACGACTTCACCAAATCGGATAATTATTTTTTGTTATGTTCCTTATTACAAGGACAATGTTTTGATAAAAAAAAAACTGGAAATGTGTTAAAAATCTCACACCACCCGTGCGAAGCTAGGACCTATACAGCACAAACCAACTTGACGACCTCCTTAGTCGAATGGTTTTTAAGGCGTCACCAGTTTACAGGTCCCCGGGTTCGATTCCCAATGTAGAAAAACACTTTTCTAAATTGTCTCGGGTCCGGATGTTTGTAGTACCTTCGTTATCTCTGATTCCAGAACACATGTGTTTGTCCTACTTATTTCTAGTTCAGAGCAATGTATGTGATGTTGTCAACATTTATTTAATAAGAAATAAAAAAATAAGAATTGTCACAATAACAAGCCAAACAAAAGCTGATTCATAAAATGTTAGTATACATTCATCAGCCTCCCTAAAATATGTGTGACATGGGTTGAAGGAGGTCCAAGTCCCATTGTGTTTGTACTACAAAAGAAGGTACTAGTGTTGGTCCTTTTATTAAACCTTCGCGGTTTTCAGACTCAATTTTATGTAGAAAATACGTTATTATAATATAATATGATTTTTTTGTACTAGGTTGAATATTTGTGGATTTATTTTTGTAAGAGTAACTTTTTACTGTATAAAATATTTTGTCGATTAAAATAAACTTATGTGTGGTTCTAATTCGGAGTACAGAAGGGTTACTTAGAAATTAATTTTGATTCCAATAAAAAGTCAACACAAACTAAAAAATAACATGCAAAAAAATTGCAGATACGACGTGATTCATTATTCTCGAAAAGAAAAAATGAAAATGTTTTGTTTTCAGTCATTTCCACATAATGAACATAATATTAAAACAATTTGACGCTAAAAAAACTGAAAAAAAAGGAACTACCTGCAACTTAAACATTGACAGTATTTGTATCGTGTGTTGTTTGTGTGCCTGATAAATGAATACCAATTTTGTATAGCATTGTTTTAGAATTGAAATTAATTTAAGAGGAACCCACCTGCTAACATCACCGTATTACTAAGCTTTGTGTATTTAAATATACAGAAACTTTGGTACTACTATCACATCTTTATCTATCTTATCTTATCACATAATAGGGATGTTGACTGGGTATTAAAGGTTAAAATCTATTTAGTCCGTCAGTTAGATAATAAAAAAATATTAGACATATATTTTTTCTTTTATCAAAACAATAAAAAACTACAAATGTACAGCGCTTTAAAGTTTTGGAGTGGGGGCTTATGACACCTCGCCTTGGTAAAAATTGTAGCGAGGAGTGACGTCACGCGAAATTTCCGTTCTCTGTATTTTGATCATTTTTGATTGCAGGAAAAAAGAAAAAATACGTGTCTAATAAAATTCGATAATCTACCAGGCGGACATTAAAAAAAAAATTAGGAAACATGCATATTAATAAGAGTGCACCTCAATTATTAAAAATTTATACAGCACTGTGGAATAAAACCCTTTTAAATTAGAAATAAGGTTCAAAATCAATCGCACATTATTACTCCAACTCTTATAATCAACTTCCATCCAATCTGCATTAAGGCTACAGAAAATGCATATTTTAATACCGTACAATAAAATATAAAAACCAGCATAAATAGAGCCGTGCATTTTCCTAATTAAAAGCTAATGTTTCTTTGACAATAACACGTTCGGGATCACGTTAGGGTGGTGAGTGTTTTACGTATAATTACTAGGAGAGACGGTGTAAGCTGAAGGATCTAAGGTACAACAGTATATGAAGCTAATAAACGTATGGTCTAAGTTATAAGAATAAAGTGAGACTCGTTTTGTTTATGGTTATATTTTTCTTTGATTTGGAAATGCTATTCGTTTTACATCTGTACTTAGATGGCATTTTTTTCACCACTATTACCATTTTTTTTTTTTATTGAAGAGCAGGTCCTGTAAGTATTGTTTTTATTTAAAAGGATGTCCCTATGTAAGTATTTACTGTAAAAGTAGTACATGTCTCTACAATAAACCTTTTTATTTTATGTTTTATTATTATTACTATATATTTTGCAATAATCTGTGCATGCTGAAATAATGATTCAGGAATATAAACCTATCATGAGTACAATGTTGGTTATGAATACTAAATCTTCAGGATTTCGTCTGGAATTGCAGTAAAAGGCCTTCAGAGGTTTCCAAACCTATAGATGGATCAAGTCGCTTTAAAAAAAAGAGTTTTATTTTATTAACTTAGTCTACAATTCGTACTAATATTACAAATACAAAAGTAACTCTGTCTGTCTGTCTTTCTATCTGTTACGCTTTTACGGCTAGACTGCTTAACTGAATTTGATGAAACTTAGCATGTGATAAGTTTGGATCTCAAAAAAGGACATGAGGTACTTTCAGCGTGCTAACAGACACCTACGCGGGCGTAGCCGTGGGCAACAGCTAGTCAAAAATAAATGGAGCAAAAATGGAAACACGTTGATATATATAAAAAAAATAAGGAATAAGGAGTATGTCGAGCATTGGGATATTACAGGTCAACAGCAAAAAAAGTAACAATAACTCGCATCTTAAACCTAACGGTAATATCTTCATTAAAACCAGGAGAGGCGGTATAACCCGCGTTATCGCGGTTTAGTACAACCGCTAATGGAAACTTTCATGATCCCAAAGTTTTGATGAAGTTTGCTAGAGATAACGTTATGATAATCTTAATTATACTGTCTCGTAGACATTAATCTTTATGTATTTTATGGACCTCATTAAAATTTGTAAATTTTAGGACTGGTTGGAGATTTATTTTATTTTATTGTTATTATCGAAGTCTGTAGTAAATTTAACAAATAACCCTGAAATTAATTTATTAGACACAGTTTAATATAAAATAGGCAAAAATGCACAACTATGGGTTAAAAAATTAAACTCTGCTATAAATTAGTCGTTTTATAATTTATTTAAATGTAATGTCTAATTTAGAATGGGGCTGACTTGCTCTGCAAAACTAAAATAGAGAAAATAAATAAAGAAGTAAAAAACAGCCGTTCATAGAGCGTGGATTCGACTACCGTGCCCCCGCCAAGACGAGCCAAGCGAAGCGCACGGGCACTACCTACCTTTTCTCGAAGCGCTTCGTCGTTTTTTTGAACCCTCATAACTTGGGTTTGGATTATGCTAGATCAACAAAATTTTCGGGATATATTGTCAATAGCGGACTTATTGAACATATTAAGTTTTAATTACATTAGCTTTTATACTTCAGATTTTATTTATATCTAAAAAACGCTAATTTCGTCACTGACTCACTGATGATCATCAAAATTCTTAAGGTATTTCCTAATGTCCTAGAAAGCTGAAATTTTGTATGTAAGCTAGTATTAGCACACAAACAACAAAAAAATTATAAAACTTGTAACTTTCATCCCCCAACCCCTTAAACTAGGGGATGGGAGTTTGTATGAGACCTGTAATTTTAAATTAAATTTTGATGACGCTAGAGGTCTTATCTAATAATCTAAAACTTGGTTCCCCTAGATATATATATGTATAGGAACTCCTTGTAAAAAAAAAAAAAAAAAAAAAAAATGTTACAAACAACTTACAAAAAGAAATGAAATCCCACATTACAGGGCCTTAATTACTAACATTTTATTATATACAAAAGTTTAGTATGCCTTATCTGACTAATGACGGATAATTAAATACATGAAGGATTAAGTTAGGGATCCTACTTTAAGAAAAAAATTAACTTTTTTTAATTTGCATCAGTTCTCAATTTTTAAATTTTACAAACTTATCTATATAATGTATAGGTTACCACACCAAAAAAATACTCTTAACAAATTAAAAACCAGAAACACTATTTCTTAGGTCATATAAGTGTATTTAGTTAACAATAGTTTCCTGCCTAGTCTGTCCTAATCTGTCCAAAGTGTTTCCCTTTATTACAAACAATAAGATGGAGGGACATAGGTTCTAATAAACTTGAATGGATAGATTAAGGCAGCATTAAAACGACGGCCTTTAAAGTAACATTGTATGCCGCCTGGTCCTTTCAATTAAATAACTATTCTACAATTATGTATTAACTAGCTTGCTCCGTGGTTTTACCCGCGTTATTTTGCGTCTATTTGTGCAATGTTTCAATAGTTATTTTACTATTCGGGACGGTGACAAATCCAACGAACCGAAGATAAAAATTGGTCCACCCGTTCTTTAGTTATAAATGGTGTGTACTAATCCGAGTATGTTTTATATATATTTAAATTAGTAAGTAAAGCGTATCTTTTACTAGTTAAATCCATTATTATATTAGTATTAAAAACAGTTCAGAGACATAGAGTTATTGTGCTTATTTTTATAATCTGCAAGAGTAATGGCCTATCCATATAAAGCAACGGTACTTTTAAGTAACGAAGGACCTGAAACAAAAATATAAAACATGACTTTTAAATAAAAATACTTTGTCTTTTAACATAAGTCAGCACTTTCATAAGCCTAGATTAGAAAGGGTTGTCACTTCTCATAATGCCAGTTTCCGCAGTTTCATCATTTTCGTCCCTGAGGACCAAACTTATGTTGGGTACGGAAACAAGCTTAAATACGGACCAAAATTACCATACGTAAGACTTTACAGCTTTAAATCTCGAAGGCTTTTAGTTGTGAAAGTTTCAAACAATGTCTAGGGTACAATAATGTTGTTAAGGTTATAAATTAGAATAGAAAATGATCGTGTTTAAAAATAAAACTACTTTTTTAACAGAATCTTCCGTGATTTATTTAGAATTTAGTTCTCGACGTTGTCCATGACAGACTGTCTATCCGTAACCATGACACCTGCATAGGCGTTGAATCGTTGGGAACTAAAATCAAAATAAACCGACACAGAATCCGTTTAAAAAGTAGTTCTATTACAATGTTTAACATTCGCGATAACCTCAAAAAGCATTATGATATTATTTTGTTCATATTCACGTTGAGAACGTAGGTGTCACAAATTTTGTCTAGTGAAACTACCTAATATTATTCACAATGTAAAGTAGTATATTTTTTGATGTCTATTGCATACCTATTTGGTTTTACAGATGTGTAACAGTTAAATATGTATAAGGTATTTCGAATTTAAAAACACTATTCCTTACAGTACTCCCAAACCTTTTTGTAACCTAGATTGGTAGAAACCAGTTTTAAATTTTATGTACCAAACTGAATATAACCAAGACACGTATCTCGGTTTCAAATATATTCAGATGAGAAACTTCTATCTTAGTATTTCACAGACACATCCATCGTTAAATCTCCAATAGTTTCGGCGAATTTCGAGCATTCGACTATAAACCTTTAAACATTCAGTACGACTTCCTTCAAAGTTATCTTTCGAACGATCTTCGCTTTTGCTAGAGGATAAGGTATTTCGTGTTCACTCCCTATGCCATTAGGTTATTGCGAGAAACCGATATAAGAGAACATAATACCTTTTGTCGATATTCCTCCGTCTCTAAGGACCAAGTTCTCATTATTTTGACACTTAGGACCAAACTGGCGAAAATAACTACAAAGCGGTAATTAAGACTAAAATCAGAAAAAAATGGGTTTTAAGTTTGTGTTTTTTTCTCATCGACTGACCTATTAGACTGAAAGTTTTACTTCAAATATAGAACCATAGTGTCACTGTGTTCTCAAACAGTCGCCTTGTCATCTTCCTATACCTACCTGTACATTATAAAATTAGACATTTAATTTCATTGACTATAAAATGTTCAGTATATAATCCTTAATCAATATGGGACAAACGGGCAAGCCAGTAAGCCTGACTTGCGCTGAGAATGCACACGTGGTCCCGCGGCTCGGCTAAGGCAAGAACGGGACCGGGGTGTTTTTAGTCGGTGCGAGTCCGACATATCCCCACGCCGTGCCCTCAACGTGAGTCGAAGTCAATAGCTCTTCACCCCGTAAACAAAAAAAAAAGAAAAAAAAAAGCGAGATAGCAATAATTTAGTACCTAGCTAAATGTTACTTACTAAACCTACCTACACCAAACTCTAAGTCATGATTCAAACAGGGCCTCTAGACAAGTGACAATGCGACAAGCGATAACGCTGATCGAATCGCTCAAATGTATGAAAGTGACAAGTCCGAGTCACGTGACTTATCGAAACAAAATGTCATTTCTATACATTTAATGTCATTTAAGCGATTTCTATCATCGTAAACGCTTGTCGAAATGCCACTTGTCTAGGGGGGCAGGTCGTCTAAAATTAATTACTGCAATGTACCTATACCTAGAGTTAAACATAGCCAGGTATACATTTATTTACCACTCCGCTGAGCCGAAAACTCAATTAAGCGATTTTAATTAAAATTGTTAATTTGAAGTGAAAATTACAGATCAGTCTTCCCGTTTACAGACAGCAAACAAATTTAAAAATAAATGATCACAACGAATTGGTATGATCTATCTTTATTGTTTTAGAAGTAATGGGGATAAAATACAAGTATTATTGTTAAGAACATTATTGTTTTAGGTTTTACTGACTTAATTTTAATTTTTAATAATTATTGTGTACGTTAAAATACGAAAATTACAATTCTATGAAAATACATTATTAAATACTATAAATATTTTGAATCTTGCAGACAAAAGCTTGTCTAACGGTAGAGCACTTACTTTCACCCACAATCAGTAATAAAAGTAGCTAATTTTGAGCCTAATCCGAATCCATCCATCTATCCTAGTTTCCACATTTATAAAATAGACTAGGTTTTTCCCGCGTCTTACTCCGCGTTTACTTTAAAATTGGTTCTAGTGAGATACTTGTGTTTTTTGTTACATATAATCCGATTACATTAAAACAAACTTGAATGCTATAACGTGAAGCAATAAAACAATTATTTTTCGTATAATCACGACTGTATATTGTGACAGGCTCGTTCCAAAAATAGGTCATCGCTCCAATAACATTATAATCACAACCTCTTTGATTCATTCTAACATTAAAACTGTCGCCATGGTTACCCCTTTGTTAATGTTTCGTTAATGCCATTTTAAAGTATTTAGAACCGTATATTTATCCGGAATAAATAGTAGCCTATGCACTATTATATATCCTATATATATTGCGCCAGGTAGTAAAGTACCACCATCATCATCATCTTCCACAGCCTCTGCCATCCCACTGCTGGGCATAGGCCTCTCCTTTCACTACCATACACTCCGGTCCTGTGCTAGTCTCATCCAGATTCGACCCGAAACGTTTGTTTTGTCATCGACCCATCTTGCTCAGTTAAGTATATTTGTGCCAAATTTCATCCAAACCCGTTAAACCGTTCTGGCGTAATAAAGTAACAACCATCCATTCAAACTTTCGCATTTATAATTAGTAAGATTTATTATAAGAACGATACAAATTGATTCCGTTTGGAAAGGTTTGTTAAACTTTAAACAGAAGTTCACATCAAGGGATCAGGTCATTAAGTCGGTAATGAACCAACACAATGTAGCCCTAGCAACAGAATAATAAGACATATAGACAGCGATCAGTGCTCTATATGTCAAGGGAAACTTAAATTAAAAAGTAAGCAAATGTTTTTTTTATTTTTATGCATATAATCCAGATTTACATCGTATCCTGAACATATTGCTACACAATAGGGATGTTGACTGGGTATGAAAAGTTAAAATCTATTTAGTCCGTCTGTTAGATAATAAAAAAATATTAGACACGTATTTTTTCTTTTATCAAAACAATAAAAAAATACAAAGATTTAAAGTTTCGGAGTGGGGGCTTATGACAACTCGTCTAGGTAAAAATTGTAGCGAGGAGTGACGTCACGCGAAATTTCCGTTCTCTGTATTTTGATAATTTTTTGTTTGCAGGAAAAAAGAAAAAATACGTGTCCAATAAAATTCATTAATCTACCAGGAGGACATTAAAAAATTTAGGAAACATGCCTATTAAGTATTTCAATACATTTGATATGAAACTCTTTCAGAGCTTTCGCGGCACAGAGCATCTCCTTCTATCTACCTTAGAGTAAACGTAGACAAGCATAGAGTGCGCGCATCGCTACTACTAGCGATTGCTACACGCTATTAAGCCGAGTGTAAGCAAATTTCCAGCTAAAAGTACTACGCTCGTTTATTGATTGTGACTGATTTAAGTGATTTTCCGTGCGACGACAGACGTTTATGCAAATGGTTCCGTAATAATTAAGTGTAATATTAGGTTTTGAGATTATTTTAATAAAACAGCGCGCTCTATTTTTACACTAATTTTACGATTTTACTTGTTCATACTGGTGCCTGCAGTTCATACTCGATATGCGCGCTCTACAGTTTACTTACTTTTTTCTTTAAGCTCTACAGAGCATCACTATTTAGGAAGCTAAAATTAAAATTATGTTTAGGTACAGGGGTTTTTTTATGTCAGAAATTGTGTTAGGGTCTTCATTTTTATACTCTTTTGTTTATTGATGGCTGCGTCTAAACTTTTAGTGGTCTGTGGCCTAAGCCTAAATTAATCATTGAACATTGGAGAGAAACTTATTATCTGATGTTAAGTTTAAGTGGGAACTAAGTTTACGTCGTTATGCAACATAATGTAATTAAGCTCAAGTTGTATAGAATATGCTAAAGTAAAGTTAGAGTCAAGTTAGATTAGTACTTATATTTTGTTCGCGAATGATTTTCCGGGGAACTTTGTATTATAATTGTGTATTGTGTTATCTATGATTTTGATTTTACAGTTTCAGTAAGTCAAGCCAGTAGTCGCAGGTTCGAGTCTTGCCTGAAGTTTAAGTTTTTCTTTCTTATTATGTATTTGTATTTAATTACAATTTTCAGTAAGATTTATTTTTAGTGCACGGTCAGTATAAAAATCATATTTTACGGGGGACTGTTGTAACTAGATGTAAGTTTCATCATTTTGTCAGATAAACTATTTTATAATCTCAGTTTCATAATAATTATCATGTAAGAGATAATTTCAGAAAAGTAGTCTTAAAACTTTATCATAATGATTCGGGTTTCATAAATAACTAGCTGTCCCCCGCGACTTTGTCCGCGTGTTTTAGCTTCAACGGTTTTTAATTTTTACAACATTTTTCATTTATGCTCCGCTCCTTTTGGTCGCAGCGTTATGTTCTAAAGCAGCGTATTATTATAGCCTTACTCCATAAATGGGCTATCCAAAACTGAATATTTGAAATCGGACCAGTAGTTCCTGAGATTAGCGTGTTCAAACAAACAAACTCTTCAGCTTTATATATTACTAGTAGATAATAGATACATCGATCTATCTAGACTAGCTATTAATAATTGTAATGTTACATAATAAAAAAACGAATTTATTGTTTACTAAAATGATATCTTTTTCTACCTAGTCAGTTTATTATATCACATTATTTAGCACTTATCGTAAATATAAACATAGCACTTTTAATATTGAATAGCTACGAGTACGATATTACTTCATAAATCTATTTATTTCTATGAACGTGATATTCCCTTTTATTGCCAACTAACGACCCATTTGTGGTATCAACACAACTTGGGTTTGTATAAATACAGATGAAAGACATGAGTTTGGTCTAGTGTATTTCGTGGTGTGGATTTCTCAAATTGTTTTAATAATAGTTAGTAACTATCGTAAATATTTCCTTAGAAGGAATTAGCAGTGATTTACGTAAACTTTTAAACTTAATTTATGACATATAATCTAAAAGGGATGAAAAGTACATCTGTTAAAGAGTCAGTATACAAAACTTCAGCTAAAATTAGATATAATATTGGATTATAGATCTGTAATGATAGTTTAGGTAAGATTATGTAAATAAATAAATAAATAAAATAAATAAATAAATAAATTAACTTTTAAATTATCACGCTGCATGTTTATAATACTATTTTAACGACCACGGCCGGTGTAACCTGCCCCCCTAGACAAGAGGCATTTCGACAAGCGTAAACGATAATAGAAATCGCTCAAATGACATTAAATGTATGGAAATGACATTTCCTTTCGATAAGTCACGTGACTTGGACTTGTCACTTCCATACATTTGAACGATTCCATCAACGATATCGCTTGTCGGAATGTCACTTGTCTAGGGGCTCTGGTCGAAACGTCAAGCGAAAAGGTATTTATAAATGTTTTGCGCTAATTCCCGTTTATTAAAATAGTATAATAAATAAATAGGGATGTTTCCTGGGTATGAAAAGTTAAAATCTATTTAGTCCGTCAGTTAGATAATAAAAAAATATTAGACACGTATTTTTTCTTTTATCAAAACAATAAAAAAATACAAAGATTTCGGAGTGGGGGCTTATGACGCCACGCCTCGCTAAAAATCGTAGCGAGGAGTGACGTCACGCGTAATTTCCGTTCTCTGTATTTTGATCATTTTTTGTTTGCAGGAAAAAAGAAAAAATACGTGTCCAATAAAATTCATTAATCTACAAGACGGACATTAAACAAAAAATTAGGAAACATGCCTATTGTATAATTAACTAATTTTGAGCTCTTCACTTCTTTTCAACGATAGACACAGAGTTACTTAGAATAAACTTCCATTGCGACATTAGAAATTTTAATTAAGTTCCGCGCAGTCTTTGATGTATTTTATGGGAAATTTAACGTTTCTGTTGATTACAGATTATTAAGAAGCTTACTACATTGTTGTTTTATACCTAATATGTTTTGGACAAATGTAATATATATTTCTTACTAAACTAAGATAATCTTATGGGTTTACTCGACCAATGAACAGATAGATACGATAAAAAAAATGCAGGAATAAACTTCTTGTGTTTTTTAAACTTGCCGCCGAGAGTCCTCCAACAACCGAACGCCCAATATAAGGGTGAAAATCAGAAAAGGTGAAGTCAATGCTCAAATCTATACTAATATTATAAAGCTGAAGAGTTTGTTTGTTTGTTTGTTTGAACGCGCTAATCTCAGGAACTACTGGTTCGAATTGTAAAATCTTTTTGTATTGGATAGTCCGTTTATTGAGGAAGGCTATAGGCTATATAACATCACGCTACGACAAATAGGAGCGGAGCATAAATGAAAATTGTTGCAAAAATTAAAAACCGTTGAAACTAAAACACGCGAACAAAGTCGCGGGGGACAGCTAGTGTTTAGTATAAAAGTTACAAAATCTCTTGTCCATTAAGCACATGAAAGCCAATAAACTAGTCATTGCCTCGAAGCACAGAGTATAAATATGGAGCTTAATCTTTCTGCCTTGCCTTTTTCCTAATTTATGTTGGTGTCGGCCACCAGTCTTATCGGATTCAGCTGAATACCGTATTTTACATGCAGCGACTGCCTATCTGACCTCTATTACCCATTTTACTGGGTAATACACAGACATACAGAATTATTGTAATAAATTAATGATAGTCAAAGATCAACGTATGACAGTCGGGACCAACGGCTTAACGTACTTTCGGAGGCACGGAGGGGTCTTAATATGGACCTTAATAGTTTTCATAAATAATATAAACGGTTTGGCACAAATAGTAGTACTGAAATAATTAAATTATCATTCATCGCATTCGTTAAGAAACTTTCTTAACCTACAATATACTTGCAAACGAATATACTCCTGAGATTTCAAGTTTCGCGCTAATTCTAAAGGAAATTAATAAACTTCAAACAATACTAAGTTAGGATGGAATTGTTTCTCTGCGTCTGCATTTCGTGAAACTATTTCTTGCTTGAGAAACTTCTAAACTGAATTAAGAGGTAGAAATTTGAGACTCCTGAAACGGTTGTAATATAAAAAAAGAAAGTTGATTTTATATTTTTTACATGAATACAGAGTGTGTATGAAAATACGGATATCCTTTTAAAAGGATGTTCTACTCATCATTATGGACAAATTTTGCCATGGGACCAACCGTGAAATTGCGAAACAAACCCAGCTGTTGGATATTTTTGACGAGTTATGCGAACATAAATACATAGAACATGGATATAAATGGATGGACATAAATTTACACCAATTAAATAGCTGTATATTTTTATTTGTAACAAACTTAAATCAATCAGGCACTTAATTTGGATAAGTGTTATTTAATCTGTAAAACGAATAAGAGCGAATATTTTTATATTATTGTTAAATAAGAATGTAATTATCATCGTTATCGTGCCTGTACCGTGCTTGAATTTTGGTAACTATTCATGTATTGGAGTCTTTCGGAGAGCATGATTGAAGCTTCGTCTGGATCTGTATTCTTCTGGTATTTGTCTTAAATATGAAAAAAGGTAATTACTGAAACATAGACTAGGTACTTATAATATTGTAATTAAAAAAACATTTGTAAAATATCTAAAACCACATAAAAACAACAAACCAAATAAAAAAACATTTCAATATTTGGTGGTCAAAGACACTTAATTCACTTTTAAACAAACAAAATAAAAGTTAAAGCTACTACACTGCCTAGAAATGACACGGTTTATCTGATTCTAAATACCTGTGCAAATAGTAAACACAAACTCATTGTACAATTGATTACCCCACACAAAAACAAGCAAACACAAACAGCAATAAAATGAAACATTTAAAGTTGGGAAAAACATTTTAAACTAACATTGACCGAATTCATAGTATTGATCCGACAATCGATAGAAATGTATATTATGAAGAAACTAACACAGTCATACAATCATTTATAATTAAGAACAAGAAATCGCCGGGTGTTGCAACACCTGCTGTCTCCCACAAATAAAGCGTTTCTATTGGATAGAATTTAAATACACGTCATCGCAGAAACCCTGATGTGACACTGAATTCTGAAATCGATCACTTCGTTTGTGGAAATTGAGAACGTTACACGTATCTTAAATAATATTTTCGAAAAATGGGAATTCAAATTTCAAATTCGTAATTTTGAAATTTCGGTTTCATTGTTTGGAAAGGACTAATTAAAAAATAATTCAAGGTAATTGATAATATTGCACTTCTTATTGCACAATAGAAATTATTTATCTAGATTCATAGATATCAAATTAAAATGGGTTTTTAATACTTTCAATGTCAAAGGGAAATTGCAAAGTAAGATTTCTAGTCATCCCTTATTCACCATCTATATAATTTTAAAATAAAATTCCTATTTATTTACATGAATTTGCAATTGTAAGATACAATTTTTTTTTCCTGGATCTAAAAACATCAGATCAGATCCACTGTCGATATTCCACAATTGTCTGAGAGTGACAAAAAGAGAGTGAATGAGAGTGTGAAAGTGACAAATGCTTTATGTTCAAAATGATTTTTGTTTCAGATGATGGCCAAAGTGAAAGCCCAGGGCCTGGTGTCAGACCTGATGCCCAATATCAGGCTGATGCAGGCTGCAGGGCATTTCCTTTTCAACTATCATTCAGGTAAATGAAATCCATATTCCATCTAAAGTAATCTAAGTAAAAATAAAGTTTCAAAAGAAGAAAAACCCTAGGTCCGTTTGAACATTTGGAAATTTCGTCTATTCAAACATCAAATGTTTCCTTCACAGCATCGTCTTCGAAATTTATTTAGTCTGCACCATCTGGTTGTAAATATAAATAAAGATAATATGAAAGCATACTGCTCAGATCGTTTTACTTCTATCTGTGTAATAACAAGGTCATAAAAAGTTACTATCGTAGCAACATTTGATAATAATGGCCACGATGCCTTAGGGAGCTGCGCTGTTAAAATCTTCGATGATTTTGGACGCAGCTGTATTTTAAATGGATTCCTTATAATGGAGTTTCTTAATGACTACTTTATTTTTCTAAATCTGTTCTTTTTTATTGTATCTTCATTCATTTTTGTTCCTGTCTTTTAGTATGTTTCTCGTTTATGTTTTTCGATTTCCTTTAAGCTCCATTTACTTATTAATTGAGCTAGTGTCATTACGAGTTTTGACTGTAAAATAAATAAGTATTAACTAATTTTTAATCAATTTATTAGATTTAGATGAAACCTCTTACACAC
Organism: Diachrysia chrysitis; assembly: GCA_932294365.1. NCBI lineage: Eukaryota > Metazoa > Arthropoda > Insecta > Lepidoptera > Noctuidae > Diachrysia > Diachrysia chrysitis. The sequence continues at coordinate 4,058,217 of OW028660.1, read as the reverse complement.
CAAACAAGTTCGATAGGTTTTATTATATCGATATTGACAAAAATTTCTTAACAGACAACTCTGGCATGACCATGCTGCTCCGCAAGGTCTACGCTAGCGTGCACGCGGTCCTCATTGTCATCAATTTTGCGTGCATGGGCTTCAACATGGCGCAGTACTCTGAGGAAGTCAACGAGCTGACTGCTAACACCATCACCGTTCTCTTCTTCGCCCATACCATTATTAAGCTGGTGTTCTTCGCTTTGAATTCCAAGAGCTTTTACAGGTTAGTGAATTTAATTATGTTGCTGTATGATTAGAAATCTTGATAGGTTATTAATTATCGCGATATTATAAACGATAATCAAATTGTAAACTTTTGATTACGGACTTAGCGATCCGCAAGAATAAGTACGAGTAAACAAACAATGTTCACGACCCTAAGCGCCCAATAGATACAAATTGATCCGTTTTTTGACTTAAGTACAAAACTTTTGTAACGTTGTCCGAGGTTCCGCCTGCGTGGATTTCAGTTATCGCGGCAAAAAGGGCCTATATCCTTTCTTGGGAACCAAGCTTACCCGATACCAAGTTTCACCTAAATCGGTTCAGCGGTATAACCGTAAAAGCGTAACAGAAAGACCGTGTTACTTTCGTGTATATAATACTAGCAGTTTCCCGCGGCTCCACCCGCGTGGATGTCAGTTATTGCGGTAAAAAGTAGCCTATATCCTTTCTCAGGCTTTAAGACACTCTGTGTACCAAATTTCATTTATATTGGTAATTATGGCGTTAAAGTGCGACAAACAGACAGACACAGTTACTTTCGCATTTATAATATTAGTAATGATGAGTATGGATATGGGTAAACAGTATAACAAAATTCTAGAGTTTTATTACTCATTCAAACCTAATGTTAATACTTTTGTAAGAGGGTCTTATATATAGTACATCGTTTTATAAACCTACAGACACTCAAGTCACTATACGTATATTATTTATTAGGTAAGTAACATATAAAATATTTATACTCATACAATTCAGACAATAATATCCTTGAATATACTTCCAAGGTTTCAATATTACAATATTTAGATCCTATTTAAATGATGATATTTAATAACAAAGTCTTGAAAGACTAAAATAAGGCCGACTCAAATAAAGCTAAAAGGTAATTTCATTTTCATTTCCTAAGATTTAATCTGCGAACAATGTAATTAATTCTTTCTGAGAAATAACTTAGAATTACTTTTAGTTAAGTATTTATTGGCTTTTGAATTTATTTCTACTATTAAAATGGTTTTCGTTATAATTTATAAAGTATCTTTGTTAACTGACCAACAATTATAATAACATTTCTGTATATAATTATCTCTACTAGAGATAGAAATATGACTTAAGCGCCATAAAAAGTATGTCCTAATCCTATCTCTCGAAGGGAAAGCTACGAGTATCTACGGATATGTTATTGAAATTGGCTGTAAGGGATGCTTTATTATCCAGTAGTATTTTTTCATCATCATACTCTTCAATCAGCTTGTCGCCGTCCACTGCTGAACATAGGCCTCCCCCAAAGAGCATTTCTACATAAATATTTCATTAAATTTATGTAATTATTAACTAAAAACAATTTATGTATATTAAAACTAATTATTATTAAAAAAAAACTTTTATTGGAAAGTATTTTTTTCATTTGAAAGAGAAGAACGTTTGTTGCTCTCACACTTAAGCACATTAGATAGATTTACTTAAACTAGGTTTTAATAAAACCACATTTAATTAAATCTAAATATATATAACTCAAAGGTGACTGACTGACTGACATAGTGACATCACTATCATGTATCAACGCACAGCCCAAAACACTGGACGGATCTGGCTGAAATTTGACATGCAGGTAGATGTTATGACGTAGGCATCCGCTAAGAAAGGATTTTGTTCAATTCTACCCCCAAGAGGATAAAATAGGGGATGAAAGTTTGTATGAAAATTTGTCAATTTTAAACCAATCGGGCTGAGACTTTGCATGCATAAAGCTACTATGACGTAGGCATCCCCTAAGAAAGGATTTTGATAAATTCCACCATTAAGGAGATAAAATAGGGGATGAAAGTTTGTATAAATCTTCTTAGATTTTCGACACGCTAAACAAAAGTAAAGCCGCCAAAACTGTACCTAGTTAATAATAATACTTCTTAACGCGAGCGAAGCCGCGGGCAAAAGCTAGTTCATTAAATAAATTTTTAACATAAGAAAAGTCATATTGCTACTTAACACACACGCCTTCTTGAATCACTATCCATTGGAATAAAAAACCATATTTAAATCCGTTCTGTAGTTTTTGAGATTAGGGTTCAGACAGACAGGCGCGGGGAACTTTGTTTTGTAATATGTATAGATAATATAGTAAATTGACTCAACAAACTTATCCTACGTACAAAAATTGCGTCTTATCTATATTAAAACAGAAACTGTATGCAAATGAATCCGGCCAGTAAACTAATAGCCTCTCAACTCTGCTATTAACTTTAATGGGCTACAAAACTAATCTAAGTTATCGTAACTTAAGTACAAACGTAAGTCATTACTAAGTTATACGAAGTTCTTACTAGCCTTCAACTGTTTTGAACACTTGAATTGTTGAGTCAGCTATTAAAGGTCGCTTTAGTTATTAAACTTATTTAGGTACTAGCTGTCCCCCGCGACTTTGTCCGCGTGTTTTAGTTTCAACGTTTTTTCATTTTTGCGACATTTTTCATTTATGCTCCGCTCCTATTGGTCGTAGCGTGATTCTATATAGTCTATAGCCTTCCTCAATAAATGAGCTATCCAACACTGAAAGAATTTTTCAAATCGGACCAGTAGTTCCAGAGATTAGCGCGTTCAAACAAACAAACTAACAAACAAACAAACAAACAAACAAACAAACTCTTCAGCTTTATAATATTAGTATAGATAAAGTAATACTAAGTAGAAGTCGGTTTAAAGAATTTATTTTCTTATAAAAACAATACAGTTTTTTTACAATAAGATTTTTTTTTTTTTTTTAAAAGATTACTAGCAATGTGTGTGGAATTCACATTACTAGCAATCTTGTTAACCACTCCAATTAAGCTAAATATGCTTGTGTCTGAAGTGGGTTCACGTCAATAGTGCAATTGGGATCGAACCTGCGACCTCTCGATCACAAGGCCGTCACCCTAACCATTAGGCTATTGCCGCTTTAGAATGATATTATGATAATTAACAAGTCTTAATACATTTTTTATTTTAGCGCTTATTTCTATAACCGTTAAGTAAGTGTACATTATTGTTAATAATTCTAGTAAGTACATAATTAATATTATTTAAGTTTTTTATTCTTATTAAGTAACTCCAAATATGTCTTCATTTCAAAGTCTATTTAATATTTACAATAGGGTAATGCATGAGTTACAATTATACAATATAGTTTAATCCATTCAAAATAATATACAATAATTTACAACTTAATTTGTGTAGTTCTAAATTGATTCTAAAGAAGTAAAGGTATTAAACGCCGCGTGATCGTGGACACTTTTTGTGGACGACCCGGCTCACCGCCACAGTCTAAGCTACGGTGTTCTGTATCGGTCACTGTGTCCATTGTCGCCATGGACACAGTCGCTGGCAGCCTGCTACCGACACAGCGCAACGCCCGAAATATATCCACGGACACTGACAGCCACGCACTATTTGTTTTTATTGCTTATGTCTTCCACTGACGACTTTTAGTTGCCAGTTGCCGACACCAAACACTTTTTGATTGACGATCCAGTCTATTTTTGACTGGACTGGAAATGGAGTATAATATTAGTAACTTACTTTCACCCACAGCCAAACATTTACGTAAAGATTTACGCCATCCAGAGCTATGCTATACTAGCATAGTGTTAGCACCCCATTTCAATTTAACAACATATTCAGTGGTTGCGCAAATGGAGAATGACTTTAATTTGGAGTTTCATCCAATTTTAACACGAGTTGAAAGCTTAATAAAAATTTTACGAATATTTTTATGCTCTGATCGATTCTGCGTTGGTATTGTTTTATTTTTTATTAGGAAAGTCAATTAGCGTTGTGTTTGTTAGCTTGATATCCTTTTTAAATAGAATTCTGTTCTGTTTTTAAACAATATTTTACTGACGATGACGTTAGGACGAAGAGTTCGTATGATACACCAATCTCAACCACAAAGATTTACTTATTTTAAGTAAAAACGACAAACTCATTGTAAGTAGGTATTGAATCGACTTAACGAACCTCTTTATTCAAGTATAGTGTTTCAAATAACTATAAAGCATCAAAAATTTAAAATTTTATACAAAGACAAATCTAATAAAAGTTCTTAAAAATAAATTTCAAACCGAGAACCTTTTAATAAACAGTACTTAAAGCTCAAAGATTGAAAATGGAACGCTACTAGAGATTTGAAAAAAGAAACCTTCCAAGATTCCTTTTGTAACGAACAGAATATTTTAAACACGAATCCACCTGAACGTTTGAATTCTCTTTTAGGAGATTGAAATGTTCCATTTTCAAAAGTCTTTGTTTAAAATTAAATTTACTCGCGTGTTTATGAGGGATTGTAGTGTCATGCTTTTATTTGTCATTACTTTGAAAATGGAACACGAAGTGTCGGTTGTTTATGGCAACTATTGACTTGTCCAAAACTTATGAAAAAATGCTTTTTAAAACAAAGGCCAAGGCTAAGTGTTGACGGTCAAGGATCGCGAAGGGTTGGAGTTAAACTTTGGCCCTTGACTTTGGCATAGGCCCAAGGTCAAGTAGTTCTCAGAATATATCCTTCTCAACAGCTGTATGACGAAGGTACTAAATAATTTCAACAACCTCTTATTTTGCCGCAGAGGTTAAGTTGCCATAAGGGTTTCTTTAAGATTCAAAATTGCTTGACAAGAATCATTTTCAACGTTTCACATGTAGGGGGAGTCCGGGATAGTTTAGCAGGTAGGAGACAATAGCCACTGCTCATATAATCTTTGTGGAACTAGATATTGCGACGTTGCTACACTTTTAGGGCTCCTTATGCGTCTACCAAGTCGCTCACGTGACCCTGTTGCGATCGGCACTTTGGTTTAGGATTGAGAAGTCACAACACATTTTCGTGTCGGTAAGTAACTTTTTTCAATTTTCGATATTTGATTTCTGATGCTCACTGTAAATAAATTCCAGCTTGTCAATTATTTACATCGTAAGTGTGATTATCCTAGTAACATTTACGGCAAATAGCTTTTACTCAAGTGTTACAGTTTTTTATAAATTTCTACTAACAGATAGCTTGGCAAGGGGTGGGAGACATTACCCTGGCGGCGGGAGGAGACTTTACCCAGGGTAATCTCTCCCATCGTTGTCCTGCAATTATATTTTATTCCAGATTTGCAAGCACAATTATGTCGCAGACTTTTAACCAATCCAATATTTTGACTAAAACATCATCATCAGTATTCATGAATGAAACTGTGGCGTATAGAGCCAATTCGCCATCAATTTTGAGGAGTAATCCGATCAAGCAATTGCAATATTAACACAATCGGCAGAGGTGGCTTCTATGTCTCAAGATCTGGATAAGACATTGGCAGATTCTGATTCGCGACAAAAAACAAAAATACCACAAATAATTCGTCCAATTCCAAAAGCTGCTCCTAGAAAAAGTCTTCGTCGTGGTAGACAGCCCGGAAAAACTAAAATGTCAACAAAAACGGCAGAAAAACTAGACCTAGATGATGATAGTGTTGATTATGCACTACACATAACTGAAAGAGATCAAGAAGGGAAAAAAAAGACAGTAAACAGACACGTTTTACAGTCAAGTGACAGTCAGACGGACCTTAACGAAGACCCCCAGTATGATAATAACTATTTTTGTTCTTAACTTTGATAGTAATTTTAATTTAAGTTTGCTGACAACATACAAGGTTTACTACTGAACTACTACTAGGACTATTATTTTTGCTTCAAAGGTACCTAAGTTACTAAAGATGTTTCACCATGTTTATGAGATATTGTTAAATGTTTAGATATTGTTGTAGACAGACGGAAATATTTTTTATATATTACTGTTGGTTCTGAAAGTAGTAATTAATATTGTTGCTTTGTATAAAAAATATAGTTTTTGTAAAAAAGGGTTTCTAATTATACGTTTATAAACACACACTATATTGTAAAAGTAACAAAGTTTAGAAATATATTTGATACTAGTTAATTCCTCACTTATGTATCTCAAAGATACTTAAAATACCTTCTTCGTGTTCTCATTTACTATGTAATATTATGTGTAATATTTTAATGATTAAATTTCTTTATAGAACTATAATTTGTAATGATTATTTTGCCTATTTTTAAACCCGGGTAAAGGCTCCCTACTTGGGGGGTCAAGTCTCCCACCCAGGCGGGAGATATTAGCCGAATGTCACTTTCCTAAAAATCGTTAATTTTTCATAAACTATTAATGATGTATCAAACTTTCTTAAGAGAATATATAGCTAAATAATGCAGCTTAAGATACAATTTATAAAAAAATAGCAATTTGTAAGTATAGCACGATTTATGACCATTTTAGTGGAAGGCGGGTACACTCTCCCGGACTCCCCCTATTATATATTTTTATCTTTGTATTTATGTAAAATATATAAAAATATATCTCTATTTTTTTGTTTTGTTTGTAGACATAGACATAGACATGACATAGACATAGACATAGACATAGACATAGACATAGACATAGACATAAACATAGACATAGACATAGACATAGACATTTATTTGTGACCATAAGTAAAAAAACAATATGACAACATTATTTTTAGTAGGTAACACTATGTTCTGCCATACAGCTGGCGTACAAATAATCCAAAGTATCTATTAATTAAATTTGGAGTATATACACATGGATACGTGATTATTAACACAATACACTGAACACATTATCATTATTATCATTTAAACTGACGTAATTAATTATGAGTCATTGTAATTTTTTACACCAATACATATTATTTTATATTATTATCATTTGTAATTATCAGAACAAGGTTTTTTATAAACGAAAATTTGTAATGTCGATAATTTAATTGGTATTTTTATATGAAATTTAAATAGATTGACAGGACAACTGTCGGGTCAACTAGTTTAAAATAAAAACAAAGTTTGAAAGGTATAATTTGGTATGCCTACCGAAAAATGTATAAATTTACATACAGTAATGAGTAAATAATGTAATCAAAGCAGACGTTGGGTACAACAATTACAATATTATTAATTAGCATTTAACTAAGTCAATCATCACAGCCTCTATTGGCCTATTGACAGACATATACCGCTTTTAAGTGATATAACATTCAGTATTCAAGTCCAACCTAGCTACCCTTTTTCAGATCATCATTAAAATTTGTCTTCTAAGAAATGGTTGAAATTCTCATAGACTTTCTACGTCCAAATAAATTTAATGTTACTCCTAAATTTGTAAATGAATTATTATTTGATTCATTCAAAATATAAGGAAGAAGAAGAAGAATACGTGTTAGACACGTAAAACCACCAAAGTCCCTCTTAATTCCCTTTGCAGGCAAGAACACAATCGCACTACCGCAGTCATTTTACTGTCTTACCAACCTTAATAGTTTCCGTATATTACCTCATTTCCAATTCCATACTAAATTAGGCAGCTGTGCATTTCCCCACGTAAGGTAAGGACGGGCAATTATCAATGAATAATTATTAATTCTGGGCGATATTATCCATTTACGAATTAATGAGGCTAGAACGTAATGATACGTAATTAATTCTGGCTATTAAAATTTACTACAAAGTTACTTTATTGATTGTATATATATTGATTTATTGATTGTATATATATTGACATTGGAAATTGTTTAAAGGGGAGGTAACGGGGTCTTTCTCCATAAAACGTATTTCGCTGTTCTCTTCGTGGAATATGCTTCTGGAACAACGATTTATTTTTTAAAAGATCTAGATAAAGATCTAAATCAGTAAACGAGCGTAGTACCTACTTACACCTAAAACTTTGCTTACCTTACGCTCGTCAACGGCAATGCGCGCACTCTGTGTTTGCTAGGGTATTTACTAAATAACTAAATTAAAATTAAATAAAAATGTATTTAATTTATAACCTATTTTATTCTATACTGCATCTTTTTAGGTCTTTTCTGTACCTATGTCAATTGTCAATGCCTTTTGGGATACTTCTTTGCTTTTAGAACCAGAGGATCTCATAATACATTCCGAATAGAGTTAGTGAGTCTTTCTTTGATATTAAAATGACAAATTAAAATCACGATTGTACTGATGTTCGCGTATTGTAGGTACAGTAGGGACGGTTATAGTATACGGATATAGTGATATTAACTTGTCATTTATATCAAACTAGCTGCCCCCGCGACTTCGCCCGCGTGTTTTACTTTCATGGGTTACGTGTGTTTTGCGCGAAAAACTAATTCTTTTTCTAAAATAAAAATACATATGAATAATATAACCTCAGGAGTAAATAATATTTTACCCGTTTTGCAACATATTTCATTGATGCTCCGCTCCTATTGGTTGTAGCGTGATGTATATAGCCTTTCTCAATAAACGGACTATCCAATACAAAAAGATTTTTTCAATTCGAATAAATCAGTATAAATATACAATTTATTGAAGACGTCGACGATTAAAAATTATTATTATTATTAGATTCATTTTCAGATATCCAACTGGGTTAAGAGTTTCATATATAGCTAATACAAGGGATTCTTCTCAGGACGCTAGCAGTATGGAACCAGTCGAACAGCCACCCTCTCTTCACGGAGTCGGACGCGCGCTACCATCAGATAGCGCTCACCAAGATGCGGAGGCTGCTGTACTTCATTTGCGGGATGACGGCTCTGTCTGTTGTCTGTGAGTTGCAATATAGATATAAATCTTATAGCTTCGCACGTTTGAGAAAATTTGCAATATAAAAGGAGGTTTTGCACACTATTAGGCTTACATATGTTTGTACGTAGTTATACAACATTGGCCAAAAAAAGGTAAGAAAACTCCAATCATTCAAAGCTGTTAGGAATTGACAAACCTGCTATTGCACCAACTTATAAACTTCGTTTTTATGTTTCTTGCATGGTTTTAGAAAACCACTACACTGTGTGTTAATTTATTTGTTCTTTTTTTTATTATTATAATTGTTAAGAGCAATGTATGTGATGTTATCCACATCACATGCATTACTCTGGACCCAAAGTTTGTAGCTAAAGCACTTGTGTTACGAAACCAGAGACAACGTAGGTACTTCAAACACCCAGACCCGAGACAATGTGGAAAAGTGGTTTTCTCCATTGACCCGTCTGGAGATTAAACCCGGGACCTCAGAGCTAGCATCAAATTAAAAACCCGGCACGCACGCCACTCGACCACGGAGTTCGTATTTCTAAGTTGCCACTTAAAATTCATTTTTATTTTGGAAATATTATGTCTACAGCAATTTGTACTACTATATAGCACTATAGTTTAAAAAGGTTTAGAAGTTAAGTCTCTTAATAACAATTCTATACTTTCATACTCTAGCAAACATTTCCTTCTTCCATGTATAACCCCAGTTAAAGCCAGCACAATGGCGACTCTGCCCATTACCTAGACTAAGCCATTAAAGACTGACCACACATAAGGTCCAGTGTTATGTACGCTACAGTGTACATTTAGCCTAATTTAGTGCCCCATTACGGCATTCAATGCTGAAGCTAAGATCTTAATGCGGTGTATGAAAGTTATTGCAAGAATTTCGCAAGCTTTTATAAACAGAGGAATAAGGATGCGGACTGGATATGAAAAATAAAAATCTTAAGTAATTTTAATAAAAATCGTAAAAAAATTAAGTCCGTAAGTTTAAAAACTAAAAATTATAGACAAGTATTTTTTGGCTTTTTCGTAATAAAAAAAACTAAGGAGATAAAGCGATTCAAAAGTCAGTGGTAGTGGCTAATGACGTCACACTTTCCCACAAAACGTGCGAACGTGTGATGTCATACGAAATTTTAAATTAATGTTAATTGCCGTGAGGTTTTGGTAACCTAGAAAAATATTAACTAAACCATGTGTTTTTAATTGAATCAGCGCACTTACGCCGCTATGCGCTGGGTAATGCGTCGTCTTGCTTTAACAATTGCAACATTCCTTTAAGTCCTCCTAGTACAGGCAAAGGTAACCTGATTAGTATATGGAAGAATATAATCAACGTTATTTCTTGTTTTTAGTATTGTAACTAGTAAATAATCAGAACCATGATGGAAGCAAAAAGGTTTTGCGCTTGTATTGTACTCACCTTTCTAGTACCCAAAGAGTTATTTGAAAGACAGAATATACACACTCTATATATCAAAGGACCAAGAAAACTTATATCAAGTTATTACAAATAAATGGCACAATAGATCTTCCACCTGTCTTCTTACTTTTTAACAAATGTTTCTCCCGAGAGTTTCTGAAATGGTCCCCAAGAGAAATGTACCTGTATGTGTTTTACTTATAAAAAATGTATAACTCTTCCTTGTTTTCGGAACTTAATGATCGTTGTGCGTACTCACACATACAGGAAATGTTTTCCATGATTAAATGAAGATTTGGAATCGCTGTTATGAAAAACAAAAGAAAATATTGTGATATTTTGAGAAATTATCGCACGGGAGAAATATACGCTGAGTACGCAACAAAAGTAATTATAACAGCTGACAGAATAAAGGAAAGGAAAAATACAAACATTATTAATAATTTCTAACAACCAAACTAACAACCGAACTGAATTTATTTTAAATAAACTTAACTATATTATACATACAAAAGGAATAATAAAATAAACTAATCTAATTAAACATAAACCTAAAATATGGCATCAAAAAATTCATCCACATCGCTGTCCACTGGGAGTGTTCCCAAAAGGCTGGCAGCATTGCCACGTTGTGTGGCAATGCTTATCCTCTGTCCAAGGTAAAAGCCAGCCCTTGGGTCGCGCGAAGTGTCAACGAGGCGTTTGGCTAAACTTAAGTTAACATAAATATTTATCGCTATAGGTAGAATCCATTGACAGAAAGTCAGCTTCGTTTTGGAACTCTTTTTAGAGCTCATTGCTCTGATTATAATTTCAGGTCTTGCAATAATCATTCATTTTTACAGGCTGGGTAACATTAACCTTCTTCGGAGAATCAGTCCGCCTGATCACCAGTAAAGAAACTAACGAGACCTTGACGGAACCGGCTCCAAGGCTGCCCCTGAAGGCATGGTATCCCTTCAATGCTATGGGAGGGAGTATGTATATCGTGGCTTTTGTATTTCAAGTAAGTCAATTTATTTTATCAAACTATGCTGTTTAGGATTAAAATTAGTTTTAGTAAATAAGGGCCGGATTGTTTTGTTTTATTTTACAAAAAAATACAAATTGTCAAATTTTTGGTTTAAAATGTTAATTAAATGTTTGAAATTCTTCTTCTAGCCGAAATCGTTTACATAGCTTAAGTAGCCTATGTTACTCCTTGTATAAGCTACCTGCCTGTAAAATCTTATCAGAATCTAAAAAGCTAAAAAGTTTTGAAGATTAGCCGGAACAAATACAAAGACAAACCGACAAGCAGACAAAAACTTGAAATCAATTTTTTCAGGCATAGGTATCGTACAAATAACTGTATAAAAAAAAAAAACAGACACTTCTCCGATCTTATTCTTCAATTTTATTTCTTAAAATAGTTTGAGCATAAATGTAAAAAAGGATTTACAATAACTAAACCTCATCGCAAAGTTTTAAGCATTACAGTAACATAAAAGTGTTATAATATTGACGCAGGCGTTCCGCATTAAGTCGTAAACAATGGCCCACATGCTATCTCAAACACCCACACTCAATACGTTGGTATTTAACGACAAAGAAATAAAATTCTGAATTTAGTGGTCAAAACGAATAAAATAACTGCATTATCAATTATCTGGCCGTGAATAATCCGCCATAATTCGATTTAAAAAGACACAAAATAAAATTCAAAATTTTAAGAATTCTTTAAAATGCTATTTAACTTCGAAACTGAGCTCACGTCTTAGTTCACAATTTCACATGTCGCTTCTAGCTTCGCTTGATCTATGTACTCGTAGCTTACGCGTCCAAGCATTATGTAAGTTTTTAACAAGAACCCTGTATTTTGTATAAAAAAGAGCTCAAAAATTTAGTTTTGCAATGGGATTTGTTGAGTGAAATAATTTGATATCATAGTGTACACCTAGGATAAGATTATTTATTTGTATGTATTTAAGCTTCCTCATGTAAGGCCTGCTTGCATAAGCCCGGGTTATCCTTTACGAGGATTACGGAGGATACGAGGTTAATCAATTTAACCTCGTATCATCAGTTTGCCATAGAATGTTGTCAATTTAACTTCGTGTTAGCAACTAACTCTGGGTTTAGTTTTCGAATCCTAAGTGGATTATTGTAAATCTTTATGAGAAATAACGATATCTCATTCCTTAATTTTGTTATTAACTATTGGAGGTCACATTCTAATTGGCAGCCACTCCACGTAAAATATTGATATCCAGCTAGATCCAATAAAATTGAAAGTCGACTCCAAAAAAGCTTGGTAAAAGCTACATTAGCAAATCTTTATCTTCTTATTTTTAATCTTTTCTCTTCTTCACCAGGTCTACTGGCTAGTATTCTCGATGGCCATCGCAAATCTAATGGACGTGATGTTTTGCTCCTGGCTGATCTTCGCGTGTGAACAGCTGCAGCATCTGAAGGCGATCATGAAGCCTCTCATGGAATTGAGCGCATCTCTGGACACTTACAGGCCTAATACTGCTGAACTGTTCAGAGCTTCTTCTACAGGTAATGGCGATTCCCTTGTACGCTAACTAAACTAAAATTAAACTATTGCTATCTTTTACTAACATACAGTTTGAGAGAAGGACGGCAACAGATAACAACTAACTTAGAAATGTCAATCCAGTTTTCGCCTTGAACATCACTGCGTTTTAGTGCACACGTTTAGGCGTGTCGGAAGATTTGTGTAAGGATTTTAGTCGTTACTAAATTTGATAATCGCCATGCTATGCTGTGAGTGATGCTTAGAGAAAAAATAAACTAATTATTCTGTTCTATAATTGAAGAGAAAATCTTCATTAAATACTTAATAAGGTTATTTGTCAAGAAATTCCATCAGAAAAGCATATCTTATTCCTTAAAAAAAAAAATTTTACAACTACTTCACTAACCCACAGACAAAGAGAAGATACCAGAGGCAGTAGACATCGATATCCGCGGTATTTACTCCACGCAGCAAGACTTCGGCATGACATTACGAGGTGCTGGTGGTAGACTCCAGAACTTTGCCACACAAAATGTTCCCAATCCAAATGGCTTGACTCCGAAGCAAGAAATGCTGGCGAGATCCGCTATCAAGTACTGGGTTGAACGGCATAAGCATGTTGTCAGGTAAGATATTCGTGGGCCAGGGTTTGAGAGTTCAAACTAAGTTCCGCAACACTTATTTGATTTCCATAAATTTCTTAAATATTTATATACGGAAATATTTTTATATATTTGTAAAAAACAATGTTGATTTAAGAAAATGAAAAAAAAAACTAAAATGTTTATTTATTCAGTGAGAACACATTTTGATGAAATATTATTTACATTAAATATTGTTATAAGGAAAACTATAGAAGTATCTTGAGAATAATAACGATATAGAATAATAAATAAAAGATGTTTGTGTTATAAACTGACCATGACTTAACACCGCTGCATACAAGGACAATGTCATCACATTAACTATGTGAGAAGCAACACTTGCATTAGTAAGGTTAATCGATAATACTATACTCAATTATAAAAAAATCGATCAAAAGTATAAAACGCATTAAAACATCGAACTTTGCGTTTTCCAAAATCACTTATTATAAGGATGAAAACAAATTCTTAAAAACAACCCAATTTGTAAAAATCTGTGCTAAATAAATGTTTGCACACAAATGGTCGAGAGCGATACCATAGAGTATGTAAGCAAGCATAGAGTACGCGCATCGCTAGTAGCCTGTTGTGCCGATCGTACGCAAATTTTTAACTGCATGTGCTACGCTCGTTTACTGATTTAAGTGATTTTCCGTGTGACGACGGACGTTTATGCGAAAATATCGACGGTTCCGATCGATATTATTATGGTATTATTAGGTTTTGAGAAAATATTAGTAAAACGGCCTGCTCTGTTTTGACACTAATTTTACGACGGTGTGTGTTTATACTGGTGCTCACAGTTCATATTATGTTATGCGATTTATCTATAGTTACCTTATTCATACTCTAGGTGTGGTACAATATGATTTTCTAGGTAATGTGAATATCTCAATGCTATAAAGTAAACCTAATGCTTCTGAAACGGAAATTAAAACCTTCACAGACCTCAGTATTTATAGATTTATTCGTTCCTAGCATCCGCAAGTCAAATGGCTTCGAGTGTTTTCTATTAGCACACTTGGGTGAACGCCAAACTATTCCTATAAAATCCTCTTTGATTATACCAGTATTGCATGACATCTAAGGTATAATAATAATAAATAGTAATAGCTATTTATTATTAAACTTAAATACAATACCAAAAAAATAATTACTGCATTTAATAGTACCAAACTTTTTTGCAAATTACCCTTTATAGATGATTTCTTAGTTTACAGCTATTTGAAAAGAACATAGTTGTAAGAATGCAGCGTAATGAGCTTCTTGCGTGCTCAACAGAATGGCAACCGATTTAGAAAACAATTGTTCTTTATAATTAGTTTGTACACAAAGGGTTCGGAGATATTTCGCTGCGGGATATTTTCTGAAATGTCGTAGATTATAGTCTTATTTTCATTTGATAGATAGTTTGATAACGGAATTGTCACATGTGGAATTCCTTTTTCATTTACCGTTGATTTTATATATGACTAGCAGGCCCCGGCTTCGCAAGGGTATTTAACAAAAACTTCAAAATTAAAAATAATAAAATAACAAAAATATTAATTTCACTAATCAATAATTTAGTTTCCAAATGCATACATGATTATGCATCTCTAAGCGATTGATAAATAAATGATAAATTAGTTATATGTAGATAATAATAATAAATAATAATACCAGCCTATAAATGTCCCACTGTTGGGCACAGGCCTCTTCTCATATAGAGAAGGAATGAGCATTGATCACCACGCTTGCTCAGTGCGGGTTGGCGATTTCAGATTCCAAATTTTGGAATCCAGGTTTCCTCACGATGTTTCCCTTCACCGATTGTCAATGATGTCTTAGAATAATTAAGAAAGTGCATAAAACTATGAAAAAGTCACATTGGTACTTGCCTATAGTGGGTTCGAACCTGCAACCTTGTGCACACAAATCCGTTCATTGAACCACTAGGCCACCACGACATATTATATGTAGATAACTTGTAAACAAATAAATGAATATACCTACCTATTATATATACCTTATAACTAAAAGTTCCAAGTACTAAACAGCGTTTATATCTTGTTACTTCAAAACTTAGCTCATTCTACAGGCCAGTGAAATATCTACCATAAATTGTATACAGAGGGCTAAGGTGGTCGTTTTGTAGATTCATATTATGAATCATAAAATGAATTGTCATTTATTTCAACATTTTATTTAAAGTTGCATTACAATTGGACGTTTAGCTATTTATAACCTATGGATTACACAGGTTATAATGTAAATGTTTACCATAAGCAGCATTTGTAGTCTAGATAATTCAAACCAGACAAGCTTACACCCCTAGCCATGTGACATTTTAATCGTTAACGTTAATAGAAACGCTTAAATGTATGTAAATTACATAATCCGACGATACGCCACGTATCTTTTGTGGATACGCACTTGACACTTCAATACAATTTTAACGTTATCTATCAACGTTAACGGTCGTACAAATGTCATTTGGCTAGAAGAGCTGCTAAAAATTGAAATATGGAAATGATTCGTAATATGATTCTGCAATAAGACCATAGTAGGCCCGTTCGAAATTTAATTGACCCCTAGCGACCGCAGAAGCACAAACTATTCTCTGTGGACCAATAATCTGCGGTTCAAAGTCGTTCCTAGTTTTCAACTTTAACAAACTTTGAGTTTGAAATTCAAAACTTAGGATTTGCGATCTGAATCTGAACTTCTAAATATGGAATTATGCTTGTTAGGTAATTGTGGTAATTTAATTAAGTTTGGGATGCTGTATTCTGAAGTTTTGTGTCTTGTTTTGGAATTATTAAATATAAACAGCTGTTTTTGGGTTAACTTCTAATCTTTAGTCTGAGTTTTGAATTACCTACTTCAAAAAAAATTGTCAGAACGTCGCCAGTCCTAAAGCGGGCTTCCTACGGTGCCTGATAAAGCAGATCATCCCGTACCGCCGACCGTGAGAAGATGCTCGTCCGTGATAGCGCAGACGAGTCTGCCCCGGTCTGTCGCAAGGCACAATTAGATTTGATTCTCAACACTCACTGCGCGGTGCGTGGCTGTACGTGGTCTTCGGCTGTGCGCGCTGGCTTAAGATGTAATTAATCTCTCTTTGTGCTCCAAATTGAATATTTTTTTAATGAGCTACAATTTTACTTTTTAATATGCTTACATATTTATTTAAATGTGGTCAAATGTGGACAACATCACATACATTGATCTGAGCACAAAGTAAGTAACTAAAGCACTTGTGTTATGGAATTCAGAGACACAACAACAAAAGTGGTTTTTTCTACAATGACCCGGCCGGGGATCGAACCCGGGACTTCAGAGCTGGCGACAACTTGAAAACCGGTGTGTACGCCACACGACCACGGATCGTTTGAATTAATAGTACCATGAGGTGTTATGTTTACTGTTCTAATGTAGTATTGACTGTTTCTTCTTCCCTTGTTATAAAACTTATATTTCTTTTGTTGTGTTTAGATTGGTGGCATCCATCGGTGACACTTATGGTACCGCTCTGCTATTCCACATGTTGGTATCAACCATCACGCTAACACTGCTGGCGTACCAAGCTACCAAGGTAAAATATCTATACTATAAAGCTGAAGAGTTTGTTTGTTTGTTTGAACGCGCTAATCTCAGGAACTACTGGTTCGAATTGAAAAATTATTTTTGTATTTGATAGTCCGTTTATTGAGGAAGGCTATAGGCTATATAACATCACGCTACGACCAATAGGAACGGAGCATAAATGAAAGATGTTGCAACGCAAACAAAGTCGCGGGGGACAGCTAGTATAAAATATTTCTGTTGTATTTATTTAATATTTATTTTTCTTGTTTAGTTTAATTTTAATTTAGGTACTATTTAAATGACGTGATTTTTTTTTATTATTAAAAAATTAACAAGTGTATATTACTCTCTCTTCTACAGATTTATGTTGCCAAAATTAATAGCTTTTAATACTAGATAACATCATCACACACCGAATTAGTGCAAAGAAAAATAAACACAAAACAACCTCCATCCATCACAACGTTATTTCTTTTGTATTATGTGCGCCAATTATTAGAGAATTTCTAGAAAGTATTTGCTCGAGTACAAAGGAATAAAACAAAAAGATTCCTTACAATGTAGGTACGTCATTAGTTATAGCCCCGGGACGATCTGTACCAGTCCGGGTCATTAAATAATCATAAATCAACATTAGACGGTAACTCTTTTGTCGGTTCAATACTGTAATCTACACTTTTTACAAGGTAAACATTTTCAAATTTTTCTTCTTAATTTTATGAAATACAAAATCAATCAAATTTTTGTCGGATTTGAAATTAATAGATAAACCTGTAACCATCTGTCGTGTTCCCTTGATATATTTTTACTATTTGCTTCACATTAATTTTCTCTTCGGATAGAAATTTCACCTGGATAATATTGATTTATGTATTTTAGGTCATCTGTACTATTTCTTTTACTAGGTATTAACATACTTCGCAAGATATTGGCTTGATATTAACAGGGGTTTCAGCAACACATTCATTCAATCAACTCCGCCTATCGCGGTCCTCTACTGGACATACGCCTCTTACAAGTCGGGCCACAACCACCCTCCAGCCACCCTCCTCCCGGTTCTTCGCCTTCTACATCCAGTCCTACCTAGCTACCCTAATCAGGTCATCGGTCCAAAGAGGTCTAGCAACACTTTATATTCATGTTAGTTTGTATATGAATATATCCCGCCGGTGCACCGCCGAGCATGCTTTAGCGAACCCGGGACTCCGGCAAAGGCAAGGACGGGGTGTTTTTAGTCGGTGCAAGTTCGACATATCCTACGTCGTGCCCTCGGTGTGGGTTAAAGTCATTAAATTTTCACGAAGAAACAAAAAAAAAAAGTCATTGCAAATAAATTTCATTTCCCAGGACTTAATATTCTTCCATCACCTCTAATTTTTATCAATTTCATTAAAATACACATCCTCAGTTCACGTTCCATTTCCTTAACTATTTATACGGTATCCTCCACATAAATATTTATTATATTATCCTCTTTTTCCGTATCTTTTATAATACTATTATTATAAATATATTTTTCCAGATAAATGGCATCAACGTGTACGCGTTCAGTACTATTGGCTACCTGAGTTACACGCTCGGACAAGTATTCCATTTCTGTATCTTCGGCAACCGGCTCATTGAAGAGGTAAATGGACCAAAATAATATTTTCTATCATATTTTCTAAAAGGATTTCTTTGTAAATCTTGGTTATTTTATTAAAGTGCAGAAATAGACGTATGGATACCTTTCTTTTAGGATAATAAATAGATACATGATGTTTTACCTTGAGTGGACACACGAAAAAAAAAACATTCTAATGACAGTACACTCAGAGAACTCTCGTCTATTGAATTTTTTGGTAGTATTATACACATACTACTTTAGATCCTCTAGATTTTCTCTATGTAATAAACCATTTAAATCTCACTCCGATGGCGAAAAATCTTCTCGAAAACCAATGTTCTTTCAAATCAGTCCACTTCTTAATGTACCAGAATTTTAAGGAACTGTCTCATTTGTTTTTATCACAGAGTTCATCAGTAATGGAAGCAGCCTACTCCTGCCAGTGGTACGACGGCTCCGAGGAGGCGAAGACCTTCGTACAGATCGTGTGCCAGCAGTGTCAGAAGGCGATGAGCATCTCCGGAGCCAAGTTCTTTACTGTCTCCCTTGATTTGTTCGCTTCTGTAAGTTTATTTGGTCATTTACTAATATTCCGTTCAGTTCTATTGCATTTATAATAATAATTATCCTACTCCTGGGCACAGACTTCTTCTCATTTAGAGAAGGAACGAGCACTGGTTATCACGCTTGCTCATTGCGGGTTGGTGTTACCAAGTTCTAGCTTTAGGAATCTATGTCTCACGATATTTCCTTCACGGATTGTCATTAGAATAATTAAGAAATTACATATAACTTTGGAAAAGTCAAAATTTTACTTGCTCTTAATAGGTTCGAACCTGCAACCCTGCGCACGAGTCCGTTCATTAAACCGCTAGGCCATCACGACACTCAAAATCTTTATTAATCATTTTTTCAGGTACTGGGTGCAGTTGTAACTTACTTTATGGTGTTGGTGCAACTGAAATAAACCCTGAAAACAAGAATCATGTTATTTTTATTTATTTGTTACGTATTAACGCATGCGGAGCAAATATTTGCAATTAAATATAAATAGAAGAAAGGAAAAATTTAAACCTCAGACAGGACTTAAACCTGTGACCATTGGTAAAACACGTTAGTCGTTTGACCAACTAAGCTACCGAGGTCACTGAATGATAGCATTTCTTTTTGCTATTTGTATTTAATAAAAATCATTTTGTTTTTCCAAATATTGTATTTATAATATTATATTTATGTTATACAACCACATGAAGAGATTGGAAATAAAAGACTAAAAAAAGTCTTTGATAAATGAGGCAAAAAAAGAAATCCATCTTGAACTGTATTTTTTTTTGGTATTTATTTTTCAAAAAATATCTATTTATTTGTTTACATTTATTTGTAAGTTATTATGTAAAAATACTTTCATATTTATTTAAAAAGTTTTAAACATTAAGGGGAAAGATTTTAATATTTTAAAATAATTATGAATAAAAAAAAAACAATTTAAATAAAAAAAGTAGCCTTTTGTAATACAATTGCATAAGGTAGATTAATTAACTTAATTCGTGAATAGATTTTGTGAATAAGTGCAAATTATATATTTTAATACATATTTAAAGCATGTTTGAGTAGATTTTAATTGCAATTTTGTATTTTTTTTACTATCTATGAACTCATTTATTTACTTATTTGTAGGAATTGTAAAATTTTCTAGATGTACCTAAAATAATTATATTTTTTTATAATTTTATTTTATTAATATATTATTATAGTAAATTTAATTCACCATTACGTAGTTGTAGGTGTTTAATACTGTGATTGTTATATTCCTATGAAATATTAAATAATAAATATGTTTAGTGTTATTATTTCAAATTAGTTTTGTATCCCAATGGCGCCATTTAGAAGAGACCTATGTCTAGCATACCCACACAAAGGCTTGATTGATTGAAATTTCTTGAAAGGTTCGTCTTTATAACCAGCGCTAAATAGAATTCGCGTCACGTGACTTAGATTAACGTTAACTATTGTAGAAATGCCAATTGGCTGTATTATGAACATCTAATTAACAAACAAGGTCTGCTTACACGAGTCCTTAGCTGGAGATAGGTCTCTTGCAAATTGTGTTATAATACCAAATATTTATAGTTTTAAAGAAATTACGTACAAATGAGCTGTAAATTTCTATTAACCTAGATCTTAGCGCATCTAAGGATAGTAGGTACAAATATATTCTCGTACCTACGAATACTAGGTATTCAACAAGTCTAGGCAAGCCACGTCGCAATACGACGGCGTTCCTGTGGGAAAAACTCTCATTTTATTTTATCAACGTTGAATGGAATACATGGATGTAAGAAATGTATTTATTCTGGGGTATTGGATAACTTGATAATATCGTTAGGTGTTATACAAATTTTGGTCTTAGGTAAAAAAGCAACAGGGATCGGACTATATTTTTATTTACACGTCACATAGATAATATAAACAAAATATAAAACACATATTTTTTTCTTTTTTTTAAATAAACAAACGATGAAGAAGATACAGTGAACTGAAATGTCGCGTGACGTCACTTGTGGCTAAAATTTTTACCCAGAAGTGAAGTCACAAACCCACACTCCAGAACTTCATTTTTCATTGATATGATAAAAGAAGAAATACGAGTTTTTTTTTCTCTTATTTTTTATCTAAATTATTTAGACTAAATAGTTATTTCCTTTTCATACCCAGTCCGCTCTCCTATTGTCGTAACTTTCCAATATTTGATCGAGTCTTTTCAGAATCTAAGTTATGCGTTGGAAGATAATCCGCCATTGGTTACCCTAATTCTGTAAGGTTTGACGTAGTCGGGTAAAAACAAGTTCAATTCCGAGTATAGAAAAGTGAGGTTTATATCCAGTATTTGTCCAACAGGTTGCCCTATTGTCCAAGTGGTGTTCTAGGTACACAACAAATATTTGTTTCATCATAATCAATCGTCTGTTTACAGATGTTAGATGCGGGACAGCTTATATAAATTTCCATATAAATTGCTATTTGTTTAGGGCAATTAAATAAAATAATGTAGGTAATTTTAGCGAAATAAGAAGGCGTCGTAAAAGTAAAACGGCGCGGCGCCGGACTAAGATACGTCACCGCGTCGTGTACATATAAGGTGCCGCGTCGTGTTGAGCGGATGCACGATACAGCGCCGCGCCGTGTTGAGCGGATGAACGATACAGCGCCGCGCCGTGTTGAGCGGATGAACGATACAGCGCCGCGCCGTGTTGAGCGGATGCACGATACAGCGCCGCGCCGTGTTGAGCGGATGCACGATACGGTGCAGGATAGTACCACGTTTACGACACCGTGTCATTCAGGCACTGCCTCGTTTCCGCCATCTTGAACAAAATAACAGTACGAACTGACTGGCTGGCTAGGTTTTTGCGACGTTGCAGTGAATTTACGCGGCGCCGCGCGTCGTGTCGCACAAAGGCGCTGCGCTGTGGTCATGTGGCCATACCTTAATGACTGATTCTCGACAAAGGCTAAAATGTCAGCTCTTAGTTTATTTAAACATCACAACCGCTGTTTGTAAACTTTTCCTTTGGCAGCGTTATTCGCTTAGGTACCTATGGAAAAATATATAATGAATACCTATAATTAAGAACAATTTTTAACAGTGAATATAATATCTTTAACCGATTTTTAAACAACAAGTCGATGTGTGGCAGTACAAGTTGTTACAATTTTTCCGATGCAGGAAGTAGAAAGATGCTATTGCAAGCTTAAATGGGTGCATACGGCACCCATTTAAGCGTGTGCTAGTACAGTTTCGTCAAAGAGAACGCAGTACAAACATTGACGAGGTCAGCCGAACAGAGGGTGAGCGTGGCAAACAAGTAGTCTTTTGATTTCAATATACTTTAAGGTGCGGTTACACGAACAATTGAACTTAGGTAATTTTTATTTTTATTACGAAAATCTTTTTGTTTTTAACGTGTTTTTAAAAAATAAATATCTAGCCATATAAGTTTTTTTTTATATACAGAGTACACACATTTTTAAATGACACAATGCCATATCCTATATTTCATACATTCATGTTAAAAGCGCATTCTGTAACGAGCTTTTAAATCTTTTATACTTTTGTTCAAAGCTGAAAGAGAGGACTTTGTGTGACACAAATTGATGCGGTACTTTGTTACTTACACTGTGCTTAAGGAGTACGTTGTATTGTAGGATACTTGATAGGAAGATATTTCTATATTGTGACGTAGGATATTTTAAAAGGATTTCTGTTTGATAGGATCTTAAAGCTGGCTTCTCAAGGCGCGTGGTATCTCGAGTTGTGCCGCGCCCTGCGACCGAGCTTCATCATGCGCGCTCGGCGCCATACCTAGTGGCGCCGAGCCACTGCCTGCACACTGAAATGAACTGGAGTAGTTTAGTTAGCTGTATATTCACACTAACAATATTAAAACAAAATGTTAGTCGTGTAACTATTTTAGAATAAAAAATGGGCTAGCAACTATGTGCACTATCAAACAATTTCAAAACCATTGTAGTTAACAAACCAACCAACCGAATTCTGGATCCATCGTAAATGTATGAAGAGAGTATGGAATTGGCAATGGCTGGGATTCAAACCGGACGGTAAAATTTCACGAGGATGGATATTACGCCTCAATCACCACACTGCAGGATTATTGAATGTCCAAATACCACCGGAAAATGGCTTTGTACCTAGCCATGGCATTTTAAAGCCATGTATGTTTGCGTTTAATTATTTTATTAGTTACTTTAGCTTTTGCCTGCGGCTTTGCCCGCATGAGTATCGGTTATAGCTGCAAAAATTACTCTATGTCCTATATCAGGATCCAAGCTTACCAAATACAAAGTTACATTAGAATCGGTTCAGAGGTTTAGTCGTGAACGCGTAACAGACAGACTGACTGAGTTAATCTCGGGTTAGTTACACTATTTATAACTCAAGAACGAGTACACCGATTTTCGTGATATTTGATTGACAGCTAGTTTACCATATGAAAAAATAAATGATATCTACTTACTTAAAGAATAAAGAAGAGATGGGGCAGACGGATGGCCCTGGAGGAGGACCACCTCTTCTTGGGGTGAGAACTTTGAGGATCTTGAGGTTATCCCGCCAGGGGTGACCTGTGCCCTACTCTTCAATAAATTTTAATTCCAATACAATCCCAAATGCAAAATTAATTTAAGTTTAAAAATAAAGGAACAAAACATTGACTGTATTTTTTGTATTGTGTATTGTTTGTGTGCGAGCTAAATGAATATCAATTTTGTAATGGCATTATATTAGAATTAAATATTTAAGAGGTGGCTCTTGCGGACCTCTGGACGACTGAGAGCTGTTCGAGGTGAAGCAGGATAAGAGTTAACTACAATAATTACAAGCATAGGGGTAGCCTTTTCTCACCAATGGAACAGCATAGGCTGACGAAGTTGGAGTATGAACGGATAACGACAATGTGAAAACATTTATATATGTGTGAATCTATATTCTTTAAAACCCATAGCAACAATTTCACAGCATAATAGGCATGTTTCCTGTTTATTTTTTTAATGTCCGTCTTGTAGATTAATGAATTTTATTGGACACGTATTTTTTCATTTTTCCTGCAAACAAAAAATGATCAAAATACAGAGAACGGAAGTTACGCGTGACGTCACTCCTCGCTACGATTTTTAGCGAGGCGTGGCGTCAGAAGCCCCCACTCCGAAACTTTAAAGCGGTGTATCTTTGTATTATTTTATTGTTTTGATAAAAGAAAAAATACGTGTCTAATATTTTTTTATTATCTAACTGACGGACTAAATAGATTTTAACTTTTCATACCCAGGAAAAATCCCTATTCACGAGAATATAGTGCACAATACAATAAATTTAGCTTTACAGCCACAGAGGTAGTTTTAAAACACAGATTTATTGTAAACGTCATCAATATTCACGTTTACGCGCAGCATTCGCGTAACGAGTGGTTGTACTGTATTTTTAAAAACGGCTTTGTAACGAATTTATTCGTGGTCGTATAATCTAGGTTTTAAATAAATGTATTTTGTGTGCTACACTGCGTACTTACCTATATATTTTTATTAATTTTATCTTTTGATAGTTTTTACACAAGTTATAGTTTTAACACAATGTTATGTTTCTATCATCGTTATATATCACTTCTTAATATCCGATCTACATAATGCACAGGGTGTTGTTACCTAAAGTTTACGTCTATCCAAAAGGGGTGAAGAGAACATTTGGTAAAGAATCAACTTACAAAAATTTTGCTGAAAATGAGTTATTTTAATAATTGATATCAAATTTTTCGCATCAAAAATCATAAACCGCTAAAACGATGTAGTTATACTTTACATTTAGCGAATGTCGTAATAAGATATTGATTTTTGTTGCGATTTACCAGATGTAGGTACTCATCACGCCTTTGGATAGATATAACCTTTCGGCAACACTATATAAGTATTATGTATATCGGATATTAAGAAGTGTTGTTCATTTGCCTTACAAGATTTTATCTACAAAGAGACACATTCACAACACGTAGTTTCAATCTCGGTAATAAAATAATTGATTTGAAATTGTGTTCGCTCTGATAAGTACTACCTATTAGATAAATGTTCTTGTGTAATGTAAGGCGCCCTAAGACAAATAATATCACTACTACTAGCTGTACCCCGCGACTTCGTCCGCATTTTTTACTTTCATGGGTTACGTGTGTTTTGCGCGAAACCATAATTCTTTTTCTAAAATAAAAATACATATGAATGAATAATATAACCTCAGTCTATAACCTCAGAAGTAAATAATATTTTACCCGTTTTTGTAACATTTTTGATTGATGCTCCGCTTCTATTGTTCGCAGCGTGATGTTATATAGCCTAAAGCCTTCCTCGATAAATGGACTATCCAACACAAAAAGAATTTCAAAAAGTAGTTTCTGAGATTAGCGCGTTCAAACAAACAAACTCTACAGCTTTATAATATTATTATATATTAAATTATATATAGTATAGATAATATTAAGACGTTGTATCAAGCGATCATACATCTTCTTAATGATACCTCTTCATCATAACCAGCTCTGGTGGACAACCTCATTTATACTATTCTTTATATTTATGAAATGAACACAGAAACACTCTAGTGACAATAGAGTTGATTTTAAGGTCAAACTAGAAATATTTTTAAGCTATTGCAATGGTATTTTACTCTACAAGAAAGTACTATAAGAAAGGGAAGAAATTCCACCCCCAAATACTGAACGAAGCTTTAATTTAATACGTTCTTAAATATATATCTGTCGCTAATTTACATTTTAATGTGTAACCTTTTAATTCGATTAAATACACGTAGAACTAAGCGTGTGTAATTGTTTTGTTTTTAATGTTTCGTGATGTAAATAAAATACCCGAAAAAATAATTACGGATGCGTATTAAAATATTTAACTTTATGCTTATAAAAATAAGGTTCAAAACTCGCCAACCTTTGAGACTTTCTTATACCTACGTATATAAGTACCTACCTATTATAATCAAGTCAACACATTTACTACGTACGAGTGAACTCATAAATAAAGTTATATCATCGTGATAAAGCACCATGAAATTAAGTCAGTAAATATTCATTTCCGCACGCCATTAGCTTGAGAGGTAAGTTTTACGAGTTGGTAGCACAATACATGCTTCAGTTTTTAAGACCGCTTCACATATTTCCCTGGCCATAAAATTGTGCATTTAACCTGCACGGATAAATGTACAATTTTATGGCCAAGCGGCAGGTTTTATAAACTGCACGGATAGCTGAGTGATAGGTCACCACGCCAATTACCACTGTGTGCGACGTGCTGCGGGTTCGATCCTTGTGCGGACAAGCAATTGTGTGAACCACATGTGCTCGTTCCAAGTCTGGGTGTCCTTTGTGTATGTGAATTAAATGTTTGTAAAACCCCCGCGATAAACGACCAGTACATGGGTGAGAAAATTCGGTAAAGCGATCAGCTGATGCGATGTTAATACGAAAAGGATACTAAAAAAAAAACTAATTCCATTTAAATGTATCCTTTAGCGTCTTGACGTCATTAAACTAATCCATGGTTTTTACCTTCGGACATGTGGTTTACAGAAACACATAGGGTTTGGTCGTCTAAAATGCAATTTGTCCTCTCCTGTGGTCCTCTCAAACATTTTCAACAATCCGATAATCCACTGAACCGTAGATAGGTCCGGTAACGCTTGAAAGGATTTACTCGATCACGCTTCCATTGTTGCCAAAACGTCGAGTTTCCGCAACAGCCCATAGGTCATAGAATCCCTATTATGACAATTTTAACCATTATTGTTCCAGGAATAAATAAATAAATAAATAAAATGTGGACAACATCACATACATTGGTCTGAACCTAAAGTAAGTAGCTAAAGCACTTGTGTTATGGAATTCAGAGACAACGAAGGTACCACAAACACCCAGACCCGAGACAACGTAGAAAACTGGTTTTCTACATTGACCCGGCCGGGGATCGAACCCGGTACCTCAGAGCTGGCGACACCTTGAAAACCGGTGTGTACGCCACTTAACCACGGAGGTCGACATTGAATGAAGATATACAGTCATGTTATCTGTCTGTAAAGCTCTCTTCAGGCTAGATACCTAGTAGTTACGACAGGTGTACTCTGAGCAAGACAGTTAACCTCGATGCCTTCTTTATACCTACACACATTTCAGTACAGTAGCATGAGCTGCTATTTCACTATGATGATTTTACTGGGTGAAAACCTAATGACTTTAAACCACAACGAGGGCACGACGTAGAGATAAGTCGGATTTGCACCGACTTAAAACTCAACGGTCCCGTCCTTGCCATTGCCGGAGTCGCGGGTTCGCTTAAGCATGCTGGGTCATCATAGACGATTCTTTAGTGTCCTATGAGCAAGCAGGTGAATATATTCGTGGGTGATGTGCTGCACAGTGCTAATTGACGTGATGACCTATACAATTCGACTATCCGTGCAGTCCATTACTCATTAGTATATCTTCATGAAACCAGATTTGCTTGCATTCCTGAAGCATTTTCTGCTGGCTTTTGAGTACCGTTGATCAAAACGGAAGACTTAAGCAGAAATGCGAAACGTACAAGTATACAAAAATAAACACTTTATAGTACTGTAGGTATGTATACTTGGTATACAAGTAAAGGAGTGATATTTGAGTGTTTCTCAAACTTGAAATACCTATATGTTTGGACCTTCTTTTTTGTGTCCAGCCCCTGTAGACATGGGATCCCCAAAGAGGACGCAGTTGAGGTCATCAATTTGAACTGTCTTTCACCATTTCATTTCATTTTGGATGTTTGTGATACCTTTGTTGTCTCTGATTCCATGTGCTCTAGCTACTTACTTTGGGTTCAGAGCAATGTACGTGATATTGTCCACATATATTTATTTATAGATATTTTAAATATCTTGATAGTTTGAGGTCCTCAGTCCTAAACATACTCTCGTTGGATTTAGCCTCGCGTGAATGTGCACGATGTGTGACGTCAAGCCCGCCATTGTTGTGTTCAGCTGGCAACATCGCATTGGATGCACTGTGTCCACTTATCGGATTGAATGGAATCTGCTGGGACACGTTCTATCGACATGTTTGGAAGTAAGAGGATTAGAAAAAGTGGATTATAGTTCACCTTTGCTCCAAACAGCATTAAAGTCCATTGCGTAGTTATAAAGACCTAAGCATACAGAAAATAGGAGGGAGTTTTATACGTATGTCATTGTAAACATATATTTTTTGTAATTTGAATACATTTAACTTTCTTTGAGTGCTGTGTGTACTTAAATAAATAAAGAAGTTTTCTGCCATTAAAAAAAAGTGTACTTTGATAACCTGATATTGGATCATTTTAAGATGGACTGTTCATTAGTCATAACTATTTCGTTTTTCTTTCATAAATCCAAAAAAAATCTTCATTTAATTTCTGTATAGTAAAGATTAGTTAACAAATTCTCTCCCTGTATTTTAATTAAAACTTTGAGATACTGGACCGTTTAAATGTAAGGTCGGAATTACACAGCTGAAAAGATGAATTAGTGAACCAATTTATCATTTTCTAGCGTTGATTAAAAAGAATATGCATTTAAAGAAGTATGTTTGAAGTAAAATTTGCTATTGTAATCATTTTTGTAATGTTTTAAGAGATAACCGTAAATTCGTTATGTATTATTAATATAATACCAGCCAATAAAATGTCCCACTGCTGTGTGCACAGGCCTCTCCTCATTAGAAGGAACGAGCATTGATCACCACGCATGCCCATTGCGGGTTGGCGATTTCGGTTCCAATTTTTGGAATCCAGGTTTCCTCACGATGTCATCCTTCACCGATTGCCAATGATGACGTAGAATAATTAAGAAAGTACATACCTATAACTTTAAAACAGTCACATTGGTACTTGCCTGTATTGGGTGCGAACCTGCAACCTTGTGCACACAAGTCCGTTCATTGAACCGCTAGGTCCCCACGAAATTTCGGCTAGCGTGAATTTAAAAAAGTTGTCTTAGAAGAGAAATTATGTACTCCGGTCCTTACTGAACCAAGTATTATGGATATAATTGATTACTCCAAAAATGCTTAATTTTCAACTTTGTTCGAGGTAAATGAAGTTATTTCAATTAAACGCTTTTGTATAACATTCGTGTTTCGTTACATTAAGTTTTATTGAAATTAATTTCCCCGGAAGTTAGATTAAATAATTAAGTTTGAATACCTTTATTATCTTACTTCTTACTTGATAACATATTTATAATTGAGAAAGTTTGGGAGGATGTTTGTTACTCAATTACTTTAAATGAAATTCGGTTCATAGATAGTTAATTACCCGGAATAGCGTATAGGCTACTTTTCATTAGCATCATTATCACTATTTTAATTAACACGCGGGTGAAACTCCCATCTGATAAAAATAACAATTTATGTAAAGTAACATAAATTGTTATTTTTACCATTAACCAATTATTGTATCTCACAGTAAAAAGCATTGGTGCAAGCCTGAATTTAAATAGAAAATTGTTAAACTTAAGATAGTTATAATATTTCATTGTTCTTGTTTAATCATTGGAAGGTTAGATAAACTTTGTCTGTGTAACCCTATACTCTGGTTGAGTAAACCGGTCAGGAAACCATATTTAGTGTTCAACAAAGCTTTTAGCTATCGGCACATCAACGTGGCTTGTTAGTGCAATCTCCTATCATTTAGGTACTCTAGAGTTGAGTTACTAAATTGCCAATAACAGTACTCGTAAATCTTAAATCAAATAGAGAAGCTCCGCCTTTTTAAATTCAATTAAATTCATTTATTTGCAAGAATATTCTACATATATAGGATGTTACATTATTACATATTAAACAGTACTTAATATTCTGCCATTGTAGGGAATGCAAATATTGTTAAGTAGTCATCATCATCAAGTACTTATAAGAGAAAGAAAATTATTAAATTATTAATATCAATTACAAAAATTGTTAAGATGAGATGCATGTCCGATAAAAAATATGTAGTTGGGTGAATATCAACAAAGTGATTTTTTTTTCAATTTTGGTGGCAAATTTTTTTCTTCAGTTTTCGTGAAAAATAAGGACTTGTTATGAAAATAGAAAGTCTAAGTTAGAAGGATCTTCATGAGGTCCTAGAATATCTCAATAACTTCTTGATTTATTTAGTTAAAAGTCTAGTGTTGCCACCAAAATTGAATATTGGCCACCAAAATCGAAAGTGCCCACCAAAACTAAAATTAGTAGCACCAAAATTGGATCTCTGAAATAAACCTCTCTTACTAACAAAGTTCTATGTTCCTTATCACTCAAATTAAGGTTAATAGAACTCTCTATCGTTAAAAAAATATTTATTATTTCTTTTATTCTTTATTTGGCTGCTAAGCACCAGACGAGATCAATGGTTTGTAAAATCAGTCTTTAAATCTAAAAAAAGAATAGGTATGTCATTTTAAATATAAATCTTTACTAAAAAAAACTTAACAAGAAAACAACATGTACAGTACTTACATCTACGTGGAGCTTGACTGCAATAGTTACAATCAGATTTCAGATCAAATAGTCTTTAAAGATTTAAAAAAGAAAATAAAAACTAGAAAACATTACACATTACTAATATCCAATAGGAACTTGACTGCTATAGTTACACAAAATAGTTACAAGAGTTGCATGGAATAACAAACTTATTTGTGTTATCTTTCAAATAATAAGTAACGTAATCATTATTTTGTAGATTCTTTGAATCGATGCCCTGAAATATAAAATGTATGTCTTGTATTGACGACTGAATGTTTCCAGAGTGCCGCACTCTGTCGGTTCTTAGTGTTTACCATCAAGGTATTCGGTGGAATTGTCAATGCAATGAGGCTCGGCGCAAAGCAGTGAACGGAGCGAAAGTCGGTGCTTGGAACATTTGGTCCAAATAACTTCTTGAACTTTCATAGTTCTAAGAAGAGGTTATAACTGACTAGGAATAAGTTAGTCCTCTGTAATTTTGTAGTCTTCCACGCGTTCAATTTTTATTGACTTTGTATTGTCTTTCAGGCTTTGAATGAGACTATCAATGTCCGTAATGTCATTTCCGTACGCTACAAAAAAGTTCCGTTTAAAACATCGCCAACGCCGTCAGGTGCACTCTCATCATGACCTCATTTGCAGTACTACACAGGTCAGATTTGGACAATAGGAACAGAACTGGGACATTGTATAGAATATGTTTTTATTTCGATATTATGCAAAAGGTGGATCTGAAGCAATGTGTGAGGTGGATATCTCAGGATGTAGGTATTTTGTTATTTTCAGATAGTATTGGAACTATCTGGAGCCCACACTCACTGCGGAATCGTCATGCTGCAAAGAATCTTGTCGTTTTTTTTTTGGTGCTGTCTCTTCCTTTCTCTTTTTCGTAGTGTTTCAGTCTGTTCAGGATTGCCCTTTATTCTTGCTTTTCTTCTTATTCTTTTTAATCTTTCTCTTTCTTCTTAATTTTGCCATTATACATTTATATAAAATATGAATAAGAAACGTTATTATTACTGAGCCACTATTATAATAATAGGTGTTACTTGACTGCCAAGTTTATAACATTTAACTGTTTGCTAATCAAACTGTCTTGCAAAGAAAAAAGATGGTAATATAGGTACAAAAAATACATATACAGTTTATATTTAAAACTTGGTGGGTCAGTTTCAATTTCGGTGGCGTGAAAACGCCACCAAAACCACCAAAATTGAGCCACCGAAATTGGAACCAGGCAAAAAAAAAATCTTTAAAAATAGGGGGTTTAGGCAACGGTTAAATTAATATTAAATTTTTTTTCGTATCCCTAATTACTATCTGTAACGTGTAGCTCATTTTTAAAACTCTTCAAAATTAACAGGAAAACTATCCACCAAAAATTGAACAATTCTTGTCCCCCGTGCCACCCAAGGTGATACTTACGTTTTTTGGAGGAAACCACAGCAATAATCACACACATATTACGCGCAAGTGCAGACGCACAACCGAGATATACTAGAAAGTAAACCGCGATTTATCGCACACGCAGGAAATTTCATGTTATAGTAAGTTGAATAAGTACCACCAAAATTTTGATTTTTGCTTGGACAAACTTTAATCGATGATCCTGAGCTTTTAAATTAGATTGTCTCATATGGTATATTAGTTTTAAGATAATGTGTCTTATGCATATACTAAAAAAATTGTTTATTTTTAATTATACCTTAAATTGTTACTTTGGTGAAAGCAATTATATAAAAAAATGGAGCTGGGACAAGCCACCAAACTTGAATTTTAAGGCAATTTTTTTTTTCCTGAGTATTTAAATGCACTTAAGAAAAAAAAAATTGTGGCCCTAATTGAAAAGGGATACGTGGTACACCATAAAAAAAAATCAGCCACGTCCTATCATTTAACAACACGATTCTCAGCGTGGACACGTAAAATTTGGCGTTTTGATATTCACCCAGTTAATTAATGTTATTTTTATGTCAATATTTATTAATACAAATACATTAAAGTTATGATTATAATATTGTAATGGCTCTCCAAGAACTCTGATACAGAATAAAAACATTTTTCCAACAACCACCCTTTTAGTTTTTTTTATATGGACTTTTTGAAGTCAGGGTCTTATATCTTGCGATTTGGTGGATTTTTGTTTATTTTTACCGGTATATCCAATCAAGTGAAAAGCAGTTTACCTGAAGTAACTGAAAATAGCTTGCTATAAACCTTTTTATCTTTTCTAAGGGCTGATTTTTTTCAATGCCAGATAATTTTATCAGAAGAATAATTTTGAATTTTTGACAGTTAATCAATACAAAATCTGTCAGATGAGAATTTTAATTTCACAAAAAAATCATCATCATTTTTACTGGTGTAATAAAATTGATATCTGACACATTTTGTATAAAAGAACTGTCAAAAGTCCAAAATTGTTCCTCGTTTAAAAATAACTTCCGTTGGGAAAATCCGCACTAAGATGTCTAAACATTTTCGCTATCTACATTTTCTTCTTATAAATCGATAGGACCTAAAATATTGGGATCTACAATCGCATATGTCACAAGGCACTAGGGTCGAAGATTTATCTCACGGCCCATTTATTTGGGACGCACCCGGGGTATAGGCAGGTGTTCTATAAAAGGTTACAAATAATTTTGTATTTTGTGTTGTCGTATATAAAGGTTATTTTTGGTTAATGGTCCATATGTAAGGTATCAAAGGTTTGTTTAGAAGGTAAGTTTTATAGAATTGTAGATCACGAAGCGATAGTTGATGCTAAATAGTTTTGAGGTACTGACAGCAATAAAAGTTGATTAACAAAATAAGATTTACGAAACAATTAAACTATTTGTTTACCGACTTTATAAGTGGTTATCGATTTGTCTGTATGTTTTTGTTCCTTTTTTTATAGTAATGTTTGTTCCGGGATGTTACCGGCAATTGTGGATCAATATCGAAAAATCTTCTTCGAGAATTCAAAATCGATTCAGTAGTTTGGTTTTTAAATAAAAATTTAACAAGGAATGTCAAATCTAAATTACGTAATAAAAATACTTAAATTTTTGTCTATAGGTTGAATATAAGAAATAATTTATCGTTTTTGTATTACTTTTAACAATATTTTATCATTCTTCTTTGTAGGTTTTTAATATAATTCACATATGTTAAAAAAGTTCGTCCATACACAGTCAGTGTTCTTTCTTGCAATTTTTTTTTATATTAAAGTCAGGTTTTTTACATTTATAAATCAATTGTATATAATTATATTAGCTATAATGGCCGTTCGTGATACGGCTATTTTGTTTCGTTGTCGCAATAACTTATAAATATTTATTGTGCCATTTTTCCTCGGGGGCTAAAAAGGCAAACAATATAAGCTAGTATGGTGCCCATTATATATTTATTCATAAAAAAAATTAACCCTCACCTTACAAAAACCCTATAAAGCCATAAAACAGATTGTGATAACGGCAGGAGCTCTTTATTATATCATACGGGTCATTTGTTGCCAAGCCTTTTGCAGACGGGAGAAATGAGGCCTTAGGAAATGAGTTTCTATCATGATTTATTATTAAGGCTCTTTATTATGTCTATGGTACCTGTCTTATTATGATGACAAAGACTTGTACAGTTTCGATAATGTGCGAGCCTTGATCATCACACTCATTTTCAGGTTGACGATTAGAGTTTTCTTCACGGTTTATCTAAGTCCAGAACTCGTCAAAAGTTCTAGAAATCTTGAATTTCCATCTGTTTTTGTCGTTGCTATCGTCACAGAATTATCTTATGATACTTTTCACACTAAACATCTGTTTAGGTATTTTGAGAATTTGAATGAACATCGACTTTTGTTGCTTTTTTAACGCTTTACAGCAACATAATCCATTCTTATTCTCTGCATAATAATTTTATTATCTTCTATACTATAGGTATATAAAACTAAGTGGGTTTCGTTAATTAATCAAGAACGGGTGGACCGATTTTCATTATGTTTTAATTGTGTTTTATTCCTCTCCATCCGGAATAACAGAATAGCTATAAAGTCATCGAAAATGTCCTGAAAAAAAATCATTGTGATTTTTACTTACGTGGGTAAAACCGCGAGGCACCGCTAGTGTTGTAGTAACAATAAAAATGTCTCTCAAGCACCACAACCACAGTGTCTGTTTAATAACCACAGTTTATCTTTGTACACAAAGTATTTTCGTTTTAAATTTTGGGGTATAATGTAAAACCGGGTCCGCAGTCTAGTAGTCACTAGTCAACAAAAGTTTATTAGTACCTTACGAACTGTCATTTTCAGAACATTCATATAAACTGTTTTGGTGTTATGAAAGCGTTCAAAATGATTCGAAGAACAGACGCTACTATTTAGGATCTCAATTTCCATATTCTTTTTCGCCTTGAACATCAGTGTGTTTTTGTGCACACGTTTCTGCGTGTCGCTAGATTGGTATGAGAATTTTAGTTGAAACTAAATTTGACAGCTCTAATTTTCGTCTGTCCTTTTCTAATTGTGTACAAGTGAAAAAGATACCGATGGCCTAAAATAAGTCTAGTGTGGGTTTAATAGAATCGGGGCCAATATCCATCAACTACTGTTCCTAAATAGTTCATACCATAAATCCCTTTTCATGCCCAGGTAGTAGAAAACTAGAATCCCGTTTATCTAAGGCTTCGGATTGGGAAGCCCTTGAAAATCCCGGTCGGAAAGATTTAATATGGCGGAGCTGATAACTTGAGCGCAAAATATTGAAAGTTCTAGGTTTTCTTCAGAGCAGGTACTAAAGGATATCCCTTCGTCGAAGTTACTTTTGCGTGATAAAGGGACTTGAAGCTTGAAAATTGGCCTTTAGAAGGTGTAGTCTATGTATCTCAAGTTAGAGATTTGTAGAAAAATTTGGGAACTTGTCCTTTTTAACTTACATTTGAAAAAAATACCGTTTTTTTGCCTTTATGGATACCTACTCGTTTCAAATTTTAATATCTACTGTAGCATTTATACCTACTAGAAACATATTATACGGGGGGTTACTAAAAGTTAATATCAATGCAAAAGGGGTGAAGATTAAATCTGGTATAGTCAGTTTACAAAATTTCAGTTTAAAATTAGTTAATAAAATTATATACATCCCTATTTTAACATCAAATTATTCGACGCCAAAAATCATAACAAACGTGTCACCGCACTACGAGGGTCAATATCTTATTACGTCACTCCCTAAATGTTAAGATACATCAAATATTTAAGTAACTCATCTTGAGCGCTTTTTTTTTAAACTGACTCTATACCAAATTTATTCTTTACTCTTTTTGGATACGTAAGTATAACCTTTCGGTAACGCCCTGTACAATATTTTGAAGCAAAATTGAATTTCTGCATCCTCAAAAACCATTTCTGTAGACTAGTGTGGGGAACATATTCAATGCATTTTATTAAATAGTTGGAACACAATAATGTCAAGTGCTGGCAATCGAAATTCCCGTTCAAGAATGTCTCAATGAGGCTTCGGTATTTGAAATAGAGGTTCTGTGAAAACATAGAACCTTAGTTTTTGGGCTGGCCCGTTATTTGCAATTTTGTTTTTTATGGTTATCTAGAGAAAACTTTTGTTAAACTCACATTAAATTGAAAATTATGAATTACTAGCTGTCCCCCGCGACTTTTTCCGCGTGTTTTAGTTTCAACGGTTTTTCATATTTGCAACATTTTTCAATTATGCTTCACTGCTTTTGGTCGCAGCGTAATGTTATATAGCCTATAGCCTTCCTCGATAAATGGGTTATCCAACACTGAAATATTTTTTCAAATCGGACCAGTAGTTCCTGAGATTAGCGCGTTTAAACAAACAAACAAACGAACTTTTCAGCTTTATATATTAGTAGATTATAAGAACTCGTGATTTATTTGTGGATGATAATATTTTTAATTTTTAAGTTTTCTCATACGTATTTGAACTCTACGTGTGTTTCCACAATCTTATTGTCGTTTAAAATATTTACAATACAAATCTCCCGAATTGCTGGTAAATTGACAATCGTTAGGGATCAGGGATTGTTGGCTGTTCGGATTACAACGATATGGAAGTTAATTGAGGTGGGATGTTTGATTATGTTTTTTCACACGTGAGTGTTGGCTGTGATTAGAATGCCTGATTCTCCATTTTTAAGGCTCTGTACCTTAAAGATCAGCGACGTTGTATTACGTTTCTTTTAACAAAAGTTTTAAAAGTTAATATTCTTATATATTTAAGGATGCATATTCAGTGAAGTGCATTTGGCTATAATGGAAACCAGTTTAAACATACCGTAACAAAGTTAAAGATGTAGTTGACACAAAAATAAATTCAGAATTCAAAACAAACGAAGCACGAACAAAAAAATAAATGATCATAATTATTTAAGAGGAAAAAAATGGCGTCTACTTGAATTTCAGACGAAGCGGCGACGGAGGCAAACAATATTAATAAAGAAACCCATAAATTACTGTATCCATTACCTAATTTCGAGAAAAATAACAGTTCGTTAAGAAAATAAAAAAACTTTTTGACAATTCGGCTGATTCACAGTTTTTCATAAAAATAAATTATGGATGGGAGTGTTTTAGCTTAGTATGAGTGCTTGCTTTACATGTTTGGGTAAGCTATAGGAATTATTATTTATTGTATTAAAATTTAAAATGGACGAATTGTCTTAAATGGACGGATGAGAAGTAAACTGTTTTATTTTTTACAAGGGTTGTGGAGATGACATGTTAAAGACTAAATTTTCAACAAAATTGACTTCGTATAAAAA
Organism: Diachrysia chrysitis; assembly: GCA_932294365.1. Classification (NCBI taxonomy): domain Eukaryota; kingdom Metazoa; phylum Arthropoda; class Insecta; order Lepidoptera; family Noctuidae; genus Diachrysia; species Diachrysia chrysitis. Next base: position 4,020,680 of record OW028660.1, on the reverse strand, counting down.
TTAAGGAACTTAAATACCCGATTGTAGAGGTATACAGCTAACGCCAAATGAATTACTTCTTTAAAATGTGGTAGAATCCTGAACAGAAAAATAAACGGTGTAAGCTTTACTAGAAATAACTAATATATATGGGTATTTCTTATGAAATCTCAAAATTTGAGATATTATTGAAATTTCTTTTTTTTTTTATAAACTTAGATATTTTTTTGCAGAGATCAGAAAAGTTGCTTTTAGAGATCTGTCCAGGGGTATTGGTCTTCCATATTTTTGTATATAACCTATGAAAAATGAGGTTTTAAAAAATAAATAAATGAGGGAATGATTAACGGAGTGAGGGAATGATTTATTATTATATTATAGTAAAAAACAACATGTACAAATGAAAGAAATTATATATTTTTTATTAATATATATCAAACAATGAAATATCATATTCTGAAGAAAATCAACTCAAAACTTTGTACTTATAGAACATAAACAATCTTTTGTACTTATAGAAAATGACCAACATAAATATATATAAACCCAAAAAAATAACAAATATACTACTATAGAGGTAACAAATGTTTTTATCTTTATACTTATTACTATTTATTTTTAAACTTTGTACTTAGCACTTCTCCAAAACTTAAATTAAAACATCTTCATATTTATTTATTAAGCATTAATTATTATTAATATTAACCTAAATTAGTCTTTTCTTGGAGTTTTTTGGTCTTTGAGATCAATGAGTTATTCAATCTTAATTTTAACATCACTTGTAGAGTCATCTAACTCTGTAATAACGTAATTCCCCCTTTTAACTAACTTTGGCGGCTTTATTTTCTGTATCACATCTTCCCATTTATATAATTGCTCATCTTTAATATTAGGCCATCTCCAAAACTTCACACCTTGCTTCATGCACCTAACCATCAAACCATCTCCAAAAACAGATAGAACTTCTCCGGGATACTTTGACGTGCCCCATTTAATCAGGACATGATCTCCAATGGTAACATTCTTATCATTGTCGGAGACAACAGTAGATCCCTCATTTTCTAAATCAATTGTATCATTTTCTTTTAACATTTCAGTATGATCTTGAATGCGCGAAGACGACGCTGGAGACAGTTGGTAATTATGCTTCATTATATCCAATTCCATTGACTTTTGAGGGGATTTGCTACGCCTCTTAGTAAATCGATTACTGCGGTGTTGTTGAAAATACCCCAAATGATAGTGGGTACAAACTTCTTCGCAATCTATGCATGAAAGTCTTCTGCACTGTAAGGTGTTGTGAAAAAATACGAACTGGCGTATTTTTTGTGTTCCCCGGAAAGTAGGAATAGTTTTGGACTGTTTTATGAGATCATCCATCAGCGAAATATCTGCTGTGGTAACTTCAAACAATAAAATAGAAGGACACCTGGATTGAAGGATAGGTTTCAATGAATTCAGGTCTACGATATCATGGCCTTCTGCCACGACTTTATCAGCTGTCCGTTTCAGGGTTCCACCTACACCGTCAGGCGCTCCCTTACCGTGCCCGGGTTCAGAATAATGCCATGAAAAGTATGTGATTTCTGGATAGAGATCTTTTAGATGGCGACACACCATTTCGAACATAAATTTATTTTTGTACTGATTAACAGGCCCATCACTCAACATATGTAATCGGGAAATAGGTAAATGTTGTGTTTTTATCCACTCAAATATGGGTTTCAAGTGAGCCCAAACAGCCATTGTGTCATGTCTATTGTCGCTAGAGAGAGAACAAAAGGATACAGGTTTGATTGCATTATCCTTGCGCAAGTAAAGTACTCCTGTATGCATTGTTATCTGCTTCCTTCCTCCACCAAAGTGGACAGCTTGTATTTCCTCGTTATACTTACAGCAATAGTTTTCACTGTAATCTACATGAATTAAAATGTCGTTTATTGTTAAATTTTTCTTTATATTTTGAATGGCCTGATATTGATGTGCTATAGTGCCAATATGTGAAAAAAAAAGTGGTAATGCTGCTTCCAGACTTTGAACGAGCAATTTCAATTTAACCCTATACTCTTTCTTCACGGGTTTACGAACTGTCTTTTTTTTCCCATCCTTTTCAAATGAACTGACTTCATAAATCCATTGTTGATAAGTCACAAACTGATAAGGCATTGGTAAATAGTATTCCAAAGAGCGTTCCTTGCAGGTTGAACATTCCCTGAATAGACATTTTGTGGAATGCACATCGCAGGTTATTGTCGCTAAAATTGAAGTCACGTTACGAAATTTCAATGCTTTGACTTCATGCAATTTAGATATCATCAATTGAATATTGGCATGCTGTATGCATTGACAAGTATTTCGGGTATTTACGTTTTGCCAAGTAACCCAAAAGGGTCTGAATCTGCAAAAGGTTGATAAGCTTATCTTATAATTGACCGTGCTTAAAAACTTTTTATGTAAATTATGAAGTGTATCATATAAAACACGCTTTTGTTTAGTTTTACCATTTTTGGATTTAAGATAGTCTTTTTTCCCCGGGCACATCCTTGAGTTTTCATCTTTCTCCAAAAATTTAATTACATCGTCCTTTACCTTCATCATTTTATCGCTTATTTTTCGAGGCTTTTGTCTTTTGAAAGTATCATGTTTAAAAAAAGGTTTCGATGCATGAAGTAACTTATATTTCTGCAATGATTTCAATTTCAACATTTCGTAATATTTTTTCTTTTTTTCATGTTTCTTTCCAAGATCTTTGTAACTAGTCTCTAGATCTCTTGTTAACGCTTCTCCAAAAAGTAATTTCTTCTTCACACTCTCAGGAACGTTTACATTCTTTAGAAGCGCATCTACTTTAGTTCCAGGCGATTCTGGGTCAGTTTTTTTTGTTTTCATTCTCAAATATCTCTTCTTATATTTTTCGCTTAACTTCACTGTATTCTTCAATTTTTTTTCCAAATTTGCAATCTTTGTATACAAAATAGCTCGTCGCCTTCGCATCTGTCGTCTATTTCGAGCAACTACATCTTCTCTAATTTGCTGCACAACTGATACTGGACTTGGTGGAGGTGTATCATCAATTATTCTTTGTAAATTTTGGTGTGCTATAGCTTTTTTATTCCTATACACTTTACTATTTTCTTTCCATTGTTTTCGCTTTTGTCTAAGTTTTCTAGCATTCATATGAATAACTGGTTTTACTTGACCTTTCTCTTTTTTCTTTAAATATTTTAATCTTTCTTTTTCCCGCAGTTTTTCCAAAGATTCAGTATTATTTTTCATTTTTTCTCGCCTTTTTCTATCATACTCTTTCTTTTTTAATTTTTTTTCTGCATCACTCAACTTCTTTTGTCGTGCCATTTTGTTTCCACATACACGCACCTGTTTTAAATTAAATACCATGAAATACAAGTTGCAAGAAATAAATAAAAAATCTAAGAAAACCGCAGAATACTGGATAAATCATTCCCTCACACGGCCGTCATTCCCTCACTCCTAAATGCAGTAAGGGAATGACTGTGAGGGAATGACGAATTTTAACTTAAGCTACAAAAACACCGACACATAACCTCAATTTGCTTGTTACATTGCGAATATGTATTTTACTCCCAAAAACGCATAGAACCAACAAATTTTAATGATAGATATTAAAATGCTTAATACATTCATGTAACGTGAGGTAATGATCGTCATAAATTTAACTTTTAACAATTTTTCGCAAAATATTTTTTCACACGAACTCACCTACGGTTGAGAAGAAATCACCATCTTGAATCATTTGAGAATGTTGCCAGGCACTAAAAACTTAAGGTTGCGTTCCTAAATATCGTTTGACACGTTCAGAAATCAAATATCCGTAATAGGATGAGGGAATGATTTTATTTGGCGGGACATATTTAAAATCGAATTATTGTTTTTATAAATTCGTTGTTGTAAGATGGAAGCTTTTATAGACAATAACAAACATCTTTCTTATATATTTGCATAATTTTATTATTAAGAATATTGATATATTTCAGATAAATAGGCATTTTAGTAATATTTTTGAACTAAGGGACAAGGTGAGGGAATGATTTTCACGGTAACAAAGTAGCCATATCTTTTTTTTCTTCAGAGGTAATACGTTTTCTTTTTAAACAATAGCGGTATAGACAGCGTACATTCAAATAAAAAAAAGACTTATGTAGTTAATGCATATGACTCGGCACTAATGGCTCGGGAATCAAATTTCGAAATTTGATGAGAAATACCCATATATAGTACCGTTAGCCCTGAAAGTACCTGAATAATAATAGCTAAACAAAAGGCTCTAAAAGTGTTGCAATAAAAAGGAATCGAATTCGGGACTTTACAGTGAACGATGGCCATCATTAAGGCCTTTACACCTGCACGAACGCCTAAGTTACAAGATTAACTCTAAATTTTATATGACTTCAGTCATCAAACCCTCAGTTGTTTTTGACAAAATAAAAATCCGGTTAAATCTTCATTCCTGTAGCCTGGTTAAGACGGAGTAGCATCCTGTCACTTTATTGGGAACTAGGTAAGAACGTATTTGCAAAGTAAATTGATTTTTGGCACCATCAATCAACCGACTCAGCCTATCACGGTCCACTGCTGGACATAGGCTTCTCCCAGGCTGCGCCATAACACCCGGTCATTCGCCTTCCGCATCCAGTCCGACCCAGCTATTTTCGGCACAGTCACCACATATTTCAACGGGAATGAGCTATTTGATCAGTATTAGTATTGGCTATAGTTACTTAATACAATTCAGACTACAGTTCTAAATACAGTTTACAGTAGTATATATTTCTTCTGAATTTAGATTACAGTTCTGAAGTTTTATACTAGTCCGCCATCGCCACAATTCATGACTTGGTCCACTCTAAACTATTGGCCGTTTCCAGTAGTAACAAACATTAATTCTTCACCTACCGTCGTTTCGTTAACGTTCAGTCAATTGTAAGAGTAACTCCAAACAGCCTGTGCACTTAAACACTTTCATGGATGGCTAATCTGACAGTAAGGAAATAAGTAACTGGATAAAGTCCGAGGATTTTCAAATGAGTAAGATACAGTCATATTTACCATAGCAAAACAGCTTTTTAAGTACCAAGAACCTTTCACTGACGTCATCAAATAACCCGCCCTGCTTGAATCAGCTAAAATACAACAACAGTACTTAATAGTAGAAGACTAATTAACCAAAATTTATAAACAAGAAATTGAAATCTGCATTTTATTTTTAGCTTTATACCGAAGTAAAGTTTTATTTATATTTTGATCATGTTTAGAGCTTTTCAATTACTGGAAGTAAACCCATTTAGACCGAAAATAAACGTTTCAAATAAAAAGTAATCTCTTCGTGGTGAAAGGAAATATTTCTGCGCTTCACCATCCAATAAATATTAAATGCGCCAACTGTACTCTACAAAATGCTGGGTTTCAAGTGGGAAAAGGGAAATTAAATATAAATATACTTAAATATTTAACCTTTAAAGCAGAAAAAAACTAGTTAACATAAATTTATGATGAGATTTATTTTGATAATTTTTACTATCAAGATTTATTTAATTGTGTTGGGATTTCCAACAATATCTCCACAGAAACGAGTGAAAAGAGGAAAGTGAGGCTTTTGCTCTGAAGTGACAGTTCAGTTAATAATTGTTATCTTTAAAGTAATCAACGTATTTGTTCACTCAAATTTATTTCTTGTATAAGCCTATTATTTTTTATTGTTTGTTACGCATTGACGCATGCGGAGCGATTATTATTGTTTATAAACCCAATTTAACATAGCAGCTACCTACCAAACTACCCAGAACCACATCTGTTTCTGACTTTACTAGTAATCTAATAACCTCAAAAAGTTTGGACATCCAACGTTAATTTTCTTTAAACTCAAACCCATCTTTCACCGCCATAAATCCAAGTTAAGTTAGCGACCCAAACATTTTGAAAGCTTGTCAAACTTACACATGATACAGTAATTAAGAAAATAATTTAAGAACTTTTGTTCTGATAAATAATAAATGAATAAATAAATGTGGACAACATCACATAAATTGCTCTGAACCCAAAGTAAGTAGCCAAAGCACTTGTGTTATAGAATCAGAGACAACGAAGGTAGCACAAACACCCGGAACCGAGACAGTGAAAAAAAGTGGTTTTTCTAGACCCGTCCGGGGATCGAGTCTGAGACCTCAGAGCGGCATCTTGAAAACCGGAGTGTACCCCACTCGACCATAGAGGTTGTCTGATTACATCAAAGCCTCAAATTGTCGGACAAACTTAATTATGGTTATAACATCAAGGACATAATTCATTTACAAGGGTGCTCTTACCCGAGTAATTTTGCAAACATCGCTCATATGTAGTATATTTATTAGTGGAATATTAAATTGACTTGATTGCATGTTTTATGGATGTCAATTTATTGAATGAGGTCAATTAATTTGTGGATGCTTATTAGATTATGCTCGGCGAAATTAATTTTAGGTTTCGATGTATAAATATAGATTGTGTGAAGGATGACGAGAAAAAGGAGTGCTGAAATGATGAGTGAAAGGGATGAAGGGAATAAAAAATATATAATGCGCGAGAAAGAAATATATTGCGCCTTGCCCGACAGACAAAAATTTTGGTGCTATTATGGTAAAATATTTGTCAGTTTGTGAACATAATTATTAATGCGAAAGTAACTTTATCTGTTACGCTTTAACCACTGAACCGATTTTGATGAAACTTGGTATGGGATAAGCTCGGATTCCAAGAAAGAACAGACTACTTTTTGTCGCGATAACGGACACCAAGCGTGCGGAACCGTGCAAAACAGCTAGTATTTTATAACTGTAATGCTCAGAACCGGAAAATAATAATGTAGATACAGATTTCTCTATGATATATTTAAAACAGTGTTACAAAAGTTTTTAGATGGAAAAGATGTTTCGATTTTAAGATTAGCTGAACAGCAAGTAAAGTGTTACTCCGATAATTATATTAAAAATCACGAAGAGAAATGGTCAAATCATTTTGATCTACCAGAAAAAAATACAGGGGCTAGTATTTTACGAAGGTCTAAAAACATAATGATATTACCATTAACCGAATACTTTTCGGAACTCGAGGGAAAGCTAATGGACTAATAATGATCCGATTTCGTTAAAGACTTGTTTTTTTTGTACTGAGAGTAGAGAATTTATTTCGATTTTTGTGTTTTCCTTTTTAATAGAGTTATATTTTCTTGACTCGTTAATTTGTATTACATTATTATGTGTATCTCTTAAATATTTTAGGGCATAATACTAGGTCTAACGTCACAAGTGAAGAAAAGCTTGTAAGTTAGTATTTTATGACATAAAAAACAGGTTTTTGCGATTACAAACTTATATTTGCAATTGGCAATTTGACAGTGTTATATATAGATGTATGAGAGAAAACTATTCAGCCGCACAGCTAAGTTTGTTTTTGGAGAATTAACCGTAACGATCAGTAAAATGTGTGAGGAAACCTCGGTGCGCGAGTCACACTCGCGTTTGTCTAATTTTTTTATATTATCCAGTTATTAAGGTATCCGTCACGGTTATAATTATAGAAAACGGGGTGTGAACAATGTATTTATTCACATTTATAAAGATTATGGAAAAATAAAAAAAATTATAGACACGTACTTTATTTGTTTTTACTTAAACACACAATGAGGAAGATGTCGAAGTAAATGGAAATGTCGCGTGACATCACTTGTATTTACCAACACGTGACGTCACAAGCCCCCTTCTAAACTTTAAAGCGCTTTAACTTTGCTATTTTTCATTGGTTCGATAAAAGAAAAAATACGAGTTTTTTTTTTTCTTTTTTATACCCCGTCCGCACCCCTATAACTACACAGTCACTGGACTTACGTATACTTAAGTAATACACGGATAAAGAAATTTTATACTTTAACTTAATTGAGCCATACCTTTTGGGTTTCAACACAATGACGTCACTGTTATTATATACTTAACTAGTAAGTAGGTACTAATAATGTACACGTGTAACAAGCTCTACATTCGTATCGTGTTTTACATTTTCCACCCCATTTTATAGAAAGCGTGTGTTTCCGAAATTAAATAGGTCAGGCACAAAAGACCAATTTTAATTAAATCACATTTATTACTGCGTCGCTGGCTTTAATTACTTCCTCACAATAACTCTGAAAGTCTTAATTAACTGATATTTAAAACGTGTAGGTTTGAAAAATTTATATATTTTACTGTTTTATTGGGGTAGGTTCTTTTTTGTGGATTTTTTTATTGTTGTTTCAATCCAATAATTTCGATTTTTAAACAAAAGTATTATTTATAATACCGCCCTATAAATGTCCCACTGCTGGGCACAGGCCCCTTCTTATGTAAAGAAGGCAAGAGCATTGATCACCACGCTTGCTCAATTGCGGGTTGGCAATTTCAGATTTCAATTTTTGGAATCCAGGTTTCCTCACGATGTTTTCTTTCACCATTTACATACATTAAGTAAGTTTAACTTTGAAAAACTCACATTCAAACTTGGAACCTTCTGCATACAAATCCGTTCGTTCAACTGCTAGACCACCATGACATTCAGGTACTGTTTGATAATACTATAATATTTTTCTTATTACTATTTTTTTTTAAATAATAGCACAAATTAGTTTCTAAAATGTAAGGATTGTAGTTCATATTATATAAAATCTCCTAAACCAACATACTCGAGTTAAATTCTGTTAAGAAAATCTTCTAGGATTCGTTGAACTGAGAGAGTTTTACTACGATCTCTCAGTCAGGTTTCTAAACGGATTATAGAGAGGATTGGCTGAAATAAATGGGACCAAGTTTCTCAATATATTTCTAGCCTTAGAAACGTGTAGCTACCATATACTCCAGATATTTAATTAATAAAAAGGGGTCAAGTGTGAGTCGGACTCAAGCACGAAGGGTTTCGTATCTATAAGAAAAGCAAAAAAAAACATGTTTGTTGTTTGGGAATTTTTGCTCTTAAATATTTATGATTTTTTGTTTTTTAGTATTTGTTGTTATAGCGGCAACAGAAATACATCGTCTGTGAAAATTTCAACTGTCTAACTATCACGGTTCATGAGAAACAACCTGTGACAGACGGACAGACGGACGGACAGTTGAGTCTTAGGAATAGGCTCCCGTTCTACCCTTAGAGTACGTATCCCTAAAAAGATCAAAGGCAATTCGGGTCATAGAACCGAAGTTTGGAGGGCGCGATCTATGTAAATGCGTTTCGATAATGAACCTTGTATGTATTGACATAGGGATATATCTAAACGTCGATCACTCGATTTAGATCAGTTTAGTTGCTACATGACCTAATTTCGCTCTAAGATCGAAGATTTTGTTGGGTACAAGAAGTAAGAAAAAGAACCATAGGTTTTGCGGCCAATATTGTTGACAATTATTGTTCGCTTTTTTTATTATAAATAAAAAAAACAAGCTTATATACAATTTGAAGTAGTAAGTAATATTAAAGGTGTGAAATGGAACGCAAGGAAGAAAGAAGGAATATTATGGCGGACTGTAGAGTATATAAATAAACAGTAAAAAGAAAAAAACTGTTTTATTCCCAAACAAGAATCACCAGATCTATGAAACCGTTGAATAAAATTATATGTATTTATAGAAATTTTTGTATAAAATATAGGTACAGAAATATAACCCTTTTAGAATCAATAAGTAATATTTACTTTAAAAAAATGATACTTTTGATTTTGTACTATGTTATAGCTTTAATAGAAAAAGCGGAGTGATGCATTTATGTGATACTCTTACTTGCTAAAACTGCTTCTAATTTCTCTTAACTTAGGACCGAATGGAAACATGGTGGCCAAAGACTGAATCTTTAGGATCAAAAAACGACGAATAATATAAAATAATATGAATGTGGACAACATCACATACATTGCTCAAAACCATAAGTAGTTATAACCCTTGTATTACGGAATCAGAGACAACGAAGGTACCACAAACACCCAGACTCGAGACAATGTATAAAAGTTTGTGGTTTTCAACAATGAACCGTCCAGCGATTAAATCCAGGACCTCAGAGCTGGCGACACCTTGAAAACCGGTGTGTAAGCCACTCGACCGAGGAGGTCGTCAAATGACAAATGAATGAATTATTTTAAAGAAATTTTTTTATGAGGTCTATTTAATGCATTACATATATTATAAGACAAATTGGGCAGGCAAGTATTTTCAAGTAATTCCACTGCTAACCGCTTTAACTTCAATTTTGTGCCATCTGATCCCACTGGAGCTTCAGGCAAAAGCAGTTATTGGCAATATCGACGCCCTACCATCCACCGGGAAGGTAATCCCGATGCTATCTAATAATACACTGCGTAAGCACGTTAATTTGTATGTGAAGCACAGCTTTAGATCCTATGTATATGTACTGTAAGGTCCAATATCTTTTTAGAACGGTGCACTGATAATATTTAGTGCAGACCTAGTTGCAAGGAGCTTAAAATAGAATGGAGTGACGTTTGGAGACTTAACAGTTAATTAGAAGCAGATTTTTGTACCAAGTTCTATTCAAGATCAATGATACTTAATAAAAAAGAATACATATAATTATATCATTCACTAGCCTTTTCACGCGACTTCGTCTGCGTGTTTTAGTTTCAACGGTTTTTTTTTTGCAACATTTTTTATTTATGCTCCGCTCCTTTTGGTCACAGCGTAATGTTATATAACTTATAGCCTTCCTCAATAAATGGGCTATCCAACACCAAAAGAATTTTTCAAATCGGTCCAGTGGTTCCTGAGATTAGTGCGTTCAAACAAACAAACAAACAAACTCTTCAGCTTTAAATATTATATAAGTATAGAAGTATAGATTGTCTAATTAACCAATTTTGCTTTTACATTGTTTACTGGTATTATAAATAAAACTGTATCTGCCCAGAGAAAAGATTGTAGATATTAATTACTGGTCGAGTCAAAAGAAAATAAATTACAAGTCAGTGCGAATAAAATACGACACCAAATTCCTCTAATTTTGTAACCAATGAGCCATAGTATCTGTTACAAAATCGCTATGTAGGCGAGTCAATTTGTTGCTCGCCAGTGTATTAGCAAAATTGCCGATCGGAAACAGAGGGCCGACCACAACTCGGCCGGCCGTGTTCGCCGTTTGCAAATTGCAATCCGGCATTTTCAATTGCACGCCTTTTCATGCTCGACAGTGTAATAAAAGTAAGACTTTGCAACACAAAATCAACTCTATCTCCTGTTACACAAGGTAGTGTTTAAGGTGGTATTGTAAGCTTTCCCATTTGATAAAGTGAAAACGTTTTAGGTCATGTTGATGTGAAATAGGCGGTTCTTTTGAAGCTTAACTTATTCAATACATTTAGATCGTATGTTTTATCAGGTGAATGTCTTAAGTAATAAAACGAGACATTTTTTTTGCTCGTATGTGGAATAAAAGTTAATGTGTAGTAACAATTTATTTTACTGCTACTTTATGTTGGGTCTTTTAGTAAAATTAAAGTTAACAATCCTGTTATATATTTATTTGTGTTTGCACTTATAATAATATGCTATATTTTTGAGCAATATTATCAAGAAATATTAGAAAAATATAACTCGTAAAATTCTTTACCGATCATATTTATTACACAATTTTGTTGCTCAAGTTTAGCATCTTCATAAGCGAGTTATGAGATAACTTATTTAATGATAAATTTAATGACAATTTCTAGTACTGGTTACATAGTTTTTGAAATGTTGGTCCATCAGTGTCTACTTTGTGACTTCACTCGCTCAATAGTCAATCATTCTTACCCGTTTCTTGAACTGTCTTCAGACTTTTTAGGGTTTCATACCAAAAAAAAACCCTTAAAAGATCACTTTGTTGTCTGTCTGATTTAAGATGTTTTTTCTCAGGAACGCGTAGTGGTATCATATCGAAATAAATTTTAAATATTCAGCTTATAAATCAAGCTTCTACATGGAAGCTTCTATGTATAACTTGATTTAACTAACAATGTATGAGATAACATTTTTTGCACGGAAATGTTTACGGAACCCGCGGTGCGCTAGTCAGACACCGAAGGCTTTTATTATATCGATTCCAGTTTTTAAGTTTACTTGTATCTATTCTTAGCGTTTTAAATAATTGACTGCAAATGACATTTTCTGTGTAGTATTTACAGACATGCGTGTTTTGCAGTTTCTTTAATGATTAATTTTTCACATTGAAACGCAAAAGATTTGAGATTTTTTTGAATGAATAAAAATGTTAAATTTTAGAAATTTTCTGTAGGTTTATATATAACAATTTTTTTTTTTCACTTAAATGAAGGAAAATATCGAAAGTACACCTGGACTCTAATACAATTGCAAGCGTAGTATTCAATGCTCGTTCCTTCTCTATAGTGAAAATGAGCTGTTGCCTAGCAACAGCGCCCTTCTTGACGACGCCATTTTAAATAAAAAAACCGGACCAGTACCTACTCAGCCATGCAGAAGGCGTTGTAACACTTAGGGCCTTATTTATAAAAATCTCGGTGGTGTTTAGCAATTGCTTAGAAGGTTCAATATTGAAATTCTCTATATAAAAAAGGGAAAGAAAAATTTGCTAAAAACTTTAAAACCTACAAATACAAGTTATCAAATCTAACACCAACAAAGTGGTTATGAGATCCCTCAAAAAATCTTGTTATTTTCATTCATTCAGTGTCTACATAAGGTACTTAGATGTCGGTATGTTACAGGTACTTAAAAAATATGAATTGATTTAATATATTTCAAGACATCTGTTATATCTACTGCATATATAAATAAAAAAAATTAAGACATAAAAACGCCTGTCTACAACTACGATAAATAGCAAATTTAGAAAGACATCAATTCGCAGATTTGTTTTATCCAGACTCGGGACGCGATGGGACAGAATTATTAATCCCCTTGATTATAGGGGATCGGCAGCGAACTGGATTTTATATCGACGTTAACAAAATGTTCCGAAATAAATTGAGTTTGGATTTACAGTATATATACACTTAGCTAAGACTGGATCAAGGCATAAAAAATGTTAGCAAGTTTTAATTTTGTGGAGTATTTTATTATTAAAAGAAAATTATAGGTGTTATAATGGCTTAGAAACTATAAATTTATAACAGAGAAAAACATGTCTCAAGATCAAGCAGAGACCAATTCTTTAAGAAGTATGCTCTACAACTTAAGCTCTAAACAAAAGTAAGAACTGTTTCAACAATAACTACTAAATTACACCGGCCAAGTGGGAGTCAGACTCACACATAAAGGGTTCCGTACCATTTTATGGAGTCCCCTTCAAATTATTATTATTATTTGATATTGTAGCGGCAACAGAATAAGACACTCAGTGAAAATTTTAACTCTCTAGCTTTTACAGTTTAGGAGATACAGCCCGTTGACGGTTTAATAATAGGGTCCTGTTGGCTTTCGAGTACGGAACCCTAACAACAATATACATGGCTATAATAATCATACACTGTTTGCCATATATCAATCTATAACATTTTTACAAACGTTAACGCTGATCGAATCGCTCAAATGTATGGAAGTGACAAGTCTAAGTCACGTGACTCTCCAAAAAGAAATGTCATTTCCATACATTTAATGTAACTTAATCAATTTCTATCAACTATAGTTCTAAACTCTAACGCTTCTAGAAATGTCATGTTCTACAGTAAGTTAGTCAAAAGTTTCTTCAAATAAAAATTATAAATAAAAACAATACCGGTCTATAAATATCCCACAAGGCACGAGCATTGATCGCTACGCCTGCTAATTTGCCATAAAACGTGAGCAAACAAAAAGGTAAAAATATCCTCTAACCCTACAAAACTCTTTCGCAAAATACCTTGTATTGAATGAACGATTCATTGGCTTCAAATGTATCAAAGTTTGTCTTCCATAGCACCAACTTCCATAAACTTTGTCCGACTGAAAACTATGTTTTAAACTATGATTCACGGTAATATAGACCTTATCCTGTTTTAGTAAGGTCGGTAGTCGCTTGCACGAGTAAAATTGTGTTCTTTCGAGACGATAGAAAAATAGTGAGGTAAATGTGGTCCTACATTTATATGGTTAGGAGATTTGATAAAAAGTTACAAATAGAGTTGTTTAAAAATGAGAATTTTCGTGCTGGAAAACATATTTTATGTACCAGCTTTTATGTTTCTTGGTACATCGTTCATTTATTTATTTGCTCATAGGTTTTATTATAAAAAAATGCTAAAATGTTCAATTTAAACTTATAAATATAAAACATACAAGCACTGAATAAAATACAATTTTATTTAGAAATTAATACGTCGATGTTTGCTACGGCGTAGCACATGTTGTAGCTAGTGCTACGCAAACTGTATATTTTGTCTGGTTCTAAAAACATACATAGAAGAACTATTTTTCAAGAAATGAATTGGCCTTTGAAGAGTTACGTCAAAACACTCAAATTTGCTGCATACATAGCAAATCTGGGTACATTTTGAGAACATACAGGCCGATCGCAAATTCAATCAGAATCGATGTCTTTTGATGTTGAGTACACAGAAAGATACGCTTTTGTATGCTGAAAAACGGTCGAATTTCGTTTGAATGGAAATAATTTTGGTGAAACGTAAAATTTGTATATTAATTTTTTAAGGTTAGAAGACAAATAAACGATCACTACAATAAAAAAATAACATAAAACAATCTGTAACTTTGGACCATTAAAAAAAAACATACAGTCGAAAACAGAACCTCATCCTTTTGGAAAGTCGGTAAAAAATTAAGAAGATAGTTCAATTCAGGACAGTCAGTATTATTGTGCCACAGAAAGAACTATGTTATATGAGATCTTAAATAAAAAATATTCATCTTTACTTCTAATTTTATTTGACTGGCCTATTTGTCTAGTGGTTAGTGACCCTGACTGATCAACCGGAGATCCTGGGTTGTGAGCACGATCATTTTTCATCTGTGCCTAAGTGTAATGTATTTAAAACATATATGTATTTCGAAATATATAAGTATGTTTTTATCAGTTATTTGGTTACCATAATAGAGTCTCTGCCTAATTTGGGAGCAAATGGCCTTGTGTGAGTTGTCCCAAACTATAACATATTATTCAATGCGCATAATTATATATCTTATAGCTTCTAGTACAGTGCTAGCGCTTCAAAATAATCCCCTGCGATACCTAGCCTTATCTAACTGATCGACCGTTTACGTGTGTAGAGAAACATGCATTGGCAAGATAAGGAAAACAGAAATGTTTGTGAGACTCGTTTACTTTTAGGAGATTTGGAGACAACGTTACTATCTTGTTTTATTTCTAAACAAGCAGTGCTTCACGGTTTCACCCGCGTAAGTAGTCCCCATTACTATAAGACATCTTTTTTTTATTCGTTTTGTTTTTCGATGTTGTTATAGTTATTATGCTAGTTAGGGAGGAGATAAACCCAAGAAATGAAAGATTATTAAAATAGGTCGACTTGTACTTGAGTTACAAATGGCGTAACTAACCCAACTTTGGTTTGTATATGCACCTATTTTTGACCCATTTTCTATATAAATGCATTCAGAGTTGAACACACTATTGCACTGCGCGGTTATTATGAGTTTCATTGTGTAAGCGAGACGCCGCTACGCGAGAGTAGTGCGCCATCTCGCTTCCACGATGGCAATAATCTTGCTTAAAGAGCTCATAGTAAAGGCACCTATATTTAACATTTTATTTACTAATTTAAATAACTGTGTAAGAATATTTGTTTATTTAATCTTGAATCTCATGGAATAGTTACTTTATAACTCTTAAAACCATATAATATTTACCATTTTGATACAACCATCAGAATTTTACCACAGATGGCTGAAAATACATTATGTATTCCAGCTTCACGTAATACGTTCGTGTATCGTACACATGAAAGGTAGAGTTGTGGATAACATATTCAAATTTTACCTGAATTACTGTTTCAGGAATTATCACATTCAGTGATACGTTATACGATGGTCAAACAAAGGATAGTATTGCGATATATGGATTACAAATCATTGTTTAAAACGTTGATATCTACTATAAAAGTCAAGTCAACTATTTTAGTTTAATTAGGTAATAGGTTACATATTTTTTTTACATTAACTTTGTTCTCTATCTTTATGCAAGTAATGGTTACATAATAGTTATATAAAGGTAATAATAAATAAATAAGTGTGGACAACATCACATACATTGCTCTGAACCCAAAGTAAGTAGCTATAGCACTTGTGTTATGGAATCAGAGACAACAAAATTATCAGAAACAGCCAGACCCGATACAATGTAGAAGTGGTTTACTACATTGACTCTTTCGGAGATGGAACCGGGACCTCAGAGCTAGCGTCACCTTGAAAACCAGTGTGTACTCCCCTCGACCGTGGAGGTCGTCAATGTATCATATAGTACTAATTGTTGACGACGGGCCTGTTGGTCTAGTGGTTAGTGACCCTGACTGCTAAACCGGAGGTCGTGGGTTCGATTCCCACCCAGGGCGAATCTTTGTGTGATGAGCACGATCATTTGTTCTGTGTCTGGGTGTAATTTATCTATTATATGTATGTATTTAGAAATATATAAGTATGTTTATCAGTTGTCTAGTTGCCATAGCACAGGCTCTGCCTAGTTTGGGATCAGATGACCGTGTGTGACATGTCCCAAGATATTATTATTATTATTATTATAATTGTACATTGGGCATAATTGGCTTATTCATAGGCAGAGAGAGACCAGTAAATACTTTTTAAAGCCCACATCAAAACAAAATTCGTATATATAAAACAACAATTACCACTTGTATGACGCAGCATCGCTTAAAAACAACTGGAAAAATTTGGCTGCTTTTTTGTTGTATTTATAAATTGTCCGTACAAGGTTTGCACAATTCGCCGTAAAAGTCGAAAAAAATGATAAATGTGACATCGCATTTTTGTATAGATTGACACTTGACCAACGACTGTCGGGTCAGCTAGTTAACATTAAAATAGGATCCCTTCATTCAGGCTTCGGAACAAACTTAATCAGAGACCTTCCTGTGAGGTTTTAAAGCACGATTACCATCAGTAGAGTCTGAATAGCAATCATCGAGGGTTAGATAGGACAAGCGGAGCATACAAAGAGTTCATTAATGGAGATTAGTCCTGACTGATGTAAATTAGTCTGGCTTTCGAATTTGGTTTGATCTAAGGACTTAAAACGATATTTTCGACAAAATATTCATCCTAATTTGCATGTATTTAAAGGAACAAATTACGATGAATATTGAAACTATACGAATTTCTAATCGATAGTTTTCAAACTTTTAATTTCAAATACCTATTTTAGAGTATCTATGATACATTTTTGAAGTGAAAACTTTTTTAGCATTTTTAGCTTTTAACATTTTTGAGATGGGAAAATTATATTTGAATATAATATACATCTCGGAATAAATAACGTCCAATCATCTTCCAAAAATCTCAGAATCTGACATAAAATATTCAGTTAATATTTATTCGCTCAGAAAAAATTACTTTTCGATCAAAACAATCTGAAAGTGCTAATTTAATTAAGTTGTGAAATCACAAGTTCTTCGAAATAGTACTACTATAGAAATAAGTCGTTTTAAAGATAAAACTTTTATTACGAAAAGTCTAACAAGAAAAATACTTTTAAAGCTACCTTTACACGTTTTCCTTAAAATAAGTAATTGGAAATTGAAATTGTAAGATGGATTATAAATTAATCTTAGATACTTATGTAGCCTTCTGCTTAGTCTGGAGCACTTAATATATATATAGAAATCCTTATTCGAAGAAACGGATTAGACTTCAGATTTTGAAATAAAAAGTTTAGATCTCTCTCACTATTCTTTGCGTGTTAATCGTCGCATAAGATTTAATTAATATGGCTACTAATAATATCTGCTTAAAGTTTTAGATATTGCCGCGTAAAAGCCTCGTTTCGGACACATTCCATTAAAATGTGTTGCAGATCCTGTATTGCATCACAATCAGGGCAGTTGGGAGAGCATATTTGATTAAAAATGCGAGCTTCTGACATGGAATGTGTCCAGAACAAATTAAGATATAAAGAATAAGACATTCATACTGCTTGTTGAGACAGCTGGGTAAATTTTTAAACTTAATTCAAGTCACGTTTCGGATACATTGCTCTTGCAGTAGTCACCAGGTTTTATAAGATAATTATAAATAATAGTGTAGGCTCGTGTTAGCTATTTAGCATTTTCTTTTATTTAATTTTGATCAGAAACTGTTCTTCATATTCCATTATTTTGATTTTTTAACTGGTTTTTGCGAGTTCTTTCGTTTTTACCTATATTACCACTAAATCATTTCACAGGATGTACAAAATTAGCATAAAAGCATCCTAAATGTTATTTCAGCCCCCTAGATAAGAAGCATTTCAAGAAGCATTAATGATGATAGAAATCGCTTAAATTACATTAAATGTATGAAAGTGACGTCACGTGACTTGGACTTGTCACTTCAATACATTTGAACAATTCGATCAGCATTATCGCTTGTCGAAATGTCACTTGTCTAAGGAGGCTGGTTGTAAAACATCAAAATAAGTTATTTTAACGTCATTGAATTCTTTATATCTATTTAGAAAACAAAGTTGGGTTAGTTTCACCATTTATAACTCAAGAAGGGGTGGACATATTTTTATGATCTTTGATTAGTTGGGTAGAATAAGTTTACTATAATATTAAAACATCACAATTTGACTGAAAAGTAAGAAAATTAAGATGTCATATGGGAACGGGGACTACTGACGAGTGTGTAATATTAGTAGAATTTTAATTTTAATGGAGTTGCAGAAACTTAAATTTTAGGGGCAATAGTTTTTATTACAACAGATATTAAACGATTAAATCATTTATCTTTTGATCAAATACCTTTATTTATAATAATTTACAATAAAATTAATAAACTTTTTCTTCTTTTATTTATTTGAGTTACTTGTTTTAGCAGGAGCAATTACAATAAACTTAACATATCGTAATTTAAATACCGTAATTAAATTAACATATCGTAAATTAAATACCGCCTTTTTTTATTATATCTTTCAATTTCACTATGCATTACATAAAATTGTTCTTTAGCAACTAGTTTTACAAATTCAGTTTGGACCTTGGGGTTCTACAAGCACCTCGCTAACATTGGGCCAAATGTATCTCACAAGTAAAACTTGACACAGGTAACGTTAGTGGGTCATTTACCTTGTTTAAATAATGTAGAGGCCATCGCCGTGGGAAACATTAGTTAGATGTCACTCGCAAATATGTAGCCATTGTAGGGTTGCCTTTGTTTACAAGCTTCGAAGGGATATTAGAATATCCTCGAAATTTTTTGTACTAAAATGTTTGTATAATACACTGTATTAAACCAGTAAAATGGGTTGTGGAGGTCAGATTGTCAGTCGCTTCATTTAAAAAATGGTATTCAGGTGATTCCGGTAAGAGTGGAAGCCAACCCTAACATTGTTTGGGAAAGAAGGCTAGGCAGGAAGATGAACTGCGTTTTATTTCTTACTAGCTGTGGTTGTGGGTTATTGCGGCCTATGTCCTTTCTTAGGATACAAGCTTATCGCATAGGGTAAAGGCGGGATAGAAGCCCCACTTTTTGAAATATCCTCCTAATTTTTAAAAAAATAATTTTATATAAATAATGTCTATGAATTTAGGTAGTTTAATCCTTTATGTTTAACTGTGATTTGTATTTTTGGCCCTACATATCACAGATTTTGCAAATTTTTGGTTTTAGTGGAACTCCTTTTATTTGGATAGATGCCTACACGTAGGGATAGTTGCCCCACCATGAAAATACTAAGAAGGATAGATGCCTGCCGTGCGGGATAGATGCCCTTTGTACTTTATAAACGAAAAACTCAATCAAACCCTTTTGAGGTTTTGAGGATAATTGGTGAGCAGTAGAAAGCTACTCCTAAAACAGAAATTGTTTCCAAGAAACATGGACCTTTAATTTGCAGTTTTTATTTTTCTTTTAATCGTCATCGTTAGCATATAATTCAACATAATTTGAGATCAAATAAAATAACCATACTTAAATTCTACAAACATTTGTTGAACAAAAATAAAAATTATAAATTCTTCATATAAAATATTAATTATTATAGGTAGACTGCTCCCCCGTGCCCCGCAGGCGAAGTCTCAATGCAGCGGTTTACCTATAAGTTTCAACATGCATCATCATAAAAGTCATTATTATAAAAAAAAAAATAACACAATAAAGATCTTCATTTTGTAATCCTACTTAAATTATGCTTAGTCGGATAGTGCTTTAGCTTTTCACATCTTGAGCAATAATTTTTGAAAAGTGTACAGGTTTCATGTAGCCAGTTCTGATACTTTATGTTTATACATTGATTCCAGACGGATTCAATGTATAAACATTCTATGTAGTTATCTTTATTGGTATCTTTAGACTTATCCTGTCCATCTCTCTTAGTGCTCTTTACCGGCAAACCTTTAGTTTTCTTTCCCTTAATTTTATAGTGAGGTGAATTGTCTTCATCTTCACTGTTTGAACTGTAAATAATTCGCCGTTTCTGTGTACATACAAATATATGTAAACACATAAAAAATATAACAGAACACAAAAATATGGTCAAAATATACCCTAAAACCACATATGGATATACATGGTGTATGGAGGGATTGATGCCCCTAGGGGCATCTATACCTCGAAAAATCAGGGCAACTATCCTTTTTGATAGGAATAGATGCTTAAGTATTTTTTAAATAAATAATAAAGAAAAGAGAAACTATTTACATCTAGATGCATACTTCATGAATCAGTTTATTGACATAATAAATAATATAACGGAATTAATGACTACTTATAAAGTTATACAACAGCAAATACTAACCTTTAAAACTTTTACGTGTTTGTTAAGTTCGCCGCGGAGATGAATGCACATACGAGCGAAACAAGTCCTCACGGCACGACGACCCGTGGCTAAATTAGGTGCGGGGTGTCTGCGGCTCTTAGTTAAACTATTATTTTTTAGTCGCGAGATTGGGAAGTTAGGTTTTTTGAAAATGAGGCAACTATCCCACTGGGGCTTCTATCCCGCCTTTACCCTACCAAGTTTCATCAAAATCGGTTTAGCGGTTTAGCTGTAAAAGCGTAACAGACAAATAGACAGAGTTAAAGTTTTCGCATTTATAATATTAGTTGGAAGAATAGATATGAATTTTACGATATTTTATAAGCTATAGATATTTTATACCTAAACTTATATCTGATTTGAACTGTGTGTAATGTTAATTTATTTGTGTTAAGGTATAGAAAGGTTCTCGTTTTAACAATGTAGAAGTGTCTAAATAACAAAGATAGACCTTGCAATCCAACCTCCATTGTGCGTGGAACTCTTTTGTAAGACATCATTAGTCCTTTGTTTTGACGGGTCTTCGAACATAAGCAATGCATTGTTTGTAGCGCTTCACACAAATAATAATTGATGGTTTATTTATCATATTATTATATTATCTATAGTATTCTTGCAGTATGTTATACCAGCTATATAGGTGTGACATCTCACGTGACCCCAAGGGCTAGCTTACCTTACCTTGGACAGAGGATAAGCATTGCCATACAACATGGCAATGCCGCCACTCTTTTGGGTACACTAAAAGCGACAGCGATGTCGATGAATTATTTGACGCCATTTTTTTTTCGTTAATTAGTTAAGATTTTAATTTTGTTTCATCTGTAGAATAAAAGAAAAAAAAACAATTTTCTGCGACTGCAAATGAATTGGAAAGTTACACATTTTATCTATGATTTTTGTTCATTTTAAATTTTATGCCACTTAAGAACAAAGAGTATACAAAAACTCAAGTACTAGGAGCTCAGACAGCTGGAGGGGTATCAATCGAACACGTTTGATGTAAACAAAGCGAGGCGCTGCAAGTAGCTGAGGTGTTGGAATGAGGCCGGATATTGCGTTGTTCGGCGCAGGAAGTGTTCTTGCCGCCATTGTTTTCTTGACTTACGTACTATTGGAACTCGAAGACAATTCTGAAATTCGTGTACCTAAGTATTTTTTTTGTGTTGTTTTTTACCGAAGGTTTTTTTTTTCTTTTATTTAGAAAATACAACGCGAGTCGAGTTCGACTAGTAGTAGTAAACCGTTTAATTTTCTAAATAATTTATCTTTTATATTGTTCTTATTAAAAAAACTACACATAAACCAAGAAATTATGCGTATGCCATATATAGTACTTACCACACCCGTACGAATTATATGTAACGTATCAGTATGTTATATTAAGTACCTGCTATTTAAAACAAAAAACTTTTTGACTTCCCGTGAAATACATTATAAGTCAGATAAATATTATATATAAATTATATATATAATTTTCAATTTCAGATATCTATACTATAATATTATAAAGCTGAAGAGTTTGTTTGTTTGTTTGTTTGTTTGTTTGAACGCGCTAATCTCAGGAACTACTGCTTCGAATTGAAAAATTCTTTTTGTATTGGATAGTCCGTTTATTGAGGAAAGCTATAGGCTATATAACATCACGCTACGACCAATAGGTGCGGAGCATAAATGAAAAATGTTGCAAAAATGAAAAACCGTTGACTTCTAAAACACGCGAACAAAGTCGCGGGGGACAAATGAAATGAAAAAACTCCTATATTAAATATGTCACCCGGTGAATATGGATCGACAATATATAGTAAGTACTAAAAGGTAATCATTCTTTGTATTTATGGTTTCCTGGTCATATTACAATAGAAGAAAAGCGTAATAATTTTAGTACACAAAAACAAATTGCAGGAATAAAATGTAAGTATAGGTTGCAAATTTTAGGTTATAGGGCTCGTAAAATTTTCGTTTGAAATAATTTCGCAGCTGCTAAATTGGTCACATATTGAGTGTTGGTATTACCTAAGAGATTTCCATATTCTAGGTACCATTTTCAGGCTTTATACCAAAACTCAATTAAATTAGAGCAGTAGTTTAGCCTAAAGACAGTTTTCTTTAATTTTAATTTAATTTTACTCCGTTTGAACAAAATGTGTCTGTACTTATAAATATCTACGCTATATTATTATTTTTTTCAAGTTTTCTAGCAATATGGTAGAATTATAATTACTAGCAATCTTGCAATTGGTTAAGTCCAAACATCTTATTTTATTATTATCCATAAAGCACATGCGCCGCCGTATGTCGCTGTATTTTTTGTACCCTAAAAAAATGAATTTTCAAAAAACAAATGCAACAAACATCACCAGTAGTTCCTATCAGTCATTACATTAAGAAGTACCTCAATGCTCACTGACTGTAGTTTACGACTTAACATAATATCTTCTACAATATAGTTTCGAAGCCGAAGAGATTACAAGTTGCCTGTTTCGCGTAATATAAGTTTTATGGAACATGAACTGGTGAGAGGAAACTGTAAGCTTTCTACATACATGCTTGTCGGATTTAAAGTTTAAAGCTTAGAATATTATATAAGCTAGCATAGAGTGCGCATCGCTAGTAGCCCGCTGTGCCGATCGTAAGTAATTTAGCTGTTAGTACTACGCTCGTTTAGAAATTTTCCGTGCGACGATAACCATCAAACAAAAGAATAACTCGTCTTGTGATACTTCCATAGAAGGTTTAAGCTTATATCAATGGTTCCAATATAGTTGAGTAATTAAATGGATATTAGATTTTGATATAAAGTTAATAAAACTTTTGAAACTAATTTGACTTCTTCTTAGGGTCAGCGCAGACAGAGAGGAATAATCCCCGCGCGGTGTCGGGCATTTTCTTTACGGATCGCGTATGCTCTAGCTTGCGCGCGACCTCGCGAGCCTGCGCGAATAAACCGTTTAAACTCAGTGACAACACTGAAAGTACGCGTACGACGCGGGCGCCGACTCGACGCGGCGCGGGGATTCCCGCGTATCTTCGAGGACGCGCGAGCATTTTTTGTCAGGTTCAAGCATTTATGCACTTTATTGTAATAATTTTAAAGTTTATTTTCAATTGCGTTAATAAAATCCTCTCCGCTGCGCTCCGTTCTGTCTGCGCTACTTTCTTTTCATCTCTAACGGTTTAAATCCTTCTTGAAATTACTTTTTTTAACAGTTAAGGCCTTTAATGACCAGTTTTACCAATATCACTTAATGGTTTCCTTTAAAAAGAAAATTTTATCAGCCAGTCTTCGTGTGTGTCTCTTGTAATGTGTGTGGTTTATATTGCTACATATGAATTTAGGCGCCCTACAAATTACAGAAAATTTCTATCAAAAAATTTACGTTAACAAGCTTTATAAACTTACAAGTAAATAACAATTATACTCATTACCTACATCGTATTACCACTGGATGTCGCAATCTCTAGAGATTACACTGTGATGCTCTTTCAGCAAGTAAATGTGAGTCTAGTGCGCTCCTGTCGTTATGTGCTTGTGAATGCTAAGCCTTATAAAGATCTAGGACTGAAATGTATACGTTAAGTATTCATTATTTATTAAATAAAGTGTCATTTATTAAGATTTTAATTTTGTCACAAAGTCTTGGTGTTCTTCTCGAGGAACACAAATAATATTCATAATGTCTACAAACTAGTTATTTAACAAGAGAGCGTACTTGTTCTTTGCAACCGTCGATATGACAGAGTTCATAAATACTACATACAAAATACTCTAGATTCTTTTAACCTTAAAGTAAACATAGACAAGTATATAGCGCATCGCTAGTAGCCCTTTGTACTGAGCGTTAGCAAATTGTTAGCTAAATGTACCTACTACGCTCGTTTACTAACTTAAGTGACTTTTCGTGCGATGACAGACTTTTATGCGGTTATATCTGTTAGATATAATTAGGGTAATAATAGGTTTTGGGATAGTTTTAATTAAACCGCGCGCTCTGTTTTGTCACAAATTTTACGCTTTTACTTGTTCATACTAGTGCCTAGTTCATACTCGATATGCGCATTCTATAGTTTACACATCGTGTTGATTAATACTTAGTTATTTAGGTACGTTTGTTATCTGTATTATGAAGATACACTCACGTTCCCTCTAAACATGTATCATCAGTTGTACACAAATTTATTCACAGTATGCAGGTAAATTCAGTTGAAATTTGCCCTTTAATGTGGAAGCAAGATGTTGAAATATTTGCTACATTCCCGCAATAACTCTGACTGTAAATTGGAGCGGCCATGTTTAGCCAAGGTTTACACGTGTTAAATGTAAGTTACCCTTAGAATAACTACTGTTTCTTGTACCATTACTGTCTGGTCCTAATTTAGTAGATTTATATCATGATGTAATATGTACGAGTATTTTAGTTTAGAATCTGGAGGACAAAAAATATTTTGAAATGCACCGTTTTTTTAGTTTCTGACTAAAAAAAAGTAGATGCATTTCAAAATATTTTCAGAGACATAACTTTTGTATAGCGTCTCTGTAGGATTATATCAGAACTTGTTGTCAATGTAGATAAGTTTTTGTATAATAATGACATTATTCATTACAATAGGTGCAATAGATTATACATGGACAAGCATAAAATACGCGCATCGTTAGTACCCCGTCGTGCTGAGCGTAAGCAAACTTTTAGCTGTAAGTACTACGCTCGTCACGATTTAAGGGTTTTTCCGTACGACGACAGACGTTTATGTGAAGATATCGATAGTTCCGAAATAATTAACATAATATTAGGTTTTGAGATAGTTTTCAAAAAACGTAGGCTTGTGTCACAAATTTTACGATTTTACTTGATATTATCTTATTAGATACTAGTGCTCACAGTTCATAATCTGTTAGGCGCACTGTAGTTTACTATTTTGACTCTAAGGTATCAATATATATGCAAACTCTGACAAAACAAAATAGAACGTACCTCAGTAATCAATCTCTAATTTAGGAGAGAATATAGACTGTTATGTTGGTACAATCAATATCAGTTAGATACTAAAAATATAAACCCAAACCCATTTACGTAATTATATTTCTCTTACACAAATAAACAACAGAACCATTTTTTGTTTATCATCAACAGAAAAACTCGAAAATGTAGAAACAATTTACTTTAATTAATGAATACTGTAGCAAAAAGCTAAACGGACAGGTTTTTTGCGAGACCTCGCGAATTAAAATCACCCGGGTCCTTGCTGAAAACTGTACCTACCTACGTATATAATTTGGTTTAATTTATACGACCTGAAGAAAGGTTGGGACAAAAAATTGGTCCACTTGGAGGGATGAATGGTACATTTTTTGTATATTTAGGACTGGTAATGAATGTGAAAAGTGGCTTTGTTTCCAACCTTTCGAAGGTTTTAAAAATACTGTAATAATAATACCGGCCTAAACAAGTCCTACTGCTGGGCACAGGCCTCTTCTCATGTAGAGAAGAAACGAGAATTGACACACAGTAGATCATGTCGTGATATTGAGATGGGACGGTAAACAACGATGATACCGAGGTCGACTGTCGAAGTAACAAAGAATGTGCTCCTCACTGAAAAATATCTGAGAATGTATATGAGTGCGAAACTGACAGTTTTTAACAACAGACACACACACACACAGTCACTCACTCGCTTACACATATATAACTCTAAGTTTGTTGTTATAGTTCCAGTTTTATTTATTATCTTTTAATTTTATATAACTTTTCTTTATAAAACAATTTTATTATTTTATAATTGGTTATTGCGAGGCCTTTTAGCACAGGTATTTCAATTACTTAAAAGGAGGTCCCTTTGTAAGATTTACTGTGAAAAATTGTACGTTTCTGCAATAAGCCTTTTTTTATTTATATAAAAGTATAGTAATACAACTAGTTTTACCTCCCAATCTCCTTGTGCTATGAAAGTAGGTAAATTACATAATTATGCAGAAAAGTGTGAAATAAATAAAACTACATATTAAAATCGTTCACAACGTTTTATTGCACCGTGTAACAATTGTATAACGATACCTAAGATACTTAATAATACTTCACATTGCGATTTACAAATTTGGCCACTATGAATTAAAAAAACAAAAAATTCATAACATTCTCACTAAAAAAAAAAACAAGATTGCTGATCAATCAAGTAATTGGGTAATTAGGTATTTATTGCATGTACTTATTTAAGTAAAAACATACCAAAACGACAGTACTATTCATATAATAATATAGGTACTACCTATCCTATTCTCACACAGCAATAATATTATACAATTGGTTAAAAACTGATATTTCAAGTTTATACAATAATGAGAAACGCTAGCTTTAAATTAAGTAGTCTTCAGAGTCATGTCAGTCAAAGATGGTTAGTAAGAATATTTTTTTAGAAGACTCCTGCCGTAAGGAATTTAATCGCTTAGTCGCACGAAGTTTTACAAACATTCAAATGATACGCACAAAGAACACACAGACTTTGAAACAAGCATTTGTTGGATCACACAAATGCTTGTCTCATGCGAGGATCGAACCCGCAGCACGTCGCAATAAGTGGTAAGTTAGCGTGGTGATATATTATATATATACTACTCAACTCAAATATACTATACCACTCAACTATCCGTGCAATTATTAAATTAATCATTTATTTTATACCGTGTATATAATTATATCTGTGTACAGATACAAAAAAAATATTACTGAATTTTACACTATAACTTGCAGATATTTTCTGATCATCCTGGTTATGTAGCCTAGATAAATGAATTTACGTTGAAATTTAGACACAGATTTTCATTTAGAGCAGGGGTTCCCAAACTTGTCTACTGCCCACTTTGAGAATAAATTATATTTTAGCGTCCACATTTTTTCACCTACTTAAAAACCACTATAACTTCAAATTAAATTTATTATTGTGAGCTATATTAGCGGAGATTCGATTTTATTTCTGGGTCTCTTAGCGCCCCCCTTTAGGCCTGCAGCGCCCGCAAGGGGGCGTTATCGCCCACTTTGGGAAAGGCTGATTTAGAGTCTTTATAATATATTTTTTCGATTCATCCAAATTATAAAATACGATTGTTAACTGTAGATGACTTTTTATATCTGTACATGATTCAGTTGAGTAGCTATTGAGGTAATTTTTTACAGAATACGTTAGATTCAAGAGTAAAGTTAGCAACAAATGTCCATGAACACCTTCATTTTCATAAGGCACTTGAACACAATCAAATTTGCATTTGATTGTGTTCAAGTGCATATGCGTAATTTATTATTTCAAAAATGAAACAAAACAGCTTCCGCACCAGACCAATACTAAAAACATACAGAACAATATTCTAAATGTCACAAAATATTTGCAGCAGCTTGCAGATGTGGTTTTATTCATCGAGTTTTGTTGCTAACTGTACATGTATTTAAAATATTATATAGACCATACTAATTGCATCGCGTTTCTCATTCTCCCATAAACTTAAACAGTAGATAAATTATTACAAAATATTCTAATCCCTATTATTTCGCAACATATTGTAAATAGATTCTTTTTTTACTGATGGTACTAATACCAATAAAGAAATTACTATAAACAACGATAGAGGAAGCACGTAGGTGTGAAAAGCACAACACAGAGTTATATTCTAGGTCTAGAAAATTCGGAATACGATGTCCACACATAGAACTATCATGATGATGAAGTAACTGTAATAATGGTTTACATAGAGGTTACATTCTTAAGTCATTCTGGATGGAACAAATTTCGACAAATTAAAATGAGAATAATATTTTACAACTATTTAAAAAAACCTTGACTGACTAACTGTAAGAATTACAGTTAGTTTAAACTTTGTTTATTCTTAAACTTAGATAATTTAGAAAGTCGTCTTAAAGTCGCTAATCATTTGGATTTGCCAGAATGGGGTAGATATTTTTAGATATATTTAGATAGTAGACTATTTTTTTTATATCTGTCAGATAGATTATTAAAACATATTAGACACGTTTTTTGCTTATTTTAGGTAACGAAAAGGTTTGAAATGTCGCATGACCTCATAATCTCGTGCATTTTGTACGCAAGCATAACCTCATGCTTGCGTTACATGCTTGCTTCTGAACATTGATTCGCTTTATCTACTTAGTGTTTCTTTATAAAAAAAAAGCAAAAAATACGTGCTTCATATTTTTTAAACTGACAGATTAATTAGATTTTGACTTTGTATACCCAGTTATCTACCCCATTCCTTAATAATTTTGATGGTATAAAATTGGACCAATAACTACGTCAGTTTAAGGTAGAATAATAAAGATGTTTAAAACGAAAACCTTTTAAGAATTTGATTGATTAATAGTCATAATGAAACATTTATTTTTTACAATCCACTCGATGATAATACTGACATAACTCATTCATCTAGACATGATTAAATCTATGACAATATACACACAATTTTCACAACGTACCAGGTATGTCAAGATTCTAAACAGTTACTAGATGTAGAAGTGTAAGTAGAAAAGTGTAAAAGTACCCTGAAATAAACCTAATACACGAATAATTTTAAAGCTTATATATTGTTAGAAGGGCGAATCATGGACTAATTTAATTACAAAAATATTATTAAAACTTTTTTGGAAACTGGAGAATTTTTTTATGAATTTATAAATACAAAATGGGATATGATATTATATATAGATACAGATATATCTGGCGATTTTTTTGTCTAAATAAAGCCTTTATTTAGAGAAATATACTGCAGTATTTTTTATTAATTGAATTTGTTTAACCATTTCAAGAAACGCAAGGCCTTCAACATCTATATAACGGCAATGATTTCATGGTCAGAAATTTATTGTAGCTTATTTGTATTAACATTAATTGTGTAATTATTCTCGATACTAATGATTTCAGTTTGATAAATATCATTAAAAACTTTATCAGTGGAAATTGTTCACATCATCGATAATTCGTAGAATTAATTAGGAGTCATAACTGAAAACACAAAAAAATATTGTTATTGAAACAAACAATATTTTATTCAAACAAACAAATCTTTTCCATAAATCCATTACATCTGAAATAAACCAGAATAATAAAAAATTCATTTCCATTTCATTATAAATAATTATTTGACTGGCCTAGATTTATTCAAAACAAATTATTTGTGTGATCAGTGGCTTATTGTATAACGAATTACTGCTGTATTGATTCTTTTTTGTTTGTTCAATTTATCTGTACTATTTGTAACTTATGTAGGATTATTGAAACTGTATTTATCATCAACTTCTGAAACATAATCATTGTCATTATTAACGTTATTGTTATCTGAATCAACATTATGCGCTACAACCATATAAACATACAACATGCGCATATTAACAGCTTTCTTTATACTAAGTTCTGTGCGCTTAGACATGGAATGTTCAATTATTTAAATAGAAACGAATTTTCGAAAAATCTTGAATAGCCAAACTGACGTTTAGCTTGTACGATCGCCAACTAGAGCCTGATATTACCATCCTTTTAATAAGTTTTCCAAATATATATATTTATGTAAATTATGTTTTTAGCATGGGGTTGTTTTTCCAATCTCTTACGGCTTAACAGGGTTTGGTATAAGATTTTGTATACGTTGTGTTGATTCAACGATTTCCTTATTGAGTTTGGGATTGTGCATAAAACCCACAAAAATGGGAATGAAATATTGCTTGTTGGGATTTAGAGTTGTAGGCGATATTAAGTACTATTAAATAGTAACGAAATTTTTTAAATATTTTTTTAATAGTGCGGCTTTGCACGGTTAGACAAAACATTAATAAATTATACATAGAAAATCCGTCCGGTAGTTTCTCAGTTTATAGAGTTTAGATACACAGACAGACAGACGCGGCGGGGGACTTAGTTTTATAAAATGCAAGAATGTAAAGATACTACTAATACAGTAAGACATGGTGATAACACAAACAGTAAAACAAGTTCAAATATTGAAACGGTAATATTATCTTAGCCAAATTTAAATGGCCTCCACCAGAAAAAAACGTACGAAAATGAACAGCGAGTAAAATTCCATAATGAAATTTACGATGGAACTCCCAATATTAAAAGAGGAGTTATCCTCCAAATTCGTTCAAAGTTACATGAAATATGAACTAATTTCCCAAGGATTAGATTGGATTTACGACGGATAAACCGCATCAACGAAAACTTTTAGCAATGCAAGTTTCTGAATTGATGAATCTACAGAATGAGCTTGCCGAGCCGTGAATGGTCAATTAGATAACATTAAACAGATAAATAGCCCTCTGGGATCTGCAGGCTCTGTTTGTTAATTAAAGTGGATTAGATAAACAAAGATTTATACGGCAAAGTAATCGGAGACGATTTGATAAGAGATCTTTCGTTTCTATTAAAATAATCGAGGGTTTTAAGTAATTTAAGTCTGCTAAGCAATCACGCAGCGAGTCTCGTGAGTACTCCCTCCGGCTGAGGAGTCGGGAGGCGGCTCGGAGTTCCTTCCACCACCACTCCATTCCAGAGCATCGATCATTTCCATCAGCTCTTTGAACACAGCTATCACCCTCCAATTATATTTAGCAGAACACTCCACGTAACCACACTTCCAGTGCTTACGAACTAAGTTCACGATATTTCTTCTCTTCTCTCTTGAATCCCCGCAAGCGCTTTCAGCGATAGCAAGCTGCTGCAGACCGCTGGCCGCAGATGGAGTGTTGCTACAAAGTAGATCCTGTTTATTGCCAACAACTAACACTGGAACGTTCCTCATGTCTCGACTTTCAACCATTTGGTCTCTCAAAGTCCTTATGTACTGGAATGTTTCTACGTTAGACAAATCAAAGACAAGAATGTAGGCCGTCGCACTTCTAAGCCCGTAGAAGCGGTAGTGAGCCCATTCGTAGTAAGAGTTTATTGGAAAATATGGTATTACTGGAACGTCTGTGATTTTAACTTCGTAAAGGTGCTCGTTAATGATCACCGAAGGGTAGAAGGTGTGTTTACGGTCTGTTGGCACGTATTCTTCTGAGAAATCGCTCCACACGAATTGCTGCGAACAAAGAGAATATTATCTTAACAAAGAGTCTTTTGTGAAAGCAATTATCTTATAAAGTAGCAGACATTTTTCAAACAAGAAACAGTCTTTGAATATTTTAAAACATTTCATGCATAGAAGCAAGACTAACTGGGTTATTTTAACAATATAATATAGAAAATAATGTTTAATAGGTCAATAATACATATACAAAAACCAAGAGGTATACAAATAGAAGTCGCATTTTTAGTATCGAATTCGTTAAAAAGGATTTTGTGTCGACTGACTAAGATAGATTTGGGTTGGTATCTTAGAGTAAATATAGACAAGCATAGAGCGTGCGCATAGCTAGTAGCTCCTTATGCCAAGCGTAAGCACATTTTTAGCTAAATGTACTACGCTCGTTTACTGATTTATGTGATTTTCCGTGCGACGACATACGTTTATGCGAAAATATCGACGCTTCCGATATTATTAGGGTAATATTTGGTTTGGGTAATATTTGGTTTTGAGATAGTTTTAATAAAACACCGCGCTGTATTTTAACACAAATTTTACGATTTTACATGTTCATACTAGTGCCAACAGTTTATACTCGATATGCGCGCTCTATACTTTACTTATTTATTCCTAAGGTTGGTATTCATCAATCAACGTAGCTCGGTCCCCGCATTGAATGCGGCACGTCGCGCATCGGAACGATCTATTTGGATGTGTGATGCCTGTTATCAACAAAGAGAGACTGGTTGCCGAGGTACGACTGGCTGATTTATATATACTCTTTTGTTTTGTCAAGTGAATGAAATGAAGAATGTGTTTCAACTGTATTTATTTAGATACTTTTTCTCATATAGTTATTTTATTCTAATAAGTTACGTTCGACTGACATTAGCTGTTTTGAGAGATCAGATAAAAAAAAGACGACTTTAAAATAAGTTTTTATTACATTTATTTGTTTATTATAACTAAATTACAAAATTAAAATAAAAAAATCAAAATATTTTTATTTCGAGTAGGCCTTTTCAGGCACTTTCAAAACGTTAAATGACTCTAGTTGCGTCTCTAGTCTCTAAAAAAGTCCCAGAAAAAAGTATATGACACATTACGTATATTTAATTGATGATATAAATGAATAAGTACTACGTTTTCATGGCTAAACTGCTGTACCGATTTAGATGAAACTTGGTACGGATTGGATCCTTGGTAGCGTATCAAACCAAATATATATAAATAATAGAATATTACTGTCGCGTCAAGCCAGTAGTCGCAGGTTCGAGTCCTGCCTGAGGTTTAAGTTTTTTTTTTTACTATTTGTATTTAATTACAATTAATAGAATGTTCCTAAAATACAGATTTATTAAGAAAACGGCTATATTTTGTGTTTGTTCTAAAATCCTACAATTCTTAGAAATAGTTACCCATCTTTCTGCTACAAATAATTATTTTCGTTACCGTTCCCACCATTAAGAGAGCTCCGAAAGATATTTATATCAGTTACAATTAATGAACGTTGTTTACTAAAATAAATTGTTTAGGCAACAAATAAGACTCGCAGAACAAGAAATAATTGCTTTGAGCTTAGAAAAACAAAAGAATGATGGTAAACGATGACGGGATGTTCTTTGGTAATTACTAATTACATAAAGTAGGTATTAAGCTAGTTTTAAGTATAAGTAATGATATCTATACTAATATTATAAAGCTGAAGAGTTTGTTTGTTTGTTTGTTTGAACGCGCTAATCTCAGGAACTACTGGTTCGAATTGAAAAATTCTTTTTGTATTGGATAGTCCGTTTATTGAGGAAGGCTATAGGCTATATAACATCACGCTACGACCAAAAGGAGCGGAACATAAATGAAAAATGTTGCAAAAGTGAAAAACCGTTGGAACTAAAACACGCGAACAAAGTCGCGGGGGACAGCTAGTAATACATAAGAAGCTAACTGTCGCTGAACAAGATTTAGGGAATAAAACTGTTATTTAAAGACGACAAGACTTTTTTTAAAATCTACAAAAAAAGTAAAAAAAAATCAAATTTATTCGAATACACTACAATTGATATACGAAAATTTTAATTCACAGAATTGAAATTTTCGAATTTCAGTTGTCAGAAAATTTCAATTGTCATTCCAGGCGGGAATTTTTGGCAGTCAGATGTTTTGATTTTTTAATTAATTATTTTATACTGTACATTTTAGTGACAAATTTAAAATTATACAGTTTCAGAATGTGCTCATCATGACCTTTAATTTGATACACAAATTATATAAAGTAATTCCAGTAATATTTGTTTTTTTTTTCATTTGAAAATGTCATAATACGTCGCCATACTGTTTTCTTTTTAAATTGTAGGTATAGTAAGTACTAGTACATATTTTCGTTCTCGCCTTTTAAAGCCCTTTATTTTGTTACTTTACTCGAGGGATTAGTGTAGATTTTAAGGGTGTGATCACAAACAAAACGGTTAACGTGGTTTGTAACTTTTTAATGTAAAAGTTTACAGCAACAAAAAATTAAGTAAACATTGTGACATTAAAATTACTTTCGAAAAATAAATGCAAATGCTAGGAAATTTTATAAACTTGTCAAACGAAAAGGAATTTTCCACATCACGAGAGAATACAATTACTATCTTTTTTATAGCTATTAAAAACTGCATCAATCTTGTTACGAAAATGTAGTGACACATAAATGGAACTTGCTAAACTTTCATGACATTTAGTTTGAATTAAAACCAGTGTGCTTAGTATATCATTAGTACATCCGCGTTCATCCGCGAATTCAAACCGCGCGGGCTGTGTACATCGCGTTTCTAAAGATATTTCGTTCTAAGTACAATTCATTTTCAGCCAAGCACTAAATTGCTTTATTTTATAATTATGTTCAATTGTACTACTTCTCTACTACTTCTTCTGTCTAGCCTTTTCCTAATCTATGTTGGGGTCGGCTTCCAGTCTTACCGGATTCAGCTGAATACCGTATCCACAACCCATTTTACTGGGCA
The DNA here is from genome assembly GCA_932294365.1 of Diachrysia chrysitis. Taxonomy (NCBI): domain Eukaryota; kingdom Metazoa; phylum Arthropoda; class Insecta; order Lepidoptera; family Noctuidae; genus Diachrysia; species Diachrysia chrysitis. The sequence continues at coordinate 3,985,658 of OW028660.1, read as the reverse complement.
ATCCAGTATCCCAAAGTTAGACTGGTTGTCAGAATTGTAATTACTTAACGCCTGTCAAAGATCAATGTAACGTAAATAAAAATATTGAATCGTAATAAAGCTATTAGAAAATGACTATGTCAATTTATGAATTAATGCTAATATAAAGTTAACAATTTGCATACATACTTATTTTATGTGTGCAATTATTAACTACCAATATTAAATTACACCAACATATCTCTCCGTAAATAAGGGCGTCATAAATACATTAAATATTGCAAATTTAATTAAGGATACCTCGGAGCAGGGAAACTCATTCGGTCTCAAGTTTATTGCAACTTAAAATATTCATGGAATATTTGACGAGGCGTTACAAATGTATGCTCCTTATAATATGGTGCCCACGTGTGCTAGTTTTCAAATAGGCGAGGCTTTGGTGATGTTCATGAATAGTAAATTAAAGTATGTACTTACTGTATTTTTATTATTTAATTCTAAGTAGTGTGTATGTAGATTTACTTGATAACTCGAGATAAAAACGCACGAAACGTAAGACTATAGTTTGTGTGAATTTTTTCATTTAATTTTTCATTCATTTGCATAGAAAGTAGGTACATAAAAAAGCGGTATACAGATAATAGTTCTACTACAATCTACCTTAATTTAGCCATGCAAATATAAATATAAGTTTGGTAATCTATTAAATCGTTGGGTCAGTATATCAAATTTTTGTATGTCGAATGAATAGAAATACGTTTAAATAATATATATACTGATGCATTTTTTAGAGTCATAGAAATGACATTTTGGAACCACGCAACTTGAGTCATTAACATTAAAACGTTTGCTATGAAATTTAATAAAAACCTATTTTTTAGTGGTTTATAAGATGAAGTATCTTTTTAAAAAAATCGACCTACATCAAGAAGTCAACACATAAGTTTAACCACAACAAAGTGATAATCTTATTTGATAAAGTTAAAGGCTACCTACTAAAAGGAATTTTATAAGTAAATTTTCCACAAGGCCCAAAGATCTACTTCAAGTTGTTACTAACGAAAACAAAACAAATAATGTTTTTTTTCGTAGCAAATAAACGAAGAAAAAGCAATAATAAATTATATTACTTGAGATAGATGGCCTGAAAACAATATAAATGTAACGAAGTATAAACAAACGCGAAACAATGATATAATAACAATGTCGCAAAGGCACATAATTGAGAAAAAAAACGAGTTAGATACACGATCAATCATTTTGACATATTGTTTTCGGGACCCGTCAAGTGGCGTTTGTTTTGTATTTGATGAACTAAAATATTTGTTAACCAAGTATAAAAAAAACATAACGAATGTTTTCGTAATTTTTCCAAATACTACAGAAAAAATTTAAACATTCTCTGGTAAGGTTAATTGAAAATTTGTATCATTTAAAAGTTAGAAAAAAAAAAATGATATTTCGGTTTGGAGTCAATGCAAAATGCAGTGTGTATTGACTTGACTTTCCATAAATAAAACAAAAAAGATCAAAAGTTATGCATATATTTTTATTACTCCTGTTATTAGGTTTTGAATTCTAGACATTAAGAACTTGGTTGTCTGTATATAAGGACAGCCAATCATAAATAAAAAACCTACCAAGTGCAAGTCCGACTCGCGCATGAAGGGTCCCGTACCATTTTATGCTGCCCCCTTTAACTTTTAATTTTATTATTATAGCGGCAACAGAAACACGGAAACTGTGAGTTTCAAGTCTCTATCTTTAACGGTTCATAACATACAACTCGTTGATAGACAGACGGACGGACAGCGAAGGCTTAGTACTAGGGCCCCGTTGACACACTTCGGGTACGGAACTCTAAAAATCAAGGAAATAGGACAAAAAAATAGAAAAACGACGTTAAATTGTCTATAGTGTCAAGACAAAAGAAAATTGCAACTGTTCTATCTTGTAGAAACACTGTTTATATTCCCAAAGTTGTAAACTATCTCAGTGTTATGACACTCAAATCAACTCGTAAAAATTGAGCGGGTTTACTGTGAAACAGTAGCGTCACTATGTAACACAGGTTTACATTCTAAGTTTATTTATCTGAAGCTTTGTAAGGATTATATCTTTGTTAAGTTTCTGCAAGTTCGCCGTAATGAACAACTTCAATACACAGTTGGTTAATTCGAGAGACAACTTGTAAGGCTTGTATTATTTGAGACAATATACTTAAGTAATAATCTTAAGATAAATAAAGGTGACTCCCGAAAATTAATAAGACTTTTGTATAAAATACCAGTCTATATATGTCCCACTGAGAAGAAATAAAGAAACCAAGACATGTTGTCAAACAAAATGCGGCGCAAAAAAAGTACACAAAAAAAACAAAGAACACTAATAATAAGGAAGGAGATATATGCATCACATCCGTGCAAAACAGCCAGCGCTCAGCATGAGCTTAGGTTCTGCTAGTTTTTCCTAGTTTTATACTTATAACTTTCTACAGTACCTACTCACGCAATAAGGTACAGGAAAAATTCATTCTTTCTTTTTAAAAAACGACTCCCGCATCAAGGAATTTAATCCTTGTGTCGCGGGGGGTTTCACAAACATTCAAATCACATGCACATAGAACACCCAGACTTGAAACAAGCATTTGTGGGTCACACAAATGCTTGTCCCATGCGGGGATCGAACCCGCGGCACGTCGCGCACAGAGGTAATTGGCGTGGTGACCTATACCACTCGGCTATCCGTGCAGTCAAATTGTTTATAAACGGAATAGATATATTCATTACACGTCCAATAAGCTTAACACCCAGATAAATACTAACGAGCCTTATCAGCATGCAAAACATTACGGGAATATCAAATAATGTAATTACGCGTTCCATATTCCGTCATTTTACACCTGCGTTCGCGTAGTTAACGGCCCACCCTTCCATTTTATATGAGTAATATAAGTTATACCTTAATTTGTTAGGCCTGCTGTATCAAGTGTCAGAGTAATAGTAGGTTTAAGGGTCCTGCCTCATTGAACAATCATGGCGACGTTTCCATAATAATTCTTATTTAAATTTATGCATTTCAATACCAATAAGTTTTGGCTGACTTGCTGCGTTCTGAGGTCTGACTCTGTGGATCTCGTTAAATTATTCGGAATAAAAAGTATTCTAGGTGCTAATCCAGAATATAAACAATCTGTACGCTAAATATCATCCAAATTCGTTCAGTAGTTTTTGTGTGAAAGAGTAATAAACATCCGTTCTATTTTTTTTTTGCTTTTGTTGACGTCACCGTTTTAACTCTTTTGAACCGACTTCAAAAGGAGGAGGTCCTAAATTGGACGGTAGATTTTTAAACGAGATTTCCGACAATTATGGATTGATTTTTTTTTTTTTTTACCATTGGTGTGGTTATATACCTCAGAGGTGGTCCCATATACTTATTTTCTTACAATATCGTGTAATCTTTACTAATATTATAGATGCGAAAGTAACTCTGTCTGTCTGTCGCGCTTTCACAGATAGTCTAGAGCCTGAGAAAGGACATAACCTACTTTTTGCCGCAATAACCGACATCAACGCGGATGAAGCCGCGGGAAACAACTAGTCAATTAATAAAGAGACTACTGTCTCGTCTTTGCAAATTAAATAATATATAGACTCTAGTTAATAAATAAATGCTATATGTACAAGCTTGAACAACAGGGTAATTATATCTTGAGCCTTGGACTCACTGTCGGTGGTCTAAAGTAGGCGAGACAACTCGGTGTGATACGGCCCTAACTTGTTATGAAGGTTGACATTGTCATATAGCCGTAATAACTTATCTGCCTTTAAATTAAGATCAAGATGTATCTTCACTTCGCAGTAATGAAGCTGTAACCTGAGTGGTATAATTAATAATGATCTTATTTCGTTTTGAGAATATTGTATCTCAGAGATAGACGTTAAATTATATGTAAATTTACTGGAAATTTGTGAACGCAGTTCATAAAATTACTAGCTGCTGCTCGCGGTTTCAAGCTTCTAGCTTTAAAAATGACGTAATTTCCGTACAAATTTTCATCCCCAATTTCAACCCCTTATAGCCATTTTTCGCTTTAAAAGTAGCTTATATCCTTTTTCGGGCTATAGACTAGACTATTTCTGTACCAAATTTCACTTAAATCGGTTCAGTAGTTTAGTCGTGATTGTGTAACACACAGACAGCCAGAGTTACTTTGGCATTTATAATATTAGATATCGGGCCATTTTAAACTGTCGACAGATTGTGTACTGCTGTAATATTGCGGACAAGGTTTTCTGTATTATTATTTTATTAAATTTAAGGTTCGGTTAAAACGATGGACGCTATATCCCTTATTTGGTAGAGGTCTAACGCAGTTAACCTAACCGCAAGCTTCACTGGATTATGCCGTCATCCCTTTGGTGTTAGCTTACTTTAGATCTCATAAATATAAATTCTTCTTATAACTAACTTACCGACAGTTTGTAATTTCGCAAAAATAATTAAAAACTAACAAACAGCCTTCATAATCATCCGGTGACATAGATAATATATTTATATATTTTATCACAAGTAAGATTGCACGGGTAGCCGAGTGGTATAGGTCACCACGCCAATTACCTCTGTGCGCGACGTGCCGCGGGTTCGATCCCCGCATGGGATAAGCATTTGTGTGACCCACAAATGCTTGTTTCAAGTCTGGGTGTTCTTTGTGAATGTGATTTGAATGTTTGTGAAACCCCCCGCGACACATTCCTTGGTGCGGGAGTTGTTTTTTTTTAAAAAGAAAAAAGAAAAGATACTTGGCTACATACCAAGCCAATAAATGGATTGATTTATTACCTATATCTTGAGGTATTCCCTCGTTTTTCACGGATTTAGCAAAATCTAATAAACATAAATATGCTTTGAATTGGATTTAAAATGAGATAAGTATGACCTATTTTTTTTACGAAAATAAGAAGAGCAAATTGATATTGGTAGTATTTTTTCACAATCTAGACGCACGTATATCGTGGCCTTCATTATTAGCCCATAACAAAAAAGAGTGGAAAGAAGAAAGAGAGTCCTTAGGTCTGCTGTAAAACAGTGTTGACCTATTAAAACATAATTATATTATTTGTAGAGGTTTAAATTATTTAATTAGAACAAAATGTTACCTTTTTTTAAAAGAGTAACCGATGGAGTTTCTTGCCGGTTCTTCTCCATAGGAGTGACATTTTGGAACCGCGCAACTAGAGTCATTTAACGTTTTGAAAGTGCCTGAAAAGGCCTCCTTGAAATAAAAATAAGAGTGCAAATGAGTTCTCGTCCTTAGATTAAAAAACTAATTATAGTTGTTAAATTTTGTTAGTATTACTTAAGCCGGCTTTGCGAATCTCCTCGCACGGCCGACGACCATGGACCGCGCTCCGAGGCACTTCCACGGCGAGCCTTGGTCCGTGTCAGTCTTGGAAATCAAACCCATTTATAAACTACTTAATGTATACTTCGACTAGCCGTGGATTGCGATATCAATGGACGAGCCCCTTCTCACGGTGCGTGGTGTGGGATGATCCGCGATATGGCGCACTGTGGGACGCCGGATTTAAATAAATTGCGTTAGATCTGGACTAGTTCCAAGTAAAGGGTAATAAACTTCGCCAAATAATCTGAGCCTTAACATTGTCTAGGTGCACAACTCTGCCAAATCCTTTGGGAAATACGAGAGTATTACATACAGCACTGAGATCGAAAACTGATCAGATGAAATCCACTCAGTGACAAAGACTGATGTATTGGAATACTGGAAATTGTAATGGAGTTGGTTGATGTTTTCTGTTTTACACGTTTGTATTCCCAGGAGTGTTAAATTCAAGCTGTTTTTGTATATACCCGGACAGTATGAGTTTTATGAAATACTAGCTTGGTGCCCGGCGTGCTTCGCTTTACCTATAAAAAAAATACAATTTGACCTATGGTTCAGAAGATAAAAATCACTATGGTGGTAAACGATAAAAAAATACAACAGGCCAGTCATTATCTCCGCCGACGTACCGTTAGTAACATACGCCTCGTCGCTCATGCTTCGTATCATATTATACGCATAGTTAATGAATCGGAAAATACGCAGAGCCATCGGTATATGAGATAGCTGTATTGATGGCAGTAATACCTTTATGGGATCCGTGAATATAAAGGCTCTGTCTAAACATGTATTTAATATTTTTATTGTGCCTTTTCTTTGTAAACATGGGGAGTGAAGACTGAGGTGGTATCATGTTACAGTCAATCTTTATAAAAACGAGACAGATATGTTATTAGCGCCCACATTTTGAGAACTCGAAAACCTCCTAATTAGGTAGTTGATCAATGCCAGCCACCTGCCTATTCGATTTCATTAACACGTGTTAGAAGGCAGATGTCATAGTTTTGCCGATTTAAATCCAATAACCAATCTACCAATTTAATGTACACATAACCTAATTTTTTCTTTTCAATTCATAATTTACAATAGTCTTGTATCTACTTTGTACCGTTCATATCTTTTCTTCTATAGAGCTGAGATGGATGAACCCTTGTAGATGTCCCATCCCAGTTTAGAGTAAAGTTCTCAAAAAGGCCACTGTGTGTTGGACCTGTGTCCCCACGTAAGCCTTTTAAAGGACAGGGTATTCTCGCTACTGAGGATAACCCGTGAAAAATAAGAGATACCTACATAATATTTATGCAAACATGTTTTTACAAAATGTAATCCCTGTCACAATATTATGACACTTTATTTCCACTGCACAAATTGGCAAGAACAGCTATATATTACAGCTGTCACGTCAAATAAATCGACTGTCAAATATTTGGTACCATATCTGACAGCTAAAATATTGTTGCATGGGATTTTAGGTTATGTTTTGTGAGTGTTTTCCTATTTCAATGCTAATCTTACAATTCATCTCCGCTTGTTCAAATATTGCAATGTAATAAAATGCTTTACCTAATTAATATATTATATGGCATAATAAAGCGGAAGTGTTATTTTTTTATTTGAAATCATATCTCTCAAAAACCCGTTGAGATTTAAAACTGTTTACGTTTGCTAACCCAATATTTGAAGAGGTTAATAGGAAATAAAATAACACGCGACAACGCTCATTATCCGAGTAGGTAAAACGTGGGAAATTGCAAAGCTCAGCTTGATTATAATAATAATAATTGGCTTTGACAGGTGCAAAAAATAAACATTAAATATGTTTTATATGCAATAAATAATTATACAATAACGTTTTACGCATAAAAATAAATTGTAAATATTTTATTATTGGTAAATTATTAAACAAATATTAATTATTTAACATTAACAAGACCTGAAAAACGAGCGCGGGCGGCCATGATTGAACATCGTGTGACGTCACATTCCAAAAATCTGCGAATGTTGCCCTCAAAATACGCACAAGACTGAGAGCGTCGTATGGCTTTGTGTGTGATTTGACGTCACTAATGTCACGTGACCGACAAGAAAGATCCTTTACAAATAAATTTGAGATTTTTTTTTCATTTTTACATTTACATTCATATTTAATAAACATCCTACCATAAACATTACCTACGTCAAATGAGAAGCACTCTTTAGAATAAGTTATGTATAATTTAAGTACCTTTGTGTTATATTGAGCTCACAGTCAAATAATCTGTACTGTTTTGTAAGACACTATTCAGTCCATAAGTTTACTATGTACCTTCTAAAACTTAAATAAAAAAAACAACAATTAAACATTTCCTCAATACCTGTATAATACTAGTTTTCCCGACAGCCGGTGCACCAAGCAGCACCACTTTGACCAGGTCGAGACTGTCAGGACTTGGCTCCAGACTGGGAGCCCCGCCCACCGTCAGAGTCCCACCACCACCTCGCTCCAAGTAATCCAGGTCCAATTCTGTAACAATAGATGTAGGAATTAAACAATGGATAAGTGAAAACAAAGGGGAAAATAATAGGGAATGATATGTCTGGAAAAACCAGCTAAGTGCAAGTCCGACACGCACACGCAGAGTTCCGTGCCATTTTATGGAACCCCTTGAACTTTTAAATTATTTGTTTTTATAGCGGTAACAGAAATATACACAGTGTGAAAATTTCAACTCTTATCTATTAGACAGACAGATGGACGGACAACAGACGGAAGGACAGCGGAGGCTTAGTAACAGGGTCCCGTTGGCACCCTTCTGTTATGGAACCTTAAAAATAAGACTGGTGAAGGTATTACGTGTTTTTTTTTTTCGAAATTCATTAAGTCTATATTTTTTACATGAAAACTGTAATTGTGTTGAAGTATACAAACTTAAGTATTTAACGAAATTTGATAACCAAGAAATTGACATGTTATTTTTAGGTTTTTGATACAAATATTATTACTATTAAAATAAAATTCTTGTTGTCGTATTTCGTGTCCTATTTGGTACAATACCTACTATACCTTTGTACAATTCAACACAAAATACCGATTATATAGCATCAGTAAATTATCCGTTTAACGACATCAATAAAGCCAGCAATCCATGAAAAATGGCGGACTTTCCGCATGTATAGATCAACCATTGTATGTGTCAGAACAATAGCGATGTCCTGTGTAATAATATATAGTCCTTAATGATGACCGTATCGATTTATCGCGTTTATTTCAGATATAAACAATGAAATGGTTTAAAAGCGGTATATAAAAAAAAAATTAAACGGCTAAATGTGTATTAGGTTTGCTGTGAATGAAATTAGTATAATTTTAGCATTGAACGAAAGTTGTAAATTAATGTTCAAAAAAATAAAACTCTATTGGTATCTACTATGATCCAAATTGATAAGATATAAATTGTGTAGTAGTTATGTTAGTCTTGAGTATAATTATGAAGGATCTTAAGAGAGCATACGATAGGTCTTTGGTCCATACAAACGTGTTCCCTTGTTTCTTCGTGAAAAATGCTTCTAGAGCAATGATTTTTCCTTAAAAGATTTACGTGCTGCTATTATTTTGTTTTTTTTCCCCAAAAATTACTTAAATAAACAAGACCCTCTAAAAATGCTCGTTTATACCGCCGTGTTCTGACGACTACCAGACAAGCTTAATAGAATTTTAACAACAAAGTAAATGATAGAAGCGTAGATGTATGTAAGTAGTACGTAGATGTAAGCGTACATTTCTTCTAAATTTTGATGCAAAAATTATTTGGATCAGTTCAGTTTTGGAGAAGAAAACAGCAGATTACGAAACGTTTTTTTTGTCAACGATTTTGTAGGTAAAATCAGCCTGAGCTGCAGTTGTCCCTTACGCACTTTACCAGAGTAGGTCAAAGGAACGCGACGGCAATAAATTCTTAAAATATCTATTTTTCACATTAATCGAGAGTAGTTATAGCCTCTAGCCAATGTGTCTACGTTTGGGTCAACAAGTAAACAAGAAACATAATTATATAAAGTAAAAAATGAAGATACAGAAAAATATAAAGTTTGTGACTAAAATAGACTTCGAATTAAATTTGCAATACACGTAGAGGTGATCTTTAAAATGGTATCGAGAACAGCTTCTCAATACATTGAAAATAACAAATATTCTTTGAACTGAAAGCAGCTTTGTATAACAACAATAAAAAGCTTTACGTGGGAAGTTTCACAGCCGTGAACCAGCTTGCAATGTAAAAATTGTTTAAAATGGGAACAAAACTGATAAGTCTTGGTGGATTATTTGGCCTTATGTATATAACAATATACCTCCACCTACTGTAATTCTAAACAGTGACTTGAATGTAAAAAAACAGGGTGAGAATAGTTAAGGGCAAATGTAAAGAAGAATGTAGGTCGGAGAGACTTGAAAATTTGGTATTTAAAGAAACTATCGCTGTCGCACTGTGTCTGGCCTATCCAAGTGTGACAAGGACAACTGCAGATCGGACCGTAAAGAAGTTTTAATTCAAGGTTTGACTCTCGCCTATTTCCTCCTCCAATATTGATATAATTTAAAAGATATTTTAAATTTACTTAATAAGAAGAATATGAACTATTCCCTGGTTTTCTTTTGTCATCAAAAGTTGTCAAATTTATACACTATGGCCTCTGAAGACAGCGATCAAAATAGAAACATTATCTCACTAAAAATATACATAGGTCTTATGGTTGATTTTCAAGAAGAAAATATACTATCAAAGATAGGTGAAATTGCTACGTCGTAAAAACTGGTTAGAAAGTAATTAGTAGTAGTATTAGTAGTAGAATTTCATTTTCATAAATTTCATGTTCAAAGACTTTCCTGTGCTTAGGGCTTAATAGTAACGACTTAGAATATTCATGATATGCTCTATACAAGTCTTCTTTTGAAATGGAACAATGAAACAATCTTAATTGGTCGTTAGTGAGATCAAGAGCAATTAGGATTCATGATGGTTTGCCCAATTAGTTTAATTTATTGTAAGTTTTAGTTAGTTCGCCATTTTAAGGAATTACATTTTTATATACTCAAAGGTAGCTGAATTAAATTTGGATGTGTGCTATAGTGGTAGACTGATTAAGATTTTTTTAGAACCGACCGGGGTAAAATCATTTATAAAACAAATATATACAATTGAAATGAAAATACAGGACTTTTACATCGAAAATACTTTGAAATTTATTTTAAAACTTAAATATTTTTTTCCTATTGCTTATTGCCTAAGCTCAATTGTGTATTTTATGATTGATTTTCTCACGTAGAATAAAATTGCCACAAAAAAAATATTTTTAAATTTTAACACCCATTTAATTACCCTTATTGGTATTCCCAGTAAGTAAAGCTATAATAAAACAATTTTTTAAAATAACAAATTAAAATGTTAATAAATTAATTCACTCACATAACCAAAACAAACTTTTCGCACCATTTAAATTAAAACAAAAGAGTTCTATATTTCAGCCATTAAATATTCACGTTTTCGTGACGAGTAAATTACGGTGTATTCGCAATGAATCCAATTTTACAGTAAATTTATGGTGTACATCCAGAAATAATATGTGTGAATATTTTAAAGGAGAACTCGTAAAAATGGAGGCATATTAAGGAACCTTGAACATTATTATTATTTATTTATTTATTTATTTATTGATCAAAAGGTACATTTTAATTTTTATAAAGTATATAATGTCCAACAAAACTATACACATAGTTTGTCTGTTGGATCAAATTTTACTCACATAAAAACATATAGTAATTCTAGTGTATTTTTTTTTAAATTATATAATGTTATGTATTTATAGTACTTATCACCAAGATCCCACAAGGCAGGTCCACTAGTAGCTCATTCTAGTAGTAGAATTAATAGATATAGGGGAGACCGGGGCGCGACTTAACAAAATTTATATTTTCAGTTGTATCTTCAAGACACCTAAACATTATGAAATTATTTTTGTATCAAATGATGTCTAAACTGTTCAATAACCATTTCGTTGGTTTTAATTTGACAAGAAATGGATACCTTTTTAAGAAAGTCGATTTTAGTCAGAAAAGTCAGAAATTAATACTTACCCCGCGATCGGGGCTATAATTAACACTTCCGAGGTAAGTATTAACAAAAGGGGCAACAATTAACATTGTAAGTATTTTCCTCTATAAATAAAGAAAACTCAAAATTACAATGACATTTTTTTATTAAGCAATACAATTAACATTAGGATTAAACAATATAGCACTTTGTCCCTGCAACAACGATATATTTTTATAGAGAAAGAAACCCGAACAAAACCTCTATACATAATAACAAAATTCAACAAAATCTGAATAAATTATTATTAACAGTTACTTTTACTGTTATATTATTGTAGGAAACGTTAGTTTTCAATAATCACAATATTCACTTAGTGGAATAATAATTAACATTATGCTTAAAAGTTGAAACACTCCGTCAATCAACAATATTTCAGCTATATTAATGAATAAAAACAAAAACTCAAACAAAACCTCTTCGTATCATTATTATTAAGTTAACAGCCTTTTAAGTAGTTTAATCAGCCTTATGTGTGTTATCTAATAATAATACAATCAACTTAAATGAGGTAGTAAACAGCTTATTCTTAAACGTAGCAGTCTTTATATAACCTACCTTTATAGTCTAAAACAGTCTCAATAAAGCTTAGTTTTAGTATGAAATTACTGAAGGTAATATAAATATCCTTTTTATATTACATAAAATCAACATCTTAACAATATAATCTACTAGGAATCATTTTCATGTAATCACAATATGTTTCATTTTTATTCAAATTCATCATCTGAATCACAATTTTGGCAAACATACGAAACAGTGTTGCCTCTGTGCATCCGGACTGAGCCCACTGCTTGCACGAGATGCATTGCACCCAATCTGCACCAGATGTGTCTTCATTATATGAGACACCACAAATTATACAGAAATATTCATCTTCTGCACTGTCGCTGCTTTCTTCCAATATCCTTTTCTTTGCCTTTTCCACTTGTAATGTTTCCTTTTCTTTTCCTTTTTTAGCTATTTGTTCTTTACCCTTTCCTTTGCCCTTACTTTTACCCTTTCCTTTATCATTTTCTTTACCTTGCTTTTTTTTCTTTCCATCGTCTTTATTTTACGGGTGAGAATTAACATGTTAATACTAGCCCCGTATGTTTTGTTAAATTTAGCCCCATGGGTAGCTTTTCAATAAAAAAATATATAATTACGAAATATTGTGCATTAGCGCTAGTAACGGTATGTAACATTATTAAGCATAAAACAAGCTATTGCAAAAAAAATACATATTACACCGAAATCAATTATTCAACGCGTAAATCAAAATATCGTAAAGTGAAAAAAGTTCGTTACCTGGCCAAAATAGACGGACATCACATAACTCACTCTCGCGGCGCACTGAGCTGGACTGACGAGTCTCAACCTGTAGACCGCTGTCACAGGGACGAATTCTAGGAATCACTAGTGACGTGCTGTTTATAGTTTCGTAGAAATTCGCTTGTTAATACTTACCTCTGTTAATTAAAGCCCCGGCCTCCCCTACCACCAATAAACCCACCTTATAATCATGAATATATTTATTAATCATGAAAATATATTAATCATGAATGTGCCGCGTATATGTCTTGGTTTACGAAATTATCTTAAGCTGTTTGTTTAATTGTATAGGTTTAACAAAGTAAATATTAATATAAAATAAATAATTAAATTTGGACAACATCACATACAATGCTCTGAACCTAAAGTATTAGCTACTTACTTGAGGTTCAGAGCAATAAATTTGTTTTTTGGAATCAGAGAAAATGAAGGTACGAAAAACACCCAGACCCAAGACAACGTAGAAAAGTGACTTTCTACATTAACCCATCTGGGGATTGAACCTCAGAACTAGCAAAACTTTGAAAACCTGTGTATACGAATTCCTGTACGCCACTCGACCACGGAGGTCGTCAAAATATAATAGAACTTTGTCTTTTATTGATCTTGGATTCAGTGTTAAGCAAATAATCACACGATTCCAGTATCTTATTGTCGATCATACTAATATCACTCCCATTTACGTGGCTGTAGAAAGAAAATATAACAAAGTAGTTAATGTACACGTCGACTACAAACTTAAAATGTAGTTAAAATATACATAATACAAAATAAAATAAATTTATGGCTTTTAAAGAGACTTCTCGATATAAGTGTCGATAAACGAAAACGAGAATACTATAAATAGTACTTAAAAACGAGCACAATTTTAGCTTTTTCCAATAAATTTACCAGCAGCTTTTCACCCACCAAAGTCAGTATTCAATAAATTATAACTCTATAAAATAATCAGATCATCACTGTCATTCCCTATCTCTGCCAAAGGCAATCTGTTCTAAACACGTTCCATCATATTCCCGTAATAATTCAATTAACGAGCATCAAAGGTTAAGGAGAAAAGGGTCGGCTAGATTCCATTAGTGCTCTCTGCTTTAATTTCCAACATTACAGAGTACAAAGGGATATCTCAGTAACTGTTTGCACAAAGAGATGATAGTGAAAAGGGAATGGTTTTGGTGGCGTGTTGGTGACAGCCACATATATGGACAGGCCTAGATAAAGCAAGAGCATGTATTTCACGTATTTGGTTTAAGCATAATATGCTTAACGTGGGAACTATCGCGCTCAGACTGCATCGTTGCGCCGCGCTAGTAAGTTTCACCAATCTGTGGCATTACTATCCAATGTAAATTGATATTAGTTTAGCAGGCAGGAGACTCAGTTTTCTTAAAAAAAAATGGTGTCAATGGAAGGAACTGACTGGAATCTAAACATTGAAAGTATATTTTTTGTACTGTGTGTTTTTTGTGTGCCCGCTAATTGAATAACAATTTTGCATTAGCATTGTATTAGAATTATAATTAGATTGGAGAGTAAGGGCACTATACCGGGCATTATTGACAAATTAATCGTATCTACATCATACATTTTTAAGTCGATTCTAGTTTGTAATCATCACTAGTGCTTGTGACGTCTTGTAGTACTAGGAAACGGTCAAAAAATTGCACGCTTGGTTTTTATACAGATCGTGATAATTCAAACTTAATATTATAAATGCGAAAGTAACTCTGTCTGTCTGTCTTTCTGTCTGTCTGTCTTTGCTTCACGCCTAAACTACTGAACCGATTTGTGTGAAATTTGGTACAGACATAGTTTGGAACTTGAGAAAGGACATAGGATAGTTTTTATTACAAAAAATAAAATAAAAAATAAAATTTATTCCGGACATACAGCGCCATCTATTGGTCAAGAGTCGGCATCAATTCAGTACTGAAAATTCATCGGAAAAATGTAAATAAATAGTAAAAATGTATGAAAATATAATATAATACAACTTTTAGTACAAAGAAAATGCTCTAACGGAGTATAGATAATTCTATTAGTACTATATGTCGAGTTGGTGATCGCGCAATGGTGTCGATCGTTACACGAGTTAGGTTCATGTTATTGTTTTAATTCATCGGAAAAAAGTAAATAAATAGTAAAAAAGTATGAAAAAAATCAATTCAAACGCAGAGCTCATTATGTTGATTTTTGAAGAGTTCCCTAGAATATCTTCCACATTTCTTTTTGAAGAGATCCCGCGAGATCGTAAACTATGTGGGTAAAACCAAAAATCTGCCGGAAGTCACTATTCCACGCGAACGAAGTCGCGGGCAAAAGCTAGTAATAATATATCTGTGGTGACATCTTTGTATTATTATAGTTCTGATTAGAATCGCGTTGTCTTTTCTTTGACTGGTAAATGAGGGTCAGGTATTGATTATTGAGTTACTGTCTGGCTTTTGTTTACGGATCAAAAATAATGAAGAATTTGTCTCTAAAAGAGGTATATCTCTGGAACATACCAGCTTTGTCAGAAACGTAGTGTTTCATGTTTTTTTGTTTATTTTTTTTCGCATTAAAAGGTCACTACAAATATTTAATTTTTCTCACTATCCAGATTTCCTCTCTATGTATTCTTTCCCCCAGGTTTTCTTTACCGATTATCAATGATGTCTTAGCATAATTAAGAAATTACACTTATCTTTGAAAGTCATATTGTTACAAGTTACATTGGTACTTGCCTGTAATGAGTTCGAACCTACAACCTTGTGCAGACGAAACGTTAAGCCACCACGACATATAGGATTAAGTTATTATTATACTTCCACTCTTAAGGATTATTAGTTTATGTTTTGTTACCATACCTTTGATACAAACATCAAAGAAATATTAATGTACGAAGGTATTAAATATACTCTGAATGCTACACAAAATTTCCGTTTATTTAATTCCCTGAGGTTGTTGTAAGTAAGTCTTATAAATAATGATACGTTTGCGGTGTGCGTCATGTAGCTATTATTAGAAATAATAGACCACGTATAGTGTGTAATCCTTCATACGAATCGTATTTCTAAGAGTAATAGGAATAACATAAATGGTCCAGCAATATATCATTCTGTAAGAGACACACGTGGAGAGCTTTATAAACCTATATTTAGACTTTGGCCTTTAAATTAACGCAGAAGGCAAATGGTATTTCGATATAAAAGTTATGTAAAGTAATTTCCAGGAAATTTTATAAGAATCCAACAAAATGCATCGGTTTATTGTTTTTGAAGTAATTCTGCGAATGATTTAGAAAATAGTATGCTCCGAAAGTTTTATTTAGAGATGAAAGTAATTTAATTTACGTCCTTTTTTTTAATAACAGGAATTAAATCCATACTTCATACTAATTATTATTGTAAATGCAAAAGTAACTCTGTTTTTCTGTCGGTCTGTCTGTTAAGCTTTCCTAGCTAAACCACATAACCGAATTGGTTAAAATTTGGTATAAAGGTAGCTTGAACACTAAGAAATGGCATAGACTATTTTTGCCGCGATAACCAAGATTCAATCGGGCTAAATCTAGTTATATCTATTTATTTCAAGCTATGTAACGTGGGTGTATAATTAATATATTATTAATCTAATCTAATAAGTCTTTTTTAACCGACTTCAAAAGGCGGAGGTCCTCAATTCGACGTTAGGTTTTTCTTTATAATTATGTTTCTTATGTGCGATCTCCGTAAATTGCGAATCAATTTTGATCACAAAATAATCTTTTTGTGATCGATATGGTACACTTCAGAGGTGGACCCATATAATTGTATCAGCAGTAATAAACAGTGGGACATTAAAGATTTACATTTTTAATCAGAATTGTCATCGAGTGCTATTCTGTTAGCATTTAGCGTCAAACTAAGCCCCTAATTTCAAAAGTTTAATAATTTTATAAATGCGAAAGTTTGGACGGATAGATTTTGTTGCTCACGATAAAACAGCGAAACAGATATTAATGAAATTTAGTACAAAAATAGTTCATTACCTGGAGTATCACATAGGCTACTTTTTATCATCATCATTATCACCATTTATCTACACGGGGGTAAAGCCGCGAGGCACATCTAGTACGATCATAATTCTATTACGGATTGAAGACAAGTAGGATTATTCATGTATTCTAAAGGTGTAGTGTAATCAGATCGTTTCCCATATTAATTTTCTTGATATAATCTCGTAGTAATTAAGCCCTTTATAGTGGCTGGGCATAATCCAACACATAAAAGGTTTACGGATCGCTCGAGCAGTAAAATGAATTACCTGTTTTACTAAACAGTTCTATCTCCACTTAGTACACAACGCTTATAAATTTTGTACATATTTTGTATATATTTTATTTCATGAAGCCCATAAGTCACCCTGAAAAGCTAAAATAGACTATTTTCTGTCGTTTTAGGCAATTAACTAAAGGTTGATGTCATGAAGTGTCTTTTATTCCAAAACAAATATAAAACAAAAACTAATTTAAAAATAATATTCATAAGTTTTGTACACTTTGAGCAAAATTTGCATCTGTGTAATTTTCATAATTTTATTTTTTTTATTTAAATAAAAGCCAATATAATTTACATTTCAATTATAAGACCGACAGTGTATAGTCAAAATCAAGTCTAGCGAATGCAATAAATAAAACTCAGCACTACGTGCACTTGTTGATAAACAGTACCTACTTAAACCAGTGCATTTTAAATGCTCCTAAATTTTGATTTACTTTATCTAATTAGTGTTTCGATATTTAAGCAAAAACATTTTAATATTTTTTTTATTATCTAACTGACTTTTCATACCTACCAGTCATCTACAAAAAAAATAATTCTTAATATCATATGTTTAACCTCAGTTCTTGTCAAAACCCCCGCCTCCGGCGTTAAATTTCATTTTACCAATAAGCGCACTAAAGCCCACGTATTAGGTTAAGCTTTTCCATTAATCACATTCAAAGCCCTGTGATATTAAGAAGGTTCTTGAGAAATTTTAGAAGCTTACTTCTCATATTTTTACCAAATATTTTGTTCTCGAGTATAATTTTATTAATATTTATATAATATACGACAGCCGTTGTCCTGACAATTTTTCGACAATTTTTTGGCGGATTTTTTGCAAATGTTCCATCATACTAACCTTGTACTGACATTTACAAACACAAAAAAAAACAGCCGCTTGCATTACAAGAACTCGACCGATTAGGTCATACAAGTGGCAATTGTTTTTTTTTTATATAGATAGATTGTTATTAATCTGAATCCGAGTGAGACTGGTGGCAGTTCTCAAAATATTTTTAAGAAAACTTTAGCCTGTTACACATTATTATTGATTATTATTAGGGTGTAATTATGTGCTATATTTTTGTCCTATGAGTAACAAAAATATATGGTTTAAAATGTTAGGCAGAAGATAATATTAGTTACAAATTTATACAACTTCTGTTATTTTCAACCCTTACCCAATATTTTGTTCTGTTTCGTACAATTCCCTCTGGCACCATCGTCATCTTTGTCCAATTTACACGTATTGTCAAATCTATTCATTTCAGTAACACATACAAGATATTACCACCGAAAGTCTCTCTTATCAACACAATGACATGTTTAATTTTTAACATCTTCCACTTTATTTTTCACTTTAAAATGTTTTTCTTGTTTTATAATCATTTTCAATGTTTTTTATTTTATATTTTGCGTAATGTAAACTTTTTTTTGTTGTTTCACTCACTGGCACAATCTGAAATAGGTAGCTCACAACGAGAATTCTATTTACTGTAGCTTTTTTTTTTTATTCACTGAAAATCACTAATCAGAAATGTATTTAAAACACAAACAAAATAACTGCCTTATAACACTTAATTCACTGGTTCAAATACGTAATTGGCAATTATCGTATATTTGGCGGCAAAATTACGACGAACAGCGCGACGATCTCCTTCGCCGTTCGAAAATCAACTGAAGCGGCTGGAAACGACGCGGGCTCGTGAAGCTCGCGATCGCGACATCCTTTCATTACAAGTTTTGTGTCATCCCCAGATTTTTCTGACGCCGAATGACTATTTACCTTTGCCTAATTTTCACGTTACCTTTTTGCGACTTAATTTCGCGCTGTGCGCCTCTTTTTATCGCAACCTACATGCAGTAAGAAGTTTTTAAATATTATTGTCATGTTAAACGGAATGTACTCGTGGGAAATGATCCTGGGTGGCGGACATTTTTAAAATAAGTATTAATAGGCTTTATATTATGCTTGAAGAAATATAAGTAGAGGATAATGTATCAATTTGTATGCATTCAACCTTCTTTTAGCAAATTTTGCTAAAAGAAGATTGAATGCATACAAATTGTTTGAAATATTACCATTTTTTAACATTTTAGACACGTATAAGCCATTTTAAAAGCATGTAAAGATCTTTTGCTAGAAATATTCTATTCTTACAGACGCAAAGCTTTATGACGTGCTAGGATTTTATATTATTAAATGTGAATAAAGCATGGAATAGTTTTAAATTGGAAAATTACATTTGAATAAAAATTACTTTAATTTAATAACTTAGAAACGAAGGAGGTTCAATGTTGTACAATACTGTAATAGCGATGTAGCCTTATCTATCTATATTAATTAATAAACAATCGATTGCCACATGTTTGACGGAGCATCACGAACGGCTCAACCGATTTGGCTGTTTGTTTTTGTTGTGTTTCGAAAATATGTAAAAAATCTGAAAAAGATCTTGATAATTTAGATTTAAATTATTCTATAGATTGACAGGACAATAATTGTCATTTCAGCTAGTCTTCTTCTACATATAAAACAAAGTCAGGTTAGTTAAACTATTTATAACTCAAGAACGGGTGAACCGATTTTTATGACCTTAAATATTTTGGAATCGTGTCCACTCCAAATAGCAGAATAACTATTAAAAAATCGAAAAAAGTAAAAAAAAAAATTAAGATGACTTAAAGAAACGGAGACTACTTAAGCGGGTGAAACCGCGAAACACCGCTTCCGTCCTTAATAAATAAGTATTTTTAACTTAACTTGAAACAATGAAAAATCTTATTATTTTTAATTATTTGTTACACTACGCATACGGAGCGTATATTTTGATTTAAATACAAATAGTAGTACGTCTCTCTAAAGACGTAACAAGTAGAAGGAATAATTAAACTTCCAGTGACCTTGCTAGGTTAGTTAGTAAAGCGATTGGCGCGTTAAGTAGTCGCAGGTTCGAGTCGTTTCTGAGTTTTAAGTTTTTCTTTCTACTATTTGTATTTAAATACAAAATATGAAAAATGAATTCTATATTTTATTATTCTATTCTAACGAGCAAATATTAAAACCTAATAATATCGTGTTTATAAGCCTTAAATAGGCATATTAACCCTAAATTGCTTACCCTTAAATCTTATACCAAGAAGGTTTAATTTTAACGCTATGCCACAAAGGCTAGGTTTGCAATTACTTTGGTTAGAACGTTCACACAGTTCCAGAATTAACAAATTGAGCCAAATTTTCTCCTTCTCGGGAAAATGAGCCTTTTATTAGAAAAATATCACGTTCTGTGTATCTGTGTCGAAAGAGATGTAAAATTTCTCCGCAGCCAATTTAGAAACGAGAATTTTGTTACAGACAATGTTTTTACATAATATAAAAAATAACTTTTTTATATTCTCATATTATTTTATGGTTTGCGTGATGTTTGAAATGTTATTTAAAACAAAACGGTTTACTCACCCATATTCTCGGGATCGCCCGACTAGTTTCAAACACAATAGGAGTCCCTAATCATGAGCTGACTCGGCGGCGGTGGTGTCACGTCACGAGTCGAACTGGGTCAGTCGGGTCGAACAGTCAGCTCATGGATTAGGGACTCCTATTGAGTCTGAAACTAGTCGGGTGATCCCGAGAATATGCGTGAGTCCGTTTTGTTTTAAATTTGAAATGTTGATAAAATAATACCTACATAAACTATAATATAAAAGAAGTAGATATATAATACATTTAGGTACTAGCTTTTGAGGGTGGCTTCGCCGGAGTGGAATTTAATTATCGCACTTTGAAATAGCTTAGCTTAGGATTCTAGCTTACTCCATATCAAGCTTCAGTATTCGGCTTAGCAATTTTGTGTAAAAATGTAACAGACAGAGATACAAACACAATTTACATTCGCAATTATAATATTGCGACCCGTTTTGGCTTCATACGGGTATACAAAACTTAATGAATTATACACATAAAGCTTCCCCTAAAGTCACTCTATCCATTAGTGAAAACCATATAAAAATTCGTTTGAAAGTTTCTGCGTTTATCGCGTTCAAACAGACAGACAGATGCGGCCGAGGACATTGTTTTATTATAAGTATAGATATCTATTAAATAATAAATAAATAAATGTGGACAACATCACATACATTGTTCTGAACCCAAAATAAGTAACTAAAGCACTTGTGTTATGAAATTCAGAGACAACGAAGGTATCACAAACACCCAAACCCGAGACAATGTAGAAAAGTGCTTTTTTCTACATTGACCCGGCCGGGGATCGAACCCGGGACCTCAGAGCTGCGACACCTTGAAAACCGGTGTGTACGCCACTCGACCACGGAGGTCGTCATATTATAGACATAGAAGTACAAATTTGCTGTTATTTATATTATACTGCACACTTTTTATTCTAACATTTATTCAGTAACCAATCACCGTGAAGCACACATTCCTTTGGGAACCTACTTCTTGGTTGACATACGCAGTAACATGACATGTGTGTTTGTCGGGTTTCTCAGACACATAGAATTCCCTTGTGTATTTAGCAGACATGTTTTGGCTTGCTACAAATTGATATTACTTAGGTAGGTTTGTTTATCTACATCACTTTTTAGTTAGAAAACATATTTTATGGAAGTAGGAGAAATAAAAATGTCAAAGTCTCTTCGTTGGATTCAGCTGAATACCGTACTACACATGGAGCGACTGCCTATCTGACCTCCACAACCCATTTTTCTGGGCAACACAGTATCCCGTGGTTATCAGAATAAGACTGGTTATCAGAATTGTAATGACTTAACGACGTGCTTATCGAGGCACTGAGGGATGTCGGTATGTTTGCAAATGGTCACCCATCCACGGACTAACCGCGGGTAGCGCGCCTTAACCATTATCGATCAAACCGTACGGCTAACACTTAGCCACGAAGCCCCTCAGTTTTAGAGTGGTTTTCCTAAGTATATTTTATTTCAAAAAGTACGCGACAAGTTCTGGATCACATGCGCTGTCTACTTGTTTTAATTCGGTATCATTGTTTTTAATTTATTCTATTTGATGCACAGATTTTTAATACTTTAATAATCTTCAGACCGAATTTCGGCTTCGGCGGCCAAACTCAAGTAAGGTCAATCATTTACGCAGGAGATATTATAATGCTCAAGTATGTGCGCAAACACAGGTACACTCTCTGTTCCTTCACTCTCATAGTACGGTGCACCAACGGCTTTACGTGCTTTCCGAGGCACGGGGTAGTAAACACCGCCGCACTTCCTGACTCCGAGCACTACTGAGTATTGCTTAACAGAAAAACTTAGTAATTATTTTTAGCCTGACCCGGGATTCAAATCCGACACCCCTTGCACGGCAGTCGCACTAGACCAACAAGGCAGTCATGTACAGGGTATCTGTTACATAAAACCATAATATTATTGACGAAGGATATTTTAAATTTAAAATTCCGGTATTTAAAGGTAACAATAATCTTTCTTAACTATAATTGCTGAGTATAGATGGCGTTATTTTAATTTTCAGAAATAGGTATATCCTTACTAATATTATAAGTAAATGCGAAAGTAACTCTGTCTGTCTGTTGCGCTTTCACGCCAAAACTATCGAACCGATTTAAATGAAATTAGGTACAAAGATAGTCTAGAGCCTGGGAAAGGACATAGGCTACTTTTTGCCGCGATAACCGACAGCCACGCGGGCAGAGCCGCGGGAAACAGACAGTGTAGTATATAAAGACTTCTATTAACCCGTCCTTGGAAGTCGTGTATAAAGATATTACAACCTCATTTGGAAGTCTATTTATTAATAAATATATAACTCGGTACTCAGAAAAGCCAAATAGAACCATGAATTTATAACGCACGTAACTTAAACTTATCCTTCAGGGAATAGTCAAGCATTATCAATACATTTTCAATTTACCTAATGCTAAGGCCCACCAATATAAACACAATTTCAAGAAAGCTTTCCCGCCACAATTTCATCGTTACCCAAAGAAATACTGGGGTATTAACTACCTCAATTCGCACAGCATTCAGCTGTAGGGTTAATTCCGTCTGAATGTATTTGAGGCTACAAAAAGGTCTAGTATTCTAGATAGACAGTTTTACAGAATAAATAGAGATAGAAGTTTCATGTACCTACTCAAAGAAACTCTTTAAATTTTAATGCGAGCTTGACCTAATTTAAAAAAAAAATGTACGTCTAGAAGAATTTTAAATGATGGTCGCTATTTGTTTCATTCTTTCTACAAATCTTATCTATACTAATATTATAAAGCTGAAGAGTTTGTTTGTTTGTTTGTTTGAACGCGCAAACCTCAAGAACTACTGGTTCGAATTGAAAAATTATTTTTGTATTGGATAGTCCGTTTATTGAGGAAGGCTATAGGCTATATAACATCACGCTACGACCAATAGGAGCGGAGCATAAATTAAAAATGTTGCAAAAATGAAAAACCGTTGAAACTAAAACACGCGAACAAAGACGCGGGGGACAGCTAGTTTTAAATAACAATGATGAATGCCTTTGTGGGAAATAATATATGTCCTTATGATGTCTTCTGTACATATTATAAAACAAAGTCCCCTGCCGCGTCTGTCTATCTGTCTGGACGAGAAAACTAAAAAGTTACCGAACGGATTTTCTTATTGTTTTCACCAATGAATAGAGTGATTCAAGAGAAAGGATTATGTATAATTTATTAAGGTATGTCTACCCGTGCAAAACCGGGGCTAGTCATTAATAACTAGCTGTCCCCCGCGACTTTGTTCGCGTGTTTTAGTTTCAACGGTTTTTTATTTTTGCAACATTTTTCATTTATGCTCCGCTCCTATTGGTCGTAGCATGATCTTATATAGCCTATAGCCTTCCTCAATAAACGGACTATCCAATACAAAAAGAATTTTTCAATTCGAACCAGTAGTTCCTGAGATTAGCGCGTTTAAACAAACAAACAAACAAACTCTTCAGCTTTATATATTAAGTAAGTATAGATATACATAACACCAGTCATATTGTTATGTGTTTTAGGCATTGTTAAGAAGACAGAATAATTTAACATATTTCTTAGTACATGATAGTGACGTAAGGGACTTTTTCAAAAAAAGGAGTTTACGGAATTATTATCTTCAACTTTTATGGTATTTTATTTATTTTCTATCGTCATTAACTATCACGATTAAATGAGAAAACTTGTCATGTTCAGCCAGTGCTTGATTTAACAACGAGTTCACAAAAAACACTAACTCTTTACGACGTTATTTCATACTGTATCTTCTGAATCAATTTATTACATGGCTGTAACCCAAATATGAGGTTTTTTACCTATATAATAGATATTTTATGTCGCTGGCAGTTGGGCAAGAATAAACCCTTTAGTTACGACCAAAGGGCTGAAACCTTCGACATTTTGTTACCCGTCGATTCTTTAAGAGTTGTTATTTGAAAACATTTTTTATTGTTGTACATATTTTCCCTTCGCAATATTGTAATTGGTTAAAAGATAAGGTAAACAAATGTTTTATGGCATAAAATAAAAAATGCGTTTTTTTTCCTGTATCTTATGCATTATCAGCTTAACGTCAGCGGTAAAACTTTGACATTGACTGCAGCTGTATTCCCAAACAATAAGGTTGATTTTCGTAATTCATTATTTTCACTATCATGCAGTTACTGGTATCTCCATCTTTCTTTAGCATATTACATATTGTAGATATGCTATAACGAGCACTTTTAATGACGCAACGCAAGCAAAAATAATTATTTTGTAAATCATGCTTGAAAGGAAAAAATGGAAGCCTCCGTTTTTCGTAATGATCACGTTTGAAAATAAATAAATCAAAACATGTTTCACTCGTATTGATTTTGCTTCTCAGCTGAACACGTGAAAAGTAAGCAGGTTTGTTACATATTTGTTTTGACGAAAACTCCATCGCTAACCCTCAAAAAGTTAAACAGAAAGTTGTCCAATCAGACCGCCTTTGTACTGACACAAAGTCACACACAACATTGTACATACTAAGCAAAATGTGGCCATCGTTGAGAGGCAATTTCACCACTTAGGTACAATAAAAACCTAGGTACTAAGACGTCCGGAATCAAGTTTAAAAATGATTAAGAGAGAAATAAGTAAAACTATAGAGTATATCTAGTATGAACTGTAGGAACTAGTATGAACGGGTAAAATTGTAAAAATAGAGTCAAAACTGAGCGCGCCGTTCTATTAGAACTATCTCGAAACCTAACAATTTCGGAACTATCGACATTTTCGCATAAACGTAGAACGTGTAGTAAACGAGCGTAGTACTTACAGCTAAAAATTTGCTTACGCTCGGCACAATGAACGCACACTATGCGTGTCCTAATTTTACACTAAGAAAAATTGTCGTATGTCAAATGTTTTTACCAGAGAACATCGAATTTCTTCCTCAAGGATAGAATAGGCTAGGCATAGGTTAGGCCATTCTACCTTCTACATATTTATAGTTTCTTTTGGTGAAATGCAAATTGCAGCATTAAACTCAATTATAAGTGAGAATCGAGATCAGCTTTCACTGATCAAGTTCATACTCTCGTGAAATCCGCCTCAAGTAGTTGAGTCAAAACCACAAGCTGAATCACAGCCCTCCTTAATTGTAGGCTATTGTCACTAGATAATTTAAAAGGCAACCTTTTGTTCGAGAAAATTCCTTCCCTATTGCGTTTCAATTGTTCTAGACCCATTTTATCTGAGGGAGGATGTTAACGTTTACTGTAATTGCAAGGTTGGAGAACGTCTGAAAGAATACTGAATTAGGGTGACAATTGTTCAATACTTAATACTTTATTGAGTTCCATAATGTGTATATACTGCGCTCGTTTACCGATTTATGTGATTTTATGTACGACGACAGACGTTTATGCGAAAATATCAACGGTACCGATATTAATATAAGGGTAATATTAGGTCTTGACAAAACGGTGCGCTCCGTTTTGACACTAATTTTACGATTTACATGTTCATACTAGAGCCAACAGTTAATACTCGATATGCGCACGCTTTAGTTTACTTATTTATTTCTCTAAGGATTTGCATCATCTTTAACGCTTGTAGAAATGTTACAGGGGCAAGTTTTACTTTTATTATCTTTACGCAAATATTAGAAAACAGGCGTTTTTCATCTGTCCACACCCCTCTTCATATACCTACATAATTTACCTCAGCCATAAATATTCATACGAATACTAGATCCTTCGAGTTTCCAATTTTCTTTCCTTCTGGTAGATCCCTAAAACATTCGCTCAGAAAATAAATTTCCGGGAACGCAGCCATATTCCTTTTTTTACGACAAATATTTAAACAGCGACATCGTGTTGCCTTTTTAATTAATTTTCGATGAATAATTAATTGTGTACTAAGGAAATTAAAAAGAGACAAGTATCGTAAGTAATCTTTTGATCTACATTTTGAATTTCCCTTAGTGAAGAAATTTTAAGTAGATTCTTAATCAAAATGTTGTTTCTTTCATGTATTTTATACAAAATTTGTTAATTAAAATTTTATTAATAAAAAATCGAATGAATCGGACATTGGGTATTTAATAAAAAAATAGAGTGCGTTATGTTTGTAGATCATCGAGTGCAATTAAATATTTGGTAAAGCTTTAAAATGTTTTTTTTTTATATTAAAACAAAAAATACAAAACGTACGACAGTAGTGTAAACGTTATCTACAAAATGATATTTTGTTAGACAACCTGTATCTACATTTCCAGTTTCAAACACGAATCCAAAACATTTTTATATCCTTATTTTTATAGTGTACCTACATTGCATCGTATATAATAGTTCAAAATAGTTCTGTCAACAGTGTGAACATTTGATGGTTCACTAAAATGATTTTTTTTTGAATTATTACTGAATTATTTTTTACTGAATTATTGTTTTCAAGATATTCAACACAAAAATAACTGTGTAAGATTTTTTAGTAAGATCATAATTATTTATGAAATATCGTTTTGTTGTGAAAATGCCCACCCTTTATTTTTCTAAATTTCATGGTCTATTCATTTACGTAATAAATAAATACACGAAAAAGGTTAGTTAGGAGTACCTAATTAATTATTACTCAAAATCTACAAAATGTATATCAAAAGCATGTTAATTTATTATTAAAACATCTAAGAGCAACTCCTACTTAAATTAACAAAGATACTGAACAAAACAAAAACAAAATAACTTGAAATTACATTAAAATATATAAATAATTTGGAAACACTAATTTCGAGGAACATGCCTTAACGCTAGTACTTATCCGTTCCGTGTAATTATGGAAGTAAATGGTCCAATACACTCAGTCCTTTAGCAACAGCAGACACTTATATACTGCTTGTAAAATAACATTGTTTAATTATTTTGTTAAAGAGTATCTTGTATTTTGATGCATTTACGTAAGATCGCCACCGAATTCGGCGACCGCTTTTGTTTTAACCGAATTGGGTTGTTAACATTGGTTGGTCCACCGAATTCAGCGACCACATTCGGTTCTGATGCTACTGGTGCATTGAAAAAAATCGCGGGTTCAAGTACTGCCTGAGGTTAAAATTATTCCTTTCTACTTTTTTTAATTATAGTTGGGTTTCAAAATATAATTAGAATTATTGACTATCATTATCTCCTATCGCGGGTCTGCTGGTAGAGATATCTTTAGAAATAATTGCAAGCATTACCTTTGTGATTGTTGTAATTAGTAGTATTTTTGTTTTTACTTTTAGTGATTTATCAAATTCGTTAACGTTACGAGTAAGTTATATGACGTGTTAGGATTTATATTGAAACTGAAAATGGTTAGGCGATCCTGAGAAAAATAGGTGTTGTATAACAGTATGAGTAATCAAACAACATTTTACTGTTGAGACGTGATATTATCATGCTGATACGTCGAAAATTGGGAAAAGTAAAAAAGTGAAACCTGCTCCAAAAACTTGAAACTAGATACCCAACTTCAATGCAATAATCGTACCCATTCTGATATTTGGCGGTCTGCCAAAATATCATGTTCACATACGTACTGACCTGATTTGCTTTACTCGCCATTTCAGCGGTTATTCAAAGAGGTAGCTAAAACGAATAAACAAATGCCGAACGCGATACAAATTACAATATTCCCAGTTTTTGTTTTGATAACTTTTTGTTATTTTTGCATATTTTTGTGTTCCAAAGGACCGTTTATTTGAATGTTTTTTTTGCAGGAAAAATAAACGTTTTGTATAATGTTTATTTAGGTAACTTATATTTCATTTAATGGGTCCAATGACTCTATAAATATTTGCCACATTTAAGTAAAGTAACTTTAATATAAACCTATCCTACAAAAAATATTGTTTTATTTTATTGTAAGATAATTAATAGTAAAAGTATTACATATATTTAAACAAATATCGCGTATTGTGGAAAACTATATAATAGGTATAATTATTTTCGGGTTGTCAAATATTGGAGGTATTCAAATATTAAAAAATCACGTTATAATTTCTCTTATTATTTAAAATATTTATTAGTTTTGAATAATAAATTACCTTTAAAAAATCAAAAAAATAAATAAATATTCTGTATTTTGTATAATTATATTCCTTAAAAATGAAATGTTATTTCTTTCGTTATTATTTCGATACAATAGAGTACAAGCTGCAATACCCCTAGCTAGAATAATTAAGTTAATGAACAGTCTGTTGTTTTCCCTTCAGAGCAATTTTGTTTATGGTGGGTCCACACGATACTGACTTTTATCAACTTCTATAGAATGTTGTCTGTGCAACAAAGTAGTAGGCTACAAACAACATGTCGATGTACAAAAAAGTCGATAGTCTGCATGTTTATCTGCGTATTTGTCGGAGCCAAATCTATACTAATATTATAAAGCTGAAGAGTTTGTTTGTTTGTTTGTTTGATTGTTTGTTTGTTTGTTTGTTTGAACGCGCTAATCTCAGTAACTACAGGTCCGATTTGAAAAATTCTTTCAGTGTTGGATAGCTCATTTATTGAGGAAGGCTATAGGCTATATAACATCACGCTACGACGGAGCATAAATGAAAAATGTCGCAAAAATTAAAAACCGTTGAAACTAAAACACGCGGACAAAGTCGCGGGGGACAGCTAGTAAATAATAAATAAATTAATTAATTTAATCTACAATTTTTTCGACAATCCAGGTCTAACTAGTTTCAAGTTCGCGCAAACATTTTATGAAGATGTCCGCGTGAATTTTTTTACTCAGACTTTAAAGTCTGTCCAGATATATCTGTGTGACTTAAAGTTTGTATCGTGTGGACCCACCATTAGAGTCACTGACTTCGAGGTAATTAACTTTCCTTTGTCAAGGGACTGCATAACTTTGTACAGGTAGAAGTTAGTCGGTAACTTTTGTTATAGTTTTTATGAGTAGGTACTTTGTGGTTGCGAGTTAAGCTTGAATAGTATCTCATGTGTGCTATCATTTCTTTTTGTATTTGGTAGTAAATAATTAAAAACAGGCATTTTAAAAGCCAATAAGAAAGTAGTTAAATAGAAAAGACGGTTTCTGAATGGTCGTAGAATATGATGAAAAAGGTCGTTCAAAATATAGTTAAAAAAATTGCAAAATAAAGGAGTAGTTAAGTTAGTTAATTTAAAAAAGTTTTCAAAGGTTTAAATCAAATCAAACTTAAACACAAAATAATGATAATATCGTCTCTTCTCTTTAATTGTAATTTTAGGCAATCTCTCCGTACAATTTTTTTATATACAGGGTGTTATGCTATCCAAAAGGGGTGAAGAGAACATCTGGTGTAAATCCAGTTTACAAAATTTCAGCTCAAAATGAGTAAATTAAATAATTAACACAAGCTGTTATAATATTATTTGAGACATCCTTAATTTACATTTAATACAAAACGTCTAACTTTATCAAAACAGTTGTTCTTTTACACAGAATTCCCGACCCAGATTTAGAGACAGCCAAGTTAAAACGTAAGTAAATACTTATTAAAGCCTTATTTAAAAACGTGATCTAATTCCGCCTACTTTATAACTTTGTTATTTTGTTATTCTGCTTTATGCTACGTTTGGAGTATTTAAATTGTTTTGTTCCTTAAATAAATGTAATCAAAATCTTAATTTTAAACTTCAGCAGAAAATTACTTTAGCTTCTTCAATGGCCTTTAAAGACAGTTACAATTAAAAAAAAACGAGTTTGCTTTGGACCACACGACTGAAGTATAACTTATTTATACACGAAACGTAATTGGCTATGAGATAAAGAGAGACAGAAAATATATGCTCGCACCCCTCTCTGTTTTCCCTACTGTAATATACAAAACGTAACTCTCTCTCTTTCTATCTTCACTAACTTATATCTCTGTCTCAATTTCCATCGGCCTGGCCCGATCACATTTATTGTAACGCTCTCGTCACGCATTCACCAGCTTACTCCCCAAGACAGCGTGTGTAAAAAAGTTTTACTTCAAAAAAACTTAAGTTTGTCTTTATAGGCCGAGGCACACGAGGCAAGTTTCTCAAGTCTCAAGTCTCTTATACCCTACGACCTTAATCTCCAACGACGCGTGCTTATGTAGGAAAGTACGAACTCTTTTGCTGTGTATACATTTGAGCAGCCTCAGGCCAAGCAACCTCTACTTAAGGCAGACCGAGGCTGCACCTTGAGGCAGAGGGTCGAGGCATATTGCGATGACAATGATAGAACAAAAGCGCGATGACACCAGATGCGCACAGAGTAGCTGCTGCTTTGATAGGCATTAACAATATTAAAAAAGGGAATACCAAAATAAAACAGGAGAAGCTCCAAAAACATTTTTGTTGTAATACTTTTTTTAACGGCTCCCAAAGAACATGATAATTCTAGTCGGTATAATTTTATAAATTTAACTGCAGTATCTTTGTCGATATTCATTGCGAGTTGCGACTTGAGGCGACACACCCATCTCCACTAAAGGCACGGCTCAGATTGAGACTTTGAGTGCATCAAAAAATACGACACATGCCGCGGCGACAAATTGGCTCTTGATGCGGCGTGCTTCATGATGAGGCATCCCGTCGCTTTTTGCGCTGCCTCTAGTCAAGGCAGCTGCTCGACCTGAGGCTGTCTCTAATGGATACTAAGCTTTAACGTTTATAAGTCGGGAGTCACTTAGAGACCAAAGTCGTAAAACCTCGTTTACGTCCTTAATTTACCAAATTAAACATGTTTACCGCATTATAAATGTTTATTTTTATCTTTTTGTGTATATAAAAAAAACCCCAAATAAGAAATCAAAATTTAAATTTACGACGTAAATACTAATTGCTTAGCTTTCTTCAAGATTTACATCTACAAGAAATTTTATGTAGAAAATAATTGCTCGAAATCTATTGGCACAAATCGCGTCCTAAAATCTTCGAAATAAAATTGGACGAAGCCTTTTTCCATTTACCACCATTTTATTCGGCTAAAAAGAGAATGTAAATAATGGAGCACCGAGTGTCCTCAATATTGAAAAACGTAACAAACAAAAAAACTCGGTATGAAAGAGTAATTTTCATTTGCACGCCGAAACTTTTTGGATAGTAAATCCAGGAAAAGTTTGGATTAATCTATGTTTACGGAAAACACAGGGGAATACTGTTGACCATGTTTGGGAGTAATTACGGGGAAAAGTTTGCTTGTTATTTTGAGTAAATAAGGCCTCAAACTATTATTTACCGGACTTTTTGTATACTAGGTTTTATGAGGCATCATAATGACCTGGCTTTAAAGTCCTAATGCAGTGCAAATATCTTCCTTAAATACATAAATACACAGAAATAAGTTTTACGATTAATTATGACGTTATTTGACGCATGACTAGTTTAACTAACGCAAAGTCCTTAATCATTAGCTGAGTGAGAGTCAAATAATGTTCTAATAACTATCCTTAGTTAGTTGTTAGTGTTTGTAAATGGAGTAACAGAATTAGATAAGATAAGAAATGAGTATATTAGGAGCTTAAAAGTAGCGCCCTTGAATGAAAAGATGAGAGGTAAGCGTCTATAGTAGTATGTCATGTTAAGAGGAGGGATGAAAGTCACGTAACTAAACAAGTTATGAGTTTGTCTGCGAATGGGTATACATGCTGAGAAAGACCGAAAAAAAAGATGGATGGATTGTGTGAAAGATGATATGAGAGAGAAGGAGTTATAGTTGAGATTACGACGATAGTATAGGAACAAAATACGTATTGGGCCAACCCCAAATGATTAAATTGGTAACAGAGCAGGGAGATGATGATGAGTTAGTTGTCCCTCTATTATTATTATTAAATACTACTAGTATATATATATGATTATCCAATATCATAAACAAATAACCAGGCATTATAACAACACTCTATAAAAATAATTCATAACATTTACCGACACAAATTATGCATTTTGGAATACATTTGCAAACAATCGACTGTATTTTTAGTTAAGCAGTATTTACCTGTATAATGTCAATAATATTCGCTTGCTCATTTATTTTGTTGGTTGATTGGTTCATTTAATTAATATTGCAAAGTGCAATTCATAACTTTTGAATTCACCGATCATTTTGTCTGTTTATTATGTTGTTTAAATGTGAAACACAATTATTATCATTCGGATATTTTCGACAGCTAGATTGGTTTTAATTTTATTATTATACTAATTTCAGGGCAACATTACATACATTGCTCTGAACTCGAAGTCAGTAGGTAGCTTAAGCACTTGTGTTATGAAATCAGAAACAACGAAGGTACCACAAACACACAGACTTGAGACAATGTAGAAAAGTGGGTGTTTCTACATTAAGCCGTCTGGGGATCAAAGCAACAATTTAAAAACTGGTGTGTACGCCACTCGACCACGGAGGTCGTCGAAGTATGATTCGTTGTTAACAAATGTTGGTTTTAAGTCTTTACTAATCAACTATTCTGCTTTTGCTAAACTGTTTTTTGTTCAGCTTAGTCTCATCAGGTTCCGCTGAATATGTTATTTTTATAGAGCAGCTGATCTCCGCCTGATCTCTATAATCCATCTCCATAATTGGTTTAAACCCAGTTAAACGCTTTTACTTTGTTTTGACGTGATAACGTCTTTAAAATCGTTTTAGTCGGGTGACATGTTCAGAAACTTGTGTCACACCAAAACCTCACGAGCGCGATCGCAGGTATAACGAGAGAGAGACGGACCGATCTCCCGTCTCATCTCGAGCGCTGCCAGTCATTCCGTGAAACTTTTTATTTTTATTTTTATTTTTATTTTTATTTTTATTTTTATTTTTATTTTTATTTTTATTTTTATTTTTATTTTTATTTTTATTTTTATTTTTATTTTTATTTTTATTTTTATTTTTATTTTTATTTTTATTTTTATTTTTATTTTTATTTTTATTTTTATTTTTATTTTTATTTTTATTTTTATTTTTATTTTTATTTTTATTTTTATTTTTATTTTTATTTTTATTTTTATTTTTATTTTTATTTTTATTTTTATTTTTATTTTTATTTTTATTTTTATTTTTATTTTTATTTTTATTTTTATTTTTATTTTTATTTTTATTTTTATTTTTATTTTTATTTTTATTTTTATTTTTATTTTTATTTTTATTTTTATTTTTATTTTTATTTTTATTTTTATTTTTATTTTTATTTTTATTTTTATTTTTATTTTTATTTTTATTTTTATTTTTATTTTAGTTAGAATCTATGCAATAGCTCAATAAGTACAAAAATCACTAAGTTTAAAAAACTGAAATCTTGGTGACCCAGACCAGAACCAGCTCCTCCACGCTGGTGGCGCTGCAGTCACTCGAGATGTTATTGTTATTATGAGAATATCATGTAATCCTCACGAGCGGAGGCTGGCATAGCGTTCGAGTGAGTGGACCGATCTTCCGTCTCTCTCACTCTAGCGGCATACAAACGAATGGAGATTTTCTCGTGCGGTTAAGTTTTCGTTGAATGTTTAACAGTGAAACAAACTATGAAAATTTGAAAAAATTGTTATCTTCATTAATTCCTTACTTCCCAAAAACTTATATCACCAATAAGACGTTATCACGTAAACATCTCGATCGTAAACCTACTTTACAAACAACCAATTTTTTTAAGCAGAGTAGTCTTATAGAAGCTACACAACATCACGTCAACATAACAACTACTGCAGGTACTCACTTCGTGAACAGAAAACAGATAAATCTGTTAGTAGTCGGTGAAACGAGAAATTCATGGATGTCTCTAGAAACTTTGAGAAAGTTCGAAGTAGTTCCCAATGTCATTGCAGCTTGCCAAGAAAGTATTTGAAAGTCGAATTAGGAAGCTTTAGAATTTTGAAAGAGAAATTACGGTGAAGTTCTTTTTATGGGGTTTTCAAGGAAATACAGGTTTTGTTGAGTTGGTTTTATTTTCCTAACTGTACCAGTTTTCTTGGTACTGTTTTGTTAACTGTAGGAATCCCTGGATTAACATTTTTCGTTCTAAGAGCGCGTGTTTTCCTTTCATTTAGTTGATTACTTTGAACTTGAGAAGGCAACTTTATTGAAGGGAAATAAAAATAACAAGTTAAATGTACTAAGATGAAAAACTCCACGAATAACATCGTTCCAGTCTATCTTGCTTTTTTTTTTATTATAGAATAATTAAATGAGGCGAATGTCAAGATTACACATGATAAGTTCGCCTTTTTAGTAAACTTTATATATTAGGTTTTATTTTTATAAATAAACTAGCTGTCCCCCGCGACTTTGTTCGCGTGTTTTAGTTTCAACGGTTTTTCATTTTTGCAACATTTTTCATTTATGCTTCGCTCCTATTGGTCGTAGCGTGATGTTATATAGCCTATAGCCTTCGTCAATAAACGGACTATCCAATACAAAAAGATTTTTTCAATTCGAACCAGTAGTTCCTGAGATTAGCGCGTTCAAACAAACAAACAAAGAAACTCTTCAGCTTTATAATATTATATATAGTATAGATTAGTAACAATATTTTGTTGAAACCGATTTCTGAACGAATTTCCTAACATTATTTATGATATCTAATGGATAAATTCTCACAACCAACTGCTGCTCTCAGAGACGTTAATGGTTACTTAAGAGATTCCTTTGAATCGATTTAACTAAGCCAACTCTTAGAAAACCTTAGAGTTGACTTACTTAAATCGATTAAAGGGTTTCCTTAGCATCTATTAAAGTAAGCCTACTTTTGGATTTCTGAGAGTTGGCTCTCTGACTCTAAGTACGGCAGTAAGTTATCAAACATGTACTGCATTATTTGTAGGTAACTGTCGATACCAAAGTTGCGGCATCGTGGTTTCTGTTCGGTATTGTGGTCTATATAAAGCAGCCCCACATAAATTCCTTGACACCGCCACTGAGGCACGACGCTTTGTGTCATAAACCAAGAAGAGGTTTTATAAAGGAAGAGGTTTTATACATGATTTGTATAATAACTTTCGTGGGGAGTATTCATAATTATTTGAAACAAACGGTTTACTCAAGCAAATTCTCGGGATCGCCCGACTAGTTTCAGACTCAATAGGAGTCCCTGATCATGAACTGATGCGGCGGCAGTGGTGTCGCGAGTCGAACTGATCAGTCTTTGTTATACTTAATTTTACGTCTTTACTTACTTACTTACTGTTACGTCTTTATTTCTTCTATACGACGTGTCGTTTTGCATTCTCGACAAATTTCAGGAGGCTGTTATGAAGACATGATTAATCAAATAAAATTACTATATCTGCTTAATAATTAATACTTATTTGTTTTTTTTAGTTATTTAAGTTTGATAGTATTTCAGAATACACCATTTTTAATGAACAGAATCACCCCGTTGCGTATGCGGTAGGCAGTGTCTTTATGTGTAATACGTACGTTAATATGTACGTTATGGGGAAATATGCGTCACATCTTATATCTGTGTCTCTACCATGAGTTTTTAACAAACGTACTCGCTAGCGACGGCGTAAACGATTTCTATGGCAAAATTGTACAGCGCCACTAGCGGACACTTCAAGAATTAAAATGAGTAGTATTAGACGATAGGTAAAAAACCTATCGAAATCTAATCGCTAGCGACTAACGTTTTTAGCCATTACATATGAAATTCGGTACCACGAGTCACAAATTTGATAGATGTCATCGAGAAATACCGTATCGACAGTAGTATGTCATGGTACAAGTTATTGAAAACTATTCGATGCTCCTTTAGTCGCTAGCGACTGAAGTAAGTTTTCGATAGCAACTCATGGTAGAGACACTGTATGCTGAGATTCTCTAAGCAAAAAGATCACTAAGCTAATACCGAAAATCTAAATAAGTAGTTTTTATCGTAAAATCAAAGCGAGCAATCTTAAAGCTTAATGCCCGTTCCTTCCCAAAAAATCTTTATTGATCTGCAATGAGACAGTAAACGGGCAATTTAATTTTAACTACTGAATCTTACTTCATTCCTAATTGTATTTTGATGACATTTATATAAATAACTCATACCCATAACAGTAGTTTATTAAAAACATTTATCGAAATTCGCTGTACAAATTAATGAGCTCATTACCGAAATTTGTTTTAATGAAGTCTTTGTAATCTAGTATGGTCTGATTTTAATTGATTTTAGTTTTTTAAATGCACTAGTAGGTATGATTATTTTGTGGCTTTTATTTTGATACTAGCGTTGTCCCGCGGTTTCATCAGGGAGTATTCATAATTATTTGAAACAAAACGGTTTACTCACCCATATTTTCGGGGTCGCCCGACTAGTTTCAGACTCAATAGGAGTCCCTGATCATGAGCTGATGCGGCGGCGGTGGTGTCGCGAGTCGAACTGATCAGTCTTTGTTTTACTTACTTATAAGTCTTTACTTACTTACTAACTGTTACGTCTTTATTTCTTCTATGTGTCGATGTCAACGTGTCGTTTTGCATTCTCGACAAATTTCAGGAGGCTGTTATGAAAACATGATTAATCAAATAAAATTACTATATCTGCTTAATAATTAATACTTATTTGTTTTTTTTAGTTATTTAAGTTTGATAGTATTTCAGAATACACCACTTTTAATGAACAGAATCACCCCGTTGCGTATGCGGTAGGCAGTGTCTTTATGTGTAATACTTACGTTAATATGTACGTTATGGGGAAATATGCGTCACATCCTATATCTGTATGCTGAGATTCTCTAAGCAAAAAGATCACTAAGCTGATACCGAAAATCTAAATACTTAAGTAGTTTTTATCCTAAAATCAAAGCGAGCAATCTTAAAAATTAATGCCCGTTTCTTCCTAAAAAATCTTTATTGATCTGCAATGAGACAGTAAACGGGCAATTTAATTTTTACTACTGAATCTTACTTCATTCCTAATTGTATTTTGATGACATTTATATAAATAATTCATACCCATAACAGTAGTTTATTAAATACATTTATCGAAATTCGCTGTACAAATGAGCTCATTACCGAAATTTGTTTTAATTAAGTCTTTGTAATCTAGTATGGTCTGACTTTAATTGTTTTTAGTTTTTTAAATGCAGTAATAGTGATAATTATTTTGTGGCTTTTATTTTGATACTAGCGTTGCCTCGCGGTTTTATCCGCGTGTTCGGCTTTTTATAGAGTTATTCTGCTATTAGGGGTGGAGACGAATCCAATAAATCAAAGGCCATGAAAATCGTTCCACCCGTTCTTGAGTTATGAATGGTGTAATTAACCCGACTTTTTTTTGTATATGTAGATTTAAGATGAAAGATGGGTGGTCTGTTCTCCAAACAAACGCTCTCGCCTGTTTTCTCGCTGGTTTATGAATTTAAAGCAATCATTTATGCAGTTATATAAATAAATACTAATTCTATGCCCCTATATTTCCCTTTTTGATCATGCTTTATATTTAAAAACACTAGAGCCCTTTAAAAATGCTGATTGCGGTCGATGTTTTTTTGTTTTGTTAAATTTGACAACTTTTATATTTTAATATTGGAGGAGGAAATAAGCGAAATCCAAACCTCTAATTTACCTATAACCTATAACTTTTTTAAGGTTTGATCTGCGTCTCCGATCCGTTTTCACACTTGGAAAAATAGACCATACGACGTGCGACAGCTGATTTCTTCAAATACCTTCTAGACTGCATGGATAGCGAAAAGTATAGGTCACCACGCTAACTACCATTGTGCACGACGTGCAGCGGGCTCGATCCCAGTATGGGGTTCCAAATCTGGGTATTCTTTGTGCACGTAAATTGAATGTTTGCAAAACCCCCCACGACACAAAAAACAAATTCAATACGGGAATGCTTATCTTTCCCAACTAACTATACTAACTAAAAAGCACATTTTAATGATACCTATTGATAAAAAAGTTTCCTCATAGTATCGTATATATAAAACAAATGAACTCGATATGTGGTGATAAGTGTTTTAATCATGAAGCCTATAGGAGCTCTATATATTTTCATTTTTATAAATAGTGGTTCGTATTTTGTGAATTGTCAGAGTAAGTACCTATTTTATAGTATTTTTTTTCCAAAACTAAACCACTCCTACTGCCCTCTCACCAAATAATGTATTTATCATCCATTTGAAGAATCATACGATATCCCGTACTTAGTTATACTGGTTGTCAGAATTTTACGGACTTTGCCGCTGTCAAACATGTCACAGATTAACGTCGGGACCAGCGGATTACAGTGCTTTCTGAAGCAAGGAATAATAGGTAGCGATGAGAAACCCGTCTATGAATCGACACTTTATTAATTAAGACTGTTTTGAAATGCGCGCAAAGACGAATGGGAGGTCTACAGTAAAATAACTCAGGCTCATCCTTACTAATATTAAAAATGAGAAAGTAACTCTGTCTGTCTATCTGATACATTTGTCTGTCAGTATCTTACGTTTGTTTGTCTGTCTGTTACGTTTGTCTGCCTGTTTATTACGCTTTCATGGCTAAACCACTAAACCGATTTCGCTGAAACTTGGTATGGGGTAAGCTAGAATCCTTAGAAAAGACATAGACTCGTTTGCCTCGATAACCGATACCCTCGCGATCGGACCCGCTGGCTAAGCTAGTAATAGATAAATAATAATCTCTGTACATGCAATCCGTACATAAACTTTAATCTAAAAACACAATATACCGTTCCAATATTTGCAGCTTCCAAAAAGCAGATGTCTACAGTGGAGTCTTAAACAAACAAAATAAACTAGGGTAACGTAAAATCGAGCCGGTTTTTGGAAGCCGGCCAATTTCTTTAAGATATTAGTTGAAATGTAACGGTTTCTTCCACCCGTTATGCTACGTAGTGCTAGGTATTAATTTTGATACTTTCTTTAAACTAGGTTGTTTTTTCTCTCTTGGTTATTATTAATTGTATGAAAAGGTACCAAGGTAAAAAAAAACAAAGGTACTTAGGTACCAAGTCTGAAGAAGCATTTGCAAGGAATATGTAAGTAGGTAGTATGTAAGTTGAACTCAATATTCTGCGATCGAATATTAAGAGTAAAGTTGTTACACTCTTGGCTATTTTCTCACTTTTTTATGAAGTTTAAGCAATGATTTTATGCAGAAATATGAAATAGTTCCATGTCTCCGATGTGTTTCTTTTTAATGATACGTTATATTATTTAAAAGCTCTAGAAAGGTCCAATAATGCCTAATTCGATCACTGTCTTTAGAGGAGTAGTTAACAAATGGAATAAATAGGGATACATAGGGACATAGCTTATATGCTTAATAAGAAGCATATAAACTATGTCCTCTAAGAACAGTGATCGAATTAGTTGATCTTTTAAATTTGATCAATATTGAATAAGAGAATAGGCGACAGCCAAACCTGGAATTATAACTTTTTTACGGTCTGATCTGCAGTTGTCCTTGTCACACTTGGATAGATAGGCCGGGTACTTTGCGACAGCGATAATTTTTATTCAAATACCAAATTTTCTAAATGCCTTCCGACCGCTTTTTCTCTTAAAAACAGTTGTTTTTGAAAAAAAAACTGGTTTTTAGAATGTTAATAAAGTAAATTACAAATAAGTAAACGTGCTGGCCAAGTTCAATTTTGAATGAAAATAATCTTTTACTTTGTCTTTATCTTGTAAACTAAGAATACTATCCATATCAAAAATATTTAAGACTACAGTCATTTGTTGTCATTTTTAAATTGATCCTAAGTTTCTGCATCCCCAGGGCTCTATAAACCGAATCATGTCGGCATTATCGGCGGGCACAGCATCTCCATCAACAAAGCACCGTACGTGGTGTCTCTCCGCCTCAATGGGACCTATCACTGGTGTGGAGGGTCCATCATTCATGAGCAATTCGTACTGACAGCTGCTCACTGTATTGTGCCGTAAGTCATTATAAAGTAAAACTTCTTTGAATTGGGGAGTAAGCTGGCGAATGCGTGACGAGAGCGTTATGAAAAGTGTGATCGGACTGTCCTGAAAGTTTTCAAGTAGATTGTATATGTGTTCTTGTCCGGTATTTGGTCTTTGGATTCCTCATTCTGGATATGAACAGGATTTTAAGTTTCCTCGTAATAATTTTCACTTAAATGTTCTCATAATAATATCGATATTATTAAGAAAAACCTTTAGTCATAAATTAAATTTAAATTCTATAAATAAAATATTAATATAAAAAATAAAAATATTAATATATAAACCACTTCTATAATACACTGTTTTTACAAGAAATACTTATGATCATTAGAGAGCGAGACCGAAATGATACCACAAAAATAACAGTAACTCGATTCTGTCCTTTGACTCGCCCAACATCACAAATTCTATGAATTCACTGACAAGAATATTATTGTTTTTCTTTACTCATTTTGCTATAGATTCCAATTTACTTGTTTTTTTTTTGTAATATTTAGTTTCACTTACATAATGGGGTAGATTACTAATTGTTTTTATAGTCCGTCAGATAGAAAATAAAAATCTATTAGACAGGTATTCTTCCTTATTTTACATAACGGAAAACTTACGACAATACATTTTTTTGAAATTTCACGTGACGTCAGAATTTCGTGCATATTTTACGTTAGCATGGTGCCATTAGCCCCACTCCGAAATATAGTGTTTTGTTATTTTGAAAAAGCAAAAAATTGTGTATATTATTTTTTGTTATCTTAGTGACAGCTTAATTAGAATTTGATTTTTCACACCCAGTTATCTGCCCAATTATGTTTTTAATAATTAACAATATAACTTATCTCGAATATTTTTCTAATCATTTCGAGATATGGATTAAACAAAGAGACAAAATAATTTTTTTTTTGGGAAATTAATTTAATATATTAAAATGCTATTGAACTTTAGGTAACGTTGATAAAAAATTAGAGCGCAATCCCATAAATCTCAGTACTTATAAAGAAAATTCATAAGATATGAATAGGAATACCTCGTCTCGATATAGGTTTATGGAAGATAAAACCTTAAAGTATACATAAGCAAGTATAGAGTGCGCGCATCACTAGTGGCCCGCTGTGCCGAACGTAAGCAAATTTTATGCAGTATGTACTCGCTCGCTTAGTGATTTTCCATGCGACGGCGATGGTTCCGATATTAATAGAGTAATTAAAAAGAGTAAAAAAAATAAAAATAGTTTTTGAGATAATCTATACTAATATTATAAAGCTGAAGAGTTTGTTTGTTTGTTTGTTTGTTTGTTTGAACGCGCTAATTTCAGAAACTACTGGTTCGAATTGAAAAGTTCTTTTTGTATTGGTAAGTCCGTTTATTGAGGAAGGATATAGGCTATAAACATCGCGCTACGACCAATAGGAGCGGAGCATAAATGAAAAATGTTGCAAAAATGAAAAACCGTTGAAACTAAAACACGCGAACAAAGTCGCGGGGGACAGCTAGTATTAATATAACTGTTGACACTAATTTGACTTGACCTTAAAGACGACGCTTTTGCTTACTGTTCAGACTCCGTTAGGCGCATTCTATAGTTTAATTATTCATACTCTAAGAATAGAACTGAGTACGTAATTGTCTTAGGCCCAAATACTTACACCGATACTTCCACAAGGACGGTATAGTCAACTTCCAATATTCAATTTTCTTGTAAGAGCCTTCAATATCTTATTCCTTTCTGTATTTACGATTGTATTATGTCACCTGAGTTTTTTCCTCAAAGGAGTAACAAC
The DNA here is from genome assembly GCA_932294365.1 of Diachrysia chrysitis. Classification (NCBI taxonomy): domain Eukaryota; kingdom Metazoa; phylum Arthropoda; class Insecta; order Lepidoptera; family Noctuidae; genus Diachrysia; species Diachrysia chrysitis. The sequence continues at coordinate 3,943,374 of OW028660.1, read as the reverse complement.
TTTATTTTCAGGAACAGAAAGTTTAAAGTGCTCGTTGGCACAGACAATGTCAACGAAGGAGGCAAATTATACGACGTAGAAAAAATATTTATACACCAAAAATACAATAATCTAATTAGCGATTACGATATTTGCATTCTTAAACTGAATGATTCTTTAAGTTTTGGACCGAACGTTAATAAAATCGCTTTGAACGACCATAAAGTTAGGCTGAAAAATAAAATTATGCTTAATGCCACTGGATGGGGGTATACAGAAGTAAGTATAAAAACCTTTTTATCATACATTTAATTTTATTTGAAACTTAGATCCAGCCTACTCTTGCTGTTTGCCTTATTAAGATTGTTAGCAATGCAACTAAGTCGAGGTCCAAATCCCGCAAAGCGTGCCCTTAGTAAACGTTGCTAACGTAGTTTGTGTTTCTATAAGAATATGAATGACAATAGTTAATTTGCTCTACATAGAAATAGTATTCAATAAAAACAAAATAAGTAAAATTCTTAAAATTTACAGAAAGTAATAACATAAAAACAAACTAAGTAAAATTGTTTGTTTGTACAAGGTAATCTTCAAAACCACTGAAGTGATTTAAAAAATATCTCACTGAGTGATAGCTACTTTATTGCTGAATGTCATAGGGTATGTTTTATATTAAGAAACAAAACGTCCATGCGTGCAAAACCGTGGGTCAAATCTAGTGACATAAGAAGAAATATTATAAAACAACGGGCCCAAAATTTATGAGCTGTCTCGATTTTAATATCGTTGGTGACGACGAATAATATGAAAATCTATAATAATAAGATTCAAGCTTGTATTAGGAGCTTTGGATGTCTTCATTTCGTTCCTAAGCTTTCATGACATCATAATATATAATGAAATTTTGGAACACGTAGAGCTATGGAATAGAATTTATTAATATTTCGACTGGGTATCCAAAGCGGTAGAAAAAGTGGTGTATTTTATATCATTCTAACGGCCAGTCCCGGTTCCGCAAGGGTAGACAGTTATTTTTTAAATATTTTAGGATAAACGTAAATAATTATAGCCATTAACTCAGGGATAATGTAGCATTCTAATGGAGGAAGAATTTTTTAAAATCGATTCAGCAGTTTTTGATTTTAAGCGCAATAAACATTCAAAATTACAAGTCTTTCCACTTTAAATATTAGTTTACATTGCGAACAAACCAAAGATTTGAGTATAGTGTAGACACGTCTTGCCAGTATCAAAAAAAAAAAAAAAAAATTTTTGAATATTCACAAATTCAATTCAAAATTATTTATATGGCGAAACCTCCAGAATATTATAATGTAAATTAAATAAAGCATAAAACTAAAAGCAAAGTTTTTTCTGGAAATATTAAAACATTAATGAGACACCAATTTTCTTTCCTCGCCAAAATGAAGAAAATTTAATCTGATGGAAGAATCAACACATTCTATTGTGATAAAACAAAGTAATAGATTCATAACGTGCAGACTAGGCACGCATTCATAAACATTTTCCTGCTCCCCTTGGATCGTATACATTATTTAAGAGACTGGTGTTTAGGTAATTTCGTTTCTTATGTAGATCTTTTTAACATATATTTTTTTGCATTTTGAGGTTTACTCAAACATTAAAATAAAAATACTTTTTAAACGGATTCTATCGCGGTTTATTTATATTTTAGTTCCCGACGTTTCGACATTATTGCAGGTGTCATCATAATTTGGTATTATGGTAGCATAATTTTTTGGTTAAGGAATCAGACCAAGTAACTTCTGATCATCAAATTTTACTCAAAATGTTGTCTTTAATTTTTTGCAAATTAAAGTCCCATTTCTTATCACCTGGATTTAATAGCGTGTTTAAACATAGCTGTATTCTATATGCATTATATGCTATCTATATATATTTAGAAAACATTATCTCAATATTTAACAGGAATCTATTAAGTGTTTTTTGGTGCAACCTTTTACAGACAGTCTGAAAACCGGCAAAATAAAGTTGTCGATTGCGATTTTATTATAATTTTGTATCGATAATATTTTTTTGGTTTAACATTTACAGCCTAAAGGAACAATATCGAAGTATCTTCGCCAAGTAACGATACCCATGGTGGATTCTCTGTCTTGCCAACTGGCTTACGGAATAAAGCACAAGATAACACGCAGAATGTTCTGCGCCGGAGGACATGGGAAGGACACTTGCATGGTAAGAATATAATTATACTGCGTTCGCAATTTCTATGCCAAAAATGTAAAAAAACACGAATTTAGGAAAAACAACTGTAATGTTTATTTATAAGGTTCAGCTTGCACTACAACCTCATATTTTGACGTGATAACGTCTTTAAAAAAAAAAAAAAAATATTTTTTTTTTTTTGACCCAGACCAGAACCAGCTCCTCCACGCTGGTGGCGCTGCAGTCACTCGAGATGTTATTGTTATTATGAGAATATCATGTAATCTTGATTTAATCTGAAATAAAACAAGGCTCCAACCTAATACATTCCACTGGATTCTTATCTGTGATAACGTCTTTAAAATCGTTTTAGTCGGGTGACATGTTCAGAAACTTGTGTCACACCAAAACCTCACGAGCGCGATCGCAGGTATAACGAGAGAGAGACGGACCGATCTCCCGTCTCATCTCGAGCGCTGCCAGTCATTCCGTGAAACTTGTCACGCGGAATCCTTACGAGCGGAGGCTGGCATAGCGTTCGAGTGAGTGGACCGATCTTCCGTCTCTCTCACTCTAGCGGCATACAAACGAATGGAGATTTTCTCGTGCGGTTAAGTTTTCGTTGAACAGTGAAACAAACTATGAAAATTTGAAAAAATTGTTATCTTCATTAATTCCTTACTTCCCAAAAACTTATATCACCAATAAGACGTTATCACGTAAACATCTCGATCGTAAACCTACTTTACAAACAACCAATTTTTTTTTTATGACCTTTTCGACATTTCCTAGATATTCAATATTTTATTTCATTATTTAAGTGGAAATAACATCAATCGGCACAAGAATTTAAAAGCATAGCCACTTTTGCTTAATGTTTATTCCTTCATTTGTGTTTGTTCAATGTGTCTTCAAATCGATAGTCAAGTAATGCGATTGGTCAATAAAAGACAAACAACCAATGACCGCACCTGGCTTAACAGTCTTGACAGATATTTAATAAAATAATTGTATAAAAAAACAGACTTAAACTTTTTATTAGCGGAGTGTGACGTAGACTCTGAATGATACACAATCCTCAGGGCTACAATCGTTTTTGCATTAAAATATTTCATCGAACAAATAATCTTGTGCTATCATTTATAATTGTATGTAATAAACAGTCAACCACACAATATGAGAAACACTTTAACATTGTCAGTCATCTTTATTTTAGTGGCATAAGGTTAATTCTATCATTCTTTGTTACCACTTATGTGAGGTCTAATAGGCCAGTATTGTACAACGTTATCTATCCCTAACCAAATCTCCTACGTGTCGACAATACAAAGTACATCAGACTCATGTGCCTTCATCTACTTATATTTCCATAATCTCATGTTCCTTTATTGAATTTTTGGTTACATCTCACTTCATTTGGGATATACTATGATAATTAATAGGGATTTAAAATCTAATACAGAATTAAAGTGGGTTCTCTTTTTATTACTAGAAATCCTGTACTTCTATTATTTCATAAAGAGTGGAACATAAAAAAAGGTGCGAATATTTTTTTTTTGGAATCTTTAAAAACTGATTCCGATTTTACAAAAAAAAAATGGGTTTATAGGTTACTTTCAAGAAGTGAGTGGTTTAATTTTGTTTTGTTTCTTGTTGGCGAGTCGATCAAATCCAATAATTTTGTTCTATGAATTTTACTAGTAGATGTTATCAACTATAATGTTATACAGGTAGGTGATGAACCGGATGTCCAAATATAGAGTCTTAAATTTTTGAAAATATTTCGTTTACACACAAACTCTTATATTTCTAGGGTGACAGCGGAGGTCCTTTAACTAAGGGCAACATTCAGGTAGGAGTGACGTCATTTGGTGCCGGATGCGGGATACTACCAGGAGTATATACCAAAATCTCTATCCTACATAAGTGGATTCAAGAAATCATTCACGCGAATTCATACAATTAAAAGTTTTCTCTTCATAAAATGTTGTTGAAATTATTTAATTTAATGCATGGAGGTTGTATATATTTTTTAAATGAAATAAAGGCAGAACAAAATTATAAATTACCAATGTTTTTCTTAAATCTATCTAATGTTGGTTAAAGGATAAAATATTAATAAAAAATTATTTGTTATAATTTTCAGCCTATTAAGAATTTATTTTAGTAGTCTACTCATACAATTCAGTTAACCCTAGCTGTGCAGCCATTTAACGTATTATAGAATAACCCAAATACTTTTAAAAGTATGTGGGTCATTTTATAACACGTGCTAATATGTTCATACCGTTACTGAAAATAAAAAATACATCATATTCAAAAATACACAGCCTTTCATTCCATTCCAGCATGCTTCACTTCAATGCCCCTTTTGTGCTGTTCTACCGGCACACGTAACGTGCAAATCCTTTTTTCTATTTTTTAAAATTACGTCAAAAAGAGGTTGCAAGCGAATCTAGCCCATTAAAAACAAGATGAAAACAAAAAAGGTTTTAACTTTTCTGGGGTAAGGAAAACTATTTCGTCTAGATTGGGTTTAACATCTCATATTTTTACAGAGCTACCGTAATAACATGTTTCATGCATGTTATATCTGTGTCAGTTGCAGGAATTAAACATCAAGATAGGTTAGTAAGGTTTTTTATACTTCTTGGAGCTTTATACAGAGTAATTTGTCACCAGACAAATTATCTCAGAATTTTCATTCTTTTGTTGTGGTTTGTTTGAAAATTTAGCAGGTAAAGGGGTTTTCAAGTTAAGTATTTTCTTTGTTTATGTGCTTTTTATACAAACGACAAAGATAATTCTTGAGATATTTTATAATACCACTGTCTTTTTTCGTTCGGCTTTGTTTTATGTTTCTTTATATACTTTTCGTGCTTCTAAATGTTTTTTTAGACATATCCGTTTTAGGCTTTGGAATGCGTTAATATGGGGCTTCCTTAAATTCAGGTTTTTGAAATAAAATTAATTTTCTGCGACGGATGTTATCTAAGTGTATTTAATTAACCATTTAGATCCAAATACGATACCGAAGTAACTTGTAAAATTCGTAGCACAAAGATTCGTATCCATTTCAGATCAAGCCCTCAAAAATTCTCCACCATCAAACAGAATTACAACAAAGAAGTAGAAACAACCCGTATTTCTTAAAGTAAAGTTTAGACCATAAAACAAGGTTTCGGTTTCAAAGCAAATATCATTAAGTGTAAGAAACCAGCTGGCTTTTACGTGACTAACTTCAACACACGTTCTTAATGTCTCTTTCATTTTTATTTTTTTTAACTCGTACTATGTCTTGAAAGTTTCCGGGAAAATGGCGGCTAATTTAGATTTTTCGGAGAGATATTCTTATCGAACAAAATTATCTTCAGAAGCATTATTTTCATTAAACCTTTGAGGGGTAAATACTACTTAAGGCGGGTGGGTGTACTAAGTGCTCGAAGTTTATGGGTAAAATAAAGTTGTACTTGGGAAAATTGGGCAGGGAAAACTGGTTGAAAACCAGCCTTATATTGTGGCTTATTTTACGGCACTGTAAAAAATATCTCTTCTATCTACTGTGTAAATTTTAAAGTTGGAGTGCAGACTTGAAATATATTGTATGTATATATATTAAAAAAAACGACTCCTGAACTAGATTTAATCCCTGTATCACTAAAATGCTTGTCCCATGCGGGGATCGAACGCGCAGCAGCTGTATTTAATTCGTTTGTTTGTATGAATGTAATAGCAGAATATAATTAAATAGTATTTCGAGTTTTATCTTTACTTTAAATCTAATTTTAAACAAAAAAGTTTTTGTACTCTTTGTACAGTAATTTTTAGACAGGATTTCTATCTTTACCAGTGTGAGCTATTTAGCTATATTAGAACAACAAATATCGGTATTTTTTTACTGTCTGTATATCATTTGTTTTTCCTTAAATAATTCACAATTGTCACCCAACGCCACGTTTGCCAAGTCAAAAACATTCACGCCACGAAAGTTGGCATTTGAAGCACGTAATTTTTCATTTTCACCGCAAACCCTCATAGTATTTCGCATTTTCACATTTATTAAGGCTGGGAAGTCTTTATGCCAGAACTTACTTGGGAAAAATAGATGGTTTATGTGACTTATTCTATTGCTTCGGAGTTTTATTGACCGTTGTATATTGGCGTTCGAGTCAATTTTAAAGTGGATGAGATTTAAACGATAATATTATAGCGTCTATTGAAGTAAAAGCTTCTTTAGGCGCGTTGGGTTTTTTTAATGGGAAAAACTATTGAATTCTCGACACTTTTAACGTTACTATTACTAACACCTCTGTGAATAAGTATGTACATATATTGTAATAGGGATGTTTCCTGGGTATGAAAAGTGAAAATCTATTTAGTCCGTCAGTTAGATAATAAAAAAAATATTAGACACGTATTTTTTCTTTTATCAAAACAATAAAAAAATTCAAAGATACACCGCTTTAAAGTTTCAGAGTGGGGGCTTATGACGCTACGCCTCGCTAAAAATCGTAGCGAGGAGTGATGTCACGCGTAACTTCAGTTCTCTGTATTTTGATCATTTTTTGTTTGCAGGAAAAAAGAAAAAATACGTGTCCAATAAAATTCATTAATCTACAAGACGGACATAAAAAAAAAAATAGGAAACAGGCCCATTGTTCAAGTTTTCACTTCTGTCGACACTCCCGGAATGCCACTGTATTTTTATTGTCAAAAAATTCATGATATATTTATTAAAAGTTTTTTTTTATTATTTCTAATTGGGTATTCTTTTGGTATTTATTAAAGTACGTACGAAAATGACATCAAACAATGATCTAACTGTTTTCATATAAATAAAAAAGTTGCGTTTAGTTTTTAAAATAGCTTCTTCGTCGATGTTTTAATAACATTTTAATCTCTTACCACAAAAAGTTACAACCAAAAGCTTAACTCCTAGTAACTCTATCTGTCTGTCTGATACGCATTTACGCCTAAACCGCTAAACTGATCTTAACGAAAAGTGGTATGGTGTAAGCTCCAAAAGGTAGGTAGGATCCAAATAAGTACATGTGCTACTTTTGCCTCGATAATCGACACCCACGCGGGCGGAGTCGTGGGCAACAGCAAGTACTTAATAATCATATTGTGGCGATATTTTTCTTTAAACTTTCTATATAACCAATCTAAATTAATAAACTAATTATTTATAATTTGGTTTAACTCAGCACTTGTATAAGTGCAAGGCTGAGCCAAAAGTTTGTCAGCAATTTTGTTTGCCAAATGGGTTGTGATTTTCATGAAAATATTTATTAACTAGTGTGGTTTACGACCTATTCTCAGACCAGATATAGAAAAGAAAGTTCATAAAGACTGGTGATGCCGTTTCGGAAGAGTTTGGGTACAAATCTGTGATACAAGAATTTTATATACAAAACTAATTGCAATTGCAATGTTACTAGATTTTTTCAAGATACCTAGATATAAAAAACATTGCCAGTTATTTTCTTATGTAAGTTCACTTGATATTAAAAGTAATTATAGACCTGTGCCCAATATAGAACCACTTAGCCAATGACATGACAAAATTAGGTTCGCAATTTATATTAGCTACGCAATTAGTTGAGAGCAGCCGCTATCGTAATACTATTTGAATGATTATGCCTTAGATTATATCAGCTTTCGTACACCTCGTAATAGGTTTAATTAGCTAAATACCTCCATAGGTTTAGGATGTTAGTGACAATAATCTTAACATAATGATATTATTATAATTTTTGACACCTAACTTTTTCTCTAAATCGCTGAAATTCACATGTAATTTTTTCCAACCTTAGAGTAAAAATAAGTTAACTATACAGTGCGCATATCGAGTATTTACTGTAGGCACTAGTATGGACAAGTAAAATCGTAAAATTGGTTATAAAACACAGCGCGCCGTTTTATTAACACTATCTCAATACCTAATATTACCCTAATAATATCGGAATCATCGATATTTTCGCATAAACGTCTGACGGCGCACGGAAAATAACATAAATCAGTAAACGAGCTTAGTACTTACGGCTAAAAATTCTTACTCTCGGCACAACGGGAATGCGTACACTCTATGCTTGTCTATATTTACTCTAAGCTGCAACAGACCTATACAACCTCTTTCAACATCCCACATGAAGAGGAGCGTGCTTATCATATATAATAGCCACGTAGCACGCTCACTTGCAGGCGGCTAATTAACGAGTCCAATAGGGCAGACGATAGCTGACACAACCTCTGTAGTATGGAGGTACACACATTCAATGCTTGTGATATCTTGGTTAGATATAGGCAGATAAAATACTCTGTAGTAGTTATAAAAGCCTATAAATTAATTGTTAGATCGCCAACACCGACTGCTCTAGCAGTTTGTCAGTGATCAACATTTTCACGGACACCCCGCTTATTATATTATTTGTTGTTATCGCGGCAAAAGAAATACAAACACTGTGAAAATTTTAGCTGTCAACCTATTACGATTCAAGAGATACAGCCCGCTGACAGTTGGACAACGGAGGCTTAATAATAGGGTCCCGTGTTACCCTTTGGGTTCGAAACCTTAAAAAAAAGGTAAAAATATAGAAAAAATAAAAAAATAGAGATAAATAAACGTGGACAACATCACATACATTGCTCTGAACCCAAAGTAAGTAGCTAAAGCACTTGTGTTATGGAATTCAGAGAACGAAGGTACCACAAACACCCAGACTTGAGATAATGTAGAAAAGTGGTTTTCTACATTTACCCGGCCGGGGATCGAACCCGGGACCTCAGAGCTGGCGACACCTTGAAAACCGGTGTGTACGCCACTGCACTACGGAGGTCGTCAAAATATTATTATATTATAAATATAATAAAAATATAGGATCAAAAACAAGATATTTACTCTCCTCATAAGATTAATTAAAACAAAATCTTTATAACACTAAAACTTTATATTAAATGAAAGGATAGGACAGAAATTCAGATAATGAACATTAAACGACCAAAACTTCACGAAACACGTTATAAAATAAAGCCCAGAGGTAGCCCACTACATTAATTAAAACCATAATTACCCTCCATTTTGCCAGTGCAACAGAGTAAAAATGCAACGGCGAATAATTACAGCACAGACAATTATGCATTCATCCTGACATGTTAACAAAGAACTTATAATGAAAATGGAATGAGTAAGCCTCACTGAAATTCAGTTTGATAGAGAAGAGCTTTTCATAATACCGGCTTGTTCTTGTCCAAGAGCTGGGTTAAGGCCTCTTCTCATAATATAGAGAAGGAATTGAGCATTAATAAGAACAATTATTTGTTTAAGGGTTGGCGATTTCAGATAAAAATTTTGGTTTTCACGTTTTTTCCTTCACTGACACGCACACACACGCAGATTCCACCACATATACGAATTTTCACTTGTTTGTTTTTTTTTGTTGGTATGCGTGTTAGAAAGCTAAAGAAGGCTCTCTTTAATGCTAGTTTATATTAACGTACTTTCTCTCGGTATTTGATTATAAAATTTTGAACCCTCAAATATAACTTATCTTTAAGATGCTCGTTAAATATCTATCTGACGATACTTTACGTCTATATTGATGTCTTTAAAATTGAGTTGCCTGTAAGGATAATGAACATTAGTATTCTTATTTGAAGTTACTTTATTCGTCTGTACGCATTCCTGTTTGATTTTAAATCTTTGCCAGCTCAGAAAATAATGCATTCATCCCGTTTGCAAGCGAGATATTATATAACATCAACAGTCGTTATAAAGTTTTTGTGTAAAAAGTTATGAGTCAAAGCAGGTTTTATGAAGCATACTTTTATGAGCAAGATGAACGTGAAAGTGTCATTTTTTCAAAGGCTTTGATGATGCCCATCATATTGAAAGATTATGTAGGTAGAGTATATTATCCATTTTGTGTTGCGTAAAGGATATGACTTATGAGCTTATAGATATTTGGTTACTTTGATCTTCAGTGTAGGATCTTAAATCAATTTAAGCTTTGTGGTATCAATAAATATAATATCAATGTCTGTTTTCTTTTAGATTGGTAATGTGTTATAATGTAAACACTCAAGATCCTTCTATTTCAGTTAGGTACTAAATAGCGCAAACAAAACTAATTCGAAACTGACCCCTGGTCTAATACAATAGAGACTATTTAATTAATTTATTATTCACTGCACGCAGATCTAAATGGTCTAATTTAATCATGGAAAACTAAATAGAATACAACTATATACTTAATTAACTACTGCGCTTCAAGACTCAGATAGTGGACGTTTCTGTGAAGTCTGCCGAGTCGAAATAAGGACTGGTTCGATGTCAGAAGAACCTTGGGCGAAAACCTGTATAGACTGGGTTCCCAATAGACGAAGGCCGCGTGGAAGCGGAGACAGAAGATTGAACTGGACGCGTACAAGAACGAGTGGCAACAAATAGCTTTCAACAAAAATATGTGGAAGGAGGTAAAGAGGCCTTGGCCCTGCAGTGGCATGCTCGGATAGCCGAGGGGCATAAGTCACCATGCCAATTACGTGCGCGCCGTGTGTCACGGATAGCCGAGTTGTTTATTACCACTGTGCGCGATATGCTTCAGGTTCAAACCTTGCATGTGACAAGCGTTTGTATGATCCACAAATGCTTGTTCGAAGTCTGGGTGTTCTTTATGCATGTGATTTGACACCGCGACATAAGGATTTAAATTCCTAAGAGCGAGAGTCGATTAAAAAATGGGGGCGGTTCAGACTAATACCCACTTCAAACGATAAACCATTAAAAACTATCAAAAATAGCTGACCATAAACTAACGAACAAATAAAAACTAAATCTTACACTTATTCCAATAAGACTCAAAATATTTAAAATGAAGCGTTCAATTTCCATTTGACATGTGGAATCCGGCATTGAAGTGAACGTACTCGTAACACCGACATTTATACCGGAGAGCTAACATTATTTTTCCGCTCAACCGCATTGGCTGACCAATTTATTGCAGTTACGATTTAGTTATGTGGAAAAATACGAGTCGGAGACCGGTTTTGCAAAATTTAAAGTCACAAACAAAATATTTTGTACCTATACTTTGCATTACTTGACCAAAGTAAGTACTTTGTATTAAGGACATTTTGTATGTTTGTAAATTTGAACTTTGGATGTAGGATTCAGATGTAGTACCGAGACGTAGTAATAGTTTGTAAAGACATTTTCATTTAATTTCAGGCAAATTTATTGCAATTTTATGGATATATATATATCTATCTAGATCTGGATAGATCCTATGTTTTTTTTTCTCTAGATTTTTTTTATATAAAATGTTTACAGCCTATATTTTCCAATGTATGTAATATACCTATAAAATATGTTTTTCTATCTATCAACTATCTATAATCTATCAACATTAGGTAATATAAAATAAGAGTTTTAGTTACTATTTATTTTTACTTTTAACACGAAATGCGATAAACTAGATAGATTGAAAATCGTTCAGTCACGTTTGACATTTTAATGAAAGAACGAAGGATTTTTTTTTTTTTTTTTTTTTTTTTTTTTTTTTTTTTTTTTTTGGATGAGGTCTACTGCAGTTAGCCTGAGCGCAGGCTTTGACTGCTTCACCGGACTTTTGGCGAGAACCGTAAGGCCTCCAGCCAGAGCAAGTAAAATAAACTAACTACGTCAGCAACGTTCACTAAGGGCACCCCCTGCGGGGTTCGGACCTCGACTTAGTGCGTTGCTGACTATCTTAATAAGGCAAAAACAGCAAGGGATGGCTGGATCTGAGTTATTATTATTTACGGACATATTTTTATTGCTAGTTTGGCCGGCTCGGGCCAGCTTGATCTAGGGACGGGGGGGTAACATTTACGTTACTATTATTTATAATACGCGACGGGCCTCGCCGGCGAGGACGTAGTATACGGCGGTTGTGTTTTGTATTGCTACTGCTAGCTAAGTCGAATGCTTCTTGTAGAAGCGTTGTCTTATCGTCGGGATAGGAGAGAGTGTGTCTAGGACGTTTTATCTTGGAGATGACTGAAGGTCGGTATCGCGCGGCCGCTACGATAAGCGGGTTACGGTGGGTTTCGGCGGTGTCGAAGAAACGGGTCGCGGCGCGTTTCATGAACTGCTTGATTGTGGGCAGCTTTAAGTCACAGTGCAGCTGCAAGTTACGAACGTAACCTGGAGCGCCCGTGGCTCTACGCATGAAAAGGTTTTGTAGAGTTTGCATTCGTTTGAGTCGATAATCGGGTACGTGAGAGAATACGACGCTGCCGTAAGTCATGATAGGTCTGACGCACGCAGTGTAAATTCTCTTCTTGCAAGCAAGAGAGAGTTTACTGCGCTTGTTCAACATACAATGAAGTCGGCCGAGGGCGAAGGCGGCTCGCGCGCGTGCCGCTTTGATATGAGGTACGAAGCTAAGCTTCTGATCAAGGATCACACCCAGGTATTTGGCTTGCTGCTCCCAAGGGATAGGCTTGCCGAAGAGGCTTATGGGTGGAGCGGGAACGGGAAGCCGCCGTTTTCTACTAAATAGTACGGCTGCGCTTTTGGTAGGGTTGACTTCGATTCTCCATTTCGTGAACCACTTCCCGAGGGCCGTGACCGCGGTCTGGAGAGTTCGACCTATCGCTAAGGGGCTGGTACCTGAATAATAAATGGCCGTGTCGTCGGCGTACAGAGCTACTTGGGGCTTGCCACCGCGTGGAATGTCGCTGGAATACAGCGAGAAGAGGAGTGGAGAGAGGACGGAGCCTTGCGGGACTCCGGCGAGGATCGGGTGAGGGGAAGAGAGTGTGCCTTCAACGCGATAGCGAAAGGAGCGATTCGACAAGAAGTCACGGATGATGTGCACGAGACGATCTGGCACTTCGAGTTGGTACAGCTTGTAGATCAAGCCGTTGTGCCAGACCTTGTCGAAGGCCTTCGCTATATCGAAGAAGAGCACACCGGTGAGCCGTCCACGCTGAAAACCAGCGCTTATATGCTCGACTATACGGTGGACTTGTTGGACGCACGAGTGTTCGGTTCTAAAACCAAACTGCTCGTCGGGTATGAGACTCCTGGACTCGGCATAATCCATTAAACGGGAGTAGATGATTCGCTCGTATAGCTTCCCAAGGACTTTGAGTAAGCTGATAGGGCGATAACTAGTTGGCTCAGACTTCGGTTTACCGGGTTTGTGGATGCCGATGACTATCGCCTCTTTCCACTGCTGTGGAAAGAGATTGTTGCCTAATGCTGCATTGAAGATGCCTGTCAAGAGGATAACTAATGCTGGAGGGAAGAGTTTAATCACCTTATTGGTGACTCCGTCTGAACCGGGCGAAAGAACGAAGGAGAACGTTGTATTAAGAGTTAGAAAAATGAGAGGTCGTATATTGCTTACTTTGACCTAACATCATTGTATATCTGGTACCCACATTTCGGATGAATTTACACGCTACGTATGTGAATAAAAAATACAGATAAATAAAGAATATTATAACTATTATTATTTTTAATTATTTGTTTTGTAATTAAATACAAATAGTAAAAAGAAAAACTTAAACCTCGCCCTAACGCATGCGTAAAGATTTAAGCCTCCCTGGTAGTGAGAACGGTAGCTTAGTTGGTAAAGCGACTGGCCGTTAAGCCAGTAGTCGCAGGTTCGAGTGCTACCTGAGGTTTATATTTTTTTTTCCATTTGTCTTTAATTACACTAACAATAACAAATAAAAACAACAAAAGCTTTGTATTTTAAAGATGGCTCCCGCACTGGGGAGTTTTTTTCCGTATTCGGAGGAGTTTTACGAATACAGCCTATTTTCACTTTTTCGTTTTCCTTTTTTACTGTGCTATAATAAATAAATAAATGTTACTGTGGAGGTCCAATAGGCAGTCGGTCTATGTGAAATACGGTATACAGCTGAATCTGCTAAGACTAGAAGCCGACCCCAAAATAACATGGGAAAAAGCTAAGACGAACATTATAATCACATATCAAAAAACACCCAGACTAATGCAACCATTTTGTGTGATCACACCCTGTATGGGGACAAAATCCTTAGCATGTCGCACAGCGGAAGTTGACATGCAGGTATACTGTATAGGATAGTTCATCCTATTTTTTTATATTAATTTACGTCTAGCAACACTGTTCATTGCTTTTTCGTGCGAAGCAACGAAAGCACATACTAAAAATACCCTGATATTGATCTTTTAATTTCTCGCGTCAATTAAAAATGTGGTATAATCAAGGTATTTTTTATTTTATTCCTTAACATAATATAAATATGTGCATAATATAAATTTAATACTCTTAATATTTAAAGTTTGTAAAAGTCCATGTAGTCTAATTATTCATGCATTAAAAAAGGGTAACGTAGATAATACTCCAGAATAAGTTAAGGCACATAAAACATTTTCAAGTAAGTAAAACATTTTAATGAGCTTTACTCTCAAAGCTTGAACTCGACGTTTCAATTCAAGGAAATGAGTAACATATTTCAAATAGTAGAAATCGTCAGTGAATTCTGGTAGATTTTAGTCATATTCTGTCGTATAAAATGTAAATTTTGTTTAAATACTGTACAACTTATAATAACTGTATTAAACGCCTCGTTGACACTTCGCCCGACCCAAGGGCTGGCTTTTACCTTGGACAGAGGATAAGCATTACCATACAACGTGGCAATGCCGCCAGCCTTTTGGGAACACTCCCAGTGGACAGCGATGTGGACGAATTTTTTGATACCATATTTTAGGATTATGTTTAATTAGATTAGTTTATTTTATAATTCCTTTTGTATGTATATATAGTTAAGTTAAGTTTGTAAATATTTAAAATAGAATAAATAAACTGTATTAAATACATTATTACAATTATATTATTAGTAGGTACTATTATAATTATTAACACCCTTAGAGTTATAAATAAGTAAACTATAAAGCGCGCATATCGAGTATGAACTGTTGGCCGTAGTATGAACATGTAAAATCGTGAAATTAGTATTAAAACAGAGCAGACCGTTTTATTCAAACTATTTCAAAACCTAAAATATCGACCATCGATATTTTCGCATAATCGTCTGTCGTCGCACGGAAAATCTCATAAATCAGTGATCGAGCGTAGTACATTTAGATCAGGGGTTCCCAAACTTATTTTGTCTACTGCCCACTTTGAGAATAAATTATTCTTTAGCTCCTCCATATTTTCACCAACTTGAAAACCACTATAACTTCGAATTATAATTAATTATTTTGAGCTATATTAGCGGAGATTTGATTTTTTTTCTGAGTCTCTTACCGCCCCCCTTTAGGCCTGCAGCGCCCACAAGGGGGCGTTATCGCCCACTTTGGGAAAGGCTGATTTAGCTGAATATGTGCTTATGCTTGTTATAAGGGCCTACTAGCGATGCGCACGCTCTATGCTTTGTTATGTTTATTCTAAGTTAATATCTATATACTACACAATATATATTATATATTCACTAAACTGCCAGAAAAAAAACAATAAAATTGGACATCCCTACACATGTCACGTAACTAGACATGATAAATTCTCATAAAATATACAAAAAGGGCTCGAACTAAATATGGCAGGCTTTGCTAACTAAATATAGCTTGGTTGGCGACAGGTGCTAGCCATTTAGCAACCAACTAACTTATTGTTGCGACGAGCTCCATTTACCTTTAAAAGTTTTATTAAAAATTTACTCAACCTGAAGGAGATTGATTGAAGTTTCAATTAAGTCTTGATAGCAAACAGTATTGCTATTTAAAAAAACTAGCTACATTTTTTGTGTACCTATAAAGTAGGCTTCTACACGAATATAATTATTTAGTAAATACTGAAGGGGTTTGCAATATTAAAACCCAGTTTCTGGAAGGCAAAAATTAGTTAATCACCTGTAAACCTCATGTTAGGCGCTGGGATTGGTGGTAAGTCTTTTGGTCAACCAATCACAGTCGTGAACAGTTGATTTGACAATAGATTATATTGATCAGAAACCGGTGGTAACTATAATAATAGAATAATTATTTCAATTTTGTAATATCTAACGGAATTATGATCCTTTGCGATGCGATAATGTTTCAATTATGATAAGTGTTTTTATTGTGACTTATAATATAATACAAATTTGTTAAACTAATTGATTAATTAGTCCATTCGTGGAGTGAACCAGATTTGCGTACAAAAAAACCATTTAATAATACTCGACTTCAATCAATATTTCTTTATCTTACTAGTTTGCATTTGAAATGAAAAAAAAATAATAATTAAAAATACTTGAAATAATATGGCAACAACTAAAATGCACTTTCACGGGAGTGAACAAAAAATACGAATTAAGTGGTATAAAATATTCAATAAAGGGTACAAATTGGAAAGAACGCTCAAATTATGAATATAAAATACTAATGCTTCCGCGTAAACCAACGGAAAAGCGACTTCGACAGCCATTTGCAATTTACAAAAGCCTGCAGCAAAGGGGTTTTAGAAATCGATTTCAAAATGTATTTTCATGTTGGTTAGTTATTTCAGTTTGTTTTAAATGGTTTCTGCACGTTACAAACAATTCTTTCGTTGAGATAAGACTTTAAAAAGTTCATAAAATTGAATTCAAAATCATTAGTTGACGTTTCTGCTACTTTAGGTTCTTGAGAGACCCTATCGGTTCTCTATGGGTTGTCGTATCTATTGCAAAGCGTGAGGTAGGTCCATAGCTGTCTTATATGTAATATAATAACGATCATTAGTAAAACTAAAAATTTGGGGAAGAAAACACCGTAAGGAAAACTAGATTCAAATAATCGGTTCTCTCTAATTATAATAAACAATAATAATAATAAATGTAAACAACATAGCATACATTGCTTTGAACCTAAAGTGAGTAGCTACAGCACTTGTGTTAAGGAATCAGACACAACCAAAGTACCACAAATACTCATAGGCAATAAAGTAAGTAGTTTTCTACTTTGACTCGTCCGGCGATCAAACCCGGGACTTCAGAGCTAGCCACACCTTGAAAAGCGGTGTACATCACCGCTCGACTGAAAATAATACTATTCCATTAGACTCAAACAAGGTTTCATCAAAAAACGGTATTATTGTTGTATCTTATACTATTATATAAAGCTGAAGAGTTTGTTTGTTTGAACGCGCTAATCTCAGGAGCTACTGGTTCGATATGAGAAATTCTTTCAGTGTTGGATAGCCCATTTATTGAGAAAGGCTATAAGCTATATAACATTACGCTACGACCAAAAGGAGTTGAGCATTAATGAAAAATGTTGCAATAATGAAAAACCAAATACGCGGACAAACTAAAATACGCGGCTAAAGTCGCGGGGGACAGCTAGTAGGTAATAATTTGATAGGTACTTCGAAACTTTAAATTGTAATAAAACATACATTCATATAAGACGTGCAAGATTTTATGAACTAGTAAGCCGAAAGTGATGACAATATACTGGTCTAGACGCAATAAAGTGTTCAATTCCTAAGTAATAAACGACTAAAAAGAACAGAGGTTAATGGGAAATGAGCTTTCAGATTTGTATTCAAACGAACACTAAATTGTAAAGGCATTTTAGTGAAATCCGCCATTTTCAATTTACGAGTTCAACCGAGCTCCTGGAAACCAAATTTCAATGTAAGACGAGACGTATCCGGATTTAAAGATAGCTCTGTATCGATTAAGTTAGCTTATGGATTTATTTTTAGCTAATTCTTCGACTGCACGGATAGCCGAGTGGTATAGGTCACCAATTATCTCTGTGCGCGACGTGCTGCGGGTTCGAGCCTCGCAAAAGACAAGCATTTCTGTAATCCACAAATGCTTGTTCCAAGTATGGGGGTGTTCTTTGTGCATGTGAAATGAATTTTTATAACACCCTGAGATTCAAGGACTAAATTCCTTAGCGCAGGAGACGTTTTTTAAAAAGAAAAATATCCGAGCAAGTGTGAGTCATCGGAAGCTTTGTTTATTATGTACTTAAAACATATACCCATACATGCATCTAAATATTGGCATTAAAAGCTCAAAAGATCACCAAAGTTTGCCAACAGAATTTAAAAAGCATGTTGGCAAGTTTCAATTTTCAGTATTTGAATGTTGGCAGTAGTAACCAATTTGGGCACTTTTCGAGATTGGCAGATACCTACATTTCTATGATACAATTTTTACTCGGAAGAATAAATAGGTATAAAAAAAAAAATATTCATTAGTAACTTTTTGAAAGGTTTTGTGACTTAAAAATTTTTAAACATAGGTTGGTCTTAGAGTATACATGGACAAGCATAGAATGCGCGGATTGCTAGTAACCCGTTATGCTGAGCGTAAGCAAATTTTTAGCTGTAGGTATGTACTACGCTCGTTTACTGATTTATGTGATTCTCCGTGTGACGACAGACGCATTATTCATGCAGAAATATCAATGGTTTCGATATAATTACGTTTTATCGTATTGTGTTTAATTACAAATATTCGCTCTGCATGCGTTAATGCGTAACCAATATGTAATATAACGCTATATCTCATTATTATAAGTTATTTTTGAAAAAGTAAAAAACAAATGTCTAATATTTTTATTAACTAATTTACGGAATAAATGCATTTTTACTTTTCATACCCAGTCAACATCCCTATGGGTACATGATAATTGATGAGATTGCCTCTTAACCCGGTCACTCACATACATGCAAACATTCGACCAAGGTTCGCGCACTTTGATGTCTGTTAAAAAACTGACCCAGCTTGGAAATGTAATCATTTGCAAATGTCGTCCTACTCTTGTGGGTTTGCGTATTCGTGCGAATGTGAGTGACTGGCATTAGGCGAAAATGTGAAAAGTTTAGTGTCGATGACATCTATATGTATCCATAATGCATTAGATGTTTATGACTAGAAATTCCTTATTTATTTCTGATAAATAAACTTGTGTCGATTTTGTACATAATATGAGCAAATCTCAAAGACAAACACAACATTCTTTCGACGATTGCGAAACGGATTTAGCAAAATAAACAGCGTTGTCCTAGCGAACCTTCTCTCCAATATTCGATGTCAGCCCTTGTTAACGGCAACTTGGCAAACTGTCTCCTACCGACATAAAGCAAACTTTTAATAACTTTCACAGACTACAGAGTTAGTAAACAATTGAAAATTAATTGTAAGAAGTTTCCAACACCCGTGACACCTTACAACTTTGCTTATTTGTCAGTTTTTAGGGTTCTCTAACTTAAAAGTGCCATATCCCGGGATCATATTACTAAGCCTTCGCTGGGTGTCAGTCCGTCCATCTGTGTTTTTTACCTTTATGCAGACGGAATCTCATAAATCGTAAAAGATAGAAGGTTATTGTCTTAACATTACAGCTATGACAAATAATAAAAAGACAAGATGGTGAATTGCAAAATGGCCGCCGAAAAAAATCTCATTTGTAAAAGTACCAACATACTTAAACAGTAAATAGTGTTATATCTTGTACGGTTGTACGGAATTATTTATGTACTATTTCGACTCGCACTTGACAAGTTTTTGTTTATTGTTCAATCACGGAGAAAGGGAGATCGTCTCTCAAAGGAACATTGTTTGCATAAAAGTTTAAAGATTAGGTTGCGTTATTTGAGTTTCTGCTGTAATTGGAGTGGTTGCGCTCAAATGGACCAGTAATTCTGTTAATAGTGGGGTAAGCTTTGTATTTTTACTAAGTAAAACATAAGTACATGGTAAAATTTTATTTACCTATTTAAATGAAGTTTTCTTTTAAATAAATTTGTTTTTTAAATAAATGATTATAGATTTCCTTCTTTTACTATAAATAATTTTAAAGTTCTCAATTTTTTAACATTTTCATATTATTTTTGTAGCCAGTTTACACCATACAAAATACTTTATAACGGTGTTGCTACAGTAAAAAGAAAATATGTTTCTTAGCTCATACAGAGAATCGTTCTCAAAAGACTAGTTTAAACAGCAAAGCTTTGAGACAGGAAATAAACCATCAGTCTTTCTTTGAAAACTTTTACTGCGAGCTTCTCCTTTTTCTGTTCTCCTGGTAAACGCAAGGACTAGGATGTAATAAAAACTTATTTTTAAACATTATTTTAATTTTATATTATTAAGCAGTACGTATGTACCTATATAAAAATGAATTGTCGTTTGATTATCTCGCTAAAACTCGAGAATGGCTGGACCCGTATGAATATTTTTTTTTGTTCGTCGGAGTACAGAGATGGTTTAAAGCAAAAAAAATGTTAGGGTCCTTACCCTAACTATTTTTTTTTAGGTGGTGTAGGTAGGTACGCATAACATTCTCTGACATTTTAAGCAGTTTACTTTTTAATCTGTGTCTACCATGAGTACAATATTACAGGTTTATACAATAGAAGTTTAGTAGATATTAACTGTGTATTTAATTAACTGCACTTAAATTTGATTAAGTTTCTTTCCTTATTATAAACATCGCCATATTTTCGGCCTTCTTTCCGACCCCTAAATTCGACTAAATGCTCAATATAAATCTAAATTAGCTACGTGATAAGCTTATCGAAAATGTACCTAATTCCAATTGAAGCGTACAGCTAGAATCATGATGTTAGAATAATAAAAAAATAAAACTTTCTAGAACATTATTTGGGACATTTCCATAAAAAAAACATCTTAGGTGAATCTACCTTCATATAGTAGATACTTATAATCCCAAAAGAGATATAGTCTATTTCAATTCTTATGCTAATTGATGTTAAATTAAAATTAAACAAACATTAACTTTATGCACGTGTAAATAAAGTTCATTTTAGACTGACTAAGTGCTCTTGAAAAACATCCTAAAAATATGAAGTTGTAGCGCAAACTGAAACTTATAAGTAAGCATGACAGTTGTTTTTCCTAAAACTCGTGTCTGTTTATATATTTGGCATATAAACAGTGAACTGAGTATATTACAACATGTGTTTTTTTAAGAAAAACATACCTTAATTCAAACTCTATTTAACAAAATTAGTTACAATAAAATTAGTGCGATAAAAGACGTTACAACGCTAGGTGACGTAATTTACGTAAAACCTGATGGTTACACCTAAGCACAGGTGTTTTCAGAATTATACCTAATGCTACCTAGCTATTAAGGCAGGCGATGTTGGCCATATTAACTCCTGTATTAAGGTTTTCGTTTAGTAGTAATGTCTATTTTCGCGCAAATTACTTTTTAGGTAGAAAAACGTTAAGTTAATGATATCGTGGAAAGCAGGTGTTTGGAGGTAACAAGGTTAACTTTACCAGGGTTAAATAGTTTTTTTTTAGTCTTCTGTTTAATATTCCCTTGATATATTTATTATTTTATTTATTTGTTACCCATTAACGCATGCGCATTTAAATGCAAAAAGTAGAAAGAAAAACTTAAACCACAGGCAGGACTCGAACCTGCGACTACTGGCTTGACGCACCAGTATATTATATACTTTATACATATATAACAGTATATCATATACTATAATATATAATATACTTCAATGTACCGTATATTAAATCTCCAGATACTAAACACATACCTATTAAACAAATTAGAGCAGTTTTTTTCAAGTTTCGAGTGTCGAGTGGGTAAGTAAGATACACATTCAATTTATCAATTTGTGATAAAACAAACATAAATATAACATTAAAAAAATCATTGAAAAACAAAAACCTTACGTAAACACCCTCCAAAAAAACATTGGAAAAAGTTACTATGTTACTTATTGTTACTACCTGTATTTTTCTCAACTTGAAAACAACACTCATATATCACTCGCGTAAACAACCCAATGAATTGTAACCCTACGCATTTACTTTCACAACACAGTTACTGAAAAACAAAGCATTTTTAGACAAAAAACGGTTTTATTAAATTCCGTTGAGCGTATTTTGGAGCGACAGTAAACAAATCGTACAAAGTAAAGAGTTTTAAACTAGGGTTAGGCTTTTGTTTGGTTTTTAGACAATAGGGTTGTTGACAAGTTTTGTTTTGTACATGTTAATGAAAAATATTGGACACGTATTTTTTCCTTTTTTACGTCATCAACGACGATACATTGATTTGAAATGTCACATGACCTCACTAACCGCTAACAAATGTACCGGTTTGTAACGTAGCGAGCCCTCACATCAAAACCTTTAATAACTTTATTTAAATAGTTTTTTGATATTTCGACAAAGCAAAAAATACGTGTCTAATATTTTTTTATTATCTAAATTACGGATTAAATAGATTATTACTTTTAATACCAAGTAAACATCCCTACTGGTGCAGCTATTTTTTGGGTATACAAAACAATGGTTAGAAATTTATGCTTATTTACTCATTATTGTTTTTTTTTTACCAAGGGATCGAAACTTACCTGTTTGGATTCGAAAATATTGAAATGATCAGCGATTTTTCTGTAAAACATTTCCAAACATCCAATACAAAATCATTTACAATGTTACATAGCAAATCGTACCATAACATAACTGCTCAGGGAATACTCTCAGGCGCCGGATAGACTAGTTCATTCTGGCTTGAGTCCAAAAGATGTAATGCTAGCAAAATTTCCCCGATACTCGTAGAGACTGTATTGTCACAGATTAATGAATAAAAAAAAGAGTATAACTTGTTAAACAAAATTTTAGTAGCGAGTAGAAAAGTCTGTTTTTTAATTCGAGATAGTCATTTGACAAGTGCAAATGTCAAACTCCAAAATAATGTGGCCAGCTTTATGATTAAAGTGCTGTCTGTGAGTTCGACTTTTAAATACCGGTAGTTTTAATATTATTCCCTTTTAAAAAAGTAGGAAAAAGTAGTTTCGTAGTGTTGTTGGTTTATCGATTTGTTATTTGTTGAATAGTTGGTTAGGTTTATATTTGCAGTTTATCTTATTTAACAGTTTTATAGGGATACGTAATTGCGTAATATAGTAGGTACTATTAATATGAATTGGATAATTCATATTCAATGTCAAATTGGAAAAATGTTACTAGGTGACCAACATTTTGAGTTTTAATCGTTGGTGCTGTGGGTTTACTAAATGATAAATATTATATGTTTTTGGGACTATGGAATTTTTAGGAGCTAGTGCACACCACAGGTTTCACCAAGTCTCTGTAGGTAAATATGTACATTTCTTATAAGGGTTCCTTTTTTTACCTTTTGTGGTATGAACCCTAAAAAGAATATTTTATTTGGTTATTAAGAATTATTATTTAGTACTGAAAATACGAATTTAAGTATAACAGAAATTTGGTTTCTTCGTTTTCTTGAAAAACAACCTGTTTCGCAAAAATCAAGTAGCAACATCGACATCAAATATGATTTTTTTTTTTTTTTTGCAGATTATTCATAAAATAATGTGTCCGTTTTAGGGTTTCC
Source organism: Diachrysia chrysitis (assembly GCA_932294365.1). Lineage (NCBI taxonomy): Eukaryota > Metazoa > Arthropoda > Insecta > Lepidoptera > Noctuidae > Diachrysia > Diachrysia chrysitis. The sequence goes on along the minus strand of OW028660.1, from coordinate 3,919,826 downwards.
AAAGAATTTCTGTAACAATTCATTAAATTAATCAGATTAAAGATGAAACACCCAATGCTGCCTTTTAGACCCAGTTACAACATAATACAACAATATAAAAACAGAACAATCGCACTGAGTCAACAATTTTCTCGTATTGTTCATTTTCACGATAATATTTGAACATTGCATTGTATAGAACTGTCATACTAAACAGAAATTAATACGTTAACTCGATTGTAATCGTTAAATATATTATTAACGTTTTTAAAACGTAATAAACAGAGCAAATTCTGTTCTTCACGAACTAAACCAAAAAGCATTGCTATCTTAAAGAAAAAAAAATAAGTAAACTATAAAGCGCGCACTGTTGACACTAAGTATGAACAAGTAAAATTTGTGTCAAAACAGTGCGCAGTTTTATTAAACATATCTCAAAACCTTTTATAACTCTAATAATATCGGAATCGTCGATATTTTCGCATAAACATTTGTCGTCGCAGGGAAAATCACTTAAATTTGTAAACGAGCGTAGTACATTTGGCAAAAAATTTGCTTTCGGTCGGCATAAGAGATAATAATTACATCGCTACTAGCGATGCGCGCTCTATGCTTATCTATTTTTCTTCTAAGATTGATATCTTTTACAAAAAACAACATAATTCTCATATTAAGACTCTCATTAAAAAAAATTCGCGAGCAAATGCAGGCTCGCGAAGTATCTTAATGTTTATCTCAGAAGAAATATGAGCATTATCTTGTTGAGTTAAGGATGAATTTGCTTTACCTATACTTTTAGATAGACGCTTCCCTGCTCTTTAACTCTGCTCTAGTATGAATTAACGCCGTGTGCTTGAGTTTTCAACTGTCATTACTATGTAGTTTACTCGTATAACTTTTAGTTAGCGTCATTTTGGTTTATTTGCTTGGTTGTTAGATGTAACTACTTATGTCAAAATTTTCTGAAGTATAACCCTCATTTTGCTGCTTACAACTTTTAGGGCTGATTTTTCCAAGATAACTTAATCCGAGAAATATTTTTTACCGAGTAATTTGGAATTATTAGTTCTTTCATACAAAATCTGTCAGATGTTAATTTTATTCCATGAATAAAAATGTTCTGAATCGGAAAAATCAGCCTTAGATCGTTTCTGAATTAAGTAATGAACTCATTGTATGCTATGAACTTAAAACCACGAGACTAATAGAGCAGCATTTACATTACTTAATGACTAGAATCTTCCTGTGGTTCCATCGTCAATAATAACAATAAATTATCAATTCATGACTTGGCTTCTAGTATAAGAAAAGCAAATCGGAATTATTTTCCGTTAAAATTCCGATATTTTTCTATCTTGACCAGTAGGCTTATTTGCTATCTCCAGTTGACAACCCAAGTGATATTTACTGAATAAAACTAACAGTAAAAACGCAAGTTTAGTGTCGGCTAACGTCGGTGACCAACAATACTGTAGTAGATCTAATTGGTCATCGACGTTAGACGATACGAAATTTCGCTTTAGTTGACAACCGCCATAGCAAATAGCCCTGCTGGGCGAAGAACGGCTGTGAAGATTTCCTCAAGTCAAATTCTTATTTAATTATATTTGAACAAATTTAGTCGATACTAATTACTAGATAGAGAGATATAGATGGCGCCCAGACTAAAACATAGCCAAGTCCCGAAAAATCCCGAAATATCATAATTCACAAACAATCATATCTTCCAATCAACTAAAGAACAAAGAGACTAATTAACTTCTAGTATCATAAATCTGCGAATCTTTTGACAAAGGACCGTTTACTTAATTACCTTTGTTACTGTCTGTGACAGTCGCTTTCTTTCTCAAATACGCGTAAACAGCTGATTGTCTGATGCGAGTACTTTTATTAACAGATCACAGACAAGGAGTGTCTAATTAGACTTTCTTTGTGGCCATTTAATGAACTATAGAATTGTTTATAATCAATATAATTTTGTAACTCCACATTAAATTATTATATAATTTTTTCATACAGTTTTGAAATTGGAATATAAGCACCCTATAAAATAGGTTGTGGAGGTCAGAAAGGTAGTCGCTACTGTAAAATACAGTATTAAGCTGAATACCAACATAGCTTGGGAAAAGGCTAGATTGAAAAATTGAAAAACACATGTATGATTTAACCAACTTAATAATTAAAAAATTTGTGGAAAAGCCATTAAGAAAATAAAAGAAGGAGGTTCATTTCGAGCGGATTTTTATTTTTTTGTGTATTGCAGGCAATTTTGGAACGATTTCAAAAAGTATTTTTGTCATTGTTAGAGTGTACTTCCGAGATGGTTCCATATAAATTTCATTGTAGTCAGTTCCTTTTTACGTTTATATGTAATCAATTATTGTTGAGACATTAAAATTTCTTGCAATTTGTTTTTTTTTTATTTATTATCTTGATATAAATAAATAACACAACCATGGTTAACGAGTAAGTCTATAAAAATATTAATTTTGTTTTCAACTTAAATATCTCCTGAAAGTAGTAATTTATCTATTTAGGAATTTAAAAAGGTGCTTTTTAAATTAATACACGGATTACTTAAAGTACCTCGTACCGAACCTAGTAGTATAATTTGCAGTACAATAATCCGCCAAAGACTTTGTCCTAGCTTAATCCCTTGGTTTGGCGCCGCAATGTCTAGAGAGGGCCGTTTGGATCCCGTCCAGTAGAAATCAACTATCTTCCAAAGTACGTGATCACTAACATTGAATTTATTCCCAGAAAATAAAATAATACTAGCATTAAGATTTAGAAGTGAGGTCACAAAGTATTTGTTGCAAGCTGAATTTGGCAAGCATTGTAAGTATATCATGAGACACTAAAAAAGATTTTACGTACATTGTAAACAGATCCCTAACTCACGATACAGTAGGTATCTACATATATGTACATATTCGCGATCACACTAATACTCGTGCGTTTTATGAAGATTATCTAAATAAAAAAAAAATGCGTAATTTACATTCTAGTTTCTATTTTGATATGTTAACAAACACAAATATATATATAATATATATAATTAAAAACAATTAACAAGCTAAACCATATAAATAGATACACACGCTGTTCTACTACGGCTTCTAAAAGTCGTAGCGTGATGTTAGATAACATTTTTAACTTCAAGAATAGAACTATAATCCTCATTTATATTATAAATGCAAAAGTAACTCTGTTTGTCTGTCGCGCTTTCACGCCAAAACTACTACACGATTTAATTGAAATTTGGTACACAGATAGTGTATAGAGCCTGAAAAAGGACATAGGCTAGTTTTTGCCGTGATAACTGAAACTCACACGGGCGGAGCTGCAGGCAACAGTTAGTAATGTATAAATCTAGCACAGTATATCAAAAGGCCATACATTTTACCGCGAACACAAGAGTAGGTCATGATCATTAATCACAGACTTAAATATGTATGAGAGTCAGCAAGTAACGCTATGGATTAATGAATGTCTAGATTAAACGCATTACTTACCTGAAATTCAGTATAAACGGCTGATTGAAAATGAATAAACAGGCTTTTATTAAATACCAGCTTAGTTTGACGCACAAATGATTGATCCACGCCGCGATCACTGATATACCATCCTCCATCCATCTTGACTGGCCTGGGTCTAGTGGTTAGTGACCCTGACTGATAAATTGGAGTTCGGGGGTCGATTCCCGCCCAGGACAAATCGTTGTGTGATGAGTATTATACCTAATGTGTTCTGTTTAATCGTGTGTTATCTATATTTATATAGATACTAGTTGTTGCCCGCGGCTCCGCCCGTTATAGTAGCATATTTCCTTTCTTAAGATCTAAGCTTACCCGATAGGCTAACTAAAAAAAAAGAAGGTTGGCGACTAAAATATTCAAAACACATTTCAAAGGGCAAGTATTCGTGTTTTTAAATTAACTAATTAATCTGTAACTCCCGCTATAAATTGCGCAATGATTTGATTATAAATTTCCCGATTAAGATTGTGTTCATTAAATCTATTACTGTGTTGGAAATATTATGAAAACAACCTTGATTTTACTTAAGCAACAAATGCTTTTAAAGGTACCTCTCTTGTAAAAGTTAATTAGGTAAATGATGACACACGTGTCTAAATAGTACCTACATGTCAGTTTGTCTGCTAACATGAAATGACGCTTATGTGAAATTCTAATTTTTTTTATTCCTGTAATTTTTTTTTCGTATTTTTCTGTTTTTTTTAAGTTAATTATAAGTTATAAAAAGGTTGTAAGGTTGATTATAAAAAATAACCCAAAATATTCATCACGAGAGTATTATAGAAACCAACTAGAAGTAATTTCTTTCGAACCACGAATACTCGTTCAGTAATAAATCAAAAGATTTATAGAAATCCATTTAGTTTCAAGATTAAGCATTTCGACTTTAGAACTTTTATTTTAAAACTATATAAATCATTCCCACCATTTCTCACTTATCTTCTTTACAAGTATTCGTACAAAAATGGTTCCGGCCATCTTAGTTTCTCTTCGGACATCTCCGACAATCTTCGGCCGTCCTCGTGGACAACCAATAGATTCATTGGCTATATAATAACTTACGAAACTTGCCAGAGGGAAATCATAATAAAAGTTACTCTGATTTCCCTTGAGAACACTGAGTTAAAAGCACGTCGCGACATTAGAAAGTCTTGGTCGAATAGTTTTTCGATTTTGGTTTTCGCTGCTCTAGAATATTTTCAGACTAATTTTATGAAGAAATAAAACCGTCTAGCTTTCCCATTCCTAGATCAAGCTGACCCGAACCGGCCAAACTAGCAATCAAAATAAGTCCACTTAGATCCAGCCCTCCCTTGCCGTTTTTGCCTTATTAAGATTGTTAGCAACGCACTAAGTTGATGTCCGATCCAAACAGGGGGTGCCTTTAGTGAACGTTGCTGAAGTAGCAAGTTTTTTTAGTGCTTGGGCTGGAGGCCCTTAATGTTCTCGCCAAAAGTCCGGTAAAGCAGTCAAAGACTGCGCTCAGGCTAACTGCCTAAAACTCTACCAAAAACTAAAAAAAAATATCGAGATTAGTAATATTTTGCTAAGATTCTTAACGCGAAGATCGGTTTTCGCCTAATTCATATATTTTCTTTATTTACAATTTGCATAGGTCGCCATTCCCTATATTTTTTTTGCATGTAATGCCATTTATATTAATAAATAACAACATGAATTTGATCGACACATAGTAAAAAGTTTCAATATTATATTATTATTTATACTCTTGGCCTTATTAATAAAAATCGCGATGGAGCTTAACAATGGATTAACAGATTCTAATTTTAAATTCTCTATAGAAAAACTTAATATAGAATCTGCTAAGCAATCGCTAATCGCAGTCGAGATTTTTATTAATAAGGCCACTATGGCCTTATTAATAAAAGTCGCGACGGAGCTTAACAACGGATTAACAGATTCTAATTTTAAATTCTCCATAAAAAATTAAATATAGAATCTGCTAAGCTATCGCTAATCGCAGTCGAGATTTTTATTAATAAGGCCATATACCTAATTATAAAAAAAATGTTGCATAATTCTCATTGTCAAATTTTAATTTTAACGAAGATAAAAGGTATACAAATTTAAGTCTTTAAATTTTCTCAAAAAAACTTAAAATGAACACCGCCTAGAACAATTAACTGCTGAAAAGAAACTTCAATCATAGCTATTTATTATCTGCCTTACATAATGTAAACAACAACGACATGTCTGTATTTAGAGCTACATTTTCTAAACAAAGGTATAAAGACATTAAGGGCGCGAGATTCTATGTTTAACCCAGCCTTAGGGCAGAGAATAATTACAAATTATCTCGCTATCTGCTCGCGACGTAAATCTCTAAGCCCTTGTTACGTGTTTGTTTACTTGACAGCGACCGTGGTTGGCCTTTATATTTAACGATGTATTTAAAATGACTGAAGTATTTCAGCAGAAATAATTATTTGCGTATTTATTATACGTGAAAGATAATTTGTTTTGTCACACGTTATTTGAGGTTGAATTTAAAATAAATTAATATAATTTAATTTAAATTTAATTTGGGGTAGATGACCACTTCTTAATGCCCGCCAGATAGGGTATTAAAAATATTCGACAAGTGTTTTTTTCTTATTTTATGTAACTAAAAACTCACGACGATATTTACGTTGATTTGAAATGTCGGATGATGTCACGATTTCGTGATTTTTGTACGGAAGCACGTCATTAGCCCCCACTCCTATACTTTGATTAGCGTTATTTACTTTGTCTTCTTATGTAGAAAAGGCAAAAAATAGGTGTCAATTTTTTTTTTATCATCGTACTGACAGACTAATTAGATTTTGTTTTTTATACCCAATCATCTAGCCAATTCAGAAAAATGTTGCAACATAAAAAAAATATCAAATTTTAGGGTGTCATTATTTTGTATTTCCATTGTTATACAATGTTTATATTTTATAGGCTCATTGATTACTTGAAGGAATGGTTATGTTTAGAAGTTTTTTAAATATCATAATTATTAGGTATATCATTAGGTATTTAAGCGGGTGCTTTAAAAGAGCATCCGCTGTACAATAGTTGTTTAAATAGTAAAAAAATGAATAAGATGTCAAGATAAAAAATCCCAAAGTCAGAGTCAATATCTAACATCATAACACAGTTCTTAAACATATTTTTTCTAGAAAAATGCTGCGTACTTGAGAGATATTCTTGTTAGTTATAATAATGAATAGGTACAGTTGTTTGTAGTGTAGAACATAATATATGACATTATTACCAACGATGAAAGAAAATCCGACCTTACTAGAATACAAATAAAGTTGAAATAAAATACCACAGTTGTGTGTACTTATTAAATTATCGAAAGCTTCAGTCTAAGTTAAATTAATAGCTTTCTTAAAGTTTTTTTGTAGATTAATGCGAATATCCCTAGTTATTACATAATAATACTCGGATTTCCAACCACACGCAAACTTTAGAGCTAACTCTGTCTAACTCAGTCCTACAACTTGTAACCTTATTAAATCTCCTGTCGTATTATATAACAGAACAAAGGAAGGTTTCATGTATTTATATTGTTTCAGAAACATCTTAATTACATTCGCTATACGATGTGCGATGTTATAAATGCGATTTTTCTATAAGTATAAATAATAAGGTTTATATTTATGTTGCTCTGATGTACTATTTCGGATTAAAGTCATTTACACAGGACTGTCCTAGATATTATTATACGAAAAAGTCTTATAACTCGCTTGAGTTCATGAACGGGCTACCAAAAAGACACAATATAAATTCATGTAATTGAAAAGAAAAGTACCTACAAAAAACGCGCAAACACGTTGACCTAAAAAAGAGTCCTTATAATATAATGATCTAAACTTGTACTCACGTATTGTATATTTCTTGTCGGAGTGTCGAGTGGTCCGAGTTGTTTGGGATGTACGCCTCTTGTACCGCATTATGAATTCTGTTGACAATTTATTATATTGAGATATGTAAAGTGAGCATTTGGTCATATTCGGTGCGCATTAAAGTATAGCATTAAATTATACCTATCTTGGTCTATCAGTAGTTACCTACATGGCACAGGGAAGAGTGGAAGAAAGTAAAGAGGAATATTGATGGCTTTCATGTGCTATAAGAAAGAAAGATGACTAATGTAATTATTCATCCAGAATAAAAAAAGCCGTGTCAACACAAAAACGTTTAAAGATATTTTTATTCAAATAGTCTAATTTATCTGTCAATGGGGATGTGCACTAAGAGGCCTTGCACGGGGTCTTCTGGATTGATCCTTAAGAGGTAGCAGAAGCTCCTCTTCATGTGCTAATGAGGACCAACGGGGTGGTATTAGTTAGGTAAAAGTTCCACACTCCTTGGTCTGATAAATTCCCATAAGGCAAAATGTTTTGAAGTTCTTCACCACAAAAAAAAACTGAAATGATCTTAAAATTGATATTGTAAATATTTATTGTTTTACATTGATAAATATTTTATGTATATGTTAGTTGTAGTTTTGGATGTTAGCAGTACCCACCAGATTGTGGAAAAGGGTAGGCAGAAGATGAGCGATAATATCTAACTTTATATTCTGGAAGTATTTATTCATTGTTATTTAAATAGTACTTAAATATTCCATTACGATACGCAAGTAAATACCGATTAAATTGCATTATGTCTGACCCAAATACAGAAAGGAAAGTGAGCGAGTGCTTTGATAAAAATAGAAAGAGGTCGACGAATCGATGGCCTATATGCAAAACAATCAGATAAAGGTGTATCGAAATATGCACAGCATATATAATCGGATTATTTCTTATGCATGATTAGTTATTTTTTTTTTTTTCTGGTATCCGAATGGGCTCTATATAAATTTTAACGACTATACAATATAATTATGTCATAAAGTATCTCCTTTTATGGAGCTGGAAGGTGGTTATACAAACTCTTTAATGGAATAACGCATACACAATGACTATTGTGGAACTTTTAGCAGTGGAAAAATAAGAGTACCTAATTTAAATAAAGTAGTACTATTACGGACAATATTACATTTTTTTTCTATTATTTATTACGTGGCCTGTGGAGCGAATATATGTAATTAAATACAAATAGTAGAAAATAAAAAAATTGGGTTTGAGCCATGGAAACTTTTGTTAATTACTTACAAATATACTTATGCGACGTATTACTTTTTTTTTTGACAACTGACACTCACTTAGTATCCTAAACTAGACAGAGCCTGTATTATGGAAACCAGACAACTCATACACATACTTATATATTTCTAAATACATACATATAGAGATAACTTGCACCGACATACAAAACCAATGATCATGGTCATCACACAAAGATTTGTCCTGGGTGGGAATCGCACCAACGACCTCCTGTTTAGCAGTCAGTATCACTAACCACTAGACCAACAAGCCAGTCGAACTTGTAGCTATTAGAGGGTGGGATTAAAATTAGCATCCTTCTCTGCAAAATATTCAGAAACTTTCCACAATTCAAAATGTTCCTTTCTTGTCCACGAATTAGAAACAAGTATTTATATTACAAAGTCTTTACAACGATACTTCGTAACACAAAGTACTTACTAGCTATTATTAAAGGTACAAAATTGGCATCGAGTTCTCAAAGATATTCTTTCTAAACGTTGCCATGGTAACGAGCCATTACTGAAGACAAGACGGGCGACATTTTAGATTTATGTATCTTATATTTGTTGCGCATGTAGGTATTTATTTTTGCTATTGTTATCTTTTTAGATTTAAAGTATAAATAAGTTAGTTATAACCGTTTTTGGTAAACAAAGGTGAAAAGCTCTCGTAATTTAGAGATTGTTTATAAAATTGTATTTTCCGGAAAATTATTGTATTAATTAGTGTTTAAGTACAAGTAAATGAAACTTATGATATGATGATATATCTCAGGTTGTCTGTTAACTCCAATATCGGAGAGGCATTTTATCAAGAAGGAGGGATATAATTCAACTTATTGCGAATTTTAATCCTTTTGAAGCTTTGGTGATTGTTGAGTGACAGGCAGCGCGCAGACGGATTGCTTCAAGCAATCGGTCCATTCAAGCTGCGACTACATCGTTAACTATAGTGCTATATTATCTATAGTGAATATATTGCTTGAAGCAAGTCGACTGATTTCAAAAAGCAAGCGGACCAGAGGCGCTCGTGGCGCGTGAAAGCGGTTGACAACTCGCGCAGTCCGTGTGCGTTGATCACTGACTAACTGGTCGAGCAGTCCGCTTACGATCGACCATACTGTACGTCCTAATGTTAATAAGTACTCAAATTGTAAACGAAGCTATAACCTATGAAATAGTATAACCAACATCTAAGCAAAAGTTTACTTTTACAGAATTTTCAGTCATTTTTTGAATGTCCGTCGTGTAATCGTGAAAAAATGTTTTTTAAAGTTCCTACGTCAAAACCTCGTCATTTACATCGTGTTCAAATTAATATATAACATAATCTAACTCCAAAAGCAGTCTATACTAGAATAGTCTGAACTGATCTTTCAACTGAACGAGAATGTCTACCTTTAAGTTTGCAACGACCTCAGTCCGAGATAAATGGTTTTAACACTTGGAACAATAGTCGCTGTCACCGCAACCACCGCACTGGCTATCCCGGTTTCGGTTACAGTAATTATTTACAGCTTTCTGGGATTTCAATTAGTATGATACTGAGATCTGTTTCTAGTTGTTACTTTAAAGGTTTCATTTCGGGATAATAATAAATCGTTGTGTAATAATTACTTTCATTTGTTTTTGGTTACAAGAAACATCGTTCATTATACTTTATTGTCATCGAAATGATATTTATTTGGCTAAAAATAAAGCGATATAATGTTCAAGTTGAATGTTAAGAATTAGTTGTTATTTATGAAATACAATCATTCATTTAACGACGTTCGTGGTCGAGTGGCGTACACACCGGTTTTCAAGGTGTCGCCAACTCTGAGGTCCCGAGTTCGATCCCCGGCCGGGTCAATGTAGAAAACCACTTTTCTACATTGTCCCGGGTCTGGGTGTTTGTGGTACCTTCGTTGTCTCTGAATTCCATAACATAAGTGCTTCAGCTACTTACTTTGGGTTCAGAGCAATGTATGTGATGTTGTCTACATTTATTTTAATTATTTATTTGAAAAAGTTTCTTTTCAATTACTCGTATTCTCCGAGGCCTTCGACATTACAACGTATTTTGTTCTTAGTACCAACCTAATACACTTATTATTGTACTTAGGTCATTCTTTTGTCCCGTCAGTGGATAGACGTGTAAAAAAATAATACAATAACTACGCCCTTAACCCTGACAAAGAGTATCAAATAAATGAAAGTCTATTCGTGTCGATGTGGGAAAAAAATGTATTGTGTTTGGATTGTGTCAAATCTGAGGGTTGATAAAAAGGATTTGTCTACAAGTATCATGTGTTGACAACTAAAATAATTAATTGCTGCTACGCTAACAGTAAAAATGAAACTTTTCCCATCGCCTTTTGTCTAATTTCGTTGTAGTTCCAAGTCTGTCAATTGTTTCCCTAGGACACACCGATCTTAAAATAACAGTTATTGATTTTAATCGTCATTTAAGATCTGGGATCTCTTTAATTGAATTCGGACCGATTGATATTGAAATAGTGATGTTTCGTTCTCTTGAACCTTACACTATCGCCATTTTTTCTCAATATTATGTACGTCCATTGGGAGGAACTAACTGGAATCAAAACATTGACAACTTTTTTTCAAGGATTCTGAATCACGTTTCTTTTAAATTAATATTCATTTTGCATTGGCATTATATTGGAATTGAAATTAATTTAAAATTTACCTTCCTGTGCTTATAAGAGTTGAATTTATGATGGACTTATAGATCTAAAATCCGTCTCTATCTATTTAATAATACGTATATTTGTACTATTCTTAGAATATACTGGAATCTATGTAGACGAAGTTTTAATAAACCTCACAGCGTTTGCCGATTGGCCTTTGCCCAATTAAGGTGATACCGATATCCTAAAATTAGAGGGAGGTTTCCGTTACGACCGACCGTAACTATCAAAGGCTAAGGTTTTCTTGTGCGAAATAAATGGCAGTAAGATCTCTTTCTATTAGGAATATAGGTATTCTATGGGTTTACTTAAATGTAGGTAGCTACTTAAGTAGCTACTAGGGATCCCGCATTCCCAGGGGATCCCGTTCCACTTACAGACCGACTTGAAATTATTGCTCTAAAATTAATACCGATGATTAGATTTTATAATGTGATTGTTTTTAATAGACTATTTTTTACACTATATAATAATTATTATAAAGAGGGAAAATTTCATTTTTGTATGTTTGTAACGAATAAACTCAAAAATTAACAAACCGATTTCTAAAATTCTTTCAACATCAGAATGCTACATTATCTTTGAATAACATAGGCTATATTATTTATCCTAAAATGTTAAACAATAAATGTTACCCGTGCAAAGCCGGGACGGGCCGCTAGTATTTTTATAAAGTAACCAATATCGATGACCACGTGGATATGTAGGTTTTACAACTATCAGTATTTTTGTATATTTACCAATATTTTCTTTTAGGAAATCACTGTGCCCGCCAGTCGAACTCTACTAGTTCGACTCACAACACCACAGCTACCGCGTCAGCTCATGATTAGGGACTCCTATTGAGTCTGAAACTAGTCGGGCGATCCCGAGAATATGCGTGAGTAAACCGTTTTGTTTTAAATAATTGTGAATACTCCTCCCGAAAGATATTAGACAAACACAAAAAAGGTACTTATTAATAAGTTAACCTCACTCACCTTTCACAGTAACAATTATTTCTTCAATCTTATTTAACACAACCTTTACACAACTGCTTGATAACAAACTTACAATATGTTTTTACAAAAACACAGAATACTAACAATAATCTAACATCAACATTATAATATATTTATCTGAACACATACTATATGAACCTACTCATATTATATCACTTAAAACTACGAGATCAACCCCAAAAATGATTAACAAATAATCAATATGTCATAGCAAATTGATTTTAATTTATAATTCTCACATTTTCATTCATAAATAGGGTTAAAAACGTTAATTTTGGCGATAGTTTCGCTCCAGATTTTGTGGTTTGACGTTTTGGGGCGGTGTTGCCACACATTTAAATTATATTTACTTTTCCTTTTAAGACAGCTGATAAACAGGTTTTTGATTTGCGAATAACATTACATTTTTAATTGAAGTTTGGTTATATTTTTACATAAAAGTCAGGTTATATTTTATACATTACCGATAGCAATAGATTAACTCGTAAATAATTAAAACATTATCACTCTTCCTTATATTTGTTCTAAGCATTCTAAATTTACCATTCCGGAGACATTTCACGATATAAACTAAAAAATTATTTGCATTTGTTAGAAATTTTTAAACATAAAATTTAACAACCAAACTTTACCCATTATCAGTGGAGTTTAATTTCCCTGAAAATGGCAACACATATCTGCACGCATGCGCAAATTTTCCCCGGGTTCGCGCCAGATGTTCGCCGAGTTTTGGTAGTTTTATTGATCTGCGTGCCGCCGTAATGTGAGCATCATTACTTATGATAGATCGAGCCAGTATCGCAATAGATCTATCGCCTATCTGTGTCAGACAACCTTTGACCTCGCGACACTGGCTGGATAGACGCTAATAATAATGGCGGAGAATTTGAAACTAGATTTTATTAAAATTTATTAGTTTTCTGAGTGCGTACTATGTTATTGTTATATAGGTTACATTAATTTCAGGACTTATAAAATAGTATTTTTATATTGATTTGGTAAGCTGAATAAATTACTTCTCTGTGAAAAAATATTTAAAAAAAACGACTCATTTGGTAGGGTCACTTAAAAATATTAGGAAATCAAACAATTTTAAAAACAGTTGTACAAACCTACATACTCGTAAAAGGTATTTGTTAATTGTAAAATATATAATAAACTAAGAACTATGATAGGCGCTATAAAACCGCAATAATTGTCAATTATTATACCATAATTTTACAAAATGGTACTATCGGTTTTTCCTAACAAGTAAATACCAAAATGGTTACGGAAAGTTACGTACCTACATGTCTTATATAGCTAGCTAGCCTTATAGGTAAATACTAGCTTCCACCTATGGCTTCGCCCAAATGTTAAATCATATTTTCATAACGTGTAGTCTCTTAAGGCAATTAACTATTGACAAATTTTATGTCAACTTAATTAAAATTAGGTAAATTAACCATTTTTTATTCAGAATATAATTTCTGTAAAGTTTTATGACAATTCAATCAACGGTTTTGCATATTAGAGTAACTACAGCTGCCGACCTTCGTGGTCCAGTGACGTACACACCGTTTTTCAAGGTGTCGCCAGCTCTGATGCCCGCGTTTGATCTCTGGACGGGTCGATGTAAAAAACCACTTTTCTACATCGTCTCGGGTCTGGGTGTTTCTGGTACCTTCGTTGTCTCTAATTCCATAACACAAGTGCTATAGCTTCTTACTTAAGATTTGATGTTGTCCACATTTATTTTTATTTAGGTACATTTAACCAGCCATCCATCGTCACAAAGTTTCACGTTAATAATATTAATATCAGTAGGTTCCGCTCGTCATGTTCCACTTAGTCTTCCTTAGAGAACCGAACAAGATTAATGGCAGCCAATACTACGACATGATTAGTAAAACTTTGACATTTACATTACCCTTATTTCAATGCAGTAAGGTTTACTTTCGTAAACCCTTGTTTGACGGTCTACCATGCCTACTTATAAGGTCTAAATAGGCCAAGTTTCTTGAACTATTTTGAGGGCAAAGTTTAAAGGGTTGAGGCGATCATTATCGATATAATAGAGGCCTGAAATCTATTTTAGAGTCTGTTAATGCTATCTCCAAGACTGTTGAGTGAAGATGGCTGGGTGTTAGTGAACAATAATATTTCGATACCTTTTAAGCAGCTTTTAGATGTACCTTATAATGGTAATGGTGTCACTTTTATCAGGTAGACTGCTAGTGCTCATGTTTGCCGACTTTGAGATAATAGTAGTAGGTACCATTGTAAAAGTAAATGCCATTAGAATAATAATAATATTAATAACCCTAGTAGATGCCCCATCCCATATTAGAGTATAGCTCTCAACAAGGCCGCTGCGTGTTAGACCTGTGTCCCCACGTAAGCCTTTCAAAGGACCGGGTATTCTCACTACAGAGGATAACCCGTGAAAAATAAGAGATATTAATAATAATCATATTTATTCAGGGAAATTTTCACCCATAGAGAGGAGAATACATAAAACAATCAAATAATGTCACATCATAAAGCAATAAATAATCTACAATTTCGCAATCATTCGTAACAAATTTTCGTGTAGGTAACCTACACGGACTTAAAGTAAAAAACGAGCTCTATATCAATAAATCCTATATAAAATATCGATTAGAACCAGCTCTCGTAATCGATAAAACTAGTAGGTATATATTTAAACCAGTATCCCCCCGTTCACACTAGTCGTAAGTCGCATACGACTAAAAGTCGAAAGTCTGATTTTATATGTAAATCGCGCCTCATCCAATGTGAACAGCTCCATATAAAGTGTATGGTGACCAGAGCATTCGACTTTTAGTCGTATGCGACTTACGACTAGTGTGAACGGGGGGTATTAGATGCAGAATTAGTGACAGATACCTAAGAGAAAGACATTTCAAGTTATTGTGTGATCCAAAAATGTATGTTCTAAGTCTGGGTATTCTTTGTGCATGTAATTTCAATGTTTGTAAAACCCCTGCGACACAAGGATTTAATTCCTAAGTTTTTTTTTATATAAAAATATAGGCAACAATCTCATTCTACCGTTAAACAGCAAGTTATCGTCTTAACATAAGTATAGTTGTCATTTGGCAATCAATTCAAATTAAAATCGTGGAAGTGGAAAATCAATTACCGACGCATATACCTACTAACGATATTAACCATCACTCACTATCGCCATTTAATGACAACAAGAAGAATATAAAAATATTTTTTTTTTCTCTAATTTTATTTTAATTTTTGTCGTAGAAATTAATTTCTTCAAATCAAATCAAATCAAATCAAATAATTTATTTGCAATGAATGTAGGTTACATTAAAATACAGGTGGAGTAAATAAGAGTGAGCCGTATACATTCTGCCTGGAAATAGGCATGCAAAGTTTACCAAAGGTTTAAACTATGCTATCTAAAAATAAAATTATAAATTCAAAATGTCACAGTTAGAATTATAACAGTTATATATACATTAATTAATACTAAAAAAATGTCAAATTAAAATGTTAATAATAAATACAATTTAAAATTAAATGTTTAGAAATTAGGTACATATCCGGAATAATATTTACACATTAAAAAGTTTTGTCCTTTAAAAAGTCATGAATAGAGTAATAACATTTTTCTAGTAGGAAGGCTACTAATTTCCTTTTAAAATCTTTTATTGTCTCATTTTTTAGTGCATCTGGCAATTTATTGTATATTGTAGGGCCAATACAAATGATACTTTTTTTCATTAATGCTGTGTTACAGTGCTCGATTGGTATTAAGTTTTTGTACTGGTTTCTGACAGGTCGTTTTCTAGTTTCTGACATCATAGGAAATAGGTTTTTATTGGTCTTTACAAACATGGCCACTTCTAAAATATACATGGATGGAAATGTAAGTACCTTTAGGGACTTAAACTTTGGTTCGCAACTGTCTGTGGTCTTTAGGCCACATATTGCTCTAATGCAACGTTTTTGCGCCTTGAATATTAATTCCCTTGAGCTGCAATTGCCCCAGAAAATAATACCAAACCTTAGAACTGATGCAACCAGACCGTGATAAGCTACTAATGTAGTTTGAATATCAACTTTTTTGGACAACTTTGAAAGGACATATGCCGAAATATTCATCCTTTTGCAAATTTCCTCTGCTTGTGGTTGCCAATTTAGTTGTCTGTCAATGTAAATCCCTAGAAATTTTGTTACTTTTACTTGGTCAATGTTTTGGCCATTGTAGTTTACAGATAAATCTTTTAAAATTGTGCGTTGATGAAAGTGCATAATGTTTGTTTTCTGTAAGTTTATTACTAAGTTATTTTTGTTAAGCCAATGTACGACATCTTTCAGTGTCCTATTTATGTCTTGTTCATAGCTATCTGGATGTTTACATTTTATTAACGCGGTGCTATCATCGGCAAATAAAACCATTGGATTATCAACATGTCGTGGTAAATCGTTGATATAAATTAAGAAGAGGAGTGGTCCAAGGACACTGCCCTGTGGCACACCATATTTTATTATTCGTCCCTCGGAGCGATATTTTCTTTCGCTCTTGGTCTTAGGGCAAATTCTTGTTATTTCGGTGTATTGTCTACGATCACTAAGGTATGATTTAATAAGTTTGAGCACATTTCCTCTTATTCCATAAACGCTTAACTTGTTTAGCAGGATTTCGTGATCGACGCAGTCAAAAGCTTTTGACATATCTGTGAAGATTGCACAAATCGGTATTTTTCTGTCTACATTTTTAATGACAAAACTGAATAAATCGAAAATAGCTGTATTGATGCTTTTGTTTTTTCTAAAACCTTTTTGTTCATTACACAAAATGTCATATTTAGATAAAAAACTGTTAAGTAATTCGTAGATTAACTTCTCTACCACTTTTGACAATACTGGAATTAAGGCTACTGGTCTGTAATTATTTATTTCTTCTTTTTTATTCTTCTTGTGAAGAGGTTTAACTATAACAGTTTTTAAGCTATTGGGAAACACACCAGAGTTGATGCTGAGATTAATAATATGGCTTAGATGTTCAGCTATATTGTTCGCCACAAATTTAACAACTCTCGTCGCTATGCCGTCGTACCCAACGCTGTTTTTGTTTTTTAAAGATTTTATAGCTCTGATTACGTCTTGAGGTAAAACTGGTGCCATAAACATTGAGCTTAGGTTTTTCGGAATATTACTAGTTTCAAATGACACTTGAGGTGATTGTTGAATCTGATCAATAAAGTGGTTATTAAAGATATTAGCAATTTTTTGAGGATTTGTGATTGTTATGTCCTGTAGTCTAATTTGTGAAATTGGATCGTAAGTGTGTGTTTTATTATTTATGATGTGCCAAGATGCTTTCGACTTATTATCTGAGCTTCGTATGAAATAATTATTCTGTGATTTTTGAGTTAACTTTATGATTTTTCGAAATTTTTTAGAATAGTCTTTTAATTTATTTTTATTTTCATTATTTGGTCTAAGTCTGTATTGCCATAAAAGGTGACGTTGCTTTTTACTGCAAACACGTATTCCTCGAGAGACCCATTTAACTTGTTTATACGGTTGTATAGTAACAAATTTATAGGGAAAGCAAAGGTCATACAATAGACAAAAAACTTCCAAGAAACTATCATATGCTACATTTACATTCTCTGTATTGTATATTTCGGAGAACGAGATGCAAGTCAGATGATTATTAAATTTGACTAGGTTTTCTAATGACAAATCTCTTTGTTTAATTCGCCAAGATTTCAATCTGTATGTTTTGTTTACTTTGATTTGCATAGTTTGTGCCGTGTGATCGGAAAGGGCCAATTCGATTACTTCACATTTACATTTTTGACGAGAATTGTGAGCAAAGTTGTCAATGCAGCTATTACTGCACAATCTGGTTGGTTGCCTCAGTTCCAGCTTAAGATTGTAGCCCAAAAGAAAATATTCAAAGTCCAGGGACATTCTATTCTTTTTTAAAGTATCAATGTTGAAGTCCCCGCACAGGACAACTGTTTTACTAGAGTTAATACAAGAAGTTTTCATAACAATTTCAAATTTTTCATAAAACATATTTAGGTTGTTAATTTTCGGTGGCCTGTATATACAAATCACAATTAATTTTTGCCGGACCAGTTCGATTCCGCAACATTCAAAAATGTTAGTTATTGAATGGCGTGAGATCTCTGTTAGTTCTTTATACTCTAGGCCTATTTTAACTAGAATACAAGATCCTCCGCGCTTCTTTGCCGTTCTTGCATAACACGCAGCTAATTTATAATTTGGGATATATATTCTTCTTCTTCATTTTATTATTCAATTAATTTCTGAGCTAAATGACGGGGTATGTAGAATAATAGTTAGATGAATTAAAAATACACTTTTTTTCTTTATCTATATCAAATTTAACTTAACTTACCATGCATTGTCATCTAAACTAAACGTATGCATAATTTCAGTTTAATTAGAAACTGAAAAAATTTAATCATCATATTTTAGCCCATCATCCCAATTAAAACTATATGGACTTACGTTCTAACGGTACCTGGTTTTAAAATTCTTCATATACATATCAACCAAGAATGAAGCAGGGAACCTGACAACACCTAATTGCTTGGCAAATATCAACAAACTTAAAAATCAATCAAACAAATATAAATATGTCATCAAGACATTTTGTTCTAAAATTATTTTAACGAACCGGTTATAAGTGGGCAGAATTCTATTTCGGTATCAGTCAAGTGCTGCCTAAAATATGTATAAAGTGATAAAAAGTTTTTATCCCAACACCGTATTTTTTTTTTGTTTTTTAAATTTCCGGATTTAAGATATTTTTTTTTTATCGCTGGGACCGATTTTTTCATTAGATATTATTTAAACCCAGGAACACGCTTCAGGTTGTTTTATTTTTGGACAACACTTGGTCCAAATGTTTGTACCCTAATAGAATTCCGCACATTTATTCAGAGAATAATATCACGTAAATATAATCTCAAACATATATTTATGAATCTATCAAGATCATTTTGTATACAATGGATTCATTCACCCACACTGAGACCTTTACCGTTCTCCTACAAAAGGTCAATCGAAATAATGCCATGAACGCAGGCGTTTTTAGTCAAGTTAACTATTATTGTGATTATGTTAAAATCTATTAAATAATAGATTAAACTAAAAGCAAACTTTTCAATGTAATCTCTGTGTATTTTTTACTACTGTCTATGTTTCTATCTGGTGATTGTACAAATTAATTAGAAGGTTGACTATGTACAACCTATTTATGATTTAAAATGAATAATAATCTATTATTTGTTAAAAACCTTGCATTTGTTTTTTTTTTGCAAAAAAGTTTAGGTTACATAAAAAAATAAGAGTGGCACTCCGGGAGTGCCTACAGAAGTGAAAACTTGAACAATTACAATATATGTAGATACTGTAACAGTGTACCGAGTTCAATTATTTTTTCTCATCTCAAAAATTCCCAACGCGACTAAAGAAGTTTTCATTTCTAAAGAAAAACCATAAAATAGTAACCAGATTTTTTATAGAATTACATTCGTCGACAATAGGTTCTATAATCATAATATTTAAAACCGATCCCAAAGACAATTAATTAATAGCCTAATATATCAAAAAGTTTATCGTTCGATTAATCGTGAATCAAAGGAACTGAACCTTCTCCAGCTTTTTTGTACTTTAAACACATAAACATTTGAGCATGGGGTCAAGGTAACCGCAAGGAAGACTGCGTTTGACTCAGTGTAGTGCCAACGTCTACGGTTGCACGTTGCCAGCACTGGGTATGTTTATTTTCTTAATTTTTATTTCGCACTGGCCTTGTTTTCGTGACAGTTTTTTTTATGAGTGATTGTTTTTTTTTATTTCTTTGTGATTTTCAAGGAGTTTGTTTTAGATGTGTATCGTATTGTTTTGTTTTTATTTTTAATTTATTTTGATTGGCAGTGTTTTAATTTAGAATAGTGATTGAAACATTTATTATCTTGGAATAATTAATACCGGCCAGTACTGTAGCCGGTCTTGATTGTTAGATTAAAGATTTCTAACATCAAATATTTTTCAAATAATTAACAAACAAAAGAAACTCTATTTATATTGTATAATAAATACTATTGCACTTGCACAAAAAATGTTCAGGGTTCTGAGAATAAAATATTAATAGTTTTACATTTTATTGTACCTACTACAATAGTTTCACAAATTGTCTTTGCTCATAACACTTCAAGACAAAGGTTTTGAATAAATAAAATAAAACAATTCTAACTTAATAGCAAAAGTGACGACAAAATGGAATTAAAAGAAAATTGCCAATGCATAGAAATTATTAATTAAAAAAACAATGAATATTTAATCAACAAATAATAAAAACTTTGAACTCCAAACAGGTCACAAACCCGCGACTAGTTTGGTTACGCGACTACGGTTAGGCGCACCAGTAGTCCCGGGTTCGAGTCCTGCCTAGGGTTCAAAGTTTTACTTTCTACTATTTTTACTTAATTACAAGATATTCTATTTGCATGCGTTAATGGGTAAAACGAATGTTTATTAAATTTATTTAACAAAAATACAATAATAATTACTATTTACAATCGTGCTAAACGAATTGCTTAACAGTCAGTAAATAAATTGATGTTATGGCAGCACTTAACTTTTTACTTTCTTTATCAAGTTACGCTCGTTAAGCGCTGTGAAAGGGTTAGTTAATAGCTTAATAGCATTTGTGAACAATTACTAGAGTGCCTGCCATTGTTAGGCTTCCGATAATGTACTTAACTTAACTTTAACTTAGATAAAACTTCGTTTTAAGTAACCTATCAGTGCTCTTACTCTTAAATTAATTTTAATTCCAATAAAATGTTACTTAAGACAAAATTTAAAATTTCTTTCAAATTGAACGAAAGCCGGAGTATTTCAAAGGCCGTTGATGCTAGATGCATTACAAGTCCTCGAAAGAGGTTTTAGTCATGAAATATCATACTTATCCAAAAGGGTCTAGAATACTTATTAAGTTAAATTAGTCGTCATTGCAAATTTTTCAAACTGCATTTGTAACTGTTAGATACATAAAGAACAATGCTATTAAAATTATTTACAATAAAACCTTTTTTTTTATTTTTGCTCTATCATAACAAATCATAACAAAATTCAAAGTTGGTTTAGTTGTTGAGTAGTTACGAGCGGAAATATAAACGGACATACATACATACAAACGTACAGGTTAAACACATAACCCTCCTTTTTTGTCTTGGCCGCAGTGGGTAAAAACATTCATTTCAAAGCCTAACATAACCAAAATCTTTCTACCAAGCATTTTAGATGTGATCTATACTTCATAATGTTTCTTAATAAAGCAATCTACTTACCAAAGATTACATCCAGTACCCAACCTTTTGGAAGGCAAAAATTTCCATCACAATTTGCAATCTCTCCATACCTTAATTGTATTGCCGATAACCTTAGAATACCTTTTGATAAACTGTCTGCAACGAAGCTATAAATAGCTGGAAAATAATTAATTTCGATTGGATAAGCCGATGTATTCAATCAGAGATTGTTAATGTTGTATACAGCTGTCGATTTGTAAACTCTATGTTGTTTTTGAGACATATTTTAAAACTGTTCGAATGGAATGGAACTCTCATCTCTATGCCTATAGCGTTTTCCAAACAGTGTTCTGTGCATTTACTCTTCAGTGTAATTTTAATTCTAATACAATGCCAATGCAAAATTGATACTAGTTTAGAAGGCAGGAGATTCAGTTTTCTCGAAATGCTGTCGATAGAAAGAACTGACTGGAATCTAAACATTGAGAGTATTTTGTTGTAATGTGTGTTGTTTGTGTGCCTGCTAAATGAATAACAATTTTCCATTGGCATTGTATTAGAACTAAAATTACATTAATATATTTTAATAAAAAAAAAACATTGATAAAATACATAGATGACGACCCCCGTGGTCAAGTGGCGTACACACCGGTTTTCAAGGTGTCGCCAGCTCCGAGGTCCCGGGTTCGATCCCCGGCCGGGTCAATATTGAAAACCCCTCTTCTACATTGTCTCGGGTCAGGGTGTTTGTGGTACCTTCGTTGTCTCTGAATTCCATAACACAAGTGCTTTAGCTACTTACTTTGGGTTCACAGCAATGTATGTGATTTTGTAACAGAGACAATTGTATGGAGAGTAAGGGCACTGGTTAGGCTTTAAGACTTGACATGCATGCCTATATGAAGTGTTTAATAAGGTGCGATCTAATCTGACTCTTACAACCTATTCACTGATTATCCCTTAGTTATAGGTACCCAACTATATTGGTAACTTTGATAAATATAGGAAAAAAATTAATTAACAAAGGTCCCATTTTGCCTTATAGGAAACTATAACAATTCAAATTTTTCCCTAAAGCATTTGTAGCTGCATTTTTGGGTACGATAAGCAAAATCAATCAAACAACTAAATACATGAACCCATTTGCGTGGTATAGTAGAATCTATATTAGTAACTAGCGTATTTTAGTTTCAACGGTTTTTCATTTTTGCAACATTTTTCATTTATGCTGCGCTCCTATTGGTCGTAGCGTGATGTTATAATAGCCTATAGCATTCCTCAATAAACGGACTATCACATACAAAAAGATTTTTTCAATTCGAACCAGTAGTTCCTGAGATTAGCGCGTTCAAACAAACAAACAAACAAACTCTTCAGCTTTATAATATTAGTATAGATTTATAAATGAGAATTGCAAATGAAATGCAGAACATTACACACGTGTATTTTTGTTTTTTTTTGCTCATCAGTTAGATTTTTCGTTTTCCATTCGATGTCAGAATACGTTCTCGTTTAACACTATTATCAACAAAACAGGTGGTTCTCACTATTCAAATAACAAGGAATCTTCCAATTATATGAATGTTAATTAACACTAACCAATTAAGAATGTTTGTTCTCTAATTGGTACTAAAACTATAATAGTAGGTTGGACCGCGCGTCTTTGGCAATAAAGGATTACGGCAAAATTACAACAAAATGTAGTACTAAAATCAAAGTTAACCGTTTCGAAGTGTAGATGATATACCTAGTCAAAATAATCACTAAGTACGTCATCATCTGACGTCATCATCTTAGTCAGATTTTAACGTCTTACAATCAGAGGCAAAATATATCATTCTGAATCATTTCCCATTAAAAAAACATGTTTAAATGTGCGAAAAAAATCGAATAAGGATAATTGTTTTTATGTCCCCGTCAATAACTTTAAATAATGCAAAGAATTTGTTTATTTATTTTACGTAGTAGTTTTTTATACTACGCGTTTATGGTACCTACACAGTATACTCTAAATTAGTTTTTTATTTATTGTTCTAGGTTTTTTATAGGTTTCTAGCAATGTGGGTGGAATTCACTGAAACTAAGCTAAATATGCTTGTGTCTGAAGTGGGTTCACGTCAATAGTGCAAAGGGTGGGGTACGAACCTGCGACCCCTAGACCACAATGCCGTCAAACATTAGGCTGTCGCTTAAATTCTTAAAATATTATGTGATTCATTTATATGTAGATATAATATATTATGTTTATTTATATATTTCGAAATGTAATATTTTTCTAACCTACGGTCTGGGCTACCGTTAATGTGCTCACCAGTTGGCGCCACTGGCGCGTCATCTGTCAAAGCCCACCAACAAACTATGGAATTTGACATTTCGGACATCGCGTGCCACTAGCGCATCGGACGGCAAAATTGCTAACGGTAGCCCTCATTACCTGCCTTATTAATTCGGTATTCATATAACAAGTAGGACACTTGGCTTAACTTAGAATGAAGCGCTAATAACGGGTATCGATCCAAAATGTGTTATAGGCTAGTACAGGTTAACTAAAAAGTTTTAATGATCTGTGCCCTTACTCTACAATTTTAGTTCTAATAAAATACTAATTCAAAAATGATATAATATTAGTTTAGCGGACAGGAGATTTTCTTGAAAAAAAATGCTGGCAATGGAAAGAACTGACTGGAATTTAAACATTGAGATTATTTTTTTGTACTGTGTGTTGTTTGTGTGCCTGCTAAATAGAATAACAATTTTGCATTGGCATTGTATTAGAATTAAAATTAAATTGGTAAGGGCACTTGAATTCCAAAGCATTCTGTACATTTTGAGACATGTTAAAAGACTTTTGATTAAAGAGTTAATATTACCTTACATTTTTAGTTAAGATAATTAAAAAAATAATTACTTTACATAAAACTAGATTCAAAGTCTGTAATTTATACAAAAACTGTCATAGTTGTCTAAACTTAACAGATATTTTTTGTTACAAAAATAATAATGGTAAATTTAAAATTTGTAACCATCTAATTAATCTTACTAATGAACACATAGTAAAATGAAACGATCATTCTATCGATTACAAATCAGAACAACGACAGCACAATGGTTATCGATAAATCGTTTCCCAACACAAACGGGAAGTAACCTCGGACCGCGCGTTAAATACTTCCGCAATTGGCATGGCTGACAAATTGGGTTGTAATATCAACTGCAAGACGGTTAAAGATGGCGGTGTAAAGATGACTAACGAAAAGTAACATTAATGCTTCGATATAAATTAGTAATATGAATATTAATGTCCTATAAACGTCCGATTAACTGTACCTGCTTTATATTTATTATGTGCGCATAAGTGCGACTTGCTATATTACTGGCTAAAGATGTGGATAATTAGCTTGTTTCGAAAGATGTATTTTTTATAACCAGCCTTAATGTCCCACTGCTGGGCCTCTTCTCATTTAGAGAAGGCATAATCATTGATCTCGACGCTTGCTCACTTGCAGGTTGGCGATTTTACATGTAAATTTCTGGAATATTTCATAAATATCCATAATTGATTACACATAACATGTAAAAAAAAAATTGTTCAAAGTACATGAGTGATAATTATTTCAAATCAAAAGAGAATCAACATTAGAGACAAAATGAGCTTAAATTTATTTAAAAATAAACTTTTTATTTCTTATTAAAAAGGCAACTACAAACTCTGTAAGTGACTTCTAAAGTAAGAAAATTTGTTATAAGTGTGAACGTATTTTTATTATAAGTATATTATGTATTTTTAAATAATAATGTGACTCTTAAAAACGTTATTAAAATTCCAATTTGTAATTTTAATTATATGTGGTTTAGATTTAGCTTAATACACTATTGGCCTTATTAATAAAAGTCGCTAGGGAGCTTGAACGGATTAACAGATTCTAATTTTAAATTCTCCATAGATAAATTTAATATAGAATCTGCTAAGCTATCGCTAATCGCAGTTGAGATTTTTATTAATAAGGCCACCAGTTTGTTACATATAAATTACTAGCTGTCCCCCGCGACTTTGTCCGCGTGTTTCAGTTTCAACATTTTTTCATTTTTGCGACATTTTTCATTTATGCTCCGCTCCTATTGGTCGTAGCGTGATGTTATATAGCCTATAGCCTTCCTCAATAAATGAGCTATCCAACACTGAAAGAATTTTTCAAATCGGACCAGTAGTTCCTGAGATTAGCGCGTTCAAACAAACAAACAAACAAACAAACAAACAAACAAACTCTTCAGCTTTATAATATTAGTATAGATTTTAACATCATTGTGCACTTAGTTTGCATGCCGTCTGATATGGTTAATGTACACTACTATAATATAATAAGTCCGAACTTTTTTGATTTGATCGACAAAAAACGTGAAACACGAGCCATTAAAGTGATGATTTACAGAAGATAATTAAAAGAACAAATACGGAGTAAACAACTAAATGTATGACTATTTCCTAGTTTAATCTTAACTTAGACAAATCCTTATTGGTATAAGATAAGACAACTTTCTAGTATTGACCTTCAGTGCCCTTAGAAATACATTATCTATGCGGTGTTACCATAAATATGCAAACAGTAGGTAGATACTTAATCTTATTGACACAGCTGATGTATCTATGCCTCTTTGTTTACAATACGTAACAGGTTAGCTCATAGAATTATACTCTATATAATTATGCATACTTATGACACATTATTTGTAACAAAACTAAGAATTTTTTGTATAGAATTCGTTCACGCAGACTACAAAAACATTTGAGCGCTTATTAGACCACGGTATATTTAGTCTGTTTTATTATAATCACGCGTAGTAACATGTAATAAGAGTAGGTAATTCTATTTAGACAATAAACTTAGCTTATTTCATAACAATAATCTTTTTTTTTGCCATTTTAATAAATTTTCTCACAAATTAATCTTAAAGTTAATACATAATTTTTCAATTTTTTCTGCGTAGGTCTAAGTCTGACAATTTTTTTTTATTTAATCTTTATAAATTATTTTTTATTGTATTCGACGAAATTTTTCCTTCCTGAACTTCTAATTTACTTACCCTAAATATGTTCGCTACAATATACTAACTAATATCTTAAAAACTAGTCTCTACATATTAATTAATATGATAAACAAACGATATGTTATTGGAACAACATTGCCACTATCGATGGCCGTGTTATCAATTGCGGTTATTCAGATTGACATCTGTTTTGCATGGCTCGGTATATCCATGACCTTATCGGTTCGATCTCTGCAAATATTATTCCACTTGCATTTCTACAATAATTATGTCATATAGTTGCGTGAACTTCAATAACAAATTATACAATGGTAAAAGTGGTGAGCTATAATAAATAAATAAATGAATAAATGTGGCCAACATCACATACATTGGTCTGAACCCAAAGTAAGTAGCTAAAGCACTTGTGTTATGGAATTCAGAGACAACGAAGGTACCACAAACACCCAGGCCCGAGTCAATGTAGAATAGGGGTTTATACTTTGACCCGGCCGGGTATCGAACCCGGGACCTCAGAGCTGGCGACACCTTCAAAACCGGTGTGTACGCCACTCAAATAAAGTCAAATAATAACAACTTAAAGATATATCAGTGTGTGTGTGTGTGTGTGTGTGTGTGGCAAAATTACGTCACATTCTTCTGTCCTTTGATTAGATAATACAAAATTAAGGCTAATTAATCCCCAGAGATTTTAACCAGTATATTATAGTGTAATAGATAACTAATCTTAATACTGGCATGATATAATTCATGTCATAAATTGTTAGTTATTTGTTTACTGGCCTTTTAATCTTTATGTAACGAATTAGAAGATTTGACAGTGTCCTTAAACCTTACAGGCATTAGGCCTTTGTTGACTTGTTGTTGATATTGATTTTAGAGAAAGTTTATCTTATCTATAGCTATTAATAAAAATAAATTGCCGCATTACAATACCACATTAATGATGGAATTTCACTTAAGAACGGGTGACTGATTTGGCTGTTTTTTTTTTTTGTTGTGTTTGTAATTGTTAGGACAAGGTTTGTGTCAGAAAGTTTGCGAAAATCTTTTGAATATCTAGGTATTTAGTAAAGCAGGTAGGAGTAGGTAAGTAAGTAGTGGAAACCATAATTATCATCATCATATCATAGCGTATTCCCGTCCACTGGTGAACGTAGGCCTCCTACAAAGAGCGCCCACTATCTCTGTCTTGTAGCCCTCATCCACGAACTACCAACCACCTTCTTCAAATCGTCAGTTCATAAAACCATATATTGGGCACATATTACTCATCATTTTTTTTTAAATAACTAATGTTACACTAACGTAAATTTAAACATACCTTTTCTTGCATCAGTCTCTTTAAACTTGCTTAAGAAATTTAACTTAAGAGAAATGCATGAGTAAAGACATACCTGCGTTTATTATTTCAATGTATTTCAAACGGTTTATTGCATTATCTTATTGTAACATACCACTATGCTTGTAATAAACCAGTACTTGTGATGAATATGTCGTAAGAATACAATGTATGAAATGCTAAATAGTTTATTGAACTCATAACGGTACTATATTTTCATGAAACAGTGTGTTGTGAGACTATGTGTTGCTTTATCAACCCTGACGTATCATGACGCCTTAAAACGAAATAGTTTCTGTGTCAGATAGGGATGAAATTACAAAGAGAGATAGCACCGTCTCTTTCACTCTATTTGACTGTCCTAGACTTTTAGACTTTGCAATTTCTGCACGTATAAATCCTGTGCAAAAATGTTTGTAAGTTGATCGTATATTGTAGCTTGACATTATTTGTAATTTAGAAATGAACAAATCACAAAATTTAATATTTATAAATTAAAATACGGAGCAACCAGGGTGTTAAAGAAAGGTTACATCTATTCAAAACGGGCAAAGAGTACATCTGGTATAGTTCACAAAATTACAGCCCAAAATAAGTTTTTTGATTAATGGATTTCCAATTTTTCACACCAATTATTTGACACCAAAAATCATTTTAGCTGAAATTAAACTACTAAAGCAACAAATTGCTTTAAACGAGTTACTTAAAGACATTAAATTAATACAGGATGTGATTACATTATTCAAATAAATTGAATGTATAATGCGCCTATTAAGAAAAGGTTGGCGTCGTCTATGACCTTTATAAGAGCAATGCGAAGTTCCGTGACTTTAAATTAGGGTGTGTACAGAGTGCGTGAGCGATAGCGGGTAGAATGTGAAGGCCTAATCTATGAATGGAAAGGGAAAGAACCTAAATATTAAAATCGTATATATATTATGGTTCCCCAATAGATAAACGCAACGTGGAAGACCCAGACGAAGATGGAGGGATGAACTAGACGCTTTTGACAAAGAGAAACAGAGTGGCCTCAGATAGCCAATTGTTTTCTTATAGAGGTAGAACTATATAATTTAACTAAATAACTATTTATTATTGTTTTTTTTACTCTTTATGTTAGTACTCTGATATTGTGAAAGCTGTGTGTACCTATAAAAGGCATGCATATTAGAAATATTATTGTAAATAAATTTAGCCTATAGATTAAAATGTAATGCTGTTGGTATACCTAAAAATAAATAAATATTAGAAAAAAAGGAATGAAGAAAACGGCCTTTACCCTGCAGTGGGACAGTTCGAGTTAAATATAAATAACTAACAGCCCGCCTCGGATTCGTACGATATTTAAGAAAAAAATCCAAATTAAAAAATATAATATAGCATATATCACCCGGGAATAGTGTAGATTCCAAACAGTGAAAGACTTTTTCAAATCGGTTCAATAGTTTCGAAGACTATTTAATGCAAAAAATCAAATCTTTTCTCTTTATATTATTAGTATAGATAAGTATATTAAAATGAGGGAAAAAATATATTATATACACATACCAACTTGACTATTATAATTATACACTTAACTAATTAAAACCTGATATAGTGAAATTAATTTACAAGCGGAATGGTTTCAGCGTGACTTTTGGTTTTTTTTCATGTGAATTTAATGGAGCATCTCATGAAGCGTTTACGTGATTCTATAACAAAGGTATTATCCGCCGAAATCGACTAGAGAATGCGCTTGCAATCCCGCGACTCCGGCTAAGAGCAGAGACGGGACAGGGGTGATTTTAGTCGGTGGAAGTCTGAAGTATCCCCACGCCATGCCCTCAGTATCAGCTTAGAAGCCATTAGCTTTTACCCCGAAAAAAAGAAACATAAAAAATAGGTTTTAACACTACAAAGAAAAAAAATACAACTATCTAATAATAATCTATTGTTTATTTCGTTGATCCGAAATGTGTACAAAAATGTCATTTTAAAGTAACCTGACATTTAGTATTGCTTAACTTTGGCCTGGTTAGTATCGTGTAAAGTCAAGGCTCACCGTGATAGGATACGCTGGTATTTCGGTGCATTGTTCTCAAATGTTACACGTCTTATTTAAGGTTAAGAAAATACGTCTGTATTGGGTAGATATAATAGTCATTTATTGTCCCCCGGTTTCTGAAACTCTGATCAATTTAATCCGTTGTCAAATCATCTGAAACCAATCACGACTGTGATTGGTTTCCCAAAGGTTTGACAGGTGATTAACTAATTTTTGTGTTGATCAGCCTTTCGGAAATCCGGCCTTTACGTTTGAATTAATGATGGGTTTTGGTTTGAATCTATATTTATCTGTTCTGTGGTTTGAATAAACAGATGTCAATTAAAAATAAATTAAATGCGACGAAAATACGATGTGATGACAGTTATCGGCAATAAAACAATTAAGTATATTTATAATATAAGTTGCTTACTGAATAAATAAATAAATTTTAATCATCGGATCATGTTCATCAGATACATATTATTTGAGAAGGATTAAGGCTAAAACAACGGTATCTACCTATTTCGATATTGGGCCGATATTCTTTTTACACTTTTCTCAATATGTCCTCCTGACCGAATTTCGGTCACGGCGGCCTCTCGCAACAGAGATTAGCCATCTGCGCGGGATATATTTAAGTGCATGAGTGTATACGCACACTCATAGTCCGATGGGACAGCCATCCAACACGACCGGAGAGAGATCAGGCGCAGGACCAACGGCTTTACTTTCTTTCCGAGGCATGGGGTGTAAAAGCCACCTAACTTCCTGACTCCGAGCTGAGCTGTTTTTGGCTCGAACGGATTTGAACCCGAGACCTCGTGCACAGTAGTCGCGCTTGCGACCATTTGACCAACGAGTCAGTCAGTCAGTTTCTTAATATAGTAAGAAAACAAAAGACTACTCGCTTCATTCAAGATTCAAACACACTCAATAAACAATGAAACACAGGTTAACGATGTTTTTTAGGTAAAAATAACGAATGAGGTATTTCCTCCATTTTAGTGTTGTGTTGAGTCATAAGGTCAATGTGCCATCAATTGTAACTCTGTATACTTAGTCATATAGCAGACATAAGTAATGGATTCAACCGTTAAGGATAATCACCTCGAAAACAATAGAAAACCTATTGTTTAAAAGCCTTTAATTTACTAGTAACGTACTCAGAGATGTTAATGGTTACTTAAGGTATTTCTTCTTTTAATATTTTTTTATTGTTTGTTACTGAATAACGCATGAGGAACAAATATTTGTAATTAAATACAAATAGTAAAAAGGAAAAACTAAAATGGTGCGTTGAACTAGTGATCGCAGGTTCGAGTCCTGTCTGAGGTTTTTCTTCTACTATTTGTATTTAATTACAAGTATTTGCTCCGCATGCCTTTTTTAACAATTTAAGTATGACAACTCTCAGAAAGGGACTTGTCTTTTAAATCTTAAGTACTTATGTACCACAAACGTCGTTGTGATGGAAACACAGATTGAACAACACTGATCCCCACGCAGTATTTACACATTAAAAGTTTAAATTAAAATAAGAACTCAAAAAAGCAATCAAACAAAACTTTTTTAATCAGAAGTCGTAGTTTACATCAGTTTAATTCGTTTGCTCTGTAAAGGCATCGGAGCGTTCAACCAGATTTGTTTTTGCCGACAATTTGGTGTAGTTGACATGACTGCCCTTGGTTACATGTTTTTTCAACGAAAAAGCAAGGACAGTATCTTACATCGTAGTTTAATGACGTAATAATTGTAACAGCGACAACTAGACTATTAAATAATACGCCGATTAGTTCAGTATGTATTCAAATACTTGTGGATTTTCGCTTATTATTTGTGTATCATTAAATGATAATAATAATAATTAATTAATTAACTACATAATACAATAATTTGCATAATCAAAAGCGGAATTTTCTTTATTTTATTGCTCATTCATTTTTTTGATAATTATACTGTAATATTAATCTACTATAATTTTATGTAATTTCATTGGTTATTCGTTTCATCGCTTGCTATGTTTTATTTGTGATCTAAACAAGACTATTCTAACTTTGACAGTAGCAAAATCATTATTAAATAGAGCCATTAGGACAAGGGAAATTATTATTCATTATAGACATTAAATTAGAACTGGTATAGGTGACCTCCCGATTTCCAAACACATTCATCAAAAATATTCTTTAATGGAGAAATTCTGATCTCCTGAGAATATTAATTAAAAATATTTTCTATTCCAGTTACAGGATGCCACCAGCAGCGTCGTTCGCTCAACGATGGGCCCGTGACAACCTGACCAGGAAACCGTCTTCCGAGGAACTGGTGGTGCTTGGTCTCTTCCCCATCACCTGTGAGGGGAACGAGGCAGAAGCAGCCAAGAGGGCCAGGAGGTATTATGCCGCGAGAGGCCCTGGAGGACTGACGGAGCTCTGGCATAAGAGATATCCTGATGATGAAGAGATTCTGTCTAGTTGCCAGGATGTGTGAGTAAACTGCGTTTTATAATTGTTGCACTGTGACGGTTAGTTTACCCTAATTCTTTTATATATCAACTTCCTATAATACTTAAGTATTCTGGAATTAAGAAAAAAATGATATTATTTTTCATGGGGTGAACTTAATCAAATTTTAATCATTATTGTTTTTAAGGAGATCCCAAAACCCGAAACTGCAGAAAAGTACCGAATGATTTTTATTAATTTTATTCAGATTATTGCAAACTCCAATATTTAATTCTTCATGACGTTAAATGGCTCAACAAATTTAGCGAATAATAATTTGATAACCATAAAGCTGTATAAGCAAAATAAATTGTCTTTTAATCAAAACCCCTTGATCGTACCGGAAAAAGTTATAAAGAACCGATTACCATTGATGGCTGCCATCTTATTGCTTCCGCAAGTAATTTGTATGCCAGGACATTGACTGGGAGATAAGGAAAATTTACATTGATTAGAATAGGATTACCTTAGAAAATTATCCTATCATTAAGTCAACGTGATTGATGAGGTCTCGAAATATTGTCTAAAACTCGGAAATGTATGGGAAAAACGACATAATGGTTGTATTTTTTAATTGCGGTGACATAGAATCTTGATATTATCTTGACGGACAACCAAGTGATCCTATAAAGGTTCAATTGACATTTACCTTTTCAGATACATAGTGCCCCTGAAAACAAGAAGCATTGGAGGCAGACGAGTGACATTGGTCAGACTTCCAGCTCCCACGGCTCAGGACAGACCACTGTCAGCGAAGGCGTTACTATCGAGATGGCTGATGATACTGGACATCAGGTATAAAATGAGGTTTTGGTTCTAGACATTAATTTTCTCAAAACACTTACAGAGAAAATACTTGTAATAATAAAAAATAACCGGTTGGCATTGCGAGTTAGTACTATTTATAATAAAGTTAGTGCTTAATAATATAACAAGTAATAATTTCTAGAGATACGGTAGTTGTAAATATCTTCGACGAGATCTTATCGAAGTATGCATGTTTATAATATGCAAGTAGTTAAAATACCTTTAAAGCAAATTCAGGCTTAAGTTTTGATCACCATAATGGTATATAAGGTTCTCATAGAAAGATAATTAGTTTCTATAAAATGTTACTTTGATTTAGATCAGATATGTGCTCTTTGTAATTTATTTTAAATGAAAATTTCAAATTATCGCATTATGGTTTTCTTACATTACAAAAAATATATGTAAAATATCTGACAAAGGAATTAAACATATGATAAAATATAGCTTTAATTGGAAAATTCATCGAAATAAAAACGTTATAAAAACAAAGTCACGAATGTCATATTTATTAAGTACCAAAATCATTTAATACATTTACCAAAAGAACAAAACGTCAACCAAGAACTCCCATACATAAATAACTCACAACTAAGCAAATAAAACCGATATTGGATTTTATAATCAGATCTAGAAACAAAGCACCAACGTCAATTTGAATAAAGCCTTTGTCTCTTTGTGTGGCACCAGACTGTTTGCAGACCGTTTTGTCAAACGCAAACGAGTTCGAGTTAGAAATCCCTTGCTATGAAGCCTTAAGTAAATTTTTAAACACCTTTGTGTTTTCATTCATGACATAGATTCATGAGATAAAATTTATTGAATTCAAAATTCATATCATTCAACATTTTAACGTTCTGCTTAAGTTTACAATTCTGTTACATTACATTTGGTAAAAACCATAACTTTAATGTAGTTTTCTTTTGGCTAGTATTTTCAATTTTTCGACTCAGCTATTGAAAAAAAACATCTTTCTTCCATCAATTGCTTCCTGTAATGTGGCTAACGAAGTTACAACATGGATAATGGACTAACATGACCTATCATTTTTATACTAAAAATAGATGACTCGGCAAACGTTGTTTTGTTATATAAATAACATGTTAACCAAAAAATAAAAGTAAAAATTATGAAGAGGGCTACCCTTATCACCTAGAGGGCATAAAAATAACCTACGACCTATTTTCAGACCTACTAAATATACACAAAAATCATAAAAATCGGTCAAACCGTTTCGGAGGAGTTCAATAACAAACACTGTGACACGAGATTTTTATATATAAGAAGAAGATTAGATAAAATACTAGACTACAGCTTTAGTTTCTCATATTTTCCAGACTTCGCGAAGACCCAACTCCTGGCGAGGAGGTGATATTCATTGACGTGAGCGACCTCCAGCCGGGACATATTAAGAACCACTTCAGAGGCACCTACTGGAAAGACTTTGTTTGGTGCATGAAGGTATACCATTATTTTTCCTGAGTTTATTGTATGTACCATCCATTACTATAAGAAAAGTAAAATAATGCATGGGAATGACGAAACCAGGACGTTTAGATACGTGGTTAAATAATCTTCATCTTCCTCTTCTTCTCAGCATGTTTGGGTCCACTGATAAACATAATATGTCTCTTGCCAAGGCTCTTGGCTCTCCAAGATGTTCTTAAAGCAGAAATTCTTGTCAGATAATATTCCATATTTAATGGACTCCGCAATATCTTATATAAATGGTAGCCAAGTATTTGGACAAGTGATAACGAAACAAATTCGAAGCGTTTGATGGACAACTAAGCTATCGCCAAGACCCAAGCGTAAACGAATGTTGATATTATCGATATTTAAATCGATAACTCTATCAAATCAAATCAAATCAAAATATTTTTATTTCAAGTTGGCCTTTTCAGGCACTTTCAAAACGTTAAATGACGCGTGAGTCTATTACGCGACGTATAGACGCGTGAACTATTAAAATTAAACACTAGCTGTTTACCACGGCTCCGCCTGTGTGGATGTCGGTTATTGCGGCAAAAAGTAGCCTTATGGCCTTACCCAGGCTCTAGACTATATGTGTACCAAATTTCATTTAAATCCGTTTAGTAGTTTTGGCGTGAAAGGGCGACAGACGGAGTTACTTACGAAAAAAACATTATAATCATTATTTTTAATGGGAGAAGGATAAAGACGTATGTTGAAAACATATTGAATAAAACTAATTGGCTAACATTTTATGGTCAATATAATATTATCCTGTTTTTAGTTAAATAAAGAGAAGGAAATATTTATCAAATTATTAAAATGACGAACATAATACAAATTAGTTGGCAGGAAATTTGTTTTGTAATCTAATTTTTGCTAAAATTAGTTTCGATGTGCAAAATTACCAACTACTAATACTTTTCATTGGTTTTGTTTATTATGCGATGCAATTTTTTCCCTTTTTATTGTTTTTTTGAAGTGAAAACTTCTTAAGCAGCGTTGTACACTTTTTTTGTAATGGGTAAAAAATGTTAAACTCGCGTGAGGACACGTGACCCTGATCGAAAATTCAGTGAAAATTTCAACTGTCTACCTATTACGGTTCATGAGATATAGCCCGCTAACAGACAGACAGAACGATGGAGAGACGGACGGACAGGCGGACTGCGCAGGCTTAGTAATAAGGTCCAGTTCACACCCATTAGGTACGAATCCCTGAAAATTAAGGGCACTGAATGGTATTATAATAATTTTACTTGTAACTTTACAGACGGCCTACCCCCTTCGCATAGCAGAGGTCCACATCATCAACACACAGCGTCTGAAGACCATGTCCCTACTGCTTCTTCACATAGGCCTCTACCCTTGGAGACGTAAGGTGGTACAGATGCATGGAAGCTCAGACAGCATTGAGGAAGTGTTAGGGTCTGAGAAGTTTCCCGCTGATGGCCTGCCGTATGAATATGGGGGGAGAGCTGGACAAATGAAGGATCTTAATGGTGAGATTTCGAGATTCTTTTTGGTATTTTTGAGGTTAGATTTTTATTTGTGGGACGGTGTTGAAGATAAGGAAGGCAGTGTTGGATTTAAATCCTTTCGCGGTAGACTTGTAGTAAAATATGAAAGAAAAAATGTATACCGTCCTAAGGCTAGTAGTAAGCAAATGATCAACAAAATTGATAAAAGACAAAGTTAACAGACTTCATATTTTTTTATAACCACGTTGTCTTCATTTAAATCTTTATTGATTATTTACAATATGATTTTACATACAGGATTCACCAGGTTTTAAATTGTACATATCAATCAATAAATACTGCTTAACAATCACTAATTAGTCAATCTAAAACATTATGTTTACAACTGCACATACTGTTCTCCCATGTGTAAATTGGATAAAAATATTCTTCTAAATTTGCTTCCAACATATTTACAGACGAATGGACAAAAAAGCTTCTATCAAACTCCAAATGGCTTCAAACTGAAGAACGCAAGTTCTACGATACAGATCTCAAGCCCGAACTGCGTGTGCGCACCCGTCATCGCAGCGCAGTACGCTCGCTGCGCGGGAGCAACGGATCCTACGACATGGTCACACGCACACACTCATGCAGACCCTTACATAGACATGATGATCTTGATGAGGGTACTCAAGGTGCTTACAGGACTCTTAAAGTTACAAGTGATAAGGTTTATATTTGAGTGGCGTTTGGAGTTTTTTAGGTGGTTGTGTGATCAAAGACTCTTAAATATTGAACTATTACAAGATTGCAGATTAGGGAAATGGTTGACGAAGCGTGAGCGATATAAAGTCATGAATCCGGAAACAGCACAACTTGTCTAAAAATATATTTTGTTTTGTAAAATGTATCAAAACTATAGATAAATTTAAGAAAAACTTGAAAAACTTGAAAAACCAGTTTTTTTACACGAAAGCGCGGTGCTCTTGTCTATATATTTCGTGGACTTAAACAATAATCATTATTTAACATTTGCTAAGCAACCATTACTCTTGTCTTTTCTATGGGAATATGCACCGTAGCACACTTAAAATAAAGTTTATTATTCAGTGTCGTGACGTGACTTAAATTAAGGAAATAACTTTTATACTCAAACGACATCAAGCTATTAAAATTGCATTGTAAATATGAAATTCAATTAGAAAGTAAGAAATACTTTAAAGTTATGTAATAATCCAATACGTATGTGCTAAATAATAAATGTAAAGTAAGTGTTTATGTATCTCAATTTTTATATCCGAACACCAATTTACTGTGTTCTAATAAAGACGTATTTATATAATATATAAATTATCTCCTTATTTATTCATTTTTATAATAGTAAATCTTATACAGAAATCAATCTGACCACACCTTAAATAAAACCTAATTTTATCCATACATATTTTTAAGCAGGCAATGTCAATCATATACTTATATACTTACCTTCAATGAGGTGGTTTATCTAATGTACATCTTCACGCGAAAACAAATCAGCGAACTTTGATACAAATAACTTTTAAACGTTTATTGTTTCATGCATGTCGCATAATTAACTGAACCCAACGATGAACAATAGATCAAACTTGAAGTTAACGCCATGAGCTATTAAAGTATCACAGGCTTGCAACAAAGCCATGCGCAATTTGATTTCCAATTCCACGAAAATAATTTAGCAATTTATATACATATATAATTAAACTGAGCCTAAGTCTCAGTTAAAAAGACCATTCACTCTTAGAATTTCTGAGAAGTATTTTTTAATTTGATAGAGATGAAGTGTTTTCTAATTAGGTGGTGCCACGCCATGCCCTAGCTGAAGAGCTACTCGACCTCTGTCCCAA
Organism: Diachrysia chrysitis; assembly: GCA_932294365.1. Taxonomy (NCBI): domain Eukaryota; kingdom Metazoa; phylum Arthropoda; class Insecta; order Lepidoptera; family Noctuidae; genus Diachrysia; species Diachrysia chrysitis. The sequence goes on along the minus strand of OW028660.1, from coordinate 3,881,601 downwards.
TAGCGGTGCTAAGAAGTATCGTTCGATTTTGCATGAGATCCGGAAGCCCAAACTGTTTTAAAACCTAATGGTACTAAAACTAGAGCATTCACTTGTAACAGAACAGCGACCATAGTTTTATTGTTGTAATCAGAGCCAAGCATAGAGTCAAACATCGCTATGAAAATTTTGACCATAATTCTAGCGGTTGTTCTAGTAAATTCTCATCAAAAAATGTATTCCTTACTAAGTTGTCAGGGAACAATGTCAAAACTGCTCTTCTCAGTAAAAAGTTCGAAGCAAGCCTAACAGATTTTAAAACTAGTGAGAAATAAAACATAATGGACGACTGCATCTCTCATTACCCTCTGAATGGAGCGGCCTGAAGCAATCTCCATCTGAATGCACGGAATGATGGAGCAAGGCTTTTATACTAGACGACCAATTTAAGGTGACGATTTGTGAATCATCATAGTCTTTTCTGAATTTATATCTGGTCAGGGAAAAAGGGCAGGAAGAAGAAAAGGAAGGAGATGTATGGTCAACAAAAAAATGGAAAGCTATGAACTAGATTACTAACCTGCACAATCTTATCTTATCTTACTAATATTACAAATGCGAGAGTTTGGTAGGATGTTTGTTACTAAATCACGATAAAACGACTAAACGGATTTGAATTAAACGTAGTAAATAGATAGTTAGTAGTCAGTATAGCTGGAATAGCGCACACTTTTCATCGTCATCTTTATCACCATTTTTCATAAACAATGTAAAATTAAGTAAGTATGCTTAAATTAAACATTAGTATCGCTCGCCATGGAATATATTCGTAACTTCACTATCATTATTCTTATTTTAATTCACAGCAAAGCACAAGTATTCTTAACAAATTTAACTCCTATGACTACAAGTATCATTATTTATAAAAGAGAGATTCGGCATATTTTTGTGTTATAAACATTCTTGAAATATATTTTCATTTGGGCTCAGCGCACACCGATGGCCAGCGACAGCGACTTATCACACTTTTTCATGTACAAGTCTCCAGTAACGAGTGGCCGCCACCGGCTACAAGTGTGCGGCGCGTCCTTACAAAACATGAAAAATGTGTGTTAACTATCCGTGGCCTGTTTGCGCCGAGCCTTAGAATAAACCCATTACTTATGACACTGTAAGTGATGAGTAACAGTGGACTGTGTACTTTTTATACCTACCTAAGATTAAACATAGACAAGCATAGAGTGGGCGCTTTTGTAGTAACCCCTTGTGCCGGGCGTAAGCAAAATTTTTACTGTATTTTACTACTACGCTCGTTTACTGATTTCAGTGATTTTACATGCGACGACAGACGTTTATGCAAAAATGTTGATGGTACTGATATTACTAGGTTTTCGGATCATTTTAATTTAAAGAAGCGCTCTGTTTCGACACTATTTTTACGATTTTACTTGTTCATACTCGTGCCTACAGTTTTTACTCGATATATAATATTTTACTATAGTTTACTTATTTTTTCTCTAATGTTTATACAGTAAGCGAATAATAGCTGGAAAACAAAAGAATGTTAACCGCTAAGACATTACTTTGCTCTACAAACTGCTCGCCACTAGTAACGGCATCTAAAGTGCAAAATAAACAAAATCTCTGCAATCTGTGTGCATCTGATTACGGAGAAAGGAGATTTCGGTCGGCCACTCGAAGTGCTGTTAGTGAATATTTCAGAAGGCTGCATTTACTGGCTACGATTATCATACGATTTTAGAGTGTGTTCGACTTTACTGGTGGTATGAGTATTCAATCTCATAAGATGTGTATTACCTACACGTTAATTGTTTATAATATAAAAGTTTATACTAAATTAAAAAGGTAAAATATAATAGAACGAAAGTATATTTTTTCTGTTTCAGAAAGCAATTAGGTATAACATATTTTTTAATAACAATGTAAGGTAAACGCAGCTATTACCGACCCTGATAAGACAATTTTAAAATCGATGATAATTATTAAGAGCTGTGATTGCTTTCAAATTCAGTGTTTTATTTTTATATGAAACTGTTATTTGTCTAGTTTATATTTATTACATTATATGCCCAAGTTTAGAAAGCTTTCTTAAAATTAAAAAAATATTAAGTGAATAACTCGATTTTTGGTATTACCGACCCATAGGAACGGCTATGAAGCTATTAACGATTTTTATGAAGCTATTACCGACTGTAACAAAACTAGGTATTTTGTTAAAATAAGAGCAAGTAAATGTGGTTTCGTGAAGGTAATTAGCATGGATTAAGGCATGTAAGCTTGCATTGACTTTCCTCCGCTTTTGTTGATCCATGTTTCTGCAAAAAGAAATTTTATGTATTTCGTTTGCCATATTAATTTTCATAATTATTTTTGTTATTAGTTAATAATAATAGCTAGTATTTTCTGTAACCAGTTAACCAGTGTAATGTAACATTTATACTATACGTGGTGAATATAAAATGGAAAAACAAGTAAACTATATAAAAAAGTATAGGTCGCTAATGGTGTGTAACAAAGGCTGACTATTTGAGATTAAAATGTCTTATTAAAATCACTGTTTTATCATCACATATCGACATAAAATAATTAAAACTAAATATAATGTTCAGGGCAATTACCGAGCCATGGATCGGCAATAGCTGCCACTATTAAAATTATTGAAGCTATTACCGCTCCATTTAAATTTCAAGTTTTATCCTATTAAATTACTTAAACTTTATAAAATACTATATGAAATAAAGAATTTACACTTAAATAAACACATTTAATAATACACAACAAGTACAGGCTTCGTATATTTCTGTAAAAAATCTTAAGCAAAAATTCAATGTGCTTACCTGTAGGAACAAGGACTTGTACCACACGGCCGGCGAGCTCGCTGTCGTCACAGAAAATAACGAATTTTGTCTCTTTCCCGAGATACCACGCACACAAACGTTAGTTTTTACGATGCTCAATGAACAAACATTCGTGTTTCGTCAAGTATCTTCAGCATAAATCGTTCCAGTAGCATAAAAATTGCAAATTAATGGAATGGATCGGTAATAGCTGCGGATTTTCGATGGGTCGTTAATAGCTGCATTTACCTTATTTAAATTCATATAAACAAAATCGACTCTCAACTCAGCGTAGTACCCTCTAGTTCAATAAGATGGCTCTGCTATTCTGAATTCAAGGTACATTACCATGACAATTTTTGATAATAGCACCTTCGAATGAATAGGAGAGGAACCTAATTGCAATAAATTTTCATCGTTTTCTAATGCCGGTCACTCAGTTCGCAGAAATACGCATACAACCCACAAGTGTAGAACGACATTTGCAAATGATCTTATTTCAAAGCTGTGTCGGTTTTTAACAGACCGCGCGAACCTTGTTCGAATGTTTGCGCGCATGTGAGTAACGGGGCAACGATTCGAACATTAAAAACAAAAAAAAAAACATTCTTCCCGACATACCGAAATAAATTTGTACGGTTTTATAGAGCTGGTTTTTCCCGTCCAAAATATATGTTTTCAGTCGTACACTGTAAAGAGTTTTTACCACAAATTCATCGTTTAGAAAAAGTAAGAGTCGGGGTAATGAGCGCTGATCCGCGAGACAAGCGAGTACAGAGCCGTGCTTTCTAATCTGCGAGTACAAGCAAGCACAGAAGTTAATCACTTTAGTATAATTATAATAAATTTATATAATATATTTTTGATGAAATTACTTTTAAGAAAATTTTAAACGTTTTTCAAGTACCTAAGTGATTATGATGAAATAGTTAACTTAGGTACTTGAGAAAATTTTCAACACACGTACAACTTCATCAAATGGATCATATCTACGTAGAACCAGCTCTGTTGCGTTGGAGTTCTCATTAGTAAAGGATCAAACGAAACACTTTCTTCAATGTCTTTTTTTTGTCTTGAAAAAAAAAAAATATTATTAGTCTTAGTACTTATTATTCTTGAAGCCAAAATCCTGAATTAGGTCCAAAAATAAATTTATAATTATGGTACTTCAGATATTTAAGTCAGCAGTGTTCTCTTAAATTCCTACACACATGCCGATGGCTTTACATACTGGTGGGTTATTGCCACGCGTATATATTCCGTACATTACGCCGGCACGTGCCATAATCTGGTATAAATCCGCAAAGAATCATTCCACTATTGCTCGGATGCCGGAAGCGAACTGACGCTCCAGCCGCCGGCTTCCAGCGCAACCCTCAAATACAAAGCTCAAATACCCGCTAGAAAAGCCGGGTTTGTAGACGGCATGACCACTAGGTAGGCTTTCCGTCGGCGTAGTTTGTAGGAGTTATAACACTAAGCTTTCTCAGATATCACATAAATAATTATACTCTGAAATAATATTCAAGTTATCCACACACTTTTCTAGAAGCCTGTACGGTCAGCTCGTTAAAGCATTCACTGCGATTTGCTAAGTATTTGCATCGTTTAATAAATGGATACGTCAATAAAACTGTGTTCGCTCACAAAACACGCGAGTTGAACGTAAAATACATTGTTATAATTAAATTGTCTTAAAAATTAAATGTACCCACTTAGATTTTTTTGCAAACTACACTCAAAAGCAAAAATATTTCCGGTTTCTTGAGTATGTAGTACGGTTTTATAAATTAATTAATTAGTTAAGAAATGACCAGAATATATTACTCACGCTAAAACATAAGTAAACTCACTTATGTAATTAATAAAGAAGAGAAAAAAACAATTTAGACCTAAAAGGCCACTACGCATTTCACAGCTTATTATATCTTTAATACTAATCAACAGATGAAACATTAATTGTTCCTTAACTTTAAAGATACCTTACTTATTACTTAATGCAACAAGCATCAGGATGATATTACAAAGGTTAGATAGAGAGACTCGCACATGAAGACCTCCGTACCATTTTATGAAGCCCCTTAAATTTATATGAATTATTTGTTGTTATAGCTGCAACAGATATACACTATCCCGGTATGCACGATCGCGGTGGCACTCTTCGGGTATCGGAACCCTAAAAACAAAAACGGTTAATCATATAAACGTTTTATTTGCTAAACATCGTCGAGATTTTTATAAATAAGGCCCTAGTAAGTTTTTTTGTTTATGAATGGAGTTTCAAAACCTGACTTTTCTGTATTGGCCGACTTTGCAGAAAAGTTTTGACTAAGGACAAATGACAAGCGACGTCGAAGTGTAGCTAGATGTGTTCCAGATTATAATTCCCGGGTTGTATTATTTGGACTAGATTTTTTAGAAAACCTCGCTTTTGTGGACGATTATTATGTGTAGACGAACATGTTTACATGCAAATTGGCTGGAACCACAAGGGAATGCAAAAAAATCTATCAAAATTGATGAGACTTAAAGCCTATTCTTCTGACTTCACTATCACAATATATCACTATTAATTTGGGCGTTTGCCAATCTTATAGACAGGATTTATGTGGAGTCTAGTCTATAGTCGTTCTGTCTATTATTATAGTATTGGAAACCATCAATCGATACGTATTTCCCGCATAAATCTCTTACAGATCTAGGTAATGTTTGTACCTACTAATATTAGTTGTAAGTTAAATGTATTTTTCTAACGAACGGATCTGAAGGAAATTTTTATAATGGTATTAAAACACTAGACTATAAATATCTTCCTGAAAAACTTACTTAACTAATCTAAATACACTTACATTTTCAAAACGACTAATTTAGGAAGAGTAATGTAATTTTATGACAGCCTTAACAAACAGTATCGCACCATCTCCATCTAATTAATTAACAACCAAACATTAATTATGGCTTTATAATTACACAATCGTTAATTAAGTATAGATAACGATTACTATTAACTGAATGATGTTATGACATATCCAGACTTTGTATACCTTTGGTTCTTTATTTCAAAGGAGTTAAGGTTGATAGTTGCTCGGCAAATTATGACATATCTAGGCTTAATACATTGTCTGGATAACTTTATTGCAAGGGGGTAAGGTTGAGAATTGTTTGGCATGTCAGTTTGAGAGGTAAACAGAGGTAGATACTAGTGGCATATCGGTAAATGTGTGCACGCAATGCTTCACGCACTAGTAAAGCAAGGTAGGGTGACCATGTAGAATACGCATTCGGAAAAGCAGGACAGTTCTTTTTGCATATACAGTTTCATGTACGCCTATTTCAGACAGCGTTAATAATTTTATTAACTTATAATACTTACAAACCTTGTATGTACCTAATCATTATTATTATTATCTGTTTCTATTCCACTGCAGAATAAATGCATCTCTATTCTCCCTTTCCCGGTCACTGACTTGCAGTGCACATAAATTATAAATTTTATTTTTCTTTAATCTAATCTATCTAATCTTCTATATACTCTATCTATCTAAAGTATATAAAATGAATCCCAATTTCCCTTGGTCACGAGTTTTATTGTTAACGAACATTCAAACGACTGCACAAAATCGAATAATCGTTTTTTTTTTTTTTACTTTTTCCATATTGAAAATCTGACAACACCCTGAGATCCCTGAGCGAGAAGCTAGTCTACTATATTTTCGTTCAGTTATTTATCTAATAAAGAGATAAACTTAACAAATGTCAACAAAATTCATTACAGAGTCAGTTTCTGAAAAACGTATGAACAGTAGGTACTTTGTTAAACAAAAACCAGTAGAGATAACTCTACGAGCTTTTTCTTTTTCCTTTCATTCCAAAACGTCAATCCTGCACCACATCGTAGTAATCAAAATAATCCCACTTACACTAAAATCATGGCCACACTAAATGGAAAAAACAGTGGCCCGTTGTTCATTGCGCTACCGCCAAATTTAGCAAGTATTACGTCACAACCTTCCGTCTTTACAACTGTACTAAACACATTAGAAATCACTATAATGCTTCGTTATAACTATTAAGAAAATGTTGAGTTTATTGTGGATTGTTAGTTTAGATAAAATATTTTAGTTGCGTTGGTTTTAAGTTGAAGACTTGCCTTAACTTTAGAATGTATTTCTGTGTTTTGGAGTGTTCTTACTTACCAACGCCTGAAATAAAAAATACTCTACTACAGTTTTTGAACGAACCTATATCTAGCACTATATCTAGGTCTTAAAAATGTATTTATAGCTAAACTCACTAAACTAGACCTAAATTTATAACTTACTAGCGAACTGCCACAGCATCGCGCGAATACACAAAAAAATAATGAATTATACCGACATATAAACCTTCCTCTTAAATCACTCTATCTATTGCTGAATACTGCATTGAAATCCGTTGCGTAGTTTAATAGATCTAAGCGTACAAACAGCGGGAGCGAATTTCTTTTACACTATGTAAAGAAGAAAAATAATTTGAGACGGGCAATTAAAATAATTAATTATAAGTGTATATTTATAATTTTAGTTTGTAGCATTAGATGACATAACCTTATGGTCTACATTTTGACATGATGATAATTTATGAGATTAAAAGGTGCAATGATGCCTCTTGGCGTATGAAAGAAAGAAAGAAAGAAAAAACATTTGTTTGCCATTCAAGCAACGTATTAAATTATATACAATGTATACTATTTATATACAATGTATACTTTTATTACTAGTAAGGGACACTCTTTCTATAAAATAGAAAGTAGTTTGGAGTGACAAAAAACGTTTAAAAAAACATAAAGTAAAAACTTTAAGAAGATTTACGTAAAGAAGTTACGTACTAAATTAACGTTAATAACTGAATGCTAAATTCATAACATTCTAGTTAGTACAATTTGGAAAAAACAGAAATAATTTAATACATAACAGTAAAATGGCGAAGCATGTATGTTGAACTAGTTACTACTACTTAATAATTAAAAACATAGACACATATCTTACTAATTAAATTGAAATTCATGACTTGTTTTCTTTTTAATTTATAGTGTGCAGAAACTGTTTGCTTTACGTAAACTGAAAAAAAAACATAATTTTTAGAATGTGCGAAGAGCAATCATATATATATATATATATATCTTGGAACAACAGACACACACGGCCATCTGATCCCAAACTAGGCAGAGCCTATTATGGCAATCAGACAACTGATAAACATTGATTGTACACCCAAACACAGAACAAATGACATCTCATTTCACAAAGATTTGCCCTGGGGAAAAATAAAAGACACGATGAAAAGAAAACCATGAATTATTGATAAATATATTAATGATAGTAGTAGGTACGTAACATATTTTGTAACTTAGGTCAGGCTGAAATTTTCGAGTCAAAATTTCTATATCTATTTTATTTGATAAACAGCGATACAAACAATTTATACAAACACAAAAACTAAAACTACATTAAAATTAAAACTTATAACGTATATAAAATAAGTAACTAAATAACTAACAAGCATCAAAAAATTCATCGTCATCGTTGTCAATGACGGGAAACGTGCCCAGAAAGCTGGCAACGTTGCCACGTTGAATTGCTATGCATATTCTTTGGGCAAAGTAAATGCCAGCCCTCTGGTCACGGGTAGAGTCGACTGATTTCTATATGTAAGTAGGTACTTACTAAAGAAGGCCTTGCTTTTTTATATTCATTTCGATTTAATGTCCTGTATGTGCATTCATACCAGCCTATAAATGTACCACGGCTGGGCACATGCCTCTTCTCATGTTGTACACGAGCATTGATTACCACGCTTGCTCACTTGCGGGTTGGTGATTTCATATTCCAACTTTTAGAATCCCTCACGATTTCTAATGGTGTCTTAGAATAATTAGGAAGTTTAAAAACTTTGAAAAAGTCACATTGATACTTACCTGTAGGGGGTTTGAACCTGCAACCTTGAGCCTGGAAATACGTTCATTGAACCGCTAGGTAACCACTATCCAACTGAATGGATTATCTAGTTCTTTTGTGGATAATACAAAAATTTATATCCCATGCAGGCATCGAACCCTCAACAAGTCAGACATAGGGAGTTGGTATATTGACCTCCACACCACTCTGCTATCCTTACATTCCATAAAAATTACAAATTTTCTATCATTTTAAATGTAATGAAGTTCTAAAGAACGTTTTACATAGCTATTGTCAATCAAGTAGCTTCATTCTTCTCCATAATAATGTGTTGAACACACTAATGTTCCTCAACAGCCTTGGTGCTTGCGGCAAAGCAACACGAACACAACTCTAATGGCGGACGATATTTCCACACTGCAATCATTTGAGATACTGTGTCCATTCGCGTACGGGATTGGAGTATTTTTTATATCCATCATCTGCCATCATCTGCCATCAAATTGTTTGAGCTCGGTGCAATGCGAACTTTGCTTCCATTCGTCTCTACTACTCGTCATAGCAGCATTAACTCCTAATTTTATAAGTTAATAACTATAAATTAAAAATTTAAGATAACTTTTACAAATTTAAGAAAATTGCTAATAATTTTATGCTGAACACGTCTTTATAAATTATAGCTAAGAGTCATCTTGATCACGTCAGTTTTTAAACAAAAAGAACCGTATCATAATCGATCCATTTGACTAAGAGCTACGATGCCACTGACAGACACACAGACAGACAGACACATTAAACTTATAACACCCCTCTTCTTGCAAAGTTCTCTGATTTGACACGTCATACTACAGGCTTTTGTGTTTAGCGCCAAATACTTTGTCTGATAAAATTACTTTTAGTAATTAGTATCTTTGGATTAGATTGACTAAATACTAACCTCTTTTTGCGTTGGGTGGTTGGTGATGACGTAACGTTTCAAAATTATAGTAACCAGAACGTGGATTATCCTACTCTCATTAGTGACTTCCTCTTAAGTCTATGATAATTCGGACCTATATAAAATGCTTAATATTGCTATTTGCTCCTAATTCAACTCACTTAATTTTGGACATTATGAGCTTGAACGATTCTAAAATTTTGTAAGTATTTCGAATGTCATACACTCTGATTTTCAAGGTGTCACTGATTCTGAGATCCTGGATTTGATTTCCGGACGGGTCAGTGAAGAAAACTATTTTTCCTCATTGCCTTAGGTCTGGGTATTTGTGGTACCTTCATTGTCTCTGATTGCATTACACAAGTGCTTTAGCTACTTATTTTAGGTCTGAGTAATTTATGTGATGCTGTCCACATTTATTATTTATTTTATTCACGAGAATATGAACCAAAAACAACATTTTGCCAAAATGCATAACTTCTTGAATTCCAAAAAAATATTTGTAGAATCTTCTCTGCGTTTTCTTCCGTCAAGATTTTAAAAGAAAATATAAGTACTACGAACAAGAAAGCCATAGTACAATGCATATAAACACCAGTTACTATCAGACAGGGGGGAAGGAGAGGGGGGATCACACCATTATGACTCACCTCATAGACAGTTTCGGAGCATTACAGTTACGGAATTTACCAGCTTTTTTGTTGAAATTGAAATGACTTGACTTACAAGGTAGATCTCAAATAACACCGCTGTATAAAATGCAACGCAAAAAAGAATTCTATAGAATATTCATTTGTTTGAATTCGTGTTTATTAAAAAAATGTATAAAGTTTTGATTATAATACCAGCCTATAAATATCGCGCTGCTGGGCACAGGCCTCATCTCATATAGAGAAGGAACGAGCATTGATCACCACGCTGGCTTATTGCGGCTTGGCGATATCAGATTCCAATAGGGATGTTTCCTGGGTATGAAAAGTTAAAATCTATTTAGTCCGTCAGTTATATAATAAAAAAATATTAGACACGTATTTTTTCTTTTATCAAAACAATAAAAAAATACAAAGATACACCGCTTTAAAGTTTCGGAGTGGGGGCTTGTGACGCCACGCCTCGCTAAAAATCGTAGCGAGGTGTGACGTCACGCGTAATTTCCGTTCACTGCATTTTGATAATTTTTTGTTAAAATTCATTAATCTACAAGACGGACATTAAAAAAAAATAGGAAACATGCCTATTGTCGGAATCTAGGTTTCCTTACGATGTTATCCATCACCGATTATCAATGATGTCATAGAATAGTTAAGAAAGTACATATAACTTTGAAAAAGTCACATTGGTACTTGCCTTTAATGGGTTCGAACCTGCAACCTTGTGCACACAAATCCGTTCATTACACCATTAGGCCACCAAGTTTTGATAAGTAGTTATTAATAGTTAAAGCAATATCATAATGATAATATTTAGTCATCAATTAGTAGTAGATGAATTCATTTGTTAACATGCCGAGACCCCTCCGTGCTTTGAAAAGCACGATAATTCCCGACTGATAGTCGGGACTACTTTGATCTTTGACAGTCGTTTATTCATTACAATTCTAAAAACCAGTCTTACTATGGGATACAGTGTAACCCAGTAAAAATGGTTGTGGAAGCAGTCGTTCTCCGTACAAGAAAGTATCCAGACAAATCCGGTAAGACTGGAAGCCTTTTGAGATTTTAAGGCTTTTAAATTTAATATACTTTTATCTTTTATAACTAACAATAAGCGTTGTATGCATACCGAATTCAATAATATTCACACCGCCGCTAATTTAAAATAATAATTTATCAACGCTTTCATATATTTATCGGCGTTAGTTACTATTACTTCAACAAATATTTTCACAAACGTACACAGAGAATAGAGATATAGACTATACTCTTACAATAATAATTATACTACACACTGTGATAACAGTAACAAAATAGGATGACATGCGGGATACGTGTAAAAAGGTTTTATACAATGTTTTAGCTACTTACTTTTTTAATTACATTTTATGAGGGCTACTGCGACCCGAAAATCTGCTAGGTTGTGTTGCACCAGGCGTATCTATCATTCTCCACCAATAATAGATAAGCTAATACCCTGTGATTGGTGGAAATTTACAGACAGCAAGACTAGCGAACTTACCGGCTTTTTGAGTCACGTAGCAATTAAGATGAAAAAATAAAACGCGTTGATGTCTTTTCCACGCAAATTTTTGTTACACGAACAAAATAGTCACTTTCATTTATTATTACATTATAAGAATACAAAAACCACTTAAATGCGTGACTACATCATTCTTTTATATTTTTATGACAAGTGTTAGAAATTATATGCATGAATAGCTAAACATTTTCGTGAACAGTCGAGACGATTTTTACTGTAAGATAAATTCTATGATAATAATATACACGTATATTGTAATTACGTACGTTTATTATAATAATAATTATATTAAACCCCGGCTTGTGAAAGGCTGATCAACACAAAAATTAGTTAATAACCTGTCAAACCTCATGTTAAGCGCTGTGATTGGTTGTTAGTCATTTGTACAACCAAAAACGTTCATGATCATTTGATTTGACAACAGATTAAGTTGATCACCCTTTTAGAAACCGGGGGTATATCTAGTTGAATATATCATCAAGTATATTAAGGTATTATTCCTATTTTTGTATGGAAATGGTCAATGTATAAACTCATAAAGCGCTTGGCGCTCCCGACATTGCGATAGTGTGGACCGGACATTTGGATACTAGTTTTTTAAGCTCATTTTTATTTATTTATTTTTTTTTGTTTACTGTTTTAGTTTTATTTGTTTTTTTATTATTTATCTTTCTCGTTCTGTTGTGTTTTTACTCTGTTTTTACTATTATTACCTATCTTGTGTGTGCGCGTGCGCTTAAATAAATGTTTTTTCTTTCTTTCTTCTTCTCTTTCTATTAAAAAAAATAGAATAATTTTCATAGATTTAGCAGGCATATTATTTTCTAGTATATAAATAATGACGAAAAAGTGTTGCCGAGTAGCTAGTATTAAAGCCTTATGACCTGTCTTCTGTGCAAATAAATGTTTCTTTCTTCCTTTCTTCTTTCTTTATTTGGTTGGGGTGAACCACCGATTGGCCCATTTAGCGAATAGTCTCAAGTTCTATTCCCATAGAAACTATTGTTAAGGTTACGAGTGTGTATTAATTTATACATATATCGACCCCCAGCGTGTCCATTCTCTATAAAGACCGGTAAAGCAGTCAAAGCCTGCACTCAGGCTAACTGCGTAGGACTCTACAAAAAAAAAGTACATTATCTATTCATCCCGTTGTACCACAGACTAATGGAGAATTTCCAACGCCAGATAATTTTAATTTCTGGAATAAAATTGTCTGATAGATTTTGTATGGAAGGACTGTCATAAATTCAAAATTTTTTCTCGGATAAAACTATGTGGCGTTGGAAAAATCCACCCTTAGTAAGTTAGGCATACTGAGTATTAATTTCGTTTAAAATTATATTTTCTAACCACCAGTCCACCAGTCTATTCAGAATTGTAACACAGATCAAAGTCTCGCGTCAGCTTTACTTTTCTTTAAATATCTCCAACTGCATGACTCATAGTTTCCCTGGTTCGGCGGTGTTCACACTGATGGCGATTTAACAGTAAAACCTAGCTATAATATAATGATGTCTGTGTATTAAAATAAGAATAACTGATCGAATGAAATGTTTTGAATGGATTTTTTTAGTTCGATTTTTGTATTTAAAACGATATTATTGTTATGGGCATATTTTGCTTTTTTTACGAGGTACAGAGCATTTTCGGATGGCGTCAATATTTATGCAAATAATAACGTTTTTTAACAGTTCAATATACGCAAAACACCTCATAAAAATCTACTTCCCGCCTAAATTACAACTTATTACTAAAGAAAAGAGTAATTCACAAATATTTTGATCTTAACTCATAGTCATCACGAGGCCAATTTACATCAGGTTCTATTAGATTCCTAAGACCAAAATGGTTAGACAAATCCTATCATAACCCTTGCTGACGCTTAAGGACCCGCATGTTTGAGTGGTGTAACAGCATTCTTCCGTGTCCTTTCTTTGAGGAGGTCAGGATTCATTAATTGAATTTAAAGTTATTTTTTTATTAAATTTATTTAACAAATATCCGCGTAGTGTGCCCTGGTCAGTGATAAAACCATCTAATAAAACTGAATAAAAAAAGCGTTACCATTAGAACTAAAACCTAAACCACCCCTCCTTACATCCAACAGTCACGCCGCGTAACGAAATAATAAAACCTGCGCCGGCGCAGCCACCTTCTCATTCGGCCTAGCGCGAGCGCCGCGCAAACAAACCTTACATTTTTGGTACTAAAAGTGACACTAAATCTTTAAAAACGTTGCGACAAAGTGCCAGTGTGTATATCGTAGAGAGTTTGGCTTGTGACTTAATATTCCAGTTCAGAGGTGATGATTTTTATATTTATTTTAGGTTAAGTGGTACTTTTTGTGGCGTTCGTGTGTGATGATTGTGATTGACAGAAGAATTTTTTAGTATGAAAGTTTTATGAGTATGATATTCTTCGGTTTAATTACATTTTGCATATTTGAATGGTATATATATTTGCATATTTGAATGGTTTTTTTTTTTTTTAATATTTAAATAACGTCTAAACTACTAAAATATCATCTATCAAAGTATCTGATTAATTTAAATAAATATAAACATGATATAATTGACATTTACTTGGTAACTATATTTTCCAACAATTCATAAAAAAATATTTGAATCTACTAATTCTACTAAAATAGCGAGTTCTACTTACTATTAGAAACAATACATAAATATATTTTACATAAATATATTAGAAACTAAAATAAGACCGCGCACATAATATCCCAAAATACATTTATAATAATAGATATTTTATTTTACCTAATCCTATGATATATATCCTTATACAAGTGCGATAGGGATATTATAAATGTTAAAAGACTCAATTGCACTCGAATTAAATTCATATAACATCAAATATAAAGAACTTAAAGAGAATAAAAAAAAACCTGCAAAATTTGGTGCAAACTTTCTATCGATAAAAACACATAACACTACTACTAACACTATTACTAAGAATTAAATCATATGATCTTATGATGACTAAGAATTAAATCTTATGATCAATATTCAACCACAGCAACTCTCTCGTCCATTTAAACAAACATAAATTGCAATCTTAATCTACAAACAAACAAACATTTATATATTTCATCTCGACCGTTGGAAATCGCCATCTTCTCGGTACAACTCTTACTGCCGGTCATTGCCACGCGGAGAAATTGTTTAAGCGGTGTTTACACAGCATAAAATAATATTTATTTACTGGATAATTGTTTTATTACTTGCGGAATGGTCAAGAGAAATTACTAGTCTGCAACTTAAATATATGACGCAATATGATAGCTTTTTGTTTTTTTGTAACCTAGATTTGCTTGCGATTGCATTTGTTTCGAGTTTAGACGTTTTTGCTAAAATCATAAGAATTGAATTACAGTCTATCTAGAAAATATCTATAACCAGTAACTACTGATTTTATCTAGGGTAAAAGCCGGATTCTTGCCTTACTTTTGTAAATTACTTAAAATTTCTCAGTACAAATAACAAGCTATGTACCTACTTTGTTTGCAAATCGGAAAAGTACTTCTGGTTTATTCAACTTTATGAAAGTACTAAACATTATCTATACTAATATTATAAAGCTGAAGAGTTTGTTTGTTTGTTTGAACGCGCTAATCTCAGGAACTACTGGTTCGAATTGAAAAATTTTGTATTGGATAGTCCGCTTATTGAGGAAGGCTATAGGCTATATAAAATCACGCTACGACCAATAGGAGGGGAGCATAAATGAAAAATGTTGCAAAAATGAAAAACAAAGTCGCGGGGGACAGCTAGTCTTTGATATTTCGACAGTATTTGCGATTTTCAGCGACCTTTAAAGTTTGGGACAACTATCCCATACAAAGGATAGTTGCCTAATCCATTATAAATTACGTTTAGGAAAGATGCTAAGCCGAAAAAGAGGACATTTATACTGCAAAAATTATGATCGCATCTTGCCTTCCCATGCAATCGCACTGAGACATGCAACACAGCCAACTTTATGGTATTTGTAGAGTCTTTGGATAAATAAACAAAATAAGCTTGTGATGCATCCGTGAAACTAAAGCAATTACAATCGAGGCAACTATACCCCTGGAGCAACTACCCTGGTTCTACCCTACTATACCCATGGTTTTCGTTCCTCTGTACTTAATGAGTTAAAAATCCTATGATACTATCCTATATTATATCTGATGTAATCCAGGTAATAAACTGTGACTATAAACTATTTGATGGCCAAATTTTATCTAAACTAACATCTATCCTCAAATACTGCCTTTATAATATTAATAGGACAAAGTAATCTATACTAATATTATAAAGCTGAAGAGTTTGTTTGTTTGTTTGTTTGTTTGAACGCGCTAATCTCAGGAACTACTGGTCCGATTTGAAAAAATCTTTTTGTATTGGATAGTCCGTTTATTGAGGAAGGCTATAGGCTATATAACATCACGCTACGACCAATAGGAGCGGAGCATAAATTAAAAATGTTACAAAAATGAAAAATCGTTGAAACTAAAACACGCGAACAAAGTCGCGGGGGACAGCTAGTATTATATAAAATTACTAGCTGTCACCCGCAGCTTCGCCCACGTGGGATTCGGTTATCGCGGGAAAAATTAGCCTATGTCCTTTTTTTGGATCCAAACGTATCCCATACCAAGATACAATTAAATCAGTTCAGCAGTTTAGCCGTAAACGCGTAACAGATAGACAGACAGACAGATTTACTTTGGCATTTATAATATTAGTATGGCCAACTAATTGCCTCCTATATTTTAAATCGCGAGCAAAGATCTTAAATCTTCCAGAAAAGTCCAAGAATTATTTTGCTTCGCTCAACATAACAGTCGAATACTGTGCGCGAAAAAGATACTTAATTACGTCTTGTGCATGAATTTAATTTAACTTTTATATGTTTACGTACCCACGAAAATTTAAGATAAAAAGATCTAATATTATGTATAATAGTTTCAGAATTTAGTTACCCAACATAATATTCTTTTTATGTTTTATTTTTGTTATTTTGACAACATGGCATTTCAAATTATGTTAATTTTATGTCTTCAGGAATTTTATATTACACGGACATGATATTAATTTTAAACATTATCTTTACTAATACATAGTTTGAAAATTCTGTGTCTTCAAAAAGGCTTTTTTAATAATTTACTAAATTACGTATATATTGTCTGTGGTCTCTACAATTCAAATTACAAATATATATGCAAAATATGTGTATTTTTTAAATTAAGTATAATATATGGTCGCAAAAGATAACAATCACTGAAATGGGGTAAAAGCCTTATGATTTTTTTCAAATAGATAAATAAAAAATATTATTCCCGTATTTTTTCTTTTTATACGTTACCAAGTTCTCACTACAATTTATCGATTTGAAATGTCTCTTGACATCATGCGTTCGTAGATTTTGTGCGAAAACGTGACGTCACTAGTCTTCGCCCCTAAATTTTGATTTCCGTTATGTACTTACTTGTTTCTTATTTTTAAAAAGCGAAACTTATGTGTATTTTTTTATTATCTAAATGATATAAATTTGGTTGATTTATACCCAGTCATCAACTCTATTCGCCAGTATTTTTACAGCTACAGTATCTATACCTATAATATTTTTTAACAGACATTTCTAAGGATATATATTTTGAAAGCTCTTTTCACTGCTTTTATAAAACACTAACTATCACATTACATGATATATGTAAAGTGACAGGATCCTCTCTTGAAGTATTTGAGATAATCAACCGTTCTCACAGAATATATACACGTAGCCATAACAGCAAAGAGAACGCATAAGATATCAATTTCTTTCTCAAACAGTTATAATAATACATGTGTAGTGATTGCACGGTTAGCCGAGTGGTATACCACCACGCTAAATATGCTTTAATATGCTGCGGGTTCGATCCCCGCATGGGACAAGCATTTATGGATCACACAAATGCTTGTTCTAAGTCTGGGTGTTCTTTGTGCATGTGATTTGATTTTTTGTGACACATGGATTAAATTACTTAGAGCAGAAGTCGTTTTTAGCTTTCCATACCTTAAAACGTAAAAAATGGAACTCTTATAAGATCACTCTCTTGTCCGTCTGCCCGTGTGTCACCACTGATTTTCTCAGGAACGGGTGGACCTATCAAGTTGAAAAAAAAGCAAAACTGATAAACATACTAATATATTTCCAAATACATAAATATTATAGATAAATTACACCCAGACACAGAACAAATGATCATGCTCATCACACAAAGTTTTGTCCTGCATGGGAATCGAACCCACGATGTGTGGCTCAATAATCAGGGTCACTAACCACTAGACCAACGGCACAGCGCCTAAGAGTTAACTCACACTTAACGAATGATCAAATTTCAAGTACTTAGGTTTATTAAAAGTTAGTAAATCTTAGATCAGACATTTTTAAATCATATTGTAAGGACATTTTTGAATTAACTTGAGTTAATATTTACTATGAACTTTTCGGCAAACTGTTTTATGATCTAAGCAAACGTTAAATATTTACAAGACTTGTCTATGACTTTTGGGTTTACCCAAGACGGTATAAGATCAAATAAGAAGTACCACAAAAAGTTGTAATAATTGGCAATTTTCTTTTGAAATTGCGGGGCTATAATAAGTGTCTGAGATGCATCATAGCCTTTTTGGTCTAGTGATCATGAATACTTAGGGATTGTTATAGTCAGATTATTGAAGTTTTGACTTTGAGAGTCCTAAGAACAATCTTTAAAACCGGCTAAGTGCGAGTCGGACTCGCGCAGCGGGTTCCGTACCATAGTAAAAGATTTCTACACTTTATTTTATTATTATTTATTGTTATAGCGAAAAAAAAATAACACAGTGTGCTAATTTTAACTCTCAAGCAATAGCTAGAGAGTTAATAAATTTAACAGTAATAACTGTTCATGAGATTCAGCCCGCTTACAGACAGACCGACGTTCCGTCGGACGGACAGACAGCGGCAGCTTAGTAATGGGGTCGTTGGCCCTCAGGCTGGGGAACTCTAAAAGAAGAGACACTATTTCTGTAACCTATTCAGAACGAATACTGCATAATAATGTTAAGTTTTGATGACTTTGTATAATAACTTTCATGAGGAGTATTCCATATTTATTTAAAACAAAACGGTTTACCCACGTATATTCTCGGGATCGCCCGAACAGTTCGACTCGCGACATAATATATTGAGTCTGAAACTAGTCGGGCGATCCCGAAAATATACGTGAGTAAACCGTTTTGTTTTAAATAAATAGTTTTGATGACATTAAAAATCAATGGCATAAAAAAAACAATTTAAAATAAAAGTCAATAATAAACTAAAACATCAGATATCTTACTGTAAGTAAAAGTAACAAATAAAAAAAAGATTTTAAAAGCAGGTACAATGTACAGTTTCCCAAACAAAAAGACCTAAAACTCATCCACTTCACATCCAAAAAAATAATAGCCAAGAAAAATTCAAAAAAGATTTAAATTACATTGCCGTCAGCATAAAAAGTCTATCGCCACTTAAAATAAAAAAGTTTGCACCCAGCCATTATCATAACAAAATCCATCGCGCTTACAAAAGAAAGAATACAAAACGAATGGAGCGGAACGCACGTGACTTCCTCTGCTTCCTCACATCTAAGCATTGTAGATGCCAATATACAGCTATAGGGCTACCAACTAAATGTAATATAGATGTTGACTAGGTACAAAAAATAAAAATCTATTTAAATCCGTAAATTATATAAAAAAAAAGATTAGACACTTTTTACTTTTTAAAAATAACTAAAAATAATTATAGCGATTTAAAGTTCAGGAGTGGGGGCTAATATAGTGACGCCATGCGACATTTCTATTCAATGTATCGTTGTAAGTTTTTAGCTAGGTAAAAAAATAAAAAATACGTGTCTAATATTTTTGACTAATCTGCCAAAATGACGTTAAAACAAATTTAGTAATCGTCCCTATTGTGGAAAAATCATTATTTTTTTGTTTGCTTGCAAATTTGGATGCAATTGAAAAAGTAAATCATTATCAGTTTCTTTGTTTAATTTTTGATACCAATCCTATTTATAACCGATATAGAGATGATAGTTTTTATTTTTACAACGACCAAAAACTCACCCTGTATGTTCCGCAAAAATACTTTATAAACCTCCTAATAAAATAAGATGTTTTGTACTTTACAATTTATTTTTCGTTATTCTGATTTAAAGCAACAAAACTTGTTCTTGATACTGACAACTTTGCCCAAGCTCAAACTAACTCGTAAGCTGATTAAACGGTAATGAATATCCTATCAAAACAATCATCCAATTATCACACACAAACCACCACCGATTAAAATAAATAATCAATTTACAAAAAACTTAACTCAGGTAGCAACCCTACTACACACTTCAGTAACTTGTGCTGCTAACGGTACTCAACAACACCGTTAGTGATAGATGCAATTATTTGGAAAGTAGAAGAGATCGGTGGAAAAAATCCTTTCAAAGGCATAGCGGTGGTTTATACGTGATGTTTACTGAGTTATTATATTTTATTTTGATTATGGTACCTCAGAAAAAAGGAATAAGGTTTTAAATTATAACCATAGGTATTTATGTTCAATCCAAGTACTTGAATAGTAAAAAACTGTTCTGAGAAAACTATCTGATTGTACATTTGCAGCATCTAAAAAATTAAGAACATACCTAGTTAAATTACATTGAATAAATTATGATTAATCCTTTTACAAGATCTTATGACTTATTCAGGGGTAGGAAAAAAGTTCGGTCTAGAGGTTCACGTTTTAGTTCAAGGACGTTGAACCTGTAAATAGTTGGTAATAGCTATTGTTTGAGAATTAGAGTTTTCTTTCTGAAAGTTAAAATAATCATAATATATACAGCATAGTTGGTAGGTACATTTTTTAGTTAATAAAACAAACGAAGGATCAGTAATAGGTATAACCTAATCCAAAAGCTAATCATATCAAATTCAGTAACCGTCTTTATGACTCTTTCAATTCGGCATCGTTTCAGAAGATTTTTATTAATCGGTTTTAAAAACCTTCACGCAGTTACCATTAACTCTTAAAGCAGTAGGTACTGTTGCCTTCGTGTAAGCGAGACCCTGCTACGTGCAGTATAGTGCACCGTCTCGCTTCCACAACGGCAACAGTAACAGCCGGTTCACACTAGTCGTAAGTCGCATACGACTAAAAGTCGAATGCTCTGGTCACCATACACCTTATATGGAGCTGTTCACATTGGATGAGACGCGATTTACATTTACATCAGACTTTCGACTTTTAGTCATATGCGACTTACGACTAGTGTGAACGGGCTGTTATTCATGGTACTGGCCGTACAGGTAATACTGGCACCTACTGATCCGATGACAGTTGTTTGGATATGTGTATAATATGGCTATTGCCTTAAAGAAATAAAATTCATTAGCATTACCATTGAAGTAAATGGTTACTTCAATAGCAATGCTAATGAAGTAATTGGTTACTTCAATGGTAAATGGTAAAAGAATAACTTTACCATTTTAGTTTCTTTGTTACTTATTCGGTTTACTTTTTTTAATATTCAATAGTGTGTGCTAACTCTGGCGTTGATCATAAAGCATTGCAATATCATGCCAGTAGTTAATTCATCTTGTATTATGTCAGTGTATCCTTACGCAAGAGTTACAGTAAGTACTCGTATTTAAAGAGCGTATCGTTTCATAATTTGAACAATCGTAATAAGGTTCGAGGAAGGAGTCATGAGTCATTAATAATCAATTATTCAGAAGCCATAATGCTAACGTAAGAAAGCCATTGAAACATTTTTTCGCTGGCATTCACAAATACAGTATGTAAGTAGTACCATGGTAGTACCTACTAAAAGAAAAACACATGAAAAGTTGCATTTGAAATTTAAATATAACGCCATCTGCCTTGTTTTATATGAACTACAACAGCTATCGTTCCATGGTGTTCGTAGTAGTACGTCGTTTGATCACGAGATGGCGCTGTTACGTAATAAGCTCTACGATCAATTTGCGCTTCTTAAACTTTAATTGGGTTGCATGACTGCATGCATGGTTATAAGCAATAACAAAGAAGAAACAGACCGGCACATCGTGACCACACGAGAGAGGGCATTGCTCAACCAAACGGTGAAAGTTGTTAAAAACTCATTAAATTGCTTTTTTCGTTACATGAAAACCGTTACGGTACATAAAACGCGGTTACATTAACAAAACAGTTTTTTAAAGTAAAAGTTATGTTTTATTTTCACGAAAACGAGTTTAGAAACTTTTATGATACGGTGGTGATTTTTAACTGATTGTCAGCTTTCTATTTTAAATCTACTTTTTAGACTGCGGTTTCTAATTTTCATTTTAAATAAAATGAGCTCGAAAAACAAAAAATAATCACTTGTAACCTGAACACTGAAACTTGACAACTACCAAAGTCACAACGCTACATGTTTCGGGTTCGATCCGCACATAGGAACCATAGGTATATTATGTGGTACAAACCAAACGTAGGTATTACGTGTGATCAAAAAACGTTATTTTCTAAGTCAAGGTTTTCGTCGTTCATATTACTTCAAAGTTTGTCAAAAAACTGGATTACAGGGATTGAATTGTGAATTAAATAATCCGGGAGCCGTTCTCTAAGAAGACAGACTGTTAAATAACTAACTTCATAGTAACATTATTATTACGACATAAAAATGCAACTCAAATAAAACAAAGTAAGCCACAATGAAGGGTAGAGTCGACCTTCAGTTGCTGCATGTCAAAACCTTAGTACTTAGACCTTGTATGACAAAGTAACGAGACGGATGGCTATGTGTATACTGACCAATAGTAGCTTATTGTATTGTGTAAGAGTCGATGACCTCAAGCAGGTATAAACTGCAGTAAGGCACAATATTAAATAGAGCATAATATTTAGTATTCAAGTAGATACCTGTTTCTGGGACACAGACACTTAATTGGATTAGATCAAAACATTTGCCTGAATGAATAAAAACCGTTTGAAGATATACTTAAAACAAATTATACAGATTCTGGAAATTATTGACCTCCAAAAATAAGTCAAGCAAAAACACTCCTCGCAAAAAACAAATGCAAGTCGGAATATGCGGGTTTACACTATCCTGAATTTAGGAAGGGATAATCGCATTCAGTGCTAGACGCCAACAAATCAAATGCTTTGGTACTAAGGCTTTCTAATTGATTTGATTAGGATGAAATTAAGGATAGTGTAATAAGCGCATAATACATTAAACAAAATTATTCTAGAGATGTAAAATTGAAACAAAAATCTAACCTTTTTAACTAAACAATAATTTCCATTATTTCACAGGACCAGTCGAAGCAGCCAAGATGACCCTGGAACAGCCAGCTGGTGAGATGTGGCAGAAGATCCGCGAGGAGCTGAATGAGAAGGCGGACACCAAGGACGCCGACCTCGCGCACATCAAGGAGTGGCTCAAAAAGGAGCCGCATCTACCTGATGAATTTGGTAAATCAATCAATCAACTTAGCCAACACTTCAAGTTCCACCATACACCATTCCACCAGCACATTGCCCTTAGCATCCTTGTTTGAGGGTATAATAAATAAGGTAGTTAATTTTAAATTTACAAATTTTAGGAATAGAAAACGTAATAAAAAAAAATTCGATGAAATCAGATAAGTGGGACTTATATGGTAATCACCATGTAGTAGTCTGTAGTAGCAACCATTCGACTGCTAGCATCTCAAAACCATGCTATGCCTTAAGTGGTAACCAAAAGTTCTTACACGGACTCCCCTATCAGAGCATTTAGCTACCCCTTAGGGAATGCTTGGCATTGTACTCGCTCGGGTAAGGAGGTACGTAGAAAAAAAAATATCACGCATTGCTTTTTCTAGTAAGTATGAAGCAAGAACATAAAAAGAGGATTGAGAGAGAGAAATGTATTTATATTTTAAACCAACTTATACTTACCTCTTTTCCACCAGATGACCAGCGTATCATGACCTTCCTCCGCGGCTGCAAGTTCTCCCTGGAGAAGACCAAGCGCAAGCTGGATATGTACTTCACCATGCGCGCTGCCGTCCCAGAATTCTTTAATGATAGGGATGTCACTCGTCCAGAACTGCAGGAGATCCTGAATATGGTGTAAGTTTTAATTTAATAGCTACTTATTTGATAAAATCTTTGAGTTTATGGATGAGTGAGTTGCTGAAGTAGCTTCCATACCAACTGCTACTGCACAACTTGCTGTGAGTTTGTCATGGAGTCCTTAGTACACATACTTGCCTTGCCTTGCCTTGTCTTGGTGTATAATCATTTAAAAAACTCAGAGCTAATTTTCAAAGGATTAAAAACGGAAAATATAAATATGTTTTTATGTTCTTTGCCAGGGCTTGAGTCCTATTGAATCTAGAAAAATATTTTTAAAATTACAACCTTAGTTAGGTCGGTTAGGTCGTATTTACCCAATTTAATCTTTACTTATTCGTGTATATATTTAACACTTACTTTTAGCGTATCGAACAATGACCTATTAGTCACAGACTTGCACGGTTATTTCGTACAACTAACATTATTAAACACAGGTTTAAATCCTTAACTTCCTACATAAATTACCATTTCTAAAACGTCATGTTTATCATGAGGTTTTTTGCGTAATTAGAATTGCTTAAATGTACCGCAAATTATATTCTGCACTATCAATATAAAATTTCATAACGCACTGGGCAAAATAACGGCAGCAGTCCAGACGTTCAAGATAACTACTACAAAAGCCATAGCTTTAGAATTATTTAGATACTAGCTGTCCCCCGCGACTTTGTCCGCGTGTTTTAGTTTCAACGGTTTTTCATTTTTGCAACACTTTTCATTTATGCTCTGCTCCTATTGGTCGTAGCGTGATGTTATATAGCCTATAGCCTTCCTCAATAAACGGACTATCCAATACAAAAAGAATTTTTTAATTCGAACCAGTAGTTCCTGAGATTAGCGCGTTCAAACAAACAAATAAACAAACAAACAAACAAACAAACAAACTCTTCAGCTTTATAATATTTTGACACAAGGACTAATGGAAGTTGGTAAAAAATCATATTCACAAAAAAAAAACATCTGTCAAAGCAAATTTTGAACAGTTCGAGAGTATCTATTAAACATAACCGATTTTTTGCCATCGCACGTACAGTTGGGTAAAAAAATTGCATATTTAGAGGTGCTGCCCACATACCCAGTGCGTAAACTCATCATGTAATAAAACAGAATCAACGTAAATATTAAGTAAATGGTTCTTCTTAATGTGTGGAAAAAACCTGCAACAATGAACTGAGACTTTATAATTATGACCCGCAACATAAAATTATAATTCTTTCTCATGTTTTTGTGTGTCCAGGCTTGTAATAAAATAATTACTTAACCTCATTTGCGTATTTTAATCTGTTCGTTTATATGTCTTGATGGCCTAGAGGTTCATCGAACGGATTTCTATGCACAAGGTTGCAGGTTCAAACCTACTATGGGCAAATACCAATGTGACTTTGACTAAGTTATAAGTACTTTCTTAATTATTCTAAGACACCAATGGCAAACGGTAAAAGAACACATCGTGAGGAAACCTGGATTCCAAAACTTGGAATCTGAAATCGCCAATCCGCAATGAGCAAGCGTGGTGATCAATGCTCGTGCCTTCTCTACATAAGAAGAGGCCTGTGCCCAGCAGTGGGACATTTATAGGCTGGTATTATTATTATAACTGTAGTTTGTTTTTTCGTGGTGAAATGTCAGACTTCCACCGACTAAAAACGCCCCGGTCCCGTCTCTGCCCTTGGCCGGAGTCGTGAGATCGCAAGCGCATTCTCTGCTCGACTCCGGAAGATTATAATTCTACCTAAACCAATATATTAATAGCGGCCAGAGACAGCATGAGATTTAACGGTGACTTATAAAGGAGTTTGATTATTCGTTCATTGGATAACAAATTTTGTGAATGCGAAATTTATAAGTGAGATCAACGATGCGTGTGAAAACAAATGCAAAGTTTCGCTGTTTATGTAATTGCTTAGCAAATTACTATGTTTCGTTTTGACGGCAGTTAGTAATTAGTTCAACTATCGAGGAATTTAATAGTTAAGATCTGTAGTTAAAGCGTAGGTATAAGGTTGGGATTTCAAACCATATCAGATCTCAATGGTCTCTCTTCGATGTCCGTTATCCTGTGTTTGCCACAAATCTCCTCAGAGTAAATCATTTATAGGATGGGATTACAAATTACACAACTGACCACTGTCCCCATGACAGTGGCCAAACTTGCTTCATAACATGCCAAAAATATTAATATAAACAATATAGACTGTATCGTTTACTTTCAGTCAAATGCCACCCCTGCCAGGCCTGACTCCAGAAGGAAGACGTGTCATCATTATGAGAGGTGAGGACCGATTCATTAATTCTTGTTACTGTTATCCGAACGAAGTTCAGAGTGCAATAAACAGTCATGATAATACTTTGGTTGACTACTAATCCATATAGGCCTCTCCTAAGTTGCGAAGAACGGCCCCCCTAGACAACTGGCATTTCGACAAGCGTTGGCGATGATAGAAATCGCTTAAATGACATTAAATGTATAGAAATGACATTTCGTTTCGATAAGTCACGTGACTTGGACTTGTCACTTCCATTATATTGAGCGATTCTATCAGCGTTAACGCTTGTCGAAATACAACTTGTCTAGGGACCCGGGTGTTATACCCGGTCTTCCGCTGTCCTCATTCAGTGTAACCTAACTTTAACCTTTGTCAGAACCTCCATAATCGCGAATTCCCAGTGTTGCGCAGTATTAGAATAAAATTTACTTCTGACAGGTTATGTAAAAAACTGTTAAATATTTAAAATTATTTCTCAGATAAAACTATCAGGCGTTGAAATAATCTGCTCTTAATTTCTTAAGTTGAACCAAGCTTATTTTACTTCTATTATTATTGTTTCTTTACTCAAAACACAAGTACTATAATTATGTGTAATGAAACACTACCTACTGTTCGTTTAATATAGGTAGTAAAACTCTTTATGAGATAATCAATTCTTTTGAACTTCTTAACGTGTCTAGCGCAACATGTGCATGTGCATGTGGTCACTTTGTCTCTTTATGCTCAAGCCAATTTCAATCGTCAAAATATTATTTACAATATTATCAACATAAAATATTAAAAAACTGACTGAAACTGCCTACTGACTATCCTGTATTTATATATAAAGGTCAAAGACTACATATTTCAAATTTTTAAAGCGTAGTGGTAAATAGGTAGCTTTTTGGGTACTCAAATTACTATTTAAAAAGTTTCGTCGGCTTTTAGTCTTACCAGATTCGGCTAAAGATTTAATCATTAATTTTTATCCACCCATTGGGGGTTACTGCAGGTTTATTTGCTATAGCGGTTGTCAACTTAAGCGATAATGACTTTACAAAAAACACTGAAAACCCAAATAACGTCTCTTCTAGAGTCGATCACTAACTAGATCTACTACCATGATAAATTTGCGTTTTTAGCGTTATTTACATTTATTGAACATCACTTAGGTCTCCTTATGGCTTAAGACTTCGTGTAATTATTTACTTGTCTTTGCCTTATAGGTATGGATAAAGAAGCCCAGACTCCCAATGTGGCGGATGCCTTCAAATTAGCTCTCATGCTGGGTGACGTTAGACTGGCAGAGGAGAAGGAGGGAGTTGCTGGAGACGTGTATGTTTTAGACGCTTCCGTGGCCACGCCGACACACTTCGCTAAATTCACACCTACCCTCGTCAAGAAATTCTTGGTCTGCGTACAGGTAAATCTTTTGTCAATCTCTACATAGTATAAAACACAGTCACACCCGCTGTTTGGTCGCTTACATCTTATAAAATACGCCACGGATTTTAATAATTAGTGTTTTGCTTTTCTTAAGGCCAGAGGGAAAAAAATGTAGGTATATTTATTTTTTTATGCTATTATTATTTTTATGCTATTTTGAAGACTGAGAAACAAAAGACCTTAAAAACTTGCCACGTGTAAGACGAAACAAGTGCTTTAATTACTTAAAATTATAATACATATTTAATTAATATTAAACTTAATCGTTGTGTAAAATCGCTAATAAAAACTTCCTAGTGGGAAAACTATGCAAAGAACTAATTAAGTAAGTCCAAAATTAGTTGCACTGAAACTATAATTGTCTTAGACGATAATTAAACCGGTCTGTACTTGTTCCAAAAATATTTAAACAAAACAATTTAAAGAAGTTTTCGGCACCATAATAAGACCCGTTTTTTTTTTTCGAGTGATAATAATTTTGCCTTTGCTTATTTTCCACAGGAAGCCTACCCCGTAAAATTGAAGGAGGTGCACGTCATCAACGTCTCACCTCTTGTTGACAAGATCGTTAACTTCGTCAAACCATTCATTAAGGACAAGATCAAAGAAAGGGTAAGGGTTTTTTACAAACAAATTTAACATTATACATTAATAACATTGGGTACTTGCGTTTATATGTTTCCATTGAAAAAATACTTGAAAACAAATATTTGATTCATTATGTTTGCGTCAACATCATATCTTAAAAGGCTTTTCAAGGTGTCGACAGCTCTGAGATCCCGGGTTCGATCCCCGGTCAGGTCAATGTAGAAAACCACTTTTCTATATTGTCTCGGGTCTGGATGTTTGTGGTACCTTCGTTGTCTCTGAATTCCATAACACAAGTGCTTTAGCTACTTACTTTGGGTTCAGAGCAATGTATGTGATGTTGTCCACCTTTAATTATTTTTATTTATTTAAAATATACAATTATGCATGCATTTTCTCATTATTTAATCTATTTTTTTTCTTTAGATCTTCCTCCACACTGACACAAATGACCTCTACAAATACGTTCCCAAGGACATGCTACCGGCTGAATATGGTGGCAACGCTGGACCCATGAACGACCTTCACAGTATGTATTCATGCTAGGATAAAATATGGGCCAAAGTCCAAACAAATACCAACTTAGAAATTCAAGAGCTCTAAGAAAAATTAATCTTTTTTTATTTTTTTAAAAAACGACTCCAGAGATGATTTTTTTTATGGGAAAATAAAAATAGCCAGTGACTCAGGAGTTTTAGAATCATTCAAATCTCAATATCACATACTAAAAGAACAACTAGAATTAGAACATTTTGGACTAAACGGTATCTACATCATTTATTATTTTCTTCCATAGATTCGTGGGTCAAGAAGCTAGAAGAATACAAAGACTGGTTCGCGGAACAAGAGAACCTGAAAGCCAACGAGGCGCTCAGGCCTGGAAAGCCGACCAACTACGACGAGCTCTTCGGAATCGACGGCTCCTTCCGCCAGCTCGTGATAGACTAAACTCTTCCAAATAATACTCCATCAAGTTAAAAAGTCGTGGTTAATAGATAAATGTACTTTAGAAATAATCTTTTCAACTTGATCGGGTAGCGCCTTCATCTATCGCTTATTTCAGTTACCATTTTAATTTTTTAGGTTATTTGACATTGTAATTATTTTTTGCGGATGCCCACTGAACGACTAGTGCAATTTTTGGACCTATTTCAATAGAAGTATGATTTGAAATTGTTGAATTAAATTCAGTGAGCATTCTCAAAAGGTAAGTTATATGTTTGTCAACCAAAGTATTGCTCAATTTGTCGTATCTTTGTTATTACGTGTATGTAACGTGTTTATTGTTAGGCATTTGATTAAATGAGTATTTTTCTTTTTAAATGTTGTTTGGATTTTAGGGTTCCATACTCAAAGACCAACGAGACCTTATTATGTCTGTCAGCGAGCTGTATGTCATGACCCGTAATAGGTAGACTGTTTAAATTTTCAGTGTGTATTTATGTTGCCACTATAGCGAACAAATAACAAAAATAAATAAAAAATAAGGGTACTCTATAAAATCGCAGGACCTACAGAACCCTTAACGCGCGAGTCCGACTCACACTTGACCGGTTTTTTATTTTCCCTTCCTCATCTTGCTATCCCATTGTACAGCTGATATAAGAGATGATGAATAGTTCATTTCTACATATGCCAAAATAGTATTTTTAATCCAAGTCTACCCGAACCGTGACCCCTAAAAAGTAAACCGTGATAAATCCAGCCAAAATAGTTTTATTACAATATCTTGCTATAAAATACTATCTGACAAAAGTATCCGATAATATATTACAATGCAAGATTAGATTGATATCAACTCGATAAGAAATGTATAGATAGGTACTCCATACTTTCATTTGAATATGAGTACATATGTACTTTGATGATCACTAGGTTGATTACGATGGTAAACTGGTGATAATATAAAGTCCCACGGTGCGTGAAATCGCGGATCACCCCGAACCACGCACCGTGAGAAGGGGCTCGTTCGTGATAGCGCAGATGCAACCGAGCCCATCCGTCACAATCCACCACGAGGCAAATTATACCTTAAGTCGGTTAAAAATAGGTTTGATTTTCAAGAATCACATGGCCAGGGCGCACCGTAGGAGAGCCTCGGTGTGAGTGTGGTCGTCGCCCGTGCAGGATGATGAGGTGGAAGCCGGCTTAATATAGATTCGGTTTATGGACAGCTCAACTGCTATCCATAGTCGCGTGATACGTTCCGGTCTATTTGGCGAAGCTATAGGATGGACGCAATCTAGGTTACTTTAGCAGTCCAGTTGCACTGTTCTATTGAACCAAGACGGGTGATGTGGATGCGTTATACTTAGGGCGTTCACATATGATAAGTTCTACTTAATCGAGCGAGACTAATATGAAATTGTATTCAACACTCGAATAATTGCCGCAAGTGGGAAACAGTGGTTAGAAACCTCTTACTTATTATTAGGTTCAATAAGAGTTTTCCTATAGATAATGTTGTATATTTCAATCTGAGGCTTACAACATTTTTTTATCCTTATGTCCTTTTGACATGACCGATTTTACAGTCTTAATCTGAGTAAGGTAATTAGATAGAGTCTGAAATGGAAAGAACTGTCATGGCGAAAAAAGGAACTAACATTATTATAACATTATAATCATTCTATAAAAAAAATATTAAAAAAACAATATATTCCAACATATTTTTTTAAACATCCAGATGTTACAACGCACTATAATGAAGCAACAGTGTTTTTAAATAATAAATACGGTAATTAAAGACAGCAGCGCCCTCAGCACCAAGACGATTCTCTTTTCGCACATACTTACTCTATTAAACTTTTTATTTTTGCGTTGTCAAGCCGTGCGTGCCTCCAGGGTCATCATGGATAGCAATAACGATAGCAATATTCGCTAACTTTAAAATGTAAATAATCTTATCCTTAGTTTCTTTTTGTTTATCAAAGTTCCCACGCTTATATCCTGAAACAAGTTTTAGATACTTATCACGGTCAGTTAAATAATTATACATTTCGACTGTTGTTTCATAATTTGGTTTTTTAATTTATTTCCCTCAAATTTTGTTACTTTTTTGCAGATAGTGGTGAGTAATGTCTTATGTTATATAACATTTTCATCTTGTACACTCAGGTTCAAAACTGATTCTCTATTATAGCAGAATCTAAATCAAAAGTTAACAAACGAGTTACCACCAATACTTTTAACTTCGAGTCACAGTGATACAAAATGGAACCCACAACGAAGTGACCCATAAGAAATAAATAAAAGAACATTAAGCTCTGATAAGAATTTTTATAATAATCATTAATTTATTATAACAATTCCCATTTCAAATAACATTTATACATTTAACATTTTGATGCTTGTTAGCCATTACTTAATAATTTTGCTTGGTATTTACATTTATTGTTATACGTTTTAATTTTAATATAGCTTATTTTAAGTTAAGTTTTTGTTAATGTGAATGTTGTAATAACATATAAACCTACAAGTTGCAAACTTATATTTTTGTAAACCATTTATAAAACCCTATATTTTGATAAGGTACTCGACAAGTTTTGTTTTTTTTTTTTATTAAATCCTTACAAATACATCGCAAAAATTTACAAAACATGGTTTTTTGACGATTCTAAAGATATCTTGACTGTTGAAATCCATCCAGCCTTTTAGGAGATACGAGGTAATAAAGAAACATAGAAATAAAGAATCATACATACAAGATACCCGCGCAAAACATAACCCTTTCTTGGCAGTCGGGTAATAAGACTAGGAATAACAGTTGAAAACAGTTTATTAATCTCTGGGTTTCAGTGATAGGTAAATTTATTGTCACCATGCCTCAAGGCCAATAGTATTCCACGTTGTTAGCCTTGGTGATATCTCCCTTATGATTGCGTGTCTTCGCCACACCCTGTGCTGAATTCATTAATGCTTGTCTGGTCAATCTCTGCACCACTACATAACCCAGATACCTTATGCTGACATAAAGAAGAAAAATAATACCACATCAATACGGATTATTTTCAAGGGCTGTCAAATATTACCACATCCAAATGCCGACGAACGAACGAAAAAATTACATCACCTCATTTATTACTCGTAATAGTAATCAGTGGTAAATTTCGACATTATCACAAAGAATCAAATTAAAAACTCATTTATTCCAACTAGGATACCAAAGTAGCACTTTAATAATGCAAATACAATGGACAGCGCCCTGATTCGCCCACCCTTCACCGCTTCCTAAGTGCTCTGGCTGTGGAGAAGAAACGGCGCTACTCCCCAGCAGCATGCTGTCATTCCGTTTACAATAATAACAAGTGTTTGAGATGTACATTGTACAATAAAGACACCTTTATTGTACAATGTACATCTCAAACCTTTATTATTTAGTGTACACCTTTATTGTAACGACGGTAAAGTTGTTTTTTGTCACTTGTTTTAACCAGTAGAAGTAGATATTGATATCAATATGATCCGCTATATCGAAACATTTGAACTTTATTCATGTTTTAACGCTTTGTAAAGTCTCACATTTTATAGTTTTATAGACACTTGCCCAACGTTTTAATAACCCTCTTTTTTTGGCTTCGCCGCAGTCGGCTAAAAAATTACACACGGATGTGACTTTATTATCAAGGTGTTTATTTTTTTTTTCATCAATTAAGTGTTTTATCATTAGGTACATTGTGGTCTGTTGTAATAAATATATTACAAAACAATTATAACAAGATACTTGAAGTTAATTATTTAAAATGGATAGGTGCTTACCTAATAAGGTTTGTTAAAAAATGTTTAAAACCCCTGAATACCGTAACACGTTCTTAAATCTCTACATATCGCTAATTTACACCTTTAAGTGACAGAGAAAGCATGACAATTCGATTTAAAACTATTTGATGCCTCAGTATCTGGCCATAAGCCACACTTTTTCTTGATTATTTATAATCCTATTTATTTTAGTATCGCTTAGAGAAAAAATAACTAAACCAAAGAGTGTACATATCGAGTATGAACTGTAAAATCGTAAAATTTATATTAAAAGAGAGCGCGCCGTTTTATTACAATTATCTCAAAACCTAATATTGCCCTAATAATATCGGAACCAACGATATTTTCGCATGAACGTCTGTCGTTGCACGAAAAATCTTAAAGCTAAAAATTTGCTTACGCTTGGCACAAGGGGCTACTATCGATGCGCGTACTCTATGCATATCTGTGTTTACTCTAAGGTATCGTAATATGTAAATAAGGAACCCGAACTTTTTAGTAATTGTTATTAATTTTGTATTTCTTATTATTTTATGCGTCGCATTTGGCGCGAAAAAACGTTTTCTTTCTTTCTTTTAAATTGCTTTTTATAATCAGCCAGTTAGCTAGCCATTTAAATGTTTGAGGATAGAAGTATTATATGAGCTAAACCTAAAAAAAATATGATTATTCCTTAACTTTATTGAGGACCAAACACTACCGTAATTCCCGTCAACCGCGGTCCGCAGTAAAAAAATAGTCCAAGTATTAACTTATTTTTTTTATCTTTATAAACTACGTCAGTCCATTGCAACAATTATTACAGTTACGTCACTATCGATTATATACAGTAACAAAACCTATTCTGTGTGAAAAGAGTTTTGCAATGTCTTCACGGGCCACGGCTACTACAAATATTGAAAGGTATTAGATTGATTAACTTTGATATTTTTACGCCTTCAATATTGAATTGTTACCATGAGAGTATTTGAAGTATAAGTAGTGTTACGAATTGGGAATTTTCTTATTTACATTTTTTTAAGGTGATCCTAAGAAATTAAGTTTATTTTTAAATTGGGATTTCTGATAAAATTGTTTCTTTAAACTCATTTGAATTCACAAATTTTCAAAGAGATTTTACAGAGAGTGATTGTGCAGAAGGTTTTAGGTTAGTTTAAATTAACGGATAGCCGAATGGTATAGGTCACCACGCCAATTCCCGTGTGTGCGACGTGCCGCGGGTTTGATTCCCGCATGGGACAAGCATTTGTGTGATCCACAAATGCTTGTTTCAAGTCTGGGTGTTCTTTGTGCATGTGATTTGAATGTTTGTAAATCCCCCAGCGACACAAGGATTAAATTCCTTAGTGCGAGAGTCGTTTTTGTTTTATAAAGCAATAAAAAAAAACAACAATAATAAAACAATTTAATTTCAGTGTATTTTTTTTAACGATTTTTTTAATTCATCATAATGCTAAAAGCATTTATCATCTCGTTGGGCATCGGCCTCTCTTTTTAAGTGCCGTTCCCTGAGTTCCCTCTGGTCCATTGCCAAACTCATCCAAGACAGACTTCAAACCTTTATTATGTGCTATCATTAAATATTATTACTTTCATTTATTTTAAGACGATTTGGCATTAAATAAATTATCTCTTATTTTCCTTATTAAAATCTCAGCTTTAATTATCCCTTCTCAAGACCGTGGATGTGATCTTGCCTAAGTTTCTCGATAAACAAACTCACTATCATTGTCAATCGGGCCTTCAGAGCATGCGCACGCGTTAACGTTAAAAATCAGTGCTTACTTTATATTTAAAGGAACTAAACTACGTGAGTATTTATTTTTATCTTTATCTTTTATAAGTTTCCTTTTGTTACCTTTTATGTTCTAGACCATTAGACCGTCTACAATGTCAAGTTTGTATGTATGTATGTGTTGCATTATGTAGGTGTAATTATTATTGTTGCATTTGTTTTTACTGTGTTTTGTTATTTAAATGGAGTTCATAATCTGTTTATGTTAGTGCTAGGTAGTACCTTGTTGGTGTATTCTAACACCGTTTATTATCTTCACCTGTAACTACCTAACTAAAAAAAGACTTGAAAGTTAAATTTAACTGTCATTCCAGTTTCCGATTAAGCTGAAATTTTGCATACACGTTTGCTTAGATATTACGTGTTAAGTTTGTTTTAGATGACAATGTTTTGTTAGATAAAAGATTAAAACAAAAATCGACATTTTTATTATGTTTTTTTTTAAGCCATATTTTATTTGTAATTAATTACAAATAGTAGAAAGAAAAACTTAAACCTCAGGCAGGACTCGAACCTGCGACTACTGGCTTGACGCGACAGTCGCTTTTAGCATATTTTATTATTAAGTTAAAAGTGAGGAACATTTTATTTACTTATCTACAGCTTATATAACCCAAATTAGATACCTACCAATATAATCATGCCTGTAATTTCTGAAAATGTGTCCTAGGTTTTTTTACCATAATTTTAATTTAAAATAATGTTTAAATAAGATCTTTATTATTTCTTAAATTCAAATAATGTTACTAAATAAAAATCATGAACAATCTGCCTATCAGAAAGCCCTTTAATATTAAAAAAAATAGTAAGGTCTAAACCATAAAAGATTTATTCTTATCCTTACTTTATCAAATACCTGTTGCTTTTTTTTTTCTTGCTTGCTGCTGCAGAAATTAAAACTATAATTCATACCGCATTTATGTAAAATATATATTTTTTTAAGTTAACTTAAGTAGCACTAAAATGGGGTCTGAGATGTCTGTGTATAAAAAGTCAAAGTCGAACTAAACCGTCAGTTAGATAATAGAATAATACGAGACACGTATTTTTTGCTTTTTCAAAATAATATAAAACAAGTATATAAAGCGAATTAAAGTTCATGAGTTGGGGTCTAATGACGTTGCGATCAAAAAGCACGTCACAAAATTGTGACGTCATGCAACAATTCAAATCAATGTAGGTATCGTCCTAAGTCATTTGGTTACCTACCTAAAATAAAAAAAAATACTTGTCTAATATTTTTTAATATAACCAATATCTGAAAGAAATAAAAATATAAATGTAATCTACCGCATTATCTAAAAAAATCGTGTAAAAACACATCCTTGCTTATCGCTTGTTCTAAGAAGCGTGATACATACCTAAATAAATATAATATATTCTTATCGATCTGACATCTATTTGTAAATGGCACGTAAAATAACTAGCCAGTAAGCAGTTTTACATCAAACTAGATTAAAAACAATGTTTGTAACGCACGTCCGTGTAAACGGAAATATTTTACCAGTATATTTACTTGCCATCAAATGAATATCGTAATTGCCTTGCCAATCTCAGAAACGACTGAAATGAGTTTGATAAAACTTAGCAACCAAAGGAGATGGTTGTACAGTTGTCTAGGTACCCACTTCTTAAATATTTAGGGTCTTTATAGTATACAAGCTGTCCCCCGCGACTTTGTTCGCGTGTTTTAGTTTCAACGGTTTTTCATTTTTGCAACATTTTTCATTTATGCTTCGCTTCTATTGGTCATAGCGTGATGTTATATAGCCTATAGCCTTCCTCAATAAACGGACTATCCAATACAAAAAGAATTTTTCAATTCGAACCAGTAGTTCCTGAGATTAGCGCGTTCAAACAAACAAACAAACAAACAAACTCTTCAGCTTTATAATATTAGTATAGATTAGTATAGATTTACTTTGCCATCAAATGAACATCGTAGTTATCTGTTCTTGCTAATCTCAGAAACTGCTGAACTGAGTTTGATAAAACTTAACAACCAAAAGAGAAGGTTGTAAAGACAGTTGTCTAGGTACCCACTCTTAATTATGCAGGGTCATTATAATCAAAGTTTAGGTTATATTTATTTCAATTGTAGTATATCTACAGGCAGACTGGATTTCTATTCCGGTAGTACATTCCCAAGGACGAAGTCGCTAGCAAATCTAATTTTAGACTTGCAACTTTTACTTACTTGAATTTATTTAGATCCACGCCTGCTCTTGGTACCTAATTTAAAGGAAAATGTTTACGGATTATTTAGTCCTACATACATATTATGGTAGGTACATATACAAACGCTGAGTTGCGTTAAAATTGCGT
Organism: Diachrysia chrysitis; assembly: GCA_932294365.1. Lineage (NCBI taxonomy): Eukaryota > Metazoa > Arthropoda > Insecta > Lepidoptera > Noctuidae > Diachrysia > Diachrysia chrysitis. The sequence goes on along the minus strand of OW028660.1, from coordinate 3,844,357 downwards.
CTATACTTGTCTATATTTACGCATAATGGTCTTCAAGGTTGCAGATTCAAACAAAATCAATATACCTAATTAGGTCAATGTCGAGTAGGCTTTCATATTATTTTATTTAGCACATTAATAAAATCTGAATTTTAAGCTGGTATAAAGACAGTGAGATGAGACAGTGATAGTTGGACTTTTATATTTGAGACCATCTTATTTTATATTATTATTTTTGCAATCAAAAAATTGGGAACAGTCAAATGGGAAGTAAGTTAACAATGGAAACAGAAGAAGTCCATGCATATTTCTAAGATTACATAAACTCTTGGAAAAGTGTTACCGGCCTTTAAAATTTGAATAACTGCATCTTCCCAACACTCAAACGAAAGGTAGCTGCAGAATAGAACCTTTTACTTAACATCAGTATTTGATATATCATGAACATGAGAATCGTGATGGAGGCCAACGACTGGGCCTTCCAGGTAGACTTTTGGTTTCCAGGGTCACATTTGAGACGAAGAAGAAAAAGATAGAAGTTCGTTTAATTTTGACACAAGTTTGTAAACTAATATATAGCACACCTTTAGGTTTGAGCCTTGTAAACCTTTCGGGGAAATACGTCTTATTATATACAAATAAAAAATATTTTCGACTGTAGATAAGCAAAGATATGCATTTAAATAGTGTGTAGTTCATGTTATGACGTCAGAACACGTGATGGTTAGACAAATAAACGTAGAATGTATGACAGTACACTATGGCATTGAGATGGTCAGCGGAAAGCGCTTACTAAGCAACAAACATGGCTGCAGTCGCTTTTTTTGTATTGCGGGAGTTCCAGAGGCAGTCAAATGATATACATTTTCGACCTCCATGGTCGAGTGGCGTACACACCAGTTGTCAAGGTGTTGTGACCCGGGTTTGATCCTCGGACGGGTCAATGTAGAAAACCACTTTTCTACATTGTCTCGGGTCTGGGTGTTTGTGGTACCTTCGTTGTCTCCGACTCCATAGCACAGGTGATTTAGATATTTACTTTGGGTTCAGTGCAATGGATGTGATGTTGTTCACGTTTATTTAATTATTTATTATACACAAACTTGGAACACCCAGACTTGAAGATTTGACCAACATTTGGGCATCACACAAACGTTTGTATTTCCGGGGTTCGGGCCCGCAGCCTTATACTACTGCTGCGGCTATTTATGAAATCAAACTATCACTATGCCTGTCGAAATCGGTCAGCGCTTAGTAAGCGCTTTCATCCGCTGAACCAACCCATTGTTTGTAGATTGCCGCGTCTGTTTTGTTCACTTTGTAGAGCGATGACGTAAGAAGTCGTTACCTTAAAAACATCGCTTTGTATCGGCGAATTGTCACAGGAAAATAGCTCGTGCTGTAGCGTAAAGATTTGCCTATCTACAAGGATGCTAACAAGGTCTAGATACTTAGATATTTTCCCGCAGGAAAGCATCTAAAATGTTATAAAATATCACATTTAAGTCAACGCGTTAAGATTCATTATCAGATAAATTGAAATGACGAAACGAATATTAAACTGAACCCACTATAGGTACCTACCAGTAAACTTTCATACGAATTTTGAAACTAAACGTCTTCATCAAAACTTAAAAAAAGAAACGCGTCTTTTATTTATATGCAGAAGTTTTACATGGCCAGTATTTTTACATAAATATCTAAATTAACCATGACCTTCTTACTGCAAATTTTAATATAATCAAAGTACCATCCACTGCGTCAATCAAATCGTCATTTTTATTCACCTCTGACTTCAAATTACCTATTGTTTGTTTTAATAAACACATATCTTGTTATTATCATACATTTAAAAAACTATTACATTTAGTTATATATAAGTAACTAGACCAATTAATATAGACTTATTAGATTTAATATAAAGAGATATAGAGATCATTCAGGTTTCATACAAAGTTGGGCCCAAAATCGAAAGTTTTTCGATTCGATTATAGTAAAGTAGTTCGATTATTGAACTTGTATAGCTACTAAAATAATGGTTCCATAGTACCAAATGCTTAAAATGATGTCCTAAACAGATTAATAACTTTTTCAACTGTACGAGAAATCTGATTTTTGTACTTATATAGCTGCTAAAATAATGGTGCCATAGTACCAAATGCTTAAAATGATGTCCCGAACAGATTAAAACTGATCGGTTCTTTCGATTTTGGGCCCAATATGAATAGCCTCCTTTATGATTATAAAGACCTTATTTATAAAAATTTTGACGGTGTTTAGCTACTGCTCAGATTATTTTAAAGTTTTCAAAAGAGTGTTTTAATTTAAAGGTTACTAAGTAGTTGCTAAACAACGTCAAGATATTCATTAAAAACCGTCATTAATGTGTCGTCAATAAATCTATAATAAAATAATTGACGCCTTAAATGGTACCTACGGCGTCTACTGCACTTAATTTAATGCCGAGTCCATAAGGTGTCGTCTTCAATGTCAATTGCGTACTCTTTTAGATATTCATAACACCTTAATTAAAACCATGACACTAATATCTAACTTTATTTTATACCATAAACCAATGAAGTTGCCAAATCATAACCAAATAATGATAAATGTATTGCAAAAAAATATAAGTATATAATTATCCTTAATAGTAATATTATAAATGCAAAAGTAACTCTGTCCGTCTGTTTGTCCGTCGCGCTTTCACGCCAAAACTACTGAACCGATTTAAATGATATTTGGTACACCGATAGTCTACAGCCTGAGAAAGGACATACATGCGGGCGGAGTCCCGGGAAACAGCTAGTAAGTAATCAATGATAAAAGTATTACTATTAAGGTTACATTGCACCCATTGCACCTACATGAGACATTATTTAATCAAATATTAAGGCAATTATACCTTCTGCCCGTTATAAACGGGTCTGATATTTATTTATACAGGGGGTAAGGGAAATGCGTGGTCATATTTAAAATGCTGTTTATGACCATAGAACTAAACAACTAGCTTCAAGGCAACAATAGGCACTTATCAAAAAAAAAAAGAGTTACTATAAAAATATTATCAGCTGATCAAAATTAGTAGAGGCGGAACAGAATATTTTTTTTCGATTATTCTTTTTTCTTAGGGAAAGATGTTAATGTTTATAGGCAGAAGCAGTATTTTAATTATAAATACACATTTCCGTTACACTCTGTATATACATTTAGTTAGTTTTCGCAACCTTATTGAACCAAGTGAATGAACCTAGAACATGCAGTTTCGACATCGAGCAATCGATTCGACAGTTGCACGCAGCCGGTTAGTTTTTTTTGTATGTCCGCGGAAATGTTGCATTTTAGCATCCGTACTAGGTTATAGATATTTCGCAAACTAATTAAATGATGTTAGAGGTACCATGAAACTTTATTAACCTACTGATTATAAAAAAAAAATGGTATACTTTTTTCACCACATTTTTTGCTCTTTTAGGGCAACACTCCAATCAAACGCCATAGCCGCAAATTGCCGCTAATTATCATGATTTTAGCTCGGAACTACCCACTGTTATGGCATATGCTTTTCTTTCTGTTAGTCACTTTTTTTCTGTTCTTCGCTTCCAGTATACTTATAAGTGACGCCAATTTTTTTTTTCAATTTTTATGTCTCTTTAATCGGTTCTATTGTAGCAGTTTCTGAATATAAAATTGTTAGGAAACATAAATGAGGGGTGTAACCTAAACGTTTTACTGAATAAAGCTCAAACTGGGTCACACCCCTAATTTATGTTTGCTAACAAATAATAAGTTAGAATTTTGGCAGCAGACACGTCTTTAGAGCTACCACAACAGTGAATCAAATTAAAGGTTAGGGACTACTAAAATAGAACAATTGAAAATAGTTTCTAGCGCTTATCAGATTTAAAAAACAGTCATAATAAGGAAGGAAAGTAATCGTACCAAAGAATGCTTCGGATCAGACGTAGAAGCTATATAGATAGATAGCTTCTATACTTAACTACGATGGTAAGACCCAAAAACCAAAGGCGTATAACCCACGTTTAAAATTACTAAGCTTTATTCATTACGACCACCATTACGTGTGTCGATAAACTCCACAGTTTTTGTAGTGTTTTTGTTTATATTATTTATGTACATTACATAATTCAAGGTGAAAAATAAACAAAGTGTATTATCAAAACATGTTATTAGGTAATTCATTAACCTTAAAAACTTACCTCTAAATTGGTTGTGGAGGTTATATGGACAGTCGCTCTATACAAAATACTGGCATGGTGGAAGTAGAAGCCCTACATAGCTTGGAATAATTGAATTCTAAGAAACTCAACTATACACAACAAAAAAAAACGTGAAAAAATATGGCATCAAAAAATTTGTCCACATTCGCCCCCATAGGTTGGCGGCGTTGCCACGTTGTATGGCAATGCTTGTCCTCCATCTAAGGTAAAAGCCAGCCCTTGGGACACGATTAATTTGTTAATATACAACTTAAATAAAGTATCATCATTTAAAACCTGAATGCCCTGCCGAACAACCTAAAAAGTAAATTATACAAGTTATATTCGTTTTTGTCTTAACGGTGGAACTTTTAAATTTAATTTAGAACGGGGAATTTTTAGATTATACAGTGTAAACGTGTAAAGGTCATCCGACAAAGAACCAAAGTGACCGACATAGCTCGCAAAATAAGCTCGCTGAAGTGGCAATGGGCTGGCCACGTCTGCCGAAGGGCCGACAGCCGTTGGAGCAAACGAGTCCTGGAATGGAGACCGCGTCTCGGCAACCGTAAGGTGGGACGCCCCCCCGCCAGATGGACTGACGACCTGAAGAAGGTCGCTGGAGGGGACTGGATGCGAAAGGCGGAGGACCGGGTGTTGTGGCGCAAATTGGGAGAGGCCTATGTCCAGCAGTGGACTACGAAAGGCTAAATGATGATGATGATGAAACGTTTCCTATTCAGTTTAGCATGGAACCGAGTTAAAGACGGTAGGAAGAGGCCAGCAACAGTGTAGATGACTGACTGTTTTCGTCTGATAGATGAATAAAAAACATTAGACACGCATTTTATCTGTTTTTACATAACCAAAAACTCACGACTTTGATTTACTTTATCTACTAATTTTTTTCTTATTTTGAAAAAGAAAAAAAATACTTGTCCAATATTTTTTTTATTATCTAACTGACGGACTTCATACATTTATATTTTTATAGCCAGTCATCTGCCAATATTAAATATTGGTCAATGTCATGCTGTGATGTAATGTCTTTTGTTTGTTTGAATTTCAAGTCTAGGTTTATAAATAGGATAGTAGATTAGTTATACACAGCTCCAGATATTACAACACAATATCTTTATAAGGTGTTCGTAGGAGTTTGTTAAAAGCTAGTTTCTGTACGTGAAACCTGACTCGAATAAGTAAGCTAGTCTCAAAACGAGTTACTGTTGCCCCAGTGGTATTTTACTAGATACCCCGTCTAGTCTAACGCCTGTTTTAGCTATGTATGTTTAAGGCCTTCGTTTGAAATAGATAAATTGTAAATTTTCAAGAATTTTCATTACTTTATTTTCACTACAAACTATGTATACAAAAACTTAAGTTATATTAAAATTAAAACTTATAGTATTAATAAAACTAAGTAACTAAATAAAAAGAAGAAGACTTATTAACCATTATTAAGCAAAATTGTTTAGTAATGGCTAACAAGCAACAAATATTTTTAGTCTGGACCGTTTTAGATTAGCGCTATTCGACTGATTTGTAGCTAATTAATTCTTTTTTTAGTAATAGACTTACCTATTCTATACATAATAATTGTATAATGTATATGTATGAAGGAAAAATAAATACCTAAATGTTTTAGTCTATCTTCTTCTAATATATGAAAATCTCGTGACAAAGTGTTTGTAAACGAACTCCTCCAAAACGGCTTGACCAATTTTTATGGAATTTTTGTGTGATAGCTCTGAGAATAGGTCTTAGGCTGTTTATTATACCCCTAGGTGATAAGGGTGACCCTCTCCAAATTTGTACATCAATTATTTTGCAAAACAACGGGATGTAGCTAGTTATCAATAACAACATAACAACCGCTTAAAAACATAATGTAATCCTGATTTAGCGCAATAAAGTGAGTGCCCATTCTTAAAGAAGATATTCGCCTATACTTAGGAAGACTTTCAAGCTTTAGTGGGCCCATTTTGTATACATAGGACTAAGGCACAATGACCTTTAAAAAACATTATAGTACAATACAATATGCAATGATAGTGGAAAACTCTCATTATCTATACATATATTGCCTTGAAAAGGTACTCAAATATCTTTATTGACGCTATGCTATTACATATTTTCCGAATTTCCATTTATCTGTAGATAACGTAAATAAACAAGGAAGTTTGATAGGCTTTCTGCTTTGAACATATTATTACTAACTTTTGAGTTTTGTTTGATTTTAATATCAGTTCAGTGTTTGTGAGTTGCGAGTTTGTAACTTGTGACTCTGTAGTCCAATCAGCAGAGTTATTCGCTATGGCGGTTGTCAACTAAAGCGATAATTGTTTTATAAAAAACACTGTGAAAACACAAATTTCGTATCGTCTAACGTCGATGACCAAGTAGATCTACCACAACGTAGTTGGTAACCAACTTTAGCCGATACTAAATTTTCCGATAAATTTATCTAATAAACATTGCTTGCCTACACGCTTGGGTTGTTAACTGGAGATAGCGAATAGGCCTACAGAAGGGGAAGAGATAAAGGACCATATTCACGCTTTACATATAGTCGCAACACTCGCAACTAACTTCATTACCTTTCCTGTCGCTACACTAACTATTGCTTCAACCAGTGCTAGATATAAACGAAAGATCAGTGCTTAGATCAGACACTCGACAAATTACGATACTCGAAATAAAGGTGCTATAAATGTCAGTATTTTATTTTAATTTTTTAATCTGGAATACTTAATCACGTAATTCAAAATGATGCTCGGTCTAACGTCACAACTAAAGAAAAAACTCTGAAAATTGTAGATTTGTAGTTTTTTAGCTTAATAAATTTATACGTTTTTGCGATCGTTTAGTGATCATCGATGTATTAAAGGGGATTTTTTCATTCTCACAGTTGAATTTGTTTTTGAGAATTAATGGTAATGCACCAAAGCGCGAGTCAGACTCGCACTTGTCCGGATTTTTTTTACTATTTCCTACTCCTGAATAAAGGCATCTTCTTACGTAGACTACTAAAAATGTAATTATTTTAAACCTTTAGGTATTTCTTATTAAATTACAGAACAAAAGATGGCGTCTGCCACAGTGATGCTAATTCAGCCCAAAGGTGAAATGTGGGAGAGGATTCGAGTGGAGTTAAATGAGAATGTGAACACGCGTGATCAAGACCTGGCAGCCATTAAGGAATGGCTGAAGAAGCAGCCGCACTTACCTGATGAATGGGGTGAGTAGCGAGGATATAGAGTTGTTGAAAGGAAGTGTTCTGTTGCTTGCCGTGAGAAATTTCGACGTATATACAAATAACGAGGCTGTCCTCCCATCTCAGGGCTGATAGATTTAAGGATTGAGATAACTTTATAAAGATATTAAATGGCTTCCCCTGTTGGTCTTGCGGTTAGTGACCCTGACTGCTAAACCGGAGGTCGTGGGTTCGATTCCTATCCCAAATCTTTGTGCAGATAAGCATGATCGTTTGTTGTGTCTGGGTGTAATTTATCTATATGTATGTGTTTAGAAATATATTATTATGTTTATCAGTTGTCTGGTCGCCATAATACAGGCTTTGCCTAGTTTGGATCAGATGGCCGTGCGTGACTTGTCCTAAGATATTGACTTTGGGAACAGAAAATACGCATATAAATCTTATTATTGGGTCAAATGAAAAGGTGATTACTACCAAGTGTATTTAGAGGATATTTTTGTTTCGTCTCATTGCTTTCCTTTTGATAATGGTCACCTTCATGCTAACTGCGACTTATATTCTTAATTTATATATTTCCAGAGGACAGATGCTTACTGTCCTTCCTACGAGGCTGCAACTTCTCTCTAGAGAAGTGTAAGAAGAAGCTGGACATGTACTTCACCATGAGAGCCGCTTGCCCCGAGTTCTTCACCAACAGAGACATCACCAGGCCTGAACTGATGGACCTTATGTCGAGAGCGTAAGTTTCATTTTGGATTGACTGTTGCCTCTTGTCTATTTGTAGTGTACTTATATCTAGGCAACCCTCTTTGATTATGACTATTTGATTGTCACTGATATTCTTTGCAAGGTGTTGTAGTTGCGTACATTTTCAATCACTCAAATAATACTACTACGTAACGAACTCAACAATTACATTATATAGGTATGTTATGAGCTTGATCTATAACAATTTTCTCTTAACATACCTAGAGTCGCGCTTCAGTAAAGCTGTTGGATTACATTTAACCCCCGATTTCTAAAACGCTGATCAACTTAATCTGTTGTCAAATTCACTGAAAACGACTGTAATTGGTTGAACAAAAGACTAACAACCAAGCACAGCACTTGATATGAGGTTTGACACGTGATTAACAAATTTTTCGGTCGATCTGCATTTCAAAAGCTGGGGGTGAGCGTTATATTTAAAAATGATGTGACTCTAATTGCTACATTGTTATTTGTTTTACAGGCAAGGACCCACGCTGCCTGGCTTAACACCTTCTGGAAGAAGAGTCACAATTTGCAGAGGTAAGATTGTTGATATGTTAGTAAAACAACCGTTCAACTTAAAGCAGACTTTTATTTAAAATTAGACGTTACCTTAGCAATCACATTAACACAATAGACAAGACAAACCAAAAAGCATAGAGACACAATACCAACTAGAAAAGTATTACATTGCTACCAACACCCCCTCTCAATGTAATACACTCTTACAGTGGCATATTTATTTAATTTATTCATACAAACCACAGTTTTTAATAAATCTTAACAATAAATTTTTATTTAATGCCTTTGTAAACATATCTGCGGTTTGGTCTTCAGTTTTAATATATTTTAACATTACTTTGCCACTTTTAATCAACTCTTTTATGAAATGAAATCTGATGTCAATATGTTTTAATCTCTTGACACTTTCAGTATTCGCTACCATTATGGCACTCTGATTATCACAAAATATTGTGACAGGACACACTTTAACAATATTGAAATCTTTAAGCAAATTAATCAACCAACACGCTTCGCTAGTAGCCATACTTATAGCTATATACTCTGACTCGGTAGAAGATAGACTAACGCTGGCCTGTTTTTTAGAGGACCATGAAACTAAACAATCTGCAAACTTAAAACAGTAACCAGTAGTCGACCTTCTATCCTTCAAATCACCTCCCCAGTTTGCATCACAATATCCCACTAATAAGTTGCTATTACATTTGTAAACAAGTTTGTAATTTATTGTATGTTTAACATATCTTAGCACTCTTTTTAAAGCAGTTAATAAAATATTATTTGCATTATTTTGATATCTGCTCAAAATTGACACAGCAACACACAAATCAGGCCTTGTTCCTAACACAGCATAAGACAAGCAACCTATAATTCTTCTACATTTATTTTCAATGTTTTTATCAATCACAGAATCATTGTTATCTTCTAATATTTTAATATTAAAGTTCAGATCCATTGGTGTACATATTTCTTTACAATTCTGCATATCAAATTTTTGTAATACACTTACTAAATATTTCTTTTGATCAAGTTCAGTGATCCCTGTGACTAAATCTTGTTTTACATGAATACCTAAGAAATTGGAAACTAAACCCAAATCCTTCATCTTGAATTCATTATTTAATAATGACTTAAGGTCACATATCTGCTTTTGGTTATTTCCAAATATTAATAAATCATCTACATACAGTAAAACATATGTTCTTGCATCACCCTCACATTTTGTGTACAGACAATAATCACTTTTTGAGTTTACAAAACCTTGTTTCGTAATAACTGAATTAAATTTGTCATTCCAGTACTTGGGTGATTTTTTTAACTCATACAAAGATTTATTTAATTTAACAATATTTTTATCACCGCAATATGCACCTTCAGGCAATTCTAGATACACTGTTTCATCCATTTCTCCATATAGGAAGGCACCTGTAACATCCATTTGACTAATCGGTTTAACTTTGATGCTACACAAACAAATAACCTGAAAGATGTTAATTTAGCTACTGGTGCATATAAATGACATGGTTCCATTGTATCACACTGCTCAAAACCTCTTGCCACTAGTCTCGCTTTATATTGTACATTACTATTAGAGTTTTTAATTTTAAATACCCACTTACTACTAACAGTCTTATTAGTTATAGGTTCTTCACAAACAGTCCAAGTATTATTTTCCTTGAGAGTGTTCAATTCTCTTTGCATTGCTTCTTTCCATTTACTCGCATCTTCCCTATGCATGGCATCTTGGTAATTCTTTGGTTCATTTCCCTCAACATAGACATGATGACACTTGTAAAATGAAGTCTGTTTCCTAATCCGAGTACTTTTCTCACGTGTCTGTATCTCCCCATTATCATCATCACTGTATTCATCATCACTTGAACATGGTATGTAGACACTGTCACTTTCGCTAGTCATATTAAGGGTCTCCTCTACCTCTTCCTCTTCAGCCTGTGCTTCTTCTTTCTCCATCCTCCTTCCTTGATCTTCAGCCTTCTCTTTGTTTTTAGAATGTTCTTGACTAGTTTCCTCCTTCTCCTCCATTGTAGTGTCCAGCATAACTAATTGCTCCTTCTGTTTTCCTAGAAATATGATATCTCTTTTTACCTCAACAGTGTTCTTTTCTGAGAAGAATACCCTGTAGCCTTTGACATTTTCCTCGTAGCCAACCATGACTGCTTTCTCCCCTTTAGGATCCCATTTTCTTCTCTTCTCTTTTGGAACATGGACATACACAGGATTTCCAAAGATTTTAAGGCCCGTTATATCAAATTGTTTGCCTGTCCACGTTTCATATGGGGTCTTTCCAGTTTCATTGCTTTTACTAGTTCTGTTTAGTACATATGCCGCAGTATGAACAGCTTCTGCCCACAGCTTCTTAGGTAAACCTGCTGCACACAACATTGTACGTGCTGATTCTATAAGAGTTCGATTCTCTCGTTCCGCCTTGCCATTTTGTTCAGGAGTATATGGAACCGTGGTTTGATGAGTTATTCCACGTTTCTCAAACAAATTTTTAACTTCTTTGTTCACGAACTCTAATCCATTATCACTTCTAAAACACAATACTTTGTTTTTGGTTACATTTTCAGCCTTGTTCAAAAAGTTCTCAATACACTTCTTAACTTCATCTTTGCCTTTAACAAAGTACACTGACCTGTAGTTAGAGAAGTCATCCTTTAGAATTACGAAGTATCTGGATCCTCCCACGGACGGCACCTCCATAGGTCCGCACGTATCTGCATGTATTAACTCACATGGCCTTCTCGTTTTATTTTCACTGGCACTGAAAGGCAAACGATGTATTTTGCCCTCCAAGCAACTCTCACACTCAAAGTTAGAGTCGTTCACTTTAATGTTGTTGTTTTTAAGCACCATTCTCACATACTGTAAGTTTTGATGAGCCAGTTTTTCGTGCCACTCTTTAAGTCCAGATTTCACTTCAGCCGCGTTCGCTATCTCACATTTGTAACGCACGTCCATATAGTACATATCTCCGTTACGACTCGCTACGGCACCCACATTATTTCCTTTGTAGAATTTACACAAGTTATTGTCCATTTTAACAACATAACCTCTCTCTGTAGCACATTTGACAGATAATAAGTTTGTTTTCAATTTCGGAACGAAGAGTACATTATCTATGGTTGTATGTACCCATCTATTTCCATTGTAGACCTGTAACGCCACCTGTCCACACCCGAGCGCACTAATCTCCTTGCCATTACCGACTATCACTGTTTTATTGTTCATTGATGAAAATGTTGCAAATAGGTTACGATCATGGCACATATGTTGGCTAGCGCCTGAGTCCACTAACCACTTAGATTCTTGAACGTTACTATTTGAGTTCATCACCATAAATGCATTACTCGTACTGTCCTTTTCCCGATTCTTCTTGAAGTAGCACTCACTCTTAGTATGTCCCATTTTCTTACAATAATAACATTTTTTAACCGGTCTATTGTCATGTCCCGAACCCTTGCTTTGGTTACACTCACTTTGATAGTGTCCCAGCTTATTGCACTTATAACACTTTACGTTTTTCTTAGCTACAAACGCTGATGCTGACGAGTTTGGAGGCTCCTTGTCGTTAATACGTTCTTCTTCAATCAGTAATCTCGCGACAAGATTTTCGAGCGTTTGTTTGTCGTCAGGCGCGGACTCCCACGCCGACACAAAATGTTTATAAGCATCTGGAAGAGACATTAGCACTTTTGTTATTACGAATTTGTCTGAAATGTCTTCTCCCATCTGTTTGAGCTGGTTTCTTAGTTCTTCTATTTTAGATAAGAACGTTGACATCGCCGTGCCCTCCTCGTACTTGTATTGAAAGAAACGTTGTTGTACGATATGTATACTTGTTTGAGATTTTTGCTCATACACGCTCGCAAGTTTTCGCCACATTTCGGCTGACGTAGTGCAGGTTATGATATGCATCATCACGCTCTCTGACATTCTTGTAACAATCCATGATTGAGCTTTCGCGTCTTTCTTTTCCCATACAGCCTTCTCAACGGCGTCCTTTGGTTTCACACTGCTTCCGTCTGTTACTTCCAGTAAGCCCTGACTTCGCAACAAAACGATGGTTTGGAATTTCCAAATATTCCAATTGGAAGTTCCCTCGAGCTTTATATACGTCTGGAGTTTTAAAGAATTGTCGTCCGCCATCTTCCTGTCTGTTCGTCCCGACCTTGCTACAATCACTCGCAAGTATTTTTTCTCGTCCGCCGGTTTCTAACCACACGCGGACAATTTTACCTTTTTGACGAAAAAACAGTTTCTGTTGTTTTACTCTTTAGGATTATGTGTCTGGGCCCATAACCTGTTGATATGTTAGTAAAACAACCGTTCAACTTAAAGCAGACTTTTATTTAAAATTAGACGTTACCTTAGCAATCACATTAACACAATAGACAAGACAAACCAAAAAGCATAGAGACACAATACCAACTAGAAAAGTATTACATTGCTACCAACAAAGATTATAACAAAAAATACGAACTAAGACCGATTTTTTTCGACGCCAGAATGATAACTTTATATGATGAATATTTTTGTTTTTTTGTCAGTTCTACCATATAAAATCTGTTAGACCACATTTTATTCCACGAATAAAAATATTCTCGCTTTGTCAAAATTAGCTTTTAAAAATTCTTATTCTACGGATTATGAATAAGTGAGTAAGTGAGGATAATGGCAAAACAGATAAATGAATCACAAGATATAAAATCGATTTCAATGTCAGTAAACAAGGTGGGAAGAACAAATCACTTTTCTAAGAAATGATCAATGTTCAGAGCTAGACATGAAACAAAACAATGGCGGTAGTCATTTCCGATACTTTCCTACACCATTTTATCGATCGCGTGATAACTTTATTTACTTACCGACAAAATCGCCTAGTTTGCATTTAACTGCAGTATCGTACTAGAACGAAAACATTGCCAGGTACGTGCCAATTTGTATAATAAATATAAATAACAAAAAAAAAATATCCTAACGACTTTGTCTTGATCTTAGATCAGGTATCCAACGAACACTATACTTAATAATATTATAAATCTGTCTGTCTGTCGTGCTTTCACGCCAAAATACTGAACCGATTTTAATGAAATTTGGTACACAGATAGTCTACAAAGGACATTGGCTACTTTTTGCCGCGATAACCGACATCCACGAAGGCGGAGCCGCGGGAAACAGCTAGTATTATATAATAAGCCATATGTTTTTAAATAAAGTTGAATTCAAAACTAATTCATTTTCCATTCATGACTTTTTTATTATTTTACTCTTTAATTTGCAAAAATAATTTTGATTTTCGTTATCATTCTGCTTAAGTTGGATTTCTATTCTTCCACAGGACTCGACAAGAACTTAGACACTAACCAACTGAACGACGCATTTAAGATCGCGATGATGATCGGTGACGTCAGACTGATGGAGGAGATCGAGGGGGTGGCGGGGGACGTGTACATTCTAGACGCTTCCATCGTCGCGCCCAGCCATCTCGGAAAGATCTCACCTTCAGCGTTGAAGAAGTTCTTCATTTGTATCCAGGTGAATATGTCGAACAACTACAAGAAATTATTCGTACGTGGAAGCACATAGTAATAATAACTTATATTGGTTTTTATAAATCAAAATCGTACACTTGGCATAAAAGCTAGCGCACATTTCAGCGGACCGCACTGCTCTGCAATACAAAACAAAAATGTTCCTGAATCACTTTTGATGTTTTGCATTGCGATGCGGCCAGCCTCAGTGTGCGTGCTTATGAAATGTAAGAAAGTAATTCAGGAACAAAAGAAAATAGGTGCGGTGCGGCCCACCGATATGTGCGCTATCCTTAAAGGTGGTTGGTGGCTAGTAGCATGTGTACAGCACAGTCTTTATGCCACTGCACTACACCTGAAAATCAATTATTAGCAGTTGCAGTGCAGTAGTTCTGGGTTTCGACCTTCGGTCGGGAGTGTGTCTATATGATATTTTATATACTATTATTATATTGACGGGCCTGTTGGTCCAGTGGTTAGTGACCCTGACTGATAAACCGGAGGTCGTGGGTTCGATTCCCACCCAGGACGAATCTTTGTGTGATGAGCACGATCATTTGTTCTGTGTCTGGGTGTAATTTATCTATAATATGTATGGATTTAGAAATATATAAGTATGTTTATCAGTTATCTGGTTGCTATAGCACAGGCTCTGCCTAGTTTGGGATCAGATGACCGTGTGTGCGATGTCCCAAGATATTATTATTATGATAAGTAAGAATCCTCTTCTGAAAAACGCTTTAAAATTAAGAAAAGTACTTTGAAGAAATAAAAGTTGAATTCTGCGGTCATTACTTACCAGACAGATAATTTACAGCCTTTTATTTTTATCAATTTCAGGAAGCGTATCCTGTAAAACTAAAGGAGGTGCATGTCGTAAATTCAACGCCATTGATCGACGCGTTGTTTAACATCGTCAAGCCTTTCCTGAAAGAAAAGATGAGGCGCAGAGTAAGTACCTACAATCTGAGGAATTAATCAACGGCCAAACTAGCAATAAAAATATATCCCTAAATAATAAAAACTTAGACCAACTCCTTGCTGTTATAGCCTTATTAAGATTGTTGAGATTAAGAGTGTTGCAACGCACTAAATCGTCTACAAGGGGTAAACCCACAGAGGGTGCCCTTAGTGAACGTTGCTAACGTAGTTAGCTTTTGCTATGGCTGGAGGCTCTTACTTTTCACCAAAAGTCCGGTGAAGCATTCAAAGCCTGTGCTCAGGCTAGCTAAATTGAGAAACTCATTAATTGTTTGTTACATCCTTATACCTTCGTATTTTTTTTTCCTAGTACAAATTACCTGTTTCTGGTCGTCATTTGGTTTACATGTATTTTCATTTTCATGACAAGAACCATCTACTCTCCATTAACCAAGGATTACGATAACCCGTCGGGAACGTTCCCTAAACTTGCTTATTTAAAAATTGTGGCTTCCAGATCCATTTCCACGGTGACTACACTGCCCTTCATGAGCACGTACCTAAGGAGCTTCTCCCCATAGAGTATGGTGGCACCAGCTGCTCTCTTAATGAGATTAACTGTAAGTATCATTCGTCTTTTAATGTGAACTATGTCAAACAAAGAGAAGAGACAGCGAAACAAATGAAAATCAAGTGTTTTCTGTCTAAATACCAGTATTTGTAGACAACAAAACCAAAAGATAAGAATAATACGCTTCATCTAAAAACAATTGAACATCAAAAAACAACTTATTTTACTTGAAGCTCCAAAGCTGTTTATCCTTTTTATTACACGACTGCCCAAAAAAACAGTTTTATGTTTTGAAAACATTTTCTTGAGAATTACCTACATTATTTTGTATACTTTACTTTTTCAGCTGCCTGGATCAAAAAACTAGAAGAATATATAGACTGGTTCCTAAAGCAAGAGTCTCTTATTGCCAACGAATCTTTACGGCCCGGAAAACCTACCAACTACGACGAACTCTTCGGAATAGACGGCTCTTTCAGACAGCTTTCTATTGATTAAAGAACTAATATTTTATAAGTTGGATCCCATTAAAATTTATTTGCTTCGACTCGAAATTATATTTTGTAACATATTTTTTTTACATTATTTTTTTAATATAAGCTGCCCGTTCGAAACGTTGATTAATACCATCATCTGTCAAACGTCAGGTAAGCGCTGTGATTGGTAGTTAGTCCTTTAGTCAACCAATCACAGTCGTGGTCAGTTGATTTGAAAACAGATTAAATTGATCAGCCATTCAGAAACCGGTGGATAGTCTTCTGTAATATGTGTTTTAGTTACTGAAAAGTTAAAACAAATATATTTTTTTATGTATAACCTAAGATTTGTGTATTATATAAATATATAAGTAACCACTTAAAATTATTTTTTTGACTATTTTGGGGGTTTTTTTTTTAAGCTTGTGTATGATGAAAACAAAACTTCTCTTTTGACATAATAGTTAAGTAAGTACTTAGTTGTAAACAAAACGTACAGTTTTTGTAAGATTTCCATGTCATATTTAAGAGTAAATTGAGTGTAGGTATATTACAATGAAAACATTTCTCATAAAAGTGTATAAAAATGGTAAATAAGATCCTGTTATAAATATAATTGTAATGGTGTTTGACAGTTTGACTGTGATAAAATAAAAATATTTTATACTTATTATCTGTTTTATTTTAACCTAAAAAGAGGTAAATATGTTAAAACTAATAGAGTAGAAGCTGAAAACTAACCATCACACTCAGAGTGGGACTCAAATAGTATAAAACTCTCAAATATATACATTACATAATCTGTAACTTTATATCTGAAGATATAAAGAAGTACTTCAGTTGTTAAGATACCCCTCGTTCATGAAATCAGAATGAGGAAATCAGCATCAATGAGGCCGCGCGCGCGGACTGCTTGAAACAGTCGGTATTTCAAGCTGCATTGTGAACTATATATTTCTATGGCTTTCACACGCACTGTGTAATAACTTTCGTGAGGAGTATTCATAATTATTTAAAACTAGCTGTTCCCCGCGAGTTTGTCCGCGTGTTTTAGTTTCAACGGATTTTCATTTTTGCAACATTTTTCATTTTTGCAACATTTTTCATTTTTGGCAACATTTTTCATTTTTGCAACATTTTTCATTTATACTCCGCTCCTTTTGTTCGCAGCGTTAAGTTATATAGCTTATAGCCTTCCTCAATAAATGGGCTATCTAACACTAAAACAATTTTTCATATCGGACCAGTAGTTCCTGAGATTAGCGCGTTCAAACAAATAAACAAACAAAAAACTCTTCAGCTTTATATATTAGTATATAGATTTAAAACAAAACGGTTCGACTCGCGACACCACCGTGTACGTTGATCACTGACTAAATGCTCGAGCTCGAGCAGTTTGTCTAAGGGCCTAAGCCGAAAAAGAGGGTTTGTAGATGTAACATTATTTTATTACTTTCCTAATAAATTAGGGATTTTAGGAAAAGCATTTCTTCTTAAATTATCACTCTTCCCGTTACCTTTGTTTAAAGCCTTGTTCCTTCTATCTCTCCATTTTGAGACTACATCCGCACTCTTTTAAATTGCGATGATAATGAAAAACAATTGTTTGTTTTATTACATACGTAAGTATTATTTACGAACAATGTACTTGGACCCCGCTTCCTTATACGCCGGAGAGAAATAAAGGTGTAACCATATTGGAGTCGATAGCTTTAAAGTTTAATTTTTATTATGTGGCCTTCTAGCGGCAAACATTGTGTGGTAACCTGATTCTATCTGAAGGCGAAAATTCACAGTAAGCAACTTTAAAGTGTACACTAAGTATCAATAGATCAATGCTCGTTCATCTTTGTCAGAGACATGACCGGGGCTACTCAGTTGTGTGGAAAAAAATACATTTTAAGGTTAAATAAAACGACATATGATCAAGCAGGTCTTGATTAAAAAAGAATGGACTTTATGACTATTCTAGACGAGATCTAAAATCCACGAATTAGTTAAAATAAAATGATTAATTAAAAATTATTACTACCATAACGCCTGAAGAAATATTAATAGCAACACGTACATTTGCAAATTTAACATTAAAAATAACTGTTGTCGATCGATGTGAAAAAATAATCAAATAGGAATATCATTATAGTTAAACATAAATCGGACAAGTACGAGTTAAACTCACACACGAAGAGTATGTAGGTACTTTTTATTACAAAGCGAACCTACTTTGATAAATTTAAAACCGTCATTGTTACCACAAAACCTACCTATTTTTAACAAATAAATTTGATTTGATTTGATTATTAGTTGTTATAGCAGCAACAGATACCTACTCTTATTTTATTTTTTTTATTTTAGATTTAGGCACCCCCTGTGGGGTTCGGACCTCGACTTAGTGCGTTGCTAACAATCTTAATAAGGCAAAAACAGCAAGGGAGGGCTGGATCTAAGTTTTTATTATTTAAGGACATATTTTTATTGCTAGTTTGGCCGGCTCGGGCCAGCTTGATCTAGGAACGGGGGGGACATACCTACTCTGTGAAAATTTCTACTGTCTTCCTATTACATCATATGGGATACAGCCCGCAGTCAGACAGATGGACAGCGGAGGTTTAGTCATAGGGTCTTGATGGCACTCTTTGGGTACGAAACTATAAAAAGGACCAATCCAGCGTAGTTCAAAATCACGCTCATCTATAGATCATCTCAACATCCATTCTTTCCTTGATCTAACGCAGCCTAACATAACAAGACTTGAATACATAATGTTGTCATACGACGCAACTAAATACGTGATTCTGTTTAGAAGTACTTACCTACTACCATACAATATACCACAAAGACAGTTGACACAACGAAAACAAAAACCGACCTTATAGGCTTTGAAATAAATGCGATAATGCCAAAGTATTACCAATGTTGTGTGGTTAACTGTACCACTGATTTATATTTTGTGCTGCGTCTAAAAATTTAGAACAATACTTTTGATGAGGCCGTTTTTAATGCAAAGTTTAGGTCTTTTGAAGGTCAATTTAATAATGATGTGTATGTATATACTGGGTATGTGTTTACTGTGTTTTTGAAATGTAGAGACAGGAGTTCATATGTAGAGCAAGAAGGTTTATAAAGATTACTACCATACTAATATTATAAATGCAAAAGTAACTCTGTCTGTCTTTCTGTCTGTCTTTTACGCTTTTACGGCTAACCGCTGAACTGATTTTGATGAAACTTGGTGTGTGATGCGCTTGGATCTTAAGAAAGGACTTAGGCTACTACATTTGCTTTTTATACCGATAACCGACACCCACATGGGCTAATAATTATGTTATTGTATATCCTGGGTATGTTTTCTGGTGTTTTAATTGTTGGGAAAGGAGTCTAGATTGTGCAAGAAAATATAAATCGGTATGAGCTAAGGCCGTTTAAAAACAGCTCAGTCATGCTGTTCTCGAAACAGCGAAGAACACAGTGTCAATAGGTCAAATAATATTCAAGTTTTTGACTGACGTAAGGCACAAAAAAAATGGTTTTTGTGTCGATATGGTCGGTTCCTATATTCAAGAAAAGATCCATTTTGCTTACGGACGGTTGAACTTTATACGTTTTGCTTAGAAAATTCTACCGTCCGTTAGCAAAAAGAATCGTTCTTGAATACCAATAGAAGAATACCAGGCTATAATCACCTAATAAGAGTATCGTACTTAGGTGTCGTCTATTCGTCCAGCAGGCTGCCTTTGCACTTATAAGTTCTAGAAAACAAAAACAATTACAGAAACAATTATTTTTTTTTTCATCTACCTTGACATATAAAAAATTACATGACCTAACATTTAATAATTGATTACACCAAATGTAAAAGAAAATTAATTAAATTACAAAAAACAAACGAAACTACTGAATCGATTTAATTGAATTTACATGGGACGACGTGTGAGGAATACCTTAACGATCGAAAAAAAAAAAAAAAAACGATCCTGATTCACACAAGATATCGCGTAACAGACATACAAAAAAAACATACAGTCAAATTAATAACCTAACAATAAATTTTATATAATGAAAACCATTAACGACCTAGTAAAAAAGTTAATAATCCTTGATTTACACTATCTTCTTTTTCTTCCTGCCCTATTTCCAATTTTTTTGGGGTCGGCGCACAATTTCTCCTCCTTCAATTCCACTCTATTAGCCGTCATACTGTCATTTACAGGTTTTTCTTTCATATCATCTCTCACGCAATCGATCCACCTTTTCTTCGGCCTTCCTCTTCCTCTCCAGCCTTCCAAATCCAAATTCATCACTCTTACACTATCTATAGGCTTAATATTGCCGTGCTCATAAAGTATGTTTGATAAAATCGATCTTTACACTAGAGTCCAAAGTTTAACTTAACAATTACATATTTACTTGGCAGACATTTACTTAAGCTATTCAATATAGTAGACATCTCGCGTCATTCAAAGACAAATATTATGTTTATAACAAGGTAGACACATACACATAAATTAAACACAGTATTTACCTATTGGTTTTATCCAATTTAATCTTATTCAAAAAGTTGTAGCGCTTCTTATTCGGATAAATAATTATTGCGATAGCTAAAAGCCAGCGATGCCATTATTATTTCTTTTTCTGCCTAGTCTTTTCCCAAGCTATGTTGGGGTCAGCTTCCAGTCTTACCGGATTCAATTGAATACCATATTTTACGTGGAGCTAATAACTGCCAATCTGACCTCCACAAATCAAGACTGAGTAACCCAGTATACCATGGTAAGACTGGTTGTCAGAATTGTAATGACTTAACGACTGCCAAAGATCAACGAATGGTACCAATGGCTTAACATGCTTTCCGAAGGACGGAGGGGTCTCACAAATGGCCACCCATCCACGGACTAACCGCGGCAAACACGGCTTTAACCTTTTAAAATCGTGTGTCAAAACGTGTGGCTTACACTTAGCCATGTGAAGCAGTCAAAGCCTACGTTCAGGGTGCGGTAGAACTCTTTGGTAAAACTATTCTATAAAAAAAACGAATTAAGTAAGATGACAATTTTTTCATTTATTTATGTTTTAAAAGATACATAATAAACCTATGAACTAAACATTATCTCACAAAACAGTTCAGACTGTTTGACTGTGAGATCAATACATTATATATTTCAAACTATATATAAAATAATGGTATTTTAATTTATTGGTTTCGTGCTCAAATAGCACGTGTTACCTCTATGGTTTGGAAAGTACAACATTCAAAGGTCGGACAGACAGCCGGACTTTGTACTAAACCATACAAATTATTTGAAAGTGAGTTGTTTGTTATTTATATATCATAATGTAATAGTTTAAAGTTTATTTTTTGTACGCCTTTATTGGGTGGCCATAGCGTTCCATGTAATAATGTAATATCTTTGTAATTAATTCATTTGTTATACAACAATATTTGAATTTGGTAAAGCTAATTACACTTTTTTCTATGCGGCCAGTTAAGCAAATGAACAGGACTTGCACTCGTTAAAAAACCGGAGACGTGCATTTTGGAAACTCTTTGGAATTTGCACTAAATATACATTAAAACAATTTCTATAGAAAGTTCAGCACAACCCTAACCAGAGATAAATGTAACGAGGTGTGAAGAGAACTTAGTCCTTTAGTGGGATAAAAAAAAAACCAACTCACTGCTAAGGAACTAGAAATAATACTAATTATGTGGGATTTACCGCGTAAAAGTCAAGGCTTTTACGCTTTTCCCGGACTTTCCAAAGGTTTACATTTCTGCTTAATCACACTCACTAATATTTTATCAAGGCTGTCCTTAATGTCTTTGTTACATATTTTTTTATGTTCTCAAAAAGCGAGTGATATCATTTTCGATGTATTTAAGTTCATTGTTATTAATAGATCTTTTCTATTTCTTTGTACAAATGTTAATAATAACATTAGCCTATAAATGTGACACAGCTGGCCACGGGCCTCTTCTCTTCTCTTGTAGAGAAGGCCCGAGCATTGATCACCACGCTTGGTCATTGCGGGTTGGTGATATCAGATTCCAATTTTTAGAATCCAGGTTTCCTCACGATGTTTTAAGTTTGTTTTTTTAGAAAAATCAAATGAGATAAAAAGTAACGATCTCATTTAGTATCCTAAATTCAAGTTAATGTGTTCTACCGCGGTACTGATAAATATATTCCTACTTGCTGTTTCCCGCGACTCCGCCCGCGTAGATGTCGGTTATAGCGGCAAAAAGGCTATGTCCTTTCTCAGGCTCTAGACTATCTGTGTACATCAGTTCAGTAGTTTTGGCTTAAAAGCGCGACAGACAGAGTTACTTTCGCATTTATAATATAAGTAAGAATTTAGATTATAGACACCGATTTCGTTATTTTTTCTTCAGCTCGCCAACATTCCAACAATTTGTACTTACGTGGTTTATTTTTCTACTTACTACTACGAAAACAGGTTACTATGCTACCAGGCTTATAAAATGTTATTCAAGTTCAACATAAGTGCATTTGCATACCCTTTTCAAGGTTGAAGTAAGTGTCAATAGTACGATATGACCCATACGATCCTGTTCGTATGTTATGTAGATGTTTAACAAAAAATACTGTACCCAAATAGCAAAAGTGTTGTACGTAGTTTGTACAAAAAGTTTTGTTTTACAAGTGATTGAAGCACAAAAGGTCATAGAGGTTTGATTACCGCGGTAAAAAAAATGCGTAGTTAGTTTATTTGTACAGAATCGAGGAGCTAATAAATCATGTTTTATTTTATATTTGTTGATTTATAATTACCTATAATAATAATAATATTTACATGGCCATCTGATCTCAAATTAGGCAGAGCCTATATTATGGCAACCAAACAACTGATAAACATAATATATGTTTTTAATTACGTAAATTTTATAGATAAATTACACCCACATATAGAACAAATGATCTCATGCACATCACACAAAGATTTTCCTGGATGGGAATCGAACCCACGACTACTTTAGCAGTTGACAGTACAAAATCGGTGGCCTACAAACTTCTATTTGAGGTTTGAGAGAAGTTTTATTATATTCGATATAAAGTATAGCTTTATATCGAATATAATAAGATAAATAATATAAAATAATAATATAATAAAAATAAAAATAATAAGAATATTATAAGAATAATAAAATATTAATTATTAGCTTTTCAATTCAAGCAATTTCGTTATTTTTAAGTAATACTAAAAACTGAAATATAATTATCTGAATCATTAGTTCAGATGACACTTTGATTATTATTGTCGTTTTAAAAAGCAAGTCCATCGCACTTACACGTATTAGCCCGTATCTTTAAAACTACTGAACCAATTTTGATGAAACTTGCACTGTGTCTTCTAGTTTTAGTTCCAAGCACGTTAACATAAGCCAATAAAAACAGAATGGTCCCAATCCAATCAATACTTTTGGAGAAATAAGTGGACAAACATACACACTACTTATATAATGTTCTATTTTTGCTTACTGTCCTATTAAACTATTATTAACTGGTCTATCAAGCCCTTATAGGTTAGCATAGTGTGCATCTATTGCAGTTCCATCAATATTACATACGTATACCTATTTTTAATTGAAATTCTCCATTTTTGAAGTCGCTTAAAAGTAACACGCTAACTCTTTTCTAAAAAATAAAGTTTAAATATACTTAACTATGGATTTACAAATAATTAAAAGAACATATCTTCACAAAGAACTAATTACACATCACTGTAGATCAAATACGTTTACATACATGACAAATGACGTAAAACCTAACGTAAATAGATACGTGTTTACGTTTTAACTTACACATGTTATACATTTACCTAAGAATAAGCACTAGTTCATAGATACGTCATGTAAAGGTAGGTGTTCTAATGCAATAGTGCACAGTTTACCCCCCTGTTTAACGGACATTCGATTCTATAGGACTCTTGAAAACATACGGTATGAGAATCGGGACGGAACTGTAACCTTACTCTTTAATATTCTTGAAAAAAAAAATACTGATAATGGAATGAACTACCTACCTGTTATCTAAACATTATCATTTTTTTGTACTTACCTATGTGGTTTGTGTGCCTGCTAAATGAATAACAATTTTGCATTGCCATTGTAGTAGAATTCAAATTCATTCATGACCCTCAGACTGGTCGATTGATTCGAAATAAAAAATTTAGAATGTACAATCGCTATATTACTTAATATAAATATAGTCGGCAGACGGGACTGTATTATATAACATGAAATCCTAATAAACAATGGTTTAATGTCACTTATCACAAGAAGTAAATTAAATATAAACACATAATCTACGACTCGGTAAAGTATCGGGATTAACAACAACATAAAAAAAAAACAGTGATAAAATAACCTGTATTACATAAACAATGTAATCCTGTTGTGTATTGGGGTACTCAAAAACACAAATATATTAAAAATAATCTGCTTAACCGCCCCAACTACACACCCGTATGTGTCTAACCCAAGTTGAATGCATTTCTCAACATCAGCCCAGAGAGAGGTAAGCTCCTCTCAGTGGTCGCCGAGACACAGAGTACTTTTATATATATGGAATAGAGGTCTAACTCAACGATCAAAATGGGAAACGCTCAGTGTCGCCTCTGGAAGCCAGTTATGGAACTAAATCAAACATGCGTATGTGTGCTATAGGAAAGATTCATATAGCACACATACGCACATACGTACGTCACCTACTATTGCAGCCTATATTATATTTAAAAGGTTATTTTAAAATGTGAATTACATATTCGCTCGCTGTTACGTAGAACAGCGAAAAGTAATTCACATTAAAATTGAGACAATAAAACAATGGGTAATTTTCAATTTCACATTTATTGCTTCCTTTTTAAACACTTCTTACTAAGTTTTCTAGCTTTCATTTTAAACGAATCCATATCATCATTACCACACTCTCACATATTTAATAATACATTATTTATATAATTATATACATGTTATAAATAAACAATCTCACAATGTCACAAACAAAAATTTTAAGTAAACTGGTCGTCTGAGTCCTGTCTCAATACTTCGATTTTAACAATCGAAGCAAGCACAAAATCAACACGGCGGTACGAGCAAAAGCTCTACTTAACAGAATTAGGTGGAAAGAGCACTTTTATACGATTAAAATCTTGAAAAAAACAAGAAAAACAAGAAGGATAACCAGCGGCAAATTTTTGACAAAATGAATGACATTTCTTGTCTTTTTTTTATTTTTTTTCTCTTTTCTCCCATTTGGAATGAGAGTCTTTTGGGTCGCATGTGCATCTATCATATTCAAGTTTTGTAGCAGTAAAAGATTAGGAAATTGGATTTTTAAGAAATTAGATGTAGGGAAATTTGTTATTGTATGCATAAAAGATTAATTGGTCTTTGGAATTAGGATCAGAGCGGCCTAGGTTATAAAAATATTCTACTCATAGTTATGTATAAACAAAACATTTTACAACTTAATATTATTACTAAATATATAATTAGAAATAACTAAATACAAGGAAAGGGTATAAGAAACAAGGAGACTACAGATGTAGGGAAAGTAACAAGGAGCAAAATTAGGTCCCCAAGACCAAAGCCGCATTCACATAGTGGACTGTTGATTATTTTAAACTGAACCAGGGCTAGACATAGTATGCTCTAGCCGCATTTTAATAAATACATTTGTAGTAATTTTGCCTTATTTTATTAAAAAAAAAACCATGGCTAGATACTGATTTTAGGTTGTATTGTTTTTATTTCTTTCAACTTGTTTATTGTAAGCATATTGTTTCGTGGATTTCTTTGGAGGTCACACCAAAAAACAAAATGCATTACTACTTCACGCCATCTTGCGAACTGTGGTAGAACTACATAGTCTCAAACATAGACTTAGTATTTTCGTATGGTCTCAAATCATAACTACTGCCATCTCTTACTGAATTATTGAAAAGGAACGGATTTTAATGTAACCAAATTAAAATGTCAGTGTCATGTAAAGATCCGCGATACTTCAGGTGTCCAACTTTATTTTGTATACCTATAACGAGAACGATTACCCGTTTGCTAGTTCTAAGATTGTCACCCCTGCGCCGAGACTTGCAGCTCGGCTGACGCGCCAATACCTTTGCTTTAAGACAAGTTCTAAAAAGTTGTGTTTTGTGGCTGTGAAGATCTTGCATGTGAGCATTTTAAATTATTATTTTTAATTTATACAGTTCTTTTTATAACATTTAACTGTTTTTTTTTTTATATTTAGGTTATTTCGATTCTGTGTCAATTTAATAGAAATAAGGTTGCCATATAAATAAGTTTAATAGACAAAATATTTTTTAAATGGCTAATCACTTTTCATAAAATAAATAATTGTAAAACTTTTATTTGCACTGACAACATTGAAGATTTGTGTTAGGAATAACAATTGGAACAACAGTTATTATTAAATTCCCGCAACAATTTTACGATTACCCTCAAACTGTACCCATTATTTACTATTACACAGTTATTTTTTAAATATATATAGTATATATATATATAGTGTAGTAATAGAAAACTATTTTTTGGAAACTGTCCGAAAAAAACAACAATAATTTTAATACGTACTATAATTATTATGCACCTATCTATCAAATTGTAAAAAGAAACGAAACAGATCTATTATAATGATTATTTTTATTATAGTGCACATAACTAAATCATAAACGAAACAAGTGACATTCAAACTCCTTGAACATTGTTCTGACAAGTTGCTGGCACACTTTCTTTTGGCGCGAGATTGTTTATTTATAATCTGTGGTAGGTTCAACCGCAATTTCTTTTGAAGTTATTGTCTAAAGAACCTGTTTCTAAACTATGTGAACTCTTTATAAGCACTAACCGTCTTATTAATAAACACAGACTAGTGCAAGTGTAACTTTAGTCCAAGGCTTAAATTTGGATTAGTAGAATTGTGTATTAATAAACATGGAATAAGCAGGAAGTAAACTAATCCGAGCCTACTCTCGAAGTAAAACTTAAGCCTAGGATCCACATAGTTTAACGACTGACTAAGGATGAAGTAAAGGTACTAAACCTAAATTGTGTTCGTAACTTGCGTGTTAAAAATTATTAAAATACAGTTTCGTATATAGTACTTCCATAATTGATGTGCAAATAAAATGGAGAGAGATTATTATATTGGTAATTAGAGGTTGAAAAAAAAAATAGGAGAGTTTAAGAACCAGCCATTAGAGAGGTGTGTAACATTTTACAAAAGTCGATATTAACCACTCTAAGACCTTTATGAAGACGAATTTAAATATAACTATAGATTTTCGCGATCAACGGCCAGAATTATCATTGAAATGGTGAAAAATGATTTGGCTGGTATCACACATGACTCAAGATTATAAAAAGTCGCTTAAAACAAAGATTTGAGCAATCTCAATTTAATGGCAGACTTCCAGGAGATTTAGGCTATCCTTAACTGTATTCCCTACTGGTTCGCCCCTATCTTGCATCCGACCTCACAAAAAGAGGAAATGTACTACCGATTACATATTAGAACCCGAAACTCTGTAGTATGGTGCTATGAAGTATGGTAGTAAAGGTTTAGGTGTTTACAGAGAATTTACAACGAAATTGGAGAATACAAAACTCTATATTGTTGCATTGGCAATACTGCACGACATTGCAATGCACAAAGAAGATCTGAGGAAGTAGAAGAAACAACAACAGTAAACAATAACTCTATTAAACAACACGGACAACATTTATTAATTTATTAATTATAAATTTTCAACTTAATACATAACAATGTACAGTAAAGTTTTATATTATTTTACAGTAATAAATTTATTTAATCACAATTTTACACACAATTGCACACGTTTATTTTTCCTTTTGAATTGCCATTTTTAATTGTTTCTGTTTTGAAGATGCTATAACTTTTTCGGGCATCAATCTTCATGGTTTTCCACTGTATTTTAAGTTGACTCAGCTCTCGAGGTCTTCCATTTAACTCATTATACCTAGTATAGAAAATTTAATAAGTAATTAGTGTCAGAATCAAATAATTTAATAGTTACCAAGAGGTAAGCAGAAAAACCAAATCGCGATCTTACTTTTTGTGCACTTCCTCTCACGCCCTGTTTTTTAGCTTATTTGTTCTAGTGAATTGTTTTCAATTATTGAAGCATATTCTTTTAGGACCAAGCGAAATAATTGCTGAAACAATCAAAGTAGGTATTTAGTAAATAATAACCACGCACGGCGTCAAGCAGTAAATAACAAAAAATAGTTACCTTTTCTTCTTCATTCCAGTTAATGGAGCGAATACGTTTTTGGCTCATGTTGATTATTGCTTTGAGTTTTAGTATATAAATATACGAGTTTTATGTAGGTATTAACTCTTTTTCTAATCAATTCAATTCTGATGTAAATTCAAATAAATAACTGACCAAGCGTATTTGACATAACCATGCAAAACATTGGCTGTCATTGTCAGTAACTTCAAAATCACGCATTATGGTCATTCAATAACTCATTTTTTTACTTTTAAAATAACCGTGTTGCCATAAATCACGCCCTAATCCAGGTGTAAGGAATGTATTGTTAGTCCGAGCTTATTCTATGTTTATTAATAACAACGTAAGTACAAAGTTAATACGACTTTACTTTGAGATTAACTAGTCCAAGCGTAACTACAGATTAAGGTTGGAGTAAGCGATTTTTATTAATAAGACTGTAAGTGTTTGTATGTAAGTACTAGTGAAGAAAGTTGTGATCTACTAGTTCTAGTAGATCTTTTGTGATAAGGCAAAGTTACAATTTCAAAAGCATTTAAAAACCGTACGTTTAATAAATATTTTCTCGAAATTAAAATAACATTATTTTATATAACTACAATTAAGTTACAACTGTATAGACTGTCGGTACCCGAATTCGCTTGTTAGTGTTTTGTTAAAAGACAGCGCAACAAATCTCCAAAGTATTAACAAAATATAAATATATAATTTTTGTAGGAATCGTTTTTTTTTTATTTGATGTTTGTGTGATCCTTTTTAATAGGCTAATCTCAAGACAATGAAATATTTTGACGTAAATTAATCGTATATGTCTCATATGTAGTTCATAATTTTTTCTCAACTCATTAAGGGCTTATACTATTAAGTAATAAAAAAATGTAGCTCCAATTTTTTAATTGGTAGTTAAATTGAACGAAAACTTAGATCTAAATGACTGGCCTGTTGGCCTAGTTGTTAGCGACCCTGACAGCTTAACCGGAGGTTGTGGGTTCGATTCCCACTCAGGAAAAATCTTTGTGCGATGAGCACGATCATTTGTTATGTGTCAGGGTGTAATTTATTTATAATATTTATGTATTTAGATATATATAAATATTTTTATCAGTTTTCTGGTTGCCATAATATAAGTTCTACCTAGTTTGGGATCAGATAACCGTGTGTGAGTTGTCCCAAGGTATTTTATAAGATATTATAAAGATTGAATTTATCTTAATTACAATCGAAACTATTTCGTAACCCGCTAATATTTCATCATGATCTTCAAATAGTACTTACTTGTTAAAATTGTTATTGTAGTGATAATTTGTAATACTAGCACTTTAACCTATTGCAGAAATCCCCATTGAAAAGGTCAATGTCAATCATGTTAAAATAAATATGTACTATCTACTACTACTCTCGATATGACGTAACTTTCAGAGCTGATCTAATGCCAGTCACTCACATTCGCACGAATACGCAAACGCACAAGTGTAGGACGACATTTGCAAATGATTTCATTTCCAAGCTGTGTCGGTTTTTTAACAGACAGAGACGTTCTTCTCTATCTGAAAAGAAGAGATAAGCACACGGTCGCACATAGACATTTATATCACAAATAATATATAACAGACATTCAACAATTAAAAAACAATTGCCGGTTATAGACTGCCGATAGAAGTGAAAAATTTCATGAGCATTTCGGTGACGCGAACCATAAAGATTTTTCCCTACCAAAAAGTGCCCAAAGTGGCTAAAGAAGTTTTTACTTCAAAAAAAACTATCCTTTCAACAATTTTAAATAAAATCATCTGTGGCCTCATAAACCCGGTAAATCTAAATTGTCCTACAAATAAATTAAAAGCCTAGTAATTCAGTTCAACGATTCTAATACTTACAATTTACACATGTAAGTATCACGTACTTATATGCCAGGAGACATACATACCAGTGACGCATGTATAGAAGAATCAGTTTAGAATAACAAATATGAATTTTATTAATTCTTCCCGCCACCGACTCATATATAAATTGTGTTTTTATGTTAATGTCTAACTACGCGTCGAGACAGGAGGCAATCTTGTGTGTAAGTTCAGTATCTTAGCTGATAGAAGTTAGAAAAGAAAATGAAACTTGAATATTTTCAGTCTAAAATCCAAAACCCATCGTGAGCAAATGTGCGGCCATTAAGCTGAGTTGAGGATCTATTTTTGCTCGTATCTTAATTGTATACTTATTGTTTATTGCTTTATTATTTCTTTACGTTTTAAAAATAATAGTTATTCTTTCTTTTAAATGATCATCAACGAAAACGACTTCTTTAATTAAATACATCAGTTTTTAATTGGGACAGTGACATGTTTGCTAAGGTAATGCGTAGTATTTGAAATACTGCTACTAACTACTACTCATACAAATGAACAACTTTCTACAAGAATCCATAGTAAGTCCAAAAAACAATTGGCCTTACCATACAAAATAATTATCAGCTGATCAGAGTTAATACGGAAGTCCAAATTTCTATTAATTTTATTGGAAAAGAATATTCATTTTTATGGGAAGAAGCAGTACCTATTTCAACTACCCATTTTCGTAGCACCCTGTATAATAATATAGAAACTAAACACTAAATTATGTGATTACAACAATTTTAAAAAAAGGAAGAAGAATAATATAGGTATCTAAAAAAAAATATTTTTTGCCGAATATACACAAGATCCAATTACATATAATGACATAACAAATTCAAAGTGTTCTGTTGACATTCAAGTGCGTTTTTGATTAAAAAAATATTCTCTGCCATTATTAGGTAACATTATTACATTATATTCTCTCCAATAACTCAAAAAATCCTATTACAATACTATTGCTTTATGACCTTGGAGCAATAATTTGAAGATAATAACTATCATAAGAATTCGTCAAAGGCCACAAGGCCGTAAATTACATTGTCCTAAACATTTCGTAATGTGTGGCAACCCTACCTCTCTCGTGTACTCACGAGTTAAGCTTACAACACATCTATACTAATATTATAAAGCTGAAGAGTTTGTTTGTTTGTTTGAACGCGCTAATCACAGGAACTACTGGTTCGAATTGAAAAAATCTTTTTGTATTGGATAGTCCGTTTATTGAGGAAGGCTATAGGCTATATAACATCACGCTACGACCAATAGGAGCGGAGCATACATGAAAAATGTTGCAAAAATGAAAAACCGTTGAAACTAAAACACGCGAACAAAGTCGCGGGGGACAGCTAGTGAGCGATAATTCGTTATTGTACGAACAAGATGAATGTACGTACTTGGGAAATTGAGATTAGGTGTCTGTATAAAAAGTGCCTTTTTGTTTTTTTTTGGAAGAGATTTACGCATTTAGCCTGAGCGCAGGCTTTGACTGCGTCACCGGACTTTTGGCGAGAACCTTAAAGACCTCCAGCCAGAGCAATAGAAAAACTAACTACGTCAGCAACGTTCACTAAGGGCACCCCCTGTGGGGTTCGGTCCTCGACTAAGTGCGTTGCTAACAATCTTAATAAGGCAATAACAGCAAGGGAGGGCTGGATCTAAGTTTTTATTTAAGGACATATTATTTTTATTGCTAGTTTGGCCGGCTCGGGCTAGCTTGGTCTAGGGACGGGGGGGATAAAAAGTGTCTGCATGTTAAAAGAAAGATGGGTGATTTACCCCCGAATATTAAAACGCAAATCAACTTTAAGACGTTCTTAAGTCTTATCTGTCGCTACTTTGCACGTTTAAGTGACTAATGGCCGAACACTGAAAACGTCAATCAGTTTTAAGTCGCCGTTAAGTCTCACGCTGTCTCTGTCAGTTTATGGTGTTTAGTAGCGACAGATATACATATAAGAATTTGTTAAAGTTAAGTTGCGTTTCAAAATTCGGGGGGGAGACAGCATCCGATTTAACGGCGGCTTAAAACATATTGACATTTCAGTATTCAGCCGTTAATCAAGTTGTTGTATAAAAATGAACGTTTGTATATTTGTCCTTTATGCGTGCCTAAACCAATGATCAGATTGTGATGAAACTTTGGTAGGCTGTTCTAAATAAGCGCGAGAAGGTTCTTAGCTAAAAACTTTTTTACTTAACGTGGCATTGCAACGCATGCGCTGTGTTGCTAGTAAGTTATAAACAAATAGTCTGTATCTTAATTAATAAGCTACTAATTATGTCTTTTTCTAGATCTGAAGGGCTAAAAAGGACACTTTTAGAAATATTTATATTTATTGTTCGTGTAGAAATACTAACATCAAACAAGATTCTGGACTTGAGTTTTATAGAAATTTAACTGCCTTGCAGTTTACTTTAAACTTTAGGAACTGCTAGAAATTTAGAGATATGTAGACTTTTCAGGCCCAGTTGTGTATTGTCTCTGGCAGGTAAGGTCTCTACCATAAGTTTGATAAAAAAAATCGATAACGCTTTTGCGTGTTAGACCTGTCTTTGATATTATTTTTCAAATTAGATCTGTACTTTTGTTACATTTAATGAGATATATTTATTTTAAATCAAATATTTTCCAAAAACATTTTTTATAAAAACAAAAGTTAGCTTTATTAAGATTAAAACTTATAATAACGTTAATAAAATTAAGTAACTAAATAAAAAGAAGAAGACTAATTAACCATTAACAAGCAAAATTGATTTAACACATTTGATTTACAATAACATTTTCACAAAACTAAATTTATTAATAACTTAACAATGCAGTTTAGACTTATCTAAACTCTTAAAGAATGTGACCCCGTGATATAATTGGCGAAGGCCTGAGAAAATAGTCTAATGCAATGCTTTTTGTTGCAAGACTTAAAGGTTTAATTGCAAAATACTTGGGATAGTAGACTTCAAGACCTAGGTTACAGTAATAAAGTTAATATTTGTATGCAACTTAAGTACTTAAATTTACTTTGATGAAAGCATGCCTCTTTTTACTGCGTTTTTTTTTTTGTTTCAAAGACAGCAACCTCGTATGTCAGGTTCTCAAGATGATCTGTGATACCGATGTTTTGTTGTTTACACAAAGGTTTTGGCCTATAGGTACTGTGATTAAGTCCATTTTTATCCAGTTGTTCGATTTATTGGTAATCGGTTGAAAGTTTTTGATATATTTTTTAATACAGACATAACTACTCGTCAAAAGTAATTTTCTTACATTAAAATCTTTTAATATCTCTATCTATATCTATACATATTCTATATGCATTTTATACAACAAATATCCCCGCCGCGTCCGTCTGTCTTTCTGATCGCAATAAACTAAAAACTACTGGCCGGAATTTCGTATGGTTTTCATCAATGGATAAAGTAATTCACGAGGAAGGTTTGTGTGTATAATTTACTAGCTGTCCCCCGCGACTTTGTTCGCGTGTTTTAGTTTCAACGGTTTTTCATTTTTGCAACATTTTTCATTTATGCTCCGCTCCTATTGGTCGTAGCGTGATGTTATATAGCCTATAGCCTTTCTCAATAAACGGACTATCCAACACAAAAAGAATTATTCAATTCGAACCAGTAGTTCCTGAGATTAGCGCGTTCAAACAAACAAACAAACTCTTCAGCTTTATAATATTAGTATAGATTAATGTTTTGTCTACCCGTGCGAAGCCAGTGCGAGTCGCTAGTTTAATCAATATTTGCGATGTTAGTACGTCTCTATTTATTCAAGAATTCGCAATGTATACGGTTGCTTCACCCATCACTTAAGTCCGCCATTGAATAACGTGTTCTACACTTGACAACCTGTCACTTGACAAGCTTGGTTAGCTTCTATTTACTTGCCTAAGATGGTAGGTACTATAAAAAATAGTCAAACATTAATATAAGTTTGGTTTACACAAAAAATTACTAGGTACTCTATTTTTATTTATATTTTTTTAAATTAGTATAATATTGAATGCTTTAATTCCTTCTCTATGTGTACCATTGTAACCATGCATTATTGTAAAAATTGCTTATTTAAATTATCATCATTAAAACTATGGGCTTTATCTCATATATCTATGATCAATGCTCGTTCCTTCTTTATATGAGAAGAAGCCTGTGCCCAGCAGTGGGACATTTATTGGCTGGTATTATTGTCATTAAAACTATGGGCAGGAAGAACTCTTCCGACCAGTTTTGATGTATATAAGCGTAGTTTGAACAAAACAAATGTATTGTTAGGTTTTTTAAAACCATGACAGTTAAAATATCATCAGAAACAACGTTAAGTATGGCAAGTAACGTGTATTTTTTATTAAGTCTATTTAGCAAAGGGAAAAAAGGCTTTTTTTAACTAAAAAAATAAAATTTGCCTATGAAAATATCACAGATAACAATATGGAAATAACATATTACCTTACTGTGTACTAGAATTATACACACACAAAAGTATCTCAAGATAAAAGATTTTAAAATTTTCTAATTTTTTTTATCAAACTAGCTAAAAAAAATGTTATGTGTATTGGCTTGTAAATCTTTATGTAGTATATTATGAACTATAGTACCTAGTACTTATAATGTAACATTATTGACAACTCTTCCAAGGTTGAATTGCACCATCTTACTTAACTGTCAAATGCGTCAAATTACTTTTTATGAAACTCGCACGTCTAGTGATGCTTATCAAAGCCTAGTTAGTATATAAGTTTAGAAAGCACAATAATAACGAAGAATGTTTTATGTTTTAGTTAATTTGTCTAGATTTATGTTTTAAACTCCTGCAGTCTAGAAGAAGAATACCGTTACATGAGACGACTATGTTCTGGTAAATTGGTATTATTATAATTGCAATTTGTTTTAAGTTTACTATGTTCCTGTCTTTTCTCCTATAATAATGCTGGGCACAGGCCTCTTCTCATATAAAAAGAAGGAACGGGCATTGATTACCACGCTTGCGGGTTGAAGATTTCAGATTCCAATTTATGCAATCCAGGTTTCCTCAGGATGTTTTCTTTCACTGACAGATTGTCAATGGTGTCTCCGTAGGACCACTACAGGTCAAATTATTTAGTAGAGCAGACAAACAGAGATCAAATCCAAAGTCCATTGCAAAACAGTCCAGTTACCTTTTCAATATACTGCGTCAAACATTTACGGATGATTACCATTGCCTCATTCTAAGACAATTATTATTTTCGTAGTACCATATCCCGCCATATCCGCAAGGGCGTTCTTCAATGCCAACCCACACTTAACTGTCAAGGCTAAGCATTGCTTCATCAGAGTGCATACAGCTGAGTTAAGTATGGGTCAATACGAAATATGTCGAAAGACTTTCAAAAAATTGAACGTTGTTTTATTTGTTTTCAATAGACATTAGGTTGTATGTAGTGTGTGTAAGGTTTGAGTTCGCGAATTTTAATTTGATTGCGTGATCTGTGTGATAAAAGCACTCACAGAAAATACTATTTGACTGCACGAATAACCGAGTGGTATAAGTCACCACGCCAAATTCCACTGTGTGTGACGTGCTGCGGGTTCGATCCCCACACGGGACAAACATTTGCGTGATCCATAATAGCTTGTTCTAAGTATGTGTATTCGTTGTGCTTGTGATTTAAATATTTGTGAAAACTGAAAAATTGGTATGTATGAATATTAGGTTGTGTATTTATTATTATCGAGGCAAAAAGTAGCCTATGACCTGTCTTATCATCAGAGCGTACCTCAAACCAAGTTTTATTAAATCGGTTCAGCGGTTTTGCCGTGAATGTGTAACAGACAGATAGATAGATGGACAGAAAGGCAGACAGAGTTACTTCTCATTAGGGTTCCGTACTCAAATGACAAAATTATAAATATCTATTTGTTTAATATTGAATTCTGTTGATATCTTATCGATCAAAATCTATATTATAATCAGTAAGTCTATTTAAATTGGTTTATTTTCAGGTCTAAGTATGTCATTTTCAGTTGTTTAGATTCATGTTTTTTTTTGTATCAAAATGCTTACACGTCAAAAATAGATTTTAATAAACTCCGGGCAATAAATAAACTATTTGCAGTATAACTATTTCATAGTCTCAATAAAACAATATTGGAATTTATATGAAACATTATCTAGCCAGTAGGTATAATATGAGTACGATTATTTCGATCCACGGTTCAGCTATATCGAGCCGTTGTAAACTGCACTCGGACAGTTAGGTGCATTTACCCCAGTGCATCCACGCAACTGGTTGGTGCACTCTGTAAAATTGCATCTAAAGTCTAAAATAATGCACGGTTAATAGCTTTAAATAATACTTTAAACGGTTGTTAATTTAAAACACCGTTGGTGAGAAAAACGACAGCTGTAAAAACAATACGAATTGTATTTAAGAAGTTTTTAATTGAATTAAAAGCTGTTAGTGTAAAAAAAAACTGATTTTAACGATCTTAAGTATGAATTATGGTGTAATAAATATTGACTCGGTTATCAAGGCAAAAAGTAGCCTATGAACTCTCTTAGGATCTGAGCGTATCCCAAACCAAGTTTCATCAAAATTGGTTCAGCGGTTTAGCCGTGATTGTATAACAGACAGAAAGACAGACAGAGTTACTTTCTCATTAGGTTTCCGTACTCAAAGGGACCCTATTACTAAGCTCTATTGTCCGTCCTTCGGTCCGTCGGCGGGCTGTATATGATATTCAAT
The DNA here is from genome assembly GCA_932294365.1 of Diachrysia chrysitis. NCBI lineage: Eukaryota > Metazoa > Arthropoda > Insecta > Lepidoptera > Noctuidae > Diachrysia > Diachrysia chrysitis. Next base: position 3,807,238 of record OW028660.1, on the reverse strand, counting down.
CAGATACAGCCCGCTGACAGCTGACACACAGTATTCGTTAGAGTTTGTTGTTTTTGTTGTTAGTTGCCGCTATTAAAAATTAAAGGGGGCTCCATAAAATCGTACGGAACCTTTTATGCGCAAGTCCGACTCGCACTTGGAAGGATTTTTATTATATTAGTTTGTAAGTATGGATGGCGTAATCAATCCTTTAGCCTTTTATCAGACTCATCGAGAGCTTTTATTTCATCCTCATTACTGGATAGGATCAAATATTCATTGCCGCGTAACATTAAGTTATCAAAGTTATCTCCCCTCCATTTTAACTTAACTTTTCGGTAGATAGTACGTATTAGTGTTTTTCGGATCGTTACATTGCATATATGACGGCACTATGTAAATTTAAGCGGCAATAGCCTTATGGTTAGGGTGGCCGCCTTGTGATCGAGAGGTCGCAGGTTCAAACCTCACCCATTGCACTATTAACGTGAACCTACTCCAGCCACAAGCATATTTAGCTTAGTTGGAGCGGTTAACAAGATTGCTAGTAATGTGATTTCAAACCACATTGCTAGTATACTTTAAAAAAAAAGGTTGCAAAGGTATTTTTACAAAGAATACTTGTAAAATACAAGGATTCTTTGTAATACCTTTGCAAAATACAAGATACTTGATTAAAAGATTATAGTTATCTAGTTATAGGGTGGAAAAACGTAAACCTTTTTTTTTTTACTATTATTAATGTAATAATTTTTTGTAAAGATGTCTGTGGCAAGTGTTGTTTTTCTATTATCCTGCGACAAATTATGTATTCAAATCAGATCCTACATTAAGGACATATATTTATGTAACCACTGATCATTATACACTAACATGTGTATTTTTCCATTATATCTTGAATTACACTTAAATGATAGTAAAATAATACACAGACAGCAAACTAGATAGGTTTGCAGGTTATTGCCTGCAAACCTATCTAGTTTGCTGTGTGTACTATCAAAAACGAATATATTTTTTTTATTCGTTTTGGTAGTATATATAGTATTTCACAAACTAACAAGGACTTTTGCTTGAATTTGTGCTTGACTTATATCTACAGTATTTGTTTAGAATTCAAGGAATATTGTTCTCGTTTCAAAATTGATAATAATAATTAAAAATAAGATACTATTACTTGACCCTTCAATAGTCGCTAGTCACTGCCAATAAATTTTTGATTTCATCGCCTGATAATTTTTATTCGTAGATAAAATTGACTTCTGACAGATTTTGTATGGAAGAACTGTCAAAAATTAAAAATGATGTTTGGATAAAACTATGTGGCTTTGTTAAAATACGCCCTCAATCACATAATTAATGTGACTCACAGATTTTTTTTATTGTTACGCATGAGAATACGCTTAGTTGAAATCAACATCGTATCCGCAAAGTGCATCATCTATAAGTTATAGTAGATTATTATAAGTACGCACTCAAGAATATAATTTACCAATGACTATTAATCGTGATCGTTATTAATAATATTAAGGACAGGTGTCCACAACATTCGGTTGACGATAATCCTTGGCAATCAAACTAATTAAGTTTAAGTTCATCTGAACGTAGATTATGCCTAGGTGCATACCAACGCACGTAGTACGTATTTGAAAAATCTACTGCGATTATTTTAAATACCGTATGTATTAAGATATATATAAGTATGTTAATAAGATGTCTGGTTGCCATAAAACAGGTTCTGCTCAGTTTGGGGTAAGATAGCCGTGTGTGACTTGTCCCAAAATATTATTATCAAAATATTATTACCTAAAAATCAGGTATGATTTTTTTTTATTATTGGTTAGGAAATTAAAGTTAGAAAGTATTATTTAAAGAAAAAAATTGTAGCCAGCCATTTTATGTTGCAGTAACTATGTTAAACGAGGCAAAAAATAAAAACCGTTATTAGGGGTTTGACTATACTCCGCAACAATTTCTCAAAATTGGTTTCGGGGTTTAGGCCCTAAAGCATAAACAGACAGACAAACAGCGTTGCTAATTAATATGATGCTGTAACACTACATATTACATAACCATGACAAAACTATAATAATTTTATGATTGCAAACTATGTAATGTCTAATAAGATTTAATAGGTGATAGGAATATTATTTAAATTATCTCTAATTGCTCATTTGTAACTTAATTTATACATTAAATACAATTACGGGTAGTTATGTGGTTATAAAAAAAATATTACTTTGCAAATATTTTGTGTATTACTTAAGATTTCAGCGTGTAAAACACGATTGGATAACAACATAATTATGAATGTAACTTAGAACACAGTACCTAACATTTTTTATTATTATTTTAATCGTTGGTATAATTTTAAGTGTCCACATGTCTGTAAAACTAACAATATAATTCACGTCTCAACACCTTAGATTGCTTTACATTATACCTACTTACTCAAGCTTGCTAATCTATATCAGATTGACCTGTTCTTGAGATTCTTTAAAGCAAGGTATTAGTCTGTAGGGACGTTTGGTTTGGGCCCTACACTCTTCAGAATGTCCTGTTATTTGTCATAGAAAAATACGTTCATAATCATTTACTATAATAACAAAGTTGTATTTGGAAATCAAAGACCGAGTCCCCAATCAAAATAATTTAACTTCCTAAATTGTTTTCTTTTTTATATATATAAATAAATGACTCCCGCACTAGAGAATTTAATCCCCGTATCGCGGGGGTTTTACAAACATTCACTCTGACTTGGAACAGGCATTTGTGGATCACACAAGTGTTTGTCCCATGCGGGGATCGAACCCGCATCACGTCGCGCACTGTGGTCATTGGCGCGATGACCTATACGACTCGGCTATCCGTTAAAAATTGAAATATTATGATGCCACCAAATAAACTATAGTAAAAAGTAAGTACTACTAATAAAAAGTTATAATAACTAATTTACTGTTGTAAGAACGATAAATTTGATTTAAAAATTCTATTCAATTCTGCATTCATGTTCCTCATCTAAACATCGCACCCCAGACTTGCGACACTCTCGTCACCTTGACGTACCGACACGCACATGACGTGTGACGTGTTATAACATGCACCTGTTAATTGGCTACACGTTTTAATTTTATGGACGTGAAGCGAAAGTTGATGAGCAAATACAATAGGAGACCTTTGACCGCTTACATAGATCCACACTAGATTACTTGGTTTTGTATGCCTGGTTCTTTTGACAGTATGTTATTTTTTTGTTTGATTGACAGACTTTCTTTGAGCTGCATTTTTTTGACTGCACGGATAGCAGAGTAGTATAGGTCACCACGCTTATTACCTATGTGCGCGACGTGCCGCGGGTTCGATCTCCGCATGGGACAAGCATTTGTGTGACCCACAATTGCTTGTTTCAAGTCTGGGTGTTCTTTGTGCATGTGATTTGAATGTTAGGCGGAGTCAAGCGGAATGGAGAGCCAATCCGGAAATGCAAGACATAAATAACACTAACAGCTTTCGAGACGAAAAGAGCTAAACATTATGTCAAGGTCGCGAAAGATGTCTTAGACATAATAACTTAACCGTCAAAATGGAAAATCTCATATTAATCGAAATCTATCGAAAGAAATGAAAAATCTATCTACATTAATCTTGATATTATGATTATGCATCAAATAGTGCGAAAAAATATTATTAAGTTTAATACTTTGGTGGAAAAAGCGAAAAGTGTTTTAATAGAGCTGATTTCAAAAAATAGAACTATCGAGGATAGTTTATTTAATCGTGTAACTGATCGACATTTGTTTTCATCATATCCTCTTCTATCTCGAAACCAAATCTCAAGTCAATAACTTTTATAGTTGCTAAGTAAAAACGATATGAAAATTGCTAAACAAATTGTGTATCGCCTTAAAGTATTAACATTTGTAGCATACCTATTTAGATTCATCATCATATAATAACGGTTTATATTCCAGACTTCTTCCAGACTATTAAAAATAGTTAACACAAATTTACTTGAAAAACTATACCGACATCAAAACCTAATCTTTCCCTTATTTTATTTCGCCTAGTATTCAAACCAGTGTGTTGCTCATACCTGCATTAACCTTGCAATTACGCACAATGGCGTATGCACGTGCAAACAAATATTATATTTACATTTAACAAGTTTACAATATTGTCAATAGTTTAGTTATAAAAAAGATTTCTAGTTTCAGCTGAGTTGGAGATTTATCATCTTAACTTTCCTACAGTTAACAAGACAATGCAAATAAATGCTTGATTTACTTGGAAAACTAAACAATAAATCGTAGACAACTGTAATAAGTTTTACTTAAAAATGTATTTTTAATCACTAGCTTTTAAATCAGCTAGGATCACAGTACTAGTGAAGACAAATCAAACAAGCCTAAACACGATGAGATTGCGTCTACAGAGTTTCTACGGCCACCTTCCAGACCCATCAGACCAGCTTGAAAGTACCATAATATTGTATTGTCACCGAACTTCTATAAGTATGCAAAATTTCATCTTTATTGGATGTCTAGAAGTTGTTCTAATTTAGCTTGCAAGATTTGACCAGAACAAACATACATATTGTACTGTACTAGCTGTTCCCCGCGACTTTGTCCGCGTGTTTTAGTTTCAACGGTTTTTATTTTTGCAAGTTTTTTCATTTGTACTCCGCTCCTTTTGGTCGCAGCGTAATGTTATATAGCTTATAGTCTTCTTCAATAAATGGGCTATCTAACACTGAAAGAATTTTTCAAATCGTACCAGTAGTTCCTGAGATTAGCGCGTTCAAACAAACAAAAAAATAAACAAACAAACAAACTCTTCAGCTTTATATATTAGTATAGAAGAAGTATAGAAGATATACATACATTGCAACTTAATTAAAAGCTTGTAAAAATAGTTATAAGGTGTGTAGTACAAGTTAACGTCAGTAGGTAATAAAAAGCACATGTTAACGTTATATATTATACTTATCTATAATTACATCGATTAAATTAATGATTTATAATAAACTTTAGTATCAATTTATCGAGAAAAACATTAAAAGAATGACATTAAAGTTGTGATAAACTTATAAATTACCTATTGTTGTATATACTCCGTCAGTATTACATATTATATAATTGTACTTGTTAATCATAGTAGCAGAGAAATAACACAGAAGGATGGAAAACATGAATCAGTAAGAATTTACACTAATAATATAATAATAATAATATCTTGGGACCACTGATCTCAAACTAGATAGAGCCTGTATCATGGCAACCAGACAACTAATATATTTCTAAATACGTACATTATTGTACATAAATTACATCGAAAAACAAATGATCATGCTCTTCACACAATTGTATAATTATTCTGGGTGGGAATCAAACCCACGAGCTCCGGCAGCTAAGGTCACTAACCCCTAAACGAACGGGCTAGTCACATACCTAGGTATTTATATAGTATACCAAACGCTGTATTAATAGGTAATACAGTAATTATACACTTTTTAATTTGTTTACGGGGTGGAAAGCACACTAAACTCCCCACTGCTTAGAGATATTTATGTCGGTCTTTCACAGACTAAAAACACCCCGATCCCCTACTGCCTAGCCGGAGCCCCGGTATCGCTCGCACATGCTCGCGACTCCGGAAGCCAATAGAACTTTAGTATATTCAAAAGTTACATATAAATAAATAAAATAAATGTGGACAACATCACATACATTGCTCTGAACCCAAAGTAGGTAGCTAAAGCACTTGTGTTATGGAATTCAAGACAACGAAGGTACCAAAACACCCAGACCCGAGACAATGTAGAAAAGTGGTTTTCTACATTGACCCGGCCGGGGATCGAACCCGGACCTCAGAGTTGGCGACACCTTGAAAACCGGTGTGTACGCCACTCGACCACGAAGTTCGTACATATATTTATAAATACATAACGAAGCGAATAAAACTTATGGTGTATGATATACTCATCCACCTTTTAAATCATCTGCGGAGAAGCTCTAGCAGCACTGACAAGCGCAATAAATGATTACAGTTGTTGAAACCGGTGGCCATATAAGCCAACACCTTTTCTTTTTTTTTTTTTTGATTACGGGGTGAAAAGCTAATGACTTCGACCCACGCCAAGGGCACGGCGTGGGGATACGTCGGACTCGCACCGACTAAAAACACCCCAGTCCCGTGCTTGCCTAAGCCAGAGCCGTGGGATCGCTTGTGCATTCTCAGCGCAGCTCCGGCAGGCCTCGATCCTTGAAGGACCCCTTCTAGAGAGGTGGGTGTAAATTGCTGTGATCACAGTCGGGAGTGAGAGCCCCTGTCCTCCAATTTCGGCGACCAAAACGCGCCTCTCGTCTTCCCACGCTGGGCAGGCCTGCAGAGTGTGTGCGGCGCTGTCTTCCGGGGCAGTGTAGTGGTGGCACGCCTTCGACTGTTCACGTCCGATCCGGCACAGGTACATCCCGAAACAGCCATGTCCGGTAAGTACCTGCGTCAGTCGGAAAGTGAGGTCTCCTTGCCGCCGAACACCAGACCCTCCCAACCATTTTTTTTTCAACATTTATCGACGTTATACGATTCTTAAGGTTCCTGATAATGTTAGGAGGATAACCAGCAACAACTTCTTAAAAAAAAGCATTACGAAAGAAACCTGACATGAAAGCTTAATATGTTAATTCGCCGCCAAATACCTACCAATTAAAAATTTTAACTAAATTACCTCATTCGTTTACACCAGACAATTACATTGACGTTTTTCAAAATATTATCTGTCCTTGTTATTCACAAATCATGTTGCGTCAATTACAAGAAATTGATATTTTATTTATAACCATTAAACTCTTAATACGATTATAAGAAATTAATTAATCTACGAAGTTATGCAAACTCACTGCTTCTCAGTAACTGAACGATTGAGTTTTAAAAATGTTTCTATTAATCAATCAGTTTTATGCCCGTATTTTGACAGACGTCTGGAAATTCGATGACTTTTAAATTGGATTTAGGACTTAGGATCTACCAGAAACTTCATCGAATAGCACCAAATTCTGTGCTATTTTACATCGCCAAGAGGATGGTACAACATCTGCGGGCGTTCCTTCTCAATCAACTGCGACCTTTTTGTATAAGTAATAACTTTTGTGAAGAGTATTCATAATTATTTAAAACAAAACGGTTTACTCCCGTATATTCTCGGGATCGCCCGACTAGTTTCAGACTCAATAGGAGTCCCTAATCATGTGTCGCGAGTCTGCTGCGACCTTATTGCCACAGCATGGCAATACATCCATAAACATTGATTGGACAGAAATTTTATCTCACCTTTTTCGCTTCTTCCACATTCGAGGTAACTTGTTCGTCTGTTGTGACTATAATGTAGCCTTTCTTACAGTATAGCTACTTCTTTCGTCTTACCTTTTCCCCTGTCGTTAATATGGCGGCATAGTTCTTCTAAACAAATAAAAACTTCGGATCAACAAGTGCTGTTAAATTTAGAACCGCAAGACTTGCATCGTCGTGTTCGACGACCTTCGTGGTCGAGTGGCGTACACACCGGTTTTCAAGGTGTCGCCAGCTCTGAGGTCCCGGGTTGTCGAACCCGGGACCTCAGAGCTGGAGAGTGCAGAGAGGGGTTTTCTACATTGACCCGGCCGGGGCGACCCCCGGCCGGGTCAATGTAGAAAACCCCTTTTCTACATTGTCTCGGGTCTGGGTGTTTGTGGTACCTTCGTTGTCTCTGAATTCCATAACACAAGTGGTTTAGCTACTTACTTTGGGTTCAGAACAATGTATGTGATGTCGTCCACATTTATTTAAAAAAAAAAAAAAAAATCACAATTACAATTCCTTTACAATCGTCTTCCCGCAGATCAATGAGCTCGCGTTTTTGTGCCAATATCTGACTTCAAATCGAATGACTTTGAAGATGAGGTATTAAATTTAAACCGCAGTTACCATTGCATCAGTTTGTTCGCGATGGTTAAGAGCAAATAGCAGTGACGTCACGCCTTAACATACGATAGTTTTGCAACAAGGTTTAAGCGGATGTAGTCGCACGGTTTTGTCGACCTTATTGTAATCGAAAACTGGGAAGTTAAACAACTTTCCAATAGTTAATGTATCCTGTTTTGTTTTGTTTATTTTTTATATGACTAAGACAGTTTACTTAATTACATAATGTACAAGTTATTTTAGGTATTTCTGTCTGATTATTTCAATAACTTCCAGACAAGATTAAAAAAACAGTACCTTTGTACATCTGTCTGATTATATAGATATAATATTTGTTGTTTATAAATCATGTTGTGTGTGTACATATATATAAATTTAGTAGCGGCAATAGCCTAGTTGTTAGAGCGACGGCCTTGTTATCGAGAGGTCGCAGGTTCGAACCCCACCCATTGCATTATGGACGTGAACCCACTCCAGACACAAGCTTATTTAGCTTAGTTGGGGGTTAACAAGATTGCTAGTAATGTGAATTCCATCCACATAGCTAGTACTCCAATCTAAATAAAAACAGTTTCCTAGCTTTAAATATACCTATATATATAGTGTATGTAGGTTTAATTAAATCGCAAGAAATATAAACGGCGTATTAAATTAGTCATCTCATGAGCAATGAACTCTTTTTAATTTAAGTAGAGATATATTTAATTGACTTTAACATAAGCTACATATTATTTTCTTTGGCAAAAAAAATCTGCCTGCTAGTCGTTGTATGCGCAATTACATGTTTTATAAAAACATCACAAAGTAATTGTAGATTATTAGCAAAAAGTTCCACGTAATAACTAAGTACCTACTAGAAATATACTCGAGACTGCTTTATTAGTATATGTGTGATGCTTCTTGGAGAATCCCATGTTTTTCTATACAATGTAAATAAATCACATCTTTATTTTTCAAGCCTCTTTTATTATTTATTAATGAAAATATGTTGATAAAAAAATATTGGACATTCCAATTTTGTAACATTATAATATATAAGTTGGAAAATCCACAGTATGATTGCAAACATAATACCTTGCACGATAATTTAATGAACTGTTTTAAATCTGAAAAATTTTGAATCAGTATTTCAATTTTTTACAAATATTTATATGTATGAGGTTCAAAGTTACCTAACACATATTCATAATTAAGTCACCACTATTTCAATCATATCATAACTTCAGTAATTTCAGGAAGTCATGACGATACTAATTGTCACTGTCTAAATATCTGTTCCAGTTAACAATGAAGCTGAAACAAGAATTGCTGGAGCAGCCTTCGGGGGAGATGTGGAAGAGCATCCGCGTGGAGCTGAAGGAGGATCCCTCTACCAGAGACAGAGACCTGGCTGCGATCAGGGAATGGCTGAAGAAGCAGCCGCATTTGCCTGATGATTGGGGTAAGAAGAAAACAAATTCTTTTTCTAGATGACAGAAGTCAATGGGCAGGCAGACGCTCCTTGTAAACAACTGAGTCTGGAAATAAATATAGACCCCAACATGGCTTGGTAAAAATTTGGGCACACAATAAGTCAATACCGACTTGGATACGCTGAGCTGGCTAACCATGGCTACCATGGCATTTTATACATATTGCTCCATCAATAAGTGAAGAAGCTGACTTCAGATATCCAACCAATGTACATTATGATAATAGCATAAGAAGGCTTGCAATATCATTGTAAATTTTGTCTTCGTTTAAAAAAAGGAAAATTCATAAAAATGTTAAAAATAACAAATTTTCCTTATCAAAAGACTAAAGAGACAAAATGTTTCTGAAACTTGAAAATATTTTGTAAATAATAAAAATATTGAAAAGTTTCTGACATCAATTGATAATTTCTAAACTTCTTCCTTAAAGGAAATTAAACAAAATGTTGATTTCTTTTTTACAGAAACGGGTCCAATAATGACGTTCCTGCGAGGCAGTAGCTTTTCTCTAGAGAAATGTAAGAGGAAGTTGGACATGTACTTCACCATGAGAGCTGCTTGCCCCGAGTTCTTTACCAAGCGTGATGCTACGCGACCTGAACTCGATGAGGTTATGACTAACAAAATGTAAGTAAAAGTAAAAAAGAAACTAAGTGCCTTTTAGACGGATATTATCGCGGTTTATTTAGATTTTAGTTCCCGTCTTGACGCCTTGCAGGTGTCATGGTCACGAGCGCACTGACGTAGTATTCGACTTGACAGAAGGTCTTGCTCGTTCTACCTACATATTTAAATTAATTAACGATATTCCTAAAATAAACTACGGACGTCTTGCAAGTAATCTTAATATATGTATAGGAAAAAAAAATCTAAAAAAAAATCAGTAATATAAAAAGACAAAGAGTGTGGCCAACCAGTAATTTCCTTGGTTTTATTATTTCAGACAAGGACCACCACTACCCGGCATTACGCCAAATGGCAGAAGAGTTACAATATGCAGAGGTAATTAAATTACACCAAATACCAACAGGATTATTTTCTTAACTTATTTTAAGTCGAATCAGTGATATTGTATGTTGACACTCATTTCGACACTGGAAATATAAAAAAAGAACTAACTTACTTTGAACTAAATTACTTACTTTACGTAGAATGCCAGCCTCTCTAGCCAAGTGACATTTCTACAAGCATTAACGCTTATCGAATCGCTCAAATGTTTGGAAGTGACAAGTCTGAGTAACGGGACTTATCGAAATGAACTGTCATTTCCATATATTTAATGTCATTCAAGCGATTTCTACTTAGGATTTCTATCATGGTTAACGTCTGTAGAAATGACAATTTCCTACAAGGGCTGATGTATAAAGCTGATCCATATATTATTCACAACAATAATTTATAAGATACTCAGCAAAACATATGAATACGTTCTAGTATAATAATAAATTATCATTATGTATTCCATTTCAGGTGTCCACCCAGACTTAAATGCCCAACAGATCACAGACACCCTCAAACTAGCTCTCATGATAGGAGACGTACGACTCACGGAGGAGAAGGAGGGAGTAGCGGGAGATATATATGTACTGGATGCCGCTATACTTGGAGCCAGTATGCTGGCCAAGCTCTCCGCTGCTACGATTAAGAAGTTCATGATTTGTGTTCAGGTAAATTCATATTATCCCTCCTATCTGAATTTTGGTCATGGTGGTATGATGGCCATTTTAAGGGATAATTATAACAGTACATCAGTGTACTCACCAATACAGCTGAATTCTCAATTTTTTCAATATTTGAGTCCAATGGGACGGCAATCCGACAAAAAGTTCATAAAGCCAGTAACGGGTTGTGGACGTTAGAAAGTAATCACTCCATATACTGGATTTCAGCTGAATCTGGTAGGACTGGAAGCCGCCCCGATACTGTTTAAGAAAGCTAGGCAGTAAAAACTATAACAAAATTGATAGAAAATCCGAAAATAAAACAACTTACGCTTACCTATGCAACTAAAGTCGATGACACGAAGATGTTTTGAAGAATTACATAATATTTATATAGCTACTATTATATAGCTATCATTTAACAGTACTGCAATTGGATAGTTTTTGTTATATCGATGACTGTGCAAAAAGTGCAAGAAAAACGATTACACTATTTTTTATTTACTTATTCGAATGACAACGCAGAATCGTTATATGCAATAATAAAGTTGATGTCATAGGCAGTACAAAAAAAAGAAGAATCTTATCAAAATAATGTAAACTAGCGTTGCCCCGCGATTAAATATTCCCCGTTCCCGTAAAACATCTTTTTTTTTTCATAGCTTATTCGGATGTTTTTATAGTTATTATTTTATTCGGGGTGGAGACGAATCCAACAAACGAAACCAAAGATCATGAAAATCGGTATACCCGTTCTTGAGTTATAAATAGTGTAGGCAACTGACGTTGTTTTATTTAATAAAGATGTGTAATTTCAGGAGGCGTACCCAATAAAACTGAAGGAAGTCCACATAATAAACACATCGCCGCTGGTCGAGCGATTTGTGAACTTCGTAAAACCATTCCTCAAGGAGAAAATCAGGAAACGGGTAAGATCCAACATCTCAAAACCAGATTACTTGCTTTTAGCGAACAAAAGTTTTTACGACCTTATACAAGGGATTTCATAGATTATCCAAAAGAATAGATCTATACAGGGCGTAACCAAGAGGTTATATCTATCCAAAAGGGGTGAAGAGTAAATCTGGTATAAAGTCAGTTTACAACATTTCTGCTCAAAATGAGTTAATTAATTAATGAGATTCAAATTTTTCGCATCAATTATTCGACACCAAAAATCATTTAGCGAGTGACGTTACAAGGTTTGGACCCTCGTTGTTATGATTTTTAAAGCTACTTTTTATTAATTTTCAATAAAATAGTACCTAGTTCTTGCGGATTATAGTAACGCGGTTCATTTTTTTGGAACCCCCCAGTGCTGGACAAAGTTTCATTAAAAATCAACCGTTATACAGAATGTGTAGTAATCAATCAATTAACAGTTAATGAATTTGTGATAATAAACTAACTAATTACTATACATATAACACGCCATTATGCTAGCACATTATAAGAACACTTAAACTCCAAAGATCACTAGTAAATAGAGATTTCGGTGTTCACCAGGGATGATCCTTGGTCCCTTATTCATTTAAGAAAATTATTCTCAAAAATATTTGTATTTTAGATCTACATCCACAAAGACGTGAAGGATCTGTACAAGTACATTCCTCAGGAGATGCTGCCCACTGAGTACGGCGGTCAGTGTGGCACCATGGAATCGCTACAAGGTATTTATGACATACGAAATTTCGTCAACGTTTCTGAATTGTTTACTTTACATCGCGGCCAAATAGTTCCAGTAGTATGAAGCTAAGAAATTTAAAATTAGATACTTTAATCTAGGATATAACCGGAAGTTCTTAGGTGTATTCAATATTGGAATATAAGAAGCAACACTATACCTACGTTTTTAGATTTTATAAGATAACGATAAACTTCTGGTCTGGCCTGTTGGTCTAGTGGTTAGTGACCCTGACTGCTAAATAGGAAGTCGTAGGTTTGATGAGCATGATCATTTGTCCTGTGTCTGGGTGTAATTTATCTAAAATATGTATGTATTTGGAATATATAAGTATGTTTCATTAGTTATCAGGTTGCAATAATACAGGCTCTGCCTAGTTTGGAATCAGATGGCCGTGTGTGAGTTGTCCCAATATATAAATATTATTCTGATGATTATCATCATTTCCAGCACTCAAAAAAATGTACCGAATATAAAATGTTATGTTGGTTATGTTTTGTTGAAGAATAGAATAAACCTAACATTCGGAAGCACAAAGACTTTTATATATTTTTGTTCGTACAAAAGGCTCTTTGGTCCGGTCCGGTAAAGCAAACTGTAGCATACCACTAAAATCAACTTTATATATGAGGGACTTACAACCATTTAAGTAAGATCCATAACCCTACTTTCATTTTTTGCTACAATTACTTTGATTCTTTATTCTCTCCAATCCACAGAACAATGGAAGCTAAAACTCCAGGAGTACCGCGAATGGTTCAAGAGACAAGACTCCATCATCGCCAACGAGTCTCTCCGGCCGGGCAGACCCACCAACTATGATGAGCTGTTCGGTATCGATGGTTCCTTCAGACAGCTTTCTATCGATTAATTAGGTATCAATATCGATGTTAATATGTCGAAATAACTACACTACAGAAACATTAGGGATTTTTTTAATAAATGTTGTTCGCAGTCTTGGCAAACTTGTCCGCGGGCGCCGAGATTTCTATCCGACTGACGATCTGTTAATTATCAGCTCTTTTAAAAAAACCTTTAATTTTAAACATGGGGTAGATTACTGGCTATGAAAATCCAAATTTAATTAGTCCTTCGGTTAGAAAAAAAAAAATATTAGACTAGTATTTTTTGCATTTTTTAAATAAAATCCTTGAGAATCAAAGTTTAGATGTAGGGCTTGCGCACGAAATTGTGACGTAAAGTGATATCTCAAATCAATGTAAATTCGTCGTAAATTTTTGGTTACGTACTTAAAAAATACTCGTCTAATATTATTAATAATCAATCTGACGGAGATTAAAACAAATGATTTTGATTATAAATCAAATGATTCAAAATCACTCTCAAAATGTAATTGTGGTTACCTTTGTGGCTACAGATGTTTTAGTGTAGAAACGTTATTTGATATACTGACGTCGCTTTAATTTTAGACTTTGAAGTATTAGATTTTACTATATATTATATATTAGAGCTTAGAATAGTGGACTGTGTCCAAAACTGTATCATCGATATTGGTAAGTAGTGATATATTTTATGTATTTATGACAACTATTAAATTACTGGTCTGTTGGTCTAGTGGTTAGTGATCCTGACTGCTGAACCGGAGATCGTGGGTTCGATTCCCACTCAGGTCAAATCTTTGTGTGTTGAGCATGATCATTTGTCCTGTGTTTGGGTGTAATTTATCTATAATATGTATGTATTTAGCAATATATAAGTATGTATATCAGTTATCTGGTTGCCATAGCACAGGCTCTGCCTAGTTTGGAATCAGATGACGGTGTGTTAGTTGTCCCAAGATGTATAAAAAAAAATATGTACCTATTAAAAAAGGTCGCGTTCTTATATTCTTGGTTTATTTTAGATCTTTTTGATAAATGATTTTTGATAATATCATTATTTTGAAGATATAAAGAGGCTTATGACGGTTTCTCCTTATTCTAACTATGTTGTCAATTAAACTAAATGTTTTAGACCTTACAGAGTTTGGGAAGGTATTGTATTTAAGTATTCGAGTGGCGTACGCACCGGTTTTCAAGGTTTCGCCATCTCTGAGCTCACGGGTTTGATCCCCGGACGGGTCAAGACAATCGAGACAATGTAAAAATACCACATTTCTACATTGTCTCGGGTCTGGGTGGTTGTGGTACCTTCGTAGTCTCTGATTCCATAACACAAGTGCTTTAGCTACTTACTTTGGGTTCAGAGCAATGTATGTGATGTTGTCCATAATATTATTATTGTAAGTAGGTATTTACATTACAATAATTATAAACTATTAGTAGGTATTTAGACGCAATTTTTAATTAGGGTAATTTTTAAATAATCTCAATTAATTTTGAGATTAATGGTATGTGTATATTAATGGTTTTAATATTTTAACCGCAAAACCTAAATCGTATATAAAAGAACAAATTATAAGCAAAAAATAAAAATTATTTTAGATATGGAATATTAAAAGAAGCTAGCAATAAATTTGCAATTATCTGTGGTAATTAAATGTTATTTCTTAACTGAATTGTGTTAATTTTTAATTCCCTTTAAATTCCTACAGTTCCATTATGAAAAGCGAGAAACTAATGACTGCACGGATAGCCGAGTGGTATAGGTCACCACGCCAATTACCTCTGTGCGCGACGTGCCCCGGGTTCGATCCCCTAGTCTGGGTATTCTTTGTGCATGTGATTTAAATGTTTGTAAAACCCCCCGCGACACAAGGATTAAATTCCTTAGTCCGGGAGTAGTTTTTTTTTTTAAGGAAGAATTATACTGATCTCCTAAATTAAAGACCTATTCCAGACGAGTTATTACTTATGTCAGACTCATATATTCAGGAAACAATTTGTTTTGCTTACGGACGTTAGATTTATCGAAATAAATAAAAAAAAAAATCGTCTTTAAGCAAAGCGAATTGTTTCTTAAATATACGAACCAGACACTATTTTTTGTAAAACAACGCTACTGGTACCTAAACAAACCTATCCTATCTGACTATGTATAACCCACCGCCTATCTGACCTCTACATTTTACTGGATAAATTAGTAGGACTGGCTGGTGACATTATTATGATCAGACGGTAATTAACGGTATTCTAATCTATACTAATATTATAAAGCTGAAGAGTTTGTTTGTTTGTTTGTTTGTTTGTTTGAACGCGCTAATCTCAGGAACTACTGGTTCGAATTGAAAAATTCTTTTTGTGTTGGATAGTCCGTTTATTGAGGAAGGCTATAGGCTATATAACATCACGCTACGACCAATAGGAGCGGAGCATATATGAAAAATGAAAAACCGTTGAAACTAAAAGACGCGAACAAAGTCGCGGGGGACAGCTAGTATATTATATAGCTGAATGTATATATATATATATATATATGTAGATTGTGTAATGTTATATAGCTTATAGCCTTCCTCAATAAATGGGCTATCCAACACTAAAATATTTTTTCAAATCGGACCAGTATTTCCTGAGATTAGGGCGTTCAAACAAACAAACAAACTCTTCAGCTTTATATATTAAGTATATAGATTACTTACTAGTTAGTAACTAGCTGTAACCCGCGACTTCGCCTGCGTGTTTAATCCCATAGGTTTTTCATTAATCTCTAATTAATTTACAATTAACGAAACCTAAAAATTCGACAGCAAAAAGAAAAAAAACGATTATACACGAACAAATTATATTTAAAGGTCTGATTAACACATCAATTAGTCAAAGATGCTTCTATCGGCGTTCAATTTACCGAT
Organism: Diachrysia chrysitis; assembly: GCA_932294365.1. Taxonomy (NCBI): domain Eukaryota; kingdom Metazoa; phylum Arthropoda; class Insecta; order Lepidoptera; family Noctuidae; genus Diachrysia; species Diachrysia chrysitis. Next base: position 3,790,738 of record OW028660.1, on the reverse strand, counting down.
GGCTGCAACGTCTTCAGGGGCCAATTGGAAGTCAAAAACATCGATGTTTTCTATGATACGCTCCTGGTTCGTCGATTTTGGGATCGGGATCAAGTTTCTTTCGATCTGAAATAGAAATAAAAATACATTATAAAAAAAAAAACTCTTTTTTTACATAGTAGTACCAAGGATCGCGCCTGCTGTCTGTGCGCTTAGATTTTTTAAACTACGCAACAGATTTTAATACAGTTTTCGGGAATAGATAGAGTGATTCACGAGGAAGGTTTATATGTATAATTCATTAATATTTTATCTACCTGCGCCAAACTAGGGCGGGTCGTTTGTGTATAATAAACCAAGGCTAAATCTAGCAATAAAGTGCTAAGTAAAAGAAATCCCGACGAGGCTCCCCTATCCCCTATCCCCGGCCGGGTCAATGTAGAAAAACCACTTTTCTACATTGTCTCGGGTCTGAATGTTTGTGGTACCTTCGTTGTCTCTGAATTCCATAACACAAGTGCTTTAGCTACTTACTTTGGGTTCAGAGCAATGTATGTGATGTTGTCCACATTTTTTTAAACAAAAAAAAATATCACTTATGTAAATTCATCGGATTTACATTAAAGCATGCTACATGAAAGTACATGAAAGTAGCTTTATCGGATGTCAAGAAGTGTAAGTAATTACATAAATCTTTGAAAAAGTCAAAAAACTTACCAAGTAACGAAGGAGGACCTGGTTCACAGACTTGTTATATTTTTTGGCGATGTCAGAAACTGTGTGGTCATCCTTGACGGGGTTGTCGTTGATGCCCCTAGACACGAAGAATCCGAAGGGACTGTAAGCCATGACTTGAATGCCACGCTCCTGGCAGTCCGCTACTAACTTCTCTTGGGTCTTCAATGGGTGAATCTGAAAGAAAAAAAAAAAAACAGAATTATGATTTGATTGAGGTTAGGTACACTTGGCCAATTAGATAAAAACGCTAAAAAATATCTGAATAGGGGATCGGACTGGGTATTTATACTAAAATATTATACAGCTGAAGAGTTTGTTTATTTGTTTGTTTGTTTGAACGCGCTAATCTCAGGAACTACTGGTTCGAATGAAAAATTCTTTTTGTATTGGATAGTCTGTTTATTGAGGAAGGTTATAGGCTATATAACATCACGCTACGACCAATAGGATCGGAGCATAAATAAAAAATGTTGCAAAAATGAAAATCCGTTGTAACTAAAACACGCGAACAAAGTCGCGGGGGACAGCTAGTAATATATAAACCAGAATGGAAATTAATAAGGATATTTATTATGCTTGTTATTACTAGCTGCGCCCCGCGGTTTTACCCACATGTTAATTAAAAAATAGTGAAAATGATGACGATGAGTAGCCAATGCGTTAATTCAGGTAATAAACTATATATGTACCAAATGTAATTCAAATCCGTTCAGCCGTTTTATAGTGATCGAGTAACAAACGTCCATCCATCCAAACTTTTACATTTATAATTAGTTATTAGTAAGATTTATATCAACCACAATAAGAACAACGATGTTATGTTTTGATCACATTTGTTTTTTTTAATCGTTTTTATTAGAAGCGGTTTTGTCATTCGTCGTAACGGCTGACTTAAAAGCTAAGGTCAATTAATAATATAAAATCGTTAAAAAATCTTACAAAACAAGTTGATATGAGGAAAAGATCGTGAGAAATACCAACTTTGTTAATAATTCTAGTTACTCTAAGATTCGTGACTTTGTCATCAAAACTAGACAATTTTATTTTATAATCGTAGATATTAAGAAATATATTAAGTTTTTATTATATTAATCGAAACATGAGACATCGCGATTGGCGACGACTTATCCCCGAGGCTCTATATAGAGGTAGACAAAAAAAGGTTTTTAGTGCCTAATCTGTAAAAACACTATCTTAGCTTAGGCACATAAATAGTTATGACCACATAAATCCGTAGGGATTTTAATATTATGAATTCAGTTTATAGCAGATCAGTAGGCTTATTTACTAAGTATCTCTTGTTGACAACCCAAGTTATGTTCACTGGATAAAAATAATGGTCCATACGTAAAGTATCGGCTAACATTGGTGGCCAACTACGAAATAATTAGATCTAGTTGGTTATCGATGTTTGATGATATGAAATTTTGTGTTCTATTTTTTAAAAAGCGATAATCACTTGAATTGACAACCGCCGTAGCAAATAACACCTTGCTGGTGTGTTATTATCTAATATTTCAGCGTCGTGCATGGCACTGTCAAATGTCAAAATCATGCCTAATTTGGGATCAGATGTGTGAGTTGTCCCAAGATATATTTTTTTTAAGAAAGAAACCAACAAACTTACCTCAATCTGGTTAACAGCGGGCACAGTTTTGCTGCCAGCTATAAGTCTCGCAATAAGTGTAGTTTCAAAGTTTGACACTCCAATGGACTTCGCCAAACCGAGGCTCTTGGCTTCTTCCATGCCATGCCATGTGTTCAAAATATCAATTTCGATAGGATCACCTTTTTTCTGAAAAGAAACATGGAAACGAAGCTTAAAATTACGACAAGATGGAAAAATATTTTAAACCACATAGTTTTTGTACGATTTAATTCGTACATATTATATTCACCTATATTTCTAATTAATATTTACATTTTAAAAAAAAATGCTTACTTATTGAGGCCAAACGCAAGATTGGTTCACTAGATGTCGCATACGTCGCCCTAAAGAAGGCAAAATTTAAAATTCCAGGCAGTGACCTCGATAGCTTAGTTGGTAAAGCGACTGGCGCGTCAAGCCAGTAGTTGCAGGTTTGTGTCCTGCCTAAGGTTTAAGTTTTTCCTTCTATTTATTTGTATTTAAGTACAAAATGCTTACGTCAGTAGCTTCAGAAGTGTGAATGAGGTACAAGTCGACATAGCTAAGTCCAAGTTTGGTGAGGGACTCGCGGAGAGCCGGCACTACTTCATCACGTCCATGGTTGTCGTTCCACAGCTGTAAGAAATATTTACAAATCAATCATAAGATATATAGATATATATATACATAGCGTTTATAGCATAATAATAATAATAATAGCTCTTTATTAAGAATAAGAGGATTTGAAACACTATATTATGAAAAATATTACGATATATCTCTTAATTCAGCGTGCCATTTGGCATAGGCCTCCTCCAACGATTTCTATTGTTGCCTATCCTGATGAGGCTTGTAGCATACTGTTACTTTAATGTACGAATAGCCGAGTGGGATAGTCAACCGTGCCAACTACCATTGCGCGTGCTGCGGGTTCGATCCACGCATAAAACCAACATTTGTGTGGTCCCTTAGAGAAAAAATAAGTTAACTATAGAGTGCGCATATCGAGTATGAACTGTAGGCCTTAGTATGAACAAATAAAATCGTAAAATTTATATCAAAACAGCGCGCTTTTTGTTAAAACTATGTCAAAAACTAATATTGCCCTAATTATATCGAAATTTCACCATCGATATTTTTGTCTTAACGTCTGTCGTCGCTCGGAAAATCACTTAAATCAGATTGCAATTGCTTACGCTCGATACAAGGGGCTACTAGCACTACATGCACGCACTTCATGTTTGTCTTTGTTTACTCAAAGGTGTAATCGACAATTGCTGATTTGAATATCCGCTAGGCTTTAGAAAGACGGACACGTGTGCAGTTGGAATGCAGTTCCAACGACTACCACCTGACAATGCCCGCCACTGCACTCCGACTGCAATTGGACTGCACGGTTAGTTTGCAGTTGGTTTTCAGTCGCACTAACTGCATTCGAACTGCAAATTTGCAGTTGAAATGCAGTCCATCTGTTGACATTTACGGGGGCCGTTTTTTATCTTAAGAGTGTGTAACAAGTCAGCCAATAGGATTGAATGTAGGTAATAACACACTATAATTATAAAACAACATTTTTATCTTTATCGTATCAATTTAAATAAGTAGACACGGTCTTACAGATTTATTATCTTTACAAACAAAGAATCTAAATGATAAAACAATGTTATTACGCAAATGTCGTGCAAAAGCTCACGAAGATGCAAATCATTAAACAATTGAAGTTTTTTTATCTATATAACTTGTTAGATTATTTCTATAAACATATTTATATTGTAATTATATGACCCGACACTCGTGATCCTGTCAGTTTAAGACATTTCTCGCGGATTTTTTGCAAATTAAACAAAAAAAACAGCAATTACGGTCGAGGGCGCTCTCAGCTAGGTAACCTCCGTCATACATGTGACACGGGGGGCGGACTGGGTATGAGAAGGAAATCTATTTTGAAAACCGATGAGTACGCCACTCAACAGAGGTCGTCAAGTATTGTCGGCATTAAAATGGAATCTTATACAAACTTGAACGAAACGCAGCAAAGAACTTTATATCTGAATACTTACGCCGTTTCTCCACCGCCGCCGCCACTGGAAATAATCTCGTTATCGGAGTCGGTCGCGGTGGATAAGCGGCCTTATACATCCCTTACCTTGGTGGTTATAAACAGTTCTTCTCTCTTGACCAGCCCTTGCTGTATAGCATCGGCTATACCTTTGCCGACCTCTACTTCATTGCCGTAGAGAGCTGCGGTGTCGATGTGACGGTAGCCGGCTTGGATGGCCCAGAATACGGCTTGAGGAATCTTAGGTATGTCGCCCTGAAAATTATAGCATGTAATGTTAGAAGTCCTTGTACAGGGTGTTATTTTAGTAACGTTCGAATGTTTTCTGGTTGATACTCAATACAGGGTGTACCTACACGTGAAATTGAACAACTAAGGAACATGAGTCGAAATATGAAAAACATTCGGACCTGCCATGCAAAATCATTAGGCAATAGCTGATCGATTTTGTGTGGGAGTCCGAATCTGAAATTATCTAAAAAATCATGTATTTTATATAGGTGATTTTTATGATCGAAGTAAAGTTGTTTGCTTTTAAAATGTAATCACCAGAATAATTAATGATATATTTTTTAATTCTTTGTTTTACAAAAAAATATATATTTTTATTTATTTATTTATTTTATTTTATTTATTAGGGAAAACCAACAATTACATACTAAGCATGATTAACAACAACTTATTAAATATTATATCAGTGCGTAACTAAATACGTTATCCACAAATTACAAAAAAAAAATGTTTTTTTAAAGGCAGGTTTAATGTTCAAGTAGTGTAGTGTAGTTTCAAAAGCTATAACTTAATAATATAATTAGAAGCTAGGACGTAGGTAGTACATTGCTAATGCATCCCCACCTGATCACCAGGAACGACAAGGAAAAAATATTGTTTGACGGTTTGACCCGGAAAGGATCCTGCCTAACCCTCTTGGCTAGGACAGAGAAAGTCCAATACAATTTCCACCGAATAAAAAAAGGCTATTTATCCTAAATAATTCCTTAACATTTTGGCACCTGATTTGAAAAATAATTATAATGTGAAATTTCATATTTATCTCTTAAGAACGAGGTTATGATTTCATATTTCCCATGTTTTTATTCTTTTAAAACTGGGCAACTAATATTGATTAGTTGTTAGATATATGCTAATAAAAAAACAAATTGTGTAATAAATTAAAAGTTGTAACCTTTTTTCACCAACTCGATAATAATATATCCGAATCTATTAAACCCGAACTATAAATCAAAATGATGAGGTTGCCAACCGCAATAAAGCGGTCCAAGGAGCCAGACTAGACCTGTTTTTTTTTCTAGCTCTTTTAACTACATCAAAGCAATTATCAATGTATGGCTTAAAGAAACGATTAAACTTTTTTAAGCTTAAAAACTAATTAAGATAATAACCGTGTTTAAGAATTAATGGGTTTCTGTGGGCCTATAAGCGAATAAACCACAGCTGTTTTTTAATTATAAATTATTTAATTAACAATAATAAATAAAAATAATAATCGGCAATAGGTTTCAAGTGTTTTTTTTTTTTGTGACATTAACGCAGTTAGCCTGAGCGCAGGCTTTGACTGCTTCACCGGACTTTTGGCGAGAACCTTAAGGGCCTCCCGCCAGAGCAATAGAAGAACTAAGCACGTCAGCAACGTTCACTAAGGGCACCCCCTGTGGGGTTCGGACCTCGACTTAGTGCGTTGCTAACAATCTTAATAAGGTAAAGGTTTTAAGTAGGAATAATAATTATGTATGATGTGATGGTGCCCGGTGCGCTTCGCTTCACCTAAAAAAATCTACAATTCGACCTATGGCTCAAAACATAAAAATCACTGCTAACAGCGCCACCTATCCGGAACTAACGTAACTATGTTCGTCGGTGTGTTCATGTCGCCCTTTATATGTGTGCAAAGTTTCATATCAATTGGGCTAGCATTTCTCGAGTTTTAGATGAACATACATACACACATACATTCTCTTTTATAATTGGGGAGAGAACATCAGAGAACGAAACTTACCGATGGAGTCTCTAGGCACTTAAAGTTTCAATAATTAAGTAGACAAAATATGTTTATATGTTATATAAATGTTCATAAATTTGAATAGACACATGGAAAAGAAAATATTGGCTACAATATTTTAGATCACAAGTTTGTTGACTATAATATATAAAGCATACGTAAAATATTAATTTAAATAAGATATAATCTTCCAAACATTAAAACGAAACCAGTCATATCAAGGACAATTGAAAATCTCAAATCGTCTTAGCATAAATTTATGAGTAGGTAAAACATTTATATATTTGTATCTATATAAATGTTTATCTATACAATACAATGAGGACAAAACAACATAAAATATAGGAATAAATATATGTATATTGATCTGCGTTGGTATGTTTCAAATCACTTAGAACAAACTATACAATACAATGAGGACAAAACAACATAAAATATAGGAATAAATATATGTATATTGATCTGCGTTGGTATGTTTCAAATCACTTAGAACAAACTTGTGTGTGATGCTCCAATGTATTTTTAAGTATTAAGCTCATTTCAGATTACGCTATAAAAAACAGCATAGGTACTATAAAAAATAAAGTTAATTCTAATTTGTTACTAAATTGTGTAGTATTCTGTATGGGTGTATAAGCCTGTATTTTTTTATATTTTTTATAATAGTCCATAGAAAACAATGTCGCTTACTATACATTTATATAAAACATGTTCACACATAGCTATAATATATTATTGGTTTGCTGGCTCGTGAAATTGAGCGATGCGCTGCTCTATGCTGCGCGCGTCGTATTCTAAATGGACGCCATAATAATATTTGCTTGCGATTAGATTAAATAACGCAATGCAATATGACACAGCTTGGCTTTTAATATTGTACTATATAGCAGAATAGTATAGCGTAGTTTAAAATGACCTTTAATTTGAACGTTTATAAAATGTAACACAGGGATAAAATTCCCTGCGGTTTTTCGTGTTTAAAAGACAAAAGGTTAAGTTAAGGTTTAAAGCAGTAGAATACTCACAAATCCAAAGGTTCCCAGACCCAGACATGGGATGTGATTTCCGTCATTAAGTTCCTTTACGGGAGCTTTGCCTGGTTCACCAGAAATAACCTAAAAATAATTAAAATACAAAGAATAATAAAAATATTTTGAATGGAATAATTCGTAAGTGTTGAGGAAAAGATACGCGATATTTATGACCAAAGTCATGCCAAAGTTAAAGACACAAGCATTGATGTTTTGTAAAAGCCAATAAAAAAAAGGTGGCAATGAATACAATAATTCTAAACTTAGTAACATAAAATGCATAATATGGATGTGCACATCATTGTAACTTCAATTTAATTAACATACCTAACGTTAAATAACAATGGAAATCACTTTACAATTTATAAAATATTAGGTATAAGTTTATAATTTAATTAGTGTTTCTGCGTATAAAAGTTATTTAAAGTAACATAAAAAAACTTACATTGATAAATGCGAATATCGCGACAGTAGACAGAAGCAGCTTCATCTTTCGAACGACAGTGAACGACTGACTCGAAATCAACAAATAGAAGCTCTAAGCTTGTAAAGTATAACCTCACAAATTACCTTTAGAAGACACGACACGGAGACGACACGAGATCCAAATCAAGATAAGCAATACAGTTTATAACTATATCAAAACGACTTCGTAACTTCGTTTTTTTTTATAATACGCTGCGCAACTATGACTTGTGTGGGACACAAGCCACCAGTGAATATATTGTTTTCATATACGTAATCAATACGAAATCTACGAGACACTTTTTGCGTCCGGTTGCTTCCATTTGTCATATACATGTCATGTCACGTAGAAATAGTGTTCGGGACAAAAGTCGTCCCAGTCGTTCCCAAAAGGCACCCCATAGGTTTTTCTTTGTTTTCCCCAGGGCGGATTTTTTTTGAAATTGCTTTGTAAAAAAGGGCCGAAATAATTGATTATTTTTCATTTATATTTATGTAATTAAATATGGTAAGTACTATAAATTGCAAAGCTTATTGTACTTTGATACGAAATAAATTCACTCAAAAATGTTCTAGCTGCAAGTTCCCGTGACAAGGTTCAGTATTTCTATATTCTGTGCAGACAAAGACGGTGACATAAACTAGTTGTTTATTTAAATACAATCTTAGATTATAAAATGAATATCTAGAATACAAGTCAGTAAACCTGTTTATAATTGCCAATCACAACAATAAGGACGGACACATACATACGGAATATCGAATCCAAATACCAAACTTAGTAAATCCATACAAATCTATGGACCAATTAAATTGTTTTTTAAGTTCGAAATTTTCTCGAAATAGTGACGTCACATTATTTTATAGCTCTCTCTGTATAATAAGCAATATTTAAATGTTTATAACTAGTTCAATATGAAAGTAATTAATCTGCCGGTTTTACAACTCGACATAGTTTGTAATATATATGTTTTTTATATATAAAATACCCAATGAGGCACTTTATAGGATACTCATCACATTAACTTAATTACTATTACACTGAATGCAAAGTAAACGTGTGAGTCCTGTATTTACGGAATCCAGATTCGATATTTTGAATTGCAATTTCAAAACGGAATTCCTTGTATGTGTGGCCGCCCTAAGTCAGGATGCGCGTTGCCTATGAATCATAATGTAAATACAACTTGTCTGCATATAGATACTATTATACATACAGCTATAAAAAGAATAAAGCTTCTTAATTACCGGAATTTACCGGATAATTACTAATTATGCTATGTTACTATAAAGAATAATATTTTACACTTCCTTAATGGTTCAGTTTTATTTAGATCTTCCAACATTATCATTAAAGATTTTCATCACGTTACACAATGCCAAACCCCATTTTTTACACTTATACTAACCCGTAAATATTTTGTATTTTTAACAGAATAATTATGTATCGGACATCAACACTCTCCGTATCACCATTTATGTTGTGCTCTTAGTGCTGTGCCCTTACAGGGTTTCATTTATATGACATTACTAGCTGCGCCCGCGACTTCGTCCGCGTCCAGCGGTTCCAAATTAGCCGGAACAAACAGAAAGACAGACAGACTGACAAACTTTGTAAAAAAATATATTTTTGTAAATGTACTGTATATGCAGGTATATACATTAATATGCATGTAGTAAAAAGCGGTTATTTTAATATTACAAACAGACACTTCAATTTTGTTTATTTGTATAGATGTATAGATCATTCTGTAACATTCTTGTACACAATAATGAATTGAATGATTTAAGACTGAGTTTATGAGTTTGACTGCACGGATAGCCAAGTGGTATAAAATAAGTCATCACGCCAATTACCTTTTCGGGTGACGTGTTGCGGGTTCAATCACCGCATGGGACAAGCATTTGTGTGATCCACAATTGCTTGTTCCAAGTCTGGGTGTTATTTGTGTACGTGAGTTGAATGTTTGTGAAACCCCCCGCGAAGTGCGGAAGTCGTTTTTTTTTAAAGTAAAAATAGAAAGAAACATTTTAAGCAGACTTGGGAAACAACCATCTTCGTAGACGTGGATCAAAGTGATCAAATCCACAGCACAACACCAGTAGCATTTGATCTTATTACGTTTATACAACTCCAATATTCATTTAGAAATAAATCACAATAAATTAACTTTTGTGCGGTACTTTACATGCACCATGTTTAATCATCAACCTTTTCTAAGCCACAGTTATCTAAGTATCACTTTTAAGCACGCGGATCAATTCAAAGACGAAAAAGTCGTGACAATCTTTGAAAATTAATGTTTGTTAAGTGTGTCAAGGATTATAAAGACAACAGATGTTAATAGGTATACAGTAAGGTTTGACATATGGGCAATAAATGAAACTACATACTTGTTTTCATCTTTGCTGGCAAATCTAAATACGAACCGCGATTAAATCCGTTCATAGTAGTTTTATTTCAATGTCTAATATTCGCGTAAACATCAAAAAGGAATGTTTGCTGTCGATAATTATAAACATAGCGAAATCGGTGAAGTGTTTGGGTCAGAAAGTAGAGTCAATTTGTTGAATATGTAAACCATAGAAAAACGATGTAGCATCGCAGTGCAAACGACAATCAAAGAATAATATCAATATTGTTACTGAATTTATTATTTTAGAAAAAAAATTGAAGCATTTTTTTTTTTTTTTATTTGCGTTTATTAACTTAAACCCCATATTTCTTGCTTCTGGGGACTAGTAATATTATGTAGTTTCCTTTATTGCACATATTTCATATCATACGGTATGCTCCTCATAGTATTTTTTTTTTTTTTTGGCCTATAATATAATGGTACCCGTCACTCACACGTCTCACCCACACGTCTCACCCACAGACGAAAATTTTCTCTTTTTTAGCCAACAACTTGAATTTTAATATCTATCTAATATACGGCATCTAAAGTCAAGGAATATTATGTTATGTCAATAAATAAAGTGTTTCGATTTTGATATTTGAATAAAAGTGATTTAAATACGCGAGATCAATGATAGCACGGCTTCTATTAATTAATTTCCTTAATATTTAAGTGATGTCATTCTTGTTTTTAACAATAACTTGTTGTGAATGTCATATTGCATCACATTTAAGAAGTTCACGAGAGAATTTTCCTTCCATATTTAATCTATAGCCAAAATATTCTGAAACCTTCAAATACTTAGAAATAATTATTTTGGTTGCATTATTTCATTTGAAACCGAGTCCTGTAGGCTTCTTTGCCACCAGTTTGTATCTAACACCAGTTGGCTACCCAAGCGATTTTCACTGAATAAAAATTGCGGTAAAAACACAAATTTAGTATCGGCTAACATCGGTGACCAACTATGTTGTAGTAAGTAGATTTAATTGGTCATCGACGTTAGACGATGCGTAATTTGTGCTTGCGCTGTTTTTTGTAAAGGTGTTACTGCTTTAGTTGACCACCGTGCTGCCCCAAAGATTTACAGAACATAATAGAACTATGAATTATTTTAATAATTAAATAACTCTAACTCAACCTGACGAATTGGTAGATACTCTTTGCATTATTCAGTCTTAGTCAACATTGGTCGTCGAATTAAATAGTTATCTTTTTACTTATCTTATTAATACAGTCCTTACTTACTCGTTATATATTTTACACTCGATCCATCTCTTCATAATTTTTCTTCATATAAAGCCCAAATAACTCACCAAAGTAAAGAAATTAAGGATTAATTGCGACAAGCAATGATATAATGATAGATTATTCATTCGCTGTCCTAACATTTGTCTGAAACCTTATACCACCTTTTTTTTACTTGGGGTAAACCCATACTGAGGTCATGGCTTGGGGCATGTCGGATTTTCACCGAGTAAAAACACCCCGGTCCCGTCTTTCGGCCGCTTGGCAGAAGTCGCGGGGTCGCATTCGCATTATCTGCTCGACTCCGGCTTAGACTATTCCCAACGCCTTCAGATTCAACTAAACAACCGGTACTTTATACGTAGCGACCGCAGTTTAGACCTTCACAACCAATTTACTGTTGACTGTACTTGATGAACCTAAAAATACTTGTTTCTTTCCATATTTGCTGCTCTTATTAATGTTATTTCCATTTAAACAAACATCAACTCAATGCAAGTAAAAATAAAATTAATTTTAGACTCACTAGTCTATCTTCTGTTGAAAAAATCGCAAAAAATATGAAGTTGTAGCGCAAACTATACCTTATACGTAAGCATTACAGTTGTTTTTCCTAAAACTCATGTTTTGTTTACATGTTTGAAGTATAAATTGCGAACGCAGTATATACTTACACAGTTTTTTTTTGTCATAATGGAATAAATACCACGTGGAAAAGTTTTAAAGACTGGTTTAAAAACCAGTCCCACTGCTTACACGGGTGTTTGATCTATCACTGCTTGTAGGACCAGTTTAAAGAGGTTTTCAAATAAATATATGTAATTATAATAATGTGTATGAGAGATCGTGTAGAGGTGAATGATCGAGAAGTATTTACTTACTTTTTTATGGAAAATAGTCCACGTAAGTACCTGAAGTACTTTTGGACAGGCAAGTATGTAGTAGGTATTTGATGTCAACTAAACTATGTAAATAAATGTATTTGGATAGAATATGATTTCTACGATTTATGCGAATGTTATAAATGGGAAAAATAAAACACAAAGTCCTCCGCCACGTCTGTCTGTTTGAACGCAATAAACACAAAAACTACCGAACGGATTTCCATAAGGTTTTTCCCAATAGATAGAGTGATTCAAGAGGAAGATTTGTGGGTATAATGCACTAGCTGTCCCCTGCGACTTTGTCCGCGTGTTTTAGTTTCAACAGATTTTCATTTATGCTCCGCACCTTTTGGTCGCAGCTTAATGTTATATAGCTTATAGCCTTCCTCAATAAATGGGCTATCCAACACTGAAATAATTTTTCAAATCAGACCTGTAGTTCCTGAGATTAGCGCGTTCAAACAAACAAACAAACAAACTCTTCAGCTTAATATATTAGTATAGATTAATGTTTTGTGTATCGGTGCAAAAACGGGTTAGGTCGTAGAATAAAATACAGATTTATTATCTAACCAGTCTCAACAAACTCAAAAATATTTTTTTTACAAAATAATGACGACCACCGTACTTTAATATTTTGATTATTCGTACAAAAACTAGGAGAACCTGTTTTACATAACGTATAATTTGTTCACGATATTATGTAGATAACACGAAAATTGCCGGCAAATTCGCACATGCATGAAGCTAGTGCTAGCTAGTAATATTAAATTTAGCGTTATTATACCATGCAAAACGATGTGCAAAATTCAATAAAACAACTGCGCATTATTGTACTCTGTGAACTGCGCGGTACCGTTTATAAACCGAAACAACTTAAAAAAAGGATAAAAAAACAAACGTAAAACACGGCAGCGTTCCAAACCCCTTTTTATTTATTTATTGCCATTACCGCCGGCTCCATTGCGTTTTTCACGCATATTTTTATCTAATAATGTGTCTACATTGAATGTATAAATCTTATTTTTAAAAGAGTAACCTATGGAGTTACTTGTCGGTTTTTCTCCATAGAAATTACATTTTGGAACCTCGCACCTAGAGTCATTTAGTTCTGTAAGTTTAACGTTTCTTAAGCGCCTTCTTGAAATTTATAATAAATAAAAACTTTTGATTTGAACCAAACAGTTTCAACAAAGTAAAAATAAATAACTTAACATTTTATTTAAAAATTAAATAAGTTGTATTTTATTTTTAAATCGAATCTAAAGTACAATTCTAAGTATCAGAGTCCTGAATTAAGGGTGACTAACCTTATTGCGTAATACCCATACTTCCTAAATCTAATTACACCTCTCGTATTAAGGGTTGATGGACCCTGATTCACTCTAGTCCTAGTGATAATATAGCCGCTTTTCTTCAATTTTAAATTAATTATTTATGGTCTGTTTAATTTTCTTTAGTTTTGCTAAAGAGAGCGAAGAGATAAGAACAAAAAATAAATGAAACATAATTATTGCTCTAATAGTAACATTTAGTTTAGGTTTTATATAATACTAGCGACCCGCCCCTGCTTCGCGCGGGTTCAATATACATGTAGTAGTATACATATAAACTTTCCTTTAGAATCACTCAATCGATTGCTGTAAACTGCATTAAAATCCGTTACGTAGTTTTAAAGATATAATATAAATATATAATATAATATAAATATAATATCTTGGGACATCTCACACACGGTCATCTGATCCCAAGCTAGGCAGAGCCTGTGCTATAGCAACCAGACAACTGATAAACATACTTATATATTTCTAAATACATACATATTATAGATAAATTACACCCAGACACAGAACAAATGATCGTGCTCATCACACAAAGATTCGTCCTGGGTGGGAATCGAACCCACAACCTCCGGTTTAGCAGTCAGGGTCACTAACCACTAGACCAACAGGCCCGTCTAAGATCTAAGCATACAAACAGCGGGAGCGACTTTGTTTTATTATTTCATAATACAAGAATACATTGCACTGTATACATTGTATACTATCTATGAAAAGGTAAGATTTTCCAGCTTCAATCGCGTTTCCGATAATTTTCAACAACTAACAACACATGACCCTATAACATAGCCTATACGCAAATTATTATAATTTTTTCTTTTATTTTAAAAACTAGCTGTCCCCCACGACTTTGTCCGCGTATTTTAGTTTAAACGGTTTTTCATTTTTGCAACATTTTTCATTTATGCTCCGCTCCTATTGGTCGTAGCGTGATGTTATATAGCCTTTAGCCTTCCTCAATAAACGGACTATCCATTACAAAAAGAATTTTTCAATTCGAACCAGTAGTTCCTGAGATTAGCGCGTTCAAACAAACAAACTCTTCAGCTTTATAATATTAGTATAGATTGTCTGCCACATGCAAATTAACAGAGATTTTTTTTTTACCAGTTTTTTAATTGGTAGGTATACAATAATGATGATGATGATGCCATAATACTCATAATATTTTTATTAAAAGAGTTGTAGTCACGAATATTTTTATGTAAATACTAGATATATTTATAAACAAAGACATCAAAATATTTATCTCACGTTTTGAAACTCACAATTGTCAGCGCCTAATTAAATTCAGGGTCTAATATTTAACAAAAAATCTATTAACAGTGACGGTTGTGAGTAAAAATGTTTAAATTAAAAAATAATTATAAATATTTAAATAGCTACACTACAAGTATTATTATTTTATTGTTATTATTTTTATTATTTAATTAAAATTAAGGAGTTATACAGAAATCTTCCTCATGGATCACTCTATGCATTAGTCAAAACCGTATGAAAATCCGTTTGGTAGTTTTTGAGTCTACCGCGTTCAAACAGAAAGACACGCTGCGGGGGGTTTTGTTTTATAATAGGTACGTATGGGAGCGAGTTTCATGTAGTTATACAACAAGGCGCACCAGTCACTTAGTTGGTAAAGCGACCGGGGTTCCTAACCAGTAGTCGCAGGTTCGGTTCAAACTGCAACCAATGTAACTGCTCAAGTGAAGGGAGTGTTTAATCACAGACCAGGAGTTTAAGGGTGTTTGATTACAAATAAATGTGGTCAACATCACATACATTAATATGAACCCAAAGTAAGTAGCTATAGCACTTGTGCTATGGAATCAGAGACAACGAAGGCACCACAAACAACCAGACCCGAGACAATGTAGATAGTGGTTTTCTACATTGCCCTGCCCGGGGATCGAACTCGAGGCCCGAGCTGATGACACCTTGAAAACCGGTGTTTACGCTACTCGACCACGAAGGTTTTTGTTTATGTCGGCTTGCTGTCTCATCCAGATCGTTTCATTAGAGTGATGGTATTGAGAGTACACCTGTAGAAAACACTGATGCCCTAGATATCTGCTGCGCAGATGGTTAACCTCTGTTAAGAAAACCCGCCGTGCCCGGATTCGATCAGGAATATAATATATTATACCTAATTATTACCTATTAGCTTTTGCCCGCGGCTTAGCCTATGTCCTCTCTTGGGATCTAAGCTTATCCCATTCCAAGATTGATAAGGATGTGAAGTCTATCTATAAAATAAGGAATTCACCACAGTAGGTTACTGTAGTGAACTTAGATGAAATCATCATTATATCTTTCATATATTTTCGTATTATCGACTAACTAAAGTGTGAATCTAGCTTTATAACAATGTGTACTTAGATAAAATAAAACAGTAACTACAGTTCGTATCTTCTGCTTCAAATTAGTAGTTTAGATTAGTAAATCCACTCCAGTAATATTAAGGTAGGTACAAAATAAATAACACTAAGATTATTTTGATCACGACATTTAATCTGTAATAAACTTGGCAACGTTCTTAAATAAAACTATCAATCTATAATTAATTACACATACATGTAAAAAGGAACCGACCTTAATGTAATTTATTTGGGACCATCTCTGAGCCATACCCTATCAAAGACAAAAAATTGATTGATTTTTTTTTTAAACAACTCCCGCACTAAGAATATTAATCCTAGTGTCGCAGTCGCAAGGTTTTACAAACATTCAAATCGCATGCACAAAGAACACCCAGACTCAGAAAAAGAAATTGTGGATCACACAAATGCTTGTCCCATGCGGGGATCAAACCTGCAACAAGTCGCGCACAGTGATTTGGCGTGGTGACCTATACCACTCGGCTATCCGTGCAGTCAAAAAAAAATCTCTACGTAATAATTTGCATAATGTTTAATTACGGTTTTAATTAGTTTAATTAACACTAAAACATATAACATCATAATAAAATGAAAGTATACAATGTCAAAATAACCATTAACTCTTACAAGAATTATAGCATTTGAAACAGGCGCCATCTTTTCTGCCTCTCAGTGTGTATAATGTCATACCGGTGTCAACGGGAACTATAACAGCCATATATATAAAAGTAATCTGTGTATAACAGTAATACAGCGCGTACCGTGACGTCATATTTGCACCCACCAATGGCGTGCGTTTTGAAATGTCATAAATCCCGCGTTTTTGCGATCTATTTTATTATTTTTGTATTTTATTGAATTATAGAAATAAAAAAACAAATTAATGCGTAGTTTAAACGAAATCGGGAATTTGTGCATATTCCCTATTGCTAAAAGACTACAAAAAAAATATCGTCGAATTCAGAACCGCTTCCTTTTGAAGTCGTTTATAAATGCCGCTTGATGTCAACGTTCCTATGAAATAACTGGTTAAAATCCTTATTTAATACATTTTAATCCAAAAATGGGTAATTAGGGTAATCTTGCCAGCTCTTAAAGTCGATAACTCTAAGATTTTGGTCGAATTTCGCGATGGCGTTGACCTCCTCTTCATTTAGTGTGAAGTCAAAAATATCGATGTTTTCTGCAATACGTTTCTTGTTCACAGACTTTGCTACTGGAACAACATCTCTGGTGTACTGAAAAAAAGTTACAAAAACTTTAAGTAAGGCAGTAATGGAACGAAATCTTCTTCGTCTTCGGAACACAAAATAAGAAACACAACTATCCGTTCTAAAACAAAATATAAATATAGTTATAAAACTAGAATTATTAGGTCTTTTAAAAAAAACTGTAACGTCACACAAAACACTAAGAATAAGGTCCTTAAAAAAAAAGAAATAGAAATATTTTGAAAAGTTCTTGATAAAATTATTTATAAACTTTGTTTAGTTTTGACATTTACAAAATTACTAAGCTGTTACGTGATTGCCTTTATTAAAAAGTTAAGGTCAGTGCATTTTCATAATTATTAACATTGAATAAAATAACCTCAAGTCATGGTCAGTTTTAAAAATGACTTAGGTATAACATTAACACCTTACCAATTAAAAAAGATTCTCTATAAACACAAATAAATTATTTTTTCTCTTGATTTAATGTATTAAATAATTCGAGTGAATTACCTACACTAAGCTATAAAACAAAAATTTCTAATCCCATCAATAAAAATTTTCTTATAACTTTCAAAATCTTAAACAGATGTTCATAAGTTATAGCCAAGAACAAGAACCCTCTCTATCACGTCAGCTTTCAAGCAAAAAAAACGCAATATAATCAGTCCTTTCGTTTAGGATCTACGGTGCCACGGACAGACACACAGATAGACAGACCGACAGACCAACATGTCAAACTTATAACAACGCTCTTTTTGCGTTAATAATAAATGCATATCTCGGATTCATTCCCAGTATGTAATATAAATATTCTACGCGATAATTTAACTTAAATAGGCATGTTTCCTATTTATTTTTTTAATGTCCGCCTGGTAGATTAATGAATTTTATTGGACACGTATTTTTTTCTTTTTTCCTGCAAACAAAAAATGATCAAAATACAGAGAACGGAAAATACGCGTGACGTCACTCCTCGCTACAATTTTTACCAAGGCGTGGCGTCATAAGCCCCCACTCCAAAACTTTAAAGCGCTGTATCTTTGTAATTTTTTTTTGTTTTGATAAAAGAAAAAATACGTGTCTAATATTTTTTTATTATCTAACTGACGGACTAAATAGATTTTAATTTTTCATACCCAGTCAACATCCTATTATCGAAACTGAATTACTTACCAGCCAGTTCAACACAATTTGAGCAGGTGTCTTCTTGTACTTAGTAGCCAATGCCGTAATGAGCGGGTCATCAAATCTCGGTGGGGGGGCTTTATCTGATTTCCTCGACACCATGTAGCCAAAGGGACTGTATCCCATGACTACAATGTCAAGGTTGAGGCAGTGAGATATCAAGACCTCTTGGGCATGAGTGGGGTTCACCTGGAGAATGGAAAACAAAATTCTACCATCAGAATCAATGTGACATGGCCTAGCGGTTCAGTGACCGGATTTGTGGTCATAAGGTTGCAATTTCAT
Organism: Diachrysia chrysitis; assembly: GCA_932294365.1. Lineage (NCBI taxonomy): Eukaryota > Metazoa > Arthropoda > Insecta > Lepidoptera > Noctuidae > Diachrysia > Diachrysia chrysitis. Next base: position 3,771,889 of record OW028660.1, on the reverse strand, counting down.
TTCCAGGCTAGTGTTAATGTGAGTTTTAAAGCTATTATATAATATTTAATTCTTTTAAGACCCCACTGACAATCGGAATGTATAATAATAAATGAAGGAAAACACCGTGAGGAAAACTGGATTTCAAAAATTGAAATTGAAATCTTGAAATCGGCAACCCGCTAGAGCAAGCGTGGTGATCAATGCACGTTCCTTCTCCTAGTTCCCTCTAGAAGAGGCTTTTGGTCAAGAAAGGGGCGAATATAGACTGATATTGGCGCCTTGTATGCTGCTTTATCCCTTGTACGCTAACTAAATCAGAATTAAACCATTGCTATCTTTTACTAACATACAGCGTGATAAAAGGACGGCAACAGGTAACAACTAACTTAGGAATGTCAAACCAGTTTTCGCCTTCAACATCAATGTGTTTCATTGCACACGTTTCTGCGTGTAATTTGTATGAGAATTTTAGTCGAAACTATAATGCCAGCTCTAATTTTCGTCTGTCCTTTTCTAATTGTGTACAAGTGAAAAATATACCGACGGCTTAAAATTAGCAGAATTGAGGGCACTGTAACATACCTCCACTTCATTAACAGCAGGCCTTATGCCATTCTCATCATTCAAGAAATCGTAGATTTGTGCAGCGTTGAAATTAGAGATTCCGATCGATTTCGTCAAATTCAGCTTTTTAGCTTCCTCCATACCTTTCCACGTCTCCAAGTAAGAGATATTGGATGGTGATCCGTCGCTCTGTAAAATAGATCATAAAAAAATATAGGGATTAGCAAGACTGCTCTTGAAATCTTTTTTTGTGTAGGTACACAGCAAACTAGATAGGTTTGCAGGCCACACTAACATTTATATACTATATTATATTACGTTATACATTTACATTTCTATTACATAATAATATTACATTCAGCTTATGTACCTAAGCGAATTATATATGTAATAAAAATGTTAGTATATAATATAATATAAAATGGAAGTGTGATCTGCAAACCTATCTTTTTGCCGTGTGTCCATACACTGGTTGTATACCTACTTACTATCTATACTAATATTATAAAGCTGAAGAGTTTGTTTGTTTATTTGTTTGTTTGTTTGTTTGAACGCGCTAATCTCAGGAACTACTGGTTCGAATTGAAAAATTCTTTTTGTATTGGATAGTCCGTTTATTGAGGAAGGCTATAGGCTAACATCAGCTACGACCGATAGGAGCGGAGCATAAATGAAAAATGTTGCAAAAATGAAAAACCGTTGAAACTAAAACACGCGAACAAAGTCGCGGGAGACAGCTAGTATGAAATAAAACTCTTGAAATGCAACAGTTTGCAAATAATGCAATCGTTTTAAATAGTGTGTATTTTTGAGTAGGTACGCTTCAAAGACCGTATATGGAACTACAAGTAAAAGTCACTTATCCTATAATCGGACCAGACTTTTAAGTATTCTTACATTGTATCATCAAACGCTTATTTTTTTTAAACCGGTATTAATACACCATTAATAGCATAACTGCCATTATAAACTATTTTTTTTTTAAGTCGTTGCTAGCACAAAGATTTTTTTGCATCATAATAGACTATTTCCGTAATTAAACTACACATTGAATTTTAACCAAGGTAAAAAAAAACTATGGAATTTTATATCTAGAGAATTATTACGATACATTGAATACTATGTACTGATATTTAAAAAAATGATTGTCTTACGTTTATAGCGGAGGGGAAATGTATAAGATACAAATCGACATAGTCGAGAGCCAGGCGTTTAAGGGACTCCTTCAGTGCAGGTACCACTTGTTCTTTAGCGTGTTTATCGCTCCAAAGCTGAAAATAAAATGTATATATAATTAGTTACACTTGCAATTACAAATCCAGTTTTCGAAACATTTAATCATTTACCAGACTTCGGATTCAGCTGAATCCGATAAGTCTGGAGTCAAGCTCAACATAGCTTCCAAAAAGGGTAGGCAGAAGAAAAATATATGAGAATGTTTACGGTGTTGCGGTGGTTCTTTACTGGTCAAATAAATCCCAGTCGGATCCGATAAAAGTCGAGTTTTTCCTAATAAATCCCTTGAGTCTTCATAGAGTATTGTAGGTAGTACTGACCTTAGTAGTAACAAACATTTCTTCTCTAGTCACGAGTCCCTTTGCTATGGCCTCTGCTATGCCCTGCCCGACATATTCTTCATCACCGTATATGGAAGCTGTGTCGATGTGCCGGTATCCAGCCTCTATAGCCCAGATGACTGCCTGTTTTACGTCTTCTAGAGATTCAGTCTGGAAATTGGAAAAGGAAGTGGAAAGTTATTTAAATCATTGAAAGCTTTTATGAAAATAATCACGTTTAGAGTTAGGACATCATATTTGTATAATACTTTCGTGAGGAGTATTCATAATTATTTAAAACAAAACGGTTTACTCACGTATATTCTCGGGATCGCCCGAGTTGTTTCAGACTCAATAGGAGTCCCTAATCATGAGCAGACGCGGCACCGGTGGTGTCGCGAGTGGAAACTGGTTCGACTCGCGACCCCGAGAATATACGTGAGTAAACCGTTTTGTTTTAAATAATTAGGATTCATATTAAGATTTCTCAGTATGTATAAATATCAAATAATATTTCTTTATTAATATATGGAGGGATGGAGTTTCTTGCCGGTTCTTCTCCATAGAAAGGTCATTTTGGAACCGCGCACCTAGAGTCATTTAGTTTTGTAACTTTAATGCTTCTTAAGCGCCTTTTTGAGGTTTATTAGAAATAAAAACTTTTGATTTGATTTAATTTGACTAAGTACCTTTGTGATGCAATATAAGTACCTACCTAGCTACACCGTTTGAAAAACAGTTCGCTCTAGCACTTGACACGATATAATATAAAAATCAATTATTTAAAAGATGTGAAAAACAAAATGCACAGTTGATTCAAAATCTCAGGGAACATCATACGAAAGATGTTTTTAAATAATTGTTAAAGAAATCTTACGTAAAAGTAGATCTTAACTAGAGTCGTATTTTAACACGTTTACTGTGTGTACCACATGTGGTACATTATGAGATTCTTTTAAAACATGCGTGCCTCACATATGACTCACGACCCCATACAATTTTGAAACAATCTCAAAGTTTTCACGTGTGAATTGCTTTATTTATTTTTTTGCATACACATATGAACTCTAAATTTCTAAATAAGGGAGTAACTACAAAACCCGAGCAACACCTGAAGGGGTTTCTTTCATTTTTGGTACTAACACAGTAAATGTGTTAAAAAACTTATTATTGAAGCTCTGAAGTATGTTGGCATTAGAAACGCATAGCTAGGGTCAAAAGTCATAAAAATTAGGCGCGACCACAGTTATTTGAACCATGTAAGTATATGGTTAACCACAAACTCCATACTTGTGCAATTATACCGAAATTGCAGTATTTTATGAGTGAAATAATAAGTCGAATTATTTTAATGACTGAAACGGTTTTTATGCGTGATACCAAACATTCAGAATACTTTTTACTAAGTAAAAATATTATATTTATTAGTTCAAACATATATTAGGAGTAGGTATGGCCTAAATGTTTTGCGAGATAAAAACAGTAAAACATGTTAGGCCACACCATTAATTTATGTTTTCTATCAATGTTATAAGAAAAAACTGGCGCAGTAGACACGGCTTACGGAATTCGTTCGCAATAAAATGTTTTTTTTTTTAATAATTACGTTTGATTACAACAAGATCGATGTTTCTGATCAAGTTTTCCTGAAGTAATAAAATTATTTCTCGTAATTATATCTCAAAGTTATTATTCCTAAGTGCTTAATAGTTAAATTAGTGGCTAACAATTTTAGTATACCTACTATTATATTTATTATTTTTACTTTTACAATGGAATTAACTTTTACAATGGATAATTATGAGTCAAATGTAGCGCTGCCTAATCTATAGTATTTTTAAAATGGTGTTTAAAATAAAAATGGTGCTTGTCACGAAAGCATATAAAAAAAACAATTATTAAAAATTTAAAAACCAGACAGCTAAAAAAGATAACTTAGAACTAAGAAAACAAGTTGTAGGTATTTGTTAATTAACATTACAGGTTCATTCTGGACTTTAAATTTTTTTAATTGCTTAATTTTTTTATTTAACCATAATTTTCCACTTACCTCCTTAGCTGTACCTCTGCCGGTCCCCAGCGCAAACACTGGCATTTTGTTTCCATCATTAAGAGTAACGACAGGTGCTAGTACTGCTAAAGCCACCTGAAATTAAGAAAAATACAATAATTTTAAACAATACATAACTAAAATATCGTCAGAAGATCACCCCTAGCGGACGATGGCTGTTAAAAATATAAATTTTATGAACATAGTCTACAAGTGAACCTAATGTATGGAATCTGAAAGATCAACTCATTCAGTTCAGTAGCTTCAGATATAGTCAGATAAATAAGACTAAACATACAGAAAAAACGAATCATAATATTCATCGGATATCTGAAGATCTTGAATCTGATTATAACTAGTAGATAATAATTCCAACGTATTGAGGAAGTCACGTTATAATCTATCTATCTATCATCATCATCATCATCATCATTTCAGCCATTAGACGCCCACAAGGTGGCAGGCCTCCTACAAGGTGGAGTGATGACCTTGTACGGGCTGCGGGAACTGGCTGGAGGCGTGTAGCGCAGGACCGATCCTTGTGGAGATCTTTAGGGGAGGCCTATGCCCAGCGTGGCCACGTATGCCCAGCAGTGGGCGTCTAATGGCTGAAATCTATCTATACTAATATATAAAGCTGAAAAGTTTGTTTGTTTGTTTGAACGCGCTAATCTCAGGAACTACTGGTCAGATTTAAAAAATTCTTTCAGTGTTGGATAGCCCATTTATTGAGGAAGGCTATAAGTTATATAACATTACGCTACGACCAAAGAGAGCGGAGCATAAATGAAAAATGTTGCAAAAATGAAAGTCGCTGGGGACAGATAGTATAATATATTTACGTATTTTTATTTTTCTAACGGTATGAGAACCTATGGTTAAATTGTTTTAAAATAATGATCACTTGAACCGACTTTAAAGAAATTATATGGGACCACCTCTGAGGTACCTATACCATAACCTTCACTAATTTTTTTTTTGAAATCGATTTACAATTGATGGACGTTTCACCAAACATTAAAAAAAAATATACAGTCAAATTGTGAACCTCCTCTTTTTGAAGTCAGTTAATAATTACTTGATTGTTAACTTTAAAATGCTGAACAAATCTTTATAAATTATAGCTAATAATAATAACCATCTCGATCAGGTCAGCTTGAAAACAAAAAAACGCATCAAAATCTGTCCATTCTTTTAGGAGCTGCGATTCCACAGATACAAAGACAGACACGTCAAACTTATCACACCCCTTTTTGCGTCCTTTTGAAGTTAGATAAATACAGTTTAATTCAATGATAAACGATACGTCTACATTCGTGGGCAATAAAATGGCGCATCTCTTTTGTTTATTTAAATTCCTACCTCGTATGACCTTAAGTAGGTACTAGCTGCAGGCAACGCTCAACGATTTCGTTCTACTTCCATCCGTCTTTGTATTGTAATTATGTCTAACATTATTGTGCTCACAAGCTGGCGCCACTGGCACGTCAGGTTGTGAAGTATAACTGTCAAAGTTTGTTACTAAATGTAAATCATATTTGCTATAAAAAATTTAGGCATAGGTAGCTTTGAGAATTATATGTTTATAAAAAGTAAACAAAGTAAACTCTGAATTATCTGTTCTTTTAAACGGCTTTCTTGCTTCGAACTCGGCTGTTAAAGCACTTCCTGTCATTGATTCGTAACACTTACATATTTTTTAATTTTAATAATCCCGCTTATCCCAACAACAAACAATGGAATTTGACATCAGGCGCGACTGGCGACTTTTTGTTTGTTTATTTTTTAACGACTCCCGCAGTAATTAATTTTATTCTTGTATCGCATTGGGTTGTAAAAACATTCAAATCACATGCACAAAGAACACCTAGACTTGGTCTAAGCATTTGTAGATCACGCAAATGTTTGTCACATGCGGAGATCGAACCCGCAGCACGTCGCGCCCAGTGGTAATTGGCTTGGTGACCTATACCACTCGGCTATCCGCAGTGAAATTACTAGCGGTAGCACCCATTAAAACAACGGGATGGTAAGAATGGAAGCAATTAGGTACGTTCTCAAGCAAACTATGTTAAATGATCACGCGACAATGCTTCTGTATTACACGAAGCACGGAAGCAATTTTCTTCAATATTAACTGTTTACTTTGATTTTAAACCAGCTTTATCAATCATGCCAACAAATATTATTTTGACGACCTCTGTGGTCGAGTGGCGTACGTAGAAAAGGTTTTCAAGGTCTTGACAGCTCTCAGGTCCCGGGATCAATCCCCGGACGGGTCAATGTAGAGAACCACTTTTCTTCATTTTCACAACTCTTGTGTTTGTGGTACCTTCATTGTATTATAATGTTGTACCTACGTTTTTTTTAATGATTATTATTATTATATATTGTCTCTGATTCTTGACTTTATACTTCAAACAAAGACATTGGCTTGTACTGCGGGTCGAATCCATATTACGAAATCCAAGTTTCAACACAATTTTTCCTCTAAAGACAGTCATTGGTGTCTTTTAAGAAATATTCATTTTAAATGGAATAAAATTTTCATTGCTCAGAACCCATTTTGAAGGGATTCAACTCGATCGCTTAAAAAATGATTTCCAGATTAAAATGCAAAACATATTTTATCATAAGCGCATACTTGGACGAAAAAATATGACATCTGTGACTTAAAGAAGCACTAAAATCTCATAACCTTATCAATTGGACCTCCAAACAGCTTTTTCTTTCTAAATAAATGTCAAAACCTTACACAAGCCTTCAAGAAGACCGGTTTTAACAAGACTATGTGAATGGAACACTTTACTTAAGTAATTAATAAATCTTTGGATACTGAAATGTCAATCAATTTTAAGTCGCCGTTAACTCTCATGCTATCTCTGTCTTTTTAAGGTGTAAACTAGCGACAGATAGATATTTAAGTACGTCTTAAAGTTAAGTTGCGTTTCATTATTTGGGGATAACCCTTTTAGACTTAGATTTCTTATACTATCTATGCCCTAAAACTTGAGTCATCTCAAGTAACAATGTATAAATAAAACAAGATAATTTAATAAATTAACTAAAATAATTACTCCTTGTTTACACAAGCTTCAAAACACTTTTACTTGTAGCTTTACAAAACGACAGCTTAATCTACTAAAGACACATTATTAAGAACTATTATTTTTAAACTAAAAATTACAATTAAAAGCACTATACTCACATTAAAACCAAAACATAATATCACTAACACAATCATGTTTCTCATCGCAGCTTCACAACTACACTGACCCATAATTTAAGAGGTATATGTTCATATACCAGTCTGTGATATAACGAGACGAATCTGTATTACTGTACTATAAGCTGTATACTATACTATATACTGTAAGCTGTTTGTTTGTGTGTTTGTACGCGCTAATCTCTAGAAATTGCTGTCGCATTTGAATTGTTTATTAGCTTTTTATAGCTGAATTTTCAAGGAAGGTTTTGGGCTATTTAATATCATAGAGGTAATAAAGCTAAGTGGAAAAAAGTACTATTAATTACCTACTGTATGTAATTATTCTATATCAATTTCTTTTAAAATTAATCCTCTTTATTTAAACTGAGCTTTTTCTAAGGTCAGAATAATATTCAACAGGAAATATTGAATTGTGGCATAGGATGCCACATAGCTCTGGACTCCTCATAGACCCTTAAAGTTAGATACATAGCGGTAAAATAAGTAATGTATCTAACTTTAAGGGTATTATTCATAAAAAACTCGAAGATGTTCAGCAGGTTCTAAAATCCAATTCTCAAATATTTATGTAATTAAATAAATCCACGTAAATAAAAATAAGTAAATAAAAATAGAAGTTTAAAAACTGAAATATATTAAAAATTCCAACTTATTTCACACGCATTGTTACTAAATATATCTATAAATCGAATCGTGTAAAAAATTTTAATTGTTGATAATAAAAATGTCGGAAGCACTTATTTTAATTACTACCTAGTGCTTTAAATATACTAAGTACGAGTTTTCATAACTGGTTTGTTGATGTTACTATTGTAAGTAACTAGTTCTTTTGTAGTAAATCAGTGAAACTTGTTCTGATAACCGGTTTTAAGGAGTCTGTAGATCTGCAAATGGGTTTTTAATTATATTTTTTAAGAGAATAAGCATATGGTTTATTTTTAATTACTATTGAATTGTATGATGTCGTGTTGGCGTAAGTTTAATGAACGGATTTGTATGCACAAGGTTACAGGCAAGTACTAATGTGACTTTTTCAAAGTTATATTATTCTAAGACACCATTGACAAACGGTGAAGGTGATGAAAACATCGTGAGAAAATCTGGATTCCAAAAATTGGAATCTGAAATTGCAACACGCAAGTGTATAAGAGGCCTGTGCCCAGCTGTGGGACATTTTATAGGCTGGTATTATTATTATTATGATTGTGAGACAGAAAAGTTCACGGTTTTTATGAGGTGTTTGCAACTTTACTGTGCCATGCGGAGAGTTGTCCTGCAGTGAAATCGGCAAGAGAGGAGACGTGTAACTGTGCTGACATTTCTACAAATACCTAAGTGTTATAAAATAAAAGATAATCATGAAACTTTGTCCGGTTGCGACACTGAAGATGTATGAAATTATAATTGAGAAACCGATTGAGTATGAAATAAATATGAAGTAAAATCGTTAAGTTAGTGTCAAAACAGAGCGCGCCGTTTTATTTTAACTATCTCAAAACCTAATATTACCCTAATAATATCGACACCATTGATATATTTTCGCATAAGCATCTGTAGTTAGACGGAAAATCACTTAAATCAGTAAACGAGCGTACTTAGTACTTGCAGCTAAAAATATGATTAATCTCGTCACTACGGGCTACTAGCGATGAGCGCACTCTATGTTTGTCTATGTATAGTCTGAGTAATCTCTTAATGAGAGCCCAAATTGTGATAGTAAATTAGATCACCAACTACATCACGAAGTAGTTATAATAAAAAAATATTATAATTTCCTATTACACTTTACACCATCTTACACGCCTCGTTCATGCAAACAAAAAGTTAAAGAATTCTCTGTTCCCAGTATCAAAATGTGGTACGATTTCATTCTAAGAAGAACACAATATAACAAGTTATTTTACTAGCAATTTAAACTTTATTTTCAAGGCATTAAGTGTATATTCAAATATCATAATAATATCGTATCTCTGGCCTTAAAGACTTTAAAATCATTATTTTCTGCATTGAAGAGAGGAAATTAATTACTTTTTGCAACGAACGGATGATTTTGTCGCATTCTTTTTATTCTACGATAAAAAAATTACGCTTAGAACAGACATTAATACAAGTACCATGTCTCATGAGGGGATCGAAACTACAGCACGCAGACATAATTAGAAACAAAATCGGAACCATAAATAGGCCACAAGTAAGCACCTCACTTTTAAGGACACATAATTAAGGAGCCATTGTAATAAAATCTGCCAAAAATCGCTGCATATTTAATGATAACGACAATTAATCGATTCAAAAGGATTATTACTCGATTTCTAATCGATTCTTACCGATAAGGAGTTGCGTGTGTCACATTTGGTGAAAGTCATTCATGCATATCGCAGCCTGGTTCCGATCGACTTTTTTGTTCACTTGCATGATAATAAACCTTTTTTGTTTAACTTTAAGCAGGTAGAGTTTATATTTACTTTTTAAATTTAAAATGAGGAGGTTCGAAATTCGACTTATGTTTGTTACACGATATCTCTGGCAATAGTGGGTCGATTTCATAAAGTATTTTTGTGATCGATAGGACCACCTCATAGGTGGTCGCATATAATTTTCGTTCTTTTTTACATTTAAAATCGGTTTCTTTTTACATTTTATTTGGTTTATTATTTATTTATTAATACTTTTTGCACATTGTTGCATAAAGGTTACATTTATGTATGATCAATTTTATTATTCTCAACGGTTTACATGATGTTGCATCTAGATAACTATTATTAGTAGCATTAGGATCTACAACCAGCCTGAATTAATTTATTTTTCCTACTATGGGTTTCTGACCTCGTTAATTAATAAAAATCATAGACAGGACAATTATAAAAATAAACAGATCTACAAAATGCGAGCTTCACGTAACCATAAATACAATAAATAATTTATTATTCTAAAAACTGCTTTTTCTAATTTATCACCATTTTTTAATCCATTATACCTAACATCAGATAAAGCCGGGCAAAATGCCTGAACTCAATTTGTCGTGTAAGACTGGAAGCAACTAATAGCTCTTAGCCGCGTCATGCCATTTAAGGCAAAGTAATTACACGCATCTTAATAAATTTACCGTCGCCTTACAAGTCAACAACATATTTATCGGTACAAGTCAACAACATATTTATCGGTAAATATTTACTTTTTGTTAATGTTTTCATCGCTTCTTCGACACTTTCAATTAATAAACTGCGCTGCTTCAACATCATTTCTTGCCGACACAGTGTACCAGTGAGCCACAGTGTGCTTGATTGTCGGTACATATTTGTTCGACACAAAAACCACAGTGTTTCAATTGGAACACGTTACTTGTAAGACTTGCGTGTCGGAGGAAAGTGTGGTGTTATCGTTTTAGAGTCAATTCAAACGTATCTGTCAGTTATTAGTCACAATATTCAATATTTGGCCATAAATATTTATTGCTTTCTGAGGTTTACGCGAATATTAGACATTGAAATAAAACCAATTTGAACGGATTCTATCGCGGTTTATTTTAAGATTTTTGTTCCCGACGTTTCGACGCCTTTGCAGGTGTCATGGTCACGGGCAGACTGAGGTGGTATTCGTTTTGACAGGTGATGTTGCTCGTTCTACCTTCATATTTTAATTATTTGTATTCCGACTTACGCAATATGAGCTCACTGTGTCTTGAGGTCTTGCAGCGCTGCTCTTGGGTTTGGTTTTGAGTTTGTCAAACTCACTCACTTTATGGTATAACTTTTACTATCTATTTATGAGGACCATATTATAACCTGTTTACTAAAGATTTAAGAGTCGTCTAGAATTACTGTGTCGCATGAGTCAGCTACAGAAGAAAGTAATGACATCAGTTTTTAAATGTTTGACCGGGGAAGCACATCGTCTCAGAATCGAGTTGTCAAATATCAACAAAACGAGATTCGGAAAGCTAACTCGTTTTCTCCAAACAGAAACACGTCAAACGTATAACACCCCTCTTTTTGCATCGGGGTTAAAAAGTAAATACAAGTCCCTTTTACTAAATGCTCTTGGTAGGTGTTACTAATTACTCAGTTGGAGCCCCGCCAAGCATGCTTTAGTGAACCCGCGGCTCCGGCAAAGGCAAGGACGGGACCGAGGAGTTTTTAGTCGGTGCAAGTCCGACATACACCCATGTCGTGCCCTCGGCGTGGGTTGTACGGGATATCAGTTTTTTTACCACGTAATAAAAAGTAAAAAAGGTATCACCTAATTACAGCCCGAGAAACAAGAAATTCTAATATTTTTTTTCACAATCTTTCTTTATTTTTCTTTTACAATCTTTCATTTTACTTTTTGCATTTTCTATATAATTTAGTGGTCAGTAAAATCGTTGGACGTGAGAAATTAAATTCGTTTAAATTGATTGAGATTTTATAGGAAATATTTTACGTGACCAAAGAAGCTATGAACTTAGATTTTTTCTGTTGTGATTCTGATGTTGTGGTCGACATTGACCTCGTTTTGGTTAGACCTAGAAAATAAATGTATAAATTATTCAGATGGACTTTAACTTTATATTTTACTAGCTGTCCCCCGCGACTTTGTCCGCGTGTTTTAGTTTCAACGGTTTTTCATTTTTGCAACATTTTTCATTTATGCTCCGCTCCTATTGGTCGTAGCGTGATATTATATAGCCTATAGCCTTCCTCAATAAACGGACTATCCAATGAAAGAATTTTTCAAATCGGACCAGTAGTTCCTGAGATTACCGCTTTCAAACAAACAAATAAATAAACAAACAAACTCTTCAGCTTTATATACTAGTATATAGATTACAAACTAACTAAACTAAACTCTATCTGATGATAATGAAAAGACTATAACTATTGACTGTTGACTAGGTCAGCAATGCAAGCTATTCTTTATCGAAATTCTTGTCGAAATATCAAAAATAATTTGGACTTTGATTTAGTTTTGACTTGAATCTGTACGCTAGAGGAATATGTTGTACCTACGATAGAATACTATGATCCAAGCAAACGAATTTTTTTATCATTTGACAAAAATTAGCACGGCACAGCTCTAGACAGAAGGAGATGCCATGCTATTCTCTTAACTCTGATAATTAATTTAATAAGAATAAAATATTATATTCACCTACTTATGATACAAATTTATATAAAACATAATTTTAAAATTAATTGAATTTTTTATCTAACTAGGTTTAAAGAAATATTTTTGAATTAGATTAATGTATTATTATAAGCTCTCTTCCTCTCTTTTCAATTTTGCGTTCCCGACAGGGTCCATGATGATCTCATAGTTTTAAGTAATTTTTAACCTAAGTTTAACATTGTGGAATGAAAATAAATCTATACTAATATTATAAAGTTGAAGAGTTTGTTTGTTTGTTTGTTTGAACGCGCTAATCTCAGGAACTACTGGTTCAAATTGAAAAATTATTTTTGTATTGGATAGTCCGTTTATTGAGAAAGGCTATAGGCTATATAACATTACGCTACGACCAATAGGAGCGGAGCATAAATGAAAAATGGTGCAAAAATGAAAAACCGTTGAAACTAAAACACGCGAACAAAGTCGCGGGGGACAGCTAGTAATGAAATAAACATTAAGCATTAAACCGAATGAATTAATACAATATCAAAATATGAAAAATTATATGATATTAATTTGACATGAATAAAGTGGGACAGCGCCACGCTTGACAATAAAATTTTAGAGTATAGCATCTTTGGCAGGGGAGTAAGGAAGCCTATGCGGTACAATGAGAAAAAAATCCTAGTACCTTATAATACTTATGTTGAGACAACTCGCACACGGCCATCTGATCCAAAACAAGGCAGAGCCTGTATTATGGCAACCAGACAACTGATAAACATACTTGTATATTTCGAAATACATACATATTATAAAAAATTACTGCCAGACGCAAAACAAATAGTCATCTTCATCACACTAAAGATTTTTCCTGGGCGAAAATCGAACCCACAACCTCGGTCTAGCAGTCACGGTCACAAACCACTAGACCAACAGGCTAGTCAAACCTAATACAAATAAATTAATACTTAGGTAGGTACTAAGGTTTTCAAACTCTATTGCTATTCAGTCAACGGAATTCTAATTTACAAGACCACCAGAGTCGTTATTCATGTAAACATGTAGCGGTCTTATAAATATTCACGACCAACTACCGTGTCTACTGCCTCGAATAATGTAAATTCAACCAATTATTAAATACTAAAGATTTTTCCTCATTTTTTCACAATTACGTTACTAAAATTGCGTTTCGAAGCGACACAGTATTACGTTTTAGAAGATAAAAATTAATGTGAAATGCTAATACATTGTTTTAAAAAAAGGTTTGACAGTAAGAATGACAATAAAAAGTTAGGTTAAGAATCATTGATTTAACGAACTCCGTGGTCGAGTGGCGTACACACCGGTTTTCAAGGTGTCGCCAGCTCTGAGGTCCCGGGTTCGATCCCCGGCCGGGTCAATGTAGAAAACCCCGTTTCTACATTGTCTGGGGTCTAGGTATTTGTGGTACCTTCGTTGTCTCTGATTCCATAACACAAGTGCTTTAGCTACTTACTTTGGGTTCAGAGCAATGTATGATGTTGTCCAAATTTATGTATTTATGGCTAATAGAAATAAACTTTAAAAAAAAAGTCTCACAGCATAAAAACAATAATGCCTAATGTCTAAAACTCTAAAGCATTATGTGCGTATGAGGCTTAATGAGGAATGAGCTATTTTAGGCTGCTTTTTCACCAAATTTGTGCAAGGATGCTTATGATTGTGTATTTTTTAAGAATCAATAGTATTGCTTCATTTACCCAGCATCGCTCTGCGCATTTTCTGTGGAAACGGCTTGCTTTGCGAGGTTTATTTACGTAGGTACATAACAAGCTAGTGTATCATATGGTACTGCGTATGAAAAGTCTAAATCTAATCAGTCCTATATAAAATATTAGATTATATAAAATACTACCTGTCTCCCGCGACTTTGTCCGCGTTGTTTAGTTTCAACGGTTTCTAATTTTTGCAGCATTTTCATTTATGCTCCGCTCCTATTGGTCGTAGCGTGATGTAATATAGCCTGTAGCCTTCCTCAATAAACGGACTTTCCAATACAACAAGAATTTTTCAATTCGAACCAGTAGTTCCTGAGATTAGCGCGTTCAAACAAACAAATAAACAAACAAACAAACAAACAAACAAACTCTTCAGCTTTATAATATTAGTATAGATTAGACACGTATTTTTTGCTTTTCCAAAATAAGAAAACACTAAGTAGATAAGGCGAATCAAAGTTCAGGAGTGGGGGCTAAAGACGTCATGCTTGCTTACCAAATGCACGAAATTGTGACGTCATACGACATTTCAAATCAATGTATCGTCATCATTTTTTTGTTACGTAAAATAAGAAATACGTATCCTATATTTTTAATATTAATAATCTATCTGCCGGACATTATAAAACAAAATTAGTAATCTACCTTATTCGCACGCACCTCTCTCTTCCCCAAAAACAAAGGCGGAAAAAATGAAAGAGTTTTCATGTGTATGTGTGTAGTGAAATAAAGTAGACGTTCTTACATTGTACAAGTCAAACAATCGCAATGATTGACAAATGACTTTCGGAATTTTAATCCAACTAAAGCCCGGTTTCCACTGCGAAAGGGTAATGTGCGGAAAATGGTTAGGCGGAACGGACTCCTTTTTAAGGAAATAGGTTTGCGTTTCCACCAACGAAGAGTTGGTCATTTGATTTCCACTGCAAAATGAAACGCTACCGCTCACCACTTTCTGTGTGGAAACGCTACTATATAAATTGTAATTGCGAGTTGAGCGGAGTCCGTAAGTACTCCGCTCCGCTCCCTAGAACTGAGCGAGCTCATTTCTACTCTTTCTACACGCTCGGTTCTTTCCGTCCGACTATTTGTTGGTGGAAATACAAGTATGCAGTTTGCGTTTGCGAGTTTAACGAAGTCATTAATGGGTCCGTTCCGCTCGCGGTGGAAACCGGGCTTTACAGGAAGACAAATCAATCAATTCAGGCGTACGGAAACATCAAAAAAAATTTTTCGTTGAATCAAATTTTAATAATGCATTTATAAATAATTTCAAACATTATTTGTGTAATGTTTCATGACACACGGTAGTTCTACACACCTTTAGGAAATGCAGTTGACGTATATTCGCTTTTCTAGTTTTAGGTAAGGATAGCAAAACAATTAGGTTGCGAATTTGCGAAAGATTCTTATAAGAAGGTATTGGAAAAATGGCGGAAAATTCAGGAATAAAAACATTTGTTCAATCGAAAAAGCATGGGCCGAAGTTCCGAAGTTTTAGGAAAATTTTCATTGGGACAATCGAAACGTAGGATTAAAAAAACTTCTTTCTTTGCGGGAATGGCTGTGAATGGTCAGCAAAAAAAGAGACCGTAAGACAGAGTGTAGTTACTAAAGATAGCTACTCTATTTCACGGAGTACTTTATCTCTATTCTTGATGCATTATCATAGTTTACAAATTAAAAAGTATACGTACTTAAAAGTTAGTTAATTTTAGCTGCAATGGTTTTATTTTAAGACTACATAGTTACCTATAACAAGTTTATAATCAAAGTATTATGTTATCATTGCATCCGTGAATTTAAAAGGTCAGCCTAACATACTTAAGTACTATAAATTCAAATAATAAAACTGTAACGGTAAGTACAAAGTTGCACTATAAAGGATTTAAATATTCTTAATTATCTACCTAAAGGTTTTTTAATAGGCTGCAACTATAAAAATAGAACAAAAAATATATTTGAAAGTACCTTTCAGCTATTTAATGTGCACAGCTGGTGAGCAAAAGAACCATTTATATGTAACGACATATTTTTTTCAAATAACATCTTCCCATATATGCACCTACTTATTATTAGAAAAAATTAGGACAGATATTTTTTGTTTTTCCTTAATATTATGGAGTTCCCTGTTGCTCTTCCAGCGTGGTTTTCGGTTATCGCAGCAAAAAGTCTATGTCCTTTCTTGGGATCCAAGCTTACCGTAGGTATACCAAGTTTCATGAAAATCGGTTCAGCGGTTTAGCCGTAAAAGCGTAACAGACAGACAGAAATAAAGAGTTACTTTCGCATTTTTAATATATGGAGCTTAAGTAATTGTATAATATTAAGTATATAAATCTTCATTTCGTCGTTATTCAAAATTCTCGTATCTATTCTGCAAGTTTGCTTGCATAAGGCAAGCAAACTTCGTCAGTAGTTATTAGAATCTGCCTAAAATCGGTACCTACAAAAGGTCGTGTGATACAAACGGTCTTCAATCGTGTCTAGACGGCGTGCAAAACATGCAGATATCTAGGCGGTGAGATCTTTGAGTCGTGTCGTGATCTTTGCACTGACAGACCTACATACGCAGAAAATGTAGGCAAGTACTTAGTATTATGTCGACGTCGCATTGGAGAGGAAAGTGGTTGCTTTTTGGGAAGCAGGTGAACCGGTTCAAGTCGATACGGTTCTAAGCAATTTGATTAATATTAAGAAGGTTAATATTTTATGAAGGTGCACTTTATGTTTAAGTTATTAGTAATTTACTTTAGTACATAAGGTAGGGAGATAGATACTAACTTCTGTAGTTATCTATCTGTTTGGAAGTCCATCTCATTTAGAGAACGACTGTTTTATGCTGTGGTTTATGTTTGGTATACAGTTTAGTTTAATACTTGTGATTACCTACTACATAAAACGATGTATTTAAAGCAACAATTAACCCGCTTTCATGGCTTACGAGTAAACACAACATGCGCTCAACGCCCCTTTGCATAAATGCAAAAAATTAACGCGAAATCAGATTCCTTTTCACTGGCGACGTCCCAATATGCTTAACTAACTGTAAAATGTTTCTTTGCGAACGTTCGTCGCGGGTGTTAAGACAGTTATCCATATATACTTACTCATTGGCATGACACACAATAGTATCGGCCCCACAGCACGCGGTCGCCTTCATTCGCCTGTGCGCCAACATTCCGTTAGCTGTCTCCTCACTTTTCACCGCAAGTCGGTCAAAAACAATAATGCAATATATTTTTTAAAAATTAAATTCCTTAAAATTAAAAAAAACTGAACGCGTTCAAAGTTGACGTTTAATTTGGCGGGAAATTAGGAAAATAAGTGAACAAAATGGCGCGTGTGTTTTGGGTGATTTTCGCGCTTTTTCTGGTAATGCCGCCGTGTGAAATGAAGAGGAGAAAGAGTAATGATTACCCGACTGATAAGCAGTTGACTTTGCAGAGGAAGGAGACAAGTCCTGTGGACTTTACGAGACTAGTGGTGATGAGACTTGTGTACGGGTTTGCAAAAGTTTTAGGTTTTGAAGAACCTATCGGTGAAGTGATGAATGGTGCCTTTGTGCCTCCCGGGGCAGACGATGATGACTTTGATGATGATGAAGGCAGTGATTTCTTTGACGACTATTAAATTTAAGTGCTAAAAGTGCGTATTGATACCAAATAATCTGCATTTACCCGATACTTACGTTTCTGTAAAATATTTATTCTAATTTTAAGCTTATTTATTTTAGCAAGTAGTATGCACAATTTTCAAATCATACAGTTGTTATTTTGCTTTGTAAAATGTAAAAAAAAAAAACAAAGTTTATGTCACTTGCTTGGTCAAAAAAGAACGCTTTTTCAATAATTAAAAACTAAAATAATATTCTTTATAGAACGGTAGATCAATTTAAAAAATCGCTGAATCTGGCACCATTTTTAATGCAGATAACACATCAGATTTGATTACGAGAAAGTTAATAATAGTCTTGGTTGACGAGTTTTAAACTTATCGCCTGCTACTGCATAGTCGATAGGTTTTTAGCTGCAATCATTGTTTTGCGTACGTACGTACCTACATTATGTACCTACCTTTATGAAATTTATGGTGTCTAAAACTATATTTATAATGTTAATTAAATTGATTTTTTTTTTTAGTTAAAAAGTTATTTTTACTGTCTTTTTCACTCCCATGACGCAGAAAAATGTGAGACATCGAAAGTGGGATTTTAAAATAAATTGGCTTTAAATTGAACATCTTCATTAAATATTATTATTATTTATTTAGTTGTTTTAAAATTATGACATTATGATGTTAATAATTGTGGAATTTATTTAGATTTTTTTTATTGGCAATTATGAATTAAGAATATTTACGTAGCTCCTTATTTATTTATTAACATTGTACCTGGTAGTTACTAGCTTATTTATTACTGCTCAATATCGTAAATTATTATCTTAGTTGTAAATATATTGTGTATCATTTTTTTATTTGTCATTTTTATTTTGTGCCTTTTTTAGTGGAAATCGTCATTAAAAAGTAGGACCAATTTTCTTTACACATTCGTAACTTTTCCTATATATTATACATGGTGTTACCGTAATATTATATCTATCCAAAAGGGGTGAAGAGTACATCTGGTATTGAGTAATTTACAAAATTTTAGCTCAAAATGGGTTTAATGAATAATTGATTTCTAATTTTTTGCATCAATTATTCGACACTAAAAATCATAACAAACGTGTCTCCGCACTACGAGGTTCAATAATATTGTTATGTTACACGCAAAGTGTTAAGATACATTACTTCAGCGGTTAATTATCTATCATTTCATTAACTCAAAGAAGCTAAAAAAAAAAAAAAACTACGAGATGTACTCTTCACCTCTTTTGAATTAATATAATCTTTTAATAACAACCTGTATAGTAGGTACCTATACCCACAGTAAGAAGAGAATTACCATTTTTTCTAAAATCGGAAGGCTTTATTTAATTTTATAGTGACTGACTACCCAATTAGCAAAGCAGCTAGACGATTGGAATGCTGCGGTATGACTTGCGGGTTTAATCCCCGCACATAATTTATGACTGACATCAATTAGTGTAGGTAGGTTGACGCGATGCAAAGAAAAATGTGGCACTTATTAAATAAGTGTTTGTATTTTTATTTTTTTTATGAATAACTTTTTAGCCTTTGCAAGATGTGCAAGTAAAAGAAAAGCTTGTAAAAGAAGACAATGCACAAAATAATATGTCAGACATTATAAGACATTTAAAAAAGAATATTTTATACTTACCCATTATAATATAAATTGTTCTGGATAACAGCTGGCTATCCAGGACAAGATAATAATAATAATATCAGCCTATAAATGTCTGCTGGGCACAGGCCTCTTTTTATATAAATAAACAAGGAAGGAACATTAATTACCACACGTGGTCATTGCAGGTTTGCGATATTAGATTAAAATTTTTGGAATCCAGGTTTCCTCACGATGTTTACCTACACCGATTGTGTAACGATGTCTTAGAATAATTAAGAACGTGCATTTAAACTTTGAAAGTCACATTGGTACTTACCTGTTATGTATTCGAACCTGCAACCTTGTGCACACAGATCCATTCATTGAACCACTAGGCCACTACTACCACAATAACATAACTAATGAAAAAATAAAATAGTATGAGATACCAATATTATTTGTCAGAAATCCTCATTACAATCAAGGAACCACGAAGGGTACTCATCAGAGACCTTATTTACAGCTTCTTCATCAATACATTCTTCTTCAACACTTTCCTCGTCACTTAATTCTTCTCCATCAGCCTGTGAACATCCCTTCATTTTCCTTATCAAATCTCCCCACTTTAACGTTCTACTGCAGAAAGGACAGTTACCTTCTATGGGTACATATTCTCCTGGTACCAGAAAAAGATCTGCCAAACATGTTATATGGGCCAAGAGTTCACAACTGGGATTCAAACAGGTGGTCATAGCTTGGCCATTCGTGATATAGTTTGAACATAATAGACATTCTTCATTGGAAGGTATATTACTTGTAGGTTTCGATTTTAGGTTTCTACTTTTAACTGGTCCTTGACAAATTGTCATGTGATCTGGTGGTTTTCTCTCAGCCTACAACAAGTAAGAAATGTCACTCTTACTACTTTTTTTACTTAAACACAATTTAAAAAATAAAGAAGTTGATGTTGGATTCAAAGAAAAAAATGTCCTAACAAAAGTATATGTAAGTCATAAATTCAAATATATTATTTGAATCACAAACATTTATAATGGGATTGACCAATTTTTTTTTACTCATTTCGACAACAAAAAAAAACATTTTTTTTTGCCTATTTTAAGTAATGTCAGTCTATAGTACAATGTTTGGGCAAAACGTGACATCACAAGCCTTCACTCCTGAACTTTAATTTTGTAATAATTTTTTATTGATTAGTTAAAAAAAAAAATGCGTCTAATTTTTTTTTTATATTAATTAGACTTCAAAGATTTTTACATTTTATACCCTGTCAAGATGACAGGGTATAAAATTAAAAACAAAGGTATTAGGTATAGTAAGCTATTACTGTAAGTAATAGACTCGTATTTCCATTTTTCCCCGTATCATTAGCTAATTATGGCCATTTCATATAAAAGTTATTCAGCTCATGTGTCTATCTACATGTGGGTCTTCTAGTTAGCCTTCACCCATTGCATACCTAAGAATAGTAACATATAAGAGAACTTACAGGAAATTCCTCAATATATTCAGTCTCCAACCACCTTACAATCAATGGTAGCCTGCACCACGGTCCCACAAGAAGCATCTCACTCAAAACTCGCAGTTTAAATTTAAATTCAGACTCTTTTCTTGGTATCTTTTTTAAATTTAGGTGCTGAAGTCTGATTGTCTTTGTTGGATTTTGCCAGGCCCATTCAAACTAAAAATTATCTTTAATTAATTAAGACAAGTCAAATTTTAAGAAAATAATTGTTTTATATGATGTGACAATTTAATACATATTTAAAAATCTTGTGTCAGTGTTTGTATCAAACTCCTCCTAAACAGCTTGAACGATTTGTGTATTTGGTAGGTCTGAGAATAGGTTCTAGGTTGTTTTTATACATCTAGGTGATAAGGGTGGCCCTGGCTAAACAATGTTGGTAGGTCAGCTAGTATATATTATATAATAATGTCAAATAATTATTAAGACTATAGGTAGACACTTTAATTATAACATTTACTTACTCTTAATGCAGATATATTATTTGGGAATCCATGGACTATCATCACCATTTTCCTACAAAAATATAATAATAAGAAATCAGGTCAGCTAGTAATTTTTAGAAACTTGTATGTATTTGATTCTATCAATATTTAAAATAGCTACCTAATGTTACAAAAATACAGGACTAGGCTATGAAACTGCCTAGATAAATAAATGCATTGGAAGTTTTGCAGTAAACATTTAAGCAGGACATTACTAAATTTAATAAAAATACAGGTAGATAAATAACTACAACAATGATCTGTCATTCTAATGACATAAGCTCATACATAAATCTCAAAAGTACTATATATTTACTTACCACGGACCCTTGTTGTTTGTGCGGTGAGCACCTCCAGCCCAGGTGCCTCTGTTATGCTGCATTATTCGTCTATTCGGGTCCCGAGTATACCCTATATACGTGCGCCCCTTATACTTAGGGTTAATACAATACAATAAATAGACGCCGTAGAAATCTTCAACAATTTCTGGTTGAACTTCAGACATGATTTAAATTCAATTTAACTTATACCTAATAATAAAGTTTAAATACCGTTACTTAAATTAACTTCATAGGTCATTACAAATTAATACTGTGTATTATCTTATTATCATATTTATTGTTTCTATAAAAACTGTACATCTAGCCGGCACATGCATTTCAATATTTTGAACTTATGAATGAATAGTTTTGATATTAAATTACTGTAGGTACACTACACTGAGGTTTTGAGTTTTGATCACTACCCACAGGATTCACAGGAATATAGACAGGTTCACAGCCAAGTTACAGGGTCAGGTAATTTGGTAAAATGTATAATGTATCCACAGAATGTATCTTAGTTCTAAATAAGTAAATAGGCAAATGTTTATTTTAGTACTTTGACAGTATTGAAACAGCTGATTTTTTATTGGCGACTATGTTTTGGACCTAAACTAAAACAGAATATTAACATAAAATTATAAACTACCTATGTATTAATAAATATATAAGTATTTTTTTATAATTATATTACAAACTTATTTGTTTTAATTTAATTAAAAATAAATACCTTTTAGGAAAATAAAATGTTGAAATCTGTGGAGGACAAGTTAAGTTTGTTGTTTGACAGTTTGACTGACATTCGCGAGCGCGACAAACTTCACAAGTTCACAATTAAAATTGTATTTACATTTTAGTTGATCACTTTCTAAGTTAAATAAAATATAATGGTTTGATATAAAATTTACTGTGATAATTTTAATAGGCATCGAATCATCACTAAACTAAAATGGCTGATAATAAACTATCGAAAATTAACCAAAATATTTGCGGTCTGTAAGTATCAAAACATAACCTGTAAACATGTTTTTAAATATTAATCGAGTTCCAGTATTTACTTATCTTCTTTTGTGATCTATTTTATTATGTATAATATATATAGATGATATATGTAATATAGTCAACAAATAATGTCTTGTTTTATTCCAGTTGCAACGAATTACAAAGTAAATACTGTTGCCCCCGTTGCGAGATATTTTACTGTTCTCTCGATTGCTACAAATCTGAAAAGCATCAAGAATGCTCCGAAAGCTTCTACCGAGAATGCGTGAACGAAGAACTGACGTCACAACACACAGACGACGAGTCGAAAAACCGAATGATCGACATTTTAAAACGCATGCAAGATGATGATAATATAGATATTGATGATTTAATAGAGTATGATGATGAACCTGCGGATTCTGATGACGAAGCTGAAATAGACCTTGAGGACAGACTGAAAGACTTAAACCTCGATGATGCAGATGCTGTATGGAATGCATTGACGCAAGATGAGAGGAATGAATTTGAAGCTTTGTTGAATCAAGGTGATGTGGGGTCTATAATGCCGCAGTGGGTACCTTGGTGGATGTATCATAAGGAGAAGAAATTGGTGGAAGATGTTGGTAACAATGATGAGGAGGTATTAAAGAATTGTCCTCAGTTAAAAGTTGTACCAAAGTTTCAGGCTTTAACAGTAAGTTTAATGAATACCCAAGAATCATTTACAATTTATTTTAATAAAACAGATAACAAATTATTCCTTCCTTCAGTTTTATATTCTTTATTATATAAAGATTGTTAAATTAGTAGATTTCCAGCTATAGGTAGAAAAAAAAATCTAAGCAGTACTGTTTCATGCTTTTTTTTTGTAGGTAAATCGCACAATTTCAATAACCTTTTCCATAAAACCATTGAATTATGAAGCAATTTTCATTTTCTCACAAGATGCACAATGCTTTATCACTAAATTTAAATTCAAAACATTCAAACAAAACAAGATACAAAAATTAACAAAAAAAACAAAAAAAATATAACATAAGATACTAATAATTCAAAAATAATGGAAAAAAAGCAACTGTTAAATGGTATCTACTTCTTAGATTAGGTGGACTGTAGCATACATAATAGCAATGACTTAAATATAAGACTGCTTTGAATTTAACGTCATAAAAGAATTAGGTCAGATTGAGTGTCTCCGGTCCTAGGTTTGTCACCATATTTATTTTTATAAGCTGAAACATTTCAAGAGATTCATGCAAAGATTAATTTGTTTGATATCAGGCAGTAAAACCATCACCAGCCATAAAGAACAACATAACAAACATACTAGCATCATATGCTTTTATCATGAGGTATTTCAATGGGGAGGTGGATCCAGCTGAAGGCATCGTGTATTTACTGGACATCTGTGCTAATTTGGACAGTAATACCAACTTTGATGATCCCGCTGTTGCTTTAGAAGCTGTCGCACAGAAGTGTTTACAGGTAATTTATAATGTAGTATTTTTTTCTATCTATGGAAATCTACTGATAGCTTCAGCAATTTCGGACAGTGTCGTGTTTACCGCCGGTGTCGTGACGTGACCACACATGGATATATAATGTTATCAGTATTTTTAACTGCAATAGGGTAGATAAGTGGGTATGAAAAGTCAAAATTAAATTAAACTGACAGTTGATAATAAACAAAATATTAGACATGTTTTTTGCTTATTCAAAATAAGAAAACACTGAGTAGATAAAGCGAAACAAAGTTCAGGAGTGCGTCATGCTTGTGTTAAAAATGAGAAATTGTTACGTCATGCGACATTTCAAAATTTAGTCGTGAATTTTACGTAAATCTATATTATACTAATATATAAAGCTGAAAAGTTTGTTTGTTTGAACGCGCTAATCTCGGGAACTACTGGTCCGATTTGAAAAAATCTTTTAGTGTTTGATAGCCCATTTATTGAGGAAGGCTATAAGCTATATAACATTACGCTGCGACCAAAAGGAACGGAGTATAAATGAAAAATGTTGCAAAAAAAATTGCCATCCACCCTATTAATCATTACATCATGTTAAGTTGCTATTTCCTAACAGTATGTAGGTACATTCATAAAAAGAAGTTGTTTGTGTAATGTATAAAATACAACAATTTAGACATTCAAATGAATATCATGTCCGATTTTCAGCACTGCACCAATATATGAGTGTAATATTTATTAGTTGTTTCCAATAATTTTATTTAAAGTAAGTTAAAAGTAATGACAAACTGTTCTGCTGTTTAAGTAAAATAACAATTTTAATCGTAAAACATTGATATTTTCAGAGTGAACTCATACAAACTGATGAAGCCAGCCTCACAGTCATGAAGAAAGACACATTTCTAATAATTCGAGGTCCCAACGAAGAAAACGAAAAGTTATACTGCAAGGCGGCCTTATCACATTTACATCAAATACTCTCTGAAGCAAAATCTGCAGAAAAAACCAAACCAGAAAATAAAATGGAGAAAGAAAAAACTGAATTTTCTAGAAAATTTCCTAAACATGAGAAGGAACATTTACCTAGTTTAGATATAAGCAAAGTTAAGAAATGTATAAAGAAAGTAGAGTACTACTTATCGTTTATAGAAAGTTTTAATTTGGATTTTGATGAATAAATGAATTAAAGTCACATGTTGTTTATTTTTCAATATGTAATAATAAATGTGGACAACATCACGTACATTGCTCTGAACTCAAAGCAAATAGCTAAAGCACTTGTGTTATGGAATCAGAGACAGATAGCACAAAAACCCAGGCCCGAGACAATGAAATGAAAAGTGGTTTTCTTTCATTGTACAAAATAACACAAAAATTCATTCTGCACTTCAATATATTGCCACAAATGCGAACGCGTGATATGAGATTTATAAAAAAAAACATTTTCTATTTTAAAAACCTGTCGATAAATATACTCGTAACACAACAAAGAAAGAATTATCGAAATTGTTCCATCAGTTCAGGCGTGATGCGATGACCAAGGGAAATAGATATTCATTTTTATAAAGATAATATTCCTCTTACAAATGCCTACTTTCTATTTTTACTAGCTACCGGGAAATGATATCATTAAAGGTAGTCATTTTATCGAGGTAAACACCCCACACTCCCCGTCTTCTAAATACCCCTAAGGCCGGGCGGCTTTTGAAGGTTCCCCCCGCAAACACCTACACACAATATTTAGAAATCAATAAAAATACAAAAATAGAATCGGCGCCAGTTTATGCCGCGCCGTAATTCAAAATACGCGGCTACTCTGCGACGTCCGATTGGCTACCTTAATTTCCCGGGCAATTAAGAGCCTTTTCCAATATCCTGATTTCGGATAACCGTTACCAGTTTTCCGGCGATGATGTAAACCGAAGTCTACGAAAGGTTCTAAGGCACCGGTTCGTTTTGCCGGATAACCGGCACAATCTATCCGTCAACCGGTCTGTATGAGGGGTTATTACGCGCCCTTGGCAGAAAATCAATACATCATGCCACAGATATAAGAAGGGTGGTTTTCGCCCTTTTGTAAGCACTGTCGCCGTTCAGTTTACAAGTACACTTCATTATTTATTTAACAGTTTTCAAATAAAGACTAAAATCAATTAAAATACGAATACATAATGTGTGTGAATATATTTAAAGATATGCGCTAAATGCCCGTAGTTTTTTGCTTTTAACATATTGAAATATATTTTCCGGGTTGCGTGTAGTGCTGCCAACTTCACGTTTTCAAAGATGATAAGGCAATATGGACATCAAGATTTATTGATTTTCCGTGACAAGAACAAAACAAGTGATTTGTGATTTCTCAGTTGCCTGTGCTGTGCCAGTAATCGCAATTATACAAACATTAAGAACTTGTGTTCACTGAATCGTGTCAGTTAAAACGGGATTATAAAAAGCAGCTTTGGTGCTCGTGTCGATTTTTGACGCGTGCGTACAAGTGATTCCCCTCAAACGTGACGTATATGAGCCGAACATTGCCTTTGTGCGCAGCTTCGCATCTACAGTCCAGTACCGCAAACGCCGCCTACCACTAAGGTCCCGCTGACAGCCGCTCGTCCCTGAAAAGCCAATTTCACCCTGAACCTGCCATCTTCAACAGTGATAGACGCGTGGCAAGTACTTATTATCTACTTAAATGTCGCAAACAACAATGTCAGCGCCGATGGATGTGCCCGGGCCTTTGGTCTGCTACGGATCCTCCTGTCCTATCTTGCGCAATCCGGGTCCTGGAGCATTTTCTCATCCACCTACCTTTGTGTTCATTACACAGAATGATGCGCCAATATTCCCGCCTATGTTTCCACCTTGTGTTCCATTCTATCCAAGGCCTCCTTTCATGCCACGGCCCCGTTTCGTGACACCATACGTGCCGCTTGAGCCTATGACCATCACTGCGCTAGAAGGCGGTTCTCCTACCGCTATTTCCGAAAATGGGTCTCTTTCTGAAGAGACGGAACAGGAGACTGAAGTCATGATTAACAATGACTGTAAGGCATTGGCCCTGCCTGCGCTGCCCGACTTGTCGGCTAACTTCAGCACCTGTCCAGCACGTTTTCCTGGAATCGGGGATATTCGTCCATTTATTACCGCCGTGCTCAATTTCAAAGAATGTACGGGAATGCCGGACGACGTCGCGCTGCGTGGACTCCCCTTGCTTTTAACTGATGTAGCCGCTATGCGTTGGCAAGCTGAAAAACATACAGTGTCCACATGGAACGAAGCCATTGCTCTTCTGCGCAATACCTACAAGGTTCGTCCGTCGCCCTACAAAGTGTACCGTCACCTTTTTGGTACACACCAAAAGGAGGATCAATCTACCGAAGTGTTCGTGAAAAAAGCTAGGGCGCTTCTGAGTCAACTCCCACCTTTTACACTAACTGAAGACACTCAATTGGATTTAGTGTATGGCTTGTTGAATCGCCAAATAAGGGAGAAAGTTGACCGCAACGATTGTAACAGTTTCGCTGACCTGTTGAAGCTGGCTGACATCGCAGAAAAGTCCATTGAGGCAGCCACTTCGGACGCATCTGATTTAACTGTTGTACCACTATCTGATTCTGATGCGACTGACAATCCTAAGGATCCGTGCCAGAATTGTAATATTTACGGCCAGCTCCTGGTTCGTATGTGTCAAAAGATGCATAAGAAGTCTGCTAAAGATACAGATTTCGAAGGTGAAGAATCTTCCAAGAAAATAACTGAAGATACAAAAGGCCCAGCTTCGAAAATGCGGTGCTTCTACTGCCTGTCGCCGAATATCGTACGCATGAAATGCCAAGACTGTATCCTGCTGACTAGACTTGGAGCACCACTTAAACCAAGGGCTCGTCCTATACTGACCGTTAATATTTACGGCGTAAACTTCGATATGGTGGTGGATACTGGGGCAAGGAACTGCATCGCAACTCCGACTCTGACCGAGCATTTGGTTGCCAACCAACAGGAGTTTACATCTGATGACTTGGATCTGACTACTCGTGAAGGTAACTCACTGCGTCAAGTGATGAGCATTGCTGCTGTGGATGTGTGGGTGGCTGGAGTCGTCGTCCGCACATCCTTCATAAACTTCCCAAAAGCCACTGAAAATGTACTCGGCATGGACTTTATTTTGGATGCTGGGTTCGTTATTGATTTTCGTCGTACTGGACATTGGTCCATGCGCGATATGCCGGGAATACAACCTGTGACATTTGAACACATCACTCCAATTGATAAGGAAATCTAAAAAGGAAAATGCGACGATGATGGTGTTCTGTATCGAGACAACTAAGTATTCAACAGTCTCCACTTATGAAAATTTTGCTTTACTGAATCGAAGATTTGTAACACACATTGTACCTACGTGCTATAAGCAACTTGTGCTCAGGGCGTCTTAAAGCCGCGGTCGACTGAAGTACTGTAAGTAAACTTGATGTGATAAATTAACGTAGAAACGTTAAAAATGTGTGGCGCTACAATAAGTAAATTTAACATTGAATAAAAATATTTGCCAAAAGTTAAACTGAAAATTAAGTTAAAAACAATTGCCGCTCAAAATTAAGATTTAATTTTATTTGTCTTCTTAAAGGATGATAGTCCTTTGTAGGTTACGAAAGCCTTAAAAGAGTGCTAGGAATTTGTAAGGTTTACATAACAGTTCGGTGAAGACTGACGGAGCTCTGCAGGTTTCTTATAGGTACTTTATACAAGCGTCGTCAAATATTCGAACTGATTAGTTCGTCATTCGAACCATTATTTAAATCGTAGCGTTAAAACGTAATTTCTTAATATCTATATGTCGTAGTTAGCACTTAATTAGCAGTGATGATTATCAGTATTTTGATAGCGTTTAATTAAACGCTACACTAGTTAAAAAGTGGGGACCCGGAAACAAGGTATATAAATAAAAAACGTCAGACACCTTAACCAGATATATTCGTTCAACAACATGAATAATCCAGGAATGTCAGAAATGTACCATCAACAGGGTTATATATACATAATATATTAATTAACGCAACATTTACAAAAAAAAAACCCTACGACTGGTTTGTTCAATTAAGTGTTTTAGGGTACGGATTGAGGCATTTTCAGAAAGATGGAATTTAAAATACTAAAATGTCTATATTAATGCACTTTTAATACATCTGAGGTTTTCCCCCACCATACATAGTAATTAAACTTTATGTAACGAATTCCTTTTGTCAGGTAAAGAAAACTACGGATAGACGGTTTATGAAAACGACCTTTGACCAAGTGTAATGTAATTAAAAGTCATACTAAACTAAAGCTAATCCGCACCCTACAATAACATTGTAAACTATTCTAGAAATTGGCCTAAAATCTTCTAAGTACTTAACATACAATAAATAGTTTTTTTTTTTGCACTTAGATAAGTAAATATTGATAACAGCTTTCCTAATATTTATTTTGATATTATTATAATATGGTAACATTATAAGGGCCAGTAGTTTTTGCAGGGGGAGCCACTAACGCTAGCACAAACTTTTTTTAAAGATATATCGATGTTTACTCGTTTTGTATGTGTTTATTAGATATAAATATCTTAACAATATTAATGTTGATTAGGTAATAATTAGAATATAAACGAAAGTAGCTCACCTGCACCTAAAGCAGTCAATAATAATAATTTCGTGAAGTCAATAATTTTTGACGTAGAATTAACGGTAGTTCGATGATAAATACTCAAAGGAAATTAATTCAATTATCTTTTGAGTAATAAGTGTTTAAGGTTTAATATTGTGTAATCGTTTAGTAGTATAAATGTTAGTGTATTTTACTTAATTCCGATAACAAGCGCAACAAATCATCTTTATAACTAAATAAATACAAAAATCTTGTATTTATTTAGTTAAAAAATTAAAGTATAATTAGTGGGTACTCAATAATCCCAATATTTCAAAAGAATATAAGCAAGTTTAGTTAAAAAACTTCCCTGTCCCTTATTACCAAACCAATCACACATTAAAAATAATATTTTCCTAAAATAAGTACAGTTAAATTTAAACAAAACGTTTTTTTAATAAAGTTTGATAAACCACATTAAATAAAATACTATATTTCCCTCCAACTTAAAAACTATCCATATCCAGTCTTAGCTAGTAAACAATCGTAGCTCATAAATTAATCAAAAAATTAATTTTAATAATAAAAAAAGGGCGTATTATACCTATTAGGTATTTTTTTCAATTCTTTTATAATTTTTTACCCCGGCTCTACACATAAGTGCCAACGCTCGTTGGTCGATCGTGTGGACGGATCGCGAGCGTTGTCGCAGATTCCTTTGTAAAAACCAACGCACCGGCCAACTCCCAACGCTCGCCCCAACGTTGGCGCGAATGTAAATTTCTCAATCCACACGTTGGAAAGTAGCGTTGGGGCGAACGTTGCGGCCATCACGTGGAGCCGGCCTAACACTATTGTCGTTTAATAGCCATGTTTGTTTACTAGATATCACACTTTTCTAGCAAAGATAATAATAATCAAATAGAGTAGAACAACTAAATCTCTTTAATGGCCGTCCTCCGATCGATATTAAATTGTAAGTGGCACTGGTTTTAAAAAACACTGTATAAACTAGTTGAAACAGGTACTAAATTAATGGAGGATAAAGAAATAATGGGCATCGAAGTGTGAACAAAGAATTTTTTTTATTAAATAATAGTAACTACGGATCCTCGCAATGTCAATAATAATTATAGATCAAGTTATAAGTTTATTTCATGTTATAAAATAATGTGGGGCTTCGCTCTTTACAAGTCTAAACTATAAGCAAGTTGTACATCCTGGCAAAAAAGAATTTGGAAGAAATAAAGGCGCTTCTTTCACACATGATCCCATTGATGAAAATCAATGAAATTAATAAAAAAAGGACCACGACTACGCTGAAATGACAAGTCCGTTGACAGTTAACAAGTGTTGCCATTAAAAAATCAATTAGTTCCATCTGTCCTCACCTCAAACACTTTTTTGCCATGCTGTAATATTGAATACATTTATATTTATGTGTAAATCTTTGAAATGTCGGTATTATTATTATATGTGTTTAGAGTTTATTGTATCTGTATGTTGTTTAGCATTGATTATTGAATGATGACCAAAAACAAATCGATTGCCTACGTAACTTGAATTATGGATGTCCAGTATAACGCACTAGGCAGATAAGTATCATCATTACAAATCACAAAGTTTTATCAATAGAAATAAGGTATTAAATGAACGGTTTTTTAAAGAAAATGCATAGTGCGTTGTATATTTTAGATGTAATATTTCAAACCATATCTCTATGTCTATATACATATACAACTTATTAGGTTTTTCATTATAAACTGGGTATCTTTATAAAAAATAAATATCTTTTGGAAATCTATTCTGCGGCTGTATTAAAAATGATTTATTTTGGCACTATGTAGAAAATCTACTGAAAAAAGGGAATTATTTTTTCGTGTTTTAAAAAAAAGTAAATAAATACTATTAAAAGCCAAAGAAATACTGACTTATCGGTAATCCTATTGGTGCCAAAACGTAATTAATATGACTGAAATTGGTCAAAGATTACCACTATTGAAAAGCCTAATAATATTAATAATAAATTTTTAATCTGTAACTTTAAAAAGTTGTAAATCAGGATCAATTTAAATATAATTATAAAACTATTGACGATTTTTTAAAACGACTGAATGTTATAAACTGTAGTCCTGTTCCCCTATTGTAAAAACTAACTAAAAAAAATGTATTTTTCAATCACTTTTATGAATGTTTTATGTCTTTTTAATGATAACTATTCGACTTGTCTATACTTAATAGTATTGACACTAATATTCCGCCATTTTGTGGCATTAAAATAATCGATTAAAATGGATGTCGTAATTTCAATTTCTAAATGTATGGATGTTCGTAATAAAATTAATATATGTGTGGTAACTGTTTCTTTTATTTATCAATACCAATCAAGATTCGAAAGAAGAAAAAGAGTTTTAGGTCGGTTACAGTGGTCAACCGACCGTCAGTGCGTACGGTCAGTCCTGACGACACGCATCGACTGACCGTCAGATTATAGCATTCAGTGCTTCAGCGACCGTCGGGGCGTACGTCAGTCGAAACATGGGGACGATGATACACTCATCCGTACTGAACTCGCTCATTCACTTCCCGACCGACGGTACGCATGCGGACGCAGTGCGTAGCAATATACGCGTGCGTGCAGTCAGTTCAGCACCAAGGATTTATGATTTTTTTATTAATGACAAGCGCGTCTGACGCACCTTCGGTCGGTCGAGCACTGTCACCAGCCTTAAACTATTGTCAGGTCCTGTCATAATGGTTCAAGTTTGACACATTTATTATATTATCATTCATTCATTCATCAGAATGAATTGTCTCATGAATGAACAACATCTGATTGATAAACATTTTAGAATATATATAAATAGTTTCTCAATGTATCTTCTATACTATGCAGGCTTGATAAGTAATCTTACATAGTTTAAAAAAATATTTTTTTTTTAAGCGAATTGATGTATCAAAACTTTTTTACCAAAAAAAGGGCACATCAATATTTGTTATTTCGATAGTTTCGTTTCGAATATGTCAAAAAGAACCTTATACTAGTGAACCATGGTCGGCTTTTGCATAAATACGGTAAGTATGAATTCTAAATAATAACAGTATGAATGTGACTAAAAAGTTTTTATTCAACTTGAACAACATATTGACTAAAGTACACAGAACAACGTATAATTCACATAAATCCGTTCAGGAGTAAACGCTATCTTTTTTTATTGAGAATAAATTTCCAAACGGCGTAATACATTCTAAAAAGTACCTAATACAGAAGGTATCTACTATAACCTCATATAAAATACAGCATAGAAACGTACATACCTTCGAAACAGGCGGATTACTTACACAAAGCAGTAAAGGACACCGATCACTCAACAAAAGTTTAAAAACACTATCAGTTAACTCATGACTGGGTACGAAAAGAAAAATCTATTTAGTCCATAGAAAACAAAAAATATTAGACTCGTTTTTTTTACTTTTGTCGATATAAAAAAGAAACGAATGTGGTTTAGATCACGCGATTGAAGTAATACTACTTTTATACGAAACGTTACTGGCTATGAGAGAAAGAGAGAAAGAAAATGTGTGCTCGCACTTCTCTCTCTTGCCCCTACAGTAATATACAAAACGTTACTCTCTTTCTATCTTCACTATCTTATATCTCCCTCTCAACTTCCGTTCGCCTGATCACACTTTTCGTAACGCTCTCGTCACGCATTCACTAGCTCACACCCCAATTCAAGCGTGCGTAAAGAAGTTTTACTTCAATAACTACTTAGATAAAGCGAGTTAAATTTAAGTGTGCGTTTCCACTGATGCGGAGCTGAGAGGAGTGTACCGTGTCGATTCTATCCAGCTCCGCGAATGTACAACGCATCCTAAGAAGTAGGCGCTCGTTACGTCATAACTTAGTGAACAATGTACAATTCGCGGCTAGAAGTTTAACCAAAATGGTGGTCGTCTGAACAAGTAAAAATATTAAGAAAATTGTTAGACAGGTTTAAATAAATAATAAAATCTTGTCGTGAAGTGCTTTTGTCGTATTCAAATATGTATATATTTTATGATACCGTACTAATACTACACTAGGATTGACAACTAAACTAAGTTCACTCTCTCGCTCACTACACTAAGTTGTCACGTCACACGACATTTCAAACCAATGTAGGGTCTAATTTTTGAAAAAAAAAAAAAAAAAACGTGTCCAATAAATTCTATTTATCTACCAGTCGGGAATTATTTTAGTCATGATTTTTAATGTCGTCTGACATGGGTTCAAATATGAGTGACCGGCCTTTAGGGGTACATTGGAGTGGGACCATCATGCAAGGTATTTTTTTTTATTACAGAGAGTAGTGTCACGTGGGAGTAGGCACTTTAAGGAAGGAGAGTAGGAAAACTATCTTTCCCACTCGAAAACGAATTGCTTTCTAACACTGATATTATTTGTTAAGTCAGAGAGCAATCGAAATATTATAATTATCTACACTGAAAATATTTATTATAATTTATTATTTAAAAAATTGTTTAACCATAAAACGAACCGTCCTTTTTGGCTCCTTAGATAAGTAAATTTTGATATTTAAATTTGATTTAAGTCATTTGGACGCTAATACACTTTCTAGAAGTTTTCTAATGTCTGATAAAAGTCAGAATTGGCTCAAATTGTAATTTTGGACTGTCTTTGCCTAGGAAATCAGGATTGGTCATTGGGTCTAGGGTCTAATCGTGGTGACTTATACTATACAAGAAGACCTTTGTCCTGCAGCAGGACAAATACAGGCTGATATTAAAGTCAAACATGAAATTGTGGAACCGCAATATGATTTATTAAGTACACATCCAAAATGTATGAATTTCGTCGAAATAGGTACTTCGAATGAATGTGTGATATTGCTAACACACTTCCGGATTGAATTTTTATCAATATTCTTCTGTACGCGAAGAGGCCATTGCTCTAACGTGGGATAGTTAGAGGTTGGTATTTTTAACTGCCAAATCTCTTAAGATTAATGTTTTTTTTTTACATAGTCTAAGTTTGTTTTCTTGTGAGAGACCAGTTATAGCTGATAATGCAAGGTGAGTTTTTTGTCTTTTTACAAAAGAAAACTACGACCCATCGGTTATAAAAACGATATGTATCAAATATCAAAAAACCAAACAAAAATAAACTCGAATGTCAGTACTATTACCTTAAAACTCTTACTTCTACAGTATTGAAATTCGAGATTTTTTTTAATTTGTTTTTAAAGTTTTTTATACCAGTCGTTTTTGTAACCGATATAGAAGTCATAGTTTTCGTTTGTACAACGATTAAAAACATACCTTGTATAATGCCGAGTCTACAATAATACAGGCTTGAAAAAAGATTACAAACCTTTTTTAAACCAATACTTCTTTAACAAAATCTAGGTGAAATCTATGCCTACAAAAGTGGCTTATGTTGGATTTCACAAAACGCGAGTATTTTTTTTTTTAATAACCGGCCGAAACATTTAAACTAACAACTTAATCTTAGAATAAACGTTACTCGCGTTTAGTTATACCCTTATAAATCATTAAGGTGATTATACTGTACACAAACTGAGCTATCATATACTAACATACAGTGTTTAAACGACGGCAATAAATAAGTATTAACTCAGAAAACTCAAATTAGTTACACCTTGTAGTAAATTAAACTGCGTTTTTACAGAACACGGCGTGCCTCAAAAGCTTCACAGTACTTAATGTATTTCAACAATAATTATAATTAGACATATCTAATTTACATCTGTCTTTTAATTCCGAAAGTGATACCAATAAGATAATTAAACACGTTCTACACCGATTTTACCAGAAAACCTATTCGTCGGTCACCCGTGACCAATGATAACCGAAAACATGTGATCAATTGGTCACCGGTGACCGACAAAGGCTTAACATTAGTTTATTTAACAAAAATCGTTTATTACCTGTTTTAATAAGGTATTTGGTTCTGATAATACTGTATCATGTCGTAGGTTCTTGTTCGGAAGTTTAGGAAGGAGTTTCTTATCACGGAGAGCATATACGCGGCCGCTTCTTGTTCTGTAGAGTTCGGTGCGAATCGGGAACGTAGGAGGCGGATTGTCTGACCTCTGAAGCATGGTAGCCCAGTGTCGAGCATTAGAGAGACCATGGATATTATCGCTTCTTGGTATGGCCTGGAATTGAGAAAGTAAGTTTTAATGGAAGCAGCTTTAGTTTTTGGGTGCTCTTTGTAATTTTAAATGTCATATTATACTAGCTAACCCGATAGTCGTTTTCCTTTCAATTTACCTATAAAAAAATGCGAAATCACATTTCTTTATATTTTCGTCCTTTCTCGGGTATTTTTCGTAAATTTCCGTTCATACAAACAACACAACAAAAAAAAAACAGCCAAATCGGTCACGCCGTTCTTCAGTAATGCACCATCATACATTTGGCAATTGATTTATATATATTTAAAGAAAGGTACCTTTATTTAGATGTTGACACCTTTATTTCTATGGCTATGTATTTGGAAGACTTAATTACACAGGTAAATTAAAATTAAACACAAATGTTCGATAGGGATTCAACAGTTGCTTGCGCAGTATTCAGAAATGTTGTCACCAGGTTTTAAAGACTACTCTACTTAATACAAAGTTTTAAAAATCCTAAATCCTGAACACAATTGCCTTTTACATAATTTGATATCAATGAAAATCTTAGGCGAAATCGTAGTTTTAAAATAACTCCGCAACAAAATAATGATCAAGTACCACGTACGTACGCGCTAATGTCTGGAACTACCAGACCGATTTTACTGGCCAATAGCTGAGGTTATGGGCTGAGGTTTTATTTTATAAAAGAAATGGTTCCGCGCAAAATATGAAAAACCCTTGAAACTAAAACACGCGGCCGAAGCCGCAGGGGACAGCTAGTAACACTATATATACTGTGCATATTCACCTGACAGCGAGGAAGGCCTGTACGCATAGCTCGCAGAACCAGCGGAAGGGCGGGGCCTCCATCTTGCCACCCATCACCATCACCATCTCGTCTGTCAGCTTGATATCCGGCTCGAAGCCCAAATTACCGCCCGGGGAGGATTCGAACATGAATCCGAAATCTGTAAAGAATGACAGGCTTAAGGTGATTTTTTTTTTTTTTATATTTTTTTTTTATCAAAAAACATTTGCTATACCAACTAAGCTATATGTCACTGACTTCTGCCTAGCTTTTTTCCAATCTATACTGGGATCGGCTTCCAGTCTTAACAGATTCAGCTAAATACCTTATTTCACATGGAGCTAGTGACTGTCGGACCTAAACAGCCCATTTTATTGATTAACACAGTATCCCATAGTAAGACTGGTTGTCAGAATTGTAATGACTGAACGACTGCCAAAAATTAATATAAAACAGTCGGGACCAACGATTTAACGTGATTTTCGAGGCACGGAGACTCGGTATGTTTTAGAAATGGTCACACATCCACGAACCAACCGCGGCGAGCTCGGCTTAAGCTACATTATCGGTCGTACCATGCTATTTTCTGTACTGTATTTTAAAAAAATATATAGTTCATTATGTGTTAGTATAAGAATATAATACTAGTATTATATGGCTTACCAATATGTACGATATGTCCATCCGTATCCAACATGATGTTGCCGTTATGTCTGTCCTTGATCTGCAGGAGAAAGCCGATCACGCTGTACGCTGCCATTGATGTCACAAAGCAGCGTCGAGCGGCCTGCATATAAGAATGAATAAATAGTCACATAGAATGGACATTATGGAATGTCGACTTCTTAAAAATATTTTTTTTATACATCTTTAATTTTCTTTTTCATAGAAAACTGTATTATTATTGAATACTTTTTCTTACAATGTTGTATGTATAGTTCAATTCAAACTGCGGCTGTGAAGTGCGCTAAACGCTGCGCAGTACCTCGCCCCGCACCCCCGCTGGCGCATAAGTTTGGTACTGCGCAGCGACTCGACTCGTGTTCACAGCCGCCTTTAAGTTTTTTTTTAATAGCGTAGCAAGAGTAGCAAGGGGTGTGTTCGTTAAGAACCAATAAAATTACTTAATTTTACCTGTCCTCATAATAAAGAATACTTACTCTTCCTAGATCATTTAGCTAATAGTATATTTAAAATTCACTCCATGTTTTTTTGTCTCTTTTAGATCTCACTGCTGGATAACAGTCCTTTACTTTTTTCTATCTCTAATTTTCTCGGTCATTCGCGATTTTCACCTGTATATCTGTCCCGATTATCGCACCACCTTTGGCGTGGATTTCGGCGTGGATAAGAACATAATAAATTGTAAAATTTACCTGAAACTCCCTACTGGTCTCGTCTCCATACTTCTTGATGAAATACTCGTACATGCCGATGTCGGTTTGCCGGCCGAGCTGGTCACGTGACTTCGCGTTCGGGACGCACTCTATTACGCCGCACTATAAAGAGATATCAAATATAATAAGAGGAAATGCGGTCGAAGATATCTTTGAAAATTAGGCATTACTAGTAACATAATTACTGGACGCTGCGAGTAATAGAGAAAAAGAAATAGATGCACTGGAAATGTGGTGCTGGAGGTAAATGCTAGGAGTGGCGTCGACAGAGCTTCAGACCAATGCATCTATTCTTCAAGAACTCGGTATCAAGCAGCGCTTAACAAACAGTCCAGGCTCGAATTCTCCAGTTCTTTGGGCACATATCACGACGAGACAACACTTTTATAGAGGGTTGTGTTATAGGGAAAGGTCGAAGGTACGAGGCCAGACGGCAGGTCACCCATGCGATGGACCGACCAGATTAAATCTGCGGTAGGCGTCCCAGTGCACGAGTGCACTCGTATCACGACCGACAGAGAAGGATGGCGTTGCGTCGTAAAGCGGATTACGGCTGACCGAAACCTAACTACGTGATGACCACGACTCGGCCAAGACTGCCAAGAGTGAACCGGCAAAGAAGAAGAAGAGAATTACTGGACCCACATGCTATATAATGTGCTTCTAAATTACCTGCCACGGCTGCAATGGGTGAAAGTATTGTGTATATACATTACAATAGTAAAGTAAATTTAGAGTCATATTTTTTCCATACAAAAAAATGATCGTAGAAATTTGAATTGGTATACTTTTACGAAACCGTCCCGTGGTAACTAGCTGTCGCCGCTTCGCTATTTCATACCGCAAAACTTAGCAATCTGTCTATGCACTGTTGCCATTCTTAGGTCAGCTGATTTCTATCATTAAAAAAAAAGTTGGAAAGAGATAGCAAAAGTTTTCATTGACGAAGGACATTAAATAGCGCGTGGTTTGTGAACAGTGTTATGCAAAATAGAAAGATAACTTCTTCTTTTTTTTTAACTATCCGGGTTAGAAAATTTTTTCAGTCTTGTAATCTATATTCACAATACTTTCTCCTGTTGCAGCCGTGGCAGATAATTTAAAAGCACATTATATAACTCCCAAAAAAGGAATTTTACAGTATTACGCAATTCATCAATACTTAAAATACTTACACCCGGAGCAGTAGCCACGACTTTATACGGGAACAAGTATAGATCCAAGCCCACTTGTTGAAATATGTTCTTGAAGAGCGAGATCACTTGCAACGCCAACATGTCTTGCCGGACATCATCGCCTACTTTAAATATGGCCGCCTGCCAGACTTCTGATACGATACCAGTGAACCTGTCTTTACCTTCCTCCTGTGAATAGAGAGAGTTAGTTAGATAGTTAATAAATGTAAGGATGTTTTGTTAGTAGAAATGTGTCGCTATGCCTGTAATTTGACGTTATTTTTCTAAATAATACTGTATTTAATTTTATTAAGCTTTATTTTTTCGAATAATGTATTTCAATATTTAAAAATATGTCTCCCGCACTAAGAAATTTGTCGCGTCCTGTTGTTTCCTTGTGTCGCAGGGCGTTTTCACAAACATTCAAACCACATGCACAGAGAACACTCAAGACTTAGAATTTGTGGATCACACAAATGTTTGTCCCATGCGGGGATCGAACCCGCATCACACACAATGGTAATTAGCGTGGTGACCTATATCACTCAGCTATCCATGCATTCGAAGCCGAATATTTAGTATCATTGAAACCTGGTTCCTAAAAGCGTGATTAATTTAATCTCTTGTCAAATTTAACTACAACTCCACTGCTGGACAAAGCACTCCTCCATATAACCTTTAACTGTGCCAAATTTCATACTCCTCCATTAGCGTAATTTTTTAATAATATAGTTCGTGAATGTATGTGAAATAACTAAGTATTAGTAGATTTTGTTTTTGATGGCGTAGCGACCTTTTTTGAATAGGTATAGCATATCATAAGGATTTGATTAAGGCAGGATATGCTAATCTGACAGTTATATATTTAGCCTTTGGACTAAGATTTTCTGTACAATATGGATGTTGACTGGGTATAATAAGTAAAAATCTATTTAGTCCATGAATTAGATAATACAAAAATATTAGACACGTATTTTTCTTTTTAAAATAAGTAAAAACTAAGAGGAGATAAAGCGAATCAAACTTTACGAGTGGGGGTTAATGACGTCACGATCTTACACAAAACGTTCGTTATAGTGACGTCATGCGACATTTCAAATCAATGCATCGTCTTGAGTTTTCCGTTACGAAAAAGAAAAAGAAAAAATACGTGTCCACAATTTTTTAGTAATCTACCTGACTGAAAATAATTATAGTCAACATCCCTATT
This sequence comes from Diachrysia chrysitis, assembly GCA_932294365.1. Taxonomy (NCBI): domain Eukaryota; kingdom Metazoa; phylum Arthropoda; class Insecta; order Lepidoptera; family Noctuidae; genus Diachrysia; species Diachrysia chrysitis. Next base: position 3,731,274 of record OW028660.1, on the reverse strand, counting down.
GATGATATCTCGGGCACATTCAGAAGATACTCTACTATTCGATTATAAATCTCGATAATTGGGGAGTATCGATAAAAATCGATTATACATTCCGTTTCAATTTGGGAGTAATGATTTTAAAGGGTCACACCATTTAACTTACGAAATCAGTTGATCGACGCATCTTGGTAAAATATTTTTGTAGACACTGTGTCGAAAAACATTTTAGTAAAGATACAAAATACAGTTTATTTACGCAACATTTCTTTTTTTTTTTAAACCTAAAACTTTGCTAGTTATTGCAATAAAACATTATAAGTAAAAAAAAGCAAGAATGGGTAAGAAAATAGTTAATATAACGACGCCATTAAAAAATAGGGTAATTCTTAATAAAATAAATATACCAAATACGACCAATTTTTATCAAAATATCTCGTAGTAAAAGTCCCACCCAAAAATGTTAAGTCCTTTCGACGTTTGATGGTTTCTGAGCGATCTACCTCGCTAATATCATTACTGGCAACTGAAACTGTGCGCGGTAATAAAGACTGGAAATAATAAAACGGAGAAATATCAAAGAAATGTGATTATAAGATATTCTTACCGTGGGCGGCTCCTCTCCAGCTGAAACGGCCATAGCTACTGCCTCCATCTCATCTATGCCGTACTTGCGAACTCTAAACCTGGCTAGGTAGGGAGCTTTCGCGGCACTCTGCATAGGAGTACCTAGAACAAAATATGTATTGTGTTATTTAATTTCTCTGTGCAAAAATAAATAGTGGAGAAGATGACTGGGTATAAAAATTCAAACTCGTCGTTAATTAGTTCGTCAGTTAGATAATAAACAAAATATTATACACGACTTTTATGTTTTTCGAAATAAGAAAACACGAAGTAGTTAAAGCGAATCAAAGTTTAGGAGTGGTGGCGAATGACGTCATACTTTCGTAGATATCGACTGCTTTAAGCCGCGACTGCATGGCGAACTATATGGGGCCTATATAACTTCTATGGGGCGGCCATAATACATGGACTGATTGAAGTAGTTCGACTGTTTCGAGCGGTCGATAATAAAAAAATCAAGCAGGCGGGAGGCGCACGTAATGCGCGATAGCGGTCGACAGCTCGCACAGTCCATGTGCGTTGATCGCTGACTAACGAAGGTCACGCACATTCGCACGAATACGCAAACCCACAACCTGCCTACACTTGTGGGATTTTTCACATTTGCAAATGAACAGACATAAAAGCGCGCGAACCTTGTTCAAGTGATTGCGCGTATGTGAGTGACCGGGGTAACTGTAAAATCAATTCGTGTAAGGGCCTAACTGAACGCGTTAAACTTTATGATAAAAACACCAAAACCACCACAACGAGATACTGGTACGAAGTTTTTATATAAAAAATATAACTTACCGCTCTTGTAGTCGATATCAAGAACCATGGAATCTGGATTTGACGGTAAGTAGCATCCTGGTTGAACCTGACACATAAAAAACAATCGATTTTTTACTATTATAAACATTAAGGATATATTCGCTTGTACTTATTGCCATGCTTGAAAATACTTTTAAATTTACTAGTCTCGTTAATTATACTCAATGAAAAGAATAAAACATTTTAATAAATACTTTCATACGGCGGTTCATACGGATTCATGGCGGTTTAAAAATACGACGCAAAAAACGGGTGTTATAAAGCTTGACGTGTCAGTCTGTCTGTCTGTGTCATCGTAGCTTTTAAACGAATGGATTGGTTATAATATGTTTTTTTTTTTGTTTAAAAACTGACGTGATCGAGATTGTTCTTAGCTATAATTTTTAAAGATCTGTTTAACTTTTTGAGTGTTACCAGCAAGTTTATACAAAATGTCGCACATTTCTTAAATTTTTAAATATTAGTTAAAGAATTATATATAAAAAAATACAACAGCACTAAAAATAATTCACATTTATACAGCATGAACTTTTAAAACTTTACAAATTTCTAAGATATATATTAAATCCAAATCACCGTACCTTAACATTTTTCAGCGCATCCAAGCACGCTCGTTTCCGTTCGGCCCCCTTCGGGAAGGGTCGTATAATTCCGCTGATATTCGTGATCTGACTGAAGAAGTCGAACTCTCTCTCGTAGAAGGCTTTGGCTGGGCCGGACAGACTGTCTACTATGTTCTTTGTAAGAGCTTCTAGGATGTCGTAGAGGGCAGCTGGATAATGGGACAATACATGATTTATTCTTTAAAAAATCTAATTAGTCCTAATTAAATTATAAATAAATAAATAATAAATAAATGTGGACAACATCACATACATTGCTCTGAACCCAAAGTAAGTAGCTAAAGCACTTGTGTTACGGAATTCAGAGACAAAGAAGGTACCACAAACACCCAGACCCGAGAAAATGTAGAAAAATGGTTTTCTACATTGACCCGGCCGGGGATCGAACCCGGGACCTCAGAGCTGGCGACACCTTGAAAACCGGTGTCTACGCCACTCGACCACGGAGGTCGTCAAACACGTTATACACAAAATAATTATGTTAGCTTTAGTTACCGACGTTTAAAACTTGATCGCGCTGGTATAATATGTCAAATGTTGTCAAGTTGCACTAATGAAACCTGGATAGTAGCTCCAGGGGCATAGCTGCATCGATTTTGATTACTCAATTTTCGCGGATAATACATGCTATTTCATTTATTTATTGAAGAAGTCCACAACTACTACTTAGTTGGCCGCTTTGCATGTCTCAGTGCGATTTCATGGGAATGAAATGTGCAATTAAAGTTTTGTCGAGTATGTTCTTTTTCTCGGCGTCTATCCTGAACGTAATTTATATGGATTAGGCGACTATATATATGCGATAGTTGTCCCAAAGTTTAGAGATCGGGATAAACCACCAATACTCTAGAAATTTTAATATCAAAGATAATGTTTTGTAAATTCATAAAGTTGAATAATAAACCAAAGTACTTTCCCGTGTAACAAATTGAGTAGTTTGCTTTTTAAACTATAAGCTATAAAGTAATATCGATAATCAGAAAGTGTGGCAACTATACGTCTTTAACACTATACTGTAGGTTAAAAAAGATAAATTAATATAATAGCATGCTCACGGTCTTTGTTGTGCATTTCCTCATCAGTGTACATGTTGGTATGCATGTTCCATATGAGCTGGTGAGCTACGACCTGCGACTTCTTCGCTAAAGACTTTATTAGTTCCGCCACGTAACCCATCTGTAGAAGACAATCAAAAAATGTTCGAATAAATTACAACAATATAAATATTTTGTAAAATTTATATTCGTGCAACAGGTGAATAACGATTTAGAGGGCGTTCATCGCAATAAGCAAATTATACTTTAACACCTAGCAATAAAACACGAAATAGTATCACAATACTTAGTCGTGTAAGGCCTGCAGTAGTTGCGGTATTACATAAGGACGGCGGACGATGGATGTGACGTCACAATACTTACAGATTCGTGTCTTAAGGCCTGCACTAGAGACGGTATGTACAGCAGGAGGGGGACCCCTCGTCCGCCGTCCCATGTGTGACTTTCGTCTTTATTATGTCGTTTTGTTTCGTCAATATTGTGTCTTAAGGCCAGCACTAGTTGCATTATGTACAGCAGGACGGAGGAAAACGGGTGTGACGACACAATACTTACAGTGTCGTGTCTTAAGGCCTGCACTAGTTGCTGTATGTAAAACATGGCGGACGATGGATGTGACGTCACAGTACTCAGTGTCGTGTCTTTAGGTTCGCATTACTTGCGGTTTGTACAGCAGGACGGCGAACAAGAAGTCTGACGTCACAGTACCCACAGCGTCGTGTCTTTAGATCCGCATTAGTTGCGGTATGTACACCAGGACGGCGAACAGAGTGTGGCGTCACTATACTTACAGTGTCGTGTCTTAAGGCCTGCACTAGTTGAGGTATGTACAGCAGGACAGCGGAGGACGGGTATGATGTCAGAGTGCTGACGGCGGCCTGCGCGGACAGAGGGTGCGGTGGGTACTGCCGGCTGAAGTACGAGAGAGCTTCGACAGGGGTCACTCGCGCCCAAGTTATCATGTGGACGAGCTAGAACAATAGAAGCATTGAGGTTTTTTAATATTAATGGTAAATTGCCCAAAATGCTATAAGTTGAATAAACTTTTGTTTAATTCCTTGTTTTTTTTTTCTGGTATTTAAAGTCTAATGTTAAACCTGCAATCCATATTAGGATAACAAATACGAAATTCATTGTGTCTTCCTGTCTGTTACACTGTCACGGTTAACAACCGAACTAAACTCAAATAACAGAATACGCTCCGTTTTTGCAGCGACAACCGACATCATCATCATCATTCTGCCTAGCTTCTTCCCAAGCTATGTTGGCGTCGGCTTCCAATCTTACCGAATTATATCTGAACTCCATATCCCATTTAACTAGGTAACACAGTATCCTGTGGTAAGACTGGTTGTCAAAATGTACGTCTTAACAACTGTCAAAGATCAGAAAATATCTATAGTAAATATAATATTTATATAACTACCTCGTGAGCATCATTCAACAGAGTCTCCGTAGTGACAAGGTACTTAAGCGCTTGCGGCACGTGACACACGGCCGTTGGCTGCGCTTGTACTTTGCGGCGAATCTCCGCCACTATGCCCTCGTTTTTCAACCTGAAATTAACCTTATGTTAACTAGTATAAGGTAAGTTATTGTTGTTCCTTTACGGAATGTACTTTATATGTGTGAAATAATCAAGTTGATAACGTAATGACGATTACCTATTCGACATTTGCAAATGATTAACCGAAGTTATGGCGGAATTCGTGATTTTTTAAGTATAATAACTTTCGTTAAGTGTATTCATGATTATTTAAGAATATTGACGGTTTACTCACGCACATTTTCGGTATCGCCCGACTAGTTTCAGACTCAATAGAAGTCTCTAATCATGAACTGACGCGGCGGCGGCGGTGTCGCGAGTCGAACTGGTCAGTTCGACTACTAGTCGGACGAGCCCGAGAATTTGCGTGAGTAAGCCGTCAATAATCCTTAATATTTTTTTAAGTGGTGTCAGTCACATAAGCTAAGTCTACAAATCATTGTGACGAGCCGTCAGATGCGCGCAAATTGCACGAAAGTTTGCGTGCACGCACCAGACGCTCCATGTCATATTTAAATATTATTCTTTTTGAAGGTGGGAGAGTAAACCATATATCAAGATAAGTAGGTCACCTCTCTGGCAGAAACACAGCTAGCGTAGGACTTATGTCCCAGGCAAGCTTGGCGTAGTCCCGCCAGGTCCGGTCCGTGTTGGGCTTGGAGCGCCACGTGGCTATGTTGTCTTCACCCGGCACCGCCTGCTCAGGTCGGCTGTGAGGGTTGTGCCAAGTCACCAAGAATTCTATTTCAACTGCCTGGATATAGAAAATAAAATTTTAGATGATTATTCTATATAGTTTTAATATATAGTTTACTGCTTGGAAACTAAAAGTATTTGAAGGATATTGTTTAATTATTTTAAGAATAATGAATACTATACTAGCTCTAAATTACTATATTTATAAAGCCTTATTTATATATGTGATTTAAATAATTCATCCAAATACAGAATGACAGAACCAATATCTGCAGATCATAATAATATTGTAGATATAATTTTAGACCTCCGTGGTCGAGTGTCGTACACACAGGTTTTCAAGTCGCCACCTTTGAGGTCCCGGGCTTGATCCCCGGACAGGTCATTGTAGAATCACACTTTTGTACATTGTCTTGGGTCTGGGTGTTTGTGGTACCTTCGTTGTCTCTGATTCCATAACACAAGTGGTTTAGCTACTTTGGGTCTGAACCCAAAGAAATTAGCTTTTGTATGTGAAGTAAGTAATGTATGTTATGCTGTCCACATTTATTAATTTATTTATATTTTTCTGCGGGGATCGAACACCGCAAAAGTTGCACAATATCTTGATAGATGCAAAATTTGTTCAAATGTTACCAATTACATTTTTTGCGGATTTATTTATTCAAAGGATGTTTAGGTTACAGAACTATACTTTATATCATATTTACTCACCATAAGTTCCAAAATGAGGTTCCTCTTTCTAACGTAATCTTTGACAAAGGTGTCCTGTGGTTTGGCGGGCGGCTTCACGCTGCGGTTGGAACGCTTGCCAGCGATACTGCCCGCCCCACTGCTAAGAGTAGTTGTCGACATTGGCACCTACAGATAGGATTAGATTTCATTATTGAAGGTCATTATTTAAGGGGGTCTCCCTAAAAATAATCTTTACATTGATTAGGATAGTTTAGGCTGGAAATAATAATCATAATACATTTATTTTTTAGGCGGAGAATTAAGAGCAGCTTGGTTGAGACCTACGTCCACCAGTCCGATCGAAGACTAATTAGTATTCTACATACTGTTCTCCATTTCGGATATATTTCTCCTTTCGCAGGTCTGCTAGAAGATTTTTTTTACCAATAAGCAGTACCTTTGTAATCTATTGCTAATTTTTGTAATATTTTGTTTACTGTAAAAATTCTTTTGTAAACATAAATTATAATAAATAAATAAGTCGTTTTTTTTAGTCGTGTTTCCTAAATGCTACATACACAAGGTTGTAGACTCGAAACTAGATCAGTAGCCTGACGCGCACGTTAACAACGAAGAATTACGAAAATAAACCTTACGGCTTTGACATAAACGTGTTTTTAAGTCCACTGTTAACACGCATGATAAATTTTTAAAGACTCCCTTTTTAATGTATCGCGGGGGGTTTCACAAAAATTAAATTTACATACACAAAGAACAGCTAGTCTTGGAACAAGCATCTGTGAATGACACAAATGCTAGTACCGAACGATGGTGACGCGGAACGATGCGGGGATCGAACCCACAGCACTTCACGCGCAGTGGCAATTGGCATACCACTCGGCTATCCGTGGAGGCAACAATGCTCTGTATGAGAAGGGGTCTTTACGATATATTGGAACAGTTAAAGGTGGGCTATTATTATCGGCTATCCGTGCAAGCAATCATTCTCTGTATGAGAAGAGGTATTTGCTCTATATTGGGACAGTTAAAGGTGGGCTATTATTAGGCAGCTTAAACTTACAGTGTTTATCCAGCCGGTGGTCTGCCGGCTACCTATATCACTGCTGTTGACGGATGAACGGTTGTCGGTCGGGGAATTCGAAGTGTAGATACTTTGTTGACTGTTTGGACCCATTAGTTCGAACTCGCCTAAAAAGCACATGTTATTATAGATACTTAATACTTAATTGCATACATAAAGTAAGTTCTTAGTTAATTAATAAAATAAGTTTTCGATACCTTACAAAAGTTGTCACATAACAAAGGAAATTTCAAGTTTTATGTTTAATGTATGTCTAATTACAATAAACATGCATCCTCTTTGTCTAGTTTCTTGTTCTGGAAGTCACTTGAGGTTAAAACGGAAGACCAGCGCCATATTGTGGCCTACGTCACAACCAGCATCAAACTGAGTGCTGACCTCGTTGCCGCACCTACGGCGGCGTGTGTGCGGTGGCATATACTTAGTTATATCTAACGTTAGTGCGAATTGCGCACCCTTTTTTTTTATTTAGTTTTTTTAATAGATTTACGTAGTTAGCTTGAGCGCAGGCTTTGACTGCTTCACCGGACTTTTGGCGAGAACCTTAAGGGCCTCCAGCCAGAGCAATAGAAAAACTAACTACGTCAGCAACGTTCACTTAGGGCACCCCCTGTGGGGTTCGGACCTCGACTTAGTGCGTTGCTAACAATCTTAATAAGGCAAAAACAGCAAGGGAGGGCTGGATCTAAGTTTTTATTATTTAAGGACATATTTTTATTGCTAGTTTGGCCGGCTCGGGCCAGCCTGATCTAGGGACGGGGGGGTAACAGTTACAATTATTTATACGCGACGCGCCTCGCCGACGAGGAATTGCGCTCCCTATTTTGTAGCAATCATTCGTGGTACACAAATAAAAAATATTTGAAAGAAACTTACTAATTCCTAAAACCAGATAATAATTCACGTTTTCTATATTCAAGAAACGATTTACTTTGCTAGCGGACGGTATAATTTTCTAAGCAAAACAAAGAAAATTATACCGTCCGTAAGCAAATCAAATCGTTTCAATAATTTTAAATTTAAATTTTGTTTTTAAAACAAAAAGGGCCTTCATCCTCTCTCCTACTAATTAAGAAAAAAAAAAACTTTGCTGTGCCCGACAGTGTCCATAATTGATTCGATGTTTTAACATACCAACTATATGCACACATTATGGAATGCAATAAAGTATTGAGTATTGAGTATTCTTGAATATAGGAACCGGGCATAAACAGCCCCTGTAGCACATTTCTAACTATTTATTTAGTAACTTTTTAGCTACGAACAAATCACACTTACCTCCAATATCACTGCTCTTCAAATACTTCTTATCGGAATGCATGAGCTGCCAGAACTTGATCAGGGAAATAATATCCTCTCTCAAAGCACTGGAGCCTTTGGCTGGACACTGCAGACCTCTACAGAAATAGTCTAGGCAGGCGCTGTATACTCTTTCTCTTAAGATGTTGCGGGCAATGGACCGCGGGAGGATGTCGCCTTGCAGGAGGGATAGGCCGCAGGAGAGAAGCCTGTACAGATTATTATAATTTCATTTATTTATGTCTGATAATCGTCCATCGAGCTCAGGAATTAAAAGTTCATTCACTCAGTAGTGCGACAATAAATAAGTTATTTTAGTGCTTTCTTAGTTTGACAAAGCAAAAAATACGCGTCGAATATGTTTTATTATATTATTATGTAGTGTATATATGTTTTTATTTTTACCGACGAACTTAATTTTTGCTATATATACCCATCTATCCTATTTAACAATAATGGTTTTACTGCCATAATACGCCTGTCCTAAAATTTAAAAGATTTCAACCAAAAAAAAAAAGAGAATACATTGAAAATTTGGAACTGTCTTTAGGGCTTAGCCAAAAATTTTGTAAATTTAAAAACAAAAAACTTACCTAAATCTAACTCCAACGGCTTCAACGTGTCTGTTAATGTGGTCTCGTATATCGCCGACGGAGATAGGCAGTGACCTATGTAAAATAAAGTTTGTAAGGTTATATAGTATCATCGATAAGTACTATGATTATAAATGCGAAAGTAACTCTGTCTGTCTGTCTGTTACGCTTTCACGGCTTAACCGCTGAACAGATTTGGATGAATCTTATTATAGGGTTAGTTTGGATCCTAAGAAAGGACATAGGCTACTTTTGACGGGATAACTAACTAATAACTAACTAATACTTCATACGTAAAGACTACCATAAATATATGGTAAGATATATAATAAGCACTGATTTGGTACTAAAATTTACCACAAAAAATATTTTTAATAAGAATATTAAAAATTTTGTACATATTATAAAAATTAATTCCGATTTCCCTCGGTCACGCCATATCTTCAGAACGATTGCACCAAATCGGATAATTCTATTTTTGCTATGTCCTTTACTGAAAGGACAAAATTTAAAAAAAAACGTATGTAAGGAAATGTTTTGAAAACCTCACACCACCCGCGCAAAACCGGAGCGCGCAGTCAGTCTAATGTAATTCTAAGTTAAGAGCATCATATTATATACTAGCTATCCCCCGCGACTTTGTTCGCGTGTTTTAGTTTCAACGGTTTTTCATTTTTGCAACATTTTTCATTTATGCTCCGCTACTATTGGTCGTAGCGTGATGTTATATAGCCTTCCTCAATAAACGGACTATCCAATACAAAAATCATTTTTCAATTCGAACCAGTAGTTCCTGAGATTAGCGCGTTCAAACAAACAAACAAACAAACTCTTCAGCTTTATAATATTAGTATAGATTTTTTTGCACATACCTATGTAACAAACTGGCCAACATTTCCACCTTCTCCAAGCTATTGTACTTGGCTGTCTCGGCTACTTCACATAAGTATCGGATCCACACAGCGTGGGGCGCTACGAACGGTGGTCTGGGCTCCAGTTTAGCACCTTGCAATAAAAAGACAGATATCTTACACAAATCGAATAACATAATATATGTACTCACCGTACATCAGTAACTGTGCGACTCAATAATAAATTTAATAATATTTAACAAAATCCGGTAAGCCTGGAAGCCAACCCCAAAATAGCTTGGAAAAAGGCTAAGAAGAATCTCATACGAAGTAACTAGCAATTAATTCAAAGACACGCAAACTCATACGAACTTCAGGAGCGGTTTGAAGAATAGAGGTTATCTTAGACATTTTTCAAGGTATTAAGAAAGTTAAGGTATTTATGCAAATGCTTGCCTTCTTATTTTGTGACACCACATTTTAAGCCATGATAAAAATAGATATGCCCAAGTTTATGTCCAAAACAAAATAACACTAACCTAATTTAAAAAAACGTGTTCTGGGGAATGAAAATATTTCGAGTCAAGTAACCAGGGAATCAAGCCAACTAAAGAGAAAACAAAAGACAGTCGATAGATGAGATAGGGACGTTATCTTTAAACGAACATACCTTCATGAGCGGCCAAAGGACTCGTCTCATCATTCTCCTTAGAGAAAAGTCCCATCTTCCGATCGACCGTACACTGCCAGGCGGAGAAGACCTCCTGCATCAGTCGTATCTCCAGGTCGGGTCTGGATGTAGTCAGCCACTGCCAGCATTCTACAGCTGTTGTCACTGCGTCCTCCGTGAAGATCTCCACTTGGGACCACGCTAGAAGAGAGGAGTTAAGATAGAAATACATAGTCTTGTGAAGATGTAAATGCTTACGTTACAATACTTTAGAGGGAAGATAGAAGTATCCGTGCAGTGTGTGTGCCGCAGCAGGGCCTTGGCCCGCCACAGAGCCGCGCGGTTCTCCACGTGTGTTGCGTACACTCACCTACAGAGTGCAGCAGGCCGCGGGCCGTGGGCGCGGTGTGGGAGTGCGCCGCGTGCGGGGAGTGATGCCGTGCGTGCACCAGCAGGGCCGTGGCCCGCCACAGGGCCGCACGGTGCGAGGTCTCGCTGCCGCTGAGACAGGCGTCTCGCAGGGCCGCGTGCAGTCGAGCACCAACGCGCCAAACAGCTGCTTCGCCGCCACCTTCGGCGTTCACGGCGCCAGAGATCTAGTGCAAACATTAAAATAATGTAAGAAAACTACTGACACTGTTTGTAAATTCGTACAACGACCAATAAACGACGTCGCGATTTCAACAGTCAACGAACTCTAATGTATTGGTGAATGTATAGTCGGGTTGCTAAGAGACGATAGCTAAAGCAAAAAAAAAAAATACTGCCGTAAGCCTTAAATACCTAAGTAAGTTCCATAGAAATTTGAACGCAGGAGCATCAGCGTCTTACGTCACACACGATGTCCGCTTATCTAAAGCCCTCTCGGTAACGGAGCAGACATCGATTGTCACTGAAAAAGGAAAAGTAATTAAAGAAGATGTTATGCTCACCTCGCCCGCATACCGACTGCGTTGAGACACGACAGCGAGTAACGCAGCGGAGTCTTGCGTTACGCACGGTGGTCGCTTATCTAGCGCCGCTCTCGGTAACGGAGCAGACATACGGTTAAGACCGGCTGCACCTAATAATGCACCAGTCGCAAGTGCTAGCCCGCAGTGATGCCAGAGAGTTGAGTTTGGGACCTGTAGGAATCATAACAGTAATATTGGCGGACATTGCAATTAGGTTCTATTAAAGTTCCTGATTGTAATGTCCGCGTGGCAATCGAAAATCTTGGATTAAGGCCCACTTGCTCGATAAACCTATCTCAGAGTTAGTTGATAACACGAGGTTAAGTTGACAATATTGAATGACAAACTTTCAATTTAACCTCGTGTTAGCATTTACCTCTGATTTATAAAGATAAAACGGGCTCCTGCAAGAGGGCCTTAATAAATTAAATTATAATAAGATTTTAACAAACAATATTTTAACAAGTTAAACAAACAAATTTAAGTGCTTGTGTTTTTTTACTTGGAACAAAAGTTGCTGATTTTAATTAAAAAGCCTTAAACGCCTGAAAAAAATATCTTAATAAATGCAAAAGTTCATACTTGGTTGAGATACTCTTGTAAGTGCGATCGAGTTGACTGCGGCGCCCATTTCATTGCCTCCTGCACTATTCCGTGGCAACGATCGGCGAAATCTTTTACTATACACTGAAAATAACCATTGCTAATAATATAATCCAACCTTATTTAATATTAAAAAAGTGATAGCGAGAAAGGTATTCAGTGCCTTAACAATTAAGGCTCATTTTCTAATGCCTGACCTCCGAGGTATAATGGCGCACGCACCGGTTTTAAGGTGTCGTCCGCTATAAGGTCCTCTTTTCGATCCCCGGATAGGTTAACGTAGAAAACCACTTTTCTAGTGTCTCGGGTCTGGATGTTTGTGGTACCTTCGTTGTCTCTGATTCCATAACTCAAGTGCTTTAGCTACATACTTTGGATTTGGAGCAATGTCACATACATTGCTCCAAATCCATCCAGCTAGTAAATAAATAAATGTTGTCCACATTTATTTATTTACTAGCTGTCCCCCGCGACTTTGTTCGCGTGTTTTAGTTTCAACAGTTTTTAATTTATGCAACATTTTTCATTTATGCTCCGCTCCTATTGGTCGTAGCGTGATGTTATATAGCCTATAGCCTTCCTCAATAAACGGACTATCCAATACAAAAAGAATTTTTCAATTCGAACAAGTAGTTCCTGAGATTAGCGCGTTCAAACAAACAAACAAACAAACTCTTCAGCTTTATAATATTAGTATAGATTAGTATAGATTTCAGTTTTACACAAACACTATATTTAAGGTTGATTGTCCATTGCGGTCATACATTATATCATTTGTGTACATTCAAAGATGTGTCTATGATTATATTATTTAACTATTATCCTTGTGATACATAGCCATAAGGACCAAAATATCTTACCTCTCTGCCTTCCAGTGTGTCTTGCAGTTGCAAAGTGAAATCGGTTCCAGGAACTTTGAGTAAAGGCGTTTCTTGATTCGCATCTAGTTCTAAACTGAAGCTTAATACTTGGAGTATATCCAACATGGACCAGAGTACCTACAATATTGAAAATACTTAGAGGTATTTATATGTTAACAAGAAAAATATATTTTAAATAGTTTAGTCGAGTGTTCCTAGAAAAAAATAGATTTCACAAAATTCCCATTTTTTATTCAGTGCTAATATTAAATAGCCTAGCCTTTTCCGTAATTCCATTCGAAAATTTTAAAAAAAAATCAATTAAAAAACATAAACAAAAAATTGTATTGCTTTAAACATGAAGGTTTTAAACTATTAAAACATGCCTTGATATTTTCTTCCTGGAGTCTCCAGCTATTCGATACATACATCCCGTCAGTTCTTCAAAGAATTCGAGTAAAAGGACAAAACAGGCAAAGTGCGAGTCAGACTTGCGCGTGAAGGGTTCCGTATCAAATTAATTAAAAAAAACGTTTCTAGTAGGGGAGGCTCTTTAATTTTTTTTAATTTGTTGTTATAGCAGCAAATTTTAACTTTCCGTCTATTACAATTCATGAGATACTGTCTGCTGCCAGATGGACGGACAGCGGAGGTTTAGTATTAGGTTTCCGTTGGCACCTCTTGGGTACGGAAAACTAATAAAGTATGACACCTTGCTTGCTTGCAATCTCACCACCAAACTTCTTAATATTCTAGAACATTCTACTAACCCGGCAGTTCCAGAGCAGATGCGGGAATCTATCCACCAGCCCCGCGAGCCACTTGTCAGCCACTCGTCTGATCTGCTTATGTATGTGATTGAAGTTCACTAGCAGAAACTGCGCGTGACCCTCCAATTCTCTCTCCCGAGATTCGTCTTTAACTTTATCAGACATCACGTCCAGAAATTTCTGGAATACTTTGTCGCCGACGCTGGAAAGTTACGTGTGAAGTGTGCTGTTTTAGAAAGTGGTTTTGTGAAAAAAGAATATAATGTTTGTTTTTCATGTCTTGGTATATTATCGCCCATTTTTTACTGCAAGGCAATAAAGGCAAGAATTTTCTGCTTTTAACTTGAGAGTATGATCCTAAAAAGCAAAAACAAATCAGGAAGGTTTTGTTTGACGTTTTTACGAAGGGACACATAGTACTAAACATAATTTCATGTAAAGTTTACAGTTTCATGCGCGTAATCAAACTAGGAGACTATAAATCGAACATTAATTTGCAGATTTAGTTTAAATTAATAAACCGGCCAAGAGCGAGTAGCTCCTGCCCATCATAGGTTCCGTACAATTTTATGAAGCCCCTTTAATTTTAAATTTATATTTTATTATTGTTATAGCGGCAACAGATATAGACAACCTGTAAAAATTCAACTCTCTAGCCATTACGGTTATTGAGATAAAGCCTACTGACAGATAGACGGATGGACACCGCAGGCTTAGTAATCGTTGGCACCCTTTGGGTATGGAACCCTAAAAACTAGCTGAGCAAATCTTGCATTTTAAAGGCTTTAATTGCTTTGACTGTTCTTGAAAAGCTAAATTAAAAGTAAATTAAGTTTGTACATACCTGGCAACACATTGCCACATACCGGTCTTGTCCTTTTGTAGTGCCGAATCGCTCAAATACTCTATAATTGGTTGCAAGATTGGTTCAGGAGAGTTGGACACTCTAAAATAATTGGGTAAATATAGTCCTTCGGAAAAGAAGGTATATTATTACTCCTAACAGACAACAAAATAGAATTTCTGAGATACTTAAAAAAACTCAATCGTAAACTTTTATATTTATTATAATGCAGTTGGATTTTTTTTTGCGTTAAACTTGCTTGAAAATTCTTAAAATGTTTAAAAAACTAGCTAAGAATGAGGTATATCGTAGAGGTAGATCGTATATAAAAAAAGATATGAAAAAAATCTAGCTTTTTTTCTTCTAGATCAGAATCATACCTTGAAGGTACGATTCTATATACATAATTTACAATAAATATATATAATATACAATATTTTTTTGTCATTAACTGTTAAACATAGCGTTTTTTTTAAATGGGACTATCCCGCCACAAATGCTTAATCATTGCAACTACTGTAAACCAGGATCTACAATGATAACCAATAAATACCACCAAGACACTTAAGCTCGGTGTGTCTAGATAAACGATTGACTTTCTTGAAACCAACAACGACATTAATCAGAAATGGTAAATAGAAGAAGGAAAAATTGTTTCAACTTCCCTCCATTGCAAGCAGGAGACAAAAAAATAATAATATGGATTGTACAAAACTACCACTTACCTCAAAGTCTCTAACCAATAAACGCTGAGTAGGTACATACACGGCGCGAACGTCAACTTATTTACGAATACCGTCACTTCCGGCGGGTGGTCCAACAAATTTGAAATCTGAGTCTTTAACTCTTGCAACTCGTTAATTGATACCGAATCGTTGCGGACGGCAGACGTGTATTGTAACTCCCGCATTTCTGAGCGTAATGACGTTTGAGAGACAAGGAAAGGAGATTTTACTGCTATCTCTTTTACGCCAGCGTACCATTCTTGCGGCCATAAACCTGTGAAAGTGATTTTGATTAGTTTTTTTGTTTGATTTGAAAAAAGTATGAGGTTTTAAAAAAAAATGCGGTTAGTTCATTGATTTGTTTTGTACGTTTTTTTATGTTGGATTAATAATTTATTAGTATCACATTAATTTACTATTAAAAACATTTTATTAATAAGAGAGAGGCACAATAAAATGTACAATTAAATTCTTAAAATATCAAATCTCTCAGAAAAAAAAACTCTTAATCAAAAACCAAACTTTAAAAAAAACCACTTGTTCACTCAATAAGCATAATCTATGCCTACTAAAATAATCACGTCTAACAATGCTTTCTAAGTTGACCTAGAAGCACACTTTAACACAGAAAAAAAAAACGTAAATACCACACACTACAAACGTTTGTACAAATCATATAGCCAATATTGGATCAAACATGTTACTCTTCTGACGCATAGTCGATATGGTGCTATATCCACGATTTCTCACAAGTACTTATCATAAGTACATAACATATTTCTAAATACATAAAATTTCGATTAAATTTATTAATTCATAAAATATCTAAATTAATTGTTTATCGTAGTTTTGTCTCTAGTTATCTTTATACCCTAACTTAAATTGCAAATGAATGTACGTTTCTGCAATTTAACTTATAAGTTCCAAGTGTAAGAGAATGCTGACTATTGAAAACTTAGATGAATTAAAACATTCGACTTGAAACACTTTATTCTAACTATATATATAAAAGATAATGTATGTGTGTATGTATGTTCACCTAAAAGTCGAGAACCGTTAGCTCAATTGACATGAAACTTGCACATATATAAAGGGCGGCATGACCACTCCGACGAACATTGATACGTTAGTGCCGGGTAGGTGGCGCTAGTGGCAGTGATTTTTATCTTTTGAACCAAAGGTTGAGTTGTAGATGTTTTTAGGCAAAGCCGAGTTCACCGGGCAACAGCTAGTTTAAAATAAATGCAAAAATACTTAATGACATTTAAAACATTAATCAAGAAATCAAGTCATTATATACTCACAAAGTAATTTAAACCTAACACTCTTCAAAATACAAACTATATTACCTTGGACAAACAAAAGACTTAAATGCGCATAGATATAGCACCATGAATACAACTCATGTAAAACCATACAACATACATCTATATACTTCTAGAAGCATGGTTACTCACGCTTTCGCATAGCTACAGGCGTTGCCATAGAAGAAGAGACAATAACGTTTAAATACTATACATCACATTATTTATACACATTTCAATAGATTCAGAGATAGGAAAGTGCTATAAATTTATATTTAGACTCATATTTAGGTTGGATTGCTTGCGTGGGAGCTGATACGATTACTAAAGCCGGGTCCGCTGCGACAGTTTTTGAACATAACATTGTAAGAAGACATAAATTAGGGGTGTTGCCTAAATGTTTTGCCTAATAAAAACAGGCGCACATATTAGGCCACACTCCTAAACTATGTTTTATAACAATGTTTTGTAAAAAACTGGCGCTGCAGACACGGCTCAACAAACACGATTTATTTAGCCCTTGTGTTTGTACATCGGTAAAAGACATATAATGCAAGGTCATATAGGTTCGAATGAGAGATTAAGGTGACGAGATTTGAACTTTATTACGTGTCTCGTAGAGTTCATTTTTAACGTGATTACTCGTGTGAATTTAATGATAGATATCAGTACTATAAAATTAAAATTGTATTTCAGATTACTAGTTATAGGGCAATATATTGCAATGTATATTAATTTTGATGTAATTTTCAAAAATTACTATGATGTCGTTTTTAATCCACCTAGGGAGTTCCAGTTTTAATAAATTAATCATGGTAGACATATCAGGGCCCACGCACAAATATTAAAACATAAAGTCTTACTTAGTATAAATTTAACTTGTGGGTAGGTTGTAATAGATTAAATAAATAAAGTAATATAAAGGTATATAAAAACAGATGCGTTACCTGATTCAGCCGCAGTAAATCCCATGACGACGCAGTATAGCCAGAAGTCTTTGAACAACTTGTGGAGGCGCGGCTTTGGATTCTTTATTGGAGGCAAGCGTTTTACAAGAACCTGCAGCAGAAAATATAGCTTTAAGTGCATTTTTTGTAGGATGCAGGGATAATAAACGAGGCTTTTTTTGTTGACGATCTTAACAGGACAAAACCTTAGAGTATAAATAAGTAAACTATAGTCCGCCTAACAAAGTATGAATTGTGAGCACCAGTATAAAGTATAAACAAGCGTCGTCGTGAAATTAGTGTCAAAACAGAGCGCGCCATTTTATTTATATTATTTAAAAACACACATATGTTACACTTACTAGTACTATTGGAAAAGACATCAAAAATATAAAGATGTAGCGCAAACTGAACCTTATATGTAAGCGTTACAGTTTCGAAGTAAAACTTCTTTATACATGCTTGACTTGGGGAGTAAGCTGATGAATGCGTGACGAGAGCGTTACGAAAAGTGTTATCGGGCGAGGCGAACGGAAGTTAAGAGGGAGATATAAGTTAGTGAAGTTAAAAAGAGAGAGAATTACGTTTCGAATATTACTGTAGGGGTCAGAGACAGAGGTGCGAGCACACATTTTCTTTTTCTCTTTCTCTTATAGCTATTTACCTATCATATATAAACAGCTTTACTCGTTTCTAAGTCGTGTGGTCACGAACATACTCGTTTTTTTTCTTAAAACTCACGTTTGTTTATATTTTTGGCACATAAATTGCGAACGCAGTATAGTCTAATAGCTATAATATAAATTACTTACCGCAATAACAGGTATAAGCACACCCAGATTGCCCGCACTTCCCGACGCCTTTAGAACCGGCGCCGGCGATCGATCCGTTGCCCTCTCCCCTCCCAAGCCGAGTTGTACGAACAACTCGAGCAGCCGTGTGAGCAGCTCGAGCCGCGCTGTGGTGCCGCGGACGTTGGCGGCTATGTTCGCGAGAGCGTTCAGCACGGCGCCGGAAACGTGCCTGTAATATATTCGCAGTTAGGGCCAGTGCAATCCACGTTTTTTCAACGCGCAGTTATGGCCTGTACAAACCACGCGCGATGTCGATAGCATGTGGACCATTCCACCAATGAGAGACAAGCTACTGGCTTGTAATTAGTGACCGCATGCGAAACAAGCGAACCTATCGGATTTTTAAATCGCATATGTGTTACTACTACATATAAAATTACTCACTCATTCTTAATTTAATAGAGTCAAGTTCATGTTTTTTACTATATTTTTCCTGTGAACATTTTTTTTTGTTTAATATGTGTTGTGTGCGTTTTTCAACAAAAAAGAAAGGTTTTCTTTTTTAATTTCCTAAAAACCGTAAGTCTTATATGACTTACCTATACTGCTTCCTATCATCAGTGTGATGATACGCAGCGCTCGCAGCCTCCACAGTGATGACTGTGAACATTCTCATGATCTCATCATGAGCCGGACCTTCAGGGCTGGCCAGCGCCATGCAGCCGAGCTGGTCAACTATGAGGGTGTCCAGGGATGATGGAGCGCGACACAGCCTGGTTTACAAACTTTATTTTAAAGTCAATATTCATTTTTAAACCAGTATGTGAAGAATAAATAATTTTCACATTTATATTTATTGGATAATTCAAGTCATTTTCGACCAGAAATAATGATTGAAAAGGTTTTTTCAGAAAAGGATAAAGTAGCGACAAATAGAAATTTAAGAGGGTCTTAAAGTTAGGTTGCGGTTAAGTGTTGTACATATTTTCTTAGGCCCGCTTGCACAAACCTGGGTTGTCTTTTTGACATGAGGTTAAATTGACAGTTTGGCATAGCTAGTTATGTTCAATTAGGCCGAAGAAAAATAAGCCTTTTCGATCTGGGTTACTCTTAAATGAATTTCAATTCTAATACAATGCAAAATAGTAATTTATTTAGCAGGCACACAAACAACACAGTACAAAAAAATACTCTCAATGTTAAGATTTCAGTTAGTTCCTTCTATTGATAGAACTTTTTTTCAGGAAACTGATTTACGTGCCGCTAGTTATGCATTGGTATTGTTTTTAATTAAAATAATTCGCTTCTTTACAGTTTTCGTAATATATTTTAAAATTTACACATATCTTTTATTTTATGACTATTACAATTAAAAAAAAAATTTTTTTTGAGAAATTAAATATTTAAATCCGTTGACATGAATCTACGTGCTAAACTAGTTTGTCACGTGACATTGACGGCTGTAACTTCCAAATACGAAAAACATTCTTTGACAAATCCGTCTTCCATTTTTACAAGCTCAACAATTTCTTCTATTTATCGATTCGTGACGTCACGCCATGATCTATCATGGCCGCCTGCGTTGCATTTTCCTAAAACCTTTTGGCTTCGGGGAAAGGTAGACCTTTCGGCTTACCTTTGTTGGAAGAACTGTAGGATAGTATCGGTGGTCTTTGGAGTGTCTTTTAAAGCTACTGCAACATGACCCAACATGATGACTATGTTCGTACTGATGAGAGACGATTCACTAGAACACAAACACACCAGTTTAAATTAAAGCACAGTATTATGTGGATATAAAATTCTGAGAGATTAAATATCAACACAATATTGGATTTCTACAGATTATTTTAAGATTTAGTATGGAGTTTATTACTTTTATCTTTTACTTTATTTTTTTGGCGAAAATGGCGCGTCAGCTGTCAAAGCTCACCAACAAACTATGGAACTTGACATTTTTAGGCATCACGTGCGACTAGCGCCTCACGCGGCAAAATTTTTTTTTTTTTTTAAAGGTTTATATCAATGTGGGTAGAATTCACATTACTAGCAATCTTGTTAACCCCTCCAACTAAGCTAAATATGCTTGTATCTGGAGTGGGTTCACGTCAATAGTGTAATGGGTGGGGATCGAACCTGCGACCTCTCGATCACAAGGCGGTCACCCTGACCATTAGGCTATTGCCGGTATATATCATTATTTGCTCATAAACATGGTATTTTCGGTGTTTTACATAGGTAATAATAAAAGAATAAGCTACAGAATAGCATGAAAAACTTAAGCTTAAAACTAAATATATTACTTATCGGTATTGGCTGATAACCTAACCAATAATAACGTAAATTCAATAGTATTATTCACCTGTCACTAGTCTCAGCAGTGAACAGTCTGTTGCTGACGGAGCCGACTAGCGCGGGCACGCAGTACGGGTCCACGGTCAGCGCGGCCTCCAGCGCCACGCACAAGTTCTCGATGGCCGCGTCTCGAAGCTTCTCGAAAGGCGTCGACTTTACTGGAACACCGCTCTCGGTTAGACCTTGCAGCTCTTTGCCTTGCACTGGAAATGTTTTATACTGGCCTCAGTCAAACTTTTTGTAGTTTTTTTTTGTGAAATTAACTTTAAACCTTTTGCGTGTCATTAGGGGCCGATTTCACGGCCGCTTTTGGAAGCAAACATGTGAAACTGATCTCAGTTTTCACGCTTAAATGTGATCAATGCAAAAATTTGCATTTGACTAATGTAAAATTGGACATCCAGCATTAGTCCATTAGTGAAATCGACCTTTATATTAAACTAGCTGTCCACCCCAGCTTCGCACGGGTGGTGGGAGCTTTTCAAAACACTGCGATATTTTTTGTGTAAATTTCTTATATATATATAATATTCTTGTCCTTACAATAAGGAACAAAACAAAAAAGATTTATCCGATATGGTGCATTCATTCGGAAGTTATGGCGTGACCAAGGGTAATCAGGATTCATTTTTATATCTGTAGATTAAAAAGAGAACTATCGCAAAATATAAAAAAATATTCGCACGCTACTTAGTGTTCTAAATAAATAACTAAATACCTATTTTTCTTTTACCAGAGACAGAAATTTGATGTCATTTATGTAATGTTCAGTCAAAATTTAAACTCTGGTAGAGAATGTCACAAATTGGTTTGGTTATTAGCAAATTTCAGGCAAAAGGTATTGAAAAGATTAGGTCATTGATAAGTTTTGAAAAGGATAGTAAACATTCCAGGCGAAAGAGTTAACGAAAAGGTGAGGACAAAGATAGAAATAAATATTATACACAAATATTCAACCTGTAAAAAAAAGTATACAGTAATATTTGCAATAAAATACAAACAGTAAAAAAATCCTCAGGTAGGACTCGAACCTGCGACCTCTGGCTCAAAGCGCCACCTAAACTTGACGCTTTACCAACTAAGCTACCGAGGTCACATACTAATATTTTTTAACAATTTTATAGCTAAATCTCAACACTGATGAAAGCCCCTAGAAAGGACATACCTATAGTCTATTGTTTCCCAACTTTATTCACGTGACAATAAAGTTTATTTTAGACTGAGTAGCAGTTGAAAGTCATAAAAAATATGAAGTTGTAGAGCAAACTAATCCTTATATGTAAGCATTATAGTTGTTTTTCCTAAAACTCGTGTTTGTTTACGTTATGTTTGGCATATAAATGGCTAACATAGTGTAAGTCATATTTTGCCGAAATAAACGACGTCCACACGGGTTGAACCAATAACGAAAGTCAGTAAAGAATAATATCAGCCTGTAGCTGTCCCATTGCAATGCAGAGGCCTTTTCATACCTAGATCAATTGATTGTCAAAGTAAATAAAATACAAAACAATTACAGTTTCACAAACAATTTATCGAGCGATAATTAAAATGGACACGGATGGAACTGCGAGCGAGACCTATTTAAAAAAAATAAAAATACGTGTGGCACTCGGGGACTGCCGCGGTAAAGCTATTGCATGGCATTTTTGTCAACTTATGCAATTATAATATTTATGCAATATTTTTTTTTCTTTAATGTTAATTCAAGTTTTTTCTTTGATATTCATTCAAGTTACACTTATTGAGCGTGGGGACCGATAAGAAAACCTTTTTTTTCTTTTATTGAATAAATGAGAAGTTAATATTGTTTAAAATATTTTTATTATCTTACAATACATGTAGGTTATTCAGGAATTTTTATCATTAAAACTATAGGTTAATGGCAACTGAAATAAGAAACATATGTTTGAGTTCGGAGCAGCTCGTCTCGATCCGCGCGAACTTCGTACAGTCTACACGCATACGTCTAGTGCACGCACACAAACACCGTGCCGAAGTCTGCCGAACTGACACGACGTTAGACGATGCGCGGCTGTCAACGCCGCACCGCTGTGCCGGTCGGAGTGTGAGGTTTATTTCGTTACGGAATTTCTGGATTCGGTCCCCACGCTCAAGGCCCGCGATAGAAGCTATGCAATAGCTTAATAAAAACACCGGCCTGTAACTGTCCCACAGCAGGTCAAAATCCTCTATCCATAAAGAGAATACTTAATCACCCCGCTTATAATAACAAAAGACTGCATAAATAAAAACCAGAAACAGTTAATAAAAACACTCCGTATACTCACATGTGACTTTCATGTGTTCCTTGCCGGTCTTCTCAAGCTCCAACTTGTGCAACTTGAAGAGTATAGGCGACGGAGTCACCAGGAAGTCTCGTAGACAATAGATTGATGTGTTCGCTATGGTGGGGAATTTTGTAGCCAGTTTTCCGAGGCCCTACGAACATACATGGATGTTTTATTGTGTGTTATATAAGTTATCCATCTAATAATGGTATGTGAGAGTTAATACTCAGTCGCCCAAATAAAATACTGGTAAGCTTACTCAGGGTCTTTGAAAAGTTTGAATACCCACGTATTAGACAAAATAATAATAGGCACAAGAAGTGTCACACTACTGAGATTAAACTAAAAATCTATTCTATTTAAAGAAAGGGGAAAATGGACTTATTTAGGGCTTACTATTTAATATCTTAGGCCAACAGTTTAATTACACACGGCAATCTGATCCCAAACTAGGCTGAGCCTGTATTATGGCAACCAAGACAAAGATTTGTCGTCTTTTGGGAATCGAACCCACGACACCTCCGGTTTACCAGTCAGGGTCAATAGCCCCTAGACCAAAAGTAGGCAGTATTTGTATTGTTTACTTACTTCAAGGCAGACCATGAGTAAAGGCATGTGAGCGAGTATCAACTTGTGGTTATGGTTGGAGTTTATCTTCTCCGTCAACCGTCCACACAAAGAGTCTGCACCTACAAGAAATATACACATACGACATAGAACAACAACTTAATATGATCAATCAACATGGCTTATATCGATCCACCATAAAATAAGCCAAGTGAGATCAAATTTTTTACACTATTAGGGCGTTCACACACTCACTCATATTCGGGTCGTATCCAATACGTGAAAAATAGGGACGAGATATTGACGTCTTTCCGTTTATATATTTTTTTAGGTTGAATAGATTTACGCAGTTAGTTAGTCACCGGACTTTTAGCGAGAACCTTAAGGGCCTCCAGCCAGAGCAATAGAAAAACAAACTACGTCAGCAACGTTCACTAAGGGCACCCCCTGTGGGGTTTGGACCTCGACTTAGTGCGTTGCAAACAATCTTAATAAGGCAAAAACAGCAAGAGAGGGCTGGATCTAAGTTTTTATTATTTAGGGACATATTTCTATTGCTAGTTTGGCCGGCTCGGGCCGGCTTGATCTGGGGACGGCCACTCATTCGGTTTCAGTTCATATTCGGTCGATACGTGAAAAATAAGGAAAAAATCAAGCGAAGACTGCGCGCCGATGACACAACCGTGGCGCCGCAACGCATGTCTTTCCTTCCCGTCTACCACACTTCGTGTAACCGAACACGACTCCAATACGAACCGAGTGTAGTGCGCAAGTGTTCGTACAGTTTTCATTGCGGCCACTACGATTCGGTTTTGATTCATCAAGAAATGAATCGAACTGAGAATTCTCGAGCCGAATACTCCATCCGCACTATCCGTATCCGTCCATACTAGTAATAGAATGGCCAGACCAGATCAAATACGAACCGAATACAAGTGATTGTGTGTTGAGGGCGTAAACGCCTTTATAGTCCTGTGGTTTATACTCAAATCCATATAGAAATGAAACAATAGTGTTTGCGTAAACCTCACATCTCGAATGTATACTTTATGTGACATAATAAATGTTTTTTTTATTAAAATTAAATATGAAAGTCGAAAGCGGATTAATTCCAAAATATCACAAAGAAAAAGAAATATGCAAAATGATAGATGACAATTTTAATGGCTTCAAATAGATTATTAAAAAATATTAGATAAGTATTTTACGTAATCAAAAACTCAAGGCGATTCATTGATTTGAAATGTCGTATGACGTCACAATTTCCTGCATTTTGTACGCAAGCATGACATCATTAGCCCCCACTCCTAAACTTTCATTTGTTTTATTTACTTCTTATTTCACATAAACAAATGACACTTGTCTAATATTTTATAATATAATCTAACTGACGGAGTAATTAGATTTTGAGTTTAAATACCCAGTCATCTACTGTAATGTATAATAATGAATATATTTACAAATGTAAATTCAGTAATGAAGAAAACAATTAATACAATAGTCGACCTAATGAACTAATCACGGTCTGCCAAATAAAACTCAACTCTTTAATCATAAGCGTTAAGTTTGATTTTTGTTAGTGAGCTTTGGATTATTTAGCACGGGGGACACTCAAACCACGTCGATACCTATTAATATTGTTAGAGCGTTTATAAGAGCTGGTACGTGATAGTCCTCATCAACTGCAACACCACAATATAATAGATAAAATATATTTGTAGATTATCCAAAGAATTAAAGACAAAAATAATAAAAAATTACTCTAATTATCTAAATATTTTAAAAAATTGTATAGAATAATTTAAAAAAAGCTTATAAATATAATAAGTATAATAAAGATAGTTAAGTAAAACAATAGAAAACTTTACATATACAGACATAAGAGACAATAGATTAAATACACAATAGGAAAAATATATATAAACAAATAAAGAGAACAATAACTAAATGGTTCTAATTTCATCCTAAAACTAAAATCACTAAGGTTTAAATTTCCAAATCACCTAAATTACAATAAAAAAAAGAATTTGTTCCAAATAAAATTCTCGATATTCTAATTTCAATCTTAACATTATAATAAATAAGGTCCAAAATCACCTGTTTCGTCTCCAATAGCCCACACAAGAAGATCTACACAGGCGGAATTTGCCATTACATTGACTTTGAACTTGTTAACTGTCGCGAAGTTGCTCTCCCGGTCTTCCCTCTCTGAGGCATCGTGGTGGCGACTTTGAAGTTCCGTCTGCCCGCTTAGAAACAGGCACTTAACGAATTCCTGTGAAAATATTTAGTATCTTTACTTTTAAACTACGCTTACACGCTATTTTTGCGTGATTTTACCAGTTATATGGAAAAATTTAACTCAGTTCGCACCCGTAAATTAAGATTCCATACCTAAAAAGGAACTCTTATACAATCACTTTGTTGTCCATCTGTCTGTCCGTCTGTCAAGATATTTTTTCTCAGGAACGCTTAGTGGTATCATGTTATAACCGCTTATGCCGCTATAACCACTTAAATAATATTCACCGTGTGCGAGAGACTCGCACTTGACAGATTTTTTAATGACATTTGAAAGAGTGTATTTTTATCATTTGATATTCAAGCGACATGCAATTATAAGTTGGATAAACGCTTTTTATCGATTCATTGTGAATTTATTTCACGATAATAAGACATGGTATTTAAAGGCAAACTGCTAGGAACTTTTTTTATGCTTCGGAATGTCATGTCTGTCAATAGTTTTTTACAGCTCGGCTATCAAGGCCAGTTTACCTGAACATCTTTGGTAAAGGGTCCAGGCAAGTCCTTCTGATGCTGGAGTAGTTCTCTCAGAAGCGTCACCATCACCAGGTTCAGTGTCTCCGAGAAAGATTTGTATGGGAACACCTGCAAAGCGCAATAACTAGTTACTACTCTATTATCTACTAGAAATATTTGTATGGGAACACCTACAAAATACAATAAATTGTTTCATACATCTTGACCATAAGAATTAAAACAATAGCAAACCCCTTATTATTAATTTTAGTTTGAATATAATTTGAACTTAGCCGAATGGTAAAACCAAGATCGACAACGTGAGAAACGTCGTGACAAAACTTGGATTTCGTATATAATTTATCTATACTAATATTATAAAGCTGAAAAGTTTGTTTGTTTATTTGTTTGTTTGTTTGTTTGAACGCGCTAATCTCAGGAACTACTGGTTCGAATTGAAAAAATCTTTTTGTATTGGATAGTCCGTTTATTGAGGAAGGCTATATAACATCACGCTACGACCAATAGGAGCGGAGCATAAATGAAAAATGTTGCAAAATTGAAAACCGTTGAAATTAAAACACGCGAACAAAGTCGCGGAGGACAGCTAGTCTGTAATAATTAGAATAAGTATTTAGAAATATATATATATATTTTTTTTTTTTTTTTTAAAACGACTCCCGCACTAAGGAATTTAATCCTTGTGTCGCGGAGGGTTTCACAAACATTCAAATCACATGCACAACGAACACCCAGACTTGAAACAAGCATTTGTGGGTCACACAAATGCTTGTCCCATGCGGGGATCGAACCCGCGGCACGTCGCGCACAGAGGTAATTGGCGTGGTGACCTATACCACTCGGCTATCCGTGCAGTCAGAATGTTTATCAGTTGTCTGCCATAATATAGGTGCTGCCTAATTTGGGATCAGATGGCTGTGTCTGAGGTTTCATAAGATATTATAGCATTTCCAATTAGAATCTGATATTGCTAGCTTGAAAGTGAGTAAGCATAGTGAATCACTAGTCTACTCTGCAGTGGCAAAAAGACTGGTTATCATTAGAGGACATTCAACAGTTTATTGAGGCCGTAACCTACTCATGAAACAAACAAAAATATTAATTTACTTACTTGAATCTGTCCTGAAGCATAAATATCCTCAGCTTCCTCATCCAAAAACGCCAGTAAATCCTTCGTCAACATCTTTTTAGCCAACGACAATATAGACTGAAGGTACGTCACATAGAACTGCACATTAATCCTCTTTTCAGGAGACTCTGAGAACCTCATATACGGAAACTGATTAAAACTAGACCCGAATTTATGGAAAAAATATGTTGTAGGGTCGTATGGAACAGAATTGTAACTATGAAGAGATCCCCTTTTAAGAGTTCCATCTCCATCAAGATTATCGCTCCCATTATCTAGAACATTCTCATTGCTTGGGTTTAAATTCCCGGATAACGATCTCGGGATGATAGGTCGAAATTGGTTGAACTTCCTCTTTTTATCTAGCGTCGAATATTCGAAGTTTGGTTCGGGTTCTTTAGTTTTGACAGGACTCGGTGGCTGCGGAAACAGGCGGCAGAGGAGAGGAGGGTCGACTGTCGCATACCGTCCCATTGATCTCGCTAAACCTATCAGAATAGGTATAGTGCTCTTACACAGCTGTAGCTTTGATACTGTGCTGGAGTAATCCTTGCTTTCGTGGCATGCTATTATAATCTTTGTAAGGCTGGACATGAGCTCAATTTGAGCGGTAATGATTTCCTCTCGGAGAGATGATTGTTTTGTAGAGATATCCGAGAGCAGTGTGTTGAGGCAGAAACTGAACTTCTCGGCCATTGGTATACCTGAAATATTATAAGTAAGACTTTTATTGCAAACATATTAATAGAGCTTATGATAATTGATAATAATAATTATAGTGTGGTAAATGACAATATTTTTTAAATGACGTCACATAGATTATTACACGTATTTTTTTCTTATTTTACGTAACCTTAATACTCACAAAGATACAATGAAAAGAAATATCTCATGACGTCATACCTGAACTTTGATTCTCTTTGTCTACTAAGTTTATATTTTGAAAACTCAAAAAATGCGTATTAGTAATAGTAGTAGTATTTTTTTTTATTTTAATTATCTAACTGATGGACTAATTATATTTTGACTTTTCATACCTAGTCATATACATCAAGCTAGATTTATTCTCCACATGTTTTGAGAATATTGTGCTATTAGGTGTTTAATTAACTGTAGTAAAAAAATAATATCTTATTATTTTGGTTTATTGCAGTTTCACTAGAACAAAGATAACTTTAGCTTTCATCAAGTATGTAGATTTTTTTGTAATTTTGATACAGTAATACCTACTTTAAATATGTAATATAATACCTAAAAAAAATATATTATTGATATGCTAGATAGTCTATAATACTTCCTTTCCTACCTGCCCCAGCTTCACACAGGTAGACCAAACATTATACATACAAACCTTCCTTTTCAATCAGTCTATCCATTGGTGAAAACCATATAAAAATGTGTTATGTAGTTTTGAGTTCATTGCTTTCGCGGGGTGGGGAACTTTTTTTTGTAATATGTATAGAAAGAATATCTAAACTAATAAGACCAGTTCTCTAAAAATAAAGGTCACTACTTACGGTCACCATTTTTGATTCTGCACAGTGGCTCCTCAAACTGTGAGGTAGGCAAACATTTAAGGACTTTCAAAAAGTATGGCAATAGTTTATCCTGGTGCTGCAGATTGCTTTGTAGGAAGTATAGCCCGAGGGCTATGGAGGCCTCCTGACTCCGAGGAGTCACAATCAATGTAGAACTGGCTTGCGGGCAAAGCATGAACAGTGTGTTCACCTAGAAGAAAATAAATTATTATTTAAATTTGAATACACTGTAAAACTTTTTTTGGTCTTAATAATAGTATGTTGGATGTGTACATAACTAATAATATAAAATAAATAATTTAGAAATTTAATAATTTTTTAAAAGATATATTTTGATAAAGGAGTTTGTTACTAAATAAATAAATAAATGCGGACATTATCACATACATTGCCTTGAACCCAAAGTAAGTAGCTAAAGCACTTGTGTTATGGAATTCAGAGACAACGAAGGTACCACAAACACCCAGAAACGAGAGAATCTAGAAAAGTAATTTTCTAATTAGGTGTTATATATATTTATTTGATGTTTTGTGGTGTTTAGAAAGTTGTGTGGGTCTAGAAAAAGACTATTTTAATATTTAAAAGGCAAAGGATTATGTTAATATTTTTTCATATATCTTTTGTCAAGGCATCAACAGATTTATGATTATGATATCATTTCCAATGTCAAATTATAAAACTACATGAGAAAAATATCATTTTCAAGGTAAACAAAACAATTATCTCTGTACTTGAGTGTGTGACATAATTGTTTAACGTTGTCCCAACATCGATATGGAAAGAATTCGTAGATGAATCACAGTACATTTTAATTTTATAGCGATAGTACAGAGCTAATAGGGTGAGGTCATAATACAAAAACAGGCGATAAAAAACCAACATATAAATAAACATTCCCATAGCAAACAAAGAAGATTTAAATACGACTAATACTCAATTTTCAGGCAACTACATCGATGTAAAAGGAAACTGTTCATGAAAACAACACTATTTCTAAATTACAATTACAAAATATACGTGTCGTAATTTTTACCTTCTCCCAAGGTGTAGGGTTTATACTGGACAAACATCGTGCTAGATGTTGCACAGTCTGTCTGAAGAATTCGTTTTCGTCCATGGCTGGGTTATTATTCGATAAAATACATTTTAATAATATTTCAAACGATTAAGATCGACAATATCAGTCTCAGCTAGCCGTGAGCCGAGCACTTTGACTTTGACAGTTTTCAGTTTTGACAGTTCACGTCACAGACGTTCCGTTCTATACATACCTTGTACAAATTTTATACTATCGTAAACAATGTAGGTCGGGCCGATAATCGCATTATATTGGAATCTAAAGGTCATATCTCATTAGAGCCACCTGACACCCAGCGGTTTGTATTAAATGGGTATACGTTCATTACCTACATTACCTCGGAGGCGCTTCGTCCGCGGACAACGCAATGTCCACTCGTTGATAAAAATATTATATTATATAACTTAGAGTTATATCTTCGGTTTTTCTAAAATTTGTGTAGTACTATTGGCTTATTTGCTTTGAAGCTCTTTAAAGCACCTACCACTACCCGACACGTACATATATTATACTAGCTGTTTCCCGCGGCGAAAAAAGTAAATCTAAATTCTACAGAAAAGGGTTCAAAACAAATAGGGACTATGCGGCGACCGGTCGCCGCTCGGGGTTTTGTCCTGGGCTGTTTGACCCGAGCAGCGTATCGAATTTAGTGCTTGTGTAGGCCGATTATTGAAATTAGTGTCTGTAGTAGTAGTGCTGTGAAGTTAATGTATTTTTAGCAGTTCTTCTAATCTATAACGAAGCTTGATATTTACGAGTTTGTCTAATAGTTTACAAGTTAAATCTTTAAAAAAAACTTAGAATTCTTTTATTCGCTATAAGTATTTCTTACCACTACAGCTGCGTTATACATAAGAGTGGGGTTTATTTGAATGTTTCATAAATAATCCTTACTAATATTATAAATGCGAGAGTAAATCTGTCTGTCTGACACGCTTTCACGCTAAAACTACTGAACCGATTTAAATAAAATTTGGTACTTACACAGATAGTCTAGACCCTGAGAAAGGACATAGGCTACTCTTTAGCGCGATAATCGACACCCACACGGTTGGCGCAACAGCTAGTTAAAAGTAAATATATCCAATAAGTAAAATTAGAACAATAATAATATTATATTATAAAAAAAAAACAATTAAATTGAGTATTTGACAATATTTTTTTACTTTATGTTAAATCCGGATAAAGACGAGTGTGATTCGCACACCGAGGTTCAGTACAAATACTGCTGATCGTCATGATGAATTCTCAAAACTCCAACTTATTATTGCAGTAAAAAAAATGTTCTCTCATTAGATATATTTCATGGTCAAATTTCCAACAGCACAACGACAAGCCGCCTCAAACAATGCAGAATCTGAATTTTGTAGATCTTTTGTTAAATAAAAGCCATATTTGTTTTTTTCTTTTATGTCTCCCTCGATATTCTACGATTAAGTACCTACCTATTAATTAATACTTTATACTTTATAATGCGCTATATTGTATTATGTAATAGGGGTAATATTATTCATTGATTTCTGATATTTCTATCTAATTCTAAAAATACGTAGCAAGCCCAATGAAAATTCTTTACAAAAATCCCATAAAGGTCTTATGTGCCACATCCAACCTTGGTGATTTTTGATCCAATCAAAAGTGTAGTAAGTACCACACGACATATCCGACGTTTGCTAGTGAACATAGTCCGCGCAAAATAGTGTTTAGATAAGTTTTTCTGATACTCCAAACATAAATGGTGAGTTGATTTAAACTGCTACTTTCTTTGATTCTCTTTTATGCTACAAGAATAAGTAAATCAGGAGTAAAAAATATAGAATGATTAATAAAGTATTTATTCCCTATGACCAATCAGAGCAATTTGTTGAAGTTTCGCGCGAGCTTCTTTCCCTGTAGATGTTCTTGGCAGTTTATTCATAAAGATGACGCCTCCTCTTAATCTTTTGTGATAAGACAGCTTATCTGTAAAATTTAAGTTTAACATTAGCTTTTAACACTGTTAAATCTTAATCAGACACATTAGTAAGTAAATTACATGGTGAATGACATAAAATCTTAGTAAATAATTCGTAGTTACTACGACTTTGCTGCTTTCTACTACATCATGACTACCAAAACTAAATATTAAAGAAAATCTAAAATAGAACTCCTCCAAGGCAGTATTCTTGGACCGTTCTTACGGAACTCAAAATAAAAAATCATATGCCATTCCATACCCAAGTTTTCTACTATTAATCATATTTTTTTCAATCAAATTGAACTTCGAGCTTGTTGCGACACTTACTAGCAACAAGTTCCTTAATCTCGTGCGCTGTAACACTGCATCCTGGTCGTCGTACAACGCAAGCTACAGGGTGCTCTCCATCGTACCGGTGAGGAACATACGTCACACTAACGTCCAGCACGCCGGGGTGTTGTCTGATCACTTCCACAAGTTCCACTGGTACTATCTGTATTATTCATTTATTACATCATTTATGTACACATAAAATAATACAGAAACAAATTAATAAACACATGTACAAAAGCAGTGCTTATTGCAATTTAAATTACATATTTTTGAACGCAGTGCCAAATCTAAGTAAATGTTAGCTGATTAGGCTAAAAAGTGGTACGGTAGGTACGTAGGTTTATCATTTTCAAAGTCTAAAGCAATTTTCGATAATACCAATTTAGTCGCTTCTTTCTAATTTAATAAAGAAACAAACAATATTATTTAGGTGCAGTTGTTATTGCTAGAATTTCTTTGGACAAAATTAATTATTTTTTATTTACTTCCGTTGAATATGTTTTAAAAACTTACGAAATGATTCCTATATTTGATTAGCATTCCAATCCGTTCGACAAAGAAATAGTTATTATCATTGTCTCTATAGAATAAGTCTCCTGATTTGTACCAGCCGTCGCTTGTAAACGCTGCCGCTGTCTGTTCAGGGTTCTTGAAGTACTCCTTTAATGAAATGTGCATTAAGTTATACAAAATCTCAGAAAATTATTCTTTAATAAATTAAATAAGTAGGTAGGTTTAGACTCAAAAAAAGACAACTCTTTATTTCTCTCTCTCTCTCTCAGATAGACAGTGGCGCTGATTCCTTGTACGCCAACTAAATCAAAATTAAACCATTGCTATTTTTTACTAACATACAACGTGAGAAAAGGACGGCAAAATATAACAACTAACTAAGAAATATCAAACCAGTTTTCGCCTTGAACATCACTGTGTTTTTGCGCACACGTTTCTGCGTGTCGGTAAATTTGTATGAGAATTTTAGTCAAAACTAAATTTTACATCTCTATTTTCGTCTGTCCTTTTATAATATCCTAAATAAGTTTAGTGTGGGTTTAACAGAATCAGGGAAAATATAATACCACCGAGGGTTATTTTGGTAGGAAGTATGGATATAAATTTTTGTATCGATTTTGAGATATATTGTATTCCCTTAAAAGCGATACTTACTACAAACATTGGTCCTTTTATCAATAAATGCCCTGGTGTATGGGGGTCTGTTATTTCTACCTCTGTGTCAGGGTCCACTAGCTGGAAATATAAATAACCTTTATCATTACCTAACTAAAAAACCCAAGTAAAATCTTTGAGTAAGAGTCATATTATGTTCCCTTTATTAGGCTTATGTAGGCTACTTTAAGTGATTTGTTTCTTTCAACTAGCAGCGACGACAGATATTTCTTTTCTAAGTTGAAACAACAGTATATTTCTGCATTTTCGCATTCAATCAGATCTAGCTCAGGCCATGCGTAGTCGTCTCATCGGGCTCGAGAAGTCTCATGACATTTTATTAAGTTTAATCCTTCTCACATCTGACGTATCACTTAAAGGCGAAATGTAGCGGGCTTTTAAGAATATCTTAAAAACCTGTGTACCTACCTTAAGTTGGTGTACTGGAGTTGGCGTCCCAGCGCTCCCAATAGGGCCATCAGCTTTTAGCGAAAAGACTTCGCCAAGAGTTTCTGTTAGTGCATACAGTTCGACCGCTAGTGCATCTTTGCGTGTCCTTTTCTGTAAAACAAACAAATAACTTTAATATTTCTCTAAAACACTTTACATTGCATGAGATCTTGTAGTTTTAGAAATTGTATTTGTATCTACATTATTTTTATCCGATTGCCAAGGAAGGATTATTGTAGTTTTATGACTAAATGATCTTTATTTCTTATTTTTCACAGGCTATCCTTAGGAGCGAGAATACCCGGTCCTTCAACAGGCTTACATGGGGACACAGGTCCAACACGCAGCGGCCTTCTTTAGAACCTTACTCTAATATGGGATGGGGCATCTAATTATTATTATGCCTGATCTTATTATTATTATTGTAATCGGAATGACAAGGTGTTGCTAAAGAACGTTGTTGCGCCGTTTCTTCTCCACTCGCCAGAGCACTTAGGGAGCAGTGAAGGGTGGGCAAATCGGGGTGTCGTTCATGGTATTGATGTTCGAAAAGTGCTACTTTGTAGCCTAGTTGGAATAAATTTGTTTTGAAGTTGAATTTATATTTACTGTTAATACGAAAATATTTACTTCTATTTTCGAAAAAAATCTTTAATACGTACCCTCAATTCACTGATGATTCCTTTATGCACTTTAGTCCCACTAACTCCGAGCATATCGAAACAAGTTAAGTCGCACTTCTTTTCGGATTTTAAAATCGAAGTCATCATATTTGGACAGAATATTCCGTGAGCTGGCTGTAAAGAACCAAAATTATATGAACAAATATGTAATCGTGCAATTTCAATGAATGAATATATAATTATATTCTTATTACATAGCATAAACATCATCATCACATCGATTTAGTCCGTCAGTTAGATAGTAAAAAAATACCATGTTTTATAAAAACAATACAAATTGACTAAGATAAAGTGTAAAATGCTTAAAAGTTTAGGAGAGGCGGCTTGTGACGTCACGCCGTCTCTAAAATTGTAGCACGGAGTGAGGTCACGCGAAATTTCCATTCACTGACTTGATTATATTTATTATAAATCCTAGTTCAATATTATTCCTTAATCTTAATGATACACATAAAAACAAAATTGACAGTATCCCTAGTAGTGCAGTAAAGATAACATCTAACAAAACAGTACCCGATATTCATTGATGATGTCGATAATATGGTCCACGGTAGGGTACAGGGATGTCTTGACGATGCACACGTTGAACAGCGGCATACTAATCGCGTTGTAGAACGCTGATATCCACTGCACTGGCGTCAGACTTAATGCTGGCCGGTTTTTCTTGACGTTCCTTAAGAAAAAAATATTTTATAGAGCGTACTGCAAAAACCGTTGCGCAAAATTAAAACAAACGAAAATCAGGCATTTACTTACTAATATAATATTTTAAAGTATCGCGCTGCATGTTTATAATAATTCCTAATTCCCGTTACATAGTACATTATTATTTACTTTATAAATAAAGTAAGTTCCAAATTCAATAGTACTTCGATAACTTCAGTTAGAATTAATCTAACTGATATCGAAACATAAATGTTGAGAATTTTGAATAATATCAGTCTAAATTCAAAATGTCTTTTCCTAATTCAAATTCCTTCTAAGTAAGAAAAGAGACCGTATTTAACTCTTCAGTGGCTGGCTTTGAATAACTTTAAAAATATCTTACTCATCTTTTACGACCATAGGCCGGAGTCGCTGTAGCTTTTCAATCCAGAGCTTTTGTTTGTGCGCTGTTAGTTTTGCGGCACCAGTTGTCCCGCTTGTAGTGATCAGACAAACGTAGACCTTATTAATGTCGAACTCTGCTGGCCTGAAATGCGTATGAGCAAATATAATTTGTTTCCAAAGGAAGTCAACGTCGCATTTGTGGCAAATTCATTTTTTTTATTTCATTCTTTCCTCTTCTAACGTAGCAGTAATTTCGTTCCTTAAATTGGGACCCAATTAAAGGGTAAGGAGAAGAATAAATGTTGAAAACATTTAGAGATTTGTACCAAAGACCTTTTCGATGATTTTTGTTAGAGCCTATTAAGTAGGTAAATTATTATGATCACTGGTAATTGCTATATAAAAGTTGGTGTTTCAAAACCTTCAAAATAATATCAATTAAGAACATCACGAACAACCCCATATTTTCAACTTTAGATCAAAGCAACTTACCGAAAATCTTTTTCAGATCCTTTGTCATCGTACTCTTTCATGAAGTTCTGCATGGATAGTCTCCCTTCACTGAAGGTGATGACCTTCGTATCCAGGCCCAATTCCGTGACTGCATCCAACACATGCTCACATTGGCAAAAAGCCACCTTAGGTTTCGTCAGTCTGAATACGTTTTTTATTTCTTCTGTAAAGTTGCCAGAAATTAATAAAAGAAAGGGGGATTGTCTATAAACTAGAGAGAATCTAACATTCTTAGTGTGAGCAGAAGGACCAAGAGGTTGAAGAGATTATTGATTGAAGCGAATGCAGCATTAAAAATGCTGTTTATGTAAACTGGAGATAGAGTCCGCCCAGGACAAGTGCTTGCCTCTTAAGTTAAAACAAAGAAGAAGCAAATATTACCAAACTTGTAAGTCGGATCGACTCCAAAGACAGTCAATCCGTTGAAGAGCGCGGCGTAGAAGGGCACGAGCAGGTCGAGGTGGTTGTTGCCGTGCAGCGCCAGCAGGTCCCCGGACTGCGCGCCCAGCCGCCGCAGGCAGCGCGCCAGCCGCACCGCCCGGGACACCACCGACGCGTTCGTCTCCGACTTACCCGTGCCCGCATCTATCTAGAAAGTACCACAGTGTATTAGTAGATGCCCACGTCAAGTATTGAGACAATGACAGCGAATACAAAAGTTTAACCTTCGACTATGTGTCGATAGACTGCAAATACTTTGCCAATACTGTATGAGGAATCCGGTGCAACGTCTAGTTCAAAAACTTATATAAACGAGCTTTCAATTCCCAACTAACATATGGGATTATCGCAACATTGGTGCCCCTTGAACAACCAGACGTGGCCGAGGTAGACCACGAACATGACGAGACGACTTGAATGTCTACTTTGAGAATTAAATGGAAAAGAAAGAAGGCCACCCCCTTCTTTTTTCTTATCGTAACTTATATATTTCATCTTACACTTCCTACACACTTCCTAGGACACTCTGGGATAACTGTAACAGTAATCCAATACAATAATCCAAACGTGACTCTGTTGAAAAAATAAGGACGCACTTTGCAACAAGACTATAGGAAAAACCATAGAACGTCTATGACTCAATTTTAAGAAATCCCAAAGTTTCACATTTTTTATAATGTAGGTACTACCTACCTACCTACTAGCGACCAAACATTAAATAATTATACCAAAAACCTTCATCTTGAATCACTCTACCCATTGGTAAAAACCATTTGAAAATCTATTAACTGACAGACAGACGCGGCGGGTGACTTTGTTTGATAATATGTAGATGTTTTCGTCTCCGTAACACAAAAACATGCAAATTGAATCATGATGACATTGAAAAATTAAGGTATTTAGTTTTTGATTGTATCTGCAAAATCATGTCTTGTGTGTCACAAGGCGGTTTGAGTTTGCATACTGGCTTTAGTGATCGTTAATGATCGATCGGTTTTAATCCGTCTACATAGAATACTAAAAAATGTTAATATTTATTGTATGTTAGGTAACTTGTTCTTTACCTTATCCTAAGCTATGTATGAGTATGATAGGTAGCTAATATTATAAAAATCAATTAAATAAAAAATGCATCTATTTCAGTCTATACCCGACGTGAAATTGGAAGTACTTAGTGTCCTAAGAAATAATGATAAAGAAACAGTAAAACAACGTATAACATTATTTGGAGCGTGTACCCGCACGTTTTTGGAATATGAACGAAAATGAACCTTACTTTAAGACGCTATCAATGTCAAAGTTATACCTAGGTACTACGTCATGAACTATCGCTGTTTGTGTGAAGAACCTCTTTATAACACACATCTCTATTGACAAACAAACTCCTGTGACATTTCACGAGAACCATGCAAGATCGAAGACAGAAAACACACAAAATTTCAAGATAGTGCATCTTAACAACTCAAATCAAATTAAAACAAAAGTTTTTATTTCTCATAAACGCCAAAAAGGTGCTTAAGAAACGTTAAAGTTACTAATCTAAATGACTCTAAGTGCGGACAACGGTTATTAAAAAATAAATTAGTTACCTGACATATAGCATCTGGTCGCTTCCTCATGTGCTCCAAAAGCATGTGTCCCAGATGATAGTTATTTCTACACGTCATGTTGCAAACAATACTCTATTTACATCAAAGAGTTTCAAACGTATGACGAGACTACCAACATGTTATTAATTCCAAATAAAAACGTTGTAAGCCGGTTTGGATCAAATATTTATGTGATCATGTATCTAAGTAGTGTGTCGAGGCTCAAGATCGTATTCACCCAAAACTAGTGGGGTCGCGTCACATGTTTAGACGTGTTTTGGAATGACCTTGTCATTACAAGTTTTATATTAAAACATATTTTTACATGGAAGTTGCATGTGAACTTTTTGGATGTAGCTTGATTTTAACAAACTTTTATTCCACTTGCGATTTTCGTATGTTTGTTCGGGTGATTCCAAGATGAATTAGACCTACTTGTTGGCATCTGATTGAGCTAATATTTTATAGACTAGAAAAATTGGTGGCATCGCAATATAAAGGTATTTTTAAGTTGTTCTGATGATGGAACCCGACGCAGCCATAGGAACTTTGTAACTAATCGACACAAGTCCATAATGTTTAGACTTGTTTGATTGGTTTTAATTAAAACTGTGATCCTAGGTAAATAAAAACTTCGTTTTTTAAATGAATTTTTAATAATAGCTTATTAGTTTTATAACTTGTACTTTTTTTGACTTTTGCTATGTCACAAAGATGTTCTGTAGGTACCATTATTGGTATACCTTAGGGTTTAACACGCCGTATAATTATTCTGGTATAATAATAAACACATACACAAACCTA
Source organism: Diachrysia chrysitis (assembly GCA_932294365.1). NCBI lineage: Eukaryota > Metazoa > Arthropoda > Insecta > Lepidoptera > Noctuidae > Diachrysia > Diachrysia chrysitis. The sequence goes on along the minus strand of OW028660.1, from coordinate 3,692,222 downwards.
TTTTCATAAAACTCTTTATTAGACACGTTCACTTTATGTAATTTTATTTTAAGGTAATATGTGGAAACGTAGTGAATTGTACTTTAGCATATTTCATGTTATAATTAGATATAAGCCATATTGTACAATTGTTTGTTTTCCCGAATAAAATAAAATAAAATAAAATAAAATTATTAACGCTGAAAGAAGGCCTGTTAACCTTAGTAATAAATAAACACGTCATACGTATTTTTTTCTAAATCTACATTTTATGATATTTTAGTAAACAATAAGTTAATAAAAAAACAATAAGTTAACGTTATTTATCCGCCTAATTATTAGCCTGTATATGGCCTAATTCGGGCATCCAATTGTCCCAAAAACTCGTTGATATTATAATCGGCTATAGCCTTATAGCGTCTTCACTTTCTTCCGTTGAGATTTATTCTCGATGACTCATCAGAGCTATTTGACGCAGTTTTGCTAACGAATATTTGCCTGAAGATGTTCTTGGCAGCTCATCCATAAAGATGACACCCCCTCGTAGCTGCTGAAACTTTTTTACTTTACCTGTAAAGTAGAAACAAATGATAAACAAGTAGTCAAAGAATGGGCGGTCTTTTGGTTTGCAGTATGAAATAAATGTACATTAAATTGAATAATGGGTTAGAAGACTAATTTTCAATTTAATGTCCGACAGATAAATTATTAAAAAATATTAGACACTTATTTTTTAATTTTAATTTTAAGTAACCATAAACTCAATAAATACTCAAAGTATTTCGTGCATTCTGTACTTAAGCATGACGTCATTAACCCCTTTATCCTGATGTGATATTATATCAAAATAGTTTTTTTTTATTTTACAACAATAATTCTGGATTTATCCGTTTTTATGTATTTATCAAATACATGTTGTAAGTTACCGAAAAACCTAACCAAATAACTGTTACACAGACTTAAGGTTCAAAATCCTCTATCTAAGACCATATTAGAAGTTTATTAAGTACAACTTACTAGCTACAAGGTCCTTGATTTCTTGTGCAGTGACGTCATGACCTGGCTGCCGCACCACGCACGCGACTGCAGCATCCCCGTCAGTTAGGCTGGGTATGCCTATCACACAGACATCAAGCACGCCAGGGTGTTTTCGAATCACCTCTATTAACTCCCATGGAGCTATCTGAAAAATTGTAATAGTTCTGGAGGTTATAAAAGTTAAGAATATGTATTTATAGAATTAAGCACTCTGAATGTTGCAGAACTATGGTGGCTTTGACATTTCCACATAACAATGGCTTCTGTCGTAAGCGTTTAAATGAATAACAATATACCATTCTATGTATACAGGGTGTTGCCGAAAGGTTATATCTATCCAAAAGGGGTAAAAAGTACATCAGCACGTCGATTCTGTAATGTTCAAACAACAACTCGCTTCTCACATCGCTATTCACTCTCACTTCGCATAAGGTTCAAAATGACCTTGATTTCAATCGGATTCGAGTGCGAAGTGAGCGTCGAAGTGACAAGAAAATTACCTTACTGAATCCCACTTCTAATGTCATCTCATACTTTATCACGTCAAATTAGTTCAACTGGCTGACACGCTCGCAAGTGTAGCGCTAGTGTACATTCGAATTATCAACCGAGTTTTTGGAATGCCAATTAAAAAACTCACAGCGGATTCAGATTCGAAGTTTAGAATGAGGTCTTACAGAATCACACCGCTGGTATAGAGTCAGTTTACAAAATTTCAGCTCAAACTAAGTTGATTAAATAATTGATATCCATTTTTTCGCATCAATTATTCGACAACAAAAATCATAACCAGACCGCTGAAGCGATGTATCTTAACATTTAGCGAGTGCCCTAATAAGATAATGATCCTCGAATAAAAAAAAATTGGATGTAAAATATTTGTGACGGACTGTTGGTCTAGTGGTTAGTGACCCTGACTGCTAAACCGGAGGTCGTGGGTTCGATTCCCGCCCAGGACGAATCTTTGTGTGATGAGCACGATCATTTGTTCTGTGTCTGGGTGTAATTTATCTATAATATGTATGTATTTAGAAATATACAAGTATGTTTATCAGTTGTCTGGTTGCCATAGCACAGGCTCTGCCTAGTTTAGGATCAGATGACCGTGTGTGAAATGTCCCAAGATATTTATATTTATTTTTATTATTTAGTTAACTCATTTTTGACTGAAATTTTGTAAGCTGACTCTATACCGGATGTACTTTTCACCCCTTTTGGATAATTTAAGTCTTAACTTTATTATTTATTTAACGTTTTTACATTATGTTTATCTATACTAATATTATAAAGCTGAAGAGTTTGTTTGTTTGTTTGTTTGTTTGAACGCGCTAATCTCAGGAACTACTGGTCCGATTTGAAAAATTCTTTCAGTGTTGGATAGCTCATTTATTGAGGAAGGCTATAGGCTATATAACATCACGCTACGACCAATAGGAGCGGAGCATAAATGAAAAATGTCGCAAAAATGAAAAACCGTTGAAACTAAAACACGCGGACAAAGTCGCGGGGGACAGCTAGTCTTAAATATTTAGAGACTTAACTATATATACACTTTAAATATAACTAAACTTAACTAATAAAATCTCTAAAAATTTGCGTCAAAAAATTCATCCACGTCGCTGTCGACTGGAAGTGTACCCAAAAGGCTGGCGGCATTGCCACGTTGTATGGCAATGCTAATTCTTTGTCCAAGGTAAAAGCCAGCCCTTGGGTCACGCGAGGAGTCAACAAGACGTTTTTCCAGATCTTTAAATAAAAGGTGTGCACTCGGACCCCACGGTCCATATGTTTCAACCCCAAACGGCTGGAAAGTATAACTTCCAATAAGGTTGTTATATTTCCGCCGTTCGAGTCTTCACTTAACTTGATTCAAAATTTATGTCTTTGTATTGTTCTTTATAAAGGGTCACATGTTGGAGCTAACGTTCTGGCAAGTCTCTGACAACCACAAGCATCATAAGTGTCTGTTTACAGAATCATATCTTCACAATAATGAAAGAAATAATGTCAGAAATATAAAAACAGAAACTTTAGTCGGGCGTTAATTTCAGGCAATGATAAAGCAAAAATATTATTACCGTAATTACATTATGATGGTTTGAAAAATTGGGATACATTTGTGAAAGCTATATGTGGCATCGAGATTTTATACTTACAAAATAATTCCTATGTCTAATCAACTGTCCAATCCGCTCGACGAAGTAGTAATAATTGTTTTCGTCCCTGTAGAATAGATCCCCTGTTTTGTACCAGCCGTCTTTGGTGAACGCGGCTGCAGTCTGCTCAGGGTTACTGTAGTACCCCTGTAAAAGTAATATTCGTATAATAACTTTGATACGACGGCTTCATTAATATAGGCAGTACATGTAAACTGTCCGGATCGCCGCGTGGTATAGGATACCACGCTAACTACCACTGTGCACGACGTGCTGCGTGTCGATCCCCGCATGTGTGAATCACACAAATGCTTGTTCTGAGTCTGGGTGTTCTTTGTACATGTGTTTTGAATATTTGTGAAACCCCCCGCGGCATAAGGATTAAATTTCTTAGTGCGGGAGTCTTTATAAAAAAAACTGAAGATGTAAGGATAATACCAACTAAAAAAGTTGTAGGACTCCTCCGATATCTTCGCGTGAATACAGTCGTTTTACTAGTTTTTTACAGTTACCTCTAAAGTAACTATGGTAAATCAGTCAAAGTTTTTTTTTTAATTTCTTTTTTATTACGTGCTGAAACGTTAATGTCTTTGGCCCACGCCGACGGCACGGCGTGGGAATACGTTGGACTCGCACTGGCTAAAAACACCCCGGTCCCTTCCTTGCCTTAGCCAGAGCCGCGAGATCGCATGTGCATTCTTAGCGAAGCTCCGGCAGGAAGCAGTCAAAGCCTGTGCTGAGGCTAACTGCGGTAGACATCTTCCAAAACAGAACGGCTTCGCTCGCTGCCTATTTACTTATTAGCCAACCAGCAAGCCAGCAAGCCAGCAGCAATTTTTGCCAGGGACAACAAAATTAAACATTAAGTCGTTTTTCTGTGAGTAGTATTTTTGTATATTATCTGCTAGTTAGAAAATGTGCAACTATACGTACTACTGTAGGTATTAAATTGTCCCTGTAATGATGGGTAAACAAATGTATAATTTACTATGTTATAGTATTTTATTATTTATTTAGTTTAAAATTATTTTATTTTATTTTAAATAAATGAGTTTTGATTTTGATTTTGATTTTATTACGCGGTCATACTTACTCTGCACATTGGTCCCTTTATTAGCAACTCTCCATGTTTATTAGGTTCCGTTATTTCTACCCCTGATTCTTGATCGACTAGCTGAAAATAATAGTACACATTTATTTATATTTCCCCCATTACATACACAGCATGCAACAAAAACCCTGTCCGATCCTTATGAGTATTATTCGGCATCGTGCTGCGTACACATATACGTAACTATTAAATAGATTTGAGATTATTATTTTTCCCCGGTGAATATAATTAAATTAAAATAAAACTAATCAAAGGCAATACTGATCGCTCGACAAAGTTAACGTGTACAACCTACAGTTTTGTATGAAAGAAGCCGCCTGAGCGAGACATTTTTTTCTAGTACGTATGTTGAACCAGGTATACGCCTTTATTGGATCGGACAGGGGTTTTGTTACATACTGTATAGTATTTTAATAAGTTAAACATTACTATGTAGAAAGCAGTTCAAAAACAGGTTAGGGTGAACAGTTAATTCTATAATTTTCATCATATAATTCGTGGATTGCACAGGTGGCTATATGGTTGAGTGGTATAAGCCCTCACCACGCCAAGTTTCATTGTACAATGTGCTTCGAATTCAATAGTCGTAATACTTACACTTTGAGGATGTAACTTGGATGCTTAGAATATACATAGAGTAAGTATAGACAAGCATAGAGTGCGCGCATCGCTTGTAGCCCGTTGTGCCAAGCGTAAGCAAATTTTTTGTTGTAAGTACTACGCTCGTTTACTGGTTTATGTGACTTTCCGTGCGACGACAGACTTTATGCAAAAATATCGATGATTCCGATATTATTTGGGTAATATGTATTAGGTTTTGATAGTTTTAATGAAACGGTGCGCTCTTCTTTAGTAAAACACAAATTTTATATTATCTATTTTTTTTGTTCATACTGATGCTCACAGTTCATATTCTTTTTGGCGCCCTCTATAGTTTACTTATTTTTATAAAAGTTATTCAATAGATCGAGAATAGCTTACCGCCAAAAAGTGAATGTTTGAGATACAAAATAAAGATAATTCAGAGAATTTTTTATTATTAAGAACAAAACGTTATATTCACGCATATTCTCGGGATCGCCTGACTAGTTTTACACTCAAAAGGAGTCCCTAATCATGAGCGGACGCGGCGTCCGCCCGTTAATATGCGTGAGTAAATTTCTAAATAATTATGAATTGAATACTCCTCACGAAACTTATTATACAGATTATTTTGTTACTTACCTTTAATTCATGGCTTAGGGGTTTTCCAGCACTGCCAAAAGGTACATCTTTGGTTGTTTGTAATACTATACCCAAAGCTTCTGTTACTCCGTACAGATCAAGGGGTGTTACATCGCTGCGTATTCTTTTCTGTGAACCAGACAGTCATATGTAATTAGAATAAAGCTTTAAAACCTTTAAAATCACAAAATTTGTAAAAAAAAATCGTATCAGAAAGTTCAGTGCCACTTTAAATCTGACATATTTTCATGTATATATCTGTATTTTATATAAAACGGACTACTACCTACGAGTTTGACTCGCGTACCGAGGGTTCCGTACAAATTGTACAAATTTTGCTGATCATCCCGGTTAATTCTCCAAAAACAAACATAACTCAGTTGAAAAAATCGAACTGCAAATTTTATATATTTTTTTGTAACATTTAAATTAATATTTAAGTATCGAAAAAATAACCAACTGTCTGCTAAATTCACACCTCTCGAAAGCGGGAAGTTAAAATAATCGTTAAGTTTTCTAAATTTTTTCAATTTTCCGCGCCATTTTCTTATTTTTTCTTTCCGTAAACACCTTCTACAGGGTAGATATTACAAAACTAAAAAAAGGTAAATGAAATCGGTAATTTCGTTCTTAACTTATTCCGTGACCAAGGATATACTAACTGATGCCCAATGCACTTCACAACACCTAAAAATATCTAGAATTCGACTTATGCACTGCCACCAGCGCTACCTATCCGGCACTAACCTAACTGTGTTTGTCGGAGTGGTCATGTCGCCCATTATATGTTTGCAAAGTTTCATATCAATTGGGCGGACGGTTCTCGAGTTTTAGGTGAACAAACATACACACAAACATTTTTTTTACATAGAAGATATAATTATTTAAAACAAAACGGTTTGGTGTCGCGAGTCGAACACCACCACCGCAGCGTCAACAACATAAAATATCATTTCTTCTTATAACTTAGTATAATATATTGTAGCTTAAGGTCTGACTTGGCTAGTTTTTATATACGAATTACCTTCGCAAGTTCTAAACCTGTTACTTGCTCGTAGAAACTAGCCGTCGAACATAATAATTCGTATATAAGAACTAGCTAAGTCAGACCTTAGGTTACAATATATTATCCTAAGTTATAAGAAGAAATGATATATTATGTTGTTATAAATAAATTTCAGGACTGACCATTGAACTTGGCACCCATTTAGATCTCACTTCTTTTGTCGTTGAAGACAACAACCAAGGCATGTATCATAATATTGAACTTGGCTCTCATTTCACATTTATGTTTTTGAAGGGATATAGAAGATAGATTATGTACTTGTCTTCCAAACTAAATCTTTAGATTGAACCATTTTTATATTATTTATTACTCAATCTGCCACACATATCCTGTCAATATTTTCTCCAGTATCACTTGCAACAGTAGGGTTACGACGGTGCCTAATTCTTTTGAAATTGTCTAATGAACAGCTGTACGGATAGCTGTATTATATAGCTCACCAGCACGTCGATTCTGTAAAGTTTAAACTACAACTCGCTTCTCACTTCGTATAAGGTTCGAAATGACCTTGATTTCGATCGGATTCGAGTGCGAAGTAAGCGTCGAAGTGACAAGAAAATTACCTTACTGAATCCCACTTCTTATGTCATCTCATACTTTATCAGTCAAAATCTCACGTCAAATTAGTTCAACTCGCAAGTGTACCGCGTGTGTGACACGCTCGCAAGTGTAGCGCTAGTGTACATTCGAATTATCAACCGAGTTTTTGGAATGAAAATCAAGAAACTCACAGCGGATTCAGATTCGAAGTTTAGAATGAGGTCTTACAGAATCACACCGCAGGCCAATAACCACTGTCCGCGACGTGCCGCGTATTCGATCGACGCTTGGGACAAACTTTTGTGTCATCCACATTGCGTATTCCAAGTCTGTGTATTCTTAGTGCACGTAAATTGGATAATTGTAAAACAATCCGCGATATACAGCAATAAAAACGATTAGGGGATATATATTTTGTATAAAACGACTTCCCGTTTAAAAAATAAAATACCTACATTCTTAGAGACAACATGACTACATACCTTCAAATGTACCACATCGTCTTGGTGCATTTTCATTCCAGCGATACTAATGCTATCAAAGCATGTCATGTCGCAGTCCTTTTCGTGATTTAAAATTGCGTGAATCATATTTGGAAAAAAGATTCCTCGAGCCGGCTGCAAAAAAAATAAATATCGTCAAGTAATATTAATAAAATAGCCAAATTAATTGATTTCGGATAACTTATTTCCGAGTTATGTGGATTTGCAAGCTAATTTATGGCCGAAATATTAAGAATATTTTAAAATGTTTTTGCTTTGTTTTGTATTTATGATGAAATAATCACTTGTCTACGAGAGCAAGTAGTTCGCAATCTGAGTACCTTATTATAATTATTTTGTATCTCTTATGTTTACGGGTAATCCTCAGTATCGAGAACCCCCGGACCTTTGAAAGACTTTCGTGGAAACAGGACCGAGAGGCAGCGGCCATGTTAAAAACTTTACTGTGAAATGGTGCATCTATCAGAGACCAACAGACAATAACGGTCCTAAGTAGATGCAGGACTATTGTAAATGATATCTATACTAATAATATTATAAAGCTGAAGAGTTTGTTTGTTTGTTTGTTTGTTTGAACGCGCTAATCTCAGGAACTACTGGTCCGATTTGAAAAAATCTTTTTGTATTGGATAGTCCGTTTATTGAGGAAGGCTATAGGCTATATAACATCACGCTACGACCAATAGGAGCGGAGAATAAATGAAAAATGTTACAAAAATGAAAAACCGTTGAATCTAAAACACGCGAACAAAGTCGCGGGGGACAGCTAGTGGTATATAAAAATATAATTATCATCTCTCAATTTTCACGGGCTATCCTCAGTAGCGAGAATACCCGGTCCTTTGAAAGGCTTACGTGGGGACACAGGTCCAACACGCAGTGGCCTTGTTGGGAACTTTACTCTAAACTGGGATGGGGCATCTACCAGCCTATTATTATTATTATGGAAGAACAGATATGATCGGTCCAAAATAGATCATACAAGGTTATTGCAAATAATAAATGGAAAATAAAAAAATAAGGCTATGTGTAGGTATAGATTTAGTGGATTGATTATTTCAACTAAATCGGGAAACTATGACACCTTGTACCACACCATGTATTAGCCGTGATCGTCCCAATGCTGGGCAAAGGCCTTTCCTCTTTCCCTTTTCTGAGTACCCACTATATATATATATAAATGTATATAAATTCTAATACCTTATATTGATTAATAATGTCGATGGCGTGCTCAATTGTAGCTGGCGCAGAAGTTCTAAGAATAGTATAGTTCATTAACGGCATGAATGATGCAGTGAAGTACGCTGAAATCCAATGCACTGGACTCAAGCTTAAATTTATCTCGTACTTTCCTGTCCTGTACAAAAAAAGTTATATTATAGTAGACCAAAAAAGATATGAGTATCTATAGACCGAACTACTTACACTTTCAAAATGGATACGTAAAAAGTAATATTTGATTGTTAAGTTCTACCTTTTTCGACTAGATAATTTATCACAACACGTTTTTGTTGTACTATTTTATGATCATCATCTATTTTTCTTTTTGAAAATTTGACATCATTTATTTAGTTCACGGATATAGTTTGTTCTGAGATTGTTATACCTATGTGGAGACTTGTAATTAGGTATCTGTCAAGTATTTAGTTAATTACTCCGTTTGCTTTACCTATTAGTCTTCCAAAGTTTCAAATAAAGGAAATCAAATTCAAGTATATCATTCAAATCTGTGTTTGTGTGGGATTCCGTTTTTCACTTGCCGACGTTTGCAGACAGAGAATTGCCGTGGCAATATAGATATATCTCGTTGTAGAAAAGCAATGTTATAGCAAAGATAATAAGATTTTCACAGAGCTGGAGAGAGTCGTGCTTGAGAGAGAAACCAAGAGGTGACAAGACCTGTAAATAATAAAGTGAACGAAGGAACTAACATAATATGCTTTGCACTTTCAAGTAGATTCTGGTTTAGGAGGTCCACCCATAACTTGTGTATTTGCGTTGTCAGTTTGGGGAATCCGGTTGTTCCACTCGTGGATATCAGCCAAATAGGAATCTTCTCTACATCATGTTCCGCTACCCTGTTAAAAGCATCATGTTCATATCATTTCAACTCGTTTAAGCCAAGATCTACTAAGATTAAAGTAATAAAAACGGAATACATCCGTCATTTAACTTTAATGGATCCTAAGAATTTTCCTAGTCCTAGCGAGTTATTTTACAATTCAAACTGATTTCTTAGATAGCATTAGCTATTGATGACTGCAGAACAATTATACAGAAAGTATGTACGAACGTCCAGTGATAGAGGAAATGGATCTAGATGAAAGATCGAATCTCGTCTTGGCGGAGGCAATACCGTGTCCCCAGTTGTGTGTTTCCGTAGGAATATACAATACAGAGTGTCCAACAAAGTATGGACGAGTGGGCTTCCAGAGGTAGAGGACACTAATTAGAGATATTCGGTTCACCCCCATGTAAGTTTCGCAATTTTTGTAGTTTTCGAGTTATGAGACATTTTCTTGGTTTTTAAACACGTCCGACTTTCATGATATAATTATGTGCTCATACTGCCGTGGTTAATCGATGTACATGGATTTTTTTTTTCTAAATTATTCAAGTAGTGTTTTTATCAGAGGCTATCGCTATCCTATCTTGACTGACCACGGGAGTATAAGCAGAAATATGTTAAAAGTAAGATTCAATTTAAAAATCAAGGGAAATTTGATTTTTGAGTAATTCATTTGGAAAACTTCATAAAAACGCGGAACATACATGGAGATGATTCGGATACCACTAATGGTCCTCTACTTCTGGTAGCCGACTCGCCCTTACTTTCAGGGACATCCTCTATAGTGCGATCCTACGGAAACACGTATTCGTTTACTTTCATCTAAATTCGTTTAGTTGAAATTCTTTCTAAAAATAAATCTCAAGGTTTCCCTTATTAATATTATTCACAAATTTTAAAGAATTTGAGATGCATTGGCTATTAACAAGAGCTCCAGTTCCTTTGACACAAATAATTACCGAAATTCTTCATCGATATCATTTTCGTTCGAGTATTCGTTCATGAAATTCTTCATGGAGTGCTCTCCATTTTTGAAGGTCACAATCTTGGTTTCCAGACCTAACTTGGTGACTGCTTCACGGAACAGCTCGGAATCGCTAAACACTACCTTAGGCTTCGTCAACATCATACAGTACTTCACTTCCTCTGTAAATATAAAGAAAAAAAATAGTAGGCACTCTAACATTATGATTATTAACTTACAAACCATTATTGATTACACATCAATGATTGACATTCCGTCATCTAGATATTCAAGTCAGTTAAAAAGACATGACCAATTGCAAAATCGTAGATCAAAAACGTTTAATTATTTGACAATTAATTATTTGTATTGGAATTCTTTGTCATAGGCACGATAAGAAGACGACTGACACTGCTAAAAATTGGCTGCCGGTCTTAAAGTACGCCGCAAATTATGTATGATCTTAAAGTATACATACACCGTATGTCAATTGCAACGAATCGCAATATCTTGCAAATCAAATTACCATAATTATATTGCGGGTCCACTCCAACTAGGGTCAATCCGTTGAAGAGCGCGGCGTAGAAGGGCACGATCAGATCGAGGTGGTTGTTGCCGTGCAGTGCCAGCAGGTCCCCGGGCTGCGCGCCCAGCCGCCGCAGGCAGCGCGCCAGCCGCACCGCCCGGGACACCACCGACGCGTTCGTCTCCGACTTACCCGTGGCTGCATCTATCTGCAACCAGCCAGTCAACTAGGTGACTAGTATCTACGATAAGTCACGTGGGTAGACTTGTAATTTCCATACATTAGCGATACTAAAATTGTCACTCGAGTACATCGCATCTTTGGTCAGCATAATAGGGATGTTGACTGGGTATAAAAAGTAAAAATCTATTTTGTCCGTCAATTAGATTATAAAAATATTAGACAGGTACTTTTTCCTTTATCAAAACAATAAATATGTACAAAGATACAGCGGTTTAAAGTTCAGGAGAGGGGATATGACGTCACGCCATGGTAAAAATTGTAGCACGAAGTGACGTCACGCGAAATTTCCATTCACTGTATTTTGATCATTTTTTGTTTGCAGAAAAAAAGAAAAAATACGTGTCCAATAAAATTCGTTAATTTACCAGAAGAACATTCAAAAAATTTTTAGGGCATACGCAAAAATATTAATGATTCTAAAACTGACGGGGTAGAATAATTTTGTCTTATCACTACAAGGGTCTGCGATACTTATTATAGTCATGTTCCCTATATCCTTAACAACCTCGGAGTCAGGATATTTCGCGGTGTTTACACCACCGTACCTCGGTAAGCACGTAAAGCCGTTGGTCCAAAGTCAAACGTGATCATTGGCTCTTGCCAAGGAATACTGAATTAGTCTATATATCTATATTCTATATACTATCTATATCTATACTAATATATAAAGCTGAAGTGTTTGTTTGTTTATTTGATTTTTTGTCTCAACGCGCTAATCTCAGGAACTACTGGTTCGAATTGAAAAAATATTTTTGTATTGGATAGTCCGTTTATTGAGGAAGGCTTTAGGCTATATAACATCACGCTACGACCAATAGGAGCGGAGCATAAATGAAAAATGTTGCAAAAATGAAAAACCCTTGAAACTAAAACACGCGGTCAAAGTCGCGGGGAACAGCAATATATAAAGCTGAAGAGCTTGTTTGTTTGAACGCGCTAATCACAGGAACTTCAGGTCCAATTTGAAAAATTCTTTCAGTGTTGGATAACCCATTTATTGAGAAAGGCTATAAGCTACATAACATTACGCTGCGATCAAAAGGAACGGAGTATAAATCAAAAAGGTTGCAAAAATGGAAAACCGTTGAACCAAAACACGCGGACAAAGTCGCGGGCGACAGCTATAATGAATATGGACAATTGCCAATAAATTGGGTTATGGAGGTCTGCGGTGTGATTCTGTAAGACCTCATTCTAAACTTCGAATCTGAATCCTCTGTGAGTTTCTTGATTGGCATTCCAAAAACTCGGTTGATAATTCGAATGTACCTACACTAGCGCTACACTTGCGAGGCTGTCAGCGAGTTGAACTAATTTGATGTGAGATTTTGACTGATAAAGTATGAGATGACATAAGAAGTGGGATTCAGTAAGGTAATTTTCTTGTCACTTCGACGCTCACTTCGCACTCGAATCCGATTGAAATCAAGGTCATTTTGAACCTTATGCGAAGTGAGAGTGAATAGCGATGTGAGAAGCGAGTTGTTGTTTGAACTTTACAGAATCGACGTGCAGATCGGCAGTCGCTTCACGTAATATTCGGCAATCAGCTGAATTTGGCGAGACTGGAAGCCAACCCTGACATAGGTAGCGAAAAGCTAGATAGGTGATGATTAGATACCTGGCAGATCGCATCCGGACGCTCCCTCAACTTTTCAAACAGCATGTGTCCCAGATGGTAGTTGTCTCGACAAGTATACATTTTGCAAACTATGTAACTTTATATTATCGTCAATAAAAGTTCACTTTATATTAATTTTACTACAAATTTGTTTATGAAACTGAAATTAAATTAATTCAAGTAAAACACTAACTAGCACCAGGTGCTGTGGCTGTGTTGTTCAGTCTTCGTATATATAACAATTATTAAATATTTATACTCATGTAAATGTATCCGGTTGTTATCAAGTTTCTGCAATTGCTCTGACACCATTAGTATTCGTATAAACTCTCGTATTTTCTAGCAATATAAAGTTTTGTCCGCGAGTCTGTTCCAAATAATAGACATTTATTATACGAATCGGATAAATATTTTTTTAGATGAACTTTCATTTCAATCCTTGCCGCCAACTGCTCCTTATGCCTGGCTGTATATTATTATATATTTTTGGTGGTCTTTCTTTGATAGCTGACACAGGGTAAAACTAAATAAGTAAACATTTGTTTTATTATAATGAAGTTAGGCCTACCGCATTCAGGAAAAGATATAAATTTACAAGCTATGGGCCTTACAAAGAAATACTTGTACTTGTAAAATTTGGAACTACTTTTTATAATCCTCCATAGACCTCAAAAGACGCTCGAAGAATCGCGCGGGACCGGCCGGCTTGAAGAAAACTTGTTGCACCAGCGCGGTGCCTTAGGACCACAACAACAAAAAATAGACCTCAACGTCCACATCTATTAATCTATACTCTTTACTTTTGGTTCTTCTGGTTTTTAAAGTAAAACTTCTTTACGCACGCTTGACTTGGGGATTAAGAGAGTGAATGCGTGACGAGAGCGTTACGAAAAGTGTGATCGGGCGTGGCGATCGTAACTTGAGAAGGAGTTATAAGTGATGACAGAAAGAGAGAGAGCTACGTTTCATATATTACTGTAGGGGCAAGAGAGAGAGGTGCGAGCACATATTTTCTTTCTCTCTTTCTCTCACAGCCGTAACGTTACGTTAACGTTACTTACGTTTCGTCTGAAAAGAAGTTTAACTTCAGTAGTGTGGTCTAAAGCACACTCGTTTTTTTATTCGGAGACCTAAGTCTACGGACAAACGGATTCCGCGGGGCGCGGCAAGTACGTAGGTACCTAATTAATGTATAGTTAAACATATTAATTAGATACCTACGCACTTGCACTATCAGTTAAAAACAGCCTAATGGGTTCCGAAATAATATAATTAAGTCACATTCGCTAATTAATGTAAGAATTTATCATACACCTTAAATTATTCGTGATAATATACAAAATTAGTAGGTTAATTAAAACATAATGTTTTTTTATTATATTATCATTTATAAAGACCCCGTTATATTTGATAGTGGCAAGTCGATACTTTTTCTGTTTATTTTTAAGTACAGCTTAGATAAGTATGTCATGTTAATTGAATAAATAAAGTTATAGTTTAAAGTACATTCTGCCGCGGTAGACACTTTTCAAAACGTCGGCTCGTTTTATAAAATACGTAAAATAAAATTGTTTTTAATCACAATTACAAATATTATAGGTATCATTTAAGGTGGTGTTGGCTTTCAAGTTAACAACCGCACAAAATCTTTCTTCGGATATCAAGTTTCATTCAAATCTGTTCCAAGGATTACTCAATTTATTCATTTAGTTGCAATAACAGTAGCCTTTTTTTTTAACCGATTTCTAGTAAAATTTTTGTAGTTCTTTTCTTTTTTTAGGATCCCATCATCAAATCCTGACTTGGTGGCCATGGAACTACCTAGGAATAGATTAAAAAAAAAAAATCCACATCGGGCCAGGCATCTTCGAGTAATCAGGGAACATACATAAAAATATTCAGACGAATTGACAACCTCATCATTAAAGCCGGTTAAAGAAGTTTTCTACAATTATAATTAAAAAGGAAGTAGTAAATTTAAGAGAAGTTTTAAAGCACCAGGAATTTTTCGGAAAATACTAAGTATGAGGGCTAAACTAACCATCGTGATATCAACTAGAGCTATCTAGCTTTGTCTCACAAATAACCCAAAATTAAAGAAGAAATTACCAAAGTTATAAATGAATGTAATATAAGCGTTCAAGCAAAATATAATAGTAATCCTATATAAGCAGCAATTCTAAATTTTGTCATCAGTTACAAAGGCATTTGACGTAATACATTTTATATTATAATTATTAACTATAATAAATATGCATTTTCAAAGTATAGACAAGCATATTATTTGAGAGATTATGAAATTTCTTGATTTTTAAACTACTTCACGCTTTTGTGAATTTAATCACAGTCGCGGGGATTTCACAAACAAACTTAGAAAATGCATTGTGGAAATAAATGTTTGTTCCGTGCGGGGATCGAACCCGCTGCACGTCACCAGCCAGAGTGGTATATAGTGGTGACCTATGAAAATGGCCAAGTGTTATAAATTAATAGTTGATGCCCGGTACTTCGCTTGCACGTAAGTATCTTTACAGTAAAGAACATAATTATAGTTGTATGGTATACTGTGATTTACAAAGTAAAAAGCATAATATATTTATATTTCATCCTAGAAAAAGAAGAGGATTTGAAGGTTTCTTTTTTAATCTATAAGTACTTATATTATATCTATACATTTTGTATCAGTGCATTCTCGGAATCTGAAGTGAAAAATGCAAAGGATCTGCTATACGAGTCGATTTCTACAACGAGACGCAAGAAAACGAGAAAACGAGATGGTAAAACTCTTCGTGAGATTGATGACATTATCTGTTTGCTCAAAGAAACGGATCCTGAAGAAATACCTATATTTGTTGCGAAGGATCTGCAAAAGTTACCACCCGTACTGTTTGACCATGTGGACGTCACACGACTTCTTAAGGATTTGCTAAAAATGCAAAGTGATATCAAGCAATTCAAGGAGCAATACGTGACTGTGGAACAGATACAACCGTTACAATCTGAAATTGAATTGTTAAAGAATAAAGTAGCGGCAGCTAGTACATTAATTTCTGAGGAGGGTAGTAGTCAAATACCCCAGCTACTGCAATATGACATAGTCAATTCTGATATTACTCTTGTAAATGATAAGAAAGAAACATGTAAACAACATAATATGGGTAAGCGCAGAGGCCCGCGTAAGGTGACAAGCGCGAGCGCGTCCTTCAAGAGACACGAAGACGAACCGATAGTACACGATCGAGATCCGAGCGCGTGCGACTCATGCGTCCTTGAGCCTCAAGGACAAACGGTCAAGCGGCCCGAAGTCTGCCCGAACATGTACGATCGAGAGCCGAGCGCGCAGGAATCACGAGTGCCCGTCCCTGAGTCTCAGGGACACACGGTCGCTATGAATGAACAGCGTGTAAAAATGCGACAAAAAACGTTTGCCGATGTTGCGCAAGAAGGAAACTGGAAGTCAGAAATTCAGACTGATGAATGGGTAGAAGTGCAGAGAAAAAGATACA
The DNA here is from genome assembly GCA_932294365.1 of Diachrysia chrysitis. NCBI lineage: Eukaryota > Metazoa > Arthropoda > Insecta > Lepidoptera > Noctuidae > Diachrysia > Diachrysia chrysitis. The sequence continues at coordinate 3,675,677 of OW028660.1, read as the reverse complement.
GGAATAGATTTGTAGGAAATAGAGGAAAAGCTGTTGTTTTGCCTGATTCTAACTTTAAGGCGGCTGAAATAAAAATCCCGATTTATATTTATAATGTGGCGAAGATTGTGACCGTGTGTAACATTAGCGAGTACATTAAAAATAAAACTAATATTGAAGTTACATTGGAAAAAATGAACATGACAGTTGCAAAAGATTATGATTCTTATAAAATATTTATACCGCGAAATAAGTTGGATATTTTTATGCAAGATAATTTTTGGCCGGAGGGTATAGCGTTTCGTCGGTTTGTAGATTTTGGTTGGCGAAAATATGGTAGAAAGGACGAATTGAAGATAAACTCAACTAAACATCATGCAAGTAGCCAAGTTAATTAGTTTCAATTGTAAAGGAGTGAGCAGATCAAAGGAATGTGTGAGGCGAATTTGTAATGCAGCGGATGTCATTGCACTGCAGGAGACATGGCTTCTACCGCATGATATTCCTTCCTTGGGAAATATAGATGATAGATTTGCATACACTGGCAAGTCGGCAGTGGATACGTCTGCAGGTATTCTACGAGGCAGGCCCTATGGCGGAGTGGCTATACTGTGGAAGAAGGACGTATTTCCCGTAGCTACGGTGATCGAATGCTCAAGTGCGCGTTTGTGTGCCGTAAAATTAGGTATAAAAGACCGATCAATAATAATATTTTCCGTGTACATGCCTACGAACTCTATGGACAATTTGGTAGAATTTACTGAGTGTTTGTGCGAAATTAATGCAATTATAGAAAACAATAGTGTGGAGTCAGTATATATGTTAGGGGACTTTAATGCTCACCCGGGTGAGTTATTTTACCATGAACTTTTTAACTTCTGCAGTGAACAACAGTGGTCTTGCGCAGATTTAGAACTGTTACCGCCGGAGTCTTACACGTTTGTGAGTGACGCGCATGGGTCGCGAAGATGGCTCGACCATTTCGTGTTGACGACTTCCGCGCGGCTCTCGGTCCTTAATATATCAGTTCTGTATGACATTTATTGGTCAGACCATTACCCTATACTTATGGAGTGCAATTTAGATTTAATTAATGCTAAATTTATTGCAACTAGTTTTAGCAAAAATAATGTTACATGGGGAGAAAGGGATCCTAGTCAAATTAAGAAATACAACAAAGTTTGTCACTCTAAGCTAAAGTCAATAGATTTTCCTAGTCAGTGTAATAAATGCGCAGATCAAATCTGTTATAATATAAGCCATAGGATAATCTATACTAATATTATAAAGCTGAAGAGTTTGTTTGTTTGTTTGTTTGTTTGTTTGTTAGTTTGTTTGTTTGAACGCGCTAATCTCAGGAACTACTGGTCCGATTTGAAAAATTCTTTCAGTGTTGGATAGCTCATTTATTGAGGAAGGCTATAGGCTATATAACATCACGCTACGACCAATAGGAGCGGAGCATAAATGAAAAATGTCGCAAAAATGAAAAAACGTTGAAACTAAAACACGCGGACAAAGTCGCGGGGGACAGCTAGTATTAGATAAAATGTATAATGATATAGGTAGTTACTATAATGACAGAGGCTTCAATAGTTAGTAAAAATTCTAATAATAGACTGAAACGAAAGAAGTTTACTGTCCTTGGATGGAACAGGCATGTCAGGGATGCGCACGGAACGGCTAGACGTTGCTATATAGATTGGATAATTAGTGGAAAACCTACCTCTGGAGATTTATATAATAACATGTGTGAATCTAGAAACTTATTTAAACAGAAATTAAAATGGTGTCAAAATAATGAGCAACAAATTAAAATGGATATAATCGCAGATCAACATAATAGAAAGGATTTTAAAAACTTTTGGAAAAATACAAACAGTCTTAATCCAAAATCCGGCCATCCCGTGAGTGTCGCTGGCATCCACGAACCATCTAAAATAGCGGAGGCGTTTCGTCTTCATTTCAAAGTAGACTCCTTACCTACTGCCAACACTCGCAAAGATGATCGAGACCGTGGGGACAAGGATTCGGATGTCGTTGTCAGGTTCACTAATAAGCAAGTGAAGAACATAATTAAAGGTATGGTCCGGGGAAAATCTCCTGGGCATGACAGTTTAAGTATAGAACATTTAAAATATGCTGGAGTTCATTTACCAAGAGTCTTAACAATGTTTTTCAACCTGTGTTTAAGCCATTCTTACTTACCAGATCAATTAATGCATACAATTGTAGTTCCAATAATTAAAAATAAGAGTGGAGATGCCTCGGATATGTCAAATTATAGGCCCATATCATTGGCTACAGTTGTGGCCAAGGTGCTGGACAGTCTGCTTGACCAACACTTGAATAAGCACATTAACCTACACGATCAACAGTTTGGATTTAGGTCAGGTTTGTCAACAGATAGTGCTATCATGTGTCTCAAGGAGACCGTTCAGTACTACGTGACCAGAAAGACACCTATTTATGCTTGTTTTTTGGACCTGTCAAGGGCATTCGACCTTGTGTCCTACAGTAAGTTATGGGGAAAATTAGAAGGTGAAACGACTTGCGAGCGAGAGATTGTGTCTGTATTGAGATACTGGTACAATAGACAGACAAATGTTGTGAGATGGAATGGGGCATCATCGGATGTGTACGGGTTGAATTGTGGTGTGAGACAGGGTGGCCTGACCTCACCCCGACTGTTCAACCTGTACATAAACGATCTAATTGGTGAGCTCAGCAGCACAGGCGTTGGATGCCACATAGACGGGGTTTGTATAAACAACATTAGTTATGCAGACGACATGGTGCTGCTGAGCCCTTCAATCTCAGCCTTGCAGAAACTAGTCCGTATTTGTGAGGCTTATGCTGAGGCTCACGGACTGAGATATAACTCTGTGAAAAGTGAGGTCTTAGTTTTTAAAGCCGGTAGTAAAAGTTATGCAACAGTACCTATCACCTTAAGTGGTACCGAGCTAAAGCAGGTCTCACATTTCAAGTATTTGGGTCACTGGGTCTCAGAGGACCTTAAGGATGACAAAGACGTAGAGAGGGAACGTAGGGCGTTGGCAGTCAGAAGCAACATGCTGGCCCGCAGGTTCCGGCGATGCAGTGACTCGGTAAAGGTGACCCTTTTTAAAGCTTATTGCCAGTCAATGTATACGTGCGCCTTGTGGGTTAGCCACACGCGGATGACCTACAACGCCCTGCGTGTACAATACAACAACGCTTTCAGGGTGCTGCTGGGGCTGCCCCGATTTTGCAGTGCCTCTGGCATGTTCGCCGAGGCACACACTGATGGTTTTCATGCCATAATCAGAAAACGATGCGCTTCACTCCTTAACCGTGTGAGAACTAGTTCCAACAGCATCCTGAACGTGTTGACAGATAGGTGGGACTCACAGTTGCTGAGACACTGGATAAGCCTGCATACTGTCACATAATGTTATTATTATTATTATTTTTATGTTTATCTCATCTTTTACATTGCCTAATTTGTCTAAGATGTAATATGGACTTGTCTGAAATAAAAGTTTTATTATTATTATTATTATTATACTAATATTATAAAGCTGAAGAGTTTGTTTGTTTGTTTGTTTGTTTGTTTGTTTGTTTGTTTGAACGCGCTAATCTCAGGAACTACTGGTTCGAATTGAAAAATTTTCATTCTTTTAAATAAGGGGTCACATTATGTAGTTGTCTCTTGTGTAATTTACTTCAAGATACTTCTAGACGCAATTTTTTTTTGTGTTCCTATGTGTGTAAAGGTTTCTTTAGCGAATATGTCTTGAACAAGCTAAACATTCTGAAATTAAAAAAAACTGTAAATTTATTTCATGTTCGTTTATCGTACATTACAGAACCGTAAAAAATATAATACACCTTCAGTGTTATCAACTATACACGAGGAACCTAGAAAATTCACTGTTTTTAATCTATTTATGTATGCATTTAAAAATATATAAGTATGTTTATCAGTTGTCTGGTTGCCGTAATACAGGCTCTGCCTAGTATCAGGGGCCCTAGACAAGTGGTATTTCGACAAACGTTTACGCTGATAGAATCGCTCAAATGTACGGAAATGTCAAGTCCATATTACGTGACTTGTCGAAACGAAATGTCATTTCCGTACATTTAAGCGATTTTTATCATCGTTAACGCTTGTCGAAATGCCACTTGTCTAGTGGGGCTGATAGCCGTGGGTGAGTTTTTCAAGCTATCAAGATATTATCTTTTTTTTGTCTTTTTAATAAACGACTCCCGCACTAAGGAATTTAATCTTTGTGTCGCGGGGAGTTTTACAAACATTCAAAACACATGCACAAAGAACACCCCGACTTGGAACACACAGATGCTTGTCGCTTCTGGGGATCGGACCAGTGGCACGTCGCGCACAGAGGTAATTTGCGTGGTGACCTACACCCACCCACTCGGCTATCCGTGCATTCAAATATATATTTTAGTTCGTGTGAAATACATTTAAATGAATAAAAATACACGTTTCATTTGAATAAATTGATCATTATTCTTAGTCTGTTTATTTTGTAGTTACATTAAGGGTTTCAAAACGTTGGCCACTTTTTGACAAGATTATTAAAAAAACAATTAAATTATAAATGTTATTCACAATTAAATAATTATCACAAAAATATTATTTAATATGAACACATAAGTCATTTAATATTAATTCTTGTACCTAGTACCTACTCTATAATACTACGTGTGCCATTACATACTGTTAGGACCATTTAAATAATAAGTCCTGGGTTCTCGAAAAATTGTTTTATAAAATATTAAAAGTTAGTAGCAAGCCATCACAGCGCTTTGACGTCGATGCATGCATCCTCATGATACAACAAAAGTATGAATAGCTTGTGATAAACTGGGCCTTATTATTATTACGTAGATTATAATTATTCCCTCTTTGCGGTAAGAACAAATTCACGGAGATGGCCACGCGCGATCTTGCCTGTAGATGTCATGGGCAGTGCGTCCATAAAAATTACGCCACCACGTAGCCTCTGGGAATCTGATAGGTTACCTAAAAAAAATATTTAAACATTAAATGACAATTGAAAAACGACTATCCACTTTATTTCAGTGCTGAGACAACCTTGGACTGTTGGCTAGATTCAAATTCAAATGCTTTTATTTTTACACATAGGGACATAGGTGTACAAAGGTTAAGATAAGAAAATAATTGAACGCTATGTCTTGCGATTAGAGCCGTACAAATATTAGTTAGGATTAATTAAAGTATTTAAAACATACCAAATAGAGGAAAACTAAATAAACAAGAATATAATACCTACTTAAGAAACTATTTTAAAATTGTTCTTAATAAGGCAAAAACAGCAAGGGAGGGCTGGATCTAAGTTAGGGACATATTTTTATTGCTGGTTTGGCCGGCTCGGGCCAGCTCGATTTAGGGACGGGGGGTAACATTACTACGTATTACACCATACGTACTAGCAACAATCTCTTTAATCTCTGCGGCCGTGACATCAGCTTCTGGTTTCTTCACGACGCACGCCACAATATGCTCTCCATCATCCTCGTTGGGTATGCTCGTCACGCTGACTTCGTACACGCCAGGGTGCTGCAGGATCACTGCTTCGACTTCCGAAGGTATGATCTGCGGATGTAAATTAGGATACTATTTAGTTCTCTTGAAGAATATGGATGGTTTGTTTTACGAAAAAATCCGTGAGATCATAATATTGTAGATTGATTAAGAATATTGAGCATGATTAAGTCGTAACATACAAATAATAAGAAATTAACTGTGTAGCTACTTTTAAATTCTTTTATTTTAGAAAGAACGAAATAAATTTTTATAACAATAAAAAAAGTATTGTTCACTTCTGTACCGTCAGTAATAATAATATCTTGGGAAAACTAACACACGGTCATCTGATCCCAAACTAGGCAGAGCCTTTTTTGACGGGGGGAAATCCTCATGGACTGCCTCCGCCTGGGGAGAGGCGGTGGGGCGTGCCGGACTCTTACCGGCTAAAACCACCCCGGTGTCTCCTCGCACGTGCGCGCGGGGCCGCGGGAATCCAAATTCTTCCGCAGCCCCGCACTAGTGCCGGCCCGGTTGTCCGGGCCTCGTCTCCTGCACGGGGTAGTGAGGTGTTAACTACCCCGTGCATCACCTCAGAGGCGCGCGCCGACACCCGCGCGCGCCTCCGCCTCGGGTCCATCGAATAGGGGGCGGGGACTTCCCCAAGTCCCTCGCCCCTGGAACCATTCATAACCATAAACCAACAGGCCAGTCAAAGTAGAATTGGTGTGGAATTTTTTGGAATAAAATGTATTTAAAAACAAGCCAAAGCCCATGCAATATCGTTCAGACAATAGTTTTTTCGCGTTTGATTAATTTCAGAAATTTTGGAGATTCACCCGAACAGGCAGAAACTAAGATTCTATGACACGTAGATGTCTTATACCCGCGAATCTTTTGAGAAACATCCGACTATTACTATGATTTAAATGCGATAATGTTAAAAAAATAGATTTTTGAGAAGAACATTACTCACATGGTAGCTCTGGAACTTGATGCGCATCCTAACTCTCTCAACAAAGTAGTAGTTCCCTTCCTCGTCCTTGTACAGAACATCTCCTGTCTTGAACCAGCCGTCCTCGGTGAACGCCTGCGCTGTCTCTTCAGGATTCTTGTAGTATTCCTGGATAATTAATTAGGACTGTTAATCGTAATCTTGAAATTTCATTAACCTATTTATTAGTGGATTTCTTATAAGTAATAACGCAACAAATTAGATTGCATGGGTAGCAGAATGGTATAGGTCACCATGCCATATACCTCTGTGCGCGACGGGCTGCAGGTTCGATCTCACAGTGATTAAATACTTTAGAGCGGGCGAAAGTATTATAAAATCTAAAAATGCAACGATGCGTTCCGTTACAAAAATAAAAACTGTAAAATGTAACTAAGGTGGCCAGTTGGACATTGTCGCACATTTTGTTAAAAAGTCTGTAGGTATGCCCAATTCTATCATACTTCAACGACCTCCGTGTCGATTGGCGTACACACCGGTTTTCAAAACGTCGCTAGCTCTGAAGTCCCGGGTTTGCTTCCCGGACGGGTCAATGTAGGAAACCACTTTTCTTCACTGTCTAGGGTCTTTGTGGTGGTGCTTGTCAGGGGTGTTTGTGGTACGTTTGATATCTCTGATTACGTAACACAAGTTCTTTAGCTGCTTACTGAGTTCAGAGCATTCTATGTGATGTTGTCCAATTTTATTAAAAAAAAAATACTATGGCTTTCCCAAACTCGGGCGGCTGTGGTATTGAAAGTAACACAACAGATTCTCGTAAGTATTCACAAGATATTTATAAGACGGTTCAAGTCTTACAGTAAATACTGCTCCTTTGGTCCAGATTTCTCCCGGAACATTCGGGGCTGTTATCACTTCGTTCGTCTCCGGATCAACTAACTGAAAAACATAAATAAAATACCTAAGTAGTTGTTTTAAACTAATTAAATGAAGATAAATTATTAAATCTATGTTAGTAAAATTGTGTTAGGAGTAAGTTAAATTAATATGAAATTCCATACACTAAATCCATACAGAATAAGAAACTGTCTAAGAAACTGGTTTGACAAGGTTTTTGTAATGAAGTTACTTCTTGCCACGTTATGCGACTTCTGTAACTCTTCCACTATCAAAGATGTCATTTTTACTTTATTTATTTATTGCCATTTTACTGCCGGTTGCATTGCGTTGTACCTACTTTGAATGTATTAAACTTAATTTTAGAAGAGTAAACCTATGGAGTTTCATGCCGGTTCTTCTCCATAGGAAGGACACTTTGGAACCGCGTACCTAGGTCGTTTAGTTCTGTAACTTTAACGTTTCTTGAACGCCTTTTTGAGGTTTATGAGACATAAATAACTTTTGATTTTGTACAAGTTATAAAAATTATTGGGTAGTATTTAAAATACTACTCAATATTTTTCAACATTGTCTTCGACATTAACGATTGTAGTAATTTCATTTGGAGCTATAATGCCATAATAACATTGATCATTAATATTTTCTTACCTTAACTTCACATAACAGTGGCGACTCAATGCCACAGCTTCCAATAGGTTGCTTAGGGTCTAGCCTTAGTACTGGCCCTAAGTTCTCTGTTTGTCCGTACACTTCCATTACCAAAGCGCCCGGTCGCATCATTTCCTATAAATAGGTAGGTATTAAAATATTTGTTAAACAACATGACATTATTTTTAGGGTTCGGTACCTCAAAAGAAAAAAAAAGCTTGTAAAAAGGAACCCTTATGTACCCATATATAAATACAATGTAGTCCGTCTGTGTAAAAAAAAACTTTTTTTTTTCTCATGAACGCGTGTTGGTGTCATGTTGAAATTAACATCAAATACTCAAGTCTACAGACTCTTGCAGCAATAAACAATTCTAGCTTCTATGTCAACGCATTAAATTAATACAGCCTTTTTGACGGGCCTGTTGGTCTAGTGGTTAGTGACCCTGACTGCTAAACCGGAGGTCGTGGGTTCGATTCCCACCCAGGAAGAATCTTTGTGTGATGAGCACGATCATTTGTTCTGTGTCTGGGTGTAATTTATCTATAATATGTATGTATTTAGAAATATATAAGTATGTTTATCAGTTGTCTGGTTGCCATAGCACAGGCTCTGCCTAGTTTGGGATCAGATGACCGTGTGTGAAATGTCCCAAGATATTATTATTATGTATCTCTCTTTTTTCACGGGTTATCCTCAGTATCGAGAATACCCGGTCCTTTGTAAGGCTTACGTGGGGACACAGGTCCAACACGCAGTGGCCTTGTTGAGAACTTTACTCTAAACTGGGATGGGGCATATACTAGGGCCCATCCACCTCTGCTCTATGGGAGAACAGATATGAACGGTCCAAAGTAGATACAAAGCTATTGTAAATTATGAATGGAAAATAAAAAAAAAATTGGCAGCTGGTGACTCGCCAACTCACCAGATGGGCCCCCCAACATAACCGCTACGATAGGCAGCAGGAGGCAACACCAGTGCGAGCGGCTAGGGGTGTCGAGCGGTGCGGCCCCGATTTCGCCATCGCGGGTCACAGAAGCGGACCCGGAGCGGGTTTCCTCGCTATTACGCCATTAGACACTTCCACCCCCGAGCATATAGCTCTAGCGACCCCTCTTTAGCCAGCCAGTTAAGGCAAGAAAGAGCTGGGAGCCCTCCTAAGGAGTGACTCCCTGGAGCACTCAGGTCCGTTGTGTCGCCACTCACAAACAGCACTCACAAGCTGCCCTGCGGATGTATGCTCCTACATAGACCTTAAGATAAATTTATTATTTATATTTCAAAGTTGGAAAACATTATTATAATTTATTTCTGTCTTTTTTAAATATCCAATATAATTTCTTGGAACCACTCACACACGGCTATCTGATCCCAAACTAGGCAGAGCCGAAAATAGATAGAAGAAAAATAGAAAATAGTGTAATTTATATACTTATATATTTATATACTTATATATTTCTATATACACTTATTCTTTATATACTTACACACACACACCCCGACACAGAACAAATAGTCATGCTCATCACACAGAGATTAGTCATTGGTGGAAATCGAACCCACGACCTCCGGTTTCGCAGTCAGGGTCACTGAACACTAGACCAACGCCAGTCAAATGGTCAATGCAATATTTCTGAGAAACTCATAACATAATACGGTTCTTACTGTCGAGTCGGAATCACGAAATATGCTAGGTCTAACGTCACAAGTAAAGGAAAAAATACTAAAATTGTTAATTTGTAGTTTTATAGCTTAAAAAAATACGTTATTGCGATTACAAACTTATATTTACAGTTGAAATTTGATGGTGTCATACATCGATGTATGGGACACCAATTCAGGCTATTATCTAATTGACGGACTTACACGATTTTTACTTCTCATACCCCGTCAACAACCCTATTGTCAAATTACATGTACCTACACATAGGTATTAATAAAGTATTTTTTTTTTATTTGTGCAGTAGTTTGTAAGAAGTTGTTTCTAAATTGTGTAATTAATTAAATAATTTATTTTCACCGTCACTAAAAAGTACGGATACATTAAAGTAATAGGGATGTTTCCTGGGTATGAAAAGTTAAAATCTATTTAGTCCGTCAGTTAGATAATAAAAAAATATTAGACATGTATTTTTTGTTTTATCAAAACAATAAAAAAATACAAAGATACACCGCTTTAAAGTTTCGGAGTGGGGGCTTATGACGCCACGCCTCGCTAAAAATCGTAGCGAGGAGTGACGTCACGCGTAATTTCCGTTCTCTGTATTTTGATCATTTTTTGTTTGCAGGAAAAAAGAAAAAATACGTGTCCAATAAAATTCATTAATCTACAAGACGGACATTAAAAAAATGCCTATTGTCGTCAGACTTCTAATTATAGGCAAGAAGTTGATTTTTATTTATTTATTTATTTATTAAACTCTTTAAATTATAAGACTGTTTACTTTTACATAAAACCCCACAAAACTGTTTGCACAGTTTGTCTTTGGGCATGACGACTAAAACTAATTAATTTTTTTAACAATGAAACTTATTAAATCTTAAAACTAAAAATATATAATATTATAAGACCTTTCGTTACTAAACATGTTTGTCAAAAGGTAAGTCTTTAAAGTTTTACAAAAAACTTTTTTATTATTAATATTTCTTATATTGGTGGGCAAGCTGTTTACTAAGTAAGGTATCCTTTTACTAAGTGTTCTGTCCCCATAGTAATTATTTACTCTAGGGACTTCATATTTAATGATAATATTGTATTATTTACGGTTATTTGGGAAATGGAACTACGTACGTAATCTTCGTGTATTTTTTAGTTAAATATTATTTTTTTACAATATAAGAAACATTAAATAAAAACTTTAATAGCAGTTTTAATATTTTCATAATATGTACCTAAAAGGGACAATAATAACCTATTTAGCGGCCTAGACCTACAATAACAGTGTAAAATGCATCTTATCTATACCTACTACTAAGAAATAAACTATATTTTAAGGATGGCTCACTATAACCTTTTTTATGCGAACCAAATTTGTTCTAGTGTGCGAAGATGTTTTTATAAACATGACATTCATTCTTATCCAAATAAATACGTTATTCATCACAAGTATTTAATTTAAAACAACATTGCCCTTTACATCATTCGATTTCAATGAATATCTTATGAGATATTCATTGAAATCAGTAATAGCAGTTTTAAAATAACACGTAAGAACACACGTACCACGTAAACGTGCTAATCTCTGGAACTAGCAGACCGATTTTACTGGCAGATAGCTGAGGTTACAAGCTGAGGTAATATTACACACACCTACTTTTACTTTAGAATTTAGGATTCTGCGCAAAACATGAAAAACCGTTGAAACTAAAACACGCGGAAAAAGTCGCGGGGACAGCTAGTTGTAGAATAAGATTGAACGGATTATACTGCACAATAATACTAACATACATTCATGATACATTCGACGGTAAACTCTATTTCCTTTTTTATCTTTTGGATTCTTTTTTGCCGCCGTTTTTGCGAACGCATACGAAACATAGGCTCAAGATATTGTGCAATACTGACCCTTAAAACTTTAGTTCAATCATTGTACAGTTTTCATTATTAACCCTACCTATACGGTCAATAATATCGCACAGTTCGTACTATTGCGTAATAGGTATATAATATTATTGAACGTCTAAGGGCCGCCTTAGTCTGTCAATATGTATAATATTTCTTTTTTATGGCGTTGTTTTTGTCAGTCGCCGGATGTTTAGGTAATAAGAAGCGGTACTCTTCCACTAGCTCGCGAAGGAGTTCATCAACCTTTTGTATGATAAAACATTACGATAATATTTGGTTAGCTAACAATAGTAGGTTAAAGATTAAAGTCCAAAACATAATGTTATGTACTTAAGAATGTTAGACATTAAAATAAAACTTTTTAAACGGATTCTATCGCGGTTTATTTGGATTTTAGTTCCCGACGTTTCGACGCTTTTGCATGTGTCATAATCCCGAGCAGACTGAGTTAGCATTCGTCTTGAAAGTAGATGTTGCTCGTTCTACCTTCCTAGTTTAATCTTATAGATAAAAATAAATTGCTGTTCGTTAGTCTCGCTAAAATTCGAGAACCGCTGGGCTGATTTGAAATATTTCTTTTTTTGTTTTGTTCGCTAGAATACAGGGAAGGTTTAAAAACAAAAAAAGTAGTTAAGGTAGGAAGAGTAGGGTAGGGTAGGTAGGGTAGGTAGGGTAGTGTAGATAAGGTAGGGTAGGTAGTCAGTTGACGGGAGCGAAGCCGCGGGCACAGATAGTTACGTAATAAACGTCAGGAACTAAAATCCAAATAAACCGCGATGGAATCCGTTCAAAAAGTATTTTTACTTAAAGATGAAATGTCATCTAAAATTCTTTCAGCTGAGAAACTATGACCAAGCTTATGACTCTTAAGACTACATTCTCTTTTGGCCTACAAACCCTTTTGACCTACAATCAACATTTTCTAGTGCAGAAGTTATAATTTTGAGAACAGAAAAGTAACAATGGTTGAATAAAGTTTTCTTAACTCACCCTCAACTGCAAATGCAGTTCTTTGCGAACATTTCCTCCGGAAACCACAAAGGCATTAAAACATGTCAGGTCGCACGGCTTCTTACTCTTAATGATGCCGGTAGCAGTATAAGGACTCATGAATGCTGATACTGGCTGAAATAGCAAACAAAAAGTGATAAAAAAAAGGACAGGAGTTGATGAAAGTTCAAAAAGGTTCTATTTAATGGGAGTCGATGCCTGTCGACGCGGTGTCTGATGATATAGACTCAAGCCACGGAATAAAAAATGGTTTAATCTGTTGTAGGAGGAGGAGGAAGGAGAGGAAGGAGTTAGTAGTACATTTTAATTAAAAATCAGGAAATGACTTAGACGAACCGATGTCTTTAAATAAACGGGTTATTGAACACAGGTGACTTTTTTACCAGTTATAATTCACAATGCTAATTAATGAAGTCGAACTGGCAGGAAACTTGAAAAGAGAGGTTCTGTAATAGACATGCAGACAAACGTTTCGCCGCGATCCAATTCTTCGACACCGCGGTCGATCATCGATACTCTCTAGCCAGAGCCGCAGGATCACTCGGTCCTTGAAGGACCCTTTAAGAGAACTGAACCGTACCTACCGTAGCGTACCGTCTTAAATTTAAATTAGTGAAGATAGAAATATGGATGAGGAAAGAAAGCAGGATCTATATAGACTGAACTTTGAATCAAATATTTCGTATATTCACCTTATACTTATTAATTATATCGATGTAGTGTTCAATAGAGCCTTTCGCAGAGGTCTGCACTTTGGTCTGGCGCGACAGCGGCATGATGACTGCGTTGAAGAACGATGACACCCACTGCACTGGAGACAGGTTGAGGCCGATCTTGTTGGGGGCATCTGGCCTGAAAAATTAAATGTTATTGGACCAAGGTATACACTAAATCATCACCATTGGGTATACCATATATTAAGGCAGATTATTTAAGTATGAAGTGGATGATACTATAAAAAAATATTTTTCGCTGCTCCTGCACGGTGTGAAGGATCTGCCTCTTAGACAAGTGGCATTTTTATCATCGTTAAGGCTTGTAAAAATGTAACTTGGCTACAGGGGTACTTTCGATTCAAAATCAAGTCATTAGGTAGGAATATAAAGTATTAGATACTAACGCTTCTTGTTGACTATTATCGAGCGCTTTGAGTGTCAGTATCTTGCGCAGTAAAGACTTGTGTTTAAAGGCCGCCAGTTTGATGACACCAGTGGTGCCTCCTGTACTTATCATCCAAGCGTAAATATTGTCCAGGTCAAATATTGCCGGTCTGAAACAAAATTGGTATTGTAAAATACACTTAGAAACCTAAATGTTGCCCGCAGCTACGCCTCGCGTGGGTTTCGGTTATCTCGGCAAAAAGTAGCCTATGTCTTTTCTTAAGATCCAAACTTACCCCGTACCCAGTTCCATTAAAATCGGTTCAGCGGTTTAGCCGTGAAAGCGTAACAGACATACAGACTGAAGGACAGATAGAGTAACTTTGGCATTTATATTTGTATGGATTATGGATAAATATAAAATGGCAACCAACATACCTGTATCTAAAAATTAAAAGGGTTTTAAAACGGTGAATACCAGAATGACGGGTGTACTTCAAAAAATAGTGATTTTATACACATGAAAGCAATGTTCTAGCAATGTGCGGAATGTGCGTAAAGTTTGAAGCAATGTGCTTTTAAAAAACAAGGGTTATTTCAATAAATTAATGAGCCGCCAGCCTTACATCAGAATGACGGGTGTATTTTTAATACGAACAAATTACTTGATATCTAAGTATGAAAACAATACCTTAGAAATGTTCCGGCAATGTGCTCGAACATACAAAAAGCACAATTGGATGCGGTGAAAGGTTTAAAAGTAATTTGGACAATAAAATTCTAAATTTCAGCGCCTGCTAATTTTATACAGGCTAACTCCTGTGACTTAAATGTGCTTCTGTTTCGTTTAAGCGCCGAAGGGCGCATGCGCGAATGTTCGTGTGTGTTTAGACATTTAAATAGGTTCGAATCAAAACTGTTCGTTTCTTACTGCACCTATCATAAACCGATCGTATCAGTTTTAGAGATTGGCGATGATGGTTCTGGTAATAATGACGGTGAAAAAGTCGTCGAAATTATGGATGGAAGTTGATTTTTCTGAGAGATAAACTTTTAATGTAATATAAATTGTCATGTTTGTGTACGATAAGGCAATAAATAAATATTGTATTCTACCACATAAATGATAGTAGGTACTTTTATACTGATAATTAAAGCAATTCGTGCAAAATTATTCCCTAACCATTCCAAAATATCAAAAATGCACAACGTTAATATTCAAGTTTTCACTTCTGCCGGCACTCCCGGAGTGCAACCCATCGTTTTTTTTTAAATATCTACGCAGTTAGCCTAAGCGCAGGCTTTGACTACTTCACCGGACTTTAAACATTAAGAGTTGCTCACAGGAATTCCTCATCGTTTTGCCCATCATCATATTCTTCTATAAATTTGGCCATGGAGTTGTCTCCCTCGCCGTAATGGATGATCTTAACATTAAGGCCCAGGTTTTCAGCTGCATTAGCGTAAGTATCAAACATATCCTTCTCACAAAAAGCTACGTCTGGCTCGCAGATCTTGAAAAGAGTCTTAAGTTGAACTGAAAATTAAGAATAATTGTTTTTAATATCATTATCTAGTAGGTGCGCATTTGTAGTGTTTTAGTAAAGACAAATCAAGCAAGCCCAACCTCAACAGGGTAGCATCGTTTCGGCACAGAGTAACTATGTAATTATGTGTTCTACATTAGACCAGGTCGAAAGTACCATAATATTATATTGTGACCGAACTTAAATAAGCATGCAAAACTATCACATTAGGTTAATAAGATAAAATCTGTAATAACAGTCCATCATTTCCCACGCACTGGAATGGCTAAATGGATTCTTGACTTAATAAGTAATTGGTCTACAATGGTCTACGTATTTGAAACATTTGGCCGCCTCAAAACTTAATATATAGGTATTTTAAAAAGGTAGGTATGATATATTAGCAACTGAAACTCACTAAGTTTAAAATGAGGATCAACTCCAGTAATTGTCATCCCATTCAAATGCGCCGCATAATACGGAATGTGCAAGTCCAGGTGGTTGTTCCCGCCCAAAGCCAGCCTGGTGCCAGGCTTGGCGCCAAACTTACGAAAACATCTCGCCAGCTGGATAGAGCGGAACAGAACTGAGGCATTCGTCTCGCTCTTTCCTGTCGCTGCATCGATCTGGCGAAAAGAGATGGGGAAACATTAGTGAAGATCAAAGTGACAAAGAAGCGGCTGTTTTTAAAAAGGAATCAAATTGTTATTATTATAATAAGTCCTCTTGTGGTTTTTTTTTTTGTTATTTATAAATCATAATTATTTAAGACAAAACGGTTTACTCACGCACTTTCTCGGGATCGCCCGACTACGCCCGCCGCCGCGTCAACTCATAATGAAGAATGTTACTAGGTATGCCAAATCGCTTGAAATTTTGTCTCAGTAAAGCCTGTATGTATAAAAATACACTAGTTTTTGTTGTAGTCAAAAATACCTAGTAGTTTTGATTTTATAAGCATTCAAAGTTTCGAAAAATATCGAGTCCCGCTAACAGCCACGTGACCGCTTGTGACGTCATATCACAACGCCGCAAGCTCAAGCGCGGGCTGCGCCCAGCTTAATATCAAGTCGCCAGCGGTTATAGTAGGTGTTATAGCTTGCGCAGTATTTTGTTGTGTTTTCGTCCGAGTATTACGTTAACAGTCTAATAATAGTAAATATTGTTCGATTAATAAAATTGGTGAAGGATTCGAAAAAGGGCAATCGGATAATCTACCTAAAATAGATGGATTAATTGGTTGCGCATTATTTATCAACAAATAGTGATTTCGTTGCCGCCCAAAGTACACAATATAAAGATAGAGGAATCTGGTCTTTTTTCAAAGAATAAGTGACCTATGATTGGTGCCTCGCCTGACAGGCTTACCTACTGATGACTGCGTTATAGAAGTAAAGTGTCCAATCAAGGCAAACACTTTTATTACGTATTTATAGTAAAGGTAAACTAGGCAAAACATTATCCTAATCTATACTTTAATATTATAAAGCTGAAGAGTTTGTTTGTTTGAACGCGCTAATCTCAGGAATTACTGGTTCGAATTTAAAAATTATTTTTGTATTGGATAGTCCGTTTGTTGAGGAAGGCTATAGGCTATATAATATCACGCTACGACCAATAGGAGCGGAGCATAAATGAAAAATGTTGCAATAAATAAAAAAACCGTTGAAACTAAAACACGCGATCAAAGTCGCGGGGGACAGCTAGTGTAATATAGTTTTATTAAAACTCTA
Organism: Diachrysia chrysitis; assembly: GCA_932294365.1. Taxonomy (NCBI): domain Eukaryota; kingdom Metazoa; phylum Arthropoda; class Insecta; order Lepidoptera; family Noctuidae; genus Diachrysia; species Diachrysia chrysitis. The sequence continues at coordinate 3,658,703 of OW028660.1, read as the reverse complement.
TAAATAACACAAAAATTGGTGGAAAATGGAACGTACGTAACCTCAAAATCTTATATTTTTAATACAATAAAATAAACTTAAATGTATTTTGCTTAAAACACTAGGAAGTTACTTTAAATCAAATAGACTGCTTTGCAGACTAACTATTCCACATGCAGAAATCACTACTGAATCTAGCAGGTCGACTTGCTTTAGATCTACCCAAGCGTGTGGCAACATGAACTCAAAGAATCTAAGCTTCAGTACTAATATTTATTCTGTGATCTAAGTCTGCCGATAGCTCTTTCTACGTGTATCCGTAACGCTGCATTTTTTTTTGTCTCCAAAACTTCTTTTTTGGTCGGTTTTACTTTAGAGCTCACACTAGGTCTGATCAGAGCTCACACTAGGTACCTATGTCCATTTTGTTGTAGCAAATGCGCAATATTTTTGAAACCTTTGACTGCCAATACTGCTGATCCTTCAGGTAAAGTTTGCAAAATACCACAAACTTTACATTTAGGCACAACACATGATTTCCTAGTATTTGGATTGGACACTTTTAAAAGTATTTAAGTATAATTTCGACGGTACGGGCGCGCGACCGCGAGCGTACTTAGTGAGCCAGACTGAGCGTGTTGTACAATGACGTCACAACGTCACTGGCAGCCCGCGTCGTGCGGTTCAACTTGTTTTACTTCTAAATCGGAAACTAATTGACGTATCGAAGTAATTCTTTCACTAGTATTTTTTATTTTTGACAGAGAATATGGAGAGCTAATAATCAAAATTTGTTAACATTCTTCATTAGGGACTCCTGTTGGGTCTGAAACTAGTCAGCCGATCCCGAGAATATGCGTGAGTAAACTGTTTTGTTTTAAATAATTACGAATAATCTTCACGAAAGTTATTATACAAACATCTATAGATCAGTTTCCTTAGCATTGATAATATAAGATAGGAATCCATTTATTGTTAAATCAAAACATAAAAGAACATAGACTAAATATGGAAAGAATAGATTGTTTTATGAACATTGCATTATCATTGACATATTTAGGCGCCTTCCCACGGTGCGCTCGCGGATCACCCTACACCACGCACCGTGGAAAGTTAGCCTAAAGACAGTTATAGCCGCCGCGAATTGTAGATTTAGTAATCATCTACGAAATTTTTGTTTCTGTAATACTAACGTAAATAATAAATAATTGATACAGTATTTCCTGTTGATTCGTCTACAATCACAGTTATTAAATGTAAATTGTAAAGTGACAAAGAAGAGGGCATAGTATTGAACCTTGTAGAACACCCATTCTACTGTTTTAGATAATTAATAACGGCGAGTAAGTGCAAAAAAGCAAACATTATGATGTTATCAGGGTACCTAATTATGTTTAAAAATAAAATTATGATGAAGTTCCTAAAAACATTATAACAAAAAATACGTTACAAATCAAAGTCCACGCGATCGAAGGCTTTGGCAATATACTTATCAATTATAATGTTTTACGCATAGCAGATATTTTTATAGTAATTAAATATTATCAAAAACAAATCCATCGTGATTTAAAATGATAATGATATATACATATCTATCATCGATACCTACATATCATATCATAGTTCGCGATGTCGTATTTTACCGGTAGTCAAGAATTTTTCATTGCCCGTAATTAAGTAAAATAAAGGTTGACTGGTATAGAATGTCTTCTGGCATTAAGTCCGCCGCCTATGTAGACTGTGCATGAAGTATTAAATAAATAAATAATTTTGTGAAACCTATACAGGACAGTACATTGTCCTGTAATTTTATGATTTAAATGATAAAAAAACCTATTAGAAAACAATTTTGTTGATTTATGGTTGTTTTAAGGGTAATACATAGTAAAATCAAAGTTTTTATTGGTTATTTAGTTGATTATTTCAAATTTTCCTTTCCATATAAAATATAGAAAATATTTTTTGTAAAATATTTAACAATTTTTCTAGTCTTTCTTTAAGAAATTTAACAATTGTTTGTGTAACAATATAAAATAAATACAAACTTAACTTTTTGACGCCATTTTTTAGGGTGTTTTATTAGTTATGAGTTTTGTTTTGTTTTTTTTTTTATAGGTTATTTAATTCATTGCGCCAAATTTTCGAAACAAAAATAAATAATTTAGATTTTTAATAAAAAAACTGCTTGCCCCATATTTTACCCTCGAAACCACGAAGTTTGTCTCGTAAAACCGGTAATCAGATCTGGTCACCCTACATGTTATATATCTTTACTTACAATAGGCATGTTTCCTATTTTTTTTTAATGTCCGTCTTGTAGATTAATGAATTTTATTGGACACGTATTTTTTCTTTTTTACTGCAAACAAAAAATGATCAAAATACAGAGAACGGAAATTACGCGTGACGTCACTCCTCGCTACGATTTTTAGCGAGACGTGGCGTCATAAGCCCCCACTCCGAAACTTTAAAGCGGTGTATCTTTGTATTTTTTTATTGTTTTGATAAAAAACAAAGAAAAAAAGGCTAAGAAGTCGAAAAGGCTGATCCCTTTCAATAAAATTGTTCCTCTTTTATAGGTCTACAAAAAAGTCTGCGATGGCATAACAATTTGTCAATTTAAGTATATAAGATTGTGCATACAAACTTGTCTATTTTGGGTTTAGAAACGAATTGCATTTCAACTGCAACCCGACTGCAATTTGCAGTTTGAATGCAGTTAGTACGACTGCAAACCAACCGTGAAATTCATCGCATTCGGCGTGCAGTTGGATACTAAAAAATATCCATCCACACCAATATTATAAATGCGAAAGTTTTAAAAGTTTCTGTCTGTCGACTGTCTGTTACGCTTTTACGGCTAAATTGCTGAAGCGATTTGGATGAAACTTGGTATGGGGTAAGCTTGGATCTTAAAAAAGAACTTAGGCAATAATCGTCACGCACGCGGTTTGAGCCGCGGACAAAAGCTAGTATTTCATGAAACGTTATAAAATAGTGTCGTTTCAGACAATGAAAAAATATAGTGTTGATAGGTAGATAATTATAACTTTAAAAATATTGACTCGGTCAATAAAAATGTTACATTAACAACGGTTTGCAAATAACTCTCTATTTACTTTGGTAACGCTATGTCTGTGAAGATTCTTACGAAACTTGTTTGTATAATATGTAAGCACATCTTTTATTACAAAATAAGAATACAAAAAAATCTGAGCCATCAGGGGACGCCTGGCAGATGTGAAACATCGATATGATTTTGTACAAGTAATAGGTATGCATAAAAGAACAGTTTACAACAGGAACTAAATATGGCATAATTAAAAATTAAAATATGACGATTTTTTTTCCAGAAAGTTTATAAAATATAAATAAAGAGACACTCTTTATTTATATTTTATAAACATTTACTTTCATTAAATACAAAAATTAAGCTTGCGCATGGTGATGCGTCGCCACGGCAATAATAGGTTTTACCCGTTTCACACGTAAAGATTAAAAAACTAGATATTTACCGACGACTTAAAAATGTTAGACAAAGCATTTTATCATGTTGAATTAGGAATTTTATCGAATAGTAGAATCTTAGATTAATAGGAATCTTATCTAGTAGCGACCCGTCCCGACTGCGCTCGCATTACAAATCTTTAAATTTCTCGGCTTTTATGTATGTATGCATGTATTATAACTGAAAACCTTTCTCTTGAATTACTCTATCTGTTGCTGAAAGCTGAATAAATTCCGTTACGTACCTAGTTTCAAAATGATCTAAGCGTAGACAGCGAGTGCAACTTGGTTTTATATTAAGTAAAGAAATAAATACCTAAAAGTCAAATATATTGATGCAGTCATATTTTTTGTATGTTTGTAGGTATGAATGTAGATATATTATGGCAGGTTAATAGATCAACGAGAACAATATACAAACGCATAGAATTGATTTTTAAAATTAATTGTTAATTTTTAGTTACCTAGTCTATATTTATTTTATATTTATTTTTAGGTAGTTTAGTTAGCAGCACAGGAGTTACCTAGCTAAATTCCATAAAGTAAAAAAATCTCATTAACTGTTTTGACATTTTATTTATCACATATCTTCAAAATCTTTATTGCAAAATATGTTTAGGTTATGATAGAATGAAGGTTAACTATTTTTTTAATTTAATTCTTTATCGTAAACGTAACAGATAAAATAGTAATAAATAATAATAAATTATATGTACATAGGCGAGCTCAACTCAAAATTGATTAATAATAGTAAGGTTCAATAACAGTAAACCTTTAAGTGATAGAGTGATTAGAATATCTAATAATTGAAACTATATGTACCTATTTAAATTTCATTATTATCGCTCAAAATTACATTATATACATACATGCCTATATATATACCTAACCTACATAAATTTTAATTTCATAAATTGTCGGAATCGCTGCGAAAACATTTTTTGATAAATTAGTTGATAAATTTAGTAATTAATCAGGAAAAATAAAGCGAACCTTTATTAATTAATTTATTATTAATTGACTTAAAGTGGGTTCCAAATTCGCAAAAAAATACTAAATAGGTGTTGCAATATTTTGCCACTCTGGTAACTTGGCTAGCGTCAAGACAAACAAAAATCACAAAAAAAAAAAAAAAAAAGATAAAAACAAAAAATCCCTACCTGACAGATAGCATTGGGACGAGACCTTAGCCCATCCACAATCAAATGTCCAATATGATAATTATCATTTTTCACATCGAATGGTGCTAACCGCATTTTGGATTTCACAAAAAGTTGGAATAACACAACGCAACTCTCCGTATAACTGTGGGTAACGTATGGCCTTATGACCCATATGGCAATCCTTTTATACCGCACCGACAGCTTCCGATTACAAACGAAGATCGCTCAACAATTATCAACTGGATATCGCGTTCATTATTCCAGCGGATTCGCAGCAAGCAATACCATTACTACGAATAGCAACTACCCAGTAGTTAGTCGCACGTTTTGTTAAACGAGTTTCGTTCGTGATTTATAACTTTATTAACGTTTAACTTTAAACTAAAACTTTATTAACGTTTAACTAACAAAGTGTTAAATGATAAGATTAATGTGGGTATTGTGCTAGACTAGACCTGTGCGAATATTTTTTACATTGTATTTTTTCTGTGGATTATAGTTATTTATGGAACGCTGTTTATCGTAGAGAATACCTTCGCGCATTAAGTTCGCCTATGTACCTACAAACTGCATAAAGCATTAAATAATTTTTTTTTTTTGTATTTTAATACTTTTTAATATCTAATACTTTATGTACTTTTACGTACCTGTTTTGAAAGTTGATGTACCTACCTACACCCGTAAAATTATATTTTGAAAATAAGGTATAGGTACCCGCCAACCTGATTTCAGAACCGCGGGTGTTCTGTAACCAATATATGTATGTAGTTTTAATAATAATAATAATAACCATTTATTTCAGGCATCAAGGCCCATATCTATACATACAATACTATATTAATATAACTTAAAAATACTATAAACTACGATATACAACACCCTTCAGCCAAAACTCTTCTTTGAGAAACTTTTCTAGATGTTGAGTCGGAACACGCACCACGAACGACTTGAAATTAGTGCTGTGACGCGGCTCCAACTTCTCGACCCTCAAAATCCAGTTGGTCTTTACACGCAGGTACTCCACGATCTCCTCAACCTTCGTGGAGTGGTGTAGTCTGGATACGTATAGCTGCGTCGTAGGGATTGCTGGACGAAGCAGCATGTTGGGTCCTGTCGGAACCAGCGCGTTACCGCACTGGTTCCGACAAGGTTTTGTTTGTTCACTGTGTAAGTAGATTTGGTACCTCTTGTGCACCTAAAATAACAAGTACCTACAGTCGACCCCCGGTGTACCCTATTAAGCAGGGCCGGACCGTAAGTTTAAGGGCTACTTAGGGGCCCACCTAATTACTCAGTTTATGAAAAACATAAGACAATAAAATATTTGCGTTTCCCGCGGTTTCACCCGCGTTATTAGTTCCCGTTCCCGTGAAACATGTTTTGATAGCTGATATTCTGCTATTCTGGAAGGAGAAAATCCAACAAATCAAAGGTCATGAAAATAGTCCACCCGTTTTCGAGTTATAAAAGGTGTAACTAACCCGACTTCCAACCTCTATTTAAACCGTTTTGAAACTGGTGAACTTTCTATACAAAATTCTGAATATTTTTTACTCTTTTAGAGGGTTGATTAAAAAAAACACATACGTGTATGTTTATTTCTAACCAGATTTAGAGCTCTTATATGAAATTTCATGCCTCTTTGACAATGACGAATTTCCATATAAACTTAAAAACCCTTTTTCAACCTTAAGGGTTGAATTTCGAAAAATCCTTTTATTCCTCGTCTACGCATTAGAAACAAAACCTGAGCAAAAATCATCGGGGAAATCCCCGTTCCGTTTGATAGCGATGCATACCGGGAGTTCAGGGTTTTATTTTGGAAGAGATTTAGGCAGTTAGCCTGAGCGCAGGCTTTGACTGCTTCACCGGACTTTCGGGTTGCCAACTCGTAGGTGGCCATTACACTGTGCATTACACATCCAATCTTGATCACAATCCGCTATATTTCTCCAAAACTCTGTTTCTTTATATCCTACTAGTTATAAATAGTTAAAAATCCTTACTATAAGAGAATAAACTTTAATGAAACTTTACAATAGTATAGGTTATACATATATATACAGAATAACATATGGGCTATAATTTATTAAGATATAAATTATATCCTTATAAATTATAGCCTATGTGTTGCGAGCTATTCTGGCGTGCGCTGCAAAGACCGTTAGAGAACACGTAGGTATATAATGTATAATGGAAATGTTTATCTTGAATAAACCTGCAAAAAAGTCCGTGACAGCATGTATCTCTCTTTTAAGATTAAGTTACTATAACCTTTTTTATGATAATCAAAGTTTTTAAATAATGCAATATTTGCGAAAGTGTTTTTATAAACATGATATTGTTCCTTAACCAAATAAATCCGTTATTGAATTTGATTTCAATTAATATCTTAGGAAATATCGCAGTTTTAAAAAACCTCCCCAACGAAAAAAAATGCGACGGAAACGCGCTAATCTCTGGAACTACCATACCAATTTTACTGGCAGATAGCTAAGGTTGTGGGCTGAGGCAATATTAAACATAGGTACCTACTTTTACTTTAGAATTAGGGTTCCGCGCAAAATATGAAAAACTGTTGTAACTAAAACACGCGGGGGACAGCTAGTACTAAATAAAAATGATAAATAATGGTACTTATAAATAATTTTAGCAAGATAGAAACAGACAGTCTGAGAGGAAAATAGCGGAGCACGATCGAGATCGAATGAATATGCAATGGCAGTCGAATATTTTAACTGTCACTTCGATGTACCAACCTCTGAACGTAGGCTTGAATTAAATGGGTTTGATTATTCGCAGGGCTGCAAACCTTACGATCTGTTTAATTTAATAAAATTATGTATTTTTTTTTGCATTATCGTCTATTCTTGACTTTGACTTGACTTAGCTGGGGGCCCCTTGAATCCATGGGATCCTGGGCTGAAGCCCAAAAAGCCATATGGTAGATCCGGCCCTGCTATCAAGTCTGAAATATTTTAATAAGATTTGTTTCTTTGTAATCTTTATAATCCGACAAATTACAAATCAAAGATTCTATCTGAACTAAATTTGATATTACAATCAACACTGATGGGCATGTCGGATAACAGGTCCCGCCGGATTAGATAGGGGCCTTATTACCGGAGTTAGTATTATGTATGAAATAAAAAAAATACGGTAAGTTTCCTAAAAAAAAAAAATGAATATCGATAGTGATTTATAAAGAAATCAATCCTCAGTAATCAAACCCGAACCTCCACGGTAAACATGTATCTACTAATGTAGCCATACCAGCAATCGAATCCAGAACCTCCTACTTAAACACTATTGTTTACTGACCTGTTGGTCTACTCATCTAGTGGTTAGTGACGCTGACTGCTATGGTGGTGGTTCGATTCCCACCCAGGACAAATCTTTGTGTGATGAGCATGGTCATTTGTCTGTGCCTGGGTGTAATTTATCTATAATTCGTATTTATTTAGTAATATAAGTGTTTTTATCAATCATCTGGTTTTGGTTAGGCTTTGCCTAGTTTGTCGTGTGTGAGTTGTCCTAAGACATTATTATTATTATTGTAAGTATACCGGGACTGGAACCGGTAGCTCTAATTTTATTATTTTTTTGGTAGCCATTGTGTTAAGGACTTGGACGTAAGTATCTTTACAGTAAAGGACATATAGTTGTATGGTACACTGTGATTTACAAAGTAAAAAGCATAATATATTTATATTTCATCCTAGAAAAAGAAGAGGATTTGAAGGTTTCTTTTTTAATTATAGAATAATGATCATTATTTTATTTTAAGCCCCATGCAAAAACGTAATAATTTTCTTAAAAAATTTATTCTTTTAAATAAGGTGTCATATTATGTAGTTGTCTCTTGTGTAATTTACTTCAAGATACTTCTAGACGCATTTTTTTTTTGTGTTCCTTTGTGTATAAATGTTTTTTTAGCGAATATGTCCATATAAACGAGCTAAACATTCTAAAATAAAAAAAAAACTGTAATTTTATTTCATGATCGTTCATCGTACATAACAGAACCCTAAAAAATATAATACACCTTCAGTGTTATCAACTATACACGAGGAACCTTGAAAATTCACCGTTTTATCTATACTTATCTATACTAATATTAAACTATTATAATTATAATAAATGTTTGTTAAACCCCGCGACACAATGTTTGTGTCGCGGGGTTTAACAAACATTTAAATTACATGCACAACGAACACCCTGACTTGGAAGAAGCATTTGTGGGTCACACGAATGCTTATCTCATCCGGAGATCGAACCCACGGCACGTCGCGCACAGAAGTAATTTGCGCGGTGACCTATACCACTCGGCTATCCGTGCATTCAAATATATATTTTAGTTCGTGTGAAATACATTTAATTAAAAAATAAACGCTAATTTGAATAAATTTATCATCATTCTTAATCTGTTTATTTTGGGTTTCAAAAAGTTGGCCACTTTTTGACAAGTTTATTAAAAAAACAATTAAATTACAAAATGTAATTCACAATTAAAAATTTTATCACAAAAATATCATTTAATACGAACACATAAATTCATTTGATATTGACTCTATTAATACTACGTGTGTCATTACATACTGTTAGGACTATTTAAATAATAAGCCCAGGGTTCTCGAACTTTTGTTTTATAATATATTAAAAGTTAGTAACAACCAATCACAGCGCTTTGACGTCGATGCATGTATTCTCATGATACAACAAAATGATGAATAGCTTGTGATAAACTGGGCCTTATTATTATTACGTAGCTTATAATTATTCCCTCTTTGCGGTAAGAACAAATTCACGAAGATGGCCACGCGCGATCTTGCCTGTAGATGTCATGGGCAGTGCGTCCATAAAAATTACGCCACCACGTAGCCTCTGGGAATCTGATAGGTTACCTAAAAAAATATTTAAACATTAAATGACAATTGAAAAACGACTATCGACTTTATTTCAGTGCTGAGACAACCTTGGACTGTCGGCTAGATTCAAATTCAAATGCTTTTATTTTTACACATAGGGACATACTTAGGTGTACAAAGGTTAAGATAAGAAAATAATTGAACGCTATGTCTTGCGATTAGAACCGTACAAATATTAGTTAGGATTAATTAAAGTATTTAAAACATACCAAATAGAGGAAAACTAAATAAACAAGAATATAATACCTACTTAAGAAACTATTTTAAAATTGTTCTTAATAAGGCAAAAACAGCAAGGGAGGGCTGGATCTAAGTTAGGGACATATTTTTATTGCTGGTTTGGCCGGCTCGGGCCAGCTCGATTTAGGGACGGGGGGTAACATTACTACGTATTACACCATACGTACTAGCAACAATCTCTTTAATCTCTGCGGCCGTGACATCAGCTTCTGGTTTCTTCACGACGCACGCCACAATATGCTCTCCATCATCCTCATTGGGTATGCTCGTCACGCTGACTTCGTACACGCCAGGGTGCTGCAGGATCACTGCTTCGACTTCCGAAGGTATGATCTGCGGATGTAAATTAGGATACTATTTAGTTCTCTTGAAGAATATGGATGGTTTGTTTTACGAAAAAATCCGTGAGATCATAATATTGTAGATTGATTAAGAATATTGAGCATGATTAAGTCGTAACATACAAATAATAAGAAATTAACTGTGTAGCTACTTTTAAATTCTTTTATTTTAGAAAGAACGAAATAAAGGTTTATAACAATAAAAAAAGTATTGTTCACTTCTGTACCGTCAGTAATAATAATATCTTGGGAAAACTAACACACGGTCATCTGATCCCAAACTAGGCAGAGCCTTTTTTGACGGGGGGAAATCCTCATGGACTGCCTCCGCCTGGGGAGAGGCGGTGGGGCGTGCCGGACTCTTACCGGCTAAAACCACCCCGGTGTCTCCTCGCACGTGCGTGCGGGGCCGCGGGAATCCAAATTCTTCCGCAGCCCCGCACTAGTGCCGGCCCGGTTGTCCGGGCCTCGTCTCCTGCACGGGGTAGTGAGGTGTTAACTACCCCGTGCATCACCTCAGAGGCGCGCGCCGACACCCGCGCGCGCCTCCGCCTCGGGTCCATCGAATAGGGGGCGGGGACTTCCCCAAGTCCCTCGCCCCTGAAACCATTCATAACCATAAACCAACAGGCCAGTCAAAGTAGAATTGGTGTGGAATTTTTTGGAATAAAATGTATTTAAAAACAAGCCAAAGCCCATGCAATATCGTTCAGACAATAGTTTTTTCGCGTTTGATTAATTTCAGAAATTTTGGAGATTCACCCGAACAGGCAGAAACTAAGATTCTATGACACGTAGATGTCTTATACCCGCGAATCTTTTGAGAAACATCCGACTATTACTATGATTTAAATGCGATAATGTTAAAAAAATAGATTTTTGAGAAGAACATTACTCACATGGTAGTTATGGAACTTAATGCGCATCCTAACTCTCTCAACAAAGTAGTAGTTCCCTTCCTCGTCCTTGTACAGAACATCTCCTGTCTTGAACCAGCCGTCCTCGGTGAACGCCTGCGCTGTCTCTTCAGGATTCTTGTAGTATTCCTGGATAATTAATTAGGACTGTTAATCGTAATCTTGAAATTTCATTAACCTATTTATTAGTGGATTTCTTATAAGTAATAACGCAACAAATTAGATTGCATGGGTAGCAGAATGGTATAGGTCACCATGCCATATACCTCTGTGCGCGACGGGCTGCAGGTTCGATCTCACAGTGATTAAATACTTTAGAGCGGGCGAAAGTATTATAAAATCTAAAAATGCAACGATGCGTTCCGTTACAAAAATAAAAACTGTAAAATGTAACTAAGGTGGCCAGTTGGACATTGTCGCACATTTTGTTAAAAAGTCTGTAGGTATGCCCAATTCTATCATACTTCAACGACCTCCGTGTCGATTGGCGTACACACCGGTTTTCAAAACGTCGCTAGCTCTGAAGTCCCGGGTTTGCTTCCCGGACGGGTCAATGTAGGAAACCACTTTTCTTCACTGTCTAGGGTCTGGGTGTTTGTGGTACGTTTGATATCTCTGATTACGTAACACAAGTTCTTTAGCTGCTTACTGAGTTCAGAGCATTCTATGTGATGTTGTCCAATTTTATTAAAAAAAAAATACTATGGCTTTCCCAAACTCGGGCGGCTGTGGTATTGAAAGTAACACAACAGATTCTCGTAAGTATTCACAAGATATTTATAAGACGGTTCAAGTCTTACAGTAAATACTGCTCCTTTGGTCCAGATTTCTCCCGGAACATTCGGGGCTGTTATCACTTCGTTCGTCTCCGGATCAACTAACTGAAAAACATAAATAAAATACCTAAGTAGTTGTTTTAAACTAATTAAATGAAGATAAATTATTAAATCTATGTTAGTAAAATTGTGTTAGGAGTAAGTTAAATTAATATGAAATTCCATACACTAAATCCATACAGAATAAGAAACTGTCTAAGAAACTGGTTTGACAAGGTTTTTGTAATGAAGTTACTTCTTGCCACGTTATGCGACTTCTGTAACTCTTCCACTATCAAAGATGCCATTTTTACTTTAATTATTTATTGCCATTACTGCCGGCTGCATTGCGTTTTTGACGCAGATCTTTATCTAATAATGTACCTACTTTGAATGTATTAAACTTATTTTTAAAAGAGTAACCTATGAAGTTTCTTGCCGGTTCTTCTCCATAAGAAGGACACTTTGGAACCGCGCACCTAGAGTCGTTTAGTTCTGTAACTTTAACGTTTCTTAAGCGCCTTTTTGAGGTTTATGAGAAATAAAAAACTTTTGATTTTGTACAAGTGTTCAAAAATTATTGGGTAGTATTTAAAATACTACTTAATATTTTTCAACATTGTCTTCAAAGTTAACGATTGTAGTAATTTCATTTGGAGCTATAATGCCATAATAACATTGATCATTAATATTTTCTTACCTTAACTTCACATAACAGTGACGACTCAATGCCACAGCTTCCAATAGGTTGCTTAGGGTCTAGCCTTAGTACTGGCCCTAAGTTCTCTGTTTGTCCGTACACTTCCATTACCAAAGCGCCCGGTCGCATCATTTCCTATAAATAGGTAGGTATTAAAATATTTGTTAAACAACATGACATTATTTTTAGGGTTCGGTACCTCAAAAGAAAAAAAAAGCTTGTAAAAAGGAACCCTTATGTACCCATATATAAATACAATGTAGCCCGTCTGTGTAAAAAATATCTGATCCCAAACTAGGCAGAGCCGAAAATAGATAGAAGAAAAATAGAAAATAGTGTAATTTATATACTTATATATTTATATACTTATATATTTCTATATACACTTATTCTTTATATACTTACACACACACACCCCGACACAGAACAAATGGTCATGCTCATCACACAGAGATTAGTCATTGGTGGAAATCGAACCCACGACCTCCGGTTTCGCAGTCAGGGTCACTAAACACTAGACCAACGCCAGTCAAATGGTCAATGCAATATTTCTGAGAAACTCATAACATAATACGGTTCTTACTGTCGAGTCGGAATCACGAAATATGCTAGGTCTAACGTCACAAGTAAAGGAAAAAATACTAAAATTGTTAATTTGTAGTTTTATAGCTTAAAAAAATACGTTATTGCGATTACAAACTTATATTTACAGTTGAAATTTGATGGTGTCATACATCGATGTATGGGACACCAATTCAGGCTATTATCTAATTGACGGACTTACACGATTTTTACTTCTCATACCCCGTCAACAACCCTATTGTCAAATTACATGTACCTACACATAGGTATTAATAAAGTATTTTTTTTTTATTTGTGCAGTAGTTTATAAGAAGTTGTTTCTAAATTGTGTAATTAATTAAATAATTTATTTTCACCGTCACTAAAAAATACGGATACATTAAAGTAATAGGGATGTTTCCTGGGTATGAAAAGTTAAAATCTATTTAGTCCGTCAGTTAGATAATAAAAAAATATTAGACATGTATTTTTTGTTTTATCAAAACAATAAAAAAATACAAAGATACACCGCTTTAAAGTTTCGGAGTGGGGGCTTATGACGCCACGCCTCGCTAAAAATCGTAGCGAGGAGTGACGTCACGCGTAATTTCCGTTCTCTGTATTTTGATAATTTTTTGTTTGCAGGAAAAAAGAAAAAATACGTGTCCAATAAAATTCATTAATCTACAAGACGGACATTAAAAAAATGCCTATTGTCGTCAGACTTCTAATTATAGGCAAGAAGTTGATTTTTATTTATTTATTTATTTATTAAACTCTTTAAATTATAAGACTGTTTACTTTTACATAAAACCCCACAAAACTGTTTGCACAGTTTGTCTGTGGGCATGACGACTAAAACTAATTAATTTTTTTAACAATGAAACTTATTAAATCTTAAAACTAAAAATATATAATATTATAAAATAATATTATAAGACCTTTCGTTACTAAACATGTTTGTCAAAAGGTAAGTCTTTAAAGTTTTACAAAAAACTATTTTATTATTAATATTTCTTATATTGGTGGGCAAGCTGTTTACTAAGTAAGGTATCCTTTTACTAAGTGTTCTGTCCCCATAGTAATTATTTACTCTAGGGACTTCATATTTAATGATAATATTGTATTATTTACGGTTATTTGGGAAATGGAACTACGTACGTAATCTTCGTGTATTTTTTACAGTTAAATATTATTTTTTTACAATATAAGAAACATTAAATAAAAACTTTAATAGCAGTTTTAATATTTTCATAATATGTACCTAAAAGGGACAATAATAACCTATTTAGCGGCCTAGACCTACAATAACAGTGTAAAATGCATCTTATCTATACCTACTACTAAGAAATAAACTATATTTTAAGGATGGCTCACTACAACCTTTTTTATGCGAACCAAATTTGTTCTAGTGTGCGAAGATGTTTTTATAAACATGACATTCATTCTTATCCAAATAAATACGTTATTCATCACAAGTATTTAATTTAAAACAACATTGCCCTTTACATCATTCGATTTCAATGAATATCTTATGAGATATTCATTGAAATCAGTAATAGCAGTTTTAAAATAACACGTAAGAACACACGTACCACGTAAACGTGCTAATCTCTGGAACTAGCAGACCGATTTTACTGGCAGATAGCTGAGGTTACAAGCTGAGGTAATATTACACACACCTACTTTTACTTTAGAATTTAGGATTCTGCGCAAAACATGAAAAACCGTTGAAACTAAAACACGCGGAAAAAGTCGCGGGGACAGCTAGTTGTAGAATAAGATTGAACGGATTATACTGCACAATAATACTAACATACATTCATGATACATTCGACGGTAAACTCTATTTCCTTTTTTATCTTTTGGATTCTTTTTTGCCGCCATTTTTGCGAACGCAACGAAACATAGGCTCAAGATATTGTGTAATACTGACCCTTAAAACTTTAGTTCAATCATTGTACAGTTTTCAGTATTAACCCTACCTATACGGTCAATAATATTGCACAATTCGTACTATTGCGTAATAGGTATATAATATAATTGAACGTCTAGAAGCCGCCTTAGTCTGTCAATATGTATATTATTTCTTTTTTATGGCGTTGTTTTTGTCAGTCGCCAGATGTTTATGTAATAAGAAGCGGTACTCTTCCACTAGCTCGCGAAAGAGTTCATCAACCTTTTGTATGATAAAACATTACGATAATATTTGGTTAGCTAACAATAGTAGGTTAAAGATTAAAGTCCAAAACATAATGTTATGTTATTGTTGACAGTCACTTATCTTGCAGTAAATGTTTGTATTCATCTCGCAATACTAATATTACGTGAATAGACTAATTATGGTTCAAATTCCACAACACAATCTTTGAACGAACCTTGAAGTTGGCCTTTGAACAATATACATAGGTTGTAATGTTTTGTATTAGGCAGGTACTGTGAAACATGTGTGTTTGTGAGAAACATATATATATCTTCTACCTAAAAGGGTAAAAAGGAACCGACTATAATTAAATTTATCGGAACTATCTCTTTCTGAAGACGGCACTACTTTTTTTTTTAGTTTAATAGCAAAATACTTTGTCCTTCTTCTACTTCGGGCCGTTCATTCTGTTCTGATGTTTTGACGCCTTTGCATGTGTCATAGTCCCGAGCAGACTGAGGTGGCATTCATCTACAGTAATTGTTGCTCGTTCTACCTTCCTATTTTAATTACGTAATAAACGTCAGGAACTAAAATCCAAATAAACTACGATGGAATCCGTTTAAAAAGTATTTTCATTTAAAGATGAAATGTCATCAAAAATTCTTTCAGCTAAGAAACTATGACCAAACTTATGACTCTTTAGTTGACCTACAATCAACATTTCCTAGTGCAGAAGTTATAATGATGAGAACAGAAAAGTAACAATGGTTGAATAAAGTTTTCATAAACTTACCCTCAACTGTAAATGTAGTTCTTTCCGAACCTTTCCTCCAGAAACCACAAAGGCATTAAAACATGTCAGGTCGCACGGCTTCTTACTCTTAATGATGCCGGTAGCAATATAAGGACTCATGAATGCTGATACTGGCTGAAATAGCAAACAAAAACTGAGTAAAAAAAGGACAGGAGTTGATTAAAGTTCAAAAAGGTTCTGTTTAATGGGAGTCAATTCAGAAGTGGAAAAAAGGAGACTTAAGTTGCATATAAAACCACCGTAACCCGCTAATCGTAGCAGCCTCACATTACCGACCTTCAGTCACATCTAAGATTAAACCGCCCAGACATACTCTCTCCTACTCCGACGATAAAATAACGCTTCTCCAAGAAGCATTCGAGTTAGGTTAGACAAAACATAACCGCCGTATATTACCGAGCCAGCCAAACTAGCAATAAAAATATGTCCTTAAATAATAAAAACTTAGATCCAGCCTTCCCTTGCTGTTTTTGCCTTATTAAGATTGCTAACATTGCCTTAGCCAGAGCCGCAGGATCACTCGGTCCTTGAAGGATCCCTTTAGAGATCTGAACTGTACCTACCGTAGCGTACCGTCTTATATTTAAATTTGTGAAGATAGAAATATGGATGAGGAAAGAAAGCAGGATCTATATAGACTGAACTTTGAATCAGATATTTCGTTCACCTTATACTTATTAATAATATCGATGTAGTGTTCAATAGAGCCTTTCGCAGAGGTCTGCACTTTGGTCTGTCGCGACAGCGGCATGATGACTGCGTTTAAGAACGCTGACACCCACTGCACTGGAGACAGGTTGAGGCCGATCTTGTTGGGGGCATCTGGCCTGGAAAATTAAATGTTATTGGACCAAGCTTTACACTAAATCATCACCATTGGGTATAACATATATTAAGGCGGATTATTTAAGTATCAAGTGGGTGATATTACAAAAAAATATTTTTCGCTGCTCCTGCACGGTGTGAAGGATCTGCCTCTTAGACAAGTGGCATTTCTATCATCGTTAAGGATTGTAAAAATGTCACAGGGGCAGTAGGTACTTGCGATTTAAAATAAAGTCATTAGATAGGTATATAAAATATTAGATACTAACGCTTCCTGTTGACTATTATCGAGGGCTTTGTATGTCAGTATCTTGCGCAGTAAAGACTTGTGTTTAAAGGCCGCCAGTTTGACGACACCAGTGGTGCCTCCTGTACTTATCATCCAAGCGTAAATATTGTCCAGGTCAAATATTGCCGGTCTGAAACAAAATCGGAATTGTAAAATACATATAGAAACCTAAATGTTGCCCGCGGCTACGCCCGCGTGGGTTTCGGTTATCGCGGCAAAAAGTAGGTAGCCTATGTCTTTTCTTAAGATCCAAACTTACCCCATACCTAGTTCTATTAAAATCGGTTCAGCGGTTTAGCCGGGAAAGCGTAACAGACATACAGACTGAAGCACACATAGAGTAACTTTGACATTTATAATATTTGTATGGATTATGGATAAATATAAAATGGCAACAAACATAACTGTCTCTAAAACTGAGCCCCTAGACAAGTGACATATCGACAAGCGATATCGCTGATGGAATCGTTCAAATGCGGTTCAAATGTATGGAAGTGACAAGTCCAAGTCACGCGACTTATCGAAACGAAATGTCATTTCCATACATTTAATGTCATTTGAGCGATTTCTATCATCGTTTACGCTTGTCGAAATGCCACTTGTCTAGGGGGGCTGGTTTTAAAACGACATATTAAATCAGAATCCATCGACTACTTATGAGTGCATTTTCAACTTGTGAAGGTATAATATCTTTTGAATGGTGTTAAAGTAATGTGCATATAAGATTGGTCAGCTAACACTTACTTTGTACTCGTTTTAATCTTTACCGCCAGATAAGACCAAATAAGACCAAAATAAGTAGGTATATGTGTGTTTCTAGACATTTTTTTTCTAGTCAAGCTTTTCATTCAAGCCTCTACAATAATAATAATAGCCCCTCGGGGCAAGTCGTTACCTCATCATGAGAATAAAAGGAACTAGTCTCTTGTTTGAAGATATCCCGTGAATATATAAAATGATATAAAGAGAATATCTTGGGACAACTCACACACGACCCAGACAACCGATAATCACACTTATATTTTTCTAAATACATACAAATATTATGGATGAGTTACACCAAGACACAGAATAAATGATCATGCTAACCACATAAAAAAATATCCTGGGTGGAAATCGCACCCACGATCCCCGATATACCAGTCAGGGTCACTAACCACTACATCAAAAAACCAATCAAAGGTCAAGAGTTTTTTTTTCAGAGATCTATGCTTTGAGCTTAAGCGTAGGATTTGACTGCTTCACCGGACTTTAAAAATTAAGAGTTTCTCACAGGAATTCCTCATCTTTTTGCCCATCATCATATTCTTCTATAAACTTGGCCATGGAGTTGTCTCCCTCGCCGTAATGGATGATCTTAACATTAAGGCCCAGGTCTTCAGCTGCATTTGCGTAAGTATCAAACATATCCTTCTCACAAAAAGCTACGTCTGGCTCGCAGATCTTGAAAAGAGTCTTAAGTTGGACTGAAAATTAATAATAATTGTTTTTAATATCATTGTTTAGTAGGTGCGCATTTGTAGTGTTTTAGTAAAGACAAATTAAGCAAGCCCAATCTAAACAGGGTAGCATCGTTTCGGCACAGAGTAACTATGTAATTATGAACCGTGGACACCTTTTGTGATCTACATTAGACCAGGTCGAAAGTACCATAATATTATATTGTGACCGAACTTACATAAGTATGCAAAACTTTTATTAGGTATAATAATATATATTTATATTTATAATATATATATATATATTTTATTAGGTATATTTTTTTATTAGGTATAATAATAAATAAATATCTGTAATAATAGTCCATCATTTACCACGCACTGGAATGGCTAAATGGAGTCTTGACTTAATAAGTAATTGGTCTACAATGGTCTACGTATTTGAAACATTTGGCCGCTTTAAGGGTATGAAAACTTAATATGTAGGTATTTTAAAAAGGTAGGTATGAAATATTAGCAACTGAAACTCACTAAGTTTAAAATGAGGATCAACTCCAGTTATTGTCATCCCATTCATATGCGCCGCATAATACGGAATGTGTAAGTCCAGATGGTTGTTCCCGCCCAAAGCCAGCCTGGTGCCAGGCTTGGCGCCAAACTTACGAAGACATCTCGCCAGCTGGATAGAGCGGGACAGGACTGAGGCATTCGTCTCGCTCTTTCCTGTCGCTGCATCGATCTGGCGAAAAAAGATGGGGAAACATTAGTGAAGATCAAAGTGACAAAGCTTTTTTAAAAAACGGCCGCTTGGCCGTTTTTTAAAAAGGAATTAATGTCGCCTTCCAAGCATTGGGACAAATTGTTATTATTATAATAAGTCCTCTTGTTGATTTTTTTTTTTTTGTTATTTATACATAGATCATAGTTATTTAAGAAAAAACGGTTTGCTCACGCACTTTCTCTGGATCGCCCGACTACGCCCGCCACCGCGTCAACTCATAATTAGGGACTCCTATTGAGTCTGAAACTAGTCGGCCGATCCCGATAATATGCGTGTGTAAACCGTTTTGTTTTAAATAATTATGAATACTTCTAACGAAAGTTATTATACAAACATTATAGATCAGTTTCCTTAGCATTGATAATATAAGATATGAATCCATTTATTGTTAAATCAAAACATAAGAACTAGACTAAATATGGAAAGAATAGACTGTTTTATAAAAATTGCATTATAATTGACATATTTAGGCGCCTTCCCACGGTGCGCAATATCACGGATCGCGCGTCTTGAGCCGCGGACAAAAGCTAGTATTCCATGAAACGTTATAAAATATAGTCGTTTCAGACAATGAAAAAATATAGTGTTGATAGGTAGATAATTATAACTTCAAAAATATTGACTCGGTCAATAAAAATGTTACATTAACAACGGTTTGCAAATAACTCTCTATTTACTTTGATAACGCTTTATCTGTAAAGATTCTTACGAAACTTGTTTGTATAATATGTAAGCACATCTTTTATTACAAAATAGGAATACAAAAAAATGTGAGCCATCACGGGACGCCTGGCAGATGTGACACACCGAAATTATTTTTATTTAACTAATTTTTTATTTAAATATTTTTTTAATTTAATTCTTTATCATAAACGTAACAGATAAAATAGTAATAAACAATAATCTATACTAATATTATAAAGCTGAAAAGTTTGTTTGTTTGTTTGTTTGTTTGAACGCGCTAATCTCAGGAACTACTGGTTCGAATTGAAAAATTCTTTTTGTGTTGGATAGTCCGTTTATTGAGGAAGGCTATAGGCTATATAACATCACGCTACGACCAATAGGAGCGGAGCATAAAAACTAAAACACGCGAATAAAGTCGCGGGGGACAGCTAGTAAATTATATGTACATAGGCGAGCTTAACTCAAAATTGATTAATAATAGTAATGTTCAATAATAGTAACCCTTTAAGTGATAGAGTGATTTGAATATCTAATATTTGAAACTATTATGTATTTAAATTTCATTATTATCGCTCAAAATTACACCAATAAAATGATTTAGTAATCTTTATACCATATTTCGAGAGGTCGCAGGTTCGATCCCCACCAATTACACTATTGACGTGAACCCACTCCAGATACAAGCATATTTAGCTTAGTTGGAGGGGTTAACAAGATTGCTAGTAATGTGAATTCCACCCACATTGCTAGTACCCTTTAAAAAAAAAAAAAAATATATATATATCTTTTTACTTTACCTATATCTATATATATTATATCTATATATATTATCTTTATATACCTACTATATATTATATTTTTTTATTTATATCTTTTTACCATATCTAGCCTATATATCTAAGTACTTAACCTACATAAATTTTAATTTAATAAATTGTCGGAATCAGTGCGAAAAAAGCATTTGATGCACAACCTAAATTATTTATTTATTTGTTTAGGTTAACCAACAATTGTTTACACTATATACATTACTGATTTCATGACAAGACTAACATTTACAAGTGCAACAATTAATTACAGGTTAACCGTTAACACCACATGCTCAGTAAACGGCTTTACATAACATATTATAAGTTACTAGCTGTCCCCCGCGACTTTGTTCGCGTGGTTTAGTTTCAACGGTTTTTCATTTTTGCAACATTTTTCATTTATGCTCCGCTCCTATTGGTCGTAGCGTGATGTTATATAGCCTATAGCCTTCCTCAATGAACGGAATATCCAATACAAGAAGAATTTTTCAATTCGAACCAGTAGTTCCTGAGATTAGCGCGTTCAAACAAACAAACAAACTCTTCAGCTTTATAATATTAGTATAGATTAAAGTATAGATAAATCTAAAAATAAAATTATCGAATTATTAAAATCAGATTTTTACATACAACGAATAAATAATTCAACATTAATTTTAAAGAAAAAAAAATGTATCTTAATATTCAATCTTGCTTAGAATATAAGTACAAGTATTAAAATAAAAAGAGAAAATACCATTGGCATGCGATTACTGAATTAGTTATAATTGATTACATTATGATTAATATAAATATAAATTGAATTATGAATAAAGCTAATAACCATAAGTTGACAAGAAAGAAAATAAAATTATAAGAATAAACTGAATACATTGAAAAAAAAAAAATCTATACTAATATTATAAAGCTGAAAAGTTTGTTTGTTTGTTTGTTTGAACGCGCTAATCTCAGGAACTACTGGCTCGAATTAAAAAAATTTGAATTGACTCAATTACCTACTCGCGCAAATTTTAAGTCATCCGCATACAGAATAAATTAAATTTGTTGATAGTAATTAATCAGGTAAACTAAAGCGAACCTTTATTAATTAATTTATTATTAATTGACTTAAAGCGAGTTCCAAATTCGCAAAAAAATACGAAATAGGTGTTGCAATATTTTGCCACTCGGGTAATTTGGCTAACGTCAACACAAAAACAAAAATCACAAAAAAAAAAAAGATAAAAACAAAAAATCCCTACCTGACAGATAGCATTGGGACGAGACCTTAGCCCATCCACAATCAAATGTCCAATATGATAATTATCATTTTTCACATCGAACGGTGCTAACCGCATTTTGGATTTCACAAAAAGTTGGAATAACACAACGCAACTCTCCGTATAACTGTGGATAACGTATGGTCTTATGACCCATATGGCAATCCTTTTATACCGCACCGACAGCTTCCGATTACAAACGAAGATCGCTCGGCAATTATCAACTGGATATCGCGTTCATTATTCCAGCGGACTCGCAGCAAGCAACATCATTACTCAATTCCTTCTCGCATTAAGTTCGCCTATGTACATACTGCATAAAGCGCGTATTATATAATATTTTGGTATTTTAATACTTTTTAATCTATGCATACAAAAAAATCATTTATAATTATTTTAATCTATACTAATATTATAAAGCTGAAGAGTTTGTTTGTTTGTTTATTTGTTTGTTTGAACGCGCTAATCTCAGGAACTACTGGTTCGAATTGAATAATTATTTTTGTGTTGGATAGTCCGTTTATTGAGGAAGGTTATAGGCTATATAACATCACGCTACGACCAATAGGAGCGGAGCATAAATGAAAAATGTTGCAAAAATGAAAAACCGGTGAAACTAAAACACGCGAACAAAGTCGCGGGGGACAGCGAGTAATATTATAAAGCTGAAGAGTTTGTTTGTTTGTTTGAACGCGCTAATCTCAGGAACTACTGGTTCGAATTGAATAATTATTTTTGTGTTGGATAGTCCGTTTATTGAGGAAGGTTATAGGCTATATAACATCACGCTACGACCAATAGGAGCGGAGCATAAATGAAAAATGTTGCAAAAATGAAAAACCGGTGAAACTAAAACACGCGAACAAAGTCGCGGGGGACAGCGAGTAATATTATAAAGCTGAAGAGTTTGTTTGTTTGTTTGAACGCGCTAATCTCAGGAACTACTGGTTCGAATTGCAAAATTCTTTTTGTATTGGATAGTCCGTTTATTGAGGAAGGCTATAGGCTATATAACATCACGCTACGACCAATAGGAGCGGAGCATAAATGAAAAATGTTGCAAAAATGAAAAACCGTTGAAACTAAAACACGCGAACAAAGTCGCGGGGGACAGCTATCAGTAAATATATTTATATTAGCCAGCTTCCTTTCTGATTATCCTGATATCAATAATAACAAAATATTAATTAATGTTCTATTTATTATTTATACCAAAATAATAATGATACCGAACCAGATAATTTAGACATATAATATTAATGATGACAATGTATAATTATGTACAAATGATGAGCCTTGTAACATATCATTGCACGACAAGAAATGCCGTGTTTGGTATTATAGTCATAAGGCCCTGATGTATTTGGTTAATAAAGATCACATTGTTTTAGAGGCCAACGATGGGAGTACTGTAACGACCTTTGTAATCTTGTTGCAAAAAGCTCTAAGTACTTAGTATAGTATAATTGCAACTAGGATGTATTTATATGGATTAAAATTACGTTTGTAATATCCATAAATAACTATTTAAATAATACAATTATTTATCCTCATTAACATCAAAATTTATATTTAAAAATATATATAGGTACAGAATGATACCGAAAGGTACTTGTTGTTAACTGACTCGATACCAGATGAACTCTTCAAAGTACGTCTGGCATAGAGTCGATTGACAAAATTTCAGCTTAAATGAGTTAATAAAACAATTGATACATAAATTTTCTCATTAATTTTCAACACTTAAAATCCTAACAAACGTGAATGCACGTGTGTTAGGATTTTACTACGAGGTTCAATATCTTAATACGACACTCGCTAAATGATAAGATACATCGCTTCAGCGGGTCTGATTATGATTTATGGTGTCGAATAATTAATGCAAAAAATTGGAAATCCATTAATTAATTAACTCATTTGAAGTTGAAATTTTGTAAACTGACTCACTCTACCACATGTACCTACTGCTGTTAACCCGTTTTGAAAAGGTATAGCCTATCGATAACATCCTGTATAGGTAGGTACCTACCTATATTATGTTTAGGTCATATTTATCGCAATTGAAACGACTATGCATTTAAATTTCGATATTATTGTTCAAAATAACAACAATTAAATAATTTAGTTAACTTTTCCTGATCATATTTAGGTATAGTACATTTAATTTTAGTTTAATAAAATGTTAAATTTCTCATTTTACTTATTTCTTCTTTAAAACGACATTTACTGTAAACCTAATTTTGGTTTGGTCTCAACGACTCTGAGTAACAATGTGTTAATTCAGAAGTCCGAAAGATGATGCAGCCCAATGCTTACCTATTATTTTTAATTATTTGTTACGCATTAACGCATGCGGAGCGAATATTTGTAATCAAATACAAATACCTAAGTAGTAGAAAACTGGATAACTGTATAATAACTTTCGTGAGGAGTAGGTATTCATAATTATTTAAAACAAAACGGTTTACTCACGAATATTCTCGGGATCGCCCGATTAGTTTCAGACTCAATAGGAGTCCCTAATCATGAACTGAAGCGGCGGCGGTCGTGTCGCGAGTCGAAGTGAAACTAGTCGGGCGAGAATATGCGTGAGTAAACCTTTTTGTTTTGAAATAACTGGGTAACTGCCCAAGCAGCAACCTAAGAGTCCACTCATGCCGACATCTTAGGTACCTGGGTAAATAAAGATTTCTCCAGGTCAAAAAAAAATGAGGTTGTCATGTGAGATTTCTTTTGTAAACTAGTTTTATATATTTCTACTGACATAATAATCAAATCACAAACTAAATTATAAGGTATTTTATTATAACATCAAAACATAAGGGTTTAGTTACACTACTTAAAACTACATAGGTACAACATAACATAAAAGCAGCTTTAGTTAGCTGCTCAATCAAATACACAATTACTTAGGTATGACTAAAAATACATTATAATACAAATGGTGGACAAGGATAGCCAACATATAAGTAATCAATGAACAAAGAGTATGCGACATACCAAAAAAAAAGAAAAAAAAACAATTTAAAAAGAAGTCGTAGTTATGTATAACGGTTTTAAGACTACCCAAAACAGAGTAAAAATATATCCAAAAGATACACGATAGTATGTCGTAGCCTAGCGGTTCCACGAACGGATTTGTATGCACAAGGTTGCAGGTTCGAAACCACTATGGGCAGTTACCAATGTGACTTTTTCAAAGTTATATGTACTTTCTTAATTATTCTAGGACACCATTGGCAAACGGTGAAGGAGCACATCGTGAGGAAACCTGGATTCCACGAATTGGATTCTGAAATCGCCAACCCGCAATGAGCAAGCGTGGTGATCAATACTCGTGCCTTCTCTACATGAGAAGAGGCCTGTGCCCAACAGTGTGACATTTATAGGCTGGTATTATATACGATTATATTATTATTATATGTAATACAAAAGACAATAATAGACAAACATTTTAAAAAGTCAAAACTAGGCCGCCCGTACCCGGACTGCTTCGAGCGGTCGACAAAACAACAACCAAGCGGGCGGGAGCCGCACAGGACGAGCGAGAGCGGTCCACTGCTCGCGCAGGCCGTGTACGGGCGGCTTAACTCTTGATAATACCATAAAACGGGGTGAAGGGGGATAAAGGGGGTGAAAAGATAAAAAAATAGTTTAGAAAAAGATTCCTTCCTTTCATCGTGTCACATGCGCTTATCATTGTTTCGTGCCCAAAAGGTGCCAACGCGACCCTATTATTAATCCTCCGCTGTGCGTCAGTTTGTCTGTCAGCGCGCTGTATCTCATGAACCGTAATAGGCAGACAGTTAAAAGTTACAGTGTGTTCCGCTATAACAACAAATAATAGATTAAAAATTCTGCTATAAGTTGCGTGTTGGAATCCTATGAGGACAACTATATTATCTAGACACAAGGACAAAAATATTTGCTTTATGACTCCTACCTACAGTAAATTGATTGACTGCACGGATAGCCGATTGGTATAGGTCACCACGCCAATTACCATTGTGAGCGACGTGCCGCGGGTTCGATCCCCGCATGGGACAAGCATTTGTGTAATCCACAAATGCTTGTCCCAAGTCTGGGTGTTCTTTGTGCATGTGATATGAATGTTTGTAAACCTCCTGCGACACAAGGACTAAATTCCTTAGTGCGGGAGTCGTTTTAAAAAAAAAATCGGTTGACGTCCTTTTTATACACAAACTAAATGTCATACAATAATAATATATGGTATTGTTATAGTGTATAAGTATATACCTATATGTAATAATAATCTGATATGTAAGTGATTTCATCGTTTGTGTTTCACGTGTAGCCCCCTTTTTATCCTATACTAGCTGTCCCCCGCGACTTAGTCGGCGTGTTTTGGTTTCAACGGTTTTTCATTTTTGCAACATTTTTCATTTATGCTCCGCTCCTATTGGTCGTAGCGTGATGTTATATAGCCTATAGCCTTCCTCAATAAACGGACTATCCAATACAAAAAGAATTTTTCAGTTCGAACCAGTAGTTCCTGAGATTAGCGCGTTCAAACAAACAAACAAACTTTTCAGCTTTATAATATTAGTATCGATGAGTAGTCATACTTGAGATCTGGTTGTTTTAATGTGTCTCCTAATACATCCCGTGCAGTATCTATTGCCTACTTATTAGGTGAATAAATACCTACACCATTCAAATTGGTTTTTGTTTAAGGACTATTCCTACATTTTTATGGAAGGTATTATCGCCAAAGATTGACTGACAAAGGAAACTCGAGAACACCATAAGATATTATAAAAAAAAATATATTATTGTTTATTAAATTCATGGAATTTTAATGTATAATGTGTAATGAAAATAACATTATTTATTGTCATAAAAAATTACACATACGTCAACAAATACCTTCTCCAAGTTTTAGACCAACGATAAAAAATAATAACCGAATGCAAGTTTCGCCAAATTACGACTACCGTATTTTTATAATAATCTTATGGCCTAGTAAAAAGAGAAGAAATAGAATAGTCTTAGAATGATAGTCTGCAGAAAATAGGTAAGTAGTAAAGAGGAAACATTGCTCAAAGATATAAAATTGCTAAAAGCAAACAAACTAAAATAAATTTGAATAATTTAAGTTTTCAAAAACTATTGTATTAGTCCTATTGTTAGAGAAAAAATAATAAACTTTAGAGTGCACATATCGAGTATGGCCTGTAGGCAGTAGTATGAACATGTAAAATCGTAAAATTTGTGTCAAAACAGAGCGCTCCGTTTTATTAAAAGTATCTCAAAACCTAATATTACCCTAATAATATCGAAACCATCGATATTTCGCATAAACTTCTGTCGTCGCACGGAAAATCACTTAAATCAGTAAGCGAGCGTAGTACTTACAGCGAATAATTTGCTTACGCTCAGCATAACGGGCTAGTAGCGATGCGCGCACTCTATGATAGTCTATGGTTACTCTAAGGTCCTACTAAATCAACAACCCAATAATGGTAACATTACTATTATTTTTGTGAATAATAAACTAAATAAAATCATCAAAAGTTTAATTACCGTTCTTAACTCTAGAATTTATTATGCATGTTGTCCCACTTATTTTGTTTTGAAATCTTAAAAATAAATCTTGAAAAATAAACAATGAAAAAAAATACGTTTATTCTAAAAACATTAAAACCTAACAAGGCACAGATACATATTGTAAATAAATAACATGGTATTATTTAATGACTGGAATATATAAACCCGTTTCTGAAAGAAATCTATATACAAGGTGAGTTTTTTATCGAAAACTATGACCTCTTTATCGGTTATAAAAACAAAACGATTGGTACTAAATATCGACAAGGAAACAAAAAAAAACTCGAATTTCAGTACTATTACCGTAACTCTCATGGCCTTATTAATAATAATCTCGACTGCGATTAACTCATTATATTATAATCATTGCTCAGCAGATTCTATATTTATTAAATTTATCTATGGAGCATTTAAAATCATATCATCGTACTCATTCATAATATATTCTGTAGTTTTTATACGCACCCGTAAAATGTGTGTAAAAATATTTAATACATACTTATTTTTCCAAACAAATAATTAACAAAGATAAAGCACTTAATAAAATTGTAGTGTAACAGTGACGTCACGCGAAGTTTCCATTCACTATTACCCGGTTTCTATATTCAAGAAACGTCTCGTTTTGCTTACGGACTGTAGAATTTTGTAAGCAAAACGATGAAAACGAAATTTATTGTAATTATTTTGTTATTAATTAGAGGAACCGGGCATAAATAACTGTATTTTTTATCTAAGATATCAAAAAAAAATAGGTGTCTAATATTGTTTTATAAACTTAAAGGCGGACATAATAAAAACTTCACATCATTCCCCCCTCCTTCCCATTTTCACGCTGTAATGTCTTTCAGAAACAGGGTATATACCGTAACATTTCTCAATTAGTCTTTTATAAGCTTGAGTCTTGTTGGACGATTAGAACTTCGTTCTGTAGCTTGCCCGAGCCGATTTTGCAGTTGGAATTCACTATTAAACCCTCCATTCTGTAAAAAAAAAAATATACATAAAAAAGAAATTCAAGGCGAATTATAACAACAATATTTTATCAGTATTAAGATCCTGTTGTTTTCTTAACATAAGACTATTGCATATTCTTGTATATTTTTATAAATAACTATTCTATTTATGCTTATTATTTTTCAGTAGTGGATTTTTTATCACGTTTTTTTTTAGCTTTAAACTACAAAAATATATTTGGAAGTTAAGTTTGACTCATTTCCCGGTCTCCGATTAAGCGTATAATATATTTTGCGATCTTATTCAAATTATTCTTATTCTTTATTGTACACACATACACAATTTACAAAAATATAATAATTTATAATTTGATGTACAGAGGCGAGCTTAACTCATAATTGAGCTTTCTACCAGCAAACCTTTGAGTGATGGAGAGATTTGATAAAAGTATTGATTTTTATTGAATGATTGAAATTCAAAACTGTTCATAACGTTAATGAAAACTGACATAGCATTAGATGTCAAATTTTAAACCAAAATGATGGTAAGTGCACATTCTTTATCATTCTAAAACACCACTGACAAGAGGTGAAGGGAATCATCAAGAAGGAAACCTGGATTCTAATATGGAAACTTAAATCGCCAACCTGCAAATAAGCAAGCGTGGTGATCAATGCTCCTTCTCCATATGGGAAGAGGCCAGTGCCCAGCAGTGGGACATTTACAGGGTAGTATTATACATTACTAGCTGTGCCCGCGGCTTCGCTCCCGTCAACTGACTACCTACCCTACCCTACACTTCCTACCCTACCTACCCTACCTATTTTTTTTTAGTTTTTAATTCTTCCCTGTATTTTAGCGAACAAAACAAAAAAAGAATTATTCAAATCGGCCCAGCCGTTCTCGAAATTTAGCGAGACTAACGAACAGCAATTCATTTTTATATATAAGAAGATAATTCCCTTACCCTAACGTGTTTGTATGCTTGTCAGCATCCGCCTCAAGCGCCATATCGACTTCGCACCGTATGCACTGCTCGCTGCACTCCGATATGACGGTGTCACTGAGCTCCACTTGCGAGCCAGAGTACATCTGTATGCCGACGCCGCAATTCTTGATCGTACAGTTTCTTAGTTCTACCTGGGAATTAAAAATACTGTTGTCATTAACTACAAATAGTAGGAAAAAATATTTTAAACCTCAGACATGACTCGAAGCTGCGACCACTGGCTCAAAGCGCCAGTCGCTTTACCAACTAAGCTACCGAGGTCACTGACTGAAAGTTAATGTTTCTCCTACTACTTGTTACGTCTTAGGGCGACGTATGCGACATCTAGTGAACTAATCTTTCGTTTGGTCTCACCAACTAAGATTAACAATGGGTTAATTCAAAAGTCCGAGATATGACGCAGCCGAATGTTATTATTTTAATTATTTGTTATGCATTATCGCATGCGGAGCGAATATTTGTAATTAAATACAAATGTAATAAGTGTTTGTTCGAATGTTTGCGCGCATGTGAGTGACCAGGGTTACAGTAATTATAAATACAAGAAACTGGTGAAGTAGTAAACTCCTTCAAGACAAACTGCCTCGGAACTCTTTTTCTTTTTTTCAATAAAAGACACGCTTACATTGTTTGGTATACACATACCTGTGCTCCTTTGTGAACGACGATACCGGAGTAAAAGTTATCAAACGTGCAGTCCTCTATTAGTATTTTAGCGCCAGACATCGCCACGATACCCTGTGCAAAATCACTCTGAAACAAGATAAAATAATGGTCCATTATACCCATGTCATGGGTCATGATTTTATTGGTTAATAAAATCAGGGTTTCATTTCTGACTTCGAGAGTGGGTCATTAAGTTTTATGAGTAAAAATGATCGTCATTAAATTCGTTCATGATACTCCCATGGCCCCATGGCGGTTTAATTGTTTGTCTGTTGTGTACATAAACCAATAAATAAATATTTTTATTTTTTAGCTCGTTGGAGTCGACATTTTCTAACTGGCTACCCTGAGAAGAAATGTCGAAACAAACTCAGGGGTCGCCGCCTCTTTTAAAATCTGTAAAAAAGCAAGTCCAGAAAATTGTTGTGATTTAATATTGTGTAAATAAAGAGTCTTTTCTGGACTAGCCTTTACAAATAAATATATATTAACTACTACTAAGCAAACATTTTGAAGCTATAAAAACATCATATTAATACCTGTGAACTGCTAGACTTGTCGAGTATATTGCACCGTATAAGATGTAGTGTGCCAGTGCGCATGACGAGCACAGTGTTGACCAGCGCGCACTGCAGCGTGAGCTCCCGCAGCCGACACTCCTCGCTCAGCATCAGGAGGCACGATCGCATGTCTGATGCTTGTAAGGTGGCATCTGGGAAAGAATGATTATTCTACTTTAAACGACTACTCACGCAATGTTAATGTAGGTTAGTTGACTAGTTTGGTCACAGTAATTTATATAAGCGTTCCCGCCTGGTCCCCGGAAAAAGGCAACGAAGAAGCATTCCGGTAAGAGTCAGGCACGTCCATTTTTCCCAGGAAGGAGAAAGTCCACTGGGATTTCAACCAGCGCTGATCAAATTACTCGATTAGCGTCGGACTCGACTCAGGTCGCGCGCGCGTGCGCGTAAGAACTAATGTTTTATCGCGCATCGCTAGTAGCCCATTGTGTCAAGCGTAAACAATTTTTTTACTGTATGTACTCGCTTGTATAGTGATTTTCCGTGCGTTGCGTGCGTGCGTGCGATCTTATTAAAAGTTATTAGGAAAAAACAATTTTAAAGCACGCATTTCATACCATTCTTACAATAGTTAATTCAATAAATAATATCCTATATTTACAATAAATTGAGATTGAAAAAAAATTAAAATTTACATGTGGTATTTGCCCAAATGTCAAACCTACTTCGTTAAACCACGGTTTTTTATCATTTACTGTCAAGAAATCGTAAAAAACTTTACCTACCTTTAAAGCTAGTAATATTAATCTTCGATAGTGGCATCTCTGGTACGCTATAAGTACTACTACAGACCACCAGTTCTTCAGGTTCTAACGCCAATGCGTCTTCCGCTGACGTCATCACGCTGAGAGTGTACTCGCTCGTGAGGTGAGAGACGAGGAACTTCGAGAGCTCGTCGAACTCGAATATTGAGCCACCTTGCCAGAGTGCTACAACCTGTAACGAATAAACATTTTATAGCGACTGTCTTATCCCAATAAACTGAAAATAAGCTGAAATAACTACTGAATGGACCTCTTCATAAAGTAAACGTCAGCGCGGCAGACTTAGGCTGAGATGGCGGGATGACATGATTCGTTTTATCGAACTGATACGTCATTCGAATCGCGGCTCTTGAGTGAGACAAGCTCCAGACTCAAGACTTCGTCAGCACTGGGACGTTTTAGACTATTAATAATAATAGCAACTTAAGAGATTACATATATGATCGCTGTTGGACAATATTGAAAACATGGGATCAGGTTTCATGCTTAAGTGCTTATTATCCTTTTAGATCCATTTATTTACACAATATTAAATTACAACACTTGTATGGACTTTAAAAGTGACTGTGACCCCAGAGTTTATGTCGACATTCCTTCTCAGGACAGCCTGTTAAGAAATGTCGAATCCAGCAAGCTCAAAACTATATATTATAAATCACTAGCTGTGCCCGCGGCTTCGCTCCCGTCAACTGACTACCTACCCTACCATATCTACTCTACCCTACCTACATTACCCTACTCTACCCTACCCTACTCTGCCTACCCTACCTACACTACCCTACCTACTCTACCCTACCTATTTTTTTTTTTTTGTTTTTCAAGCTTCCCTGTATTCTAGCGCACAAAACAAAAAAAGAATTATTCAAATCGGCACACCCGTTCTCGAATTTTAGCGAGACTAACGAACAGCAATTCATTTTTATAAGTAAGAATATATGTAAAAGTTATGATATTATCCTAGTTACAGAATAAATTATTTCATTTCATTTTATATCTTGTGTTCATCATTGAAAATTTAACAGTTATTATTTTATGTTTTTTTCTTTGTTATAAATTCTGGTATCTTTTTGAACCGTTAAAATATTTTGTCAATTTCAATTTAACTTCAAAAACTCAACTTATGTTGGTAATAATTAAACAATAAGAATACCAGTCACTTTTTATTTAATAATACTTACATTTCTCTTGCTCTTATTCTTCTGCCACTTGGACCGTTCTTTGGCGAGATACTGTTCTCTGATGAGCGAGTTCTCGTACAGCGTCCATTTAGACATCAGCCCGTCGAGGCGCGCGTTCATTTCCGCACAGAGAGATATGTAGTTTGGCGGTAGGAGGGAATCTGAAATATATACATTTTGAATTCAAATTACTGCAGGGAATTTCTAAGAAAACAATAAAAACTCGTTTTCTTAATTACCTCTGGAATTTTTTAATACTAAAGATTAATTTGCGGGTATCTCGGGAACATCTCTCGGGAACAGTAGATATGAAAAGACGAAATCTATTTAGTCCGTTAATTAGATAATAAATAAGATATTAGACAGGTATTGTTTTGCTTTTTTCAAAATGAGACAAAGCTAAGTAGACAGAGCGAATCAACGTTTAGGAGTTGGGGCTAATGACGGCAAACTTTCGCACTAAATGTACAAAATGGTGACGTCATGAGAAATTTAAAATCAATGTATGTAAAATATGTAAATTCGTATAATGTAAAATCGACTGGCCTATATCTAGAGGTTAGTGACCCTGATTGCCAAACCGGAGGTCGTGGGTTCGATTCCCACCCAGGACAAATCTTTGTGTGATGAGCACGATCATTTGTTCTGGGTGTTATTTATCTATAATATGTATGTATTTAGAAATATATAAGTATTTTTATCAGCTGTCTGGTTGCCATGATACTCTGGCTCTGCCTAGTTTGGGATCAGATGGCCGTGTGTGAGTTGTCCCAAGACATTATTATTATTAAAAAACAGTGTATCGTCTTGAGTTTTTATTTACGTAAAATAAAAAAATTACGGACATGAAAAAAACAATATCAAGATATAAACCTCAGGAGCTGATTAAATGGTAGGTGAAACAGAGAAGCAAAGCTAGTACATTCTTTGAAAACCTTGTAATTTATTGATATCGAAATAATTAGATTACATTGTAGTAATGGATAAATACTAGTGTCTTCAGGTGCCAACACCAAGGAGTTAGCTTTAAGTTTATGACTGGTTGATTTTCTATTATCTATATAATCTGTCTCTCTGTCTTTTGTTTTTTAATCCAATACATGATCGAAATATCTAACTGCAATGTAACTCGTAAGTCTATTTACAAGTGTTTGAGGTCGACAGGTACCATTATGAAGTCCAACCAGAGCTGCATGTTGTATCATACAAGGTAGTCTACTTACCATCATCATTTGCTAGATCACCCTCACAGAGCGAAGAGTCCAGCTGCCTCAGCTTCTCATGGGCATCGATGGCACTGTTCCTGAGCAACTTGATGGAGCGGGCCACACAGTTGGGTATGGTACCGTTGTGCATGTCCGACCACAGCTGCATGCGTTCTTCTATAGTGTTCGGTAAGAGGAGCTTGTCGTCTGCGTCGTCCCATGGCATCCAAATGTCGTTGTAGTAGAACCTGGAATAAAATAAAAATCATTTATTTTAGACAAAAACATAGGCAGAGCAAGGGATACCTACGAATCACTATTTATTACTGAAAACTGCATTAAAATCCGTTGCATAATTTAAAAGATTTAAGAGAACAGACAGCCAGAGCGACTTTGTTTTATACTATATTAAAATAACATAGGAAACCAAGAAACCACACAAAGGTTTTTTAGCGGTTAGTGCACATTCATTGCTCTGAACCCAAAGTAATTAAGTTAAGCACTTGTGTTATGTAATCAAAGACGACGAAGATACTACAAGCACCCAGACCCGAGACAATGTAGAAACGTGATTTTCTACATTGACCCGTCTGGGGATCGAACCCAGGCCCTCAGAGCTAGCGATACCTCGAAAACCGGTGTGTAAGCCACTCAACCACTGAGGTCATCAACATGACTGTTGAAAGTAAAACACACAAACTCCCATTAAAATAGCATTTACCTTAACAAATCAATGAACTCAGCTGTAGTGGCAGCATTAATACACTGTTCCCTCTGCTTTGTAGTTGGCCAGAGCTCAATAAGTGGCACATCCACTATATTCTCCGGCAGTGACACCGACTCATGTTGTACACTGAGTACATCTACGCATGCTGATAGGTTCTCAAAATCCACTGATGTAACAGTAACATAGGCAATGCAGGGGAATCTCACTTCTGTAAAATGGAAAATGATTTCAAGTGTTGCTTAGAAATACTGTGTAAATTCTCAGTCAGAGGTTAGAACATGTTAACAGAATTCTAGAAAAAGGGCATAATAAATATACAAGTTACCATTACGTCCATAAAATTCACACAAATAAAACAATTTTGTTTTAATTTTAAGCCATAAAGTCGATATTTTTTTTTTGAGATAGAAGTATTTACATACTGTTTATTCCTAATTTAGTTTATTAATTGGGGCTTCTTAATTAAGAACTGAAACATAATCGAATGAATACAACCTCTTTCCGGAGTTTGATTATCAAATACACATGTAGCTGAAACTAGCAGCTACGCGGCGATCGAGGACAGGGACGACACGCGGCTAAAGGGCCACGGGCGCCGAGTGGCAATTTAAATTATAAATGGGTAATTGATAAGTGTATAATACAAATACTACTAGCGTGCAAGAAATTATGAATCAACATACCCATACAGCCCCGAATTTTTTAACTTTTAGACTTCTTCCATCTTTCTACATCAATTGTTATTGACAAGAAGTTATTTTTGAGTATATAAAAAATCATATCTCTTCTCCTAAACACTAGAATCCTATAAAATTTGCAACAGAACTTGTTGACAGTGTTAAAAAGTAGTGATAAAAATTGTGACAAGGATACTCGACTCCTTCCATCCTTTTCATCTATTGTTATTAATACAGCTGTCATCTGGTAGCTGATAGTTCCAGTTTCATAAATACACGCACAAATCATTATTTAGCACTCACCAAACTTTTTACAGAACTCTTTGGACAGTTTCCACAGTGCATCCCACCCAACTGGCTCTACTAACAGCTCCGCTTGCATGCTCCACTGCTCCCGGGCGGTGCCGCGTCCTGAGCTGAACACCCGTAGCAGTTCTTGTAGGATCTCATTGTCACTACGGGAGAATGTGAACACTGATGGCATCTACAAATTTAAATAAATTTATTTTCTCATTACAAATGTAGTACAAGGTATATAGATAACACAGATCAATATATATATATTTTTTTAAACAACTCCTGCATTGAGTATTTTAATTCTTGTGACGCGGGGGCTTTCACAAACATTAAAATCACATGCACAAGGAACACCCAGACTAGGACAAACATTTGTTGATAACACAAATGCTTGTCCCTTGCGGGGACAAGGATTTGTGTGGTCAACAAATAAAAAACGAACCCGCAGCACTTCACGGATTGCAGAAATTCTAATATCACAAACACTCCAATTTTATTTATTTGTATAGTAGTATAGATTTTTAGCTCAATGATATATTTTGCGCATCATTACTCTAGCTGCAGCTAGGAATGTCATATTGAATAAAAAGTGTTTAGTTGCACATTGTGCGTGTTTTTGGGTCAGAAACCCTCATATACACATTAGATGACTCTACCAAAGTTTGATCACATTTTATTTATGGTTTATGTTTATGAAAGCTTGTTGAAATGAATGTTTTTATGTTTGTCCTCTAACAAACAAAAAAAAAAAATATTTATATTTTAAATGTGCAGCAATTTAGCGTAAAACTGTTATCTTGTGCAGGCAACTTGATATAATTTAAAAAACAAATCATTTAACTTACACAATGTATATTTTAATAACTATTTCACTTACGCAATTTGTAAATAACTATGCTGTTACAAACCGTTTGTTTTAGAGCTCACTTTGGATAATCTTTAATCATTACTATTACAAATAATAAACTGTGATTGTAGTGGGACTCACCATTTGAAGACTTAACTATTGAACACTATTGAATAATAAGAAAAGTCTTCTGTATAGATTTCAACGTAAAAAACGTGATGAAAAGTTCTAAACAAAATTGACATGCTCTTGTTTTGAAAACAACGAATTGTAAACAAAACTTATTCTTAATATGAAAACAATAGTTGGTGCACTAAATTACGCATAATTAAGGGTTAATTAAGAAAAAAACGCCTTCATAACAATCTTAAAAAGTTGTTACAATGACTCATCGACAAACAAAAATTTACTATTGCTATTAATACCACAAAAGCACAAAACAACTTTAAAAACGAATAACATAATATTTACCTTTAATTTCGTATTAATTTTGAATATAACACTTCAATTAACAAATATTTTATCGGAAAAATAATTATGTTCTGTTTTCGTTCGACCGCTAACTTAGTTCAAAAATTCAAACTGGTTAAATGTCAAACTTCAGTGACGTCTAATCCAATTACGTTTCTTTGAACGCAAATTTCATTTTCATTTGTCTTTTCCTTTTTTATATAAATAAAAGTGCATCTAAAATTAATGTTAAGTTTAGGCTTAAAGTTAAAAGCTTACAAGTTTCTGGTCTGAATTAAATTAATACGTATTTCAGCATTTTTAGGGGTTTAATAAAGTTTATAAAATCGTCATTTTCAAAGATGAATGGAATTATTTCAATACGCAAGGTTAAAAAACATACTGGTTAAAATAAAAATAGATACGTATTGCAGCGTTTTTTTTAAATTTACCCTCGAAGTGGGGAATAAGCTTAGAAAGTTCATATTAATTACGTTAGAAAAAATACATGGGTACTTTGCATTTAGGTAGTTTTTGAAAAAAAACCCTAACCCGTGAAACCGGGAGACATCTTTTTTATACTTCATAAAATATAGCTTGATACCTGTGACGTTTGTCAGAATGACATTACTAGGGATGGGAGCGTCTTTCGTAATTTATCGATATCTATGTCGTAATGAGTTTTATAAAAAATGACATTGTAACGACATTGAAAGAAAGAATGAAGAAAGAATAAAATTATTATTAGTTAATTCGTCGCGTCGGCACTCGTACTGACTAAAAAAAGATGGCGCCCTATTGTTTCTTGCACGCGAAACCATTATTGCCAGACTAAAAAAATACGAATCTATAGTAAAAACATTATTTTATTTAATAATTTTATCCATTTAATACTAGTGAAATTTTCATACTATTATTTTATCGATTTCGTCTGTCAGTCAGTTACACGTCCCTACCTGTCTTCAAAACGCGTTTATAAAATAAGCTAACAAACAAAAAAATATTCAAGAAAAATTAGAAATTATTTAAATTACCCTTGTTTTTACTGGTTTCTTTATAATAACATGATTGTTTTTAAAAATGTGATCTATTTTTATACATAAATGTCGTATGCATATTTAAAAACTTGAACTTTTTCAGAAATAAATTTAGTAAAGCTGTCTTTAAAACAGAGTCGCTAACGTCGCAGGTATCAAGCTATATTTTATGAAGTATAATGGTCAGCATGCACTATTGTGGCACATGGGCAGGTTTGATAATAATATATTAAGCGGACAACGGCTTGGCTTGAATTAGCGACCTATATCTTCGTAGACAATAAAGAAACCCTCGACGAATAAGGACCATATCAATCACATCGGCTATTAAACAATAAAAACTCATCAAAATTGTGTTAAAAATAAACACAAAATCATCAGGTACCTCCATTATTGCAAAATAAAATTAGTTATTATTATTAGTAGACTACAAGAATTATTTAATAGTTTAAACGGGGCTCCTATAGTATTATTTCTTAACCTGTGGTCTGCATACCCCTGGGGTCCATGAGCATATGTGTAGGGGTCCATACTGTCCGTAGTCAAATCATAACCATATACCTAAGAATAAAAAAGGATGTAGGTACTCGTGATTGCTTTTTTTAACCACATTCCTTCCTCAGTGACAAGACATTCACTGCTCTTGTACTTAGGTACTTATATACTTATTAAAAAACCAATAGAGAAACAGATTTTTACAAGTTTAATCCGATTTGAGATTAGCACTTAGTAATATGAACCCAAACATCACTAGGTAATTTAGGCAAAAACTAAGCACCGACGTTCACGTTGAAGTTTTTTGTACTTACTTGTAGTATTAACCTAGGTACCTACTTACCGCTTACTTAGGTTCGGACCATTTAGTACCTACCTAACCTAGCTGTTTTTTTAAGGAGTCCTTGAAATTGTGCTTGATTTCTTAGGGTTCCGTGGACAGAACAAAGTTAAAAATAAAACAAAACCCGCTTGAAAATAGAACCTCTAACAAAATTTCGCTAGTATCTACCTAAAACCATAAAAAAGCGAAAAATAAATTGGATTATTAATTTACCTTATAAGGGATCCAAACTTACCTCATACCAAGTTTCATCAATATCGGTTGAGTGATTTAGCTGTGAAAGCGTGACAGTTTCGTATAATTATATAATATAAAGTACTCTGTGCCTTATTCACTCAATCTTCTGTCAGTTATCTTTTGACCTATTTGAAGTCCTTAAGAAGTAAGTTAATAACTTGAAACGCGTAATAAGTGCCTATAAAAATTGAGGGTTGGTTCCGGTTTCCCTAGGATCCCATCATCAGATCCTCACTCGCTGACAATGGGACCTCCTCAGGAGAATACTTTTTCGAATAATAAAAGAATTTTGTAAATCAGTTCACAATTTATTGACGGAGAAAACGGCAAAAAAACTTGTATTTACATAAAAAAAATACGTACTATTGAACATGTAGAACCTCCTCCTTTTTGGAAGTCACCCACATAGAATAGCCACCTAATAAAAATATATAGGTATCTGTACTGTATAACATAAAACCTCCTTCCTGGAAGGAACTCCTTTTTGTAAATTACCTACATACGTAGAATTGTTAGCCACCTAATATAAATGTTTGAGAGAGTGTAATGTGGCAACGTGTATCGTTAAGATTGTGATCTTATTTTCCGGTGTCAGAATACTAAACAATGTACTTATCATTAAATGTCGCGTGAAAACCATACCACACTATACTATATTGTGCAGTTACATGCGTTTGCGCGCATTTAAATTACTTCATTATATTTAAACTGCTTGTTGACTAATTCCGAACGTTTCAAGTATTAATTTTTGAGGAAAACAGTTTTTAATACAGGCAGAACTAATCTATACCTACTACTTAAAAAAAAAGCTAAAGCTAAAGAGATTGTTTTTTAAGGTTTTTTGAACGCGCTAAACTCTTAGACAACCTGTCGGTTCTTTTTAATCTTATTGCATTTGATAGCCCGAATTACAAGGAAGGTTACTTGCAAATAACTTGATTTTACATAACCTTGCTTTGCTTTTATTACAAAGTATCCATTGCGAATGCAAAAAAGGCAACAAATCCAGAGAAACCGCGGGACACAACTAGTAGATAATACACAGTATAAGTATTAGAAGAACATATAATTTCCATATACTATAGTCATTAAAAAAGAATCCAAAATCAATAAAGTTAACAACAATAATAATTTTATCGTTCTATTGATTTCGTCATGAAAGCTTTTAAATTATATTTAGCCGTCGAGCATAAAAATCACACAACTACTAAATTATACATAATAGTAGCCCACCCGCATTTTAAAATCACTTTGCACGGGTTTTTAACAGAAATTTCAAAATTAAAAATAAGTTTATAATATTAGTATAGATAACAAAACAAAATAAAAAAGAAGCTTAAGAAATATTCAAAGTTTTTGGAACAAGCAAAATACAGGCAAGAAACCGCAATGAAGTAAAAATCTTTAATTTTGAACCAAAATGTAAGGTACATTATAACTTTTAGAACCTAAGTAGCTGATAATAAATAACCCATAATAACTATACTTAAAATGTTATCCTTGTTTAACGCATATAATATGAAGTAGGTAAGTAGGTACCTAAATGCTACGAGAGGTGGAATAATTTAATAGTTCATACGAGGCTTCAAGAGCATTGAGACATACTTGGTATATCTACTTGGTAAAGACGACTTACACAAGTTAAAACACATTAGTAACATAATTATTGTGAATTAAAAAGATCGTACGCAATTTTTCTTTTTAAATTTTGAATTTTTGGGATTCGGATTTTAAAGTGGTTTTATTTTTGGCCATAAACAAGTGCATTTTAAATATTCGTATACATATAAGTAGATATTCGAGTAAGTAGTGAAAAATAATTAAGCTTTAAAAATATTTGACGTTACTCAAGTGCCAACTGGATTTATCGTAAGTACCCCAATATTCTTTATTATAATTTTTCAATGCGATATCCGCCGAAGAAACCATTTTAGTGGTACAAAATTGGTTGGGTTACAATAAGTAAACAAATAATTGTATAAATAATGATAAAATATAATTCGCATCGATCTTTAACATCATTCTACTTATTCTAGTACGGATTAAGGATTCCTTTTTCTTGTCGCTTGTTTTAGTTTCAACGGTTTTTATTTTTTACAACATTTTTCATTTATGCTCCGCTCCTTGTGATCGCAGCCTAATGTTATATAGCTTATAGTTTAGCCTTCCTCAATAAATGGGCTATCCAACACTGAAATAATTTTTCAAATCGGACCAGTAGTTCCTGGGATTAGTGCGTTCAAACAAACAAACAAACAAACTCTTCTAGGCAAGGCTAATATGAGACCTAATCTAATCTGCTAGTATACGCCGCTGCAATAGTTGTTTTAATAGCAGTTAAACAGAACGATTCCGTACTTCTTGCTCGTAAAAAAATGCTGTTATTTTCACCAAGCTAGCAGAAGTTTAGTTCCACCTTGGATTTCCAGTATCCATACCTACAAATTAGTTATAAAATTTTGTTTCTAGATAAAACCATGTGGTTCATAGTACTGTCAGTGGCAATCGCCGCAGGCCTCATTTACTGGCAGTATTGGAAGTGGACTCACAGGCGGATGCTGGACCTAGCAGCTCGAGTGCCAGGTCCACCGGCGCTACCTATACTAGGTAATGCGCTGATCTTCATGGTGAATCCAGGAGGTAAGAAAAAAAATGAAATGACAGAGGATGGCAAGTTACACCATAAAATAGGGTTACCATAATTTTTTTTGTAAATTGCATGTTATTTATTTGAAGTAGGTATACATTTCCCTAATTGCGTTTTATCTATTGAATTGCAGTTATTTATTAAGTAGATATATTTTAAAGTTTATCTTGTGCACCAAATAATAGGCCACTCTAACATTTCTTACTTACTGAAACATTGTGTAAGTACGACTTTTGTCGATCCCACAGAACAGATAAATCTGTTCTGTGGTCGATCCTATAGCTTTGCAAATTACTTACAGATAATTTACAACAAATGTGTAGGGTACATACATTAAATATATTTTTTAGTAAATAAGTGTAATAAATAGGGCGTGAAACGCTTCCCTGTAGTACCCCGAAACTAGTTCAGTTTAAAATGTAGCAGGAATTCAGAATGTAGTAAAACTTCGATCTAATTATTAAAGCTCAAAGTAAAAAAAGTGTGTGCGTGTAACCTTTACGCGCGATTGAAGTAAAACTTTATAACCTTGTTATTGAATATTATAAAATGTCGCAATTGTCAGAAAATTTATTTTTAATTTACTTATTTTAAAAGTAATAAATAAACAAGTACATTTAGAGATTTTCCAAAAATTTTGCAATTTAAAATAATGTTTTTAAAACTGTTGAATTTTTCATTCACTTTGCTATTCACAATTGATCCGTTTGACAATTTGAAAATAAATAATCCTAATTGATTATGATATTTGCCACTAGCTGGCGTATAAGTCAAGAAGCGTGTAGTATATGACATATACTTACAACCAATCAGAATTATTATTTTTAAATGGCGGAAGCGTTACTTCCGTCAGAAAAAAAATCTGAGTTACTCCCTAGTCGCGCCTAAAGAAGTTTTACTTCAAGAAGTTTTACTTCAATTATTATTTTTAATTTTTAAATGGCGGAAGCGTTACTTCCGTCAGAAAAAAAATCTGAGTTACTCCCTAGTCGCGCCTAAAGAAGTTTTACTTCAATAAATAATATTTATTTTTTATTTTTTTATTTATAATAAACCAAATAAATAGCAAACCAAATTTATTGAAACAGTAAGCTATTCATTTGAACGCGTCAAATATATATTGTATTTGAGATGCTCGTGGCTAGGTGTAAGGTAGTACAGACAACCGGTCTTACTTTGGGATACAGGGTTACCCAGTAAAAGGGGTTGTGGAGGTCAGATAAGCAGTGGCTCCATGTAAAATACGGTATTCAGCTGAATTCGGTAAGAATGGTAGCCAAAACCAACTTTAGCTTGGGAAAAGCCTAGGCAAACAATTTTTTTAATACGCCTATTCTATAGTTAATATGAAAAAAACATAAATAAGTATATTCAACAATGATTTGCGTCATATTGACAATTATAACTGGCCATAAACATTTGCACCGTTGACTTTGAGGTCAGTTATATTTATTGTCTTTACGTGCTCATAATTAGGTACTTATGTAAGATGGTCAAGAATTTCTTAACGTATAATATACTAGAACGATAAAACTAATTGCTGCTAAAACTATAAAACTTTTCTGCTCCAATCATAAATTCTTGGGGCAATTCACACACGGCCATCTGATCCCAAACTTGGCAGCGCCTGTATTATCCAAACCAGACCTAAGTATACATACATATTATAGATAAATTACAGCCACAGAACAAATTATCATGTTCGTCACACAAAGATTTGTCCTTGGTGGGAATTGAACCCACAACCTCCAGTTTACCAGTCAACTAATAAAATAAAACCCTTTCTGACAACAACGGTTTCAAACACCGCAAAAAAGTGGACAATTCTGTATTTATTACCGTAGACCATGCAAAACCAAGAGAAAACTACTTTTTATATATTTAGGATATTCATAATCTTCGTCTTAGCGTGTCGATAAATGGAGAACGGCCTTTAAATTTTTCCGGACCATAGGAGTTTCATGAAAAACAGTCCAGCGGTTTATTCGTGAAAGGCAGACAGACTGACAAACAGAGTTACTTTTGCATTTATAATATTAATAGGGATTAATAGTTTTATAGATCACTACAAAGGCTAACTTTTATTACAATCTAGCTGTGCCCGCGGCTTGGCTCCCTTCAACGTGACTACCTACCCTACTTTGTTTCTCATCAACTGAGTCACTTTTCATAACATAAGATTTTTAAAAAATCTGGTTGTTTTTTTATACAAACGTTGTCCTTATAACAAAGGAAAGAATTATCCGATTTGGTGCAGTCGTTCGGAAGTAATGCGCGTACATACATTTTGGAGATTCATTTTTATATAGATAGATAGCTATTAAATAGCATACATATGTACATACGGAGTTACATGATGCATGTTGCGCAGGTCATTGTGAATTCACTGTAAACACTTCCAGTACATAGCTATATTTATTTTATCCAGCAGAGTCCGGTGAAGCAGTCAAAGCCTGCGCTCAGGTTAACTGCGTAAATCTCTTCCAAAAAAAAAATATATCCAGTACGTAGATATCTAGTTCTCGCGCTAACGGAAATTCCTTGTGAGCTATTATTTTTATAACTTAATCATAAATCTATTAAGTGTGTAACGACCCATGAGCGTACTTTACCATTTAATACAGATTAAATTAATTGATTGATTA
The DNA here is from genome assembly GCA_932294365.1 of Diachrysia chrysitis. Lineage (NCBI taxonomy): Eukaryota > Metazoa > Arthropoda > Insecta > Lepidoptera > Noctuidae > Diachrysia > Diachrysia chrysitis. The sequence continues at coordinate 3,614,176 of OW028660.1, read as the reverse complement.
GGATTCCGTACCGCAAACGAAAAAAAGGAACCCTTTTATCACATTTTTTTTTTAGCGGGAACGTTTGGTGGTATCGTTTTGAAATTAATATCAAATACAGGTCTACAGTTTTGATTAAAAAAAAACAAGCTTATAAGTCAACGCAATTAAAAAATACAGCCATTTATGTTGTTTTTTCAATACATTTCCAAAACTCGAAACCTATAGGGTACCTACTTTGTACTTTCCGTCGACTTAAAATCATTTAAAGGAAAACATCATAAAATTGTAATATGTACCATAGAAACACGGTTTTGTGATTACAAACTTATGTTTTCAGTTGGAAATTTGATAGTGTGTACATCGATGTATGAGAGAGTAGTTTTTCAACCACAAAGTTTGTTTTTGGTGAATTAACCGTGACGATCAGCAAAATTGGACGAAACCCTCGGCGCGCAGACTCGCACTTGTCAAGTTTAAGGTTTTATAAACCAATTTCATTTACATACCAAGTAAAGACATAATGTAGACATCAATTAAACAAGTCATAAACATTTTATCGACTGCACGGATAGCCGAGTTTGGTCACCACGTCTGCAGGTTCGATTACCGCATGGGACAAGCATTTATCTGGTGTGAAAAACATAAATGATTTAATGCTATTAAATCACAAACATCATTGTAACCCATATATGGTGATTCTGAGTCTGATTGCTCTTGTACATGTACTTGAATATGTGAAACCCCCCGCGACACTGAGATTCCATTGAGTCTACAAGATACGGGAAACTAAAATTTTTTATAACCAGGTCGGTCTTTGGAAGGGCCTAATTGGGCTTGGAAATAGTAATAGACGACAGTATATCTAATATATGTCTGTTTTATGTAGGTATATTTAAATCCTTTTACAGAGATGTTGGACAAAATCGGAGATCTACACGACACGTATGGCCAATATCTTAAGTTCTGGCTAGGACCTGAACTCAATCTGAGTGTTAAAAATCCTATGGACATCAGGGTAAGAAAAATACCATTTTAATTATTTTGCATTAATGATACTTTGAATTATGTACTTTTCTAATGGTCTAAGATAGCAAAGCTAGCAATATAGCTTAAAATCGTGGTAACCTATGTGACTTGTTTTTTTTGGTGTGGCTAGACTATATTAAAGTGTTTGCTATATTTACCCCCGGTTTCTGGAAGGCAGATCAATATCAAAATTAGTAAATTACCTGTACCTCACGTTAGACGCTGTGATTGGTTGTTAGCCGTTTGGTCAACCAATCACAGTCGCGATCAGTTGATTTGACTACTGATGTTGATCAGCCTTTCAGAAACCGGGGGTAAGTATTATATTTACAATTTGAGATATGTTTTATAAGGCATTTGATGAGACTGCATTATTAAATACTGAAGAACGCGGGCTAATAAGCCTAAAAACCTTATATGTTTGCCGATAGACGCTATTTTTGTGTGCGTATCGCACACGCTCTGTTACATCACTTAGCAGTCTTGAAAACTGAGAGTTCGGCAGCCTTTGGCGTCATTGACTGCTCAACTACCTAGCACATATCTATGCCCTTACTCTCCAATTTAATTTTAATTCTAATACAATGCCAATGCAAAATTGTTATTCATTCAGCAGGCACACAAACAACGCACAGTACAAAAAATACTCTTCACTGTTTAGATCCTACCATTGGAAGCATTACCTAAAAAAAATATTTCCTGCCTGCTAAACTAATATCAATTTCGCATTGGCATTGTATGAGAAACAAAATTAAACTGGAGAGTAAGCGAACTGGTGGAAAAACGGCCAAAGCCGTTGGCATAGCTGTATAGGAAATATTGTATGCTTAATTAGAGTTATTTTTATTTTATTCTATATAATTAGTGGTTAATGAACTGGTCATTTATTGCGGCACGGTCATAATTAATGAACATGACAATGCAGAACAAGTACAAATATAATTATAATAGATAATATACATAAAATATAATATAAATAAAATAGTATTATTATAACAAAACACAAATAAATTAAGATTTAGACAAGGGTAGAAATGCTAACCTATCTTTGAGAATCATTTACGTTAGTAAAGTATTATTTACCAACTAATTAGCTTCCTGCAATAAATTTGGACTTTAAAGTCCCTTATCCAAAACTATGTTTTGCCACTAAAACCAAAATTTTCGCCAAAGTACAGTTTCAGATTGTCAATTTTCCAATTTTTGTTTCGTCCGCATTCAAATTATTATACAAGGTTAAATCTTTTTCATCAGGCCTTGCTGACCAGCAACAAAGTGAATCAGAAAGGGCCACTGTACGAGATCCTAGTACCGTTTCTTGGACCTGGTATTCTTACGGGCGGTAAGTTTTATAGCAAAATGTTAAAATTGCATCGATGTTTTCTTTAACCTAGTCAATGATTACAATCTAGATAAGTATTGCGCAGGCTTTAGATATTAACCTTTCAAGCTACTTGCCAAAGAGAAGTACATAGTTATTCTGTTTAATTTCTAAGGAAAAATGTCTTAGAAACATAATCAATGCAATGACGAGTCTTTTATGTACTTAATTATTTAATTATACCTAATAAATAAAATTTTCAGGCCGAACTTGGCGCAATCACAGAAAGATAGCAACTCCATCTTACAACAAGAAGTCAGTGTTGCACTTCACGCCGGTTTTTAACCTAGAGGCTGATCAGATAGCCAGGATCATCAGTAATAGGGATCAAAATATGTCCTTTGATATCTACAAAGACGTGGTGAAATGTACCACGCAGTGTGTGAATCGTAAGTGTCTTCAATTTTCGTAACATTAAGGTATTAGATGAAGACTTTTTGGTAATTTGCTAAACAAGGAAAAGTCTATGCGGAAAGAAAACCGTCTTGGGATTGAGGGCGCTGCTGGGATTAATTACCTTATTTGTTATGTTAAAAACATTGTTGCGACAATAAAGGTCGAGCGTAACATATGAAAATGTATAAAATGGGGATTTTGACTGGGTTTGAAACGTTAGAATCTATTAGACATGTATTTTTTACTTTTTCAAAATAGCTAGAATTTAAAGAGATAAAGCGAATCCAAAGTTCTGTAGTGGGCGCTAAATACGTCACGATGTTACACAAAACGTAGGTACGACATCGTGACGTCATGCAACATTTCAATTCAATGTAAGTATCTTCGTAACTTTTGTTTAGGCAACAAAAGAAAAATACGTGTCTAATATTTAAATTATCTAAAAGACTGGTATTAATAAAATATTCATAATGTAATATGATCAACATCCCTAAGTCCATTTATATCTTCTTCAGATGCTCCCCTTTTAATAATTCAAATAATTGGTTGCAGAAACTTTGATGGGATTGTCAAAAGAAGATTCTCAAAATCTATTCAGAATGGAAGAGTTTGTTAGTAGGACACGAGAGTGAGTATTTTTGTTATTACTATTAAACACACTTCAAAAGGAGGAGTTTTGACTAACCGTTTTTTTTTTTGTTACGCCATATCTCCGGTTATTGTGGATCGATAGGATATACCATAGAGGTGGTCTCATAAAAAAAATAATAACATCGATTCAGTAGATTGGTTTTTAAATTATATTATTTTGAATAAATTACCAAAAATAGGTAAAAATAAATTGCGTGCTTGAGCGTGTTTTAACTTTTCCTGCAATTGCTTTCTTTTTTTCATTTAAAGCCGTTTTATGTTTTGTATGGTATAGGTACCTATGAAATCGCATACCTATCGTGAATCAGCAGTAGTACAAAGGACTATTACGCATTTCAAATTAACGACTTTAAGATACTTACTAGGGGAAATTATGCATAATGAGCTTCGATTATGCTGATTTAACTCAATGTTTCCACTTCAATGATATATATTTTCTTCTTTCTTTAGCTTTTATGACCTAACCTTCAAAACGATGACGAAATGGTGGCTTCAAATCCCCATCATTTACTGGCTGTTGGGCTGTCGAAGAAAACACAACTACTTTAGCAAATTAATGGATGATTTCAGCAGTGATATTGTGAAAAGAAGACGCAAAGCCCTGATAGATTTTACTCCTAACGAGGAGTGTATGGGAATTATAGATAGATTTATATTATCTGGTAATCTAAGTGAACACGAAATTAAGTTGGAGACACTAACTTTGTTTACTACGGTAAGATATTGATTGATTGATAGTAGGATCCTTTCCTGGATTTGGAAATACCAAAGTCAGATGAAGGCTTTTTTGAATGGATCTGTTTCTTTTCGACTCTCGTTAATTATTAAATACTTTTTAATTGTTTAGTATGTGTTATATAAATAAATATCGGCATTATCATCGTAATGTAAGACTTATCAACTAGTGAAATTTTAGTTATCATTTACAATTTTAAATATTTACAAACTTAACTATATAATGGCACCAATTCCCTTGTACGCTAACTAAATCAAAATTAAACCATTGCTATCTTGTACTAACATATAGCTCGAATAAAAGACGGCAACAGATAACGCCTTAGTAATGTCAAAAGAGTTTTCGCCTTGAACATCACTCTGCACACGTTTCTGCGTGTCGGTAGATTACTATGAGAATTTTAGTCAAAACTAAATTTGACAACTCTGATTTTCATCTGACCTTTTCTGATTGTGTACAAGTGAAAAAGATACCGATGGCCTAAAATAAGTTTAGTGTGGGTTTAACAGAATTGTGGCCAATATACACTAAAACTCTGAAAAATGGCATCAATAAATTCATTCACATCGCTGGCGACTAGAAGTGTACCCAAAAGACTGGCGGCATTGCCACGTTGTATGTCAATGCTTATTTCTGTCCTAGGTAAAAGCCAGCCAGGTTCATGCGAGGTGTCAACAACGACTATTTCAAAAGATTTATTTTTTTACATTTACAGAGTCAAGAGGCAGCTGCTAAAATAGCTTCTGGAGTTCTCATGTTCCTTGCTCATTTACCAGACTGGCAGGTTTGCATATTTTAAACATGTTACATTATTTTTGCCCTGAATTAAATTAGAACAAGTAGGTTCTTACAACAAGTATTGGGTGCCTAGGAAGCGGGCACAACCGACGCAGATAATATGTCTCCCTCTCTATATTAAAGAAGAGTAAATCTATACATTTTGCCTTATTAAGATTTTTAGCAACGCACTAAGTTGAGCTCTGGACCCCACAGGGGTGACCTTAGTGAACGTTGCTGACGTAGTTACTTTTCTATTGCTCTGGCTGGAAGCCCTTAATGTTCAAAAGTCCGGTGAAGCTTTACTTAATTATAAGTTCATTTAATTATATTGTTTAGAGACTCATTGATCCCACAGTCAAACCATTGCAACGGTTTTGTGGGGCTTAGCTTATAAGATACCTACCTTTGTGATAAAAAGATAATAAAAAATAAAAATAATAAGCAGCGGTGTGATTCTGTAAGACCTCATTCTAAACTTCGAATCTGAATCCGCTGTGAGTTTCTTGATTGGCATTCCAAAAACTCGGTTGATAATTCGAATGTACACTAGCGCTACAGTTGCGAGCGTGTCAGCGAGTTGAACTAATTTGACGTGAGATTTTGACTGATAAAGTATGAGATGACATAAGAAGTGGGATTCAGTGGTAAGGTAATTTTCTTGTCACTTCGACGCTCACTTCGCACTCGAACCCGATCGAAATCAAGGTAATTTTGAACCTTATGCGAAGTGAGAGTGAATAGCGATGTGAGAAGCGAGTTGTTGTTTCAACTTTACAGAATCGACGTGCTATTCCGAAACAAAATTCAGGAGTGCCTAATAACTTCATGCTTGTGCACAAAATGTACGAAATTGTGACATCATGCGAGATTTCAAAGCAATGTATCGTCATGAGTTTTTGGTTAAAAAAAAAATTGCGCCTATTTAAAATGCTATAAATCTTATGTGAGTGATGAATGGTTATTTTAACGTTGTAAATCATTTTTTTCATTATGATGTTATATTTTCTAGTGTTAATTTCACTCTAATTGAACAATTAAGTACATAAAAATAGTGCAAAGCCTGCATAGATCAGTTTAAAAAAATACTCTTCTATATCGTAATATTTTGACATTAAAGACGTAATTATTTATTACAAAGTAATAAAGTTCATTTACTCCCGGGCCTACCGACCCCATACGGGTTAGTACTAGGTTCGCACTTAAGTCCAGTATAAATACAATTCAAGGTATCTTTGCAGATTTAATTTGTCGAGCTTCGTGAGGAAATACAAGTGAGGCCAATAATTTTCCGGTTTTCTAACCAATGTTATTACAATTATCTGTGCTGACATAATAATGGGGTATAATATATCTTAGTAATTGCGTTTAATTAATAATTATCCTCGACGTTAAATTGATAGACTTCGGTACTCTCGCTTATGACTTATGATCGTAAACATGTTAATAATTAATTAGTGCAGTAAGCAGATGTTGACGGAATGAGAATAGGGTATGTATCAATTGAGTGATCTTTGAGTGGACTCAACCAGTTTTTTTTTTTCCGAAAGTCAGGATTTTTGAGCAAGTGTAAAAACTGAGTAATCGTGATGAACGATATATTTTTGTGTCACTTTTATGGCCTCAATCGAACAGCCCGATAGGACAGGGTCAAAAACTCACAGCTGTGCTCTGCTTTCAAGGTCTGAAGTACAGAGAAATCTTTATCCAATAACTGATCTGAGACAAATTGGCAAGTTTTCCCTTTGTACTCAGTAGCTCCTCAAATGTCAAGATAGTTATTAATTACCTTTATATCACTCCAGGACAAAGTGTACAACGAGATCCTAGACGTGGTAGGTCCTAGTGGGCCGGTGAGCAGCGAGCAGCTGAAGCAGTTGCAGCACCTAGACATGGTGTTGAAGGAGACGCTGCGCTACTTCTCCATCGGTGCCTTGATCCAAAGGACTGTTGAAGAGGAGATAACTATCGACGAAGGTATGTAGAGCATACTGGTTACCAGACTTTGTTACATAATACAATTTATTATGTTTTTTTTAATACCATGATTTCTTTTTACATCACCTTACCAACAACTTGTGGCATTCATAGCTATATAGCCTAAATTAAATCATGTAATAGTCATCAGGCGTTTGCCGAGCGGCTTAAAAGCAAAGGTGCAATCGGACGCAAACCAGAATCATTCGTACTGATTGGATTTTTTACTGAAAATGTAAGTGAAATATTGGGACCACTTAGGCACGGCCATCAGATCCCACACTAGGCAGAACTTGTGTTATGGCAACCAGACAACTGATAAACATACTTATATATTGCTAAATACATACATATTACCTATAGAAAAATTACACCCAGACACAGAACTAACAATCATGCTGATCACACAAACATTTGTCCTGGGTAGGAAACCAACCTACGACCCCCGGCTTAGCAGTCAGGAACCAACCACTGGACCAATAGGCCAGCCCGACAGTTGTTTTTTTCGATACTTTACTGTCTTAGTCATAGAACATCAATATTATTATTAGTGTGATGTGGTGTGTTTGTGTGACCACGTGGTCATCAATTGTTTTTCCGTCTAAGAATGATAATTAATAGTTCTTTGACCGGCAATATTTTTTTTTTAGGGACTAGCCCTCCACACATGCTCATCATTGCAACTCCTGTAAGCCAGGATGTACAATGATATCCAATGAATACTACCGAAACAGTTAAGCTCGGTGTGTCCCAGGGAAACGATTGACTGTCTTGGAACCCGCAACGAAATTAATCAGAAGTAGTAAATAGGAGGAGTAGGAAAAAAAACCGGCAGTATGACTGCTACAGCTTGGTATTAAACTGTGACTTTATGCAATTTCAGGTAGACTCACTCTTCCTGTGGGTACTTCCCTGGTGATCCCCATCCACCACCTGCACCGCGACCCTCGCTACTGGGAGGACCCCCACAAGGTGATGCCCGAGCGGTTCCTGCCTGAAAACGTGAAGAAACGGGACCCCAACGCCTTTGTGCCCTTCAGTTTGGGACCTATGGACTGTTTGGGTAACTAGACCGTTTACATTTGTAGAATATTTTGAGGTTTTTATTAATGATCTGTTTACCCGGTTCCTCGCCTATATTAGATGATAAGCAAAATTAACAGAACGTATGGCATTGCTAAACTATATCACGTATTGTATGTATTACAAACGTGTCTTCTCATATGGAACACTGGGTTGCAAATTTTAGGCTTTATTACGACTTTTTTCATCAATTACGTTTCAAAGGACATTCATAACATCGCCGTTTGGCGTTGTTCCAAACGACTTCGACTTAAGGCAAATGGAGAGACGTTTTCAAACAAGTATCATCATTCACGATCAAGTTTTACCTATGCAATCTGATCCATGTGATACGAGTCATTTATTTATTTACTTAAATCTATCATTACAGGCATGCCTAATGCAACAGACAAGTGACTTACTTAACTAAATAGTTATAAACTCATAAGTCACAAGTTATTAACCTCCTTCTTTTATCTATGTACCTATCTAACTATATATTTTTTCAATATAATAATATTATTTTTTACTTAAATACTAAAACAAAATAAAATAAAGTAATTCTATTACGTAACACTTATTTTTCACTAACTTCATGTCCCAAAACCCTCAACAAAGTTCCCACAAGTTTTTTAACATTAAAACCTCTTTGCTTTCAGGCCGAGTTTACGCCACAGCGTTGATCAAGACGATAGTAGTCTGGGTGTTAAGATACGCGCGCCTGGAGCCGGCGGGATCCCTGGATAAAATAAAGCTTCACGTCGCTATTTCCGTGGCCTGTGCTGGAGGTTATAATGTGAGGGTCAGACCGAGAAATACCAGAATAAATGGTTATGCTTAAATGCTCTTGTTTTATTTTTATTTTGGAGAACTCTGAGACTGTATTTGAGGTGAAAGAGTACGATGAAACAATGACATGGGTCTTTATTTGTGTCGTAGGATCGATTCGCACCTGCAATATACATATTACATACACTACCATATTTCTATAATATTTAGCACAAGATTTGATATAACAAAATCTTTCATTTAACTCTATAGCAATTCAGTTATAAAGGAAACTTAATAAATTAAAAAACCACACAATTCAGTGCGTGAAAAATAAACATCAACACTAAAAAAGCATGAGAGAAAAAGGTCGTCTGGAATAAAAAAAAACAGTCGTGATTTAAAACAAATAAATTCCTAAATGTATTTTAATTTGAAGATAAACAACCTACTTATATATCGACAATTCGCAAAACAAAAGGAGTTGCTGTTATTTTTTTTAATTTAGGTAGATATGATGAAAAACTACTTATTTCAACTCTTCTCAGACTCTGCCTAGTTAAAAGCCCCTTGTATAAAAAATATTGTCTCAAAATAGCAATGATAAGTATTTATAAAAAATGTATTTTAACACAAGCTTTTAAATCAGCTAAGTTTAAAGTAATAGTGAAGACAAATCAAATTAGCCCCAATACGTTAGAGAGTGCTTATGGCCACCTCCTGTGTCCATCTTTAGACTAGCTCGAAAGCACTATAATATTGTATTGTCCGAAGTATGCAAAATTTCATCTAAATCGGATATCAAGAAGTGGTTCTCATTTAGCTTGCAAGATTTACATACATTGCAAGTTAATAAAAAGCTTGCGAAAACCATTTATAAGTATTCAAATTCTGAATTCTGAACCAATTGAGATAAAAGGCATACAGGCTACGTTTAATAGCTGAACAGAATGTGGCCAAAAAAAAAAGTAAATGTTAAGAAATGATCAATCTTAATTTTCGCCACGTAATCGGCGTAAGGTCAAACGGAGCATTTTCTGTAAAATTGTTTTCCTTAATCAGTTGACACCGATAAAATACCCGAAATAAGCTCTAATGTATTCATGAAAAGTAGTTTTTATGAGAAAACCACAAACGAATAACATAATAAGTTCTACGTGAGAATTATGTAGGTCATAATAAATCCAAATAGTTACGTCATACATGACCATGTTGAATACGTAATTATTAAACTAGTTTATATAAATTTCGTGAATTGAATATGCAAGTGCAGACTGGCTTGCTAAAATTTCATTGTCAATGCTTCGTTGATGATACATGTAATGTGTAAAATTTTGTATGCCTATATTATTATTGTTAACCATACAAGACCAAAATTCGTAATTCGACCTGAGTTTAACAAATAAATGATCTTTTTTTTTCTTTCTACCAATAAAAGAAAACTATTTTGACTGCACGGATAGCCAAGTGGTATATATAGGTCCTCACAATAATTAGTACCATTTACAGTGCGACGTGCCGCTGGTTCAATCCCCAAAATCCGGTGAACCAGTCAAAGCTTGCGCTCAGACTTACTGGATCTCTTCAAATAAGGATTCGATCTCGGCATGGGACAAGCATTTGTATGATCCACAATTGCTTGTGACAAGTCTGAGTGTTCTTCGTGTATGTGAATTGAATGTTTGTGATTTTACCAACGCCAGAGCCGGTGTGATTCTATAAGAACTCATTCTAAACTTCGAATCTAAATCCGCTGTGAGTTTCTTGATTGGCATTCCAAAAACTCGGTTGATAATTCGAAGTTACACTAGCGCTACCCTTGCGAGCGTGTCAGCGAGTTAAACTAAATTAACGTGAGTTTTTGACAGATAAAGTATGAGATGACATAAGAAGTGGAAATCAGTAAAGGTAATTACCCCGTCACTTCGCACTCGAACCCGATCGAAATCATATAAATTACGGTGCGACCAAAAGGAGCGGAGTATAAATGAAAAATGTTGCAAAAATGAAAAACCATTGAAACTAAAACACGCGGACAAATTCGCGGGGGACAGCTAGTTAAAATATAAAATAGTTTCTATTATTACATGATATGAAAAATAACCTATATGTAAAATCTAACCTATTATTATTCAAAAATCGGTATTAAAGTTAGAATAGTATTAGAGTAATATATACTTATAAGTACCTACTACTTATAAATACCATCAATCAACACGCGTACAATTTCAATTATCTTTTTCCTCTAACTCAGAAACAGATTGACAAGTTACTTCAAGACTAATCTGCCTTTATATGGTACTAGCTGTCCCTCGCGACTTTGTGCGCGTGTTTTAGTTTCAACGGTTTTTCATTTTTGCAACATTTGTCATTTATGCTCCGCTCCTATTGGTCGTAGCGTGATGTTATATTGCCTATAGCCTTCCTCAATAAACGGACTATCCAATACAAAAAGAATTTTTCAATTCGAACCAGTAGTTCCTGAGATTAGCGCGTTCAAACAAACAAACAAACTCTTCAGCTTTATAATATTATATAGTATAGATATGATTAAATATTTACATATTTTATTTAGTTTAATCATATTTATCTACCGTTGATGGTTGTATATACGCACTATGCTAAGGCTAAGTATACACTTTGACACAAATGTGGAACTCAATGTCTTGACACTACAAAATGAACATTAAAAATGTCTAAGAATCTTGTGTTTAAATTGGAATCGATAGAAAATAGAAAACTTGATCCATAATAACTTCTATATATTTATTTTTATTGAGATTAGAAGTAGACATTCTTCACACACTTTTTAGTTTCAATGTGTTTAATAACAATTAATCCATAGCCAGCCATACTATCCATATTAATATTAACTCCGTCTGTCTTTTATTTGGCGTGCAAGGTGCCTGGAGAACCAATAGCTCATGTGCTACGCGAATGCACAAGCCCAAATCCAGGAAGAACCTTGAGATCACTAAAGTCTCTTACAGACACACTAAAAAGGTATAATATAAATATAGGTACACTACTCACTACTCACACACGGCCATCTGATCCCAAACTAGGCAGAGCCTATATTATGGTAACCAGACAACTGATAAACTTACTCATATATTTCTAAATAAATACATAATAGATAAATTACACCCAAAAACACAACAAATGATCGTGCTCATCACACAAAATTTGTCCTGCGTGGGAATGGAACCCACGACCTCCGTTTTAGAAGTCAGAGCCTCTAACCACTAGACCAACAGGCCCGTCAGGTTGGGAAGTCTCATTAGGTTTTGGAGGGAGTTAAGCTGGCTGGAATAGCAGCCCGTGCCACTCGGTACAATAGTCGGAATCAGGGACAAAAAGTTGTATGCAGGACGGTTTTGTTCAACCCGTCGATTTTTGCCCGTAATTTTCTGTATACTGTAATAAAAGAATTTTAGAATTTGTTTATATATAGGTAGCGATTAGCTTATTAAGGGGTACTTAATTGCTTATAGTCAAGATAAATACACAAAGGTTTAAGTTCAATTAGCAACACGGTTCACGAGTAGTGGAGACTGTCATTTAATTTTACTTAGGTATTTAACCTACTTAAAAAAGGAGTATCTAAATAAAAACACTAACATACTAATCCAAGTTTATCCAGGTAAAAATAATGATTATTATAACTCTATTTTTTGCTTACATTTTAACAAAACTTATTAAGCAGTTGTGGTTACTTATAAAAAAACTTTTGAAATAGACCGTCCAGTGTCAAAAAGTGTCAAAAGTCGGATTGAGACGGACATGTGTACTTAACTCTCTTTTTTTTTTGTTTACTGTTTGAAATTCCAATGACCTACGAAAAGGGCAAGACGCGGGAATATGTGTGTTGAATATGTCGGTCTTGCCTAGGTTGATGCTGAAGCCGCGGAATCACTTGTGCATGCTCTGCGCGACTCGTATAGATGTACCTACAGTGTAAAAAGTTATCCTTCTTTTGGATAAGTAAGTAACAATGTTAGAATTGATTAGATCTTTTTCCAAGTCTGCGTCCGAAATATTGTATGGTTGCCTACGCCACAATTCGTGTACCTTTCAACATTATCCTTCGCGAGTTATGTAGCACGTAAATGTATTTCTTGTGACAATTATGGCGTTGTCACGTACAAGACCGGGGTAGTTCGCGCTTCGTGTTACAAGCGTAACGACGCGACGTTTTGAAGGTGAGTTACTCAACTTTTATATAACAGTAAGATATTAAAATCGGTAACTAAAACATAAGGCTAATACTAAAACTAACTCTTCTAAGTAGAATTAAAATCCATAATAGGCATGTTTCCTATTTTTTTTTTAATGTCCGCTTGTTAGGTTAATTTTTCGTGCAAACAAAAAATGATCACAATACAGAGAACGGAAACTACGCGTGACGTCACTCCTCGCTACGATTTTTACCAAGGCGAGGCGTCATAAGCCACCACTCAGAAACTTTAAAGAGCTGTATCTTTGTATTTTTTTATTGTTTTGATAAAAGAAAAAATACGTGTCTAATATTTTTTTATCATCTAACTGACGGACTAAATAGATTTTAACTTTTCATAACCAGGAAACATCCCTATTATATTTATTTTGCATTTTGCGTTAAATTATGTTACGGTTTATACATTTACATCCTTGTAATATATTTTATTACATAACCAGCTGTGCCCGCGGCTTCGCTCCCGTCAACTGACTACCTACCTTACCCTACTCTTCCTAACCTACCCTACCTATTTTTTTATTTTTTAAACCTTCTCTGTATTCTAGGGAACAAAACAAAAAAAGAATTATTCAAATCGGCCCAGCTGTTCTCGAATTTTAGCGAGAATAACGAACAGCAATTCATTTTTATATATAAGATTTATAGGTTGTTTGCAGAAGCACATCATAAATACATGTACTTCTACGATCTATGTACGATTGTTGGCGTGTTTGTTGGCAATACAATATTTTAAATTAATACAGCTTATATGTATATATATATTTTTTTTATATAAGTCATGGCTAAACATAATATAAATAACTTAACAGTTTATTACCAGAACTGTCGCGCCATGCGTACAAAGCTAAAAACAATATTCTTTAATATAATGTCCAATTCCTATGACATCATAATTATGACGGAAACCTGGCTAAGCTATATATGAGGACGAGTTCATAGACCGAAGATATATTGTTTACAGATGTGACAAGGACCTAAAATTGCACAAATCAGATGGGGGAGGGGTTTTAGTGGCAGTCATGAAGTATCTTAAACTACCTATATCGTTTATTCGCACCGTCACTTCCAACAATGTCGAAATTTTTGGAATTAGTTCTAGTCCAAGTACCGAGCAATGAACTAACTGGCGGCTATCTAGTTGGCGCAGCTTATTTACCAGATAGGTCACCTATAGCAGTTTATAATCTATACTTTGAAGTCTTAAATGATATCATAAGAGAAAATAGTATATCCAACCTATTACTAGTCGGCGATTACAGTATACCTGATGCTCATTGGCGACATCAAATAGACTCATCATCATCAGAACATCAATCAGTTTACCAGCCGTCTACCCTAACTCCCCAATGGTCACCACCAAATAATTATTCGGATCAGTGTGATCTATTACTTCATATATCTTTTGACAATATAACTGCTATTAAAAGCGAATTAAAAAAACTAGATACTTCCAAGGGTCCAGGACCAGATGGAATACCAGCAGTATTTCTCAAGAACACAACTGAATCAATATGTGAACCATTACACATTCTATTTAACAGGTGCATCATTGGGGGTTTCTTTCCAGACATTTGGAAATGCGCCTACATTGTCCCAATCCATAAAAGTGGTTCTAAACATGACGTCACAAATAACCGTCCCATATCTATTATTAGTGCAACATCAAAACTTTTCGAAAAGCTTATTCATAATGCCATCTACCTACTTATCCATAACTTTATAATACTTGAACAACACGGCTTTGTCAAAAAAAATCCACTATGACGAACTTGGCTACTTATACGAATTTCCTCTTCCATACACTTACACACATACATTCGCATTGACCAGGGAGTTCAGGTGGATGCTGTATATACAGATTTTCAGAAGGCATTTGATAGAGTGAACCACGAAATCGTTCTTAATAAAATAGCGTTTAATGGAATCAGGGGCAATTTCTTGAGGTGGTTTTACTCATATATTACGAACCGTAGCCTGATAGTCGTGATTAATGGATACAAGTCGGGAAGTGCTGGTATGTCATCTGGTATCCCCCAAGGATCAATATTAGGGCCATTACTCTTCATTATATTTGTAAACGAAATAAATAAATGCGTGAAACATACACATTTTCTTTTGTATGCTGACGATTTGAAATTATATAAAATCATAAAAAATGTTAATGACTGCTTTGAACTTCAAAAACCTTTCAACCGACTCTCTGAATACTGTAAAATTAATAAGTTATATTTAAGTATACCCAAATGTCAAATCATTAGCTTCACTAAAAACCGGACAGTAATTAAATATGGTTATACCCTATGCAGCGCTATACTAAACAGAGTGACGAACCTTAGAGACCTAGGAATACTATTTGACAGTAAATTGCATTTGGACCTGCATATAGGAAACATTAAATAAAGCATTTAAAATGTACGGCTTTGTTATTAGAACAGCTACAGACTTTAAGCGCCCTTGCACATTTTTACACCTGTACGTCGATTCTGTAAAGTTCAAACAACAACTCGCTTCTCACATCGCTAATCACTCTCTCTCATAAGGTTCAAAATGACCTTGATTTCGATCGGATTCGAGTGCGAAGTGAGCGTCGAAGTGACAAGAAAATTACCTTACTAAATCCCACATCTTATGTCATCTCATACTTTATCAGTCAAAATCTCACGTCAAATTAGTTCAACTCGCTGGCACGCTCGCAAGTGTAGCGCTAGTGTACATTCGAATTATCAACCGAGTTTTTGGAATGCCAATCAAGAAACTCAGCGGATTCAGATTCGAAGTTTAGAATGAGGTCTTACAGAATCACACCAAGCTGAGAACGGATAAGTGAACGATACAGCGTTCACTTATCCGATCTCTCAGCTTGAATACGCCTGCATAATATAGGACCCATTATATAGTAAATATAAAATAGCCATTGAAAAAATTCATAAAAAAATTACGAACTATGCAATTCAGATTATAATTTAAAACTTAGCAGAGTATAATTTACTCTCACTCGAGAAAAGACAAATTTGATAGGGTTTTAACAGAAAAGAAAATGATAGAAGCATAATCTATATCCTTTAAATTTTAATTCAAAAATTATTTGGATCAGTCTAGTTTTGGAGAAGAAAACAGTGTAATTTTTAAGTCTTTTGGTCAACGATTTTGTCGGTAAAATCAGCCTGAGCTGCAGTTGTCCCTTACGCACTTTACGGGAGTATGCCCGAGGTGTGCGACGGCAAGTATATTCCTTAAAAATCTATTTTTCAACTTTCTCAGGAGTAGTTAGTGCCCGTATAGGATATTATGTAATTTTAAAATGTTTTATTTACATAATCAAAAGACACATAAAACCTTGTTTCGCATTTTATGGTTTACGTGCCCGCTACCCCACTTATTAATTTTCTGTCTTTAATGTTCATCCAAAGGTTGTCTGGTAGATATCGCTATTAGCGATAAGACCGCTATTGTACCTTATTAACTTGATATCTTAGAATGCTGTATCTTTTTTTCTGGTGTACAATAAAGAATATATAATACTAGCTGTCCCCCGCGACTTTGTCCGCGTGTTTTAGTTTCAACGGTTTTTTATTTTTCCAACATTTTTCATTTATGCTCCTCTCCTTTTGGTCGCAGCGTAATGTTATATAGCTTATAGCCTTCCTCAATAAATGGGCTATCTAACACTGAAAAAATTTTTCAAATAGGACCAGTAGTTCCTGAGATTAGCGCGTTCAAACAAACAAACAAACAAACTCTTCGGCTTTATATATTAGTATGATGATACGTGTTACTTAGGTTACTATGTATTGAGGTATTTTTAATAGTTTGCGCTGATGATATTTATTTATAGGTAATTTTAGGTTACTAAAATAATAATTTATCGGGGTCGCCTATAAACACCCAGGTGATTATATTCGCGGGTGATCAAAGGACACTAAAGACTCGCCTATGATGACCCAGGTGATCATAGTAAAATAGACCGTATTAGCGCGTAGATACTGGTGATATTTGTTTATTCCATCCTAAGGCCAGAAGTCTTCATGCAAGACGTGATGCAGTTAGCAGCACTCGCACCACAAAAACCTTGAACATTCGATTAGCATGTAGGTAATAAATAAAATGATTTCATAATCGATTCTATATTATCCATCTATTAAACGACTAAAGAAACTAAACTATTAAATTAAATGGACAATTAAAACGAAACAGCTCATAAGGAAAATAATTTAATCCTGCCAACAGATAAATAAGCAAACCAGAATTTAACATTAAAAATCAACGTCAACCCTAATTAGCAAGCTTTGTGTTCAACCGGAACTGGTCAGATACTGCGTAAGCGACCCCACGGCTCCTAGAAAGGCAAGGACGGGACCGGGGTGTTTTAGTCGGAACAAATCCGATACATCCCCAGTGCAATGCTGTGTCCTCGGCGTGGCTTTTAGAGAAAAACAGGGATGATCGCTTCAACAATTAAAAGTATAATAAGTAGAAAGTATTAGGCAAATTCACTTAAAGAACAGAAGAATAAGTCCGTTATCCTTTGGATAAAGTGGGAAGTTCGCAATGCTCGCGTCATTTTAGATATTATAATAAATCTAAGCAACTTGTGTAATAGAAAACTGATTATCATAATCCCCACCTTATTTTACCGTAGGTACATTATATAAAGTGTTATTTAGAAGACTAGGATCAAGAGATAAAAGTTATTTATTCAAACTATAAGTAAGTAGTTTTGTTTAAACATTCCCCTTCTTTCTTTTCTTTCTTTTAAAAAAAAGACTCCCGCACTTAGGAATTTAATCCTTGTGTCGCGGGGGGTTTTTACAAACATTCAAATCACATGCACAAAGAACACCCAGACTTGGACCAAGCATTTGTGAATCACACAAATGCTTGTCTCACGCGGGGATCGAACCCGCGGCACGTCGCGCACAGAGGTAATTGGCGTGGTGACCTCGGCTATCCGTGCAATCTAAAATCTAAAGTTTTGAATCGCTCAATTCATTGATGTTAACATATGATTATTCGTTCGGTTTGGTTGAGAATAATGATGGCCTGGAATACCGTAGGGATGCAGGCATGATTAGTTGATGCCTTGCGTCCTAAAGGTTTTAAGGTTTAGGTTCAATTATTTTTTGTTCTTTTACGCGTTTTCACTTGCTCGAAATATACCATAAAACAACGCATTATTCAAGTTATTTGCCTCTACATATAGTTATGTACTAATAATTAAGCTATGAATTTCTTGTTACAGGATGATCTGGCTGCTCTACTTAATCGTGGGTGCTTTATCCGTCTACTGGTTGGTATGGCGGTACCAGAATCGACGGATGATAGACATGGCCAGCAAGATAACGGGACCCCCTTCGATCCCGCTATTCGGGAACGCGCTTTTGTTCATGTGCCAGCCAGAACGTAGGTTTTACCTATATAGGATTTTTCTAACTTTGTTTATTTTTCTTAACTTCTGAAGTTAAGTTCTCTTGGCGGTTGAGGAACTTTGAATTTTGTATTCTGGGTATAGCCCAGTATGCAATCATAATAGATCCTGGTTTTAAGTTGTTTTAACGCAAACATTTCAAAACTAAAGTCACCGTTACATTAGCAAGAAAATTTGACTCAAATTTGAACATGGTATTTCATGCCGAAATGGAAAAAAATCGCAACTCGTAAGCCATTTTCCTTGACCCTGAAAATTACATAATAGTAGTCATGCAACTAAATTAAATTCACAATGCATAAATACAGGAAAAATACAACTCCTTGAATTGAGTATAATTGTTATAAATTATAGAACTCAGCAATTAAAATGGTACACAAGGCACACACAGGTCAAACAAGATCACTGTCTTGTCAACAATATACAACTGCGGCTGACGCGCAAGGAAACTAAGTAATTAACTATAAAATATTCTTACCTATTGTGTTAAGTAATTATCGCTTTGAGTATCCCATTTAATAATTACAGCATTTAACATTGCGTCCTAGTTTAGCATTTCAAGCTTGACATAAGCAAGGGGTCAAAACTTATGTAATTTATATGTGGAAGATAATGAACAGCAAACACGTATTAATTAATCATGTTAGCTCAACAGGAGGCACCATAGCGCCATCAAACATAGGGAGTTTTGCTAATCAGTTTTTCCGAGGTGGCTCACTTATAAAATATACACACACTATTGCAGAAATAAAAATGTATCCTGACAGACGCACACCGATCTAATTCCGACACACAAACAAAAATTACGAACACTACTACGGATTTTCTTGTAATGACATTAAGCACAATACGTCAATTTTTACAAACGGCTACGGTACGGTATGTTGCAAGTACCGGTTTACTATTGGGAACATGTCTATTACAAGATGTGCCACAACTTTCTGCTCTCTGCTTTTCCCATCCAGTTCGATGTATATAGTACATAGACAAAACTGAACAGTATTATAACAAAATGAACCTTATATGGTCGGAAAAGCAGTAGCTACAAATAAAATGCAAGCATTTATATATATTGTCCTACCAGGAACGATTCAATGAATTTTACAATTTTTTTTACGAAAAGATTAGGCAGAAGAAGAAATAAAGCTCGTGAATGAGGCTTCAAAATCCAAGTAATAAGCGATTATTCCGTACCGGCCCCGAAAATACAAAACAATAACCAATACTACGGCATAAGCTTGTGTTATATGTCAAAATAAGTAAGAAGACATAATAATGTGCTTTAAACCAGTCAGGAATTGCATTTGTTTCTGTTTCAGAATTCGTTAAAGTGATACGAGATTTGATGATGGAATATGGAGGTGTTTTCAAAGTTTGGCTCGGACCTGACCTGAACATCATAGTGAGCGATCCTGATGACCTCAAGGTAAGTTTTGAGTTTATACCTCAAGCTCTTTTCTCTGTCTTGTGCTGGCTTCTGGCTGGTGAAATTCTTCTTCTGTCTAGCCTTGTCCCAACCTATGTTGGGGTCAACTTCCAGTCTTTCCGGATTCAGCTGAATACCGTATTTTACATCGAGTGACTGCCTATCTGACCTGCACAACCCATTTTACTGGGTAACACAGTACCTCAGGGTAAGACTTTAGGATTTCAGAATCGTAATGACTTAAGTAACGACTACCAAAGAGTAACGTATGACAGTCGGGACCAACGGCTTAACGCGCTTTTTGAGGCACGAAGGGGTCTTGGTATGTTTACAAATGATCATCCATCCACGGACCAACCGCGGCAAGCGCGATTAACCCTTTATTATCGGTCAGCCTGCTGGCTGGTGACATTAATTTTCTAAATTTGTTTTTTAGGTATTACTGGCAACCCCAAAGACGAGTGCAAAAGGTCCACTATACAAATACATGGCTGATTTGATTGGAGGTGGAATACTGAGCGGATCGGGTAAGTTAGGAAATTCTGTAAAATTATAACATAATTAAAAACAATAGTCTTTATTACTTAATTGCAGGATAAAAAATATACTTAAGGATAAATACAAAACAAAGTGAAATGTTTTTCATATGCAGGCAACAGTTCCAAATATGTACAATAGTTTGCAATTTGATTTTTTAATCGGTGAAAGTCCGACATATGCCCACGCTGTGCCCTTGAGGTGGGTTGAAGTCATTAGACATTAGCCCCGATAAAAAAAGGTAGAGCTTAATCTCGGCTGTCTAAGAAAGTTTCATTTCTTTTAATTCTTCTATCGCAGGTCCTACATGGCGGAAACACAGAAAGATAGCAACGCCAAACTACGGAAAACGAGCCATAGAAAGCTACAGCGAAGTATTTAATAAGGAAGTAGACATCCTAATGGAAATGTTCAGATCAAAGGATAGTAAACCTTTTGACATTTACTGCGATATAGTCCGGTCTACCAGCATCACCGTTTGTCGTAAGTTTCTGTAAATAACTATTTATACCTATAATATTATATAATGAAGTCGCTTAAAAATTTATCCCGATTTCTTTTGGTACGCCATAACTTCCGCACGACTACACCAAACCAAGGTTTTTATAAAATAAATTAAAAAACCGTATGGAACAGCCGGGGCTGGCCGCTAGTATTTGACAAAAATACATTATACAGTATTGTTAAAAAGCTGTCATAGAAGACAGAGGTTTAGTACGGTCCCATAAAATAATTAAGGAAAATAGACAAAAGGTACATAATGTAAATAAACAAACGTGTTCCATGTCGTAAAGGCAACAGAATGGTGTGTAGACGACTGAGCATAATAAGTCAAAATCTTGTTAGTTAGATAAGAAGGAATGTAAGCCACCTTTTATTTAGCTTTTTAAGCAAAAGTAGTAAAGTAGATAAAATGAACTATAAATCAGGAGTGAGGAATAAAGTCTTCATGCTTGCATACAAAACATAAGAGCGAAATATTGACGTCATGCGACATTTTAAATCGTCATGAGTTTTTAGTAACGTAAATACTTAAAAAAAAATACGTGACTAGTTTCTTTTTATTATCGATCTGATGGACATTAAAAAGAAAATTGTCATAGCTACCCTATTCTTTCTGAGGAAATAAAATGAAAAAGAAAAATTGAATTTTAGGCACCCCATATTTATCTGGTCCCCGTAATTTTGATTTGAAACAAGTCAATTAATGATACTTCATAAGACCACAGGTATTTATAACTACAATAATTAACTCCATATCAAGTAATTCAATTGGACTTCCCTATTATTAAAAAATAGGTTTATAAACTACACTCAATTACACGGCTGTGGTGATAATTATAAAAATTGTATCAACGTGAGGACAAGTGATCTGAAATAGATATTACCTACATAAATTATTTATAACATAATAATTATGCATTTATATTGCAGAAACACTAATGGGATTGACAAGAGAGGAGTCTACTCAATTACCACACTTAGAAGAACTTATAGATCAAACACAAAGGTAGGTAGTTCCTTCACTTATTAAATTATAATAATAATAATATCTAGGGACATGTCACACACAGATCATCTGATCCCAAACTAGGCAGAGCCAGTGCTATGGCAACCAGACAACTGATAAACATACTTATATATTTCTAAATACATACATATTATAGATAAATTACACCCAGACACATAACAAATGATCGTGCTCATCACACAAAGATTCGTCCTAGGTGGGAATCGAACCCTCGACCTCCGGTTTAGCAGTCAGGGTCACTAACCACTAGACCAACAGGCCCGTCACAATTATGCAAACAGTATATTAAGCTTAGGTTGTGTTATGATTTTAGAGCCTTACGAAATTTACAATGAGAAGTGATCAGTTGTTTCATAACATAATTGAAACACTTTCCTTTAAAAAGGGCTGATGGTTAGATGTTTTTAAATCTACTGATCACTACTGTGACGATGGACTTAATAATCAAACTGTGAGTGATTGAACACAAGGCTTAACAAAGAGTACGCTCGCTCCCGCTGTCTCTACGCTTACATCTTTTAAACTACGCAACGTATTTTAATGCAGTTTCCAGCAATAGATAGAGTGATTCAAGAAAAAGGTTTTTTTGTATAATTTTTTAATGTTTGCGAGGGCGGATCGCTATTAATCTTAAAAATCGAATGATAATAATGTCACTATTTACAAGCTATTGAATTGCTACATACGTTATTTATTTATATTTTATTAACGCGTTGAGAAAATGTAATCATCTAACCGATTAAAACAGTAGGTTCTACTTCTACTCTTTTTTTTTACCAGGCAGGATTATTACGATTTTGAAATCAATTGCGAACTGAAGGAATATCTTCTTACCATATATGAATTCCCAACAACTCTATTCCTTTGCAGTGAATACAACGTCATATTTCAGAGGATGACCAAATGGTACCTGCAAATAGATCCAGTGTTCTGGGCATCTAACCTTCATATCGTACAAAAACGATTCACAAAATGCATGACGGAATTCTGTGAGACTATTTTAAAACACAGGTTAGAAAAATTGAAGAATTTGGAAGATAGTAAGAAGGATCTGATGAATTCAAAAGACGATGCCGTTATTAACACTCAATTAAGCGTTATAGATCGGTTTCTATTATCGCAAGAACTGGATAGAGATGAACTGGTTCAAGAAACTTTTACTATATTTACATCTGTAAGTATATTTATAAAAGTAGCAGGTATACCTATATTATATCGGCATCCGCCGGAGTCGAACGGAGACTGCGCTTGAGATCCCGCGACTCTGGCCAAGGGCAGAGACGAGACCGGGGTGTATTTAATCGGTGAAAATCTGACATATCTCCGACGCCATGCCCGCGGCGTGGGTTCAAGCTTTTCATTGCGAAAAAAAAAGGCAATACTTACAAATGTGGTAAGGCCTTCACTTGATCTGTAAAGATATATTACAGCGTCAAAGAAATTCAATTAAATAACCAGAAATTCAAAGAATTCTTAACTTAGATATCCTAAATTGAACTAAACATTTTCACGTTTAGGAGACAGCAAGAAGTCCTAATGTTGAGATTCTTCGAGTGCCTTTGCGTAAAAGATTAATAAATCCATCGATTTTACATTACAGAGCCAAGAAGCAACGGCAAAGATATCTTCATTTCTTCTTCTTATGATGGCGTATCATCCAGAATGTCAGGTTTGTTAAGGCCAGCGACTATTTCCAAATTAATTTTATCTTTTTGTAGACACTTAGGTACAGATTACTTTGGTCTTTCCAGGAAAGACTGTATGCAGAGATTAAAAGCATTATCGGTGACAAGGACAGAAATGTGACAGACGATGATTTAAAGAAGATGCCTTATTTAGAGATGGTTTTCAAAGAAGTGCTGCGATTATTTCCGATCGGGGCCATGCTTCAGAGGACAGTTAATGAAGATGTTGAACTAAGTAAGTGATCTAACCACAGAACAATTTAACTATACATATATATTGACGACCTCCGTGGTGTACACGGTTTTCAAGATGTCGCTGGCTCTGAGATTCCCGGACGGGTCAATGTAGAAATTAAAACCACTTTTCTACATTGTCTCAAGTCTGGGTGTTTGTGGTACCTTCGTTGTCTCTGATTCCATAACACAAGTGATTTAGCTACTTACTTAGGGTTCAGAGCAATGTATGTGATGTTGTCCACATTTATTTATTTATTTATTTATAATTAGGTATAATATAATAATATAATATCTTGGGACATCTCACACACGGTCATCTGATCCCAAACTAGGCAGAGCCTGTGCTATGGCAAACAGACAACTGATAAACATACTTATATATTTCTCAATACACACATATTATAGATACGTAAATTACACCCAGACACAGAATTGAATCAATTTCAAGAAGATTTGGACTATGTTCTCTTAATTTTGTTAATTTACGCTTTCAGGTTCTTGCACCATTCCCGCGGGTTCTTCGTTGGTAGCTCCAATATACCACGTGCACCGCGACCCTCGATTTTGGACGAAACCAGAATATTTCGACCCGGAACGTTTCAATCCAGAGAACACGAATAAACGCAATCCAAACGCTTATATACCTTTTAGTTTGGGACCTATGGATTGTTTGGGTATGTATGTTCCATATACTTTTTAATGGATAGTTACATTACTAAAATGTGCTCTACTAATTAATAAAAACATTTCACCCGTTTTGTTTAGCTTCAAAAGCTGTGACGTAGTTTTAAATAAACTTTTTCAATAATTTGGGGTATCAAATACATACATATTAAGAAGAAAATAAATATTTGTACTTTTAACCAAGAGTGGTTTAGCTCTTTTAGAATATATAAGTGTAACAAGCTATACCTAAGTAGTAAAAAACATTAAAAGTTCCCGATTGTCCTGATAAGAAATATCTATTTTTCTAGCCGTTCAAAAGACACGAAGTAATCCTTACCTAATATTATAAAAGCGAAAGTAACTCTGTCTGTCTGTCTCTCTGTCGCGATTACAAAACTACTGAACTGATTTAAATGAAATTTGTTACACTGATAGTCTAGAGCCTGAAAAAGGAGAGAGGCTACTTTTTGCCGCGATAACCGAAATCCATGCGGGCGGAGCCGCGGGAAACCGCTAGTTAATAATATTTCTTTATTACAAGAAGAAACACTAGAAGTGCCTGTCACACCTAACTATCTTACTTACGCGTGAAAGCACCCTTCCTTGTCGTCGGATATAAATCTTGTTCTTATGCCAAATCCTATGACTTCATTTTATATATTTTTTTAATTATTGTCTCAATGTTCTTACTTACTTACTTGGTATTAATAGTGCAATTTGCATTTGTTTGCAGGTAGATACTTTGGAACGAAGTTGGTAAAGACAGTATGCGTGAGGGTACTAAGAGAATTTGAGCTGACGTCACCAGAAACATACGACGATCTCCGAGTATACATTTCTATATCTGCGGTATCTCGGAACGGCTTCCCAGTCAGTTTGCATCCTAGAAAGAAGATATAAAGGTTTCTTAAGTAGTACGAGTAAAAATTAAAAATATCAAAGGGATTATATTTAATTATATATAAATGTATTTTAAAACTTATTACGGGTGACGCTCTATTATAAAATATCTATTTATAAAGACAGTTGGTGTATTATTTTCATTCTTCCAATCCTTACAGCACAGAGTACTTTATACCTTAGAATAATCATAGACAATCATCGCTAGTGGCCCCTTATGGTTATGCCAAGCGTAAGCACATTTTTAGCTAAATGTACTAGGCTCGTTGACTGAATTATATAATTTCCCGTGCGATGACAAACGTTTACACGAAAATATCGACGGTATTGATATTATTAGGATTATATTAGGTTTTGAGATAGCTTTAATAAAACGGTGCGCTCTGTTTTGAAACTAATTTTAAGTTTTTACATGTTCATACTAGGTAGTGCTAAAGATTCATCTTTAGCACTACCTAGTTTACTTATTTATTCCTCTAGGTTCCAATTCATTCCCTTTAAAGTAGTAAACAGAACTACTTATTCAAACAATTTGATTTCAATGGACAGAAGACATAAAGTTAATAAGAATTATTACGTCGATTTATGCCATTTTTAAATTCATCTATTCATTAAAAGCTTTTGAGATTGGAACTGGAATATAGAAAGGGATAAGGGATCACTACCTGATTCATTTTAAATTTAGTCGATTTATCAATATCCTAAAAATTAGTATTTTGAATGTGACTTTAGAATGACAAGATTGAATCGAAATGTCAAATCGATGTTGGTCGGTTCGTTTCATTCACAGATTGCAGAGTAGACTAGACTAATAGTTTCATTCATTTCATTGACTTGACGGTTGCCTTGTTGAGCCTTTGTTGACTGACGTTATCTAGCTAGATAGACTATCTATGAGTTTGAGTTCGTTGAACAACGAACATCGTAAAGAGGTTATACTCGCGACCGCCTACATTTAAAAATCAATTTTCTATAAATAGACATATAAATCCTAAGGACCATTTGCAAATGGTATATTAAACCTATTAAGGAAACAGTATTATAACGAAACAATATGGGTTCGTTGTCTAGATTTCAAAAGATTGCTCTTCTAAGTTTGGGTGCTGTCGGGGGTGGTTTAGCGTATTATCGCATAAATAACGACTCCAATGAACGGAGATACAGTGCTTATAATTCATGGACGACTAATTACACTCCTAGCGTGCTATGGGATAGGAATTGGGACCAGTAAGTAACACATTTTCAAATATTTTCGTCGTTTTCGATTTAATTTTTTCCGTCACTATTACAACGTGTTTTATGTAGAATTTTATGGTTTTCTTTGTTCTTTTGTATTTAAATACCTTTATGTTCACATTTAGTGCAGTGTTTAAGCAAACACTTTACATTCCACTTAGGTCATGACCTGAATTTGATGACTTTTTTGTTTTGAATGTACTTACCTGCAGAAAAATAAAAATATAGCGATGAAATCAATTGTGTTTCTCTTTTAGTAAATATGTATAGACTTTAATACATATGAAATTCAGAAGTACATTGGGTATGTGTATAAATTTCCTAATATCATTTGAAGTGTTCATAATTAACATGACCATAACTTTTTTATTTTATTATTGTTTACTGGCTTTGTGAAAAACTTGAATGCTTGATGAATTACACTGAACAAACTGTTGTATTTAGCTAACAAAATAATTATGAACAAGTTCCGAGTCATTATGTGAAGAAGAAAAACTAAGTACAAAATGCTAAGAGAGTAAAACATTATATTTGCTTATTATGAAAATTTATATGTCTTTTAAACTGTAGTTTATATGTGGTTTATGTTTTTAAATGCTTATTTCTGATTGTTTTTTCAAAACTTGCTACTTAGTAGCCTAATTTGAAATAAATGAATTTTGGTAGTTGATTTTTAAAAACTTAGTCTTTAAAAAAAGAATACAGGAAACAAGTTTATAAAACAATTAAAATCCGATTATATATAAATTCTTATAATATTATAGGTATTTTAATTGTTTGTTCCCACATCAAAACATTATTTCACAATGCATGAATTAAATTACTTAACTGGAGACGATTTCCGACAATTATATATTTGAAATTGAAAATATTTACAATTTAAATTATTTATCAATAAAACAATACAGCTTGTGGCTATTTTATTATGATACGCAATATTGTATTTGTATAAAAAATCACTTTAACTGCATGATATAACATTTGAAGAACTCAAGGTTTGTTAATATTAGAGAAACTTCTTGAATTCTGAAACTTCTTGATGTTTAAAATCACCATAAAATATTAGAACCAACACTTAAAATTAAAACAATATATTTTACAGCAGAGAGCCGGAGTGTCTTGTTAAACCCGTGAAGCGGTCGGCCAATGACCCTGCAGAGGATAACAGGTATAATGAAAAGTTGGAAAAGGCTAAGAGCAAAGCTGTGAGGCATTTGTTCTTGATTAGACACGGACAGTACAACATTGATGGAGCCAAAGATACTGATCGGACTCTTACGGATTTGGGTAAGTCACTTTCATTGATATATCGTCATTTGGTCCAGACACAATATTACACCTACTTATAGTTTAGTTGTATCATTCTTTAAGTTTGTGTCACTAAGTGTGTCTGTACGTCAATGTTAAGTCAGTCTTAACTTCTCATACAAGCGGCCATATTTAACATTAACAGACATGTCGATGTATGTTGAAGCAACCAGCCAGCCCTAAATTTCTCTGTGTCCCGTGACTTAGTGTCAAAAAAAAAGTTTCTTCTTACTTTCTATATAGCTATGTTTAATCTTGCTGGGTTAACAAAGCTTATTTATTACCTATAAGATTCTTGGGTGAGTGATCTTTACTAATGATTTTGTTTGTTCTTAAGTACCTACATGCAAAAAGTAGCTTCAATATAAGTAACATTGTCTTCTAAACCAAAGATATACAGATAATACAAATTAACAATACCTGAATTCTTTTAAATAAGCATAAATTATTCTATATCCTTTTTGGACCATTACAAGATATCAGTATCTTACAAGATAAGATGAGAAGATTTGATGGTTCTGTATACATTTCCAAGAACTAAACAATTTTAACTATGTAAGAAAATCAAACTACCTAAGTCAAGATCAGATTGAAAATAGATAGTGTAACGTAAAACTGCAATGCAAATCTTATCATTTGCATTGCAGTTTTAGATGCCATAAGCTTGACCCACAGGAGTCATAGACGTTAATGTCTTTGATTCTGTTAAACCCACACTAAACCTATTTTAGGTCATCAATATCTTTTCCACTTGTACACTATTAGAAAAGGACAGTCGAAAATTATAGCTGTCAAATTTAGTTTCGACTAAAATGTTCATACAAATCTACCGACATGCAGACGTGTACACTAAAACACAGTGATGTTCAAGGCGAAAACTGCTTGGACATTTCTTTTAGTTAGTTGTTATCCGTTGCCGTCCTTTTCTCACGCTGTATGTTAGTAAAAGATAGCAATGGTTTAATTTTTATTTAGTTTGCGTGCAAAGGAATCGGCGCCATTGGTTACTTAAGAGATTCCTTAGTATCGATTTAAGCAATCCAACTCTCAAAACTGACAGTTGGCTATATAAATCAATATTAGAAATCCCTTAACTAACCATTAACATCTCTGAGTAAGGCAGAGAGAAACCTTGCATATAACAATGATTTTATAAATGCAATTTCAGGCCGGCTACAAGCAGACTTCACTGGTCAAAGACTAGCTTGTCTTGATATTAAGTGGGACTTACTCGTCCAATCAACTATGACGAGAGCTCAGGAGACGGCTAACATTATTTCTAAGCACCTTGATAAAGACATTGATGTCAAAGACTGCCAGCTGTTGGAAGAAGGGGCTCCTATCCCACCTGAACCGCCAGTGGGACACTGGAGACCAGAGCCTAGAGTAAGTAGCTGTTTTTAAATCTTTAATTTCTTTTTTTTTCGTTTCATGTTGTTCTTCAACACTATGTTTTGTAACTGTTTTTTTATGCAGTTGTGCCTATAGCATACAGGCCAAATAATCCGATAAAAACAAAAGCAATACTTTTTAATGTATTAAATTAAAGAAGAAAGTAAGTATATAATAGATTCTTGAAAATGCTCACAATATTTTACATTCTGTTCTTTGTGCAATCATAGATAGGGTAATATAGGGGATCGGACTGGAAAAGGAAATAATTATTTTCTTAGTCCACCAGACAGATAAACAAAGAAAAAAAACTCGTGTTTTTTCTTTTATCTAATCAATGAAAGATGACAAAGTTAAAGCACTTTAAAGTTCTGGAGTAAGGACTTGTGACGTCACGTGTGGGTAAAAATTGTACCCACAAGAGACGTCACGCGACATTCCCATTCACTGTATATTCCTCGTCGTTTGCTTAATTAAAAAAAAGGAAAAAATACGTGTCTAATATTTTTTTTAAATTGTGACGTAAATAAAAAAAAAGTAGTCCGCTCCCTTATTCTCTGTGAGCCTTGAATTCAGACAATAGAGACAGACAATTCAGTCAATATTCTTGAAGTATTGTTAACAGGAATTCATAATTTGCGATTATGTGATATGATAACCTATTAACAATACTGGTATTGTAATGTAAGGTTGACTTGCGCGCCTACCATTAACTCTCAAAGGAGGACTGTTGCCATCGTGTAAGCGAGACGCCGCTATGCGCAGTGTAGTGCGCTGTCTCGATTCCACAACGGCAACAGTCCTGCTTTAAGAGTTAATGGTACAAGTACTGATATACTTAACTATTAAAAATACATTAGGTATTGTAACAAAGGATTCGAAGTGGCATACTTTCAACTAAAGTAGAGTAACTTCAGATAAGAATAATGGATATATGAATAATAACATAATATCGGCCTTTAAATGACCCACTGCTGGGCAAGGGCGTCTTTCCGTATAGAGAAGCAATTGAATTTTGTAATCTATACTAATATTATAAAGCTGAAGAGTTTGTTTGTTTGTTTGTTTGAACGCGCTAATCTCAGGAACTACTGGTTCGAATTGAAAAATTCTTTTTGGATTGGATAGTCCGTTTATTGAGGAAGGCTATAGGCTCTACGACCAATAGGAGCGGTGCATAAATGAAAAATGTCGCAAAAATTAAATACCGTTGAAACTAAAACACGCGAACAAAGTCGCGGGGGACAGCTAGTATTTTATATATGTATATGTTAGTTTTTACGGTATTTATCTATGGGCCATAGCGGCCTAAAAATAAATGATTTTATTATTATTATTGGCACTGATCACCACGCTTGCTCACTCAAGGGTTGGCGATTTAAGATTTCATTCCGGAATCCAGGTCTCTTAACGATGTTTTACTTTACCGATTGTCAGTGGTGTCTTAGAAAGTACATTAATTTTTGAAAAAGTAAAAGTCACATTGATACTTGCCAGGATCCGAACCTGCAACCATGTGCATGCGAATCCGGTCATTGAACCGCTCGACCGCTACGACACACCAAATATCTAATTATAATATTAAAAACGTGAAGAGTTTGTTTGTTTTTTGGTTGAACGCGCTAATTTCAGGAACTACTGGTTCGAATTGAATAATTTTAAAAAGTTAAGATTATTTTTGTGGTCTTTTTATCGAGGAAGGCTATAGGCTATATAAAAAAACGCTATCATCAATAGGAACAATGAAACATGTAGTAAAAACGGGGAAAATATTCCTTTTGAGCCTACCTTGCCTTCATTGTAAAACCGCGGTCCGGACACAGTTAGTGTACGATAATATTGATGCATTCGTTCTGTTTCGTTTGACATCTTCACTCCAAGATTTAGATTTCGCGGCGAATATACAAGCCAAAATTCTTATTCAATATCTATCTCTTACAAAATTTTCTGTAATAACGCTACAAAGAAATTCGAAGGACCAACTAGATTCCAACCGGTAAGATTGGTCCAACCTAGTACAGGACGTAATGAAACAACACAGGCTTATTAAATTAGATATATTTCTTTTTTCTTTAAGAGATCTACGCATTTAGCCTGAGCTCAGGTATTGATTGCTTCACTGGACTTTCTTTTCATCTTGGGACAACTCACACACGGCCATCTGATCCCAAACTAGGCAGAGCCTGTATTATAGCAACCAGACAACTGATAAACATACTTATATATTTCTAAATACATACATATTAGAGTTAAAATGACTCCCAGACACAGAACAAATTGA
The DNA here is from genome assembly GCA_932294365.1 of Diachrysia chrysitis. Lineage (NCBI taxonomy): Eukaryota > Metazoa > Arthropoda > Insecta > Lepidoptera > Noctuidae > Diachrysia > Diachrysia chrysitis. Next base: position 3,582,559 of record OW028660.1, on the reverse strand, counting down.
CGACTTCCGGTTTAGCAGTCAGGGTCAGTAAGTAGACCAACAGGCCAGTCAAAACATTTCCCAATAAAAGCAATGAATTTTCAACCATATTTATTTTAGGATTAGGTTTAAATTTATTTAGCGAGCGTAATAACCCACATTTTCGCACGTACAGCAGTTCTTCCAAGACAGCGCGCGGATAGAGGCAGCTTTCCGACGGTACTTCTACAGAGCCCCGCCCGAGCAGACCGAGGACACCTACACCTTGCTCGTCTGCCACGCTAACGTTATAAGGTTCTTTGTTTGCAAGTGAGTATTGTATCTATACTAATATTATAAAGCTGAAGAGTTTGTTTGTTTGTTTGTTTGAACGCGCTAATCTCGGGAACTACTGGTTCGAATTGTAAAAATCTTTTTGTATTAGATAGTCCGTTTATTGAGGAAGGCTATAGTCTATATAACATCACGCTACGACCAATAGGAGCGGAGCATAAATGAAAAATGTTGCAAAAATGAAAAACCGTTGAAACTAAAACACGCGAACAAAGTCGCGGGAGACAGCTGGTTATTAATAACTCTGACTTGACGACCTCCGTGGTCGAGTGGCGTACACACCGGTTTTCAAGGTGTCGCCAGCTCTAGATCCCGGGTTCGATCCCCGGCCGGGTCAATGTAGTAAACCACTTTTCTACATTGTCTCAGGTCTGGGTGTTTGTGGTACCTTCGTTGTCTCTGAATTCCATAACACAAGCGCTTTAGCTACTTACTTTGGGTTCAGAGCAATGTATGTGATGTGAATATTAATAGATTTTGGTGCAAAGGTTTAGTTCCTTACTTAACCATAAATAAATCATAATTCCAGAGCCCTCCAGTTCCCACCGGAAGGCTGGCTTCGGATATCCCTGAACCACGCCTCCATCACCTGGATCTCAATCATGCCGAACGGCAACGTAGTGCTGCGCTCGCTCTCCGACACTGGTCACATGGACCCTAAGTACATCACTAGCCGGTAAAACAGCTGTTCCAACTTGGGAGTAGCTAGGATGGCAACACTTAGTGTGACGTCATATGGAATATGTAATTAAATGAAGGGTATTTACGAATGCTTGAATGTAGATAGTGTACTAACAATAATTTTACGCATAAAATGGTTATGGTGGCTATATATATACATAGAGTATGAAAAAAAAAGAAAAATTGGTTTTTTTTATGAATGAGTTTCATTACTAAGGGTGTAGATAAAAGCAATGCTTATTATAAGGGCTGTCACCTTAGAGTAAACAGAGTAAACATAGAGAAGCATAGAGCGTGCGCATCGCAAGTAGCTCTTGTGCCAAGCGTAAGCAAATTTTTAGCTCTAATGTGGTTTTTCGTGTGACGACAGACGTTTATGCGAAAATATCGACGGTTCCGATATTATTAGTGTAATATTAGGTTTTGAGATAGTTTTAATAAACAGATGCGCTCTGTTTTGACACTAATTTTACGATTTTACATGTTCATACTAGTGCCAACAGTTCATATTCGATATGCGCGCTCTATAGTTTACTTATTTATTCCTCTAGGGCTATCCACCAATAGGAACGAGGTTCTTTTTTATACAACAATTTCAACTAATATCAAGATTTAAAATCTCGATAGTGGACATTTCTTCGTTTGGACGTAGAACTAACAGTTTTGCATTGGTGTAAGCAAATAGTCATATCTTAAATGCAAGACCAGAAAAGTGCTATGAAAGTTTGACTCACGTAGTTGTAGTTACTAACCTTATTTTAATTTCAATATTATTATAAGATTTATGTAATTATATAGACCAGAGGCCTACTTGTTGAATAAAAAATATTTTTACTAGGTATTGTTGAGCATTTACTTGATTATAGGACCTTTTGACGGCATAAACAAGGTATATTTTCGTTTGGCTAACTATTAAATATAAGATTGAGCAAAGTGCCTAACAATAATTTAAACATAAGATAAAATGTGTCTCAATTCTTATGTTGAATGGTGTTTTTATATTAAATGTTGATCGGCAGTGTCATATGCAACCTCGCATGAGATCATTGCATAATGTCATGCTTGAAAAAAGTCAATTGATTATTAAATATTTGTGATTTTTTGTACTTACAAAATACCGCTGTTACATTGTCGATAAATGTGATTAATGGCAGCTAACTCATAGCTAGTAACTACTAACATAAATTAATAAGAAATAAATAAAATAAAAAATACTAACAATGACTGGTTTTTATATATTTAACAAAAACTTTTCAAACGATTTGTATTTTAATGTCAAAATATTTTAAAATACTAATTTAATCGTCTTATATGCGGTACATTTGACAATCGATGCGGCATTTAACAAATCCATGCGACCTTCTTTGTGTGAGTTAAAAAAATAAATTAAATAATTATGAGTTTTCGGACGATAACGCCTGAAGTCCAATAATGTTTTGATTGCAGTAATAGCAGTAAGCAAGCGAAGAATCGGCCGCAGAAGAAGCAGTAACGACGTATTATCTCTAAATATCGCGACTAATATAAGTTTAAATCGTAAAACAAATGTATTATTAACTGTAAGCATTAGTTTCGGTAAAACCATATCAATAAATAATTTAAAACACGACTAAATTGTAGATTAAAATCTAATTAATGTACTGTGCAAAATTGTAAACTATAAAAAATTCAAGAAATCGTTTTTATGTTATGCTTTGCTGTTTTTTTTTAGCATGCATTGAGATAAAATTGTGATGAAACTGATTGTAACAGCTTGCTTTGTCGATTGTGAAATAGGTACACGAGTGTAGAACTTTAATTAAATACGTCAGCATGTCAATTTTAATAAAAACACATAATTAATATTAATGTTAACTAATTTCTCGTCGGATATAATTATGTTTACCGCTATTTGATGTTTAAAAATGTTATTAATCGTTAAAATCCTTTTTCAATTTATTTTGTAGATGTTCGTGTATTAAAATATCGTAAAATATGTGTAGTAAATTTACAGTAATAAACATTAATTTCGTCTTACTATACATATCTATTACATACAACCAATTTACCTAAATTTGGCACATATTACTATCGTAAATATGCCTCAAGTATATAGGTGCATTTATACTTAATCAATTTAGAAGCTCAACACAATAAATGTATTAAACAATGATATTTTTGACGTTTATTAATGAGGACTACCGTTATTGCGCTCACCAGTTGGCGCCACTGGCGCGTCAGCTGTCAAAGTCAAACCAACAAATGTAATTTGACATTTCGGATATCGCGTCCGAATAGCGCCCCAGCAGGGTTATTCGCTATGGCGATTGTCAACAAAAGCTATTGTTACTTTATAAAAAAGCAAGTGTAAACACAAGTTTCTTATCGTGTAACTTCAATGAAAAACTAGATCTACTACTACTTAGTTGGTTACCGACGTTAGCCGATACTGAATAAGCATTTTTATACTTATTTTTATCCGGTATACATCGGTTGGGTTGGCAACTGGAGATAGCGAATAGACCGCGAAATTGCGAACAGTAGCCCTTACAGATATTAATATATATATCTGTGGTAGCCCCCATATTGTTCGAATTCGTAGCCGTTTTTCTATTGGCGTGGGCCTAAAAATATTAAAGACCGTGTACCGTGTATACCCGCTTGACTGACATAATAAAACTATAAAAGTGCACCAGTATAGGTCTTATAATTGTTATAATGTTAAAGTAGAATTTTATTTTAAGCGTAATTCAGATGATTTCCTTAGATTTTTATTTTTGTGTTCCATTGCAATACCTTTTGGGGTTTTCTGTCTATTCACTGATTAATGCAAGTCATTTAATGTTACTATACTTAAATATGAAAATGCAGTCGACCGTAAATCAGTGTAATATCTAAAATTCTAAACAATAGCGCTGATTCCCTTGTGCACAAATTGAATCAAAATTAAACTATTTCTTTATTTTACTAACCTACAGCGTGAGAAAAGGACGGCAATAGATTACAACTAACTTATAAAAACAAACCAGTTTTCGCATTTTTTGTGCATGCCTTTCTGCGTGTGAATTTGTATGAGATTTTAGTCGGAACTAAATTTAATAGCTTTAATTTTCGTCTGTCCGTGTGTTTTACTAAGTTAAAGTGAAATAGCCGATGGCCTAAAATAAGTTCAGTGCGTGTTTAACTGAATCGGGGCCATTGATGTAACTTCAATGGTCATTCGTTTTCGTAATAAGTTGTAACCACTTGCTTGTTGACTTGTGGTCCGCTGTTGATAATTTACTAGGTTCAAACTGTCGATATAATCTATACTAAATTACTCGCAATAATCAGTGAAACATGTTATTAATTTATGTATAGTTTTAAGAACAAAATAACTTAGAACTGCTACTGAATTTACTAACCTCAGTTCATTTAGTGCCATAACCCGATTGTTATTTTTTTTTTTTCATTGCAAATCCAATTTTTGTTTTTTGATATGGTCAAGTTAAAAAAAATAAGTTTTATATTTTAAACGCATATGGCCTCTCATAACTATCAAAGCTGCCTGTTTTTTTTACATTTTAGGGCAAATTATTCAATTTTGTTTTGTTTTCCTCATACTAATCATCTTATCATTTGTAAATAATTTTCAAACATGTATCCACAAGTCGTCAAAATTCGACACTGCAGTTTAATATTTTTCAACAAAATTTAATTATACCTATTGGGATTTTTGTGTTGTAATTTTCTACTTAACTTGATGACCGAATAAATTCAAATAAAATCATTTCATTTGACGTGGAAGTATGTAAAAAACTGGACATGATATGTATGTTAATTTCATTGCTGACTATCTGTGTTTTATACCGGACTTGCCAAATTACCTCTAGCGACATTTACGTAACTATGTAAATTTGTATCCTGTAAAAATGAAATACCTGTAAATATTTTGTAATGTTGAATAAAAATGTACGAAATTACCTTCGTTTTTTTTTCCTTGGTCCGACGGATAGCGGTGTCTTGGGGTACCTTAAAAGTATAATTATAGGTACTTAAAGAGCTTAGGGTGTTTAAAAAAAGTAGAAAAGAAAACAAATTGTCAAGAACATTTTATTTGTATATTGGTTCTGTATTATAATGTACAACATCAATATTTGCGAAATATTCAGTTATTCTTTATAACTATTTAATGCATTTATTAGACAAATAAAAGCTCTGATTATATAAATTCTTGTTAGGATATGTTAAAAAGTTTGAGGTATAAATAGTTGATATTTTTTAAGTAGTTATTACAAATAATAAACCTGGTACAATAATGGACTAATTCAGATATTTTTTTTAATTGTGCTAATTTAAATTTAATAAATTCAATATTTTGGCTGCGTTCGTTTTGACATACCAAGTGGCCGTTTTTTTCATGTCTTATGTCATAAGTATTCTGAATTTATCCAATACTGTATACTTATTTGCTTAGTTCTGCTAATGAGAAGCAAAAATATGTAACCAGTTAATGTAGTTTTATAAATATAAATAGTTTCCTCACTGTAGTCACAAGCAAGGTAAGAATTACGTTGCAACTATCTCACTCTTGATTACAATAATATGAAAGATAGTAAAAATGACAAAATATTTACATTATTATTCATTTAAAATTGGTGTTATATAGAAAAATCACTAGATTTAATATTTGAGATGGAATTTTAGTATAATGCCGTTGGTTTACAGCTCAGAATAGGCCGCCATTTTTTTTGTGTCATTTTTGAACGTAACTGTCAAAAAATGGTTCACCTGACAGTTATTATGATCTAAATCATTAAGGGCGGCCATGTACATTTGGGATACCGAATTGGAGAAATTTCCAACGGAAAACTACTTTAGGTATAGGTACGTATGTTATACGGTTCATAGATTAGTATGGATTTACTTCGTTCGGAATTCCATATGTTTCTGACCGCCCTTAGTGCCTCATCAAGTGACCTAATGTTCTAGGTTCGCATTAAGCAGCGGGCCTTTTTTTAGAAGTCAATTTATACTTAAAAGTAGGTATATAAATTATATTCTAATTATATACCTACCATCTAATTACCTTTAGCAGGCTGTCAAGTAATAGCCACTTAAGTGCGCATGGTTCATTTTCTTAAAAGACTAAATTGATGAAAAATTTTATCTGAAAGAATTACTCTATTAATTTATGAATTGAGACAAAGGCTAAGTTTATAATAGCTATTCTATTATTTTATCTACCTGACTCGAGATACGAAATGAAATTTTTCGAAAATGTTGAATTTAAATTTTGTTCTTACCGAGATTCAGAAGGTGAGGCCTGAGGAAAGAATTCGTTGTTGGTAACTATCATTATCGATATGGCTTGATTCTAACCCCGGCTCCACACGTTTGGTACCAACGTTGGTCAAACGTGTAGACGGATCGCGAGCGTTGTCGCAGATTCAATGGCCAACTCCTAACGTTAGCGTAATGGAAAAATACTTGATCCACACGGCGTTGGGGCAATGTGTAAGGCCGGCCTAATAGATTGAGGGAGTGGAATCAATACTAACAGGAATTATTCATCCCTTTAAAAAGTAGGTAGGTGTACAAAATAATAATTTTACATTATAATTTTGTTTACCAAATGTATTCTGTTGCAATTAAAATTTCAATACCGACTCATATTTAAATTTTGGCACAAGAAAAAAGTAATTATCCTGTATATAATCGGGCCACATGGTGCGGCCCAAAGGCCAATCGATCCTCTGGCAATAATTATAGTGACGAACTTAAGATATTTCATTGTTTTAGGCATTTCCTTTCACAACATTAACAACGTAATAAATAATTAAAGCCAGCGTAGCGTAAAGCGGTTGATACGTAACATAGCTGGGATAAAATGAACAGGTTTCAAATATCAAACTTGAATAAACGTCTTTTTTACGACAGTCGTTTTGTTAACTTAAGAGTTTACCCGACTGACCCAGAAGAAGGGTAATGTTTATAGATGTTTTCCTTGTCTTATACCTACTTAGAAGATTAAAAGATATTCAATAAGTAAGGTAGATATATTTAATGTTGTGTGACCTGCTTTTTGCATCGTCAACAGGTGATGCCAATGGGGCTACAGCTAATCAAAAATCCGCTGGGGTTACTAGTAGTAGGTATTTGGTAGTGTCGCCTCAGATGTATCTACATCTGAAGCGACACTACCAACCCCACAATTTCCACCAATTCTCATTGGTGGAGATTGACAGATGTCAATCTTGACAGATCTGATGCGGATTTTTGACTCGCTGTAGCCCCTGTATTACATAGTTATTTCCAAGCCCCCATTTAAACCTGTTCATATCGTACCCCAGCTATAGTACAACGTGTGATCTTGTTCAGTTAGCGGCGACGGGGCGCGGCAGCAGCAGTTCGGGGCCGTCCGCCGCGTCGTCCTCGTCCTCGTCGTCACACGCGTCCTCAGGCTCGCCGAGGGCGCGGACGAATTCTGTGGGAAAATTAATTAAACTCATAAAAAGACCTATTTTCCTTGGTCACGCCATAACTTGAGAACGACTTTACCGATTTTATTCATCTTTTGTTTTAAGCTTCCACCACCACTTCGACCACCAAATTGCATAATTATTTATTGTATAAAAAACACGAAGACGCACTAATTGTGTGCACTGGTACCTACTTATTCATTCGGTAGGTACCTACACCACAAAAATATAGTATCAGAATAATACGAATAAGTACTTACATATTTTGTAGTAAGTAGGTAGGTGGTAGGTTTCTAAGACTTTAAAAGCTGATATAAATGAAATATCTACTTTTTTACTTACCCAAGAAGTCTATACGCCCATCACCATCAGCATCCACTTCTTTGATCATATCCTCAACTAAAATAATTATAAAAAGTTAGTCACAAAAATTCTTAAAAGAAACGACACAATATTTTTTTGTTTAGTTGATTCATCTTCAACACCATAATTCTTATAAAAAAAAATGTTTATTTGTAAACATATTTTGGAAACTTTTCTTCTTAATATCTAGAATTAATAATAGTATTGTTTTAAAATTGTTTGCATCTATTTTTTATGATATTCAAACAAAACCAAAAATTAAGTAAAATCTTTAAAAGTAGGTAGGTAAATCAAATCATTTATTTTGGAATATGGTGGGTATGCGTATATACAAAATATAATTCTGGTAGGTAAATATACAAAAGTTCCTAAAGATGTAACTCACTCTCTTCCTCCGACAGATCCTCCCCGAGGCACTGCAGCACGGCCCTCAGGTCGGACGCACAGATGTACCCCCTGTTGTGTTTGTCGAACACTCGGAAGGCGTCCCGCAGCTCCCTCTCCTCTTGCTCCGCCGAGCTGGTGCCGCCGCCGCCGCCACACATCGACTTGGATAGGATGCTGACGAACTCTTCGAAACTTACGTTGCCGTCACCTAGTTATATGAAAACGAATTTAGACTTCCTCGTTGGTCTAGTGGTCGCAAGCGCGACTGCCGTGCATGAGGTATCGGGTCGGAATCCCGGGTCGAGACAACAATAGTTACTGGGTTTTTCGTTTAGAAATACTCATCATACAGTACAGCTCAGCTCGGATTCAGGAAGTTCGGTGTAGTTTACACACCTCGGAAATCACGTAAAGCCGTTGGTCCTACACCTGATCTCTCTCCGGCCGTGTCGGATTGCCGCCCTTTATGAGAGTGAAGGAATAGAGAGTGCAACTGGTGCACTGAAATATTTCCCGCGCAGATGGCTAATTCTCTGTTGAGAGAGGCTGTCGTGACCGAAATTCGGTCAAGAGGACATTATTATTTTTTATATAAAAACGAATATATAAGAATTTAGAATCCTCGATAAAATCGTTCCTGAATTTAGAAAGGTGTCAGTCTTAATAAATGCGAACAAAAAAAATGCTTTAACATTTAGACTTCCTAACTCGAGCTTAACTTAGTGGCTAAATTAGGATGAAATGTAGGATAGTGTAATAAGCACTTAAGAACGCCGAATCGTACAATCTATTCTCTAAAATCTAAATCATTCACTTAAATTGTCATTAACATTATTAATTTCTGCCATAATTAGCTCAAATGCGAAAGTTTCTATACAATCTTTATCTATAAAACTATCTACACAACCATCCACTAACCATCGCTATCAACCTCTTGCAGCATGTCCTGCAGCTCCTCGACCCTGGCGAACTGGCCGAGACTCCGCATGACCCTGCCGAGCTCCTCCTTGGTGATGGTGCCGTCGCCATCCTTGTCGAACAGGCGGAATGCTTCGCGAAATTCTGTTGAGAGTAAGTGTTTTTTTTTAATGTGAGGATGACAAATAAATTAGGAACACAAGACTTGTTTTTTTTAATGGGTTAACTTGGTTATTTTCGGATCTAATTAATTGTTACGAGCTGTCAGTGCCCCACCGGTATAAGGTAGGTAAGGTAGTAACAGTAGTCCAGTTGTTATTGCAGTTGACCGAACTACTAGAACTTGTCAGTTGAAATGCCTTTCTCAAGAATTTGGTCGACTGATAATGCCAGAGATTTGCATTTGAAATAAAAACAGCTATTTAAATTTTCACTACTCTTCGGCTTAGTTATATATTTGCGCAAAAAGAAACGTTTTTACAGTTACAATATATAGTAGTCTACTTAAACTCTACAAGACATCATCATCATTTTAATAAGTACTATATTAGGTACCTTCTTAACATTTAGCATGTCTAACAAAGGCATTTGATGCCTAAAATGACCATAATCCACCTCTTTAGATAATTAACCTATTAAGAAATAAATCAGCACCTTTCATCTGCGTCCTAGTGATGCCGGAGGTCTCATCCACAATGGAAGCCTTTCTGTCCAGGTTTGTGTCGGCGGCCGGCTTCAGGAACGCTACCTGTCGCTGCTGCTTTGATGGAGACGCCTGCTCTGCTAACTGCTGGCTGTTTGACAAGAAATGTGGAAGGATATAAGATTTGGATCCTTGCTGTAAGAGCTGAATGCACTCCTGTACTTCTGTGGTGAGTATATAATATCAATTAGTTTGGCATTTCGATACGATTTAACAACTCCTATCTTTGGATTAAGATCATATCCCTTCGAACTGACTGCTGTCCATTTTAATAAATCATTTACCTTGCCGTTACGCTTACCGTTGGTAGGGTTGGTTTTTATACTTTCCGAGTAATTATACCAAGTGTTTAGTAGGAAGACCGACAAATAAATATGGGTGATTGACGGGACTATTTTATATTGTTCACTGTTTGATTTAAACATGAGAACAAAATAGCAATTAGGCGTCTAAATTACCCGTATTTTTTGTCGGTCTAACAAACAGACTGTATTCTTGGCATTTGTTATTAACGGAGAATATTTCACTTAATTCAAGCCAGATGTCATCACTTGTAATTCGTTTGAATTGTATATATGTCGCAGTAATATAGATAAAGCCGTAATATAGTTATATCCCTAGGGATATAATTATATACCGTAACATAGTTATACGAAAGCGAATCTTTACTATCTCACTAGGAATATAGTTATAAAACGGTCCAAGTTTAGTGATATACTTATATTACTAGATTAAGTTTAGTGAAATAGCTTTCGTAGTGTGCGGCGCAGGCGGCGCGCCGCCTCCCCCGCGGCGGGGGAGGGGTTCGTTGTGTTTACGCGCTCCCCACGCAGTCAGTCGTACACTATTATTCAAAGTCATATCTTTTTTGTTTAGATTTCTTTTTATTCATAATAATCAGTAGCTTAGAATCGACTTTGCCAACCCCGACACATTTGGTTAGGTTGGTAGGTATTTTTTTTTTCTGACCCTTAGAACTGACTTTGCCAACCCCGACACATTTGGTTAGGTTGGTAGGTATTTTTTTTTCTGACCCTTAGTACCGACGAACCCTAATATATTTATAACACTGAACTTAATCTAGTAATATAAGTATATCACTAAACTTGGACCGTTTTATAACTATATTCCTAGTGAGATAGTAAAGATTCGCTTTCGTATAACTATGTTACGGTATATAATTATATCCCTAGGGATATAACTATATTACGGCTTTATCTATCTTACTGCGACATATACATAATTTACAACGCACAGAGCATGCGGCGAAATAATCCATGCGGCTTGACGAAATTACTGTAGTGTAGCACACATACATACATAGAACCTTTTCGGTCGAAAACAAACCAGGTCAAAGCTTTTTAACTATTCCACACAATTTTTTAAAATTCCACAAAATAGCCACTCTAAAGCAACAATTCGCTTTGACTGAAACTATGAAACAAATACGTTTGCGAGTATTTCTGTATGTACATTCGTAATGAGATAATTCCTGGGCCGACCCGACGTTGTGAACAAAACTTGAGACGGACGGCAAATAGAATTTTTAAATTGGATTCTAGAACTTGGAAAACTGAACGGACTTTTTTATGTTTTAGTTTGCGATTTCGAAATGCTTTTTAGTTGGCAATTTGAAACTATTTTATGTTCGACGAAATGGCAGATATTATGTGTTAGATAGACATATAGATAAGGATGAAACTATGCAAGTTTCTAACTTATTTTATACTAGCTGTTTCCCGCGGCTCCGCCCGCGTGGATATCGGTTTTCGCGGCAAAAAGTAGCCTATGTCCTTTCTCAGGCTCTAAACTATCTGTGTACCAAATTTCATTTAAAACGGTTCAGTAGTTTTGCCGTGAAAGCTCAACAGACAGACAGACAGAGTTAATTTCGCATTTATAATATAAATAAGTAAGGGTTGTACCTGCTAAGCCCGCTTGCACAAGCCCGGATTATCGTTTTGATAGTTTGTCACAAACATTACGAGAAAAGTTCGCGCGTGATGTCTGTTAAAAAACCGAAACAGCTTGGAAATGAAATCATTTGCAAATGTCGTTCTACACTTGTGGGTTTGCGTATTCGTGCGAATGTGAGTGACCGGCATTAGCAACTAACTCTGAGTTAAGTTTTCGTGCAAGTGGGCCTTAAAAGTATATATTTTACACAAAACATTAAAAAAAAAAAAACAAAATGACTTGGCAGGTACAAAAATGATCATAATTTATATAGACGGGCCTGTTGGTCTAGTGGTTAGTGACCCTGACTGCTAAACCGGAGGTCGTGGGTTCGATTCCCACCCAGGACGAATCTTTGTGTGATGAGCACGATCATTTGTTCTGTGTCTGGGTGTAATTTATCTATAATATGTATGTATTTAGAAATATATAAGTTTGTTTATCAGTTGTCTGATTGCCATAACACAGGCTCTGCCTAGTTTGGGACCAGATGACCGTGTGTGAGATGTCCCAAGATATTATTTATTATTATTATTAATTTCGTAGCAAAACTCTACAACTTGTCTACGTTTTAAACGTTACGTTACGTATAAGTAGGAACCTAGTAAGTTCTAGCAGACTTATGCAACTATCAAACTGGATAGGTATGCAAACTTTGCCTCTCGGCTCTCAATGTATAAAGATATTTCTACGTTCATAGTTTGTATTCTAACTTGTTCGAATCTAAGGAAACGAGGCGGAAAATACTTGTTGGGTGTTTTTTTTTTTAATAGGGACTAGCCCACCACACATGCCCATCATTGCAACTCCTGTAAGCCAGGATCTACAATGATAACCTATGAATACTACCGAAACAGTTAAGCTCGGTGTGTCCCAGGGAAACGATTGACTGTCTTGGAACCCGCAACGAAATTAATCAGAAGTAGTAAATACGAGGAGTAGGAAAAAAATTGTTTCCACTTGTTGGGTTTGACGGAACTTAGTTTCATATGTAGGTACATACCTACATTAAACAATACAGTATTCTGCTGAATCTGGCAAGAGTGGAAGTCGACCCTACCATAGGTTGGGAAAAAAAGGCTAGGCAGAAGAAAGGAACCCAAGGTTTAAAAAAGGTTAAAAAATGATTTTTCTTTGTAACGAGGTCAAATATATTTTAAACGACTGCAAAAGAAGGAGGTTTTTATGTTTGTTACGTGATATCTCCGAAAGTTTTGAACCTATTTCAAAATCGATTACGGATTTCGGTTGCTATATCAAAATCAATGAAAATTTTACCAAGAATGTCTTTTTGGTAAACGAAATAGAGTATACCTATTGCCCAATTTAAATTGGTTATACTTATATTAACTTTAAAGTCGGTTTTTTTTCACCTTCCTATTTGGGTAATCAATTAAAAAGGTATAAAAAAGTTGTCCAATTAACGAGGTACCTTCCTAATTTTTGCTTTCAAGATAGGTGCATTTTCTTCTTGTTTTTTCCTGAACAAATGTTATTTCTATGTAGGTATAATATTTTAGTATACAACAAAGAATAAATCTATATTTATCAAATCATTTTATATCAGTAATTAAATTCTCATAAAACGAAAATGAAGCTACAAAAATCAAATGAACTTTCCTATTAAAACCTCATTCTCATAAAACCAATCAATAAAAGTTTAATGAAGCTGTTATTCCTTGTTTTATAATAACAGTATAAAATGTCTTGTAAGAGGCGGGATGAGCCTAAACATTGACCCTCCAGTTCAAGGAACTTTCGACTCTAAAAGTATTTACATAAAGGATTAACTTAAGAAAAGTTTTAAAGAAATACAACGTATATGTTCACCGGAAACAATGTAAAAAGTTTAATATTTGTGGTTTCCAAAACTCGTAATTTTGTGATGGAAAAGACAGGGGTTTTAAAGTGACGGCCCCTGGTCCTAAGTGGCGCATACTAACCAGTATTTTACTGTGTTTCTTTGAAATGTACTGAATTTTAAAAAGCTACTCAGACTGCAATAATCGTAAAATTTTGAATCACTTTCGTTCTAATTCACAAAAGCTTTTACCCCATCTTCACCAAGCTTGCCTGAGCCGGCCAAAATAGCTCTCTTGCCTTCGTTTCTGTTTACGCACTAAGTCGATTCGAGGTCCGAACCCCGCAGGGGGTGCCCTGAGTCAAAATTGCTATCGTTATTAGTTTTTCATCTGCTCTGGCTGGAGACTTTTATGGTTTCGCCAAAAAGTCCGGAGCTGTCAAAGCATGCGCTACGGCTAAGTGCCGTATACCTCTTCCAAAAAAAAGCATTTAGTATGTTTTTAAAATAAGGTAAGAAGACCTATTCTTTAAACTTAGGTACTATACGTAACCAACTCGTTAACGTCACCTTGCAAAAAAATCTAGACTAGAATCATACATAAAGTTTATTTTCAACATGTTTGCACACACAAGCGCCCGACAGAAATCAGCCAAATCAAATTTATACAGCTAAATAAATAGGTACAATATTAATCCTATTTAATCCTCTACCTTATAAAATCTTAGGGAGAGCAAATACAAGCCTAATCTTAAACGCTTCTTAAACATTGATTTGCATGTAACCAACCAAATTGGTAGTTTAACAAGAGATTTACGATAAAACTGGCGTTAAACCCCGCAAGTCGGCCCAAGAGGCCTATCGATCCGACCCTCCCGAATTGTCAAATATACTTATTTGCTTCGAGCAAACTCGAGAATGTTGTAGGTATATTTTTTGTATTTCTTAAGGCAACAATCAAAAATAATTTGGTCCTATTTGTCGGATATTGGTCCTTATACTTACCTAGATATTTGTTGTCGTAGTAAGTTCTGATGAGAATGTGCATCTAATTTTGTTTTTAACTAAACGCATGTATAATTAAGCTAATTTTGTTGTTACCAACTGCCTTGTGGAATTTAAGCACTTGGCAATAATTAACAAGCTGTGCATTCAAAGAATGCGTCCTCATTTCTGAAGTTAGTTGAAATATTTAATATGTTTATAGCTGAATTTTGAAAATAACTGCAAACGGATCGATTCATATTACCTTTTTTGTATTCTTTTCGCGGAAGTTGGTTCGCTATGAAAAAACGTTAAGCCTTTGACATGCCTTTCACCGGCGAGTGAATGTAAATTGTATATTTTTCCGAGCAATGAAAGTTGATGGAAAAGTAACATCGACAAAGCGCTTTGAAGCCACGACAGCAATATATTGACGGGGTACATGTACCTATAATCCTTTTAGTAGTTAATGTAAGTTAGAAGCTCATTTGTTTATACACGTTAAGTATGAATAAGGACGACATCGCTTAAATAGGTACAATCGTTAGCGTAATTTGTAGAGTAGAGTAATATTATCAGGGCCTAACCAGCTTCCCTGTGATATAACAAACACAACTGTAGCAAAAGGACCACTGAAAGTCAGTGATCTGGAATTTGGTCCTTACCTATCTGAAGGACTGAGCGCCAAAGCCGGCGGGCCCCTGCTTCCCGGTCGTGAGGTGTCATCGGGAGGGCCTGGCTCACCACCACTGCTGTTAGTTTGTCTCGTCTGTAACAAGATTTGTTTCTTAGAAATACCTAGGATTGATCTCGGAAAAAAAATATATTTAATTATAAAAATTAGATTCTCACTTAAGTAACTTAAAACACATTTTAACAGACTTAGTAGTTTGGCCTTTCTACAACGTATAAAGTTAATAGTGATAAAGCCACTATTATTAAAATCTTTTCTCTCTCCTTTGGCTGTGTATAACAAAGAACTGTCTGGTTCTTATTATGTACTAAGCTAAAGAAATACCAAAAGTGTTAAGTCCAAGTAATGAGATATCCTTTCTAAATACTTAAAAGAAGAAAACCTGGTATAAAAATTTAAAAACGTGTCTAACATTGTGAAAGAATTGGAGATACGTAAAGGGGTCGGATCGAGCTGGAATTTGCCTCGTTTTACGTCAATCCGCTGTCAACACAACATCGGTGGGGAGCAAATAATCCTCAATCAGAATCTTGCTGCGTCGAGCAATCTAGTCAGATCAATACTCGAGATGTAGCTTCAACTCATTCACAGCTGAATTGATTTTAATTTACCTTTTTAGATTCATTTAGAGTTGGTTTAAATATTAGATTTTTAGATTAGGTGGGTAACACACTGTTTGTAGTTACCATCATAATATAAACGAGGCTGGAAATTAAAACAAAATCTAGAAAAAAATGGGCACCTTTAATTTTATTATCTTTTATTATAGCGGCAACAGAAATACACACAATGTGAAAATTTAAACCGTCGTACATTTTGCGGTTCATGAGATACAGCCCGCTGCCACACAGATGGACAGCAGAGGTTATATTTGATACTTTAAAATGTAATTTTGGTAAGATAATTATCTAATTTTATTCGTCGTCTCTCTAAATATGCCTATTTAACAACAAATTCGGTTGTCGGTATCCCGTCTTAAATTAAACTTATTTAGCATGTCGACGGAAACTACGAACCACACTTAAAAACGTGTGAAAAACGGCGGTCCCGTGTCTCGAGTTTCAAAGGACCAAACTGGATATCATCTGGCTCAAAGCCCTCCAATTTTATACCATGTAGCCTATTTGTAAGGCTCTACTACCGCTCAATTGTATCCCATGAAGCCTATTTGTAAGGCTCGGCGGTCGATGTATTTCTATTGAATCTGAGACTTTATGTCCCGTGTCTCGTAACTTAACACACAGGATTCTACTTTTAAAGATATTTATCTTGGAAAAAAAGTACATATTAGGTTTAGAACTAGAATAGAACTAGAACTTAGACTATAGATAGGTAAAGCAAAATGAAACTGAAAGATAAATTAGGTTAGATGTCTTAGTTTCATTGGTACTTGCAATAAAAATGTGATTGTTACAAAAAATTAACTATAAAAATATTATTCCAACACACAGAACTTTTTAAATACATATAAGTATTGTAAAAATCAAAATCAAATATCCCTATAATACTTATTATTAAATATGTAATCCGAAATAATAATGTTAAATATACCGTTGATTAAAATGGAGACACTCATTAAACGCATTAATCAACATGTTTGCCTCAATAATTACATATTCATTAGACCCATTTCGATTTTCGTCTGGTCAATAAAACTGTTTATTCCGGTTATGATTTTAATCTCAACATAAGTTTCTGATTATTTATGAATCTATTAATGATTGCAAAAAACTACCTACTGGTCTGTTTTTTTTTTACGTTTAATATTGAACACATTTAAAATCCTTATGTACGAAATGTGATTTATGACGAATGATCTCACGAAAAATCGTAAAGCAATCTATACTAATATGAAAAAGAGGAAAGATTTGTATTGTTGTATGTTTGTAACGAATAAACTCAAAAACTACTAGACCGATTTCAAAAATTCTTTCACTATTATAGTAGTTGTTTTTAGTATTTTACATATATTATTAGTATGCTACATTATCCCTGACCAACATAGGCTATATTGCTGCGCAACCCGTACGCAGCTGGGACGAGTATTTAATCGCTAGTATTTAATAGGTATAATGGCCTCAAAATTAAAAAACACCAGTTCTTCGTTAAAGACTAACTAATAATATTATTTTTGATAGAAAATACGGTACCTAAACTATTATAACAGTCTCTCAAAATGGAAAATCTCCGTAATCAAAAAGATGACCACTACATATTTCCTTTAACTAATTCTTCGAAGAATCGGAAGACAAATGCAATGAATAATAAAGAAATTAGTGAGTAATAACAATAACTCACCATGATCCCTTTGAGCTGATTCACCAGCGGCGAATCAGCGAAGAAGTTGTTCACCGCGGAGAATATGTTTGTGCGTTTGCTCGTCGCGAAGCGGCAGGCGTTCCCACGCCCGCCCAGTAACGCTGTAACAAAACAAATATACAATGCACAACTGACATACACATGTTATAATACAACGCGTCCTTTTGCAATCTCGTCAAATTCAGGGAGGTAGCTATGCTAATTATTCTCGACACAAATCAGATATTAAAAAAAAAAAAAATTTCGTAAATCGGCCCGTGTGACCGTACCTACTGTAACTGTTTTTTACACACACAAAGACACTGCCTACCGCATAAGCAACGGACGATTCTGTTTTTTTAAATGGTGTATTCTGAAATACTGTCAAACTTAAATAACTAAAAAAACAAGTATGTATTAGTTATTGAGAAGATATCGTAATTTGATTTGATTATTTGTGTCTTTTGTAACAGCCTCCTGAAATTTGACGAGGATGCAAAACGACACGTTGTATATGTAGGGAATAAAGCAAAAATATCTAATAAAAACCATAATGCCACGCCGTACGAAATGATACACATTCTTACAAACATTGTTGGCCGATATTGGCCTGTATGTGTCGCATAAAGCAAGTTTTCGTATGAATATAACGGTGCGCATATGCGTGGAAACTTTGGTTAAGTGTACGACAGTTTGCACGCATGAGAGTGACCTAAGCACGAAGTATAGAGCGAAGAACAACAATACATTGTTGTTAAGTACAAAAGGTTGACTATTGTGTTGGTTTATGTTTCGTGGAGAATAAAAATGTGTTTTTCTAGACATAAAAAGATAGAGTGTAAGGTATTTCAACGTTTTGTAAATTCATGCTCGATAATCTAAATGCAACCGTTTCTACACATAGATGTGATCTTAAAATACACGTTTTTATAAAACAGGATCCACTTTTTGCTGCAATTTACGTCTGTTATCGTATAAGAGAAGCACTTAATTAATTTTATTATTTGTCTGTATTTCGTAGAGTTAACTTTTTTATCACTAGCGACCGCCCCGGCTTTGCATGTTGACAAAACATTAATGAATTATACACGAAAACTTTCCTCTAGAATCACTCTATCCATTGGTGAAATCCATTTAAAATTCCGTTTGGTAGTTTTTGAGTTTATCGCGTTCAAACAGAGAAACAGTGGCGGCGGGGGACTTTGTTTCATAAATTATAGATTTTGTAGGAGTCAATTTAGTTTACTATAAGTACATTCAATGAAATAGATTTCTTTGGCAGTGCCAAGAATTAGTTTGTAAGCTAAACTTTAGAAATTATTATAATGATTTTACAGATCCGTTCCACGGTTTTCAGTATTAAAATTAGGTACAAAACATAAAAACTTACCTTCAAAACACATTTATTGTATAACCAAACGAAAACGCGAACATAGGTAAGTATTTTCACCTTGCAATCAAAACTATTTACGAAAACAGCTTGGCTAAAGTTTATTTTAGCAGTCCGACTAAATTATCTATGGCTTGTCGAACGGCTGGAGTGAAACTGAAATGATTACACTTCTTGTAGTCTTGTTTATGTTACAGATACGTAAATGATTCATGAAGTAAAGGCAGTACCCACTAGCTCTATTTTGGGATAAATCCGGGCAAGTGGGACATTCCCGAGGCTTTAGGTTTCTTAAGTGTTTAAAGTTTATGTACCTACGCATTTGTCTGGTCCTGTATTTAGACGGGTACAATAAAACTGGCCAATGCGAGTCGGACTCGCGCGCAAAGGGTTTCGTACCATTATCTTAAATATTTATTTTATAGAGCCCCTTAAATATTTATTTTATTCTGTTTTTTAGTATTTGTTGTTATAGCGGCAACAGAAACACATCATATGTGAATATTTCAACTATCTAACTATCACGGTTCGTGAGATACAGCCCTGTGTCAGACGGATAGATGGAAGGACAGCGGAGTCTTAGTAATAGGGTCCCGTTTTACCCTTAAGGTACGCAAACCTAAAAAAACTAGGTATAACAAAAAAGTGCAAGGATTTGTGTTAAAAATGTGTTATTTCTGTTAAAAGTACATAAAACATTAATACGGGTTGCAACTGTATTACTGTAGAGCAAAAGCTTTCAAGTACAGAAGGAACGTTGTATTAATCATCACGCTTATTCACTTGCGGGTTGGCGATTTCAATGTAAAATAAAATAAATCCTTGCGATTTTTTCCTTCACCGTTTTGTGATGTGATCGATCAACAGACAGTTAAGTTAACAATGGCGCCGATTCTGTTAAACATGAACTAAACTTATTTTAGTATATCGGTGTCTTTTTCACTTCTACATGTGATTTAGTTTGCGAACAAGGGAATCAGCGCCAAAATCCCAACTTTGCCCAGTCAGATAAAAATTGTAGCGACTTTAGCTGTCGACTGTACGTATCTTGTGCCGTCGGTACTTAACGAAAGCTCTTGGCTCTAAGGACCGTTTAAGGACCAATCTCTGTTAAGTATCACGAGGACATAAAATGATGGAATACCTATCTTTATAAGAAATACGCATTTATAGAAGCTATAAATTTTTACACAAAGTTTTTTAGAATATCGAACTTACTGTTCAGGACAAAAATAAAGATTTTTTACCAAAAGTGTAAGCTATTTTTCAACGTTTATATTATTGGAAAAGTATTTAAACATTAGTTGATTATTGAAAACATTATAGATCAGACAACGAAATAAACGCAATAACTACCCATTTAGATATAAACCAAGGTAAACTATCAATCGTGTACCGTAGGTTCAAAGATAAGTTCGCAATAAATCTGTATTACTACACCAAGTTTGTTTCAAGACTTCGTAAATTAAATAACTAAATAGAACCAATTTGGCAAGAATTATTGATCCGCTTTGGCTAATCTGCTTGCATTTCCTTGGTGAAGAACACTTGAAGTAAATAATGTCTAAATCTATTTCAATAACAAATGCGAATTATTAGTTAAGATAAGGTAGGAATAAATGACTAGATTCTGCCCGCGGTTTCGCCTGTATTGAAAATAATTTACAACATAAAACTACACTACGTCACTCGGCAATAACGAAAATTGGGCAATTCTTGGAAATTTCTATACAATTTTTGTATTGCCATGCATTGCTAGGCATTGCCGGGGCATAATTTTTAACCAAGATTGCCAATAATCGCGGTATTAATTGCTTATGTAAGCGCACTGTTAAAGAATTGGAAAAGGTTTTAAGCAACTGCTTGGTTCTATCTAACTTAAAATTACACAGAGTAAGAAATAGTACTACGTCTACTTGCAATTAAAAATCTTTTAAATGGATGTAAAGAGAAATTACATTCATTGATTCATTACAGATATTATCTAGATCCAATTCAATTCAATTCAAAACTCATTTATTTAAAATAGGTTACAAATTAGCACTTTTCAAACGTCCAAATCATAAAACGGACAGCACCGTGATTCGCCCACCCTACACCGCTTCCTAAGTGCTCTAGCTGTAGAGAAGAAACCGCCCAACAAACTCCACAGTACACCTAGATCCTACCTAAGTACCTATGTAAGATGCGATTAAAGTCCATTTAAATGGAATTGTAAGTACTTACCTACTCCATTATACTATAGGTACTAATTTCAACAATTCGTTTTTTCAAACCTAAAATCCTAGATAGGTAATAGCTTTTTTGTTACATTGAGTTTAATTAGGCTTATTATTCAGTGGTAATTTGATTGTACGTACGGAAAACGAGTTAGAAAAACTTCCAAGGTTTTAAATACTGGTTTACAAATTTTAAACAAGTTTTGTGTGGTATTCAAGTATTTTTGTAACATTATCTTGTGCAAAATTAACTGCAAAGCATTGTTTTATTTAATAACTAGCTGTCCCCCGCGACTTTGTTCGCGTGTTTTAGTTTCAACGGTTTTTCATTTTTGCAACATTTTTCATTTATGCTCCGCTCCTATTGGTCGTAGCGTGATGTTATATAGCCTATAGCCTTCCTCAATAAACGGACTATCCAATACAAAAAGAATTTTTCAATTCGAACCAGTAGTTCCTGAGATTAGCGCGTTCAAACAAACAAATAAACAAACAAACAAACAAACAAACTCTTCAGCTTTATAATATTAGTATAGATATATTGAAACCTTGTTGTTATATTTTGTTTTTATTACATAAGCATTTATTCCATTATCATCATTCGAAAAAACTTAAAGCCATTTCTGCAGCGCCAGTTTTATTACAAATCATTTGTTTTTTTAATGTTTACTAGCAATGTGGGTGGAAATCACATTAGTAGCAATCTTGTTAACCTCTCCAACTAAGCTAAATATTCTTGTGTCTGGAGTAGGTTGGGGTTCGAACCTGCGACCTCTTGATCACAAGGCCGTCACCATAATCATTAGGCTATTGCCGCTTAGATTTTCAGCCATGATCGATCCACTGCATGGTAAAGGCCTCCCATTCCTTCTTCCAATTATTCCGGTCTTAGGCTATAATTGTTGTCCATTTTTTTAAAAAGGAAACCATTTTTAGAAAACCTAAATATTAGTAGTGTGGCCTAGCAAGTTTTGTTTTTATTCGGCAAAACATTTAGGCCAGTCCCATAATTTATGTTTTCTAACAATTTTAAGTTAAAAACTGCCTGAGCATCAGCCCGGCTTAAGAAAAAAACAAATTTTACTCTTTAGGTAATGACTCAATATCTTGGACCACAAAGTTTTGTTACAGAACAGTTGTCAGTTCATTTCTAAGTTTTCTACGTGATCTCAAGACGATACCAACTTGTAATTCAATGCAGGTCCGAAGTAAATGGGTTTTCCGGTCACCATAGCCGACCGACGTCAGCCATTGCTATTTATCATAAGAATATTCTGGAAATATTATTTAAAGGGAAAATGGAGATCACGTGAAATTGCAAAACAAAATTGAATTTGAACAGCTACAAAATGTCTGCAGGTAAGTCATTTTATGATAGAATTATTAAATTTTTATCTCGATTATTAAATTACCTGTAAACAGTTGCCAATAGCGATGAAAATAATTTCATAAGAAAATTGAGAGATAACAAAGTTTGTAATGTAGCTTTTTATTTTATTAGGAACTTAATAAGTTCGAGACATCGACTTTTATAAATGCTGACATCATACCTTGCGTTAAATCATAATGGTAATTGTATTGTAGCTACATTTTTTAAATAGGTAGGTATATACCTAAAAAGCTAAGTTAGTATGTATAAATACCTAATAATAATCAAACAATATCTGTGCCCATACTCTTCAATTTAATATTAATACTAATACAATGCCAATGCAAAATTGTTATTAGTTTAGGAGGCATGAGATTAAGTTTTCTTGAACAAATGCTGTCAATGGAAGAAACTGACTGGAATCTAAAGAGTATTTTATGTACTGTGTTTTGTTTGTGTGCCTACTAAATTAATAACATTTTTTTATTGGCATATTATTAGAATTAAAATTAAATTGGAGAGTAAGGGCACTGTTCCCATTTATACGTTTTCCAAAATTAAAACTATAGTTCTGAACTACAACTACTTAATATTTTTCATACGGCAATCTACACATCTTCTGAATCGAAATCTTCTAGTCCGCTTTAAAACATCTGTTATTTATTTATCTCCGAGCCCCATGTAAGTACTTCTAAGACGCTGATGTAATTTTAAAGTCCAACAAACGGGGATGAAAGGAAAACAACAATAGCGGCTACTTATCGACCCGCGCAACTCCAAGCACACTGAAAGGTCAGCTGTGGATTTAATAGTAACGTTATATATCACCTTTTGCAGAAGAAAATGCAGCTATTAATAGCTACAACTTACTTACAATGGCACTGTTTTCTTTACGTATTGCAACTTAAATTAAATTACTTTATGATTAAAAAATAATCTATACTAATTACTTAATATAATATAGCTTAATAATTTGTTAGTTTGAACGCGATAATCTCGCAAACTAGGTACCTAAGTACGCGGTTCCCCAGTCGGAGTACCATAAAAGTCAATTTACCAAATTCCTCCTGAAATGGACGATAAAAATGTCTGATGTAATTCTACAGCTGCAGAAACAAGATACCCGGTATTTTAATTCTTGTTCGTAAAGCTCTTAGGGTACCAAGAATATTCAATGACTAATGACCTTAAGAGTATACATAAGCAATAGAGTGTGCGCATCGCTAGTAGCCCGTTGTGAGGAGCGTAAGCAAATTTTATGCCGTAATTTGAGCGTATGTAAAGGAGCGTAGTACTTACATACCAATACCATGCTCGTTTACCGAAATATGTGATTTTCCGTGAGACGACAGACGTCAAAAATATTGATGATTCTGTTTATATAGTTTTAATAAAACGGTGCGCTCTTTTTTGACACTAATTTTACTTACTGGTACTTACAGTTACTCCGTTAGGCGCACTGTATAGTTAACTTATTTTAACTGTAAGATAATAGGGACTGTTTAAGTGTTAAGTCGAGGCAAATTGCTACGACTTTTAAGATAAATATATATGGCCCAGATTCATGACATGTATTGTTGAGAATTGGAGCAAAAACTGTACCAGATGGCATACAATAACTACGTGCATATATCTTAATATAGTACTTACTTTGATTAACTAGCTGAGCTCCGCGGTTTTACCTGCGTTGTAAAGCCTATAATATTTCCCGAGAACTGGGCATTCAAGTTCAAAAAGGAATTTTTGAATTAAAGAGTTTTAAAAAAAGACACTCTTCATCTCTTCAAGCTTGTAAGTGCAGATTTTTTCATCACAACATCACATACATTGCTCTGAACCCAAAGTAAGTAGCTAAAGCACTTGTGTTATGGAATTCAGAGACAACGAAGGTACCACAAACACCCAGACCCGAGACAATGTAGAAAAGTTATTTTCTACATTGACCCGGCCGGGGATCGAACCCGGGCCCTCAGAGCTGGCGACATCTTGAAACCGGTGTTTACGCCACTCGACCACGGAGGTCGTCAAATTTTTATTCTTACTAATCAATTTGATTAGTAAGAATAAAAGCGAAGAAAATTAGACCGCCCGGCGCGTCAGCTCATGATTAGGGACTCCTATTGAGTCTGAAACTAGTCGGGAGAGAAGATAGGTACGTGAGTAAACCGTTTTGTTTTAAATAATAGCGAAGAAAATGACGAGAATCCCCAAAAACAATATTTCAAGATGAATATGTTAGAAAAATACTCGCCATAGATACACAGAATTTGTAGAACTACTTAGATATCTTAAATAACAACAGATATAATAAGTATTCTGGGCCAAATTTATAAGGTCTTGTTTCTAAAAGGACTATTTTCAATGGCCCATTAATTTTATAGATAATAACTTCACGGCGCGGCGTGTCGTGCCCATATAGGCTATAAAATTTTACAGAAAATTCTTTTACAAGAACGATCTTCAGAAATTGAATTATAGTTGTTTCCAGTATTTATATTAATATGAAGTTGAAAGTAACTAGTTCTTTTTATTTATTAATTATCTTGTATCTACAATAGAAAATTATTGGGACGGTTTAATAATAATAGATCTTGTTTTTTTTATTAATATCAATTATTGAGGTGAACTACGGTTACTTCAGGCACCTCATTCTAGTGAGTGGATTTACCTACCTTTTTCCAGAATTTTTATTGTCTTTTAAGGCGACACGATACCTTTACGTTGGCATAGTAATAATAAGAAACCCCGACAAATTTTAAGAAATTGCTGATAGCTTTCAAAATATTGAACAGATCTTAATAAATTATAGCTGGAAACCACCTCGATCACGTCAACTATCTAACAAAAAAACCGTTTCATAATTGATCCATTCATTTAGAAGTTACGATGCTAAAGACAGAACAACATGTCAAACTTATAACACCCCTCTTCTTTCTTCAGGGCTTAAAAAGACTTTATTCACTTCCTGACTATACTTTCATTTTGATACACACATTATTTACTGTTTTATTCAACCATTTTTGTAAATGAAACATGGCAGAAAATTACTCTGTAAATACAACATGGCTAGCGTAGAAACTGCCAACAAGGCTTGCGTACTATGGGAATGAATAGCTAACAATCTGTTGTAGGTACATACATAATTCATTATCTTCAGAGTTTAATAACAGAGTTTGAAAGGTCTACAGTTTGGTCCTAAACGATTTTCACTGCTTTGAATACTGTCACAATGTATTTTTAAGCCAGTATGTATGTGTGTGCATATACTGTAGGAACATTACGATTGTCTAAGCCGCTATCGTCACGTTCTAAGGAAAAGTAAACGTTTTCTAGCATAAATTGAGTGTTAATGTACAGTTGACTTTATGGTTCTTTTTAAATAAGTACACCTAACATTAACTTGTTTAGTTATTTCTATGTATCCTGTATATAATTCCTCTCTTATAATAATATCTCTACATCCGACATTACATTTTCCGAATCTAGCATCCGCAAACCACACGGTGCGCGATATCATAGTTATTTTTTTTTATTTACTCGTCACATCGATTTTATTAAAAAATAATAGACACGTATTTTTTCTTTTTTTAATTAAACAAACAATGTGGAAGATACAGTGAATGGAAATGTCGCGTGACGTCAGTTGTAGCTACAATTTTTACCCTCAAGTGACGTCACAAGCCTCTTCTCCTGAACTTTAAAGCGCTTTAACTTTGTCATTTTTCATTGATTTGATAAAAGAAAACATACGTTTTTTTATTTTTTATTTATCTTGCGGACTTAATGGATATTTCTTTTTCATACCTAGTCCGCACCCCTATTTGCAAATATTTTGCGAAGCCTGAATTAAAACGGTCGATATGCAATTACTAAATACCGCAAAAACTAACACATGGTCTTTACTACTTAATCAAAACCAGCCAGACACAGCTGCATTAATTACCAACATGTTTTGTTTTTAAAATACTAGCATCTCAATGACGCAAAGCCAATACGCCAAACCACTCACTCGCTCATCAGACCGACAAAATTGATTCATGTATTTTCCGAGTGTTCAGGCTGAATAAACAAAATTCGTTGCCTAAAATGTTTCACCTGTTTTAAAAAGCAATCAAAGTTACTGACAGTTAATTGAAAACAGAACTCACTGACCGATGATTTGAATTACCTAAATAGTTAAGATTGAAGGCTATTAGTGTTTTTTAGGATTCCGTTTCTTAAAAAGAAAAAAGGAACGTCTTATTGGATCACTTTGCTGTCGGTCAGTCTGTCAAGTTTGTTTGCTTGAAAGCCCTAATCTCAGGAACTCTCTACGGGTCCGATTTGAAAAATTATTTTAGTATTAGAGAGCCCATTTAAAAAAGGTTACGCAATTTGTTAATTTTGTACTTTTGTAATATGTAACATAAAAAATACGTTTTGGCGATTGAGATGAGCTGACGAGAGCCTTGCGAAGAGATCATTTTTTAAAACGGCTAAGCTCGTTTTTTTTTAAAGTAATGGTGATTATTGGCAATATTTGTACGGAATCCTCGATGGTCAATAAATATTTTTGTTTACTGTCTGGTTTTTGCAGAAATTAACTTTGTTTTTTTTAAGGTCTACTTTTCAAATATATTGTGTCCACGTAATGATCCATGTAAAATTGGCATTTTTTTATTATTTTAATTTAAGTAGACAATTTATAGAGCTGGATTGGAAGTAATTGGAACCGTCGACATATTGTTAGATGAATATCTACATTTAAATGTAAAGATAATTGTATGAATATCAATAAATCAAGGTAACCTACTCAGGTATTTAAAATATAGTCGCCATATACCTAGTACTTTAAGCGGCAATAGCCTAATGGTCAGGATGACCGCCTTGTGATCGACAGGTCGCAGGTTCGATCACCAACCATTACACTATTGACGTGAACCCACTCCAGACACAAGCATATTTAGCTTAGTTGGAGGGGTTAACAAGATTGCTAGTAATGTGCATTCCACCCACATTGCTAGTAACCTTTTTTTAAAAAAAAATACCTACTGATTTTTGTCTTGATGCAAAACAGAAAACATTAGGTACATAATAATAATCTTTTACCAAATTTTAATATTCATAAATCATAAAAAAGTTTGGAAAGGTCACAAGACTTATGCAAATTAATGTCTAGTCTATCATGTGATGGCGTAGTTTTTATTTTAAGATTGTAAAATATAATTTGGAAAATACCTTTATATCCGAAGACAAAATCTTAAATACACAAACTAAAGGTAAACTTGTTGGTTTGTAAATTGTTTTTAATAACAATTTTTGTTACAATATATGTTATTAATTAGAATGTGTATAAAAATTATTTTCTATTTTCTTCGTCAAGCCATAACTTCCGCCCGATTGCACAAAATGTACAATGCACTATGTGTGTTATAGTTTTATTTGACGACCTCCGTGGTCGAGTAGCGTAAACACCGGTTTTCAAAGTGTCGCCAGCTCTGAGGTCCCGAGTTCGATCCCCGGATGGGTCAATGTAGAAAACCAGTTTACAGTTTTTTTAATTACCTTCGTTGACTCTGAACACAAGTGGTTTATCTACTTACTTTTCAGAGCAATGTATGTGATGTTGTCCTCATTTATTTATTTTTGTCTCTTATGCTGCATAGGTATAAAATATAAATCATATTTTTTTTAAAAGATGTGCAAACAAATTACCCGACCTTACTTAAAATCTGTTACTTCCCCGGTCTTGTCTTCGCCTGAGGCTGTTGAGCTCAACGAGAATCGATTTCCGCACGGAAAAGTATTTAAACGGTTCAAGGAAATATTTATTTTGCATATAAATAGTGTTTAAATTTTATTTCTTATCTACATTAATCAAGTACGCAAGGATTTATATTAACTTGGATTCAAAATACTTTGGTTTGGTGCAACCGGGCCACCAGTGGTCAACGCCACAATCTGTACTAATATTATAAATGCGAAAGTTACTCTCTCTGTCTGTTTGTCGCGCTTTCACGCCAAAACTACAGAACCGATTTAAATTAAATTTGGTATACAGATAGTCTAGAGCCTGAGAAAGGGCATAGGTTTTTTGACGCGATAACCGACATCCGCGCGGGCGGAGCCGCGGAAAACAGCTAGTTTTTCATATATGGGTATTTGTAGGTTGTACATTTTAGGGATAGCGCGTGGCCGCCGCTCGTTACAGCAGACAAATACCTAATATGTATATAAAAAGTGTGTGTGTATCAGTAATTGTCTGTGCCACGTTATTCTTAGGTATTTGTTTGAACAAAATCGATAACTTAATTTTGCATGAGATCAACTAAAGCAAACAAAGAAATCAAATTCTCATTTCAAATCTTTAAGTCTTTTTTTTTTAAAGGTTTTAATCCAAAACATTTTGCACTAAATACTTACGCATCATTCAAAAGCAAACTTTTTTGAATTACACATCATCATTATAATCAGTAATGCAAGTTAATCGATCCTATAGTAGACTATGAACGTTACTTCATGTAAACAAGTGAACAAAGCTTTTATTAATTTGACTAAAACCTATTCTAATATTGCACAGTAGTATTTTAAATTGTATTATTCTCTTAGAATTAACAAAGACGATCTCTATGTAGGTCAAATCATTATTACATTAATAATTTATTAGTGAATCCAATTTTCCCCTTATTTTGCTTTATATACGAATAAATTGAGGAAATTTCAGCCATTTTATTAGCTTACTTGGTATATTTTTTATTATTGTGTTTATTCCACCTGTAGATACGAAACACAAAAAAATATATTTAAAAAAAAATCTTATGCCTCAACGCGGTTTATTTAGGTTATATGACAAAGGGTGAATAATTAAAACAGATTATAAATGAATTATAGATAAGACTTACCTTAGAAAAAAAATTCGTGTGATAGATTAGTTGACTATCAAAATATGCACAGCGGACAGCGTAACGCGGGGGCTTTCAGGACCACTACAGCTAAACTGAGAGATGTGAGATACTACACTATGTCAAAATGTTCACGCAGGCGCATCGCGAACCTAATTTAAAGACACGTTCCATTGGCGCGACTTAAAAATAAAACTAAAATAAGAAATAATAAAAACTCACCTTTTTAAACGCGTTGATTTGAAAAACACGTCTGTTTTATTCGAAATACAGAATAGATTTAATAAAAGTCATGAGATGATGAGATCATAAGAATCTGGTTTGAATAATATTTTTATCAACAACCTGTTTTTATGCTGTATAACATATATTTAATTATTTTTGTAGGTATATGTGACCTATTGGTGTTGTTTTGATGGCGAACTTATACAGATTATTGTTAATACGTAGTCAAAATAGAATTTTTTGTTTTATCAAAAACAATCGTTTGGCACATGTATTTGAAAGACGTTATGGATCCAATTTTTTTCATAAAAATGACTTTCTTATACTTGACTTTTGTATGAAATGGTGTCTTCAAATCGAAAACTATTCCGTTGTTACAGTTTGAACAAACATGTTTTAAATAATTGCACATATAACAAAACATCCGTCATAGCTATAATGACTTGATCCACCGGTGCCTCAGAAAGCTAGTAGAACGGGTTTTCTAACTTGATACAGGCAGATGTCATGGCTATTCTATTTATGTATGTATAAAACGTTAATACAGGAAGATTAAGTCTTGCTTCCGTGCAAATCAAACTAGTCAGGAAACTCTCATTTAAATAGGCGCTCGGTAAGATGTCGGTACGGCGTACACCGAGAGCGTACAGATTCCGCACCGCTGCCGCACCGACAAATCAGAAAGTAGTAACAGTCTGCAGTAAAATCCCAAATTTAACAACAAACAAATACTTTAAATATCTTCATTAATATCAGGTATCTGAAGACTCCTGGGGTGTCCTTGACATATTATGTGCAGAACTGCGCAAAATGGACGCGACAAGTAATCCTTATATTATTATAATATAATAAATCCGAAAGCAACTCTATCTTTCGCGCTTTCACGCTAAATCTACTGAGCCGATTGAAATGATATTTGGTACACAGATAGTCTAGAGCCTGAGAAAGGACATAGGCTACTTTTTGCTGCGATAACCGACATCCACGCGGTTGGAGCCGCGGGAAACAGCTAGTAGGTTATAAAGGGGATAGATCTGTATTTTTATATGTTTAGGTACTAGAAATAAACTACATTTCCTGCATAAAGATAGATTTATTCTATGTATACATATACCTCTATTTATGTCCACTTCGGAGCCTACTTTATTTCGCCGTCGGGGATTTTTTAATCATTTACTATAT
This sequence comes from Diachrysia chrysitis, assembly GCA_932294365.1. NCBI lineage: Eukaryota > Metazoa > Arthropoda > Insecta > Lepidoptera > Noctuidae > Diachrysia > Diachrysia chrysitis. The sequence continues at coordinate 3,551,756 of OW028660.1, read as the reverse complement.
TATTATACTAGCTGACCCGTGCCCACTTCGTTGGGCATAATAATCCTTTTTTAGTTCATATGACATTTAAATTATTTTATTAATATTAAAAATTAAATTATCTATACTAATATTAAAAAAATCTACTTTTTGTAACTTAAATATAAAAGTTAGACATATGCTGTCGTTGACTTTTTTGTAGGCATTTTCAAGCTCCACATCTTTTCTCTAGAACTTAAAAATATATCTTTCATAGTTAAGGCAGCGTTCGTAAGAATCGCTTTCATTCGACCGTTTTTTCTCCGATTCACTTTGCAAAACGGACTACCACGTAAAAGCCTTTTTATTTTTCGGTTTTTTATATAGCCTATGACACTCAGCAATAATGTGGCTTTCTATTGGTGAAGGAATTTTTAAAATCGGTTCAGTAGATCCCGAGATTACCCCTTACAATTTAACAAACACACAAACTTTACTTCTTTATAATATTGTAGTAAATAGTAAATATAGTAAATAGTAATATAGTAATATAGTATATAGTATAGATTAGATAGTCATTACGATCTATCTGGCATCAGTTCAATCTGTAGTCGAAAATAATGAAAAATATCAAAATATCTAGATAATTCGTGATCCTTTTCAATCTAACATCAATCAACACCTTATAGCTTATACGATCAATTAGACATCAATATAACCAAGTTCACAGATTAAACTGATGCCAGATTGATCGTCTAAAGGCCGCCTATAGAATACTAATTACTAAAAGCTTTACCTCGTCCTTACCTGTAAGAAAATGTGAACATTAATCATGAGAAAAATAATAGCTACTTTATGTATAAATACTCTTTTGTCGCTTCGTCGTCGCAGTGGAACCACAATTTAATTAAGATTAAATACAAACTGCAGTTGTATACATTGTATACAGTAATCCGTGGAAGAACGTTATTTAGTCAACGGGCTCCAGCCCCGGTATTTATAAAACTGATGCTGCGATGTCTGCGAGAGATTTATCTTAGTAGGTACCTACCTACAATCTCAAAGGCAGAACTTCTTGGGACCGGTTTTTTTAATATTATCTCTGTAAAAATTTTAGGTACCCACATCATGCTGTTTTTTCTTTCTTTTATACATCATGGGGTTTATTTTGGTCCTTTTTTATGTTTTTGTACATGGATCCGCGGCGTCGATATCGCTTTGAAAATTATAAGCATATTTTTGGGTTTTAAGCTTACTTCATGACAATATTTTATTAAAATCGGTTTTGTTGTACAGCCAAACAAACTCCCGTTCGCATGAATTAGGTTTAAAGTTTCTAAGCATTCTCAGCTTAAACTTAACCAGATAATTGATTGTTAATCTAACTAGATAACTTAACAAGTAAGACAATTAAGTGCTTAACGATATTGGGAAAGGTTTAACAATGGATTAAGTACTTGCAAAACGTGGCTTAAATGGACTGGATTCTCATTAAAAATAAACTTTCAAAACTCATTTATAAACGTAAAATTATAGTAACTACTTTTAAAAAAAATGCCAAAAATCATTTGTTTTGGATCTTAAGTAAAATCTATAACTATACTTATATAATATTATAAAGCTGAAGAGTTTGTTAGTTTGTTTGTTTGTTTGAACGCGCTAATCTCAGGAACTACTGGTTCGAATTAAAAAAATCTTTTTGTATTGGATAGTCCGTTTATTGAGGAAGGTTATAGGCTATATAACATCACGCTACGACCAATAGGAGCGGAGCATAAATGAAAAATGTCGCAAAAATGAAAAACCGTTGAAACTATAACACGCGAACAAAGTCGCGGGGGACAGCTAGTACCTACTTAATATATAAAGCTGAAGAGTTTGCTTGTTTGTTTGAACGCGTTAATCTCAGGAACTACTCGTCTGATTTGAAAAATTATTTCAGTGTTAGAAAGCCCATTTATTGAGGAAGGCTATAAGCTATATAGCATTACGCTGCGATTAAAACGAGCGAAGCTTAAATGAAAATGTTGCAAAAATGAAAAACCGTTGAAACTAAAACACGCGGACAAAGTCGCGAGGGACAGCTAGTTACGAATAATTAGATATATTTATATTATTAAATCGCTGTCTTAGGCCCGCTGTCACAATTTATAACCATTATTTCATTTAAACACAAACAGTTCATTTGTTGTTTTTTTACTTTTCTTTTTGTTGAGAACTACAAATAATATCATTATGTGAACTTACAGCTAATACTTATACAGGCAAATTTTTGCTTATTGGCACTGCGTCTGACAAGCGTTGTTTTGCCATATAAACTTGTCTAAAAAAATCTGGAGAGGGCCACCCTTATCACCTAGGGGTATAAAAAATAGCCTACGACCTATTCTCAGAACTTTCAAATATACACAAAAAAAACTGTCAATCCGTTTCGGAGAAGTTCGATACCAAACACTGTGACACGAGATTTGTATTTATTCGAAACTAGCTGTGCCCGCGGCTTCGCCCCCGTTAACTGAACACTTACCCTACCTACCCTACCCTACCTACCCTACCTACCCTACCCTACCCTACCCTACCTACCTACCCTACACTACCTACCTACCCTACACTACCTACCTACCCCACCCTACCTACCTACCCTACCCTACCTACCTACCCTACCCTACCCTACCTACCTACCCTACCCTACCTACCTACCCTACCCTACCTATGTCCTTCTCCTGGTTCTGAGCTACCTCCCCACCAATTTTCAGCCAAATCGGTTCAGCCGTTCTTGAGTTATAAAAAGTGTAACTAACACGACTTTCTTTTATATATATAGATAATAAGTCAACTTACGATACACCGATTGTAAAAATGTCTTCTACTGAAAGCCACCCAAACAGTCATGTACAAATTCTAGTAAGTAAGTATATATCAATCGACGATTGTGATGTCACCGATTGATAAGCAAAGCATCGCCTGAGTGATGTTGTGCACTGTGCAGAAGGTATGAAGATAAAACGATATCCCAGTAATCCTTCACGTATCTTTTTTAATCACTTACAAAAGGCAAAGGTGATTTGTGACTCAAAAATGAATAAACGGATTTTATTGTGTAAAAGTCTATAAAAAAAGACACGGTCTTATTACAAAAAGCGGATCTAAAAGCAGGTTTAAACCTCTATTAACTCCATAGTATAAAGATGTGGTTTAACTTTAAACCTGGTTAAAGATAAACCACGTTATTTAATAAGACTATTATGGCCTTATATACAAAAAAAAATAGACTGTGTTAAGTTTGCAATAATTGCTGACCAAGTTCTAAATACAAATTCTCTAAAAAAAAACAATAATGAGAATCTGCTAATCTGTTGCTAACCACCATCGAGATTTTTATAAATAAGAGTCTCTTGTTGCTACAGGAACCTTAGTAGTCTACTGATTTCCGGTACTTTTAGCTGGTGAGGGTTAAGTCTAGTATTGCTTAGGGTGTAAGAAGTACAGTCCTGCCCCTCTAGACAAGTGGCATTTCGACAATCGTTAACGATGATAGAAATCGCTTAAATGACATTAAATGTATGGAACTGACATTTCGTTTCGATATGTCACATGACTTGGACTTGTCACTTCCATACATTTGAACGATTCGATTAGCGTTATCGCTTGTCGAAATGTCTCTTGTCTAGGGAGGGCTGAAGATATTTAACGAGAGAAAAGGCAAACTGCAGTAAAATTCTATGAAAAAAAAAATTGCGCATTAAAGGCACAGAGATCGGTTTAAATTCTATAGACGAGCAAGTTTGTTCCGCTAAGTTGGTGTGGAATCCCATATCTCCAATGGTTTTCAATACATAATTGAGAAACATTGAGCCGGCCTTTAATTAGGTGCATCTACAAACTTACATCTACATACAACTTAAAAGTAAACGTAATATAAAATACCTTAGCTCTTTTTTTCATTGCCATTGATCAAATCACGCGATTAATCCAGATTTTAGGGATAGTTTTTATTAATCGTAGGGTTCAATTTATTGCCGCAACGGTCCTAGAGACTGGTTTTGAAAAATATTCAGAATGAAGTATCCAAAATAGGAATACAAGAACCATCCGAATTTTAATTAAAATTATATTTTTTGCTAATTAGCCAGGTAGGTACTAATCATCAAACTAATATAAACTTAGTATTACTTTTATAATAGATGTCTAAAGAAAAGATTTGCAAAAAAATATTTAATCTCCAGTTTCGTCTACTTAACTGAACCTTTTGCAGTGTACTAAAATCAAATTAAATCGTTAATCATAAAATAATTTCTTTTCAGGTTTAGTTACTAACAAAGCACAAGCTAAATAAATGAAAACTTTAAACTGTGTACCAATCGTATCTAAATGGATCTAAATTGTGTTATACATGAGGCGTTACATGAATTAGTCATTAGCAATAAACTGTATTGTAAAAGTTTGCTCTACTTTTATTAGCAGGCGCTTGATCCATGTTATTTATTACCAGATTTCTTTCAGATAACATCAAACTTCTAACATTGGTAATTTTAGTTAAATTAAGTATGCTTATGTATTTAGGCATATCTTTATAGAATTTTAATCTTGGCAACTAGTAGCAGAGACCTAGTATAATTATGTTGTTAAATAAAGTTTAACAAAGGTCAGGCAGACAATACAGTAATCTACAATGTATTTTAATAAATCTTACTAACTTATTATTTTGTCTCTGGTCTAATTATTTGTAAAAGTAAATATCCATATTCTTATATCAGACAGGTTGTAACTATTTAAATCTTTCCATTCTCATAATATTTTTCTCACAGCGATAAATTGGTTTATAATAGTACTTACTTCAAAGAATGAATGAAGCAATTTTTAGTCTCTTAAAGTGTCATTATTTTCAATATGAATTGATGAAAAAAAAAAAAGAATTCATGCACACACTAGAATAAATTCATTGTTGGGTACGAAATAGCTTCATCCGGTAACAAATTTATAGGGGCTGTTGAATAGCGATGCAGAAAAGAGATGAGAATATATATTTGCGTTTGAGTAGGAAAAGGACAGATATTCGCTTCTAGAATTTTGCAATGAATGAATTAATGAGGGTTAACAGAGTTTCAAGGGGTTAAATAAAATGGCGCCTGTTAGCTCTATGCGAATCGATTGAAACGAACTTTATGCCCACATTATGCGTACAACATGATTAAAAGCATATATACATAAGCGCAGAGTCGACATGTAATAATCTGTAATAAAGACATAATCCAATTCAGTAAGCAAACAAAATCGTAGCCCGCAAAAAGCACCAGTAACGATCAGCCCGCCCCGCCCACATCTCTCCGCTCCACAGAGTATAAAAGATATAAACCCGGTGTCAAGGTCAATATTGCTCAGTAGCTCCATTCGTTCCGTTCATATAGTCATTCGTTCGTTGACGCATGCGCCGAGGCGAGCAGTTGTACCGTTTACCGCGCTTATTCATTCCAGTTCCGACCGGTAGTAAAGACTCACATATTTTTTAGCTTTCAAAAAGTATATTAAAAAATTAAAAATGGAATTCCTTGACAAGAAATACAAGATGATCTCTTCCGAGAACTTCGACGAGTTCATGAAGGCTATCGGTAAGTGTGTATATACAGTATTATCATTGTATTAGTTCTAGGAAAAAAATCGATGTAGCCGGCCGGCTCGCCGATCGCCAGGCACGCCGCCGCCGGAGCGCGCCGGCTCTTTTTGCACCCATTTCACTTGTTACATGTTTTTCTCTATTTTCGCCGGGCACCGTTTGTGACTCCTGTGTATTATAACAGCGTTTCATTTACTTTGATTTTAGTAATACCCCGACATTTTTCTGCATACGTGTCACGATTTTATGTAGCCTCTACCCTCAATAAGTCCTGATAATCACTACTTATTAGTTTTAAGTAATCTAATTGTTTTAACGGTTGATTTTCTTATTTATTTGTATTAATTCTATAATATTTATCGTTTTCCTAAATTATTAATTAGCATTTACGTCGTGGCACCTATTTGCATATGGCTTACTGTAATAGAACATGAAGGTAGATTTTTATAAAATCGATAATTGAAAATTTAATATCATCTCATGTGGTTATTGCCCCTCTAATAAGTACATCTGTAAGTTTTCCAATAGAAATGCGTGAAATATTATTTTCTGATGTTCTTCGCAACTTATAAGAAATTAAGTACTTGCCTACTTACATAATTTATCATCTTGTAGGCGTACATTGTAACTATACTGTAGGTTATCATACAATTTTGTTCCTAATACCATATTATTTTACAACCTTGGAGCAACAATGAATATTTTGGTCATTAATTTTTACTTTACAGATCATTTTGATTTTTTCTCATGTACCTACATTTGTACAAATTTATAGACAACGTTGTGGTAAAATATATGACGATAGATGATAAAATACAACTCTTCATGTCATTTTATTTTATTACCTTTTTCTTTCATGTCCGAGGTACCTATAATGGACTAACTGCTTATGACGCAGTATACATTGAAGCATACAGGACATGCAATTTGGTTACAACTATTGTATTAAGGCCTTGAATGAACAATAAAATGTTTCAGGCACTTATCATAATGCTTTGGATCATGTATTTTATTTATTTTGCAAGTAAAGTAGTCTATATATTTCCTGTGATGAAGAAAATTGAAAAATCTGTAACTATCCGTCTTTTGCGATATGGTTAATGGGGCAAAATAATTGCTAACATTTGGGCAATTTTGTTTAACTGTTTCTTTAAAGATATTTTTTTTTCTAATTAGGTACTGGCTTGTCAAACAGATTAAAGCTTTCTAATACTGTATATTATTTGACTGATAATTTATTCTACCAGCATTTTCTGATGGAAACTAAGTGCATATCAAAAAGATAGCGTTATGTTAATCCTCAAAAATAAGTAGTCGCTCCATTACAGTAGTGTACTATCTATAGTATAATTCAATAAGTAATCCATGTAATAAAATACAACCGCATTGCAGATCCAGATAATCCACTTTTGTTACTAACACGCGTCCGACATACTTTTATTATAGTTTTCCTGGTACCCACTAATTATTTTTATAACAACCTAACGCTATGAAGTCAGTTTGTCATTAAGAATAGTTTTTGAATAAAAGCTTTTAAACTTGAAGCATTTATGATTTTAAGTATTTATAGGCGGAAATGTTGGGCCTTAACTGTGTTACTATAGAACAAAGACCTCTTCTCATTAAGAGAAGGAACGAGAATTTATTGTTTAGCACAAAAGCCAATTTAAAACATTTTTTTAATGCTTCACGTCTAAGATTTCCTTTAACTTTATAACTTATGGTCAGGGAAAAAAAAGACGTTTTGCCCTGACCATAAGTTATAAAGTTTTCCGTCCTTTAATTTTGTTTTATGCAATAATACTTGGGTAATTACTCGTCCAGATCTGTAACGATTAATTCAGAAACCTTAACAATATCTATACGAAATATTTATGAATAAGTTATGCTGTACCCAAAAATAATTTCACAAAAGACTGAATAGAAGTAATATTAGATATCTATTCTATACAAAGGACAACACACATAATTATAGCCTGAATCATTTACATGGCAATAATATGTTGTAATAATAAGTTCTTGGAACACGAGATAATCTTAGCTCATAAAGTTTTACCATATCTGATAATGAAAATGAACTTATTCACTTTTACTAGTACCGACATGAATACCTGCTATGAAAAGATTATTGAACATTATCAGCCTTGATAGGGAGTACAAAAGGTCCCCTTGTCTGGCTGGCGATTTAACTGATAACTTAGCAATTAACTCTCATTGGTAATGGGTTAAATTGATACATTCTTTCTTCATTAGTGTGCTTCGATGTAGGGGTCAGCTAACTTCGATTAGGTCACTCATTAACGGTAAGCAGTAGATAATGAAAAGTTCGTTTTTTTTTATCTAAGTGTCCTTTACTTTACTAAGGGCAAAGGTTTTTACTTGTTCTTTTTATTTCGAACAAACATTTGTCCACTCATTCGAGCGGAGCGCGTCGATTCAAGTTTAGTTCTCTTTTGTTTTTGTAAAAAACTCTGTAGACATGCGGCAGACTTTTTTTTTCTTTTATATTTAAAATGTTAGTAAGAATATTTATGCAAGGTGTGTTGCATTTAGTTTATACCTATATTGTTGTATTTATGCAGGGTAGGTGTTTCGTTAGTAAAGTTCACGGTTTGCCAATTGAATCTATCAATTAAAAAAACTTTCTGCTCCGTTGCATAGTAGGTGATCGGTAGATTATTCACTTCCTTCATTAAACAATCAAGCGTAAGAAACAGACATGTTTTTCTAACGTTTTTGTTTTAATTGAAATAAAAATAATTAGTTACCAAATAAATAGGTAACAAATATTGTCAAATTCGTTCATTTTATAACAGACTATGTTACGCGTGAATATTTCAGATAATCGACTAGATATACAGGTGGCCCTTTTAGATTTTGGCTAAAATCCAGACAGACTAAAAAATAATGGAATAATGGTGGGAGCTCAAACCACCAAAAATAAACGTTAAATAAAAATGAGACACCAGTGCCCAGTGCACAAGCTATATAAGTATATGTCATTACATCAGTCATATATCAAAAACTTAAGGCCTAAGTAAAAAATGCAGTCATAACTTCGTAAAAAAATCACACAAAAACTAACAATACTGAGTTAGTTTCCATCAGTTAGACCTTGGACTTAGCGCGGACTTTGACTCGCGAGTTGACTCGGAGACTTGCCAACACCTATTTACAATACGATTTTATGACAAATACCTACTACTTGTTAACTCGTGAATCATGTAAAGTTTGAACTTCGATCTAAACTTTTTACTTAAATACTGCTTTCAATTTATAGATCGTTTTTTTTATTATTTTAAAATCAAAATCGATTGAAACTCGAACTGTTAATGGAGTTAAAACTTTTTAATACAAATAATTTGTTTTTCTGCTAGTTAAAAACTTTATCCACACCTGACTTAATATTTATTTAATACATAATACCAAAAGGCAGTAAATAACTCAAAGATCAAACGAAACGATATCAGTACCGATAACTTTTATCATTAGTTTATTGCAATTTATTTCGTAAACGGTATCTGAAAACCATTTGAGCCTCTACACTTGGATTTTGAAATATCTTATTTTATATTCTGAAGCTATTTTTATACAAAAGATATCTAAAATATTTAAATTACAAAGATCTCGTGGAAGTTTTCAGACTGAATGTATTGTATTTACGTAATCAATTTAAATGTAAGGATACAAAAAATACTCGACGTCTTAAGTTTGATAGTACGCACATCGATAAGTCATGAATTTTAAAATGTGTAAACTATAATGCTATGGAATTCTAAATTATATACCAAGCAACACGCAGACTGTTCTTCATTCATTTATTTCAATTGAACTCTAATAAATATTAAATTCAACAGCTTTGTTATTTTGCCAGTGAGAAGAATAGAGTTGTACAGACATATATCTCCATCTCTTTTATTTCAAATGAACACGTTTTTTTAACCCTTCGTAAATTATTTTTTGTATATTCTGTAGTCATAATATATTATAATCTTTGTATCAACTCGAGCCTATGACAATACCTTTGTATACGATCAGAGTACATAAAGTACATACATGGAATTGCTAAGACAGTTTTAGTACTATTTTTCTTATCAAACATACGATAGATAGGCGATTCGCATTTATCTTTTATGCACACACAATTTCCCAATACCAATTCTCTTTATTGTGGTTTTATGCGTTTTATCATTTCGTATCTAAAATGATAGCATATAATGCAACTTAATCGTAAAACGTAATAAAAAATATTGTTAACACATATTTGGAATTTAGCTTAGTAACGGTAGGAATATTGGCACTTGATATTATATGGAAAACAATATGGAGAGATCTATATCCTTGTGGTCAAGATTACGTTACACTTAGAAGAGTGTCAATGCACTACGCCGACGCGTAGAATGTGACATAGTTTAAACTAGGACGACCATTTTATATTGCCTGAAGAATACTAGAAGACTTACAAAATAATATTTACTTGAAGATTTTTCTTCGAAGCAGTTTTGAAATCAATTAAGTTAAAGTTTAAATACATATATATTAGTTCGTTTACCTTATACAAATTAATATTATTTATCCAGGGATGTCAAGCAATCTCTATTTCTCTTAAGAGAGAAAATAAATTACTTCGCCTTAACACGTGTTTGTCAGTAATAAAATTCTCACATCGTGTCAACCCGCTTTGATTTCTAAATTGACCAATTCAACTATCGAATGCACCCCTATTGTTGGGTGCCCAACAATATTGGTGTGTAATCCCAGATTTGAAAGACCTACCGCAACGGTATCCTTTCAACTAAGTAATTAGGAAGATCGCATGAGAATATCCCGACATAGTTTAGCGATTAAGCTTCTATTGGCCGCAGTCTACTGTCGGGCAATTGTCGTAAAATGGACAACAATCAACTTCAATTGACGTCAATAAGATACGAAGATTTGTTGAGACTTCATATTCTATAACTATACAGATCGGGAGTTCCGTTTTCTATTTGTATGCATGTTTTATTTAGCTGCGTTATTGTACCAAGGTCAGAGGTCACGCGTGAACAATCTCGCGAACGACTCTTTTGATATTTAAATTTTAGTTTGACGACTTACGTGGTCGAATGGCGTATCCACCGGTTTTTTATAGTTTAGCCAACTCTGAGGTCCCGGGTTCGATATCCGAGCGGGGTCTGTGTGTGTGTGGTACCTTCGTTGTCTTTGACTCCATAACACAAATGCTTTTAGGTATTTATTTTAGGGTTAGAGCAATGAATGTGATTTTGTCCACATTTATTATTTAGTATTAGGCAATTATGGTGTTTTTGTTATTGGGGCTTCAAAGCATTTGTAGATTTTTAGTTAGATTTTTACAACTTAACAGAATAAATTCAATTCATTCATTCGCGTGTGTCAATTAATTAATTCAATTTACATTTTCGCTCTGTGTTAATTAACTAGCTTCGTAGAACAGATAACGCCGATGAATTGTTTTTATAAACCAAAAGACCTTTCAAGAATAATCTGAGAAAGCATTTGGCAAATAAGTAATCGAAATTCGCAACCGAAATACATTTTAACGCCTATTTGTTGATAACTTAACGACGTTATTCATTGTCAGTTGACTATGTCAAAGTGTATGCTTAGGAAAAGTGTTGCTTTATTTGTGTTGTGTTTGACGATGCATAGATGGAACAAATATTTACTAGGTCTTACAAGTACATTGTATATTTGCTTATTTGTCCACACAAGATCTAAGTAAGAAGACACAGTTCAGATAAAAGTAGCATTACGAACGGTAAAAGTTAGCGTAGTTTACTATGTACTCTTTAAACCTAAACTAAACTGAAGGCAAACAGACATACTTGCATGTAACAGAGTTAAACAATTTAAAGCGATACATCTATCCGCGGGCACAGATAGATCTATACTAATATTATAAAGCTGAAGAGTTTGTTTGTTTGTTTGTTTGAACGCGCTAATCTCAGGAACTACTGGTTCGAATTGAAAAAATCTTTTTGTATTAGATAGTCCGTTTATTGAGGAAGGCTATATAACATCACGCTACGACCAATAGGAGCGGAGCATAAATGAAAAATGTTGCAAAAATGAAAAACCGTTGAAACTAAAACACGCGAACAAAGTCGCGGGGGACAGCTAGTAATAAATAAAGCTCAGAATCTATATCCTCAACAGTGATTGGGTGATTCAGGGTAGACAGAGATTATCTTAACCGATTCAAAGATCAATTGATGGCAATGGGCTGGACAGCCGTTTCCTTTGCTGAGTCAGAGCAGCGGATGCAGTCGGCGATGCCTACGCAGCCATTATATACCCATTCTATCATTTCAACTTGACATTCTGATGCATTATGGTGTATAAACGTGATAATTTTCGCACTTTAGATACGCTAATAGAATGTTCTAGACTAGGTGATCGATGTTGGATAGTGTTTACTCAACATTGGAATGTTTAACAGTGGGTTGTCTGTGTAAGTACATAGTTTATGTGAACGACTACTTTGTTAGAGAAAAATATTATTTAAGAAGACTATGTAATCACTTTGAGATTTCAGTAAAAATGTTAACATGTGTTAAGGAAATAAAAAAAATATATATAGAATAAATTCAAAACCTAACGTCATTCGCGTGTGTCAATTTAATTATTTCAATTTACATTTTCGCTCTCTGTTAATTAACTAGCTTCGTAAAAGAGATAAGGCAAATAATTGTTTTTATTTTTTTTCATATAAGTAAGTCTACCAGTGCATGTACGCTGTTTTTTTATATTCCATTTTTTACATTCCTAAATACGTTTGACATTCGTTATGACGAATATCTTAATTTTAGGTTTTAATTTGTCAGTTATAATGTGAATTATATAATTTATTTCGTCAGAACAAAAATTGTGACCTGCTTTTGGGCCTCCAAATTGGACTAGAATAAAGTACCAGCTAGTTTTTCGGTGTCTTGAATCATACATAATCTTGTTCGTGACATTTCCGTTTCTATAATTTCGGTCTCTATGATCTTACTCTACTTAATAGAAATAGTCACGATATGCCGGCGATACTAAGTGTCCTAGCCGTGAAAAATTACGACTTTGCTTCCAATGGGTAGTGTAATGCAGGTAATTTTATCCAATGTATTCGTAGTCTAGAATTCATAATGCAAGTTCTATAGAGAAATTATTTGGGTTTGACTTTTATAATAACATATTATATGATGTTGAAAATGCAAGTACAAATGCCAATGTATGTAAATGACAAGTACACAGCTCGTTTATTTTATCTTAAAACGAAAATAAATTTCAAATATCTTATTTTTCTCATGATGCAAATGAATTCAAATAATTTTGCGAGAATTTTTGCAGTAATTTGTAAAGATTTCCACATAACATTAAACTCTATTTTTACACAGCATTGTATGCAAATGTCTATAAGCGGAGTTTGTAAAGTGCTAACAATAAGTAGTATTTCATACCAAATTCTTCACATCAAACTACGATTCGTTTTGACCGTCTACTGTTGCAAGTTACCTACAAATTGCAATGGTTTTGATTGCAATATGAGTTACAGAATTACTATGCTTTAGTCTGGTTAATTTTGGTAGGAAATAAGCTGAGAATTAATGATGTACCTTTTGTGTCTTATTGTTAGAGTAGGTAAGCTTACTCTAGGTAGCAGTATACAGCCTGATCTAGAATAAAAGGAATGAAGAAGTAGCCTGTTGTTTTTAACCTGTTGCTAGCGCTTCGTATTTCCCAGGCATGTCTCGACATAGATAGTGATAAAGTTTTCGTTGACGCCGATAACCGATAAGATCATAAGTTTGCAATTCAGTTCTATAAGATACTAACCCCCGAACACTGAAAGGCAACTTAACTTTAATACATTCTTAAATATCTACCTGTGACTACTTTACACCTTAGTGACAGAGAAAGCATTAGACTTAACGGCGACCTAAAACTAATTGACATTTCAGTATTCGGCCATAATAACACTTAATAGGTTCGATATTGGTATAGGTATGACCTTATGGGGTTTTACAGAGTTAAGAAAGTCCTTAAAAGTTAACAAATAGGCATATTTATCGTTATCGCTATCTTATTTCGAGACTCCACACCCAGGGTGGTGGCAGACCATGAGGATTATCACGGGCCTAAAATGGAAAGGTAGAATCTGCAATAAGATCTTTGTTAACATGGAAATTAAATCATTTGAAATAATACCATTATGAGAAATTACAATAAGGTATATACCAACTGTACCAAGATGATGAAAAGAAAAAATATTTAAATGTAAGATTTTCGTTAAATTATTAGGAAAATATAGCTAAGTACTTATAAATGCACTTATTTGAGAAAAGTAAGTACGTACCTACGTGGGATTGCTAAATTTAGATTTTACTTAACGATAACACATTTTTATCAAGCTTAATTAATTTATTGCAGGTATTATATCAATAATGATGAGTTCTTATCATTTTAATCACTAATCGTCAATATCAGACGTTGCCAATCAATTACATGGAAAGTTTTTATGTAATTTCTGTAATCGATAACATAAAAGCCAAGATAGACTTTATAATCGACTACATAACCGTTGACTGTTTGTCTTAATTCCTGTGCCATGAGCGGCCATGATGGAAATTTATCTGAATATTTTGAATTATATAATAAAATTTCTGTAAACACTTGATAAGTACATATAAATACACATTGCAACGGTTTTTATCGTGTTCTCCAACTTGCAGCTCTGATACTGCGGACAGTGGACATTGAACCTCTTTATTTATCACACTGGCATTCATTCTTAGCGCCGGTATTATTTTTAAACGTATGATGAACGATTGAACGGAAGACCTATTTTCGTTGTGTTAAGCTCTAGTTCAGAATGGTTTTGTGTGAGTGAATGCAGTTTTAGAGTTGCTTTGTTTTTATTTTATGGATGAAAGAGACCCTCCTTTGCTCAGCAAGATTTTTTTTGTTTTTTATTATCATATTTTCTTTTAATACCTACTTCATAATATTTCTGTGTAATTATTAATCGTAAAATAAAAGATATTAATTCCTTGCATTTTGTGGAGTTAAGTGTCTTGTTTAATTCCAGCCCCATTTTTAACAATGAAATATTAATTTGTAATTGTAATACATCGTGATTCAAATTGCAGATATCTAAGTACAAGGTCAGTAATCTGTACTGTAGCTACACAAATACATTTAGATCTCGTCATACCTTGCATGATCAACAATTAGTCATAGTTATGTCTGTGGCAGATAAAAGTGAGCAAAATTCGTCGTGATTGAACTTTGTTAGATTTTAGAGGCGATCTATAGAACATAAATGAAGATTTGTCATCAATGTCATTTTCTTTGCAAGAGCTTGGTGAAATTTGGACCTATTTTGGTTTTTTTTTTTTTGCGTTCTCACCTTTTTGTCAGTCTACATTCAAATAACATAGCTCATCTTTATATTCGCTTATCTACAACATGTCTACCATGACACTATCGTTACAATGGTAAATAGATACATTTTTCATATTATTATCTGTAAACGATATGACTTAAAGGACCCGACTCGTGTACATAAGCATGTTTATTTAAGTTTAACATTTAGTAATGATTACTCATATCTTTTACATTATTTACGGTTTTTACAAAAAATATTTGCCTATTCATTTTATATCTTTCGTGTTTTATGAATCCGCCGGTGCAATCTAGATAGCAATAGCAAAGGAAACTATCATTCAGCCTAGTTCAAGTAGGTACTTGATATCTATGATCAATAAGTATTACTCTATAACTCAAACAAATGGGTATTTGATTGACAAAAACTTTCCTCCGTGTATGTGTTCTAAATTGAAAAATTGCGCCAATTTAAAGGTCGTCGGCCTTGACGTCACACCACACGACGCCGACCAATAGCGACGCGCCGCGCCCACTTTTCAGCCAATCGGCGCACAGAATTGTTTATCGATTCATCTGTGCGTGTTGATAATAATTGGAGGCATGAGATGTTGCGGTCCAGAGAACTATTCAACACGTTAGTTTTACTGATTTTCACAATGCTGGTGACTGATTTGTAGCATAATTATCACGTACAAACCAATTTGATTCTATCTATGCAAATGCTATCATAATATTCAGATGAATCTCTGTTGGAATTGTAACATGAATCTACGGAATTTGTAATTGGAGCCATAATTGGCGGGAAGTTAGTCATATCTTCGTGGGTGGCTAGCCTCAGTAGACTAAACTAGGGTGTCAGTCTGTTTAACTTGCAGGGCAGGATTCCATCGCGTGCAAATTCCTTTCCCAATGCGTTAGTCTGTTGGGACTTGCCTTATTTGGACCTAGGTAGTACAGCTTAGCTATATATATCTAAGTTGTATGTCTGTACAATGACTGGTTAGTTAGAGGTATTTATAAACACGGCTTAACAAAGAGTCGTTTAGTTGTAATCGTTCGATTCTTATCGGTTTATTTTATTTTTTTTCAATTAAGTTGGGTAAGTAGGTTCTTACCTACTTAGAAGTTTGACATTTTACTTCTGTAGTTTTATCACTGCCAAAGACAATAGGCCATTATTTTAGTTTTTCCCATGATATGAATTATTAAGTAAGAAGGTTGCATACAAATTCAACATTAAAAAATAGAAGGATTTCTCAATTCAACACGAATGTTCTTATGTAATATTATGGAAACTTCATTACTTTAGTAACCTCGGTAGATCTTACTAAAATATAAGTATTGTCAATTGTCAATGAGTTTGACCTTTTATTACCTGTATTAGATTACTTACCTGTAATAATAAAAGTACCTTAATAATTCGATTACGGTATAACATTAAACGCCATTGTAAAATAGAGATACCTAATCTTGTCTCTATAAATGCTCTTCTTCTGCTTAGCCTTTTCCCAAGCTATGTTAGGGTCTGCTTCCAGTCTAACCAGATTCAGCTAAATTCCGTATTTGATATAGAGCTTTCTATCTGCCCTCTACAACCCATTTTACTGGGTAACACAGTATTCCAGGGTAAAACTGGTTGTCTCTATAAATGCTGCTATTGCAATAACACTGACACCCTTGTAGTGACTTGCCCAACCGACCCACAGAACACTGTTCTGTGAACTGACCTGCCTAAATTAATCTTAAAGTCATCTGAAACAGCTCATCACTGATAAGATAAGATTTTAGCAAGCATTTCAAACCAAAGGTGACTTTGCCATGATGATCAACCATCAAATTAATCAGCAGTCTAAAAATGTTTTATCAGAGATATCAAAAACAGATAATCGTTAAGCACATACATAATATTATTTTCAGAGACAAGTTGGTACTAGTGCACTAAAAACTAATTACAAGAAAGAACCTGCAAATTGATTATAATAATTAGGTAGATGTAATAAAAACATTGAAAAATTGAATTAAAGTTGATAAAGTAACGTAATTATTATTTCTTTCATTTCTACTTCTAATTCGTCGACTTACGAGTAAGGAAACTAAATTCTAATGAGTAGGCAAGTATTGCATGAAAATGTATTTTAAGTCTAAGGATTATTACTCCAGGTTTTGTTGGTTAATTGCCCAAGGGACCTACTCTTAAATGAATATCAATTCTAATAAGTACAAAGCCAATGCAATATTGTTATTTATTTAGCACACACACAAACAACACACAGTTAGTTCCTTCCATTGACAGTATTTTTTACAAGTAATCTGAATAACTTGTCCGCTAAACTAATATAAATTTTGCATTAGCATTGCATTGAAATTAATAATAATTGAAGAATAACTGACATAAATAATTCTTTACTTTTATCATTTCCATTTACAGTCAATATTTGAGGTAGAATCCCCTGAAGTTTTAATAACTCGATTGGCCAATTTCCAGATAACTATGGAACAATAAACATACCTACCTAATCAAACTGTAATGCCGTAATAAGTCGATTTGCAAACATAATAATAATACAGTGAATTAGTCACGTACGCAGGTCGCTTGGCTAAATCTAGAAAGTCCAGTGAGCGAATCGAAACGACATCAAAAATAGGTCCACAGCCAATTAAAGGTACATGAAGTAATGTTTACGGTTCTAACGTGATTAATACTGGTTATTTTGTAATATAAGTTGATTTTAAAACTTCTTTAGCCATTGTTAAAGCCATAGGTTATACATTCAGTGATTATTTTGAATGTATGTGATGTTGACGCACAAAAAATGGCATAAAAAAGGGAGGCCTATACTCAGTAGTAGGTGATTCCGTGCTACAATGATGATGAAGTGTTCGTCTATGAGAAAGTATTGCTATCTTATACTCTGCTACAATATGACTGAGCAAAAAATCCAGGGGCCTTCGGTCAAAATGTAGTATGTATTTGTATGTTTATTACGCGATGTCTCCGGCAATTGAGGATGGATTTCAAAAATTCTTTTAAAAAGCGGTGCGGTATACCTCAGAAGTGCTCCCATATAAATTACATTAAAGTCGGTTCTTTTTGACATTTATTTTTAAAATGACTTGGATTCCCAGAACAAAATGAAAACAAGAATCCTTTTCATTTTCAATCAGTTCTATGAAGTGGGTTTTCACATTCAAAATAATAAAAATAAATCGGTTCAGGAGTTTTGGCGTGAAACCGTTACACAAGAGAGAGAGATTAAGAAGGATTTTCGGTTAAAAAAATACGAAATTTCCAAATGACAATTAGGTACTAGTTTATCATTTTACCGGTGATTGACAAGGTCGCTTACCTTATCCGTTGCAACAAAGATATCATAATCAGTAGATTAAAACTTACAGGTGGGCTTTACGACTTAAAATAATCAGGTAATATCCAATATGTAGGTAAGTAACATGTTATTATTATCTAATACAAGAAATTACTCTACATATACAATATACTTACTTTAATATATAAATTATTATCAGTTTAATCCATTACTAAAGTTTATCATGTCAAAATATTATGATATCTATAAAAAGAAATCCTGTTTGACTGATTGACAGTGTGTACTTTAATAATATTACCTATTGTGTTGGTGTATGCACATGTACTTTTATAATAAAGCAATATTGAGTGCACAAATGTCGTGGTAGCCTAGCGGTTCAACGAATGGATTTGTATGCACAAGGTTGCAGGTTCGAAACCGCTATGGGCAAGTACCAATGTGACTTTTTCAAAGTTACATGTAGTTTCTTAATTAATCTAAGACACCATTGGCAAACGGTGAAGGAACACATCGTGAAGAAAAAAAACTGGACCAAAAATTGCAATCTGACATCGCCAACCCGCAATAAGCAAGCGTGGTGATCAATGCTCGTGCCTTCTCTACATGAGAAGGGGCCCGAGCCCAGTAGTGGGACATTTATAAGCTGGTATTATAATATTGAGTGCACACCACAAAAGTTACAGGATTTTAGGATACAATATAATAAGCTACCTAACGCCAGAAAATATTGTTAGTATATTTTTAGCCTCGGTCCGGGAGATGCCGTTAAATCAGCTTTATTGATTGGTCAGTTATCAAGGACAGTAACGAAGTTCACTGCCCAGACTCGCAAAGGGCGTGTCCGTTTGTTAATGATTAAGTACTATGTATTTATATTTAATTATGCTTTCACATTATGACTGTACCTAATATATCAAAAACTTAAGTAGACTTGTTACTCATTATTAAAAATGGGTTTAGGTTTGAACAGTCGCCAATAACGCGGCGGTTTCTAAAAAGAATAACACTTATCATATTAATAAACAAAGTAGATACATAAAGACTTAACTTTGGAGATGTTGGGATCAAATACTTTTCATTAATTAATTAATTATTAAAATATTTTCATTTAATATTTAATAAGTAGTTGGCGTAGTGACCTATACTACTCGGCTATCCGTGCAGTCAATAATTCGCAATATGTCATTGATGAGTGATGACATACAGTTGCAGTTTTCGTGTGATCTCACCTATAAATGCAACTTTACAGTTATTTGTTCTTAGTTAACTAATTTCTTATCATCATTTACTAATCAAAGCTTTTAACTTTTAATTAAGGACACTTACTAAGTACTTAGTAAGTGCAAACAGATATGGGGACAAAAAGCGCTTGTCAATTAAAAGCTGTAATCTATTAAACCTGTTAGATACTATATCTATACTTCATTTCCATTAGAAAACAATATACACGGGATTGAAGCTCTTATGTAGAAGCTATAAAGGTTATATGGTCATGAAAAGGAAGTGGATCACTCTCTCAATATATGGGGAGGCATTTCCGATCGTTAAAGCGCGTTGTTGCATACTAATTCTTGCGAAGAAAAGTAATCTATTATATATAATACTTGTTTGTTCAGTCCTTTGGATATAAATCCTTTTTGCTATATACAGTGGGAACCGTATTATTCTTCAATCTTGTACACTACGCTATCGGTCAGTAACCTCTTGTAGATCCACCGCTCAGCTCACGCTGTAACAGAAAACTGCTCGTTTAAGTAACTCCTACGAAAGACTAAATATTTACCTTGCTGATAGAAATTATCATCGGCATGTAACAATGATAAATTACTTTTTTATAGCTGCCTTATACTTTTAATAGATGATAATATTGTATGGAACAATGACGAAAAAAATAAAAGTGCTCTAAACAGCTTGAGTAAAAACCTCTTTAATCAATTTAAAAAGTAAATATTCTTTTCGTATCTTAGATTGTCAATTGGATGTCAACATTGACGATTTGGTTTTATTCCCGTAGGTAGTTGTATAAGGATAAAATACCATATAAGTATATTTGAGTCTAATTATGATTCTGTGGCTAGGAAAGAAGTATAAACTAGTTTATACTGAAAACTTCGATGAATTCATGAAAGCTTTGGGTATGAACGTACTGATATTGATGCGTCGATTTCTCGCCTTGATTTGATGACTCAAGAAAGAAAAATGTTGACTTACCTCTGCTTGCTGAAAGGCTGACCAATTTAACCTGTTGTCAAATCTACAGATCACGACTGTGATTGTTTGATCAAGACTCTCCCAACCACAGCGCTTGACATGAAATTTGACAGCAAATTTCTTGTGTTTAAATCTCTCTAATTTGTTTTTCTAGATCTAAAAGCCTAGCTCTAACCACAATGTTCTTATTTAAGTAGGCATTCGTGAAACCCTAACGTCACTTCAAAGGGCTTGCTACAAAGTCCCTGAGGTATTTCAACTCTCCTAACTCCTCTATTTACTTGGTTCCAGGTGTCGGCCTGATCACCCGCAAGGCCGCCAGCGCCGTCACCCCGACGGTGGAGCTCCGCAAGGACGGTGACACCTACAACCTGGTGACGTCATCCACCTTCAAGACCACCGAGGTCAAGTTCAAGCCCGGTGAGGAGTTCGATGAGGAGAGAGCTGATGGCGCCAAGGTAAATTATAATCTAGGTTTGATGGTTCAGAGAACATTTTCGATTGGCGAAGGATGAGATCGTAAGGAAACCTGATTTCTGCCCCGTTCCCAAAGATTTGTGGTCGGCGCAATGTGTAGTCCTCTTATATTCATTCATCATCTCAGCAGGAAACCTGGATGTAATAATCTGAAATTGCCTTAGTAATGTGATGATCGTTATTGTGATCTTAGACAAGTGGCTTTTGGCCTGTGCTAAATGGACAGTTATGTTTTTTGGGTCTCAAATTATTTTATCCATGCTGTAACTGACCCAGGCAAAGGCTTGTTTAAATACAGAGAAAGAGTTGATCGGCCTGTATTCCAAAGCTTGCTGTCTTACCTTAAAGTTCTTCAAAGTTTTACATGGAGATGACGTCCGCCGTAGACTCTGACAGAGCTGGATTATTGGTTTTATATGAGTTTATAATGTGTATAATTAATTTTCCAGGTGAAGTCAGTTTGCACGATCGAGGGCAACACCCTGAAGCAGGTGCAGAAGTCGGCGGACGGTCTGGAGATCACATACATCAGGGAGTTCGGACCCGAGGAGATGAAGGCTGTGAGTATAATTATGTCCTATAGTGTTAAAGGTTCCATTAGGCGACTACCATGAGAACAGATGTGGCTAATGACACTGCCATGGTGTAGGCGTCAGTTTGCAGAATGGAACTTCACGGTCGGAAAAGATTTACCATATCTCTCTGCTACACAAAATATCGGTTCTGACACTTTTTCTTAGCGTGTCAGTTAAGTTCAATTAAATTTTCTCGGACCAGTACTCAGCACGCAGCTTGATCTAAAAAGTACACATATTGGAGCGTCTTAAATTCAAAATCTCCAGAATGTGTTCGTGGTAGTTCCTCATGTCCTCGCGTGCGTAGTTAGTATACAGTGGGACTCACTCAGTGGAGCTAATTAACTCATGTCATTTAGTTATCGTTGTTTGTGGAAGAAGATGCCTAAACTCGTGTAAAAACTTGGTCAATCTAATAATTACATTTCATTTTTGCGACCAACCACATACATATGGTGTAGATTAATGAGCTAACCCCCATCGAATGACGCTACCACTCATTGCATTATTTTGGAAGCCTGAAATGAAATTATTTTAAAAAGTCCTGCTTATCACGGCTTATCACGGTAGTATTTTGTAGATCACACAAATGTTAAGCTTCATCACGTCGGGCATTATTAAACGGGCCGGTCTAAATAATATTTTTATCTATTGGACCTACGCGACCACTTGTAGTCCTCATTCATAAAAACCAGTCCATATTAATATTAATACTGGCCAGTTTATCAAGTTGTCTATAGCAAATATATTATTAAAACACTTTATAAATACATGCCCTTTCTCCCCAGGTGATGACCGCCAAGGACGTGACCTGCACCCGAGTGTACAAGGTCCAGTAATTATCTAAGACTGCGGGCTAGCCCCACCTGTCCTTGCACAACGTTATGTTAGGCGACTAGTGTCTACGCTCGAATCCCTCTCCTAAAAACATCAAATAAATATTATTTTTGTACTTTCAGTGTATTTTGCCAAAGTTACGTGTAAACGTATTCTCTTGATGTTTTTCTGTTGTATAAGTTTTTCAGTGCATATTTAAATAAACGGTTTTTTTTGTATGTTGGTGTTTTATTGCTCCTTTTGATCAGCAATTATTTTTACATACCTACCTACCCAGATTTTACTTATAGACCTTTAAATAGCACGGAAAGCCCAGAAAATAAATAGTAGATACAACTTTTACATAAAAAAAGATGTCTGTACATTATATATATTACACACTAGCTGTCCCCCGCGACTTTGTTTTTCAGCTTTATAATATTAGTATAGATTTAAATTACTATTTTCTACATAACTTTGCTGGGGTGACGCACGCTGTATATATTAACCACTGAAAAATTAATAGTAGGTACCAACCACGTCGTGTACGGCGTACAAAAACAGATGGAATTGTATTGCCCTGCTAGTATTCATATATATACCTACTGATATAGGTACCTACTGATCCTCGCATAACATGTTGTTGTCATACAAGGAAGTCTTTTTAATGCGAATACCATCTGTCGCAATGACTTTTTGCAAAACAAAATGTTGTGATATAGGGATCTAAATATTTTATTAGTTTTTTATTGTATATTCGTTACACATAATAAAATAAAAAT
The DNA here is from genome assembly GCA_932294365.1 of Diachrysia chrysitis. NCBI lineage: Eukaryota > Metazoa > Arthropoda > Insecta > Lepidoptera > Noctuidae > Diachrysia > Diachrysia chrysitis. The sequence goes on along the minus strand of OW028660.1, from coordinate 3,528,607 downwards.
ATTAGAAATCAGAACCGTAATAAGTACCTTATGCCTGAACTAGACTGTAAATTAGGTAACTAAGTACTACAAAACACAGAGAACAGGTTAGTAAGCTGCTTTTACTTAAACTTTAAAAAAGTAGCCTATGTCCTATCTTGGGATTCAACCTAAACCAACTTTCATCAAAATCGGTTCAGTGGTTTAGCCGTGAACGCGGAACAAACAGACGAAAAGACAGTTACTTTCGCATTATTAATAGGGAGTGTGGCTGTAAATAGTATTCATAAATTCATACAATTTTAAGCATTGATTTGTATTTTCTTCGTTATCGTCTCTATCAGTGTAGACATTTTCCAAGGTTATACTCGCGGAAGATTTCTTTAGAAATTTGCGCGTCATGGGCAAAGAACTAGTATATTACTGAAAAGATATCCTGAGTCTTACGCTAAGCCACATTACACCAAATAGGTACCTACTCTAGGTGACCACTAAGCAAGGGACCGAATAGCTGGAATAATAATATGTATTTATTATAGTCCCCATTCCCGTACGTCATCTTTTTTTTTACCATGGGGCATAAATAGCCTACGACCAATTCTCAGAGACCTACCAAATATACACAAAAAGCTTTATAAAAATCGCTCAAGCGTTTTCGGAGGAGTTCGACAACAAACATTGTGAATTAGAAGACATTATGAGGTCGTTGTTCATAACTAACAAGTTAGCGCCACCTAGCGATAAACGATAAGATCCAATCGGTCAAAAAGGGACATCTAGAATTGCTATTGTAAACTTGTTCAAAGACCGATTTGTAAAATAGTACAGCTATTCGACACTAGAGCGCAGTATAGTCCGATTTCAACAGCTACAACTAAACCAGTGATGGTTTTTAAGAACTAGCAACACTTTTTTCTTTAAAAGTTTTTTTTTTTAATGAACTTTTGAGTAATGGACATTTTAAAAAGCAAAAAGTATCTGTACGGCCCCGAATATTTTTATGAATCCTAAACTCCTAATGGTCAAGAATGGTTTAATAGATTAGGTGCCTACCAGATTGTATTTTTGGACGGAAGTGTCAAAACAAAACATTTTTTCACTTTGACAAGAGCGCAAGCTGCAATCACTATTCTTGTGTGACAGGTTTTATGCTGTAAAATAATGTTGTGCCAGCACTGCTTACGCTCAGCAAGTTAATAGTAACTTTTTAATTTATTCGGACTTTAGAGGTTTTGCGGGCGTTGCTCGACGCGTCCCGCTGCGTGTAGATCGTGTTTAGTTTATCCGTACCTTGATAAAAGTGGATACGTTCGCATTTACGGTGTACGGAACGCGATTTAACCATTTATCGATAATTATACGACATCTGTCAAAGTTAACTATTCCGGAATTCTGTGTAAACGATGAATTTCGTGTAATATTTATATTCTAATTCGACGAAATTGCTATGCTGTGATAAAGTGTCCTTTTTCGTGTATTGTTAAAACTATGTGAATATAATGCCTGGAATTTGTGATGTGTATTGTGTGTAACCACGGTTTGGTGTGTGAGGATTACACAGTTGCTTATTCGGATTAAAAATACGCACAAGTGAGTAAATATTTACATTAATGCTTACGATTGCCATAAGTTAACGTAATATTACGTTAACTTATGGTTATTATGGTATTATGTTCAACGTCTTTATAACTACTACCTATTTTTTCTTAATTTATCGAGAATGTAGGTAGGCTGTATAGCGTGAGCATGAAGCCCTTATTTTTTTTTAAACGGTTTTAGTCTTAATTAAAAAAAAAAATGTTCTTGCGACTTTTAAGCAAGCTGTAGTTTAAATATGCTTTGAAGAACAGTTAATTGTCTTTTCTTATCTTTTTAATCGTACCTATTTGTTTCTAACATTAAATAATTTAATGAGACGTTATTTTAATTTTGAGCATATTTCCGAAAATATTAAAAAAATGTGTGCTAGACCCACATGGCCATTCTTATATGAATAACAGTAAATATTTTGAGATGAAATTTTGGATTTGTTAATTCATAAATTACAAATATTGCAGTTTCTATGAATAATAAATTGTTAAATGATGAACCTAAATAATTACCAATAAAAGACAGTCTTCAATTATTATACATTGACACTTCAGGATTTTGCACTTATAATAATTCATGTAAGTATCTACACAGTTTAAATGAATAGTGTTAATCACAAGTGTAATGTTTTTAGTGAAGGTGCACAATATAGTACACAAGATTTTGAGATTGAGTAGGTAGGTAGGTTAATTATTTTTTTTTATAGTTTTAGCCTAAGATGTTTTTTTTACCTATTCCAATTACCCTTAGTTAATTTAAATAGGTACTTATTTTAGTAATAATAAAGAATATAATAGTAAAGATAATGAAACAAAAAAAACAAAACAGCTAAACAACAAAAAACCATTTAAGTACTATTAAACTCAGACAGTCAATAAAAAAGTCGAATAATATTATTTAGTACAATTATGAGGAAAAGACTTATATGCCTATTATTATAACTAGAAACTTATAATAAATTATTATAAAAGTAAATAACAATACAACATAAAGGTATCAACAGTACTTATAACTTTAAATAATAATTATATTTAAAGCATTGATAAAATGGGTAGGAAATAAGTTTTTATTGAGGTGTAGGTATTACAAATGCTCAAATACCTACTTAACAGAATTTGTATCTTTTAAAATCCTTTTAATTTTAAAGGTTACAGTTTTGTTTTTTTCCTTAGTGTCACAACACTAGGGAAATATCTGAGATGTATCTCATATAGAGAGAATGTATTGAGAATAACTGTAATATCAAGTGCGTTTTAGTTGTGATTACCAAATATAAGTTACTTTGATCAATTAAATTATTTACTTTTCACATTATAGCTAACTTCTTAGACCATATTAAAATATAATATAAACTAAAATGTGACTTGAACAACACTTTTAAAGAGTGTACTTTCTTATGTGGTTTCCTCTTTAGTCCAACTCACTACCCGAAACATTTATTAATTTTGGATTTGGCAAGTAGTGTAAGTTTATGTAAGTTACTTTTGTAGTTACATATGGGGATTGTGTATAAATATCTGTTGCACATTGGTATTCTTATCAGCTTTAAAAGGATTAAACAAAATGAATATATTTTAGTCATTTAATAATTACTTTTTGAGATTAGTTGGTAAGTAAATAACACCTGCTGTTGTAGTAGACACTTAAACATAAAAAATTTAAAAGATAAGTATAGTATAATCGCTGGTACATAACTTTGCACATAATCATTATGATATCTTCTTTTTTTTAATATCTTAAACAGAAATGTAAAAAAGAATTATGGAAATAACTATTACTTGAGCTTGAATAATGACATACAATAAAACCATTTTTTTTGGTTGCATTTAAGTACCTAAATGCACTAATAGTTATTTGCCAGCAACTTTAAGTAGTTATATAATATAAAATATGTACTGTTTCTATGAGTCATTATCACCAATAATTACAAGGAAAACCTAGTTTAATATGGTCAGGTACAATCAATTAACAGTATGTACACTATTAATATTGAAGGATAGCCTGTAGAGGTTTAATTAGCGGCATGTAATTCAATATTAAATAGCAATAAATATGACACATACCACTGTGCTAAGGATTTATTTCGTTTTGTGTAAATGTAGCATATTTTGATATGAGAAAATCAGTGCACATTACTAGTAAGTTATTAAAAAAAAAAAGTCGAATCTATGGAGTACGTAAGGACGTCCAAGAAGAGTACACAAATTTTGCGTCATCTAAAAATTGCAATCGCAGAAAAAAGTAATTACGACAAAATATAAAAATAAGTATCTTCATGTATTTATTTAAAACAAACGCGTTAACCAAGCGGCCATGGTAACAATCTGACACCCACAAATTAAGCCCGCCTTCTTTGAGATATTCGGCGCAAGTTAAATTCGGGGGACGCGCCATGCAGGGAGCAGGCACAAATCGATACCTCGCCCGGCCAACAGCTGAGCTGTGACCCCTTGCCTTGCCGGTGACATAGTCTGCTCAGACGTCATTGAAACACGTGTTTTTATAGTCTTAATAATCCTTTTTATAACCCCGTAACGCCTGCAAAAAGACTAATTACTTTTCCCATGTTTAAACGTCTGGTGATTAATACTTCTACTAGCTAAATCCGGTCATAGATTGCTTGTGTAATGTAAAAAAAAGGCGTCGCCAATATTAAAATGCAACAAGAATGCTAAATTGCAAGATTTGCAACGTCAAGTCCATCGATCTAAATTTTCTTGGGTTTTGTGCCGAAAGCAAACGAAGAAAAAACCGCTTTTAGATTTTTATTACAGAAAGATTTTATCTTATAACGTTAAAGGTCCTTTCATCGTACTATAATTAACAAAAAGGTGGAGATTATATTGCTTAACATTTAGTTAGATTATAAAACATGTACAAATTGTATTTAAATTGTAATTGCTGAGAAAGAGAAAGTTATATCAAAATGTTTTTATCGGCAGCTTTCTTGACTAACGTAGTCGAAACTTTTTAATCAATTAAAAGCATAAACTTTAAGACATTGCAATCTTTTTTTTATCTAAAAGGAACAATTTATTAAACGATCGACAGTACCGATATGTGCAACTGAAATCCCTGTCAAAGGAATAGGTACCTGTAGGTTCATAAATATACGAAAATATCTAAATTATACAAGGAAAATCTCCCCTCTGACCATAGGAACTACCTACTTCCAAAATTTGTTTTTCGTGTCGATATGACCACACTATTCCGTTCTACCCCACCTCCCTCGTGACTGGCAAAGATTTATGAATATTGCCCGATCGTAACTAGATTTTTTTCTTTATAGAGGCAAACGGGGAACTTTTGTGGTTGCCTTTCTTTTTACACGTGTGGAAGAACCTTGAACGGTGATTATGGCCAGTAGTAAATTTGAAGTCACGAAGTTACTGTGATTGACAATTATTGTGTTGCTTATTGGCTTATTATGTACTTAGTACGGTATGAGCATTTTTTAGTTGACAATGAGGTCACATAATTAAAAAAAAACATACAAGTGCGAGTCTGACTCGCGCACCGAGGGTTCCGTTCAAAGTTTGCTGATCGCCACGGTTAATAACAATAACAAAGTCAACCTATAAGGAATCCGTTTTTACCTTTTGAGGTACGGAACCCTAAAAATGAGGATTTGCTATGATAATCATGTTAATAGGGACAAATATCATCCCTTGGTCAGTTTGAATAGGTACGTAGCCGCATAGTACACGAGTTTAAAAAAAAAAAAACTTGTATGGACTTTGATAAAAAAACACATGGATTACTAAATTGCAAACCCTACAAGAACTTTTTGTCATAAAAATCTGTATTTTATTGCATTACATTTTAAATATTATATATTTTTTTCAAGCCATCAGCGTACTTTGTCTACGAATAAATCTTCGCTATTTGTTTTCAATACTCAAATCCGAATTGGTATAGAAACAGAATCAATAAAGGAGGTTTTATTGTTTTCGTAAAATTATTGATTCAATACAAAACGCATTCACGTCGACATTATAGCCTATTTCACAACTGTCACATACCTAATTCTCATATAAAATTCAATTCTAACCCTAAAATGCGTTTCTATAAAATATAGCTGCTGCATAATATGGCGCATGGTGACGTCACAGACCGGTCTGCAATGTGCAATACACATGTACCGGTTGACATTGGGTTTCAGTAGTTGCACACTTTGTGACAGTGAGCACCATTCAGTGCGTTAGTGTGTAAACATGTACGTATGTTGAGGGTTATTAGACAGGCGATTGGCAAAAAATAGTTTAAGTTAAGTTTAAAAAATAGCCTTACATTTATTGCGTGTTCGGCTAAAACCTGATATGAGGGTGTCAAGATAGTCTGCAAATATTAAGTCATTTAAAAACATACACTATGTATAGTTGCTCATAACTAATTATTTACTCGACAAACTACATTAGTCAGTGTTCAAATATACTGCAATGGATGTTTATTTTCAAGTAATAACAATGTATCACGTACTTCCACTACAGTTTAACAAATCCAATTTAATGTAAATTAGTAGTCGTTTTCGCGGTCTAGACGGTTAAAACATCTGATAACCATCTAACAACGGTATAGCCGGGCCTATATTTAATTACGTACACGTAAAGATTAGAGTGATATATTTGCCGCAGTTGGGTAAAAAATTTTTGATGATTTCATACTAACAATAAATCTAATACTTAATTCATCGCCAATATGCTCTTCAATCCATATTAATACAGGTTAAATACATCAGAGCCTCTAGACAAGTGGCATTTCGACAAGCGTTAACGATGATAGAAATCGCTTAAGTGACATTAAATGTATGGAGAAGACATTTCATTTCGATAAGTCACGTGACTTGGACTTTTCACTTCCATACATTTGAACGATTCGATCAGCGTTATAGCTTGTCGCTTGTATTAACCTATTCGATCGCATTATTATACTAATTCAGTTGCCATTTGTGTGCCTTCATGGCGTTAGCAAACACATGTTCTAGCTCGGAGTATACTTTACCTATGTGGGCAGAATTAGCAACTGCTACTCAGCTGTTTAATTGACCCACTTTTTGTAAAGCCCTTTGTTAAACTGTGTGTTTGCCTTTTGTGTTCAGTAAGGGGAATAATTTAAAAGGTTTGTGTTGTTCGTTCTTTTTTTCCCAGTTTTCTAGTTAGGATGTATGTTGGTCTTATTCTTAGTTGGTTTTATTTGTTGCATTGTGGATTGTATGTTATTTAACTAGCTGACCCGGCGAGTCGTTGTCTTGTCAATCTATATGAAAATTTTAAACTAAATTTCAAAATTTCCGGAATTCAGGATTTTCGGATTATTCGCAAATTTTCATTCATACAAACCTTGTCCTGACAATTATAAACACAAAAAAAAGCTCGCCAATAATGTATTATTAGTTAACTATAATAAATTAAGTTGTAATTTTCTTATTAGTACGTACAATTTACACAAATGTAAAATTTATTCAGCAAAACAGGGGTCTCCAAATCAGACGTGCTCATAAATACTTTTGGAATGAAGACATCATATTTGATACTATTTCTGTCGTAATATTTTACGGCCAGAAGTATGATAACAAGCACGAACTTTCCGACTAAAATTATGTCGATACTATAACTGGAACGCCACTAGACGGATAGGAAGGAAATAAAGTTTATTACTCTATTAGCGTTAGCGTTAGCGTTATAAGTTTATTACTTTATTAGAAATGCGTTTCGTTAAATTAAATAATGTTACGAAGAACGTATTAGACCTAGTTTACTCAATATTTTATTGTGTACATTACTTTAATGAAAATATGTATATGAATAAAGGACTCCTATTGAGTATGAAACTAGTCGGGCGATCCCGAGAGTGTGCGTGAGAAAACTGTAAATATTCCTAAATAATTATGAATAAAAATAAGTAATAATGTACGCCTCACGAAAGTTATTATAAAATATGTTCCTGTTACTAAAGTTACTCTAGAAATCCAATTAGCAAGCTGTTGCCATGATCTAAAGACGTTTAATATGTCTTGCTATAGTAGTCAGCAAATCCAGTAAAGTTATAGTGTCAGAAACAGTAAAATGTAGTAATATTAGCTAGTAGTAACCTTACGTAAGGCTCGGTACCGCCAAAGCATTTAGACGCGGTTTGTCTGCATGAAATCCCCATTATAAAGGTAACTGTGTTGCAAGCGTACTATTACGATTGCAAGTTGCAAGTACTAGGTACGTTTGTTTACGGCGTTTACAGGCTAGTCTTTGAAAGACATTGTACCGATTTGGTAGAGATTAGTATTTACCGATATTTTTTTGGGGATCCGCACCACAAAACGAAAAAAGGTACACTTACCTATCTAATAGGATAACTTTTTTGGCCCCCTGTTAAGATTTTTTTTTTTCAAGAAGGTGGGGTGGTGTCGTTTTAAAATTAATATCTAATACTCAGGTCTCACTCTTAATGCTATAAATAATATAATCTTCCTTGTCAAAGTAACTAAAGAATACAGACATTCATGTCGTTTTTTCTAAACATTTCCGAGAAACTCAAACCTGTAGGGTGCTTCCCGTCGACCTAGAATCACGAATTGGCTGAGTCTAACATCACAAGTAAGTAATCGAAAAAATCCAAACATAAAAAATAAGTTTTTGCGATTACGAACATATTACGGTTACAAGTTTGACAGTGTCATGTCAACGATTTATGAGAAAACATGTTTTCAACCTCACTGTTAAGTTTGTTTTTGGAGAATTAGGTAACCTATTACTATTTATATATTACGCTATTTGGAGACTAGCAATCGTTTTAGCACGTACAAGTCCAAATACAGAGTCGATAGTGAGTAAATTGGTTCTTTTATTAATTCTGATTAGGTTTGGTTTAGTTCAGAATAGGATCCTGTCTAGGAAACACGTTTTCATGTAAATACAGTAATATTTTTTTAAAAAAAATTGTAGGTCTTGCTTTTATATGTGTGGCACCAAAAGAAAAAGCCATTGTACTATATAGATAATAGGTATATCACCAATAATGTTTATTTTTTTTCTATGTGAATTCATCAGGCAAATTATGATGTGGTCAAACAAAACGCTTTGTTAAAACAATTTACTTAATTATCCTAATACGCAGGAAGAGCTAATTAGTGGATGGTTGATCCGTTTTACGTAAACGGTCGTTGTTCTAGTTACCTGACAGTTTAATGTTGTCTATTAGATGGGATATTTAAATAACGCCAAGAGAATTAAATTAAGCCTTTCGACTGTATCTAAAAGTGAGTGGTGATGATCAATGCCTTATTTAATTTAAACTGGTTAATTAAAAATCTTCATTAAATAATTAATATCTTGGGCATAATTAGAAGTATATTAGTAAGTAGTAATTATAATAGTTTAATGAAAATAATGGATGATTTACACGCACTGGGTTACGATTTTGCTAAAATAAATAAATACGCAATTTACGTTTGTAAACTGCCACATGTATCCGAACTAGGTATAAGTATATGGACCGAATCGTCAGTCGCAATTTCGGCTTCTTTATTGTCATTCTGGTATTCTTAGCCACATCTGTCTATAAATCTTTTATTTCCACGTTTTCTACGTTACACAAACGATTTCTATTTGTGATAATAATCAAGCATTAGATATGCACATCTGTGTGCAATTTGTGGCGATCCACGCACGCGTTCTCACGTCAATGTTACAGTACCATTTGTAGATGTAAAATAGATGAAAATGTGTGAGTTGTGAAATGTGGATGTACTATTAAAATAAACTTTATGTTGTAACTAGCTTTTGCCAGCGACTTCGTCCGCGTTTCCGTCGTTTTTCGTAAAAAAGTAGCATATTCTCCTTCCTACTACTACAGTCCTTCCTCACTGTTCAGTGGTTTTGATGTAACAGACAGATTAACTTTCGTATTTTAGTAGGGAAATATATTAATATATGTCACGTTACACAAAAATAATCCTTATAGCATGATTCAGTATTCACGCGCGACGGCGCGATGGCTTATTATCGTATTTCATGTATAAGTTTCGTGTTTCTATACCGATTTCTATGATTCTTTTTTTATTGAATAGGTAATAATGTTAACTTTTTTTTTAATTAGGGATGAGTGAGAGTATTATAAACGTAAGAGTAAACAAATATAATCTGAAAGCTCCGAACTGCTAAGCTATCGGGAGTTACACGTGTTATTGTGAGTCAACCATAAAAGATAGACGTATGCTGTTGTGGGACATTTTTTAGATAATTTTATGTAGAACATTTCCGTGATACATGATTTCTATGTAGCTTTAACCATTAAGGCTGCATACGCGACGGAAGCTTAAAAAATGGAGTAACTTCTCCCGTTTTTCCAATATTTCCCTTCACTGCCCTGCTCCTATTGATTGTAGCGTGATGAAAAGTATACTATAACCTGCCCAGGAGTATGAAGAATAATTGTACCAAGTTTCGTTAAAATCCGTCAAGTAGTTTTCGTTTCTATAAGGAACATACAGACAGACAGACAGACAGACAGACAAAAATGTTATTGATTGCATTTTTGGCATCAGTATCGATCACTAATCACCCCCTGATAGTTATTTTGAAAATATATTTGATGTACAGAATTGATCTCTCTACAGATTTATTATAAGTATAGATGTTATTGGATGAACAGTTCTTCCTCAAGTAAAGCAGAATCTGCATAGCTTCGACTGGTTGTTAGATTTATAGCTGATTTTCTTAACGCCAGATAATTTTATCCGAAGAATAATTTGAATTTTTGACAGTTCTTCCATACTATACCTGTCAGACGTGTGGACTGCATGCAGCCGAATGGTATAGGTCAAGACGCTAACTACCATTGTGAGCGACGTGCTGCGGGTTCGATGCTCGCCTGGAACTAACATGTGTGATCCATAAATGGTATTTTAGGTATTACCTAAAAACTATTAGAATTTTATCATGTTATTTATATATTTCACACATTTATTTCATTAATATTTTCCTATTTCGTATTGATGTAATTTTTGTAGTCATTAAGTCAATAATAAAACATTATCAATCTCATTATAAATATAATCAGCGCAATAAATATGTTGTTTTATTTATTGCACAATTTATTACTAGGTATTGCTTTTACTTAAAGGAGGTCCCTGTGTAAGATTTATTGTAGAAGTTGAACATGTTTCTGCAATAAAACGTTTTTTTTCTTCTATAAGTAAGTATTTTTTTAACCAGAAAAATTACTCCTAATTGCCTTGACAAGTTAGGTACTTTTCGCCTTGTTCAATCAGAACCTTTATCATGTTTTGACGAAACGAAAGATTATTATTATTATGGGAGATAAAAATCCGTTTGTTTCCGGAAAGAAAAAAAAAACAGACTAGACCATTCCTCGAATTAAATAGCAGTATATAACCTAAATTCATGATTGATGTGATTGCCATGTATGTAACGTGTGCTATCTTTACATGAAGTTGTTGACGATGTTTTGCTCAGTCTGCGAAAATTGTCGTGTAGATGTTATCTCAGTAATTATGTCTTAATTAAGACTAGAGGTGTAAATGAAGCATGCGCAGTGATGACCAGTGATTACGGGCAACAATATGTATAGGAAATCTAACAAGTTAAGTAAAAAAATTGCTTTGCTGTTTGGTTTCTGTTTTAGATTTTAAAGAGTGTTATAGACCAATCTTGCGGAAGGTCAACTTTATATTAATACTAGCTGTTACCCGCGGCTGCGCTCGCGTGGATGTCGGTTATCGCGGCAAAAAGTAGCCTATGTCCTTTCTCAGGCTCTAGACTACCTTTTTTTTTTTTTTTTTTTTTTTTTTGGGCGGGGGAATCCTCATGGACACCCGCTCACTCGGGGGAGCGAACGGGTAGTGTCAGACTCTTACTGACTAAACCTGAACCGCCGTGCTACGTCATCCGCGTGTTGTGTTGGTGCGTGGCAATGCATTGCAATTCATCACGCACCAACCGCGGGTCCGCCGGCCAATAAGGGCCAGCGGATCACTATCGTGATGGTTTGGAGACCGACGTGTAAAGAGCGTCGGCCTCTCCGCCTCATACTGGAGCCACACCCGTAGCACGGAATGCGGCCCCCCGTCGTGGGTCCTATAGTCGGACGACAGACACCCCCGTGTCCATCGCCCAGGACCCTAGTTAGGGCGGGAGGGCGCGCTCATACGCGGCCCTGCGCCGCCCCACTCGACGTCGGCGTATTTGGGGCGCGTCGGGGTCGTCCTCCCGAGCGCGCTCCGCCGCCTCCTTCTGGGACATGACGGTCTCGCAGAAGGAGGACAGCGCATTCCACGCTGTGCGACTGCTGAGCGCAGCAGCGACAACAGCCGACAGCGCGGAGATGTCTACGCCTCCCAGCGCCGCCTGGAGAACGGCGCGAGGCGCGGCAAACGCAGGACATACGGCCATAGTGTGCAGTGCGGTGTCATCACCATCACCACACTGGTGGCACGCAGTCGTCTGCTCCCTCTGAGCGACCCGGCACAGGTAGTGGCCAAAGGCCCCGTGCCCGGTCAGTATTTGCGTGAGGCGGTAGGTTAAAACACCATACCGCCTCTCCACCCACGGTTGTAAGTATGGGCGGATCGCCTCAATGGTTGCCCGTCCCGCCGTCGGTCTCGCGAGCCGAAGCTCCCAATTCCGCATCGTGACGAGACGGGCCTGTCTTCTCCAAAGTTCGCGTTGCCTTGGCAGGGGGTCGGTACCCCGGGACCGGAGCTCGGTGCAACGGGTGTAAAGGTCCGTTAGCACCTCTGCATCCAGATCCCAAGGCGGTGTCCCAGCCAAGACACACGCGGCTTCGTGCCCGACGGTCCGGTAGGCCCGGACGATCCTATTGGCGACAGCACGCTGCGAACCAAGTAGAACCGCCCGGTTATCGGCCGTCATAGCGTCACTCCAAATGGGTGCGCCGTATAACGCCATCGATCGAATGACCGAGGCGTATAGACGGCGACACCCGATGTCAGGGCCCCCGACATTGGGCAGGAGCCTTCCGAGGGCTGCCGCGGCGGACCGAAGCCTCGGCGCCAACCGCTTAAAGTGTTCCCGGAAGCTCAACCGCCCGTCGAGGACCAGGCCAAGATATTTCATGGTGCCTGACAATGGGATCCTCACGTCCTCCACTGTCAGGCACGCACCGGCAGTGTGTCTGCTCCGGGGGCCGTACAGCACAAGTGCCTCGGTCTTCCCCAGAGCGACGTCAAGTCCAAGCATCCGGATGCGACCTACGACGAGATGGACGCCGCAGGTCGCACGCCGGATGCACTCCTCCTGGGTGGTCCCTCTGACCAACACCAGGGTGTCGTCTGCATAGCAGACGACCTGCGTCCGAGATAATAGGGCACCGCGTAGCACCCAATCATACCCAATGTTCCACAGGAGAGGTCCTAAGACTGACCCCTGTGGAACACCGCGCCCAGTCTTTTGCCACTGCGGGCCGGTCAGGCCAGAGTAGGCGACGTACCTGTCGCGAAGGTAGTCCGCCACGATGTGCTGAAGGTAGAGCGGCACCCCGTGGTAGCGAAGCGCCGACTCTATGCACTGGTGCGGCAGCGAGTTGAAGGCGTTGGCAATGTCGAGCGATACTGCCAACGCCAAACCACCCCGCGCCGCAGACCCCACGGCGAACTCCTTTACGTGGCTAAGGGCGTCCAAGGTGGACCGGCCCGCCCTGAATCCAAACTGGGAAGCCGACAGGTCGGGTCCCGTGCCAGTCAAGTGCCGGACGATACGAGCGGCGATGACGCGCTCGAAGAGCTTGCCCGCCTCGTCCAGCAGGACGATAGGCCGGTAACCCGACGGCGAGTCGGCTGGTCGTCCCTCCTTGCGAAGGAGGACGAGCTGCCCCGTCTTCCAGACTTTGGGGAATCTCCCCGCCACTAAACAGGCGTTGAAGAGACCCCGCAGCCGGTCCTTCAGGGGACCCACAGCCATGGCAATAGCCCGAGCCGGTACCCCGTCAGGTCCAGGAGCAGTCGTCTTCGTCCGGAGGCGCCGGGTAGACGCCTCGAACTCTCCTTCGGTTATCTCCTCCAGCTGTCCGCGCGACTGTGCGGTACCCATGGCTGGAGGGATAAAGTCAGTCCGGTAAGATGGGAACAGGGACGAAACGATGTTCCTGAGGAGCTGAGGCTCCATGGACTCCGTGAGCGGGGGCGCCGCAGCGCGAAGTTTGTTCCGCGCCGCCAGGTACGGACGACCCCACGGATCCCGGTTCAGCTCCTCGTACATCTCCTGCCTTGCTGCGGCCTTTGCCTGCAGAATGGCCAAGCGGAGATTCAATCTGGCCGCACGGTAGACCTCGTAAAGAGGTACCGCCGCGGCCTCGTCCCTGCGCCTAGAGCGGTGGCGTGTATAACGGCGTTGTGACTCAATACACGCCCGCCTAAGCCCTGCTATCTCTGGCGACCACCAGTAGACTGCCCGTTTATTGGGCCTTCTCCGGACGCGAGGCATCGCTGCGTCGCACACCGCTGTAATGGTGCTACGAAACAGCTCCGCCTCGTCGTCAATCGAGAGGCCCGACGGTGGTGCAAACCAGTCACTGACGATGGCCGCCTCGATAAGCAGTTCCCTGTCGAGTTTCTTCAGGGCCCATCGTGGGGAGCCTTGGTTCGACCGAACCCTGGGCCCCCCAGAAGGGGAGACGCTGAACCGAATGTACCTGTGATCGGACAGCGTCTCCATATCCACAATGACACGCCAGTCGTTGATGCGCCCGGCAATGGCCGGGGAGCAGAACGACAGATCCACAATGGACCCGCCGTTATGCCGGACGCACGTCTGGGTGTTGCCCCGGTTCAGAAGGACGAGGTCCAAACCGAGGGCCCACTCCTCCAGCAGTTCCCCGCGCCGGTTCGTTACCGGTCCTCCCCAAGCCGTGCTCTTGGCATTGAGGTCTCCGAGTAGAAGGACGGGGCGGGGTGCCAACGTTCGAACAAGGGTCTCCAGCTCGGCCACGAATGACTCAAACTCAGCGAGACCCCTGTTTGGGGAGAAGTAGGCACCGACAACTGCGTACGACCCCCATGACGCGGCGACGAATCCAGAGCCCCTACGGATGGTATGTAGGGGCTGGGAACGGGCGCCTGTTGCGGCGACGACGGCGACAGAACCGTCAAGGTCCCCCGCCCAGTTGGGCCGGGAGGGGACGAAATAGGGCTCCGCCACTGCCGCAACGTCGATCTCCCACTCCGCCAGTGACTGTAGGAACAAATCCTGAGCACCAGCGCAGTGGTTGAGGTTCCCCTGGAGGAAGAGATGTGGGCGGACTTGATCCATCACGTTTCCATCATCTCCTCCGTGCGGGGCACAATCTCCGCCCTCACCGCGTTAGGGGGCCTCATTGGGGCCCTTTTGTTCCTGTTGGGGGCCGGGGGAGCACATCCCCGACTGCCCATCTGGTGGTCCGCCTTGCGTCCCTTGGACTCACAGACGGCGCACTTGGCGGGAGCCGCGCAAGACGCCGCTTTGTGGTCGGGCTGTGCACACCTGTAGCACAACCCGCTGCGATCCGTCTCGGAGGTGCACACGGCCCTAGTGTGTCCGATCTCCAGGCATCGGAAACACTTCATGGGCCGCGCTGTAAGCTGCACCACACGAGCAGAGCTCCACCCGACCAGGAACTTCTTCGACCTCGCCGTTATGAGCCTTGGGGCTGCGGTCAGCGGGCACTTCACCAGAGCGGTGAACATGCCCCCGGGGCCCAACTTGAGGTCACCCACCTTGACCGAGCCCGGAGGACACTGGCCTTTCGTCGCGACGGCGGCAATGAGGTCTTCCCTAGTGACGGAGTCGTCCAGCTCTGTCACCCGGAGCTCCGCACACTTGATGGGCCTGTGGACCCTCACTGTCCCGTCGCCGTAAATCGCCTTGAGGCGTTCGGCCATCAAGTCGGCCCCCGCCTGACCTACGCTCTTCGGAAGCTCGAGGACTCGAGCTCCCGTCTGTGCTCTCTTGATGCGGATGGGGTCAACAGACATGTCGATCCCCATCTCGGCGACATTAATTTGCTGCCGTGCCATCGCGAGGGCTTTGGCATAGGTCAGCCCCTGCTGCTCCGCCTCGGGCTCCAGGGTTAGGACAACGGCTGGTGTCTGTGCCACCCGCCGCTGCCTCTGGGCCTGCCTCCTCCTGGTCCTGCCGCTTTGCCCCGTACGGGACCTGGTCTGCTCGGTGGTTTTGGGTTTGGAGGTCGACTGCTTTTGGGCAGCCTCTGTCCTGACCTTCTTCGCCCTCTTTCCCCGCCGGGAGACTTTGGTCCAGCCTTCCGTTGCCTCTGCAGCAGGTTTTGGGACCCGGGTCGGCTTTGGAGCCGTCCTTGGAGCCGGCTTGGGGGCCGGACCAGGAGTCGGCTTTGCAGCCGGGCCAGTGGTCGGCGTCGGGGCCGGTTCTGGGGTCGGCTTCGGTGCCAACTTTGTAGCGGGCTTCTTCGCTGCCTTAGGAGGCTGCTTGGGGGCGGGCTTGGCGGGTGGCTTGGCGGCTGGCTTGGGCCCACTGCCCGCAGCCTGTGCCACTTCCGCGTACCTGCGCCTGTCCGCTGCCTGAGGCGGGCGTAAAACCCGCTCCGGCGGAAGCAGCTCCTTAACGCTGGCCAGTTTAGCATCCATCATTGTCCCGACCGACAACATGATGGACCGCTGAAACTCTTCGAGGTTGAACGCTGCAGGGGTCATTTGCTCACGCACTGCAAGCATTTGGCCCCTGAGGTCTTCAACCTCTTTGCTCAGCCGAGAATTCTCGGCGAGCAACCTCTCCACACCCGTGGAGCTCGTCAGGAGGTGAATGCCATCCTGGATATGCTCCACTGCATCCTTGAGCCTCTTCACAAGGGGTCCCTTGACATTCTTAGAGGTGCGCGCTACCTCCAGAATCGACAAAAGCCCTGCGTCAATGCGCTCCTTGACCGAGGAAGGGTCAGACGACTGTAGGCCGGAACTAATGAGGTCCCGGACAGCCGCCCTGGCATCCCTCCTCTCCCTCTCCTCCTCCTTCTTTTCCGATGAACGGGTCTCAGGGGACGGCGCCGACTCAGCAGCGAGCCTCCTGTACAGCTCCCGTTGTCGGTTGAGCCCGACGTAACGCCCGTGGGTAACCCGACCGCGCGAACGCGTCGACGATGCTAATGAGGCATCGCTCTCGCAGTCCGAAGCGGAGGGTGTCCCCACGTCGTCTCCGACGGCCGAAGCGTCCCGTCTGGGACGTTTTCGGCTCGTCTTCACGACAGAGCTATCGCGGGACTGGCAAGGCGCCGGCTCCGCGAACTCCATCGCCTCCTCGCCTACGGCGAGCCTCTCTCCCGCCACAACACCTTCCACATGACCCAGTCTGCTCGCAGACCGAGTCGCCCTCTTCTCTCCTCCTTTTTCCCTCTCCCCCCCCAATGGCAGGTCGTGGGTTTCCCCACTCCCTGAGACGGTGGTTGGCAGCACCAAATACGCCTGCCTGGACTCCGAAGAGCCGCGGGATTCTGTTCCGCCAGAAGCTTCCCTACCCGCTTGGTGAAATGTGTTTCCAGTCGTCTTTTCCATTATTTTTTTTCCTTTAAGGGGTGTGGTCCCCGTGGGTGATGCCCTAGCATACGGAGTTCCCCTCCGCTATGCAGCCCCTAGCCGGGCATCGGAAGCGTAGGCTTCGGGGTAATTTTTATAGTGGTTTTCTTCCACGTAGCCCCCGTCCTGTAAAGGAAGGCGGCCCCCGGTCCCGTCACAATACGACAGGGTTACGGGTTCGGCCGACGGTGCCCGACAAGTCGGACCCGCCGCCCGCGACTGCGTCTCCTATCCCTCAACAGAGAGAGAAGAGAGCAATCACCACGCTCGTCGCCGCAGTTCGGAATATGTCCGAGACGCCAACAAGCCGCGCCATTCGATCAGCTGTACACACTGCCCGAAGTCACCCAACACTCACCTCAACCGTTCCTCCTCTGAAGAGGAGGTAAAGGAGAGGTAGCCTAACACCCGCTGCCGCAACTTGGAATAACTCCAAGACGCCAGCGGGCCGCGATATTCAACCAGCTGTAAACACTGATCAAACTCGCCCGACCGCTCAACCCCCACCGTACCCCGCGCGCATGGAGTGATGGAGAGAAAGAGCGTGACCTACTGCCGCTACTCGAAATAAGTTCGAGACGCCAGCAAGTCGCTCACCACGCGGCGGTCTGGACTGAACCAGACCCCGCCTTCTGCCCACAAGATGGTAGAGTGGGCAGATTCACCACCCGTCGCCGCTACTCAGAATACGTCCGAGACGCCGACGGGTCGCGATGACCGGCCAGCATATGACACTGACCGATCTCGCACGACATCTCACCTCACCCGTTCCCCCCCTCGCGGAAGGTTAGGGGGAGGGAGCACGACACCCGCTGCCGCTACTCGGAATGAGTCCGAGACGCCAGCGGGTCCAACACCACGCGGCGGTCTGGACAGATCAGACCCCGCCTTCTGCACACTAGATGGTAGAGTGGGCAGATTCACCGCCCGTCGCCGCTCCTCAGAATACGTCCGAGACGCCGACAGGCCGCGATACCCGGCCAGCTATTGACACTGACCGTTCTCGCACGACCGCTCACCTCACCCGTTCCCCCCTCGCGGAAGGTAAAGGGGAAGGGAGCACGACACCCGCTGCCGCTACTTGGAATGAGTCCGAGATGCCAGCGGGTCGTCCATCACGCGGCGGTCTGGACAGAACAGACCCCGCCGTCTGACCCACAGAGATGTGGGCAGACTCACCGCCCGCCGCCGCTACTCGGAATACGTCCGAGACGCCGGCGGGCCACGATGTCCAGCCAGCAGTTGACACTGGCCAGACTCGCCGCGGCTATCGCATCCTCAGGCTGAGGAGCGATCCCGCTGCTGGAGCCGTCCGCGCCGGTTATACCGGTACCGCACATATCTGTGCGGCATTCCCTTATCCGCGACCTAGGGACGCGCCCGGTAGGGGTCCAGCCACCCCTCCCCGCAGGATGCACCACTCCCGCGGGCCCGGGGGCTCTAGACTACCTGTGTACCAAATTTCAATTTAAATCGGTTCAGTAGTTTTGGCGTGAAAGCGCCAATGACAGACAGTTACTTTCGCATTTATAAAATATTAGCAAGGATTTGTTACGAAAATCGTGTTTAAAAGCAAAATAAAAATTAATCCACACGTTTCCTTCAATACCTACAATTCTTTAACCATATAATCACCAAGATTATAAAGTCAAGTGTGTTTGTTCAACATTATTCCAAATTATTTACCTACCACGTAGGTAATATTGCTAGAAGACGTATCGTCTTAGCAAAACGTTTCCAAAGCGTGATCTATCGAACTATCACTACAATTGTGCTGTGAGTAATCCTAAAACATTGCAAAGCCGACCGCTCATATTATTCAGCAAACACTCAGCTGACCTAGATCAAACTTCAATTGAACCCTCTTTACATAATAATAATCACCTCGAAATAATAATACCTATTACACAAAACGTAAAAAAGAACCAACATCAGTAGAATTTATATGCGACCACCTCTAAGGTATACCCTGTCGATGATAAATAGATTTTTTAATATCGATCCACAATTGCCGGAGATATCGCGTAACAAACATACAAAAATAAAATACAAATAAAAACTAGGTACCTACCTACTTGAAATAGTTAGAAATCAACATGAAAATCATAAACATCCTAAAATGTATCTATTTGTAAACGTTTTTTTCCTTATTTTATTGTAAAACTACAACAAATACAAGGATTTAAAATTATATCCAATTAAGTACCAGAGCCATTTCTATTGTTGAAAAAAAACATTTTCCTAATTATTATAAGTGGAATTTAATTGACTAAGTATATTCGAATGTTCCAAATAGCCACACTTCACCCTATTTATTTAATTAATAGGGCTGATTTCTCCAACGCCAGATATTTTTTGTTCATGGAATAAAAATGACATCTGACAGATTTTGTATGGAAGAACTGTCAAAAATTATTCCTCGGGTAAAATTATCTGGCTTTGAAAAATCAGCCAGATATAACGTTAGTATAAAACTCTAATGTAAGGCAGAAAACTCTTCTCAAACAGAGAAGGAATGAAGATTATGCATTGATCGACTCTCGCCGTGGGTGTCTTTAGACTATTAATCATCTTGGATGCCGTCTAGAAATGAATTTGCACAGCTCCTTGCAAGTCTGACAGCTTCGATATTGCTTTTTTATATCCATTCAATATTACTTTTAACTTAAAAACTAAGAATTGAACTACGTGATGGATTTCTCAACTAAGACTCTACTTAACCTGTATTTCTTTCTAAACTCATATTGTGAAGAGGAAAAGTTTTTAAAGGTTGCACGAGTTAATCTATGAATCTAATCATACAAATTATAAATAAAATATGCCTTTTATTGACTTAGGTTACCTAGTTTATTGCCGAGTGTCATAACACCTAAACACATGTAGTTTTTATAATGAAACTAGCGACCACGCTTCGCACGTGTAGCATAACAATATAGCCTATCAAACTCAGGGATAATGTAGCAGTCAAATGGTGGAAGAATTTTCGAAATCGGTTTAGTAGTTTTTGAGTTTATTCGTAACAAACTTTATTATATTACTAGGGTTCGCTCCAGCTGGTGCAATGTATAATTCATAATATACCTTCGTCTTGAATCACTATATCTATTGCTGAAAACTGCGTTAAAATCCATTGCGTAGTTTAAAAGTTCTAAGCGTACTGACAGCGGGGGCGACTTTGTTTTATCCTTACTAATATTATAAATGCGAGAGTAACTCTGGCTGTCCGTCTGTCTGTCGCGCTTTCACGCCACAACTACTGAACTGATTTAAAGGAAATTTGGTACACATATAGTCTAGAGCCTGAGAAAGGACATAGGCTACTTTTTGCCGCGATAACCGACATGCACGAAGGCGGAGCCGCGAGAAACAGCTAGTACAATATAAAGAAGTATAGATTAAAGCTCTTAGCAAATGCTAGTTAATTTAATATCACAAGATGATGCAAAACAAAAGCAAAATATATCGCTATTACTATTCGGATATTAGCCTACGGCATTTCCTTCCGTCGTGGAACTGTGGAAGCAGACTGTCGTATCATTATAAACGTTTTTATACTTCCGCCATTACTGTTTCACAAATCTAC
This sequence comes from Diachrysia chrysitis, assembly GCA_932294365.1. Taxonomy (NCBI): domain Eukaryota; kingdom Metazoa; phylum Arthropoda; class Insecta; order Lepidoptera; family Noctuidae; genus Diachrysia; species Diachrysia chrysitis. The sequence goes on along the minus strand of OW028660.1, from coordinate 3,507,905 downwards.
GTACACACTACGATGCTATACACTGTACGCTCAGTGTACGTGTTTGAGCAAGTGTGTCCGAGTGGCAGACGTTAATTGCGACACACACTTCCATTTTCTGAAAGACTTATTCAACACAAAAAATAGTTTACTCTAACTCTAGACCAGAGGTTCTCAGACTTAGACCTCTCAGACCGATAAACCACTTTTAAAATTTAGCTGGTTCCTGTGGCAGCTACATTTCTACCATATTCCCAAAACTCGACAAAAAATGTAAAAATCTACTTAAATATGGAAATTTGCGGCTGAGTTATAAACACGAATTAATAGTTTTCGAAAAAAAAAGTGAAAATAGATTGGTTAATTAATTAATTAATTGATTGTGCTGTGAGTGGATGTCAAGCCAACATTTTAGTTCTTCAATATCGAAGGCAGATAAATTTTCGTGGACCCCTGGCTTACGATTTGTGAACCCCCAATTTTTTTGGTGGTTGTGTGACACCAGGGCCGTGGACACCAGGGTGTCCACCTGGACCACTTTGGGAACTAAAGGTAGACTACTATACTATAGACTAACAAGCAATGACAGTCGAAAGAGACCAGGGGACACTCTTGACGAAAAAAGTGACGCTGTGTGAACTGGTACGGAGCACGGAATGTTTGTCTGATATTTGTGTTGGAAAAGTTTCATAGTGTATACGGAGTTTTCGGTACGATTGTACTATCCAGAAAACAGCTAATGGACTGACAATACAGATACATAAATTACTCATTTTGTCAAAAAATCTTTAATTTCTTCTAATTTTCCGGTATATTTCGTATATTTAGCATGATTTATATAGGTAGCAGTATAATTTTAAACAAATAATTTACTTTAATTATAACTCGTGGAGTTTCAGTATTTATAAATATACGATTTCCGCGATACACGTGGGTCGCGGTGAATCACACATGTTAAATTGGACGGGCGTCGTATTGGCTCGCTTCATGAAAACAGCGGGCAACGCACTACCAAGTTCACGGCCATAATTACCATAAATACCTACTCGTTATTCCTTAATTACTTTTTTTATAACTATTACACTTGTGTTTGACCGCCATTTTCTTTTCACTAGGGCCCCAGAATATATGTATAATAGTACTGCTAGGGCCTAGAGCACAGCCAGAGTCTGTTAATGGAGTGGTAGTGTCGATTCAATTTCGATGTACAATTTTGGCCAAGGTAGTAAATTTATTTTAAGTTATTTGTTACGCATTAACGTATGACGAGATATTTGTAATTTAACTAAAAATAGGTAGTCTGCTAATTTATAGTATATAGCGTTAACTAGATAGGTAGATCAGGTGCTTAGAGGAATAAATAAGTAAACTATAGAGCGCGCATATCGAGTATGAACTGTTGGCACTAGTATGAACATGTAAAATCGTAAAATTAGTATCAAAACAGAGCGCACTGTTTTATTAAAACTGTCTCAAAACCTAGATAATATTACCATAATATCGGAACCGTCAATATTTTCGCATAAACGCCTGACGTCGCACGGAAAATCAATCACATAAATAAGTAAACGAGCGTAGTACATTTAGCTAAAAATGTGCTTATAATTGGCAAATTTGGGGCTACTAGCGATGCCCACACTCTATGCTTGTCTAAAATTCCTCTAAGATCAGGTGTATTTTATATTTTTTACTCAAACCAAGGAGTTTGTAATACCTTCAAGGATCGTATCTAAGCTTGTACTTTAAGTCCCTAAATTTTTAATCCCCTTCTGAAATTCACCCCTCTTGCACACTGTAATTCGTCTGAAGTACCTTTTGCAGGGGATAGGTAAGAAATTTTCAAAGCGAAACTAAAGAAAGGGTTCCTTATTGATTTTTTGTTGAGTACCTGTAAGGTTGTATAAGAGAAGTGTATTTTCCATTTTGAAAATGTGTTTGCCGTTAATTTTGCTTTGATGTCACACTTTACAGTATTTTTGACATTATTTACGATATTAAGCATTATTTCATGTATTACATGAGATAATACAGGAACTAATACCGGTAAACAGTTGTTCTCCAACTCGAACATTGGCAGAATAGTTGTAACCATAAACAATAAAAATTTAATTGAATTATTTATATTTCAATCTAGGTAGTTTGTTCCCAATTTCTTATTGGTTTATATTCTAGATTTTCTAACAGTTTCTGATGCTGGACATGCATAACCACTAACAATGCCATTTGTTGAGTACGCAATATAAATAAATTATTATTAAGTATTTGCTATCTCGTTTAATTAAGAGAGCACAACTCATGTACAATCTACTTAAGTTTTGTCTAAAATAGGGTAATGTAACTATTTTTTTTAACGTCTGTCACTGATGATAAAAAAATATAAGACACGTATTTTTTTTTTGTTAACGTAACCAGAAAATTTAGGCTAAACATTAATTTGAAATGTATACGACCACGATGTCGATCGTTTTGTGTAACATCGTGACGTAATTAGCTTCTTCTCCGGAACTTGTCAAAAATACATTTCCGTAATATTTAGTTTTTGGTATCTCATTTACAGACTACCTAAATTTAGATTTTTTTCATACCCAGTTAACATCCCTAATATGGATTCTTCGTTCGAGATCCAAAAATAAATAAACCAAATAAAATAATATTCGTCATCATCATCAGCCTATCTTCGTCCACTGCTGGACATAGACCTCTCCTATGGCACGCCACTGAGCTCGATCTTCAGCTCATCGTCTCCAAATAATATTACTTAATAGAAATACAATCAGCTCATTAGAATCACAAAACAAACAGTAAAATATTCGCTACGCGTGTTATTTGTGCCGCGAACGTAACTGTATTCCCTCGAACAAAGGTAATACCGAAACTTAAGCAATTAAACCAAAGTTATGTTAACGTACTGTTAAAACCCAAAGCTGTTACTAATTATTCCATTTTAATATTGTATTTTAACGACGCAACTGACTATGGAATGAATACGCCATAAGCATTACTGGATGTAAGAGATTGTCTTTTTATTATATTTTAAATACCTGTTTGCTTAAAAAGTACTGGACACTTTTTGTAATTATTAGCTGGTACCTGGAGCGCTAAGATTTTCCTAATAAAAATCTACAATTGGACCTATGGTTCAAAAAAATGAAATCACTGCCACCGGCGCCACCTATCCGTATAGTATACCATATACCATTTTTTTACTAATATAATACTGTTGTATGATATTCAGATTCAGATATGTACTAATACTGTGTGTATGATATTCAGATATGTACTGCTATTATGACCCACGCCGCCTCAATGTCTTAATTAACATAGTACTTTGCATATGTGGTCGTAAACCGCAGACATTGACCTTCTGCTCTACAAATAGAATAACATTCACTATCCAGTGCTTTCCTGATTATATTAAACCTATGTAGTTGAAATTAAAACCTATCCTTAGGTCAGCTGGTCTGTTTGACGGTCCTAGCTTTATGTGATTTACATTGACAAAGTTAAAGAAAATTGCGGATTGGAATGTCAATTGTCTTTTGGCTATGACACGGTGAAATTATTGAGTGTAGATTAATAGATGGCTCTTAATTGCACATCTAAAGCTCTAATAACTTATTATGTAAGTCATGTACTTACAGCAAAACTATTGGAACAATTAATAGTTTTAGAAATTCCAATAGGGATGACGAATAAACAGTTTTATTGTCCATGAGATTAAAAATAAATTCAATTTTATTCACTTTAAACGTAGAATATTTCAAAATATTCATTTATAATTGCGTTTGCTTCGCCCGATCACACTTTGCTAACGCATTCACCAGCTTACTCCCAAGTCAAGCGTGCGTATAGAAGTTTTTAAAAATACTTTATATATGGCATATATTTACTTTTTTTACGTAACCAACACATACAACCAACAAACCTTACAACGATACGTTAATTTTAAAACTCGCATGACGTCACGATTGAGTACATTTTGTGAGCCTCCACTCCTAAACTTTGTTTCGCTATATATGCTAAGATTAAACTTATTTTGAAAAAGCAAAAAATACGTGTTTAATATATTTTATTAATTTTCTCACGCACTAAATATATTATGATTTTTTATACTCTGTCATCATGCCTAATGTAGTATGTTCAGATTTTAAAATAGACCTCCTTTTAACTACACAGGGTAGTTTAAAGGAACCTAAAACCTATCAAAGTAAATAGGGCGCAGCGTATATAATTATTTCTTGAAGTATGTGTTGCAAGTTCTACAATAGTCAATTATGAACAAACGGACTTACAAATTACGCTCGTAAATCCACGGTGCGTAGTAAAACCTTTATGGCTAACTACTGAACGGTAGGAAGCGAGTTATGATTTTGTGACTTCATAAATATAGTCCAATATAAAATTGATGTTTTTAGTTGTTTTTTTTCCGCTATTTTGTAAGCATTCGTACTAAAAGATGAAGTCAGTAAGTCAATTCAATTACCTCATCTAAATCCTTTAAGAATATTATTAAATTCTTCCACAAAAAAGGGCACACGTGTCTTGATAAAAAGATTAAAAGACGGTTTGTATGCAACCTAAAGTTTTTAATGAGGTCACGACAAATTCAAAATCTTTTAGCGCCTAGCAGTCAACGAAATTTTTTGAAAAAAAAAAGCGTAATCAACCTACGTAGGTAAGTATTATATCTTTCATTAAGTAAGCAATTCAAAAAACGAAGTCAAAATAAACTTAAAAGTCAACTTGAACACATTTTACTATAATTAGATAATTTGTTTTTTGGTAGCACTGTTAACTTTTTAATACTTAGCTAGGGATTACAGTCCTAACTTTAACCTTACTAACCGTTTCATGGAGGGTCAAGAATTAAAGGGACGCTTTTAGGCATGATCAAACTTCCCGCACTTTTACGTTTTCCGTGCCCGACTAGAAATATTATATCCTTAAATCTCACGCTCCTGTTAAGCCGAGCTGGCTTTATTTAAAATTTTGAAAATAATGTGTAAATTAAATGTAATTTTATATTTTTTTAGTAGTACTTAAATACTTTCTTGGATATGTTCGCTTACTTTATTTTTCCCGTCCATTTTCTAAGTATTTTGTTATATTATGTCATAATTCCGGCATTAAATTACGAACGGAAATCTATATCTGCATAATTTACTCTATATTCACTGATTAGCATTAAAAAACTATCAATCACGACCAAAAATGGCGTCTATTTTATTATAGGCAAAGGATCTTCCGTATTCGGCCTATACTTTACTTGTAGGATATAAAAGGCAAAGACACGCTTCTATTCAGCCGGTAGATGACGAAAAATATACCCCCCTTAAATATCGGCCATTGGAGACTACTTCCTGTGTTCTGCGACAATCGGGTACGATGACCGAGACGGACAGACGGACCGGAGCATCGGATGTAAATGGACAATCGGCCGCATGACGATGATAGCAACGAGTTACTATAACCGACCTTACTGGTTCGGAATAAAGACGCTGTTAGTGTCAAAAATATACTAGTGATGTGTGGTTGATTGTACCACAGATAAGTAACGGGTCCCATAGTTCTAGATGCGTGTTTTGAGCGTGAAACGGTACGTTTTGGCGAATTTTGTGTGAGTTTGTTGACTTGTCCTTGACTTGTAAAGAATGTTGTAGGTCTTACATAAATCTTTCGCGAGTGTGAGTAATTCGTTTTTTATGAGTTTGCGCAGCCATAAATTCTTTAAATTAGTTCCAGAGACAGGGTTCAGAGAATATAATTCTTTTATTATAGGTACCTGGGAAAACTGATGAAAGTTTTTATGCATATACTTACAGGGTCTTATGGTTTATTAAAATCCTTGACTGATAATAAATTAACCCATTCGTTAAATTAGTTCCAGAGACAGAATGCAGAGAATATAATTCTTGTATTATCTGACCTATCCTGGAAAAACTGACAAAAGTTTTTATGCATGTATTTAAAGGGTCTCGTGGTTTATTAAAAACATTGACCAATAATATATATTAACTTACGCTTCATCTGCATTTGCTGAGACTGGAAGCTGAACATAACTTGGGAAAACGGAAGGCAGAAAAAGTTACACAAGCCATCATGTGTATGGCATTTATCAGCCAGTTAACATAGCATTTACTAAACAATAGAGAACAGACGTTCTCATACTATTACATGATAGTATTTTCACTCTTGTTAAACGATCCTATTATCGTTTAAGTAAAACGAGAAAAGGTTATTATGCTGTAGTTTGTTTTTGTCATGGAAACAACTTATTATTTAAAACAAAACGGTTTACTCACGTATATTCTTGGGATCGCCCGACTAGTTTCAGACTCAATAGGAGTCCCTAATCATGAGCTGACGCAGTGGAAGTGGTGTCGCGAGTCGAACTCTGCCGCCGCGTCAGCTCATGATTAGGGACTCCTATTGAGTCTGAAACTAGTCGGGCGATCCCGAGAATATACGTGAGTAAACCGTTTTGTTTTAAATAATTATGAACACTCCTCATGAAAGTTATTATACAAAGAAAACAACTTATTAATCAATATATCTGTCATAAGTTCTATCTGTCCACTTCCACCAATGAGAGACAAGCTACTGGCTCGTGATTTGTGGAAATTATCAGATAGACCTCATGACATACTAGCGAAAACTTTAGGGGTTTAATTTAATTACGAAAACCCTCATTGTAAAGGCAGTCGCGTCTTAACAACCTTTCTCAATTATCATATTCTGTCACATTGAGGTCCAACGTTGAGATTGGCTTTTAGGAACATCTTTAAGTTAAGTTTCGTTTGAGTATTTAAGAAGACTCAGTTAAATAAACCTATTTATTATCTATAGATACTTTATTGAAATAAAGCTTAAGAGTTTTTTTTTTGTTTGAACGAAGAAATCTCTCTAACTACCAGACGGATTTGAAATAATCTTTGTGCATTTGATAGCCCAATTCTTGAGGAAGTTATAGGCGACAATTAACATCACGTTACTTGCCTTAGGAAAAAAGCAAGGCGAAAAAACCGCGAACACAGCTAGTCTTAATAATAATGTATAAATAGATTCATACGAAAGTAGGTACTTAATATTATAAATGCTGTAAAACATAATAAGGATAAATTGAACTACCTTAAACAAGGTTACCAGCATTCAACGGATATTATTATGTTTACTCAAATACTTAACTATATTTATAGTAACCTAATTAGTCCCTTTGTGTCACATGTTGACCTAGTCGCACTATTTATTGTGGTTGCACTAGTACAAGCATATCAATGCTCGTTACTTCTTCATCTGTGTGTAATGACAGGCATTAGAATAGTTAAAACTTTAGTAGTGTAAGTGGTACGCGGTATACCGAATGCTACGGAAATGCGTGGTCAACTTTGAAATACTGCTTAGAAATGAACAGCTTTCTTTAAGAAAGTATTAGCTTTCCAAAAAGAAATATTTTGTACCTCTTGTACTAATTTTGATCAGCTATTTCTATGAGTATGTATTTAAATTTCGATAATTTTGACGGGCCTGTTGGTCTAGTGGTTAGTGACCCTGACTGCTAAACCGGAGGTCGTTGGTTCGATTCCTACCCAGGACGAATCTTTGTGTGATGAGCACGATCATTTGTTTTGTGTCTGAGTGTAATTTATCTATATTATGTATGTATTTAGAAATATATAAGTATGTTTATCAGTTTTCTGGTTGCCATAGCACAGGCTCTGCCTAGTTTGGGATCAGATGACCGTGTGTGAGATGTCCCAAGATATTATTTATTTATTTAAATATGAATTTTCAACAAACAAAATATGAATTTTCAAAAAACGCATTTTCGAAGCACTCTGCATAAAAGGGACCAGAAAGGAAGATTCAGCTGATAAGAGTCCGGCATATCCTTCGCTTTCTTATGGTGGAAGAAGTCCATGAAAATTTCTTTGATTTCTCTCCTATGTGATAAATTTGATTTAATTTTAGTTCGTGTTAGAAATTAACATATTTATAGTACTGCGTCTTTATTTAACTATGAAACTGGAGCAACATTTCATCATCAGGGAGAAATGATGTTCATTTGTTGACACAGATTTGAGAACTGAGCATTGTCTGGCACAATTCCACTTGGAACGAACGAGACATTGGATGAATCTAGGGCCTACTTTATACCTGGTAGACTAATACTATCATTTTGAATGCTTTCCTCGAAGGATCACACAGAAATCTTCTGTAGCACTCCCTTAATTAATCAGTTTGTTTTATGATAAGAAAAAATATTAGTCTGCTGTTTTGTGGTAAAAAAATCTGAACCGCAAACCTTACAGTAAACGAGCTGTTTTCCGCGGCTCCGCCTGCGTGGATGTCGGTTATCGCGGCAAAAAATAACCTACGTCCTTTCTCAGGCTCTAGACTATCTGTGTACCAAATTGAACTGTGTACCAACTGAAATATCATTTAAATCGGTTCAGTAGTTTCGGCGTGAAAGTGCGACAGACCGACAGACAGCTGGACAGACTTACTTTAGCATTTATAATATTGCTTAATAAGGATTTCAGACAGTCCAATTTTCTACCCTTTTTTCCAAGCCCAAAATTTGTTTCGCCTCTCAACGCCGACGGCAACGTGGTGTCTTTAGTTAGAATGTATGTTATTTTCTTTTTATTTAAAGTTGCATTTTTACACATAGTTATCTAAAAGCATCAGCTTACAAGATACAAACGAGCTGTTTTCGCTGCCTGGCTGCCTGGCATGCGGCAACGAACGCTCAGACACACTGATACTTCCTAGTTCTATCGACCATGTAGATGTACTTACTATATTAACTTGTAATATAAGGCTAAATCAATTGCCACAAAAATAATATTAACAGCCTGTTTTGCAAGTATGCCAAAAAATATATAATAATAATATTTTGGGACAACGCACACACGGCCATCTGATCCCAGACTAGGCAAAGCCTGTATTATGACAACCAGACAATTGATAAACATACTATATATATATTTCTAATTACATACATATTACAGATAAATTACACCCAGACACAGAACAAAATAATGATCATGCGCATCACACAAAGATTTGTCCTGAGTGGGAATCGAACCCACGAACTCGGGTTAAGTAGTCAGGGTCACTAACCACTAGAACAACAGGCCAGTCAAATCGATAAAAAAAAAAAACGATTAAGGTTCTGTCCTACGAAGGGATACGACCCAGTCAAAGGGTTGTGAAACTTGTGGATGACAGGTAAGAAATCACTTTATTTTGTTCTTTAACTGTATGTGCCTTAAAAACCACTTAGTTGGGAAGAGGCTACCTAAAAGAAAACTAGCCTGCTCTTTCTATGCAAACTAAAAACCCTATTACTATACTGCGAATACTCATAATAAATACAATAATAAAATACTCCGCTATCGAAGACATACTGATTAATCTCTATCGCCGCGATCTTGTGTGGCCCTTTTATTAACCCAAGTAATGTTGTCAGTAGTGTTAATAGGCTATTTGACAGATTTATAATTTCTATCTTGAATTACTTGGTTACGGTTAAGAATTTCACCCATAAAATTTTTTCAAAAAGAAATTACGTATTTCGTAAGAAAATTGCAAATAAAAATTCAAAATTCAAATAAGCCGCCGAAACGCTTTATTCAAACAATATGGTGTCGTGCTTTGTGAGTGACGTCACAAGCGCGTAAACAAGCGTAAGCAATAAAGGTTTTCGGTTCCGCAGTGGTGTTTGTGTTTGGATATTTGTAATTTATTGTTGATTAATCCAATAAAATGACTTACAAGTGGTGTGCTGTACCCTGTTGTACAAATACATCTATAAAAACCCCCGAAAAAATTGCTTAATAAAATTGCTGTCCATTTCGAGAAAAACTCGCAAAACAAAAGTGGGAAACGAAAGATATCACAAATCGCTGCAAATATAATTAGAAACGCCAAAATATCTGTAAACACAATAGAAACTTCAACCACCGACAATATGTTTACGCGCGGATGACGTCATTATAACATTAGCCAATCCGGGTCGTTTCTCAATGTGTGGCGCGAGAAACAAATAGCCAAACATATTTTTGTGTTTTTGGATATATTAATTGTTTTAATTTTTAATAAAAATGATGTGATTCACATGAAAAACTCTCATTTTATGCATTTAAAGCAAATAATCACAAAAATATTCATAGTGTCAAATAGCCTATTGCGAAGGTCTACAACACGAAATTACTACAGCTCTGATAACAATGTTAATTGCCTTAGGTACTTTTACTTTAGTGCGCCGATTCATTCAAGTCCTGTGTTTTCGCTCAATGCTTTCAAGGCATGCGGCTGTCTTGATACTTCCTTGTTTTGTGTACCGTGTCAATGATGGCGCCGTGAGAGAAATGCTCATCGATTTTCAATCATCGAAGTTTTTAAGGAATATAATTACTTTTGATTTGCATCCAAATATCAGATTTAGATATTTACAAATTAGATTCTAAAGTCAGATTGTATATTTTTTGGACAATGTGGTCATTTAATTACGCTAGCAAATGCTATGCTACTGTAAAAAAAACAGTTGGTTTGTAACGTTAGAACATGCCCTGGTTTTTGGTAAATATATGTAGACAGTCGATCTTTAGAAATAGATTATTCGAGCACCTCCTTAATTTGACTCAAAGATTAAGTTGAATATTCACAGTTAGTATATATTTTTTTTTATTTTTGCTATTTATAATTCGGTACACAGGGAATTCCATAACTTGCGTATAGTTTTCCCTTTTTCGTAACATATTTCGTATCAGATGGATAAATTCGGCAATACGAAGCCACTCATAAACATTTACTTAATAGTAATTACTTCACAATTTCTGTATTGGTTTTAATTTTTATCCTTAACAACACATGTTACATTAACGGATCACATGCGTTTCAATGCAATGAAGAGATAAAACTACAACTTGTTTGTTTTTGTGTTTCAGTTGATTGTATGTGTGTGTGTGCTCACGTCCGTTTACGTAGTTCTCATCATCCCGTGATGCGTAAGGGTTGTCAGGTTGTTGTTTTATTGGAATGTTTTTATAACCCTCTATTTTTAGAACTCGATTATTTTAATCACTTTTTCATGTTATTATTTTAAACTCGTTGGAATCAACATTTCTTACATAACTGAATAGAGAAGAAATGTCAAAAAATCTGTAATCTTACCCCGGTTACTCACATGCGCGCAAACATTTCGACAAAGGTTCGCGCGCTTTGATGTGTGTTAAAAAACCGACACAGCTTGGAAATGAAATCATTTGCAAATGTCGTCCTACACTTGTGGGTTTGCGTATTCGTGCGAATGCGAGTGACCGGCAATTTAGTAAATTACAAATGGTTTTTTGCAAGATATTAAATATTCATTCATTATGAACGTCAGTCGTTTAAAACGAACTAACGAAATCTTATTGAACATCAAAAATGCAATTTTAAGTAAATAATAAGAGTTGTATTGTATTTAATGTAAGCAAACAGTTATTTATTAAGTTTTGAGATCGTAAACGTGAAATTATGATACCTATCTAATTAAATTCATTGTTTTAATGGCGGACACTTGTTTTGTTGAGTCAGTCTGTTGTGGATAAACTCGATGTACGAACACGTAACTTTACTAGGGCTACCAAACATGCATAAAATGCTTGTTACATTTAATATGCATACGGATTTTTTCAGGTACACTTTTTAAACATTCAATATTTTAATTATATGTTGGTATAGTATAACTTCAGGAGACCACTATTTAGCACTTGAATACTTGTTGGAATTTATCTCTATGACGATGTATCTTTATTTAAACGTGGATACATTAACCAGTGAAAAACTACAAAATTCATTGTACCGTCGTGAAAAGGTGGTATTGTTTCCTGTATAGCTACATCCCTTTTTGAGGCTAAAAGATATGATGATGAAGATGAGATATGACACTTTAGAAACTAGTCTTTCGAGATCCAAACGAAGATGGGCAACATTGTTCGATTACTACAAAAAAAAAAAAAATGGATTTCGAGTCCTCAAAAAGGGAGCGTAGATAAGATATCTGCCTCATTTTTATATATAACTAGCTGCCTGTCTTCGCAAGGGTGGTGAAGATTTTCAATACATTTTCTTTTATAAAAACCTTCTCCTGACAATAATTAACACAACAAAAAAAGAATTAGCAAAATTGTTCCATCCGTCACGCGTGATGCGATGACCAAGGAAAAAAGAGATTCATATATTATAGATAGATATCATTGTGCCAACCCTAAATACAAACGAATGGAAACAGATGAAAAAGCATTACCGTGGCTCTGATTGCGTAACGAGGTGGTTGAACCGTAGCGTGCGTGCGAAACAAATTGTACACGATTGTAGCGACGAACCGCGGCTGGCCTTAAGTCTGCCACAATGACTGCTGATTAACTTAAGTTTGGCAGTCTTGCGTGAGTTGGCACTTGTAGCCCATGCTTAGCATAAAACGCTGCCCATAGAGGCCAAAGATAGCAGGACGGCACGACAACGTTTGCTAGATAGCGGTGTCGATGAACGATTTTTCAACAAATGTAAAAAGTTTGGATATATATTTTTAAAAATTGCTCTTCGACTTTTAATCGATACTTTGACATTGTCATACAGTTGCCATGACATCTGTCACTTTTGACATTCGTTTTGGTGTTAATCCCTAGAGTAAACATAGACAAGCATGCGCATCGCTAGTAGCACTTAAATGTCAAACGTAAGCACATTTTTAGCTGTATGTAGGTACTACGCTCGTTTACTTATTTAAGTGATTTTCCGTGCGACGACAGACGACATGCGAAAATATCGACGGTTCCAATATTATTAGAGTAATATTAGGTTTTGAGATAGTTTTAATAAAACGGTGCGCTCTGTTTTGACACTAGTTTTAAGATTTTACATGTTTATACTAGTGCCAACAGTTCATACTCGATATGCTCGCTCTATAGTTTACTTATTTATTCCTAAGTGTTAATCTTACACCACTGACGTGCGGCTGACTTAATTTACTTTAATCTTACGATTTCAAACTTTTGATATTTTATAAAATAATGATATAACGGTATGTCTTTTAATAGTGAGTCATTGCACACCTGCTCTGATAGTCATTCATGGTGAATGAAGGTATTTTATATTTGAATAATATTGATCGTAAGGACTTGATTCACGTAAAACGTCGCATTTTTATCAATCACTGTAAATGTTTACGTATTTGATAGAAGTTATGTCTTGAATCTGTTATTTTATGTAAGAGTGAATCGTATGCTATTAATTCTGTTATTAATGTTTATAAAGAGCTCATACGTATTTACATTTATTTTATTGAATTGGAATTACGTCTATATTTAGATTTATTTCATTTGAGTAGGTTAAATATTTACATGCCTCTCATATTCATATCCTTAGTTTAAACTGTATTAATTCTACGTATTTATAATGTAACCACTAAATTTCGTCCAAAAAAGTATGCTTTTTTCCGAAGACCTAAGCTAGACCTATATAATTGACCTACCAACATACGCCAACATATTTACCCCACATTCAGACCGTAACTATGATATAACAGACAGTAATTAATACAGCGGCTTGGCGCCGCATTCCGAGGTATTGTTGCGCACACGCACCTCGCCGCGCGCGCTGCGATCAATGTCGCTTTGTGTCAATATTGATGCGAAAAGACGCTGTTTAATGCGCTAAAGTGACTTAAGAGCAGTTTTTTTAGCATAAAAGTGTGTTATTTGGTTATACTTAAATATATATATTTTTTCGTTTTGAATCGTGTAAAAAGAGTGAATAGTAAAAACTGATTGTATAGTGAGAAATTGTTTTAAATACGTTAATACAAACTTTGTATTGTGTTGGTGTTGTCACAAACTTTTTATTGTTTTGGTTGCAAATTATATCAAATCGGTCCATCATATTATACATTCAATGATATAGGTAACATATCAGAAAATAAATAAACCCTGCACTGAGTTACGTGAAGCTATCCAGTTTTTTAATCAACTTCAATGAAAAATCTTCAATATGGAGAATGTTTTCAATTCACTTGAATTGTCTAAAGAAAATGTGCTGGCAAGAACAAAAAAAAATAATAATTAAGAAATGATAAATTTATTTTATACAGTATATCATTGTATTTGAATATTGATTCCGATTTATGCCTATTGGGTCCTTTTAATTTTAAGACCTTGGGGCACCGTCTTTATTCTTTTTTTTTTTGGTGTTTATCTAGCTAGTTTTGTGGCAACACCACTGCATTGTATTTGAAACAATAACAACTGTTAGTTTACGTTGTTTAGAGGTTTGTATACAACGTATTTGTTGACATTCCACTTTCTTGCAATCTTTCGTTTGATTCGTGTTTGACATTTTGAACATAGTTGTTGTGCTATGAGCATGGAGTGCGTAAATATTTTGTGAGATAGTTTTGTTCGAAATGGATTGTAATGATAAAAATGCTCGACAGTACTGGCTGTCTAAATGGGTTCGTATTTATTTCTATTATTTTTATATTATCTAATTGTTTTTGCTGTTTTCCCCGTTAAGAGTTAGGACTTCGGTATATTTAAAAATAAAAAGGATTTTTTATGACACGCAGCAATAACGTAGATGGCTAGTACTAGCTATCTGTGACAGAGAGAATTTTTGAAAAAGGATCAGTAGTTTCGTAGATAGCTCCTACTACATCTAACAATTTGTAGAAATTGTATAATGTTGTGTACTTAGATTTAAGAAATAATCTTTTGCTTATCCCGAAAAATATCCAAATATTTTAGTGAAATTTTGCAAATTAACAACAAACTTTCAAAAATAGTAAACAAACTTTGTATGTAGATTGTAGACATTTATTAAGCGTACAGTGAAAAAAATCTAATCTTCTATCGCAAAACTATTTTCCGCATGTCAAAGCTGGCATAAAGACTCGATTTCATAGACAAAAAAAACTTCTACTACTTTTCTTACAACGTTCGTTCATTACATTCAATTTAATTGAATAGAGCGCTTGAATGACTCGGCTTGTCTATTAATAGCTTTGCTATTGTATACTATCATTCTTCTACATTGCTAGATAGAGTCACAGACCTAATGAAAAACGAAGACGCGACGAATTCAAAATGAACAAAAAGTTATAAAAAAATAATAATTTAGCATGCCGATCGCGTCCTTTATTCCTTCGTTTTAAAATAAATCCTTATTAAAGAACACAGCTGGTCAAAGAATTTCAGTTATGGCTAGGCTTGATAAATAACATAGGTATATTGTGGTTTTAAATGTGAAAAATAAAATATCGCGTAATTTTTTCCTTTTTTTATCGACTTCTACAAAATTCTTCACTTTATTATATAACGCTTTTTCTTTTGCCTATTCTTGCCCCTGTCTACATTTATCTAGTCTATAGCTTACATTGAATTATGTAACACTGGAATAGCAATTCAAAACAATGATCGTGTTCCACTCGGAAACAGCGAGACGCGGCACAGAGGTATTGTATAGACGCTTCTGATTGGACAAATTGGTTAGAAGCTATTGCGTTAACACTTCTGATTGGACAATTTAAACTTGCGCGCGAAAGTTGAGCGTAGGTGTGATGACCGTTAGTGTAAAATTTTGTATTGAAAAGTCTCTTCTAGTCCAATATATGTGCGTGTATGTACGGCGCTGTTTCTGATGATGTTGATGATTGGATATCATTGGTTATGTTAAGCGTTCTATTGTTAACTGAGCTTGACCATCGTTACTGCATTAAATAGGTTTTTTTGTTGTACAAACGTATTTACTCCCTTTAACACCCGACGGGATTCGTTAAATAGTAAAAATGGTTATTAGAAATATTTATTTAAATAAGGTTAGGATATAGATCTATACATATCTGTTTTAGAAACACCCACATTTCGTTTCTCCTCGTCTTCTAGTTTTCGTATCGATGGTAGATATATTTTTGTTTGTTTCTGCATTGCCGAAAGGTCGACTGGTAGAGAATGCCTTTTGGCATTAAGTCCGCCTATGTATATTAAATCTATATTAAATAAATAAATATATTATAATACATGAGCTCAATATATTGCGACATTAATAGCGGCTTTATTAGCGTGCTTCAAAAGTTGGTTCTAAAGTGCAGTTGTACGGACATTTTGGGCAATTCAAAGAGTGGGGCATGGTTTGATTGGGAGCACCACACTCGCATTTGGTGTCTAGCCTCGTTTTTAATGTGATTAGCAATTGTAAGATGGCGATTTGTCAAATATATTTATCGAATTTCATTTATTGTCCTCGCACAGGAATCTTTATCTCCAAGGAATCGCTATCCCCCGAAAAAAAAACTTACTTTGAAGTTAAAGCATAGTATAGTCCTCAGTTTTCTTCATTTACATACTTTTTGTACAAATTAAATTCAGTCTCTAAGACTAATCTTAACTCTATGTTGCTTCTAGTGTGTAAATATGAGTGTAAAACTAATGTAAAACTGTATTGTAACGTAAACAGGTAATAAAAGTTGAACCAAAACACGATGTTACTTGTACTACGAGTCTTTAACCTATTGGCACAGTTTTTTAGGGTTCAGTAACAGAATGTAGCGTCGATTGAATCCTTAGAATAAAACTGGTTGCAAATAAACAAATCAATATACATACCTACACTACATGAAGAAAGGTTATTGACTTCACCATAGTATTATGTTCATCCAAGAAAAGATTTTTTATTTGACAAATATTTCAATTCCAAATGTAAGTGGAAGGGGCTCGTGGCTTTATGTAAGCTGTATGGATAGACCGATAAAGGTAAAGCCGCGGTCACCGCGGTTGGTTTGTGGATGGGTGGCCATTTGTAAACATACCCACAACCCTCCGTGCCTCGGGAAGCACATTAAGCCGTTGGTCCCGACTGTCATATATTGATCTTTGGCAGTCGTTAGGCCATTAAAATTCGGACCAGTCTTGCAATGGGATACTGTGTTACCTAGTAAAATGGGTTGTGGAGGGCAGATAGGCAGTCGCTGCATGTAAAATACAGTATTCAGCTTAATCAAGTAGGCCGACCCCTAGACAAAAGAACACTTCAATTCCAAATCTACGGAACCTTTTAAAATGGCTTCTAACACACTTAACCACTGTTATTACGTATGTACAACATATTTATGCTGATCGTGACGTGAGTTACCGCTATTCCTGAGGCTGAAAACGTGTTTAGAGTTGGAATTTATTAAACTTGTGCGACACATATTTATGTACTGACAGCAGTGACACGATTTGTTCTAGTGTAATGTTTCTTCTTGCACCTAAATAACACGCTTCGTGGAACTAAATAAAAAATATAGAACTTACGCTCGGCGCAAACAGCGACTTCACACTTTTTTTTCATATCTATACTTAATATTATAAAGCTGAAGAGTTTGTTTGTTTGTTTGAACGCGCTAATCTCAGGTACTACTGGTTCGAATTGAAAAATTCTTTTTGTATTGGATAGTCCGTTTATTGAGGAAGGCTATAGGTTATATAACATCACGCTACGACCAATAGGAACGGAGCATCAATGAAAAATGTTGCAAAAATTAAAAACCGTTGAAACTAAAACACGCGAACAAAGTCGTGGGGGACAGCTAGTATTTAATATAGATGCGCCGAATACGTGTAGCCGGTGGCGGCCACTCGCTACAGCAGACAAATAATGTGAAAAAGTGTCTAAAGGAGTAAAAGTAGGTAATAACAAAAAATGCCAAATTTGAAGCAGATTGGACCAAAGAATCACGTTGTACCATACATCTACATATACATTCTTATCGGATGCCTACGTCATACAAAAGACATATCCTCCAAGTTTTAAGTCTCTACGATCAGCGGTTAAGGCTGTGCGTTGATCCGTCACTCATTCAGCACAAAGAAACACAATTATATAATATATAGATTATGGGATTAGGTGTATGAAATAGTACCTTTTTCCCTTTCATTAGGTATCGTATTAAAAGTATAGAATTCTGTTCATAAGTCAAATAATGCGTTTTTTTAACCAACCAACTTCTTCAAATATTGAAGTATCTTATCTAATATTGAAGTATCTTTATAATAATCAAAACAATTTAAACTTGTAGAGATACTTTTTTTTTAATTTCAGGCATCATGCTTCATACTCACCTATTTTATTTACATAACAAAACTCACTTCCTTACTTGACATCTTTCAATTATACAAGGCAATATGTCATTATATTAAAAAAACATCGCATGTTTTCATATAATATAATAGGTGTGCCCCGCGACTTTGTCCGCGTGTTTTAGTTTCAACGGTTTTTCATTTTTGCAACATTTTTCATTTAAGCTCCGCTCCTTTTGGTCGCAGCGTAATGTAATATAGCCTATAGCCTTCATCTATAAATGGGCTATCCAACACTGAAAGAATTTTTCAAATCGGACCAGTAGTTTCTGAGATTAGCGCGTTCAAACAAACAAACTCTTCAGCTTTATATATTAGTAAGTATATAGATTATCTTAGATAAATCTGTAAAAGTAATCAGTAGTTCTGATTGCCCTACCATCTGATATAAATAGCCCATTATTTTCTGTCGGCTAATATCATTACGGCATCCATTAACAGTTGACGCATTACCTTCTAATTGGATTGTCGCATTATGGCCTCTACTTAACGTTAGTTAGTATTGACTGTTGTAGTTAGATCACATTTGTTTTCTTGATAAAGGAAAACCACAACTTTATTTTAATAGTAAATATTTATAACCGATTTGAAAAAAAAAAACAAGTTTCTTAAATCTTTGTTTTTTTTTTAAGTATCCATATTCCCCTATTTATTAAAGACGCCTGGACCGATTTGGAAAATTCTTATTGTTTTGAAAGGTTACACTTCCCAGGTGGTCCCATGGTAATCTGGCCTGGATCTGATGATGGGATCCCAGAGAAATCGAGAGCAACGCTCAATCTTCATAGGCACGTATTACGTGTTCAAGATTTTAATGATTCTTTTGTATGCTCTGTGTCGATTCTCTTAGTATAACTTACTAAACTTTGAAGTCCTTTTTTTGTTTTTTTTTTTTTTTTTTTTTTTTTTTTTTTTTTTTTTTTTTTTTTTTATTTTGTGTAATCAATTAATAAATGTATGCTTAATCCAATAGAGGTTAGGCAGTTGCTTCATCTATAATAATAATAATAATAACCCCCCTATGGGGCCACCTTGACGTGGTGGGGGGGCTTTCGGGAAGGCATGAACTATTCAATGGTCACTAACAACTTGACCACACCCTGCAATCTTAGGAAGGCAGGAGAAGCTATGAGCCATTAACACCTCGGCATTACCCTTCCCAACTAACGGTCCCAAAACCTCAAAAAAGAAAAAAACTCAAAATGAAGAAATATGGTACAGACAAGAAGTTCAACGAAACGGCCCCAAGTTCCCGGCGGGTCTAGCAGCAGCACTGGCGATGACGGAAGCCAGCCTGAAGCTCGGCCCCGGGGTGCGAAGAATCTCCGGGAGGCTATCTCTACCCGTCAAACGACTACGGCAACGAATATGGAACCCGAGATGCAAAGCGATATGGACAGAAATCCAGCAACACCCTCACCGTTTAGTTTATTTGAGTCTCCAAACTCATCACCAAAATTTTATCAGGTTTCATCCCGGTCGAGTACCGTTTCACCTGTACCTGAGGATGTTGTGCAGGAGGCTAGCGCCACTATATCCGCACCCGCCACAGGTATTAATCGTGCGCGCAAAAGATGGACAGAAGATATGAACAAGTTAATCTGGCGCACGTACCTCATAGCCACAAAACTGAACACAAGCAAATTATACCTAGATCATCTCTACCGCGAATTTACAGTAAAATACCCTCAGATGCAAGCGTCAAGACAGAGGCTAGGAGATCAGTGCAGGGCGATAATTAGGAATAAATTACTACCACAAGACATTTTAGATGACATCAAAAATGAAGTTTCGGTACTTCTGCGACAAACACAATCGGAGTCGATAACACCATCCCTCATATCATTACCTAATGTTAGTCAACAAGGGCAGAGAAGAAAGTGGACCACTGAATACAATGAGTGCATTATTAGAAATTACCATAAAATAACAGAATTAGGGAAGAACCGATCAGCGTACCGACAACCCCTATACCAAGCAGTTATAGCGGAATATCCTGAGTTATCGGAAGTAAGCGAGCAGCGAATATCGGATCAATTGCGAGCAGTAATAAATAACAAAATGATTAGCGGACAAAGACTTACCGAAATACGCGATCATGTTGGAAATAGTCTCAGCTTGTCTCGTGATAATGTAGAAAATAGCTTACACTCTATAGGCCCACACTTCACAGAAAACACACAGGAAACTAATTTACTGACTCCGACTGTAACATCACTACTTTCAGAACCCCAAGTGCAAATAGAATTGCAAGACACTAACACTATAATATCCAGCGATTTAGAAGCAGAAAAAATTAAAGATCAATTTAGAATCTCATTAGATAAGTTTCGAGATATGGACCCTACAGCGCGACCTTATATTCCTAAACAAAAGACCTCTAGGAAGCAAGCCCAAATTGTCCAATTCATTAATTCTCACATATTACCGCAGTACATAAAAACAGATCAAAGCTTTGAAACCACTCATACTGTTATTTATTGTGCAGCTTATACTGCAGCTATATGTAATGGCTCCAAAATCCGGGAAGGACATAATACTCCTAACCAGAATAAAAGAAGAGTGCCTGCCTGGCAGAGACGTCTGCAGGAGAAGATACTCAATTTAAGAAGGGATATTGGAAGAATGACAGAATACATAAAGGGTAATAGAAGTAATAGAATAATGACATTAGTAGAAGCAATAAAGAATAAACATCGCATTCACTCACAGCACGAAGAACCTAACACTAACAACGAACACTTCCTTGATACGCTTAAACAAAAACTCAATGCGGCTGCGAGCAGGCTAAAAAGATATATCAATTGTACACTCCGAAAGACTCAAAATTCACAATTCTCTAACAATCAGAAGCAGTTTTATAGAAATTTAACCGTAAATACTCAACACTTAAGAACTACAGAAAATACAGCACCAGCTCCTTCAGCTGATGATTTATATGATTTTTGGTCTAGCATTTGGGCTGTTCCGGTGCAGCACAATTCAGAAGCTGACTGGCTGCAGGCAGACTGTAACTCCACAGACAAAATTACACCAATGGAGTTCGATCACATACCACTTGATATATTTATGTATGTATTAAAAAAAGCACACAATTGGAAAGCGCCCGGAAGTGATCATATTCATAACTACTGGTATAAAAAACTAACATCCATTCATCCGCTACTATACAACCATATTAACGATTTTATACAGACACCCGATTTAATCCCTAGGTTTGTAACACAGGGTCTGACATACATGATACCTAAAGACACAGATCACCAGAACCCTGCTAAATACCGACCTATTACATGCCTGCAAACAGTGTACAAAATACTTACAGCGTGCATTGCCGAACTAATACACAAACATTCCTCTAAAAATAGTATCTTATCAGAGGAGCAAAAAGGATGTCGTAAAAGCAGCCAAGGCTGTAAAGAACAACTCATTATCGACTCGGTAGCTATGAAGCAAGCCATCACTATGAAAAAAGACATAAATACCATGTATGTAGATTACCGCAAAGCATTTGACTCTGTACCCCATAGCTGGCTTCTCCATGTTCTCCGACACTACAAAATTCACCACCTACTTATACAATTTCTTGAGAATTCTATGCAACATTGGACCACTAGACTGAAAACTTTAGGGTGCATGTACACAGAAACTTCAGAAATTCCAATACGACGTGGGATCTTCCAAGGTGATGCACTTAGCCCTTTGTGGTTCTGCCTAGCACTTAACCCACTGTCACACGTGCTAAACAGCTGTGCCGCTGGATATGATATTACTGCACCTCTTAAAAACATAAACCTCACCCATCTTATGTACATGGACGATATTAAACTATACAGTAACACTCCACAGTCCTTACACCGGCTAGCTGATATCACACAACAGTTTTCGAATGATATACACATGAAGTTTGGCATCGATAAGTGTAAAACGCTATCTGTAAAGAGAGGACAAATAATCCCAAATGGCTATATATTAGACTCAGGAGAAACTATTGAGCCTTTAGAACCCAACACATCATACAAATATTTAGGATTCCAGCAAGCCAGACAAATACATCAAAAAGAAACATAAAAAGAACTTAAACAGAAATTTAAACATCGGCTTAATACATTATTTCGATCGCAACTTAACGCGCGCAATTTGTGTCAAGCGATTAATAGTTATGCAATCCCTGTTCTCACATATTCTTTTGGCTTAATAAACTGGACCCAAAATGATATTCTTAATTTGCAACGTATTATTAATACCTCTCTGACAACTCATCGGAAACACCACCCTAGATCCTGTGTGCAAAGAATGACTCTCCCAAGGGATGAGGGCGGACGAGGTATTATAGATATAAGTAACTTGCACAATAAACAGATTTCAACGCTTAGGCACTACTTTTATGAATACTCCCAGAGCTCTACACTACATGAAATAGTTATACTGGCAGACAAACACCTTACCCCACTTAACCTCAAAGACAGGAACCCACAACGTAGCGAAAGGATCACTGACATGAAGGAAAAGATTTCCTTATGGCAGCAGAAATCTCTACACGGCAGACATCGCCATGACCTGCAGCAACCACATGTCGACAAAACCATGTCGAACGCATGGATGCGGCGTGGCGAGCTCTTCCCGGAGACGGAAGCTTTTATGATGGCAATCCAGGACCAAGTCATTGATACCCGAAATTACCAGAAATATATAATTCGCAGCCCTAACTTCCCCACAGATACATGTAGACACTGTCATGCTAGCTCCGAAACAATACAGCACATAACTTCCGCATGCCGATCCCTTGCCCAAAGTGACTACAAACATCGCCATGACCAAGTAGCTGCTATTATACACCAGCATCTTGCACATAAAAATAAATTTATTTCTAAAAAAGATCCCTATTATAAATACAAACCAGACGCCATACTCGAAGACCGTTATTGTAAAATTTACTGGGATCGAACAATTATCACAGATAAAACCATTCATTTCAATAGGCCTGACATTACATTACATAATAAAACTAATAAAACCGTATACCTCATTGACATTGCTGTACCGAATACCCATAACTTACAGTCCACAATATCAGAAAAACTATCTAAGTACCAAGATTTGGCTATTGAATTAAAACGCCAATGGCACGCAGAAACTATCCACGTGATCCCAATAGTTGTTTCAGCGACAGGTATTATCCCCAAAAGTCTGCAGCGCTGTCTTGACGTTTTAGACATACCTACGAACACACTGAACACGATACAGAAAGCGGTCATATTAAACACCTGCCGATTGACCCGCAAATTCCTGACGACATCGTCTGTCTCCACGGGTTACACAACAAATACTTAACGTCCATTTGCACTTGACTGCGGTCCGTGTGAAAAGACTAACCGTACCCCTTCATAAGGGAGAATAAAATATTGAAAGATAATAATAATAATAATAATTAATAATAATATTATAAAGAAGTAAAGTTTGTGTGTTTGTTAAATTGTAAGGGGTAATCTCGGGACCTACTGAACCGATTTTAAAAATTCTTTCACCAATAGAAAGCCACATTATTGCTGAGTGTCATAGGTTATATAAAAAACCGAAAAATAAAAAGGCTTTTACGTGGTAGTCCGTTTTGCAAAGTGAATCGGAGAAAAAACGGTCGAATGAAAGCGTTTCTTACGAACGCTGCCTTAACTATGAAAGATATATTTTTGAGTTCTAGAGAAAAGAAGTGGAGCTTGAAAAAGTCAACGACAGCATATGTCTAACTTTTATATTTAAGTTACAAAAAGTAGTTTTTTTAATATTAGTATAGATAATTTAATTATTAATATTAATAAAATAATTTAAATCGTTAGGTCATATGTACTAAAAAAGGATTATTAACATTATGCCCAACGAAGTGGGCACGGGTCAGCTAGTGTAAAATATAATCTTCAGTTTAATCCGATAAGATTGGAACTGACCCGAAAAATAATTAACTCTCATAATAGCTAGCTCAAGTAAATTGATTATAAGATAAATATAAATATTTTGTGGTAACATGGTGTTTTAAACATTATGTAAAGAATGTATCTGACAAAGTAGGTAATATGTATTGCATTTTGTGTAGTTGTGTGTACTGCTGCTGACTTAGGGCTGGTTGCTTCAACATACTTTGACACGTCTGTTGACGTTAAATATGGCCGCTTATATGAGAATTTCATAATGACTTACGTACGGACTTTCGATAACAGACGATTTGAAACAACCCACCCTTAATAAACTTCTCAGGAATACACGAACAAAATCATGGAATACACGAAACAGGGCTATAGTTGAGGTTATTTACAGTAAAATATCTTTGTGGCAATTTTAATAAAAAAAAGATCACCTAAAAGTTATCACGACTGCTTAGTTAAAAAAAAAATCGTCAGTCTTAAAAGATATTGAAACCAGCCGCTCAGTATAGTCATTAGTACGTTTAATGCTCTTCATCACAAATCTACAAACAAATCAATCTTAAGGGCCTGACATCCTGTACTACAATTGGTTGAGATATAAAAGTATTACGCACGACAATAATGGCGCTCGTGACGTGGCGTCATGGCGTCTCGTTGGAATAGGGTCAATGCCCACTGACCGGAATACAGGATATGACTCCTTTCTCCCGATGAAAACAGTTTTCGCTTTTGGGATCGGCGGCGTAATGAATCCATATTTAAATTTTTTAAGCGCCAAATTCCAATCTTGGGATATGAGTTCTTTCTCCTGATGGAAACTGTTTTGAAACCACGCAATTAGTATTTTTTCTTTTCTTTTCTTAAGTGCCTGCAACATAGAAAGAACAAAACATGTCGGGTTTTTTTTTAATACTTGGGTTTATAACGTTTTATTTTTATTTTTTAAGGATTTAGGTACCTTATAGGTAAAATATTATGATTGTAGTGAATAAAAATATAATGTTGATCAATAATAAACGCTACTCTGAGCGATTTGCAGTAAAAGTTTGAATGGGCTATTGTTTTTTCTTTATTTTATTGTTATTTCATAAAAATAAAGTGATACTTTCGGCACACTCCATAAAATCCGAATTTACCAATACATTCACTTGTGTAACGTCTTAACAAATCATTTGTTCTTAATT
Source organism: Diachrysia chrysitis (assembly GCA_932294365.1). Classification (NCBI taxonomy): domain Eukaryota; kingdom Metazoa; phylum Arthropoda; class Insecta; order Lepidoptera; family Noctuidae; genus Diachrysia; species Diachrysia chrysitis. Next base: position 3,482,660 of record OW028660.1, on the reverse strand, counting down.
TCATTGCTACACACACATTCACGTTCAGTTCATGAACACGTTTAAATTAACAAGAGCAACTCCTTAATGTTCAAATTAGTACTAATAACTCGAATTTACATAACAAACAAATCCATTATAATACAAAACATGCTTACCTAACCTTCTATTTTTAAACCCCGTCTACCTTGAAGGTCATGGCTTTAGAAAGGATTTAACATTTCCCGCCAATAGCATTAAAAAACCAGTCAATCTAACGTTATTTAGGTAACCTTGGATTATATGTCCTATGAGTCAGACAACCCGTTAGATATCACTATATTATTATCTATACTAATATATAAAGCTGAAGAGTTTGTTTGTTTGTTTGAACGCGCTAATCTCAGGAACTATTGGTACGATTTGAAAAAATCTTTCAGTGTTGGATAGACCGTTTATCGAGGAAGGCTATAGGCTATATAACATCACGCTGCGACCTATAGGAGCGGAGCATAAATGAAAATAGTTGCAAAAATGAAAAACCGTTGAAACTAAAACACGCGGCAAAGTCGCGGGCGACAGCTAGTGATAAGTAATCTTAATACAAACTTAAAAGTTGATCAACGTTTGGTACAGTCAGTAAGACAAGTAAAGTTTAACACAAAAAGCAAAGTGGGACGAGTTGCAGAATGAAAATATTATTTAAGTATTTTCATTTTCTGCAAGTCGTCCTAAATAGGCCGTAGGCATGTAGGACGAGTTGACGGATGTCGAGTTGTAGGATGAATTATTCTTGTTAACGGATTTAATTAAAATCGCTTTCTTACGATATCACAAATCTTTCGTCAAATTAGAGCAAGTTGCTAAAACGTAACCAATTAACTATAGCAAACATTTCCTTACTTTTTCTTGCATTGCAAGTGACTGAATCAGACATAACTGAATGAAAAATACTGTTAGCAATTTACAATGGACCGCACGCCTACTACTACTTTCAACTTGCAAAAATCATACGTATTGCGTTGACATAAAGTAGCTTTCAACATCAATGGTTTAACAGTGGGTATGGTGTGGTTTACTGTCCAAGTAACACAATTTCACGCTCATTAGGAGTATTGTAGTATTTGCCTTTCTCTTTTTTACTATTTTCTAGTGTCGTAAATTCTTTTACACGATACAAGTTCGATTGGTATATTCATAACTAATTTTACGTTCAAGTATTTATCTAGTTGCTTTCAATTTAAGTTTCGATTCTTTTGAGTCGCGCGTTTGCAACCACATAGAATCGCGATATTCGACATAAATTAAACACAAAGCAAATGTCATTTCATCAGTTATAAGCAATGTGTGGTCTATTATAGGTAATGTTAGTAGCAAATATGTTACAGTAAGTACCTACCTTTGTTTGGCTAAAAATGTGTAAGAAGTTTTTATCATATCAGAAATATTAGCTTAAAACTATTCTTATTTTCGCACTTTGCAAAACCTTGAATTTCAAATGGATTGACAATAAAAATTCGCAGTGGCGTCATTCCATTACTGATTGGATGTCAAGCGCTGGCTGTTTGAACGATTGCCAATTTGCCAATATCCTGTGAATCGTACGAATCATTTATATTGAGTACCTGCCTCCAAATATTGGTATGGAACTTTAGGGCTGATACCAGACTATTTTTGGTTAGTATAATAATAATATTGTCGAAGTGTTTGTTTACATATTCGAACGTCGTTATGGATTTTAAGATCTATTTGCTTAATAAGACATGAAGAGAAATATAAAGTACCTAACATAAATATAAGGTTCCCCAACAGACGAATGCCTAGTGGAAAACCCAGGCGAAAGTGGAGGAACGAACAGGACGCCTTTAACAAAGAGTGGCGTCAGTTATCCAATAATAGAAAAACAAAGATATAAGAAAGGGATACCTTTTCTCTGCATTGGGACAGTTCGGGATAAATAAAACAAAAGAAATTATGTAGTTTTCGTCACACTCACTAACTTATTACATGCCGAGTGTCATTTAGCTAGCGAGATATTTTCGCAAAACGTCTGTCCTTGCACGGAAAATCACTTAGATACAGTAAACGAGCGTAGTACTTACAGCTAAAAATTTGATTAAAATCTGCACAATGGGGTTCTTGCGATGCACGCATACTATGCTTGTCTGTGTAAACTCTAAGCAAAAAAAAATCTCTGAAGTCTCTACGGCCGTCTTTCGAATTGTCGAATTCCTGCTGGTTCCAAAGCTGCAGATAAAGACGGTGATGAACGATAGACTATTATAAATAAACGTTATTTATGAACACATAAATTGTACTTATTTAGACCCGTGTCGTCTCATCATCTATTTTTAAATATAACATCACATTTTTACCTCATTTGTTTTGATAGTCTGGATTGCTAAACAGTGAAGTGTTGTGTTTAATTTTTATGCATTATAAATCGGTTAAATAAATGTGTTTCAAAGTAAGTTATGATTTTAACAGAACTGTATATAATTTTGTAACTAATAACCCTGAATTCCGTATCAAAAGACCATAAATTGGTCCTTTGCTATCTGCAAACTTGTGTATTTTTTTCTACGCGTAGGCTTAATGATAGTTGTCGTGGCCTAAGAGTAGTATTAGTTTTTATCTTTCAAAATATCTGTGTAAGATCACTAGGAACCAGTGTCTTCTAGTTCATGACCCATTTACTATAAGAATGTTGACGGTCTGCGTCACCATTCAATTTGTATGCGAGCACAAATATAATTCACGTCGCGTATCGTATGGTATAGAATGCGTCGACACCAGAATTTTACTTATTTACATATTGTTAAACTGTTTTTATATAGTGAATTATATAGACAAGATAATAAAGTACCCACAGATTTAATGTATTTGGATATTAGTATTATTAACAAACTTTTTTTGGCTCAAACAAATTTTATAAACTTCCTGTTGAAATTCATGAGTTACAGGCATTATAAGAAAAGTCTCCAAGTTAAATCAATTTTGCAGGCCGTGTCTTAACACTAACACATCAGTCAGGAAATCGTGCTAAATTTAAGGTATTGTGGTCTACATCTACACTAATATTAAGAAGAGGATTTTTTTTTATGTCTGTAACGATAAACTCAAAAACTACAAAACCAATTTAATAATTCCTCATTTACCCGGAGTAACAGGCTGTACTACCTATTATACTAATATTGCTGTGCTACCCGTCGATATCGGGGCGGGTTGTTAATTATACATATACTAATTTTCATATAGGCTACCCAAAATATGAGTCCTTTGAGACGAAGAAATGACATTATTATAAGTAAAAAATAGACGAAACGAAAGCATTGCATGTGACTAGTGATATTCACATCGGTGGTACCATCCACTATATAAAAACACACAAATACATTAGCTATAGTCTCACAATTTGTATTCGAGTACATATCTGATACATAACGTAAGCCACAGAATGCGTCGACAGTTATTTTATGGAATCAGTGTATAGTAACGGTACGGTGCTATTGTTTTTGTATTTAGTTCTGTATTGTCTAGTTATAGTTATTATGTTTACTCAACTTAATGCGTGGTGTAAAAAAACCGAAATAAAAGACTTAGAAGTTGGTATCGCAGTAGGCTAGAGATATCTGATAATATTTATGTATGATAACTGCAAAAAGAAAATATACGACCGAAAGCTGTAAAAACGCTGAAACGCTGTAAGATATAACTCAGTTAGCCTGAGCGCAGGCTTTGACTGCTTCACCGAACTTTTGGCGAGAACCTTGAGGGCCTCCAGACAGACCAATAGAATAATTAACTACGTCAGCAAAGTTTACTAAGGTCACCCCCTAGGAGTTCAGACTTCGACTTAGTGCGTTTCTCACAATCTTAATATGCCATAGACAGCAAGGGAAGGCTGGATCTAAGTTTTGAAACAGACACTTTAATTTTGATTAAAACTTGCAAAAACAGTCCGAAACTGTTTTTTAAACTGTCTCAAAGACTGGTTAATATCATTAGGTTGCCATAAGCCTGTCAGTCCTACTGCAGATAAAAACCTTCCTTTTCTCCTTCCATTTATTTCTGTTAAAAACCAGTTTCTAAATAGTCATGTTCTTTCAGCCAGCTTCTTCTGAGCCTGCCGCGATTTCTCACACTGACCAAATACGTGATTTTGTTTTTCAATCAAGATACACAGCAATTAAAGGCGGCCATTAGACGATCAATCTGGCTTCAGTTCAATCTGTGATCGACATTGACGACAATAATCAAAATGTCTGGATAACTCGTCATCCTTTTCAATCTAACATCAATCAACACCTTACACTATCAATCTGACATCAATCTAACCAAGGTCACAGATTGAGCTGATGCCAGATTGATCGTCTAATGGCCGCCAAAGATCACCACACGATCTACGATCAAGTGTTAGAGTTCGCGGTGATAAATAATGGTCTGTGACAACTTGTTAACCTATTCGCCTACAAGCAATTAATACCAATTAGAAGTATTCGTAACAAATGGCGTTTATTAGCTAGATAATATAATGTGCACAGTATTTATCGAATAACTATGATAATGATTGTGAAGCATTGCTCTACATTAAGTAGATACTCTACAATATAGGACCGCGTATCTAAGGTCTTTAACTGATTGTTTGGTCCTTCGGTACAAATTAATGTTACATTATAGTCGAACTAATCGAGTCATTGTGATCCGACCAAAAAGTCGCAACAAGGACGATGAATGTACAAGACGGGCAGAAGAGAGACCATATTCTCTGAAATTAAACACTGAAAGCCATTATATCATGAAAACAAAGTTCTTAGCTATTAATGTAAAGAAAAAATGTTTAATATTTTTCCATAACAAGCTTATTTGACATGTATTTTATGAATAAACATAAATCCAAAACAAAAAAGTCTGCAAACAGTTGTCCAAAAAGAACATAATGCGCAATCTGCGCATGCGTCATCGGTTTTTATAAACTTATTAATGCAAGGACAATATCGCTTATTCATTTTGTCATTCGATATTAAAAGCACTTATTACACATGTACCTATACTTATGCACAATTATACTCCTAAACGAAAATACTGCCAAACTTGCCATAATAATATTGTATGGTAATGTATCATTCGCTCTGGTGGTAAGGTTGATAGTTATGTCCTTTTTCAGAGAATTGGGTGGTCCTTTTGTAACCAGTGGCCATAACTCCCTTTCAGGTCATAATGACAGTCTTTACAATTAGCTTCTGTAGGAAGAAACTCATTACTCAGTTTATGCTCAACAATAGTCAAAGACATAATTGCATACGTTTAAGATAAGATAACTTTGTTTTTCTTTGTTTTGTCTAATGACTAAAGGTTCAATTGCTCTTAAATGCGTGTACGGAGCTTTATAGGGAATTATAATTAAGTTCTAACACCGAAGATAGTAGTACCTATATATTTTATAAATTTTCTCTACTTTCTCATCTTTAAATATTCCTAACGACGTCTTGAGTCTTTACATATGTAGTAGCATGAATATATCAGCTCATCAGAGCCTCGGGTCCTTTTGTACGCTAAGGACATCTTAATTAATCACGAGTCCTTTAACATATTCTCTTAGTTGATTACAATAGATGAATGCTGTTTAATTGAGGTTAGTCCCAAAATGCGACTTTGGAATAAGTTAATTTTAGATTGACGTAATTATATAGGTATATTATACCAGAAGTTTTGGTCCATTTATGTACCTGTACCTCTGTCCAATTACTTTGGATCCGTAAAAACTAAAACTAAAAGGTTTCTTATTAGTTTTTGAAATCACTTCATTCACAAGCCTCTTCACATATCTTAAGCATTTCAGTTTTCTTTACAAATTACCTTTCTCATTACAAAACTGCAACAAAGTACGAAACATCTTAACTCTAAATGCGAAAGCGTTTGCGTCAATCAATTTTATGGGTCGGCTGCCGGCAGGCAAAGCAAATTTAGTTGCAAGGATATACATCGGGCTCTTTGAGTAATTCAAAGGGACTGACTACTGATGTGGGCTGCATTATTTATTGTTATACTCTCGACTGTTCTCTCGAACAAAGTGGTGTTGGTGCTTCGAAAGCGAATGACGTGTGCGATAGTTTATTAGTCCTTTTGGGGCCCGCTATGTAATTTCTCGGTCCTTTGTTCCGCAACGCAAAAATTTAAACTTATATTCCCAAGTACTTATTGTTCGCGATTTTTGTTGAATTTGTCATAATAAATATTTTTATAGTTAGTATATTTGAATATTTGTTTAGTTTAAGATTTATTAAGAACATTGATTTAATAAATTTACACGTGCCTTTGCAGGTTTCTTTCCATAAATTGATTCGTTTCGTATCGAATCGCAATTGTCGTTATCTACTGCTTAATCTATGTTTTCACTTTCAAGTTCTAATGTTTATTTAAGAATTAAATTAAAATAATATACCGAAAAGTTGATAGAGATGTTTAAAGGTAGGGAGTAAAGTTTGACCCTGGTGGTCAAACTATAGTACCATTCTATTGATTTTCTGTCTCTCTTCAGTCTCCTGTCCATCGCGAACTACTATGTACTCTTCCACTGTATCCCGAAATACTGTTGCTTTTCTATAGGCCAAAGTTGCCCGATCTTCTGCTGTCTAGCCTTTTCCCAAACTATGTTGGGGTCGTCTTCTAGTCTTACCGGATTCAACTGAATACCGTATTTTACGATGAGCGACTCCTTTTGTGACCTCCACAACCCATTTTACTAGGTTGCCTTATAATAAATGATTAATTATTATTATACGTCTATGTCTACATTTAAGAAGATTATATCGATCTGTCTTATTGATATTTCCAATTTATTGTTTCAGAGCCAAACCGCCATGTTCAACTTCATGAAGAAGACCGCGGTGTTGACAGGCGGCGATGTCGGCGGCGGGGAGGAAAGGGACGGGGAAAAGGAGAGGCGGAAACGGGAGAAGAAGGAGAGGAAAGAGAGGGAGAAGAGGGAGAGGATCGCCGCGGGCTTGGAGGAGCCCCTGAGGCTGGAAGAGGTGAGCTAAATTAAAATTATTAAGCACTGACAAGACGTAAGAGACTAAACGTATTCACGACACAGGTAATTAATTCTAGAGTGAAGGCTGGTCTTGTCTGTGACTTGTATTTTTCTCATTTCTTTCAATTAGTGAGTAAAATTTGTTTAAAACCGCAAGTTTCGCTTATATTTTTTTTTGCGAAAATACCGTACCTATATACGTACTAAATGATGGATTGGATATTTATTGGATAGATAAGTATGGTAAATTAAAAAAACATTTTAATACCTTGAGGGTTTTATTAAAATACGATCTATAGTTTTTGTGTGATTGTCGATTTTTTTATGAACATTAGACATAATTTCACAAAAGGATATCAATTTTTTTTACATATGAAATTATTGAAAAAATGTTCTAGTTCAATATGTATTTTTTTAACCCTTTAATACTTGTTGTTTAGACGTGATCACTTATAAAATCGCCAAAAGTAGTTTTTTTTACACTTTGATTCACATATAATTTATATCCTAGCATATATACTGTTATACCTTCTTACCTATAAAATTTTGATGTAAGATGGAACTTCTTAAGTTCTTATACTTTATTTTTAAGCACCAATTTAGCTTAAATTACTGCCAATATGCCAAAAAGAATTTATGTACGGTACATAAATTCTTTTTTTTTTTACTATTCTTGTTAACATTATTTAAATAATATAATCTAAGATTTTCATGTATATTTTATTACTACTGTCCGTTATATTAATAGTACTTACTTAATTGTCAACATCCGTTTATTATGAACAAACTTGAAAGCGTACGCATACACTCATATTAGACCTGTCGACTACACTACTACACGTCTGGTTTATTTAAATAAAAATACTATTACTACCAATATAATACTTGTTTATAACTGTCGAAAGTTGAAATCTCAAATTATCTTTAAATTGCCAATAATATATCAATTTACGATGTAATAAAATAGAAACAGTTATTATGATGATGTCATTTATTAGAGATTTATATCATTTGTAGCTATAAGCTTTATTTTATCATCGCAGCTGATATTTTTAAAGATTAAGTCGAATACTGAAACGTCAGAAAGTTTTATTAGAGATTTATATCATTTGTAGCTATAAGCTTTATTTTATCATCGCAGCTGATATTTTTAAAGATTAAGTCGAATACTGAAACGTCAGAAAGTTTTTAGTCGCCGTTAACTCTCATGCTGTCTCTGTCATTTTAACTACACGGATAGTCGAGTGGTATAGGTCGCCACGCCGATTACAACTGTGCGCAAGGTACTGTGGGTTCGATCCCCGCATGGGACAAGCATTTTTGTGATCCACAGATGCTTTTTTGTTCCAAGTCTAGTAGTTCTTTGTGCATATGATTTGAATGTTTGTGAAAGCCCCGCGACAGAAGTATTAAATTCCTTAGTGCGGGAGACGTTCTAAAAAAAGAAAAAAAAGTAGCGACAGATAGATAACTAAGTACGTCTTAAAGTTAAGTTGCGTTTTATTATTCGGGGATAGCAAGATTAATCTATACACATCATGGCCACTGTGCTATTAAATAAGAAAATTTTTATTATTGAAATAAATAAATCTAGACACACAACTACAACTTAATAATATTATCTAGAGAGCAGGTACGCCAGAGAGATGTACTTAAAAAAATCCTGAACCGAAAATTTGTTCGCACCGCCATATACTTATATACCTACTTAGACATGTAAAAATAATACTTCATATTTATCTACCGTTCTCTCAGCATAAACCAAACAACGCAAGAAACAGGAATAATTAAAACAGTACACAAAAAGCTTGACGTATCAATTACAATTCCCAAAAAAACAAGGCGTAATTAATTAGGGTCCACCAATTACTGTGACATACCTCTTAAAAACTTGTCACGAGAACTGCGCTGTCTCAAAACCGGAACAACACGCTCCTTATAAATCGGAATGGCGACCATAACCTTAGCCAACCGAATCGAATACATATCGATAAAAAAAGTCCGCTGATGTCAAAGTATTAAAAAAAAACTGTTGTATCATGGTCCATTTCTGGTTCTTAATTTAAATGAGGTTTTTTTTAGGGAAATTTTGAGATAGTATATAGTGGTCTTTTGTTTGTATTTAGTGGTTGGCTTTAGTTTAAAATTGATTGTCTATAGTCAAACAATATTGTTTTGTGGTGACACGGAGAATAAAACAGAAGCAAAAAGAATATCTTATTACTTGAAGAATCTGCAGTTCTTTTGTTGATTTTACGTAATGTTTACAAAAGGGAATGGCTACCGTTGTTAATTTTTCTACATTAAAATTTTGTAATGTACTTAATAATGTTTTGTTTTCTCTACTTGGTTTATAAAATTTACACTACGGGTTGAATTTTGTAAATAATAATAAATCATTCTAAACAGTGCGAAAACAGTGATGAAGTCATATTTAATTTTCATCATAGAAACAATAAACAAAAAACATTGCTTTGGTATTTACACACGATATAAAAAACGACGAATGATAAAAAAGTTAATTAGAACCTCGTCGAGTGCTAAGGCAATTTAGGTCACAGGAAAATACTAAACGAGGCCTTTTGTGGTGGAAATCGATTTTAAACTAGGCTGCTAGCACAGAATAATTTAATAGTACTACGTACAGAAGGTTCACTTTGCGAAACAAACGAATTGCGGCTCTAGCTACAAAGAAACAAAGTGCAATTCAGCTCGCACTAGCACACAATGCCTAACGTGATATTTACCTAAGCCTTGCCGGTCTCTTCTAACGCTTAACTCTTTCTGACGCGGCGTATAAGGGTTGTAGACTTGTCGCTTGCGACAAAATAACTAACCATCAAATTATAGAATAGGGAGCGTCCTAATTTTCTTTTGTTTACGCGTAACATAGATTAATAAAAAATAATAGACGCGTATTTTTTCTATTTTTAATTAAATAAATAATGAAAAAAAATACTATGAATGGAAATGACGAGTGACGTCAGTTCTAGCTTCAATTTTCAATTCTTTTACTTAATTAACCACAAGTGACGTCACAAGACCCCCCAATTTTGAAATTTTTTAGTGATTAGATAAAAGAAAAAATACGAGTTTTTTTATGTATCTGGCGGACTAAATGAATATTTCCTTTTCATACCCAGTCCGCAACCCCTATTGCGCTGCTAGCCTCTAGCGGCAACCTGCTGCCCTTCGCCTGCCTGGGCGGCACGCCAGCCGAACGTAGAGACCTGAACTACGGAATGATACTTAATTTATTCTATTCCTGCTAGGAAGTAGTACGGTGTTAAGTTCCGTAGTTAGTTAACGTAAGGAATATACCTGGCATTACTCATTTAAGTTTGCAGTATAAAAATGCTCGTAGTAGATTTTTTGGTGTCCATCCATTTCGTTACGTAATATGTAAGCGTGTCCGTACATTAATTAACAATAAGATGAATAAATGTGTGTAGAAATGTTTAATTTTGACCACATAATACATAAGTATAATAAATATCGAAATGTTTTAATTTAAATGTCAGATTTAAATAAGTTGATAATTATATTTCGTATTTTCAGATTTTTATCTTTACATAGTTTAAGACAAAGTCGCTCTCGCTGTTTGTACACTTACATATTTTAACAACGCAACGTATTATAAAGCAGTTTTTAGCAAAAGAGAAAAGTGATTCAAGAGGAAGGTTTTTGTGTATAATTCACAATTTTTTGTCTACCCGTACGAAGCCGGGACGGATCGCTAGTTTATAATAAATAAACGACATTAAGGTAACCTTATCATAATTTTAGACTTACCTAAACGAACATACATCGAACCAAGGCTCCACGTCTGTTAACTTTGTAGAGTAATAGACAATATTTTGACGTAAGCAGACAACTAAATGTCAAAAATATCGTCTATTGACAATCGACACTCTATGGAATTAACCGTGTCGGGGTCTAGTGTGAACGCACTATAACGCTACGCCTTCCCCATTGCCCTAATACGGTTCCAATTGTCACTACACACCTAATGACATACAAACGTGAGCCACACATGATCGTTATCGACATGCAAAACAAACAAACATCGCCATTATAGGATTGTAGAACACGACTGTGAAATGTCAACGGTTTTCATCTGACTGTACAGTTGTCGACAGAAGTTGTGAAAATGTGACATTTTGAATGTTTAATCTTAGTTTTTATAATTATTTTAATTTTATAATTCTATCTAGTATTATATTGGTAAAAATGTTTGTACGCATGAAATCAGTTTAGGACTCTTTGGTAATGTTATGTTACTTAAGTTAATAACTTAAATAAAAAATAATAATTACGGTGGGTTTCAATTGATTTTTATTTTTTATGAAATGTATAAGAAATTTTAGAACATAATCCTCCTGACCATGAAGTACACATTTTATTTAGTTTTTCGTACCTACGTCAGGTATTATGAGCTATTACCCTTTAGGTACGGAAACCTAAAAATTAAGTATGATTGACGAGTAATGTGCTAAAGTATTAGGCACATTCCAAATAGAGTACAGTCCTTAAAAAATTTCAGAAAAGATTATTTGAAATTTGGTTTTTTATCATTATTAAATAGCCTGCCCCTCTGGCCAAGTGGCATTTCCACAATAGTTAACGTTAAACGAATCGCTCAAATGTATGGAAGTGAAAAATCTCTCTCTCTCTTTGATAAGTCACGTGACTTATCAAAATGAAATGTCATTTCCATACATTTAATGTCATTTAAGTGATTTCTATCATCGTTAACGCTTGTAAAAATGTAATTTGGCTCAAGGGCTGATTCTGAGTCCTACTGCTATAAATAGTTCTAAAATATTTGCTTAATATATGTATTAGATTTTGCCTTCGATAGTACATAATGTGATCTTTCCTCATAGGGCGTGTGGCAATAGGTCGAAAGTGCGAGGCTACAGCATCACCAGCATTCACTTGTTCTAATACTGTTTGGGCTACTTAAATGTTAGATACGATTGACTGTTAGGTTTTGATGAGATTGCACACGTTGCTATGTTTTTAATGTTTTGAGTTAATCTGTATACAAAGGATTACCACGTTATTCGCTAGTTGCAATGTTTCGCTAGCAACAAATTGACACTGAAAAATATTTTATTTTGTGCGATGTTGTGTTCTATTGAGTAGCTACAAAGATCCATTTCATTATAATCAACACGGAATAGAAACAAACGAAATAATAGGTATGTAAAATTAAATTATGATAGGATATGTAAAAACGACCCGCCCTCGGTTCGCACGGGTATATAAAAAAATAATAAATTACATAAAAACCGTACTCTTGAATCACTATATATTGCTGAAAACTGCATTAAAATCCGTTGCCTAGTTACAAACAGCGGAAGCGACTTTGATGTTAACTATGTAAAGATAACACTTAGGGCCGAGACAATTACCCTAGCAACTCATCTTGTTTTGTAAACTGTAATTGTAAACTAAGCCTAAATTAAAACTGTTTATTTTTTTTCAAGTAACTTATTTTTATTAAATATTATTTACAATTTTAAATATATACAAACTTAACTATATATACACTTAAAACTAAACTCTTAACTATTAAAAACACAAAAAAAAATCTAAAAAATAGCGTCAAAAAATTCATCCGCATCGCTGTCGACTGGAAGTGTACCCAAAAGACTGGCGGCATTGCCACGTTGAATAGCAATGCTTATTCTCTCTCCAAGGTAAATTAAAACTTATTTTTGATTAGGTAACGTTTTTTTAAATTATTCTGCCTTTCGCCTTAAGACCTAGGCTTTTTAAAAGTAACTTACTAAGGTCGTTTATAAGATTAGAAATTACACAATTTGACCGACTGACTCATACATTTGACCTAAATACATTCAGAAGCACAGCTCAATCAAAAGGCTTGCCTACAATGAATCTATGGACAATACACGTCAATCAAGTTAATAACTTTATTCTCCGATGTTATCTTTACAAGCATTCGATAAGTTTTATCATTGTAATCGATACTAGTGATGTATCATTTATCGATTAATGACGTGTCTTGTTTTTTTGGAGATGTTCCTTGTGTTGTTCAAAACTAATCTGATAATGGTTTAACTATCGATATTGTTTTGAGAATTTGTTATGACATTGTTTAATTTTATCCGTGCCAGGAAAAGTACTTTTTTATCAATAAAATAATCAAAAACTTTCCTGCTCTGCCATTATTTTGTACCATACCGGAAATTTCCTTATAATAAGTATTATAGTTTCGCGACTATTAAAAAATACAGTCAAAGTGCGAGTAGGACTCGCTCATGATTTAAAGGGTACGCTCCAAAAAGTGTGCCGATTTTTTTTATAAATCAAGCAGTATGTCGAAAATTACGTTTCTTGAATCCTCGTATTGAATCCTCTTCCTTCGTAGTCTCCAATAATTTAAATTTATTTGTTGTTATAGCGACAACAAAAAACACATTCTGTGAGAATTTCAACTCTCTAGCCATTTCGGTTCGTGAGATACAGCCCGCTGACAGGCAGACAAACAGACGGAAAGCGGGTCATCGAGCCCAGTTTGCACCCTTTGCGTACGGAACCCTAAAATTTGTTAAAATATATTGATAAATATTTTTTTAAATAGCAACTGCGATTATAAAAATAACCTTCTCATCATGTTATTAAAACTATCTCTTCTCCTCTGTACCTGAATCATTACCTACTTTATTATTATTTATTTAAAGACAAAAAAGCAACTTTACAGAATAATGATAATTTATCAACCTAGGGTGACGGCACCAGTAATGGACACGGCACCAATTATGGACATTTTTTTCGTTGATCGAATTTATTAAGCAACTTTCTCAACATTTTTCAACTGGCAACACTAAAGCATAACCAATAGACGTTTGGGCTGTCATTTTGACACACGTCACCAAAATCGGCCATTTTGTTCTAAGATGGCTGCGAAGTGAAATTTCGTTGCGCGCGGTGGTCATGAAAATCCATTTTTATTGTTGAAATCGTTAAGGAAGTGAGTACATATTTGTGCATGGTGTTATCTTGTGTTGTGTTGTAATGAGATTTGATATTATTTTTACTGAATAATACTATATAGCAAGTAAATTGAGCTAAGTTAAAAATGTCTAATCACAGCCATAAGTTTTTTGTAGGGTTTGTTCATTACTGGATTCGATATATTATGAAATTCAGTAATGGACAAGTGTCCATGCTTAAGTTTTTTATTACTTTTTTAGTTTATTGTATTAAATTATTTAATTTGATGCACTAAACATTTGAGTTGAGTTGATTTTGTGATTGCTCTTTATTTACCAATAATGGACGATGTCCATAACTGGGTATTTTTAGTTGTCCATAATTGGGTTATTTGTTTTGTCTTAGATGGCACCAAAGAAAAATTACACCCCCGAACAAATGGGGAGAGCATTGGATGCTGTAAGGATGGGAGAAAAGATAAGTACAGCCGCCCTCCGGTTTGGGGTTCCTCGAATAACCTTGCACAACAAGGTGACAGGCAAAAGTCCTGCAGTTTGTGCTATGGGGCCTCAAACTATTCTCACGGCAGAGGAAGAGGACATTCTTGTAAAATGGTTAGTCGCAATGAGTGAAAAGCACTTTCCCATAAATAGACAATTATTAACAGAGAGCGTGCAAAAAATTATATTAGATCAAGGGAAGGCCAATCCTTTTCCCAAGACAAATAAAAACCTGGAAAAAAGTGGTTTTCATCATTTTTAAAACGACATCCAGATATCACAGAAAAAACAGCACAAAATCTTTCGAAGTCGAGGGATGACGTTACCGAAGAAGGCATTCGCAAATGGTTCGATGAAATAACGACATACATAGAAGGTATAGGTTTAAAAGATGTTTTAGATGAACCCAGCCGGATATTTAATACCGACGAAAGCGCATTTTTTTTGGCACCAAAAGCAGGCCGAGTTCTTTGTAAACAAGCAGAAAAACATCTGTACCAATTCTGCGGCGATGAAAAAGACAACCTAACTGTCTTACTCACTGCCAATGCTACCGGTCAATTAGCACCACCAATGATAGTCTTTAAGTATGAAAGACTGCCAGCGCACATAACAGCCACTGTTCCTGAACATTGGGGCATAGGAAAATCTGAATCAGGGTGGATGTGTGGAAGCACATTCTACGAGTATATCACAAATATTTCATATATATATAAACAATCCATGGCTAGAGGAGCAAAAGATACCAAAACCCGTCCTGTTTTTTTTAGATGGCCACAGATCACATTTAACATTACATCTATCAGATTTTTGCTCCGCAAACGGCATAGAGCTCATTGCTCTGTACCCCAACTCAACCCATATCCTTCAACCAATGGATTTAGCAGTCTTTCGCCTATTGAAAGTAGCCTGGAGAAAAGAAGTTTCTAAGTGGCAACTGAATAATTTGGGTAAAGTCCTGAAAAAAGATCACTTTGCACCTGTGCTAAAAGACGCTATTAGCACAATATCAGAAGAATGCATTCGGAATGGGTTCAGAGCTGGAGGTTTGCACCCCTTCGGACCAGACTACATTGATATGAGTAAAATAAAAAAAAAACATACACAAATTATTGAAAAGGAAGTGGACCCAAAGCAAATAGAATTTGTGAAATACTTGGAAGCTGAGATAGTTGCTGTTTATTCGAGACAAAAGTTAGACTTGTTCAACGCATTATATCTCAAAGACAGGAGCACTGTTGAACAGAACATACCAAGTGAAGATGAATCGCTGTTTGTAATCTGGGCCAAAAACAAACAAGAGTCGTTTAATAGTGAAAGGTCTATTCCCCAAATAGATTCAGTAGAGAATCAGCTCTCCACATCTGAAGCTGCTCCATATAACACAGAAAGTGAAGTGCAACATCCTAATTCGACGGCTATTTTAACCACGGAAGGTTCTCTGCTGTTGGAATCTCAGAAAAAATCTCAAAATCTCAAACCACTAGACTGCACTGAAATTGAGCCATGCCGAGATTCTTTAGCTTTAACTACAATAAGTGAATTACCTGACCAAATGGAGGAACCGCGACACGAGCAGACAAACCGAATTAGAATCGAAAATCAAGAATTATCCTGTAGTACATCACCTACGCAGATCCAATCATTCCCAATGTATCAAGCATTCGAAAACCAAATACCGGACTTTGTCCTAAGAACTAATAACACGGAAAGCCCATCAGCAACACCCGAGAGTGCATCAGAAACTACTGCCAGAGTCCCTGTACCTGACGTAACTCCTCAAAAACATCCTTTAGAAGCTGCTTTAGGTGTAGTGGTTCCATCACCTTTTAAGAAAAGCCTTGGAAATCTAAGACTGATCATGTTGAAAGTTCTAATAGCATTAATAAAAGTTGATTTGTGACATCATTTGTTTCATTTATGTGTTCAATATAAAAGTGTCCATTAATGGATGTTCATAATTGGGTCCATGTCCATGACTGGGTGTCCATTACTGAATTTTTGATGTCCATCAATGGTGATTTCGTAAATTTCAATTTATATATTTTTTATTAATTATATATTAAGCATACAGGATTTTTGGTTTTGTTTAAATGTTCCTCATGTATTTGAGTGCCGATAAAAAAAACACCATTTTTGTATCGTCAAAAACATCCCATTTTTAAACGAAATTCTAATTTAGTGCGCTTAACATGTCCATGATTGGTGCCGTCACCCTACCTATTATTATTTTAACCCATTTACAATCAAGTGCAGTAACATGCACTTTATCGTTTAAACAAACATTAAAATCGTCTTTATTTGTGGACGCCATTTGTAAAGGATTAGTGTGTTTGTGCTAGGTGCGCATACGCAGAACCGAGGGAATTCCATAGAATTATGTTCAACATACACTCCTTTGGTATACAAAACGAGGAACTCTTGGAATCGTGAAGAATTAAAACTGTTATTGTTGTTGTAAATGAGTTAATTACTAATTTATTGCAAGTGTTTTGTATGAGAGTAGTATCTATACTAATCCTTAGTATGTAATATTATAAATGCAAAAGTAACTCTGTCTGTCTGTCTGTCGCACTTTCACGCCAAAACCACTGAACCGCTTTAAACGAAATTTGGTACACAGATAGTCTAGAGCCTGAGAAAGGACATATGCTACTTTTTGCCGCGATAACCGACATCCACACGGGTGGAGCCGCAGGAATCAGCTAGTTATATAATAAAGCTAAAGAATTTGTTTGTTTGAACGCGCTAATTTCCGGAACTACCAGTCAGATTTGATCTGAATGACCTGGTGACACAGACTTTATTCCATAGCACAAGCTAATTATAACATACTGCAATATTTAGCAATTTTGAGTTCCTAGAGTACCAAATAAATAAACGATAGAGTGCACCTAACAATATGTCAAAACCTAATATTACCCTAATTCTAAAACCACCGATATTTTTGCCTAAACGTCTGTCATTGCACGGAAAATCACTTAAATCAGTGAAAGAGCGTAGTACTTTTAGATAAAAAAATTCATACGTTCGGCACAAAGGGCTACTAGCGATACGCGCCCTCTACTCTTGTCTATGTTAAATCTAACATTTAAGTTCTATTGATAACTATACTTTAAAATATTCAAATATTAAATCAAGAGCACAGGAGGAAAAAATAAAGTAGTTCCCCTAGTTAAAAATGCTTATTTTATGCCACAAAGCCTAGGCAAGGAGGTTTGTATAATGAAGCCGGTATTCTATTATTCAGGGGGGACTGCAGAAATTGCAAAGAGGGAACATTTTCATTTGACGTCAGCTTTCTTTTATGTATAAGTACTTCGTAGTATAATATGCAAACCAGCTACCTAGACGAGAAAATCTTTAGATACTGTTTCAGTGTACGCTTATAAAGTTTTGATTTCACAACATGGCAGGTGTCTAGACCCAAGTATTATCTATACCTCTTTTCATCATCTCCCTGCCCTGTTCCATTTGTTTGGATGTCGGCGCAATGCGTATTTTGCTTCCATTCATCTCTACTACTCGTCATCTCAACATTAACTCCTTTCTTTCTAATATCATCTTGTACACAATCCATCCATCTCTTTTTCGGTCCCCCTTTGCATATATCCATTCGCTCATACTCATAACTTGTTTAGTTACCTATGCCTACTTTGTGGGCTAAAAGTACCTAAAATTACTTTAGGAGGGTTGCTATTTTTGAATCTTTTTAATTTCATGGACTTTCCGCCATGGACAAGGGTATCCTGACTCTTATTGGTTCCATCCAACAAAGTGCTTTAAGCTTTCTTTAAAATAAACCTTCCTGGTATCACAAAAACGAAATAAAAATCCTTTTTATCCGTTGCTAATTAATTTTCAACTTTGACTAGGTTAGAAAAGCAGGTTACTGTAGCGATACCAGAAAATGTAATGAGATGAAACGGGCATCTCCATCTAATGTATTGATTAGTTATATCCTTCGAAAATCCATTGTCTAAACATCGAGGGGTTCTCCCCTATTTGACCACTTCATAAATATAAATCAATCGCAGACCACGATACTGAAGGGTGACTAATTTTATATTTGTCGAAAATTTTGTTTAGAGACATTCAATATTAGTGGTCATATATGGTCTCTTATATGATGTGAGAATTACCATTTTCGAAGTTTTAACGTATGCTTTCGAGCAACCCCGAAAGTAAAGCCTTGGGATATCGACCTCTTTGCGGCAAAGAATCCGCCAGTCTTTGTCCTGTTAGAGACAATAACAGAGCAATGAACTGAAATGAACAGATTACGTCGTAGTTTGATTAAGTAAATGGAGGATTAGCATCATCAAACTATGAGTGTTTTGAATCTTTACAATGCCCTTCTTCCAATATGTTGGTTTGCTTTGCCGAAATACTCCTCAATCATGGATTATTCTATAGAACCGCTTTTGAACACAAGGTACCTAGTATCTAACAGAACCAATATTTAATTGTTTCAAACCTCGTAACTCGGTTCTTTCCAGCAATTAAAATACCTGAAGAAGTTATTCTGTTGATAAGTTCCTTATGATTCGTCTCAAAATGCTTGTGAAAATGCGAAATAATAGTAATGAATAAAGAATAATAATAAAACTAGTCGGGCGATCCCGAAAATATACGTGAGTAAACCGTTTGTTTTAAATAAATAATAATAATGTTGGCTGTTGTAGTAAATCTAAGATATTTTCTGTTAATAATGGTGTTTGAAGCATGCAAATCTGTTTCTTGAAATAACCTATCATAAATTTTTTGAACTTTTTCTAAATGCCAAACAGCCATTCTTTTGTGTGTTATAGGTACATAGTTAATTTCTATGGAATATGTAAGTAAGTTACTACTAACGGTACATGAAGATAGATCGTCAAGTTTCAACGTAAAATGGACGACACGGTAGCCGCACCGCGTGGCCAGGAGCGGAACGAGACGCAGCTAATTGGGGTGAAAATTAAAAACGGCGGCAAAGAATATGATTGTATACCTATAGTAGGTACACAAACAACAAAACATTTACTACATTATATGGAGTAAATGTTTTGCTGTCCACAACACCCTTAAACGGTCTTTTAGAAGTTCAGAATGGTGTTGAATAGGGAGTATTATAGGTGAATTATGAAGCAGTTATTTATAATCCTTACTGAGTAAAGCAAAACTTGAAGCAACAATTATTATCAAAAGTTACTATCGACAACTGTGTAATAGGAACTTAAGTGCTGTGCTAACTTAAATATATATAGCACTAACTTAAATCAATGGCATCTGAACCTATGTTCTGTTAAATTAGCTACAAATTACCTTTCTCGAAAGAATTGCGTCCTTAAAATTATGCGATCTCAACTTAAATGTTGAGTTCGTTAACTCGACTGTTTCGTACTTGAAAACAGTAGCATATTTAGGTACTGTTTTATCAGTAAGACCACTACGACGAGACTGCCAATAGCGCTAGCAGACAATTCGCATTTCGTACGTATTTGGACGGGGCCCAAAATCTAAGGCTTGCAGACACCGGCCAGACTGCGTCGAATTCTCCCGACGGTTACCCATTTGTTTGTATAATCTTGCATTGGAAATTTTAGAAGAAAATAAAGATAGATAGGATACAATACATTAGATACTGAAACAAAAAGATTGGAAGATACAATTTTTATGTAACTATGTAGGTAGAGAGCTCAGAATTGAATGCGGACAGCGATAATTACGATTTCACATTCATTCCATTTGGAGAGGGAACGACATTTTGCATAGGTTCTTACCTACTGTTTTACTGTGTTATACAACACATTCTTGTCAAATCAAACTCATGATAAGGAAAAATAGAACTTACCGGTACTTAATTAAAGACCTTTATGACATCCCCACCGATTCCACGGTCCATCATCGCACCCTACATCTTCTGTCTGTTCCACAAATGGCAGAGCCGATTGTAGAAAGCATATAAGTTCAGCTAGACCCAAAAATGCTGGGAAGAAAAAGAAGATTTAAGTGATAGGATAGACAGATCTGAAATAGTCCTTAAAGTTTTAAATACACATAAATTAACATCACTCACCACCTACAGTTTTGTATCCTTAGCCTTACAACTAATAGTCAGGCACTTACTGTAAATAAAAACAATAATGGCCTTATTCATAAAAATCTCGACGATGATTAGCAGATTCTAATTTAAATTTTTCTATAAAGAATTTGAATTCAAAAGTTTCTTAGCAATTGTTTAACACCGTCCAGATTTTTATAAATAAGACCAAATATAAATATACTTCTACACAAAAATATCTAAATCAATTTAATTAAACGAAGCGTTTGGCCCAAATCACAACTGATGAATGAAAGATGGAAGTTCAAAGATCATGGCATATTTATTTAACCAAATAATTTGTTTGTTTAATCCTAGTGATCAACAATAACCTATTGTTCTATAGTTAGTAACATTTCAACAGTAGTTGCTGTAGTTGTTTTGTAGTTATCTAGTGCAATGGACCACAGGATCAACTTAGAAAATGCTGGACTGAAGATGATCGGATTTGCGTTGACCGCATGGGTACTTATTTTTATGTGTTCTGTGAGTGAGTGCACTTTCTTTTGAGACCTACTTTTGGGGGTAAAATTCTGACTGCAAGTGTGAGTCTTGAATTGATGGTTTTTGACTTTCGCTGTTTTGGTAAAAGTGTTTAGTAAGACAAATAATTAAGTAATGAACGTAATTTTCGATTTAAAGTTTTTGTTCTGAAATTAAAGAACCACCCTTAAAATGTAAAATTGACAAAATAGGAAATCGTGATGATTAATAATAAAATATACATTTTTTTAATAATAGTTAGAAGTTTGACTAACTAGAATTTCTTTAAATATTTTTGACACTTTTTAGTCTGAGTTAGAAAATAACATATTGGAGTAAAGTGCGAGTGGTCGTGAAAAACAAATGAATAATTAATGACTAATTGCTTAACAATGGTCTAGTTAAGAGTATTCTTACTAACACAATATGTTTATTGATGTATACAGTAGTCGTATGTGATAATTAATGGGCATATATATAACAGCGTAGATTCACTTTTGTTTTATATATTCATGCGTGCAATGATGTGTGTTTGGTTTTTTTTAAGTGTATTTGGAAACTATCGGCTATGTTTCGGATTTTTAGCGCTATTAGTTCAATACAACAGGTACCAAAACTATACCTATATCATTATCTTATATCATGCGAATAGTTACGTAGATAGGTATACAAGTTATTTGATTTTAATGGCCGTGTCACAGTGGTGTTTTATTCATAGCTAATGTGATGTTGGGAAGATTTTCCTGATACGAGACTTCTAACAATAGCGTATCAATTTCGTTAAGATGTAATAAGCTTTACGAGCTTACTTTGACGTAAAAAGGTGCTTTACTTCCATTGTTATAGAACACTATCCTATACTACAGTCTGATTTTATGTAGGTATAACTAGCTGTGCCCCGCGGTTTCACCTGCGTATGTAGTTACCTTTTCTGTAAGACATGTTTTGATAGGTATTCTGCTATTGGGAACGGAGACAAATCCAATAAATCAAAAATCATGTAAATCTTGAGTTATAAATATACCCGAAGGGCGCCTACAAGGCCCTAATGCTAAGACTCTGCTGTCCTTCCGTCTGTGAGCTGTATCTTATGAACGGTAATTGGCAGAAAGTTCTCAATTTTATAGAGTGTGTATTGCTATTACCGCTATAGCATCAAATACCTTTTACCAGAGCTCTAGCGGGAACACATTTGCAATCTACCACATAAAAGACTGAACTACCTGATGTTCTAAAAAGTTCATAAGTAACTTAATTTTAACTTAGGTACCTAAGCGCTATAGACATTGATAAATGTAAAGTTCATACCTTTGGTAAAGTAAAATTCTGGTGGACAGGTTTTCATTCTGAATTCGCTTCATCATTTAAGATGTGTTTGTGTCTGAGACCACTCTACTCGTATCGAATTGGTGTCGGTTGTGTCTGTTGGTCTAGTGAGTCTAGAGCAGCCTTTCCCAAAGTAGGCGATAACGCCCTCTTGTGGGCGCTGAAGGCCTAAAGAGGGGCGGTAAGAGACCCAGAAAAAATCTAATCTCCGCAAATATAGCTCACAATACTTAATTTAATTTGAAGTTATAGTGGTTTTTAAGTAAGTGAAAAAATGGGGGCGCTAAAAAATAAAAATAATTTATTCTCAAAGTGGCCAGTAGACGAAATAAATTTGGGAACCCCTGGTCTAGAAGGTCTGACAGACTGCGTTTGGTTTGACACAAAATCGTGTTGTTAGAAGATTCAATCGATAACACAGCCTTGATCGGTTATACGATTTCATCCAATTAGACTCGTTGGCGTTGGTATGATGGCTGGAGTTCTGTATGGAATTGATATTGATTTTGAAAGTATGATTATAATTATCATAATATTTTAATTATAATTATTATAATATTGTTTTTGTGTGTAACTGACCAATGTACGTGGTATCTCTACAACTTTTTAGTAGGTATAAACTTATAAAGACCGAGGTCAATATTTTAGAATTAGTAATATCATTAACATAGTGAATGGTTTTTAGATTACCTAACTCGATGAACTATGCCTTCTATATTTACATATATAGTAAATTAGCTACACCTGCTACATGCGTGCATGTGTTGCAACGATGTTACGTTAAGTAAAAATGTTTATTCTTATTTTTGATATCTTTATCGTTCATTGTACTATTTATTTATTAGAGCCTATATATTAGGTATATATTGTTCTTTATTGTACACCAAAAAATATACAGCATTATAGGAAATAAAGTTAATAAGAGTAAAATGGCGATCTTATCGCTAATTGTTCGCATGATTCGATTGTTTTATGAGTATTGCTATAATCGAATGATCTTATGTATTTGGTATTTAACATATAATTTAGGCTACCTATTTTATGTATATATTTTAGTTAGGAACAATCTCGCTCTTATTTAGAACACCGTGCTAAAGTTTCATCACAATCTGATCATTGATTTAAGCATGCATGGAGGATAAACATACCTACATTTATACATAAAGTATACAGCATGCATGGAGGACAAACATACCTACATTGATACATAAAGTATACATTAGCTAATGTAGATTTGTATAAAATCGTTGCAATCTGCATTGAATGACTTGATTAGATTCACACCATGATATTTAATTTATTCATTGAACTTTTATGCTTACGAAATCATTTTGTAACACGAATTTCGGGTATTTTACGCATCTTAAGTATTCTCGCCAGTATTTAAATGGACAGGATAAAACGAACCGCTTTTTCTTAATGTTAATTAAAGAAATAACTTGTTTCTCGATACACTTTCGTTTGTAACATAAAGATATTATCACAAAATGCGGCTACCAAATTACAGGAACTCATCAGGTTTTACCGCCATTTTAATACTGTTATTCGACGCGTCATCGAAAAACTGAGAGTCGATTTGTAAATCGACGAGAAGTTCAAATTCAAATCTTATTTAGACGACTTTAGGATGCATTTTGGTTGAGGCCTCGTTGAGTGATGTCAACTTGTTTAGTTTACGTATCAGCTGTTTGATAAATTAAGTTGTCTTCAGTTTTACTCAATTCATCAGTCACCAATAGGCGAATGACTTGTTCGTACTCAATAATCTGATTACGTATAACTGTTACAATATTCCCCCTATCACGATAGCTTGATGATTTTGTCAATCTAAATTATCTGTTGTTATATAACCTTTATGCCCATTGAGCCGTATCGAACAGGTTTTTTGCTACAAATCACTGAAATTACTTTATTGTTTACAGGTCCGACGATCGCTAAAATTGCGGGGCAGACGCAAGGAAAAGGAGAAATTGCCTTCGGGGATAACAGCTGACTACACTGCTTCGCTGTTCGCCCATCTGGAACAAGACTCGAACTATTCCAATTACCCGCTCATACCTACCTCCGGGTCCAACTCCAATCTCAGCGACGAAAATAACCACGTTTCGCCGGTATACCCCGCCACCCACACTTGGAGCAAGAAGGAAGGAGTCCTACAATCAGATAGCTCTGAAACCTCCCTAAACTCTTTGAATAATCCGAATAACGTCAACACCAGCCCTAGACAGCCACCAAATCTACCTCCTATACCCCCACGTCCTCCAAAGCGTGGCATCCTCAAAGGTCCACGTCTTAGCAACACTAGTTCAAATTCCGTAGAAAACAATGTCCAAAGTACTGACGCTGTTGATAACGTCAATGGTCAGGACATAAATTTGCTCGCGAGAAATACGCAGCAGAATGAGATTATTTCGTACGGCATCCCGCCTTCAAAAAGCACCTCGTCTAGCGACGACATGCAGCACATACAAAACTTTACCAAAAAAGTCATTCACAGTCCCGTGGAAACTCAGTACAAAAATTACAAGAATAATGCTAATAACCCTTCAATAACTACTCAAGATGTTGATGAAGCACCAAAGACGAATGGGAACAGTTACATTGGCGTGACGTCAACGTCCCCTAGTGCTGATTCCCTTACGGATACGACGACAAACTCTTCATTCGCGACCCCGCCGTTCTCTACCTCACCCGTCGGCGAGTCCCAAGGGTTCCACCGATGGTCCAGAACTAGCAACTTCGATGACGTGTACTTACCGCTTCCTGCATTGTCGCCTCTAAAGTTACCTAAACCTAGAGTACTGACTATTCAGAGGCAGAAGGCTCCCCGAAATGATTTTGGGTTCAGTCTTCGTAGAGCTATGGTTCAGGAGAGAATCTTTATCGGGGATATCAATGGACATGACACATTCCTTATGAACGGAGATAACAAATGCAGTAATATTGGGATGATCAGCAAACTGACCTTCAAAGCTGTAATATTAGCTGAGCCTGGGTCTTATCCAGGGGCTAGTGAGACGGGACTGTTGCCTGGTGATAGACTGCTAGAAGTCAATAGCGTGAATGTAGAAGAGAAGAGCAGGGAGGAGGTCATTGACCTCATCAAAAGCAGTCAAGACTCAGTAACGATTAAGGTGAGATTCTCATGTTATGATTATTGATTAATTTAGGAATTTAAATCGTGCGATGTTATTTTATTGGCCATTTGATAATTATGTAAGCATTTATGTTTATACATTTAAATTATGGTTTTTTATATGGAACTGCTTTAGTTTTATTGGTCGAAAGTAGTTGCCAAGCCTAGTACTAGGTGCGGTAGGCGATTCTTGAGTTATTTTGGTATAATAAAATAAAATTATGTATGTTCAACTAAAACTCGAGAACCGTTAGCCCGATTGATATGAAACTTTGCACACATATAAAGGGCGACATGACCACTCCGATGAACATAGTAACGTTACTGCCGGATAGGTGGCGCTGGTGGCAGTGATGTAGATTTCTTCACGTGAAGCGAAGCGCATCGGGCATCTGCTAGTATTCTATTAAAGTATTTCTTGTATTTATATTTCTGCTTAAACCTAGAAATGCTACATAGTGAAAAGTATGACAGTTATGCACTAGATTCTTAACAGGGACAGGCCAGTTAAGCTACCGAGGCCACTGCCTGGAAGTTTAAATTTTGCCTTCTATTTTATTACGTCTTTTAGGGCGACGTATGCGACATCTAGTGAACCAACCTTACGGTTTGGCTTTCACCGACACTGATTAACAATCTGTTAATTCAGATGTCCGAGAGATGATGCAGCCCAATACTTATTACTTTAATTATTTGTTACGCATTAACGCATGCGGAGCGAATATTTGTAATTAAATACAAATAATAGAAGGAAAAACTTAAACCTCAGGCAGGACTCGAACCTGCGACCACTGGCTTGACGCGCCAGTGGTCGCAGGCCAGGGACAGGGACAGGCCAGTTTCTTGTTACTTTAGCAAAAATAGCAAAAAAAATCAAAGAAAAAGTTAGAAAGTGCTAAAATAAATGTAGATTTTGAGAACATTTTTGAAAACTAAATTTATGTTATTGAATATTATGCCTATAGCTTAGAACTGCCTACGCTAATGGATAATGGTAATAAATATGAATACTAATAGGCCGAATAGAAAGTGGATAATTATTATTAATAGTATTGTTCAAGTTTTCATAACCTGTTGTACTTGCTTGTACAATTTCTGTGATCTACTGTTTAACTGAGGGCTAATGTAATGAATATTAAAATCTCCTAAACAATTATCTGTACCAAATCTACCAATTAAAGTCCGGTGAAGCAGTCAAAGCCATACTTAACCTTTGCAATAAATTAAGACAAGCCGAAACCATCTAAAATGCAATGCCAGTCAGTTTGTTGTTATAATCTGTAGGTACGTCTGTTACCTAATAACTTAGAAACGGCTGCACCAATTGAAAACAAACTGAGCACACGCGAACAGTCACGGTTCCAATATGTTTGTGTTATTGTTACAAGTCAGCTCTATTGTTCTTCAATTGAACAATCCATGCTTGTCTACGGTGTACAAGTACAAAGTGTTTAACATTATCTGTGTTTTGTTACCTGGCGGCTATAGATCTGATTAATGACTTATATGAATGTAATTAAACTGAATCGTAATCTAAAAGTAACAGTTGAATTAAGAACCTACTCCTTTTCGTAAAAGCATCTATAGTTATTAATATTCAGACATTTCCTATTAAAGAATTTATATATGCATTTTTAATAACTGCCTGTCTTAAAAAACTAGCGATTACAACGAAAATTATTCAATAATATTTTTTGACATAAGTTTTGCTTTTTTACGAAACTTTAGAGCACAGATGTATATCAAACAGCCTATTAAACCATAGATAAAATCTAACCCTGGCCCCGAGCAGTTCCTATCATAGAGCACGTGCATTCAACTTTCTCTCGCGCTCGCACCGATGTTTACAAGAAAAACCACTTTCAAGTTCGATTTGTGTACACGTCTATTTACGTTTGTGTAACATTGATGACTTACTGGCTGAATGATTGACATACCTTGTTATGACTCACTCACGCAGTAAAAGTAAAGATGCTGTTTACGAAATTTGAAATTCCAATGTTTTATGCGATTGGTTTCTGAATTGTGCTTTGATTTGATTTTATGAATACTTAGATCTGTTAATGAACGGATGAATGAATAGACGTTTGGTTTTTAAATTATAAGACATTGATGCCAAGTCATTATGCTGTTGTAATATAATATTTTAATGACTTTGAGATACATCATTGAATTTTACTTTTAAATTAGCATATTTTATGACGATATGATCAAAAGACGATCTACTGTCTTACTTTTACTATTCTTTGATATTTATCGTTCACTGACTTTTTAATATTTACGTTAGGCAATATTTTAATACTAGCTGCTAAACAATTTACTCGATCCTTACCTTTTAACATTAACTTGAAACATTAATATTGTGTACCTGCTGTCAAATAACTTGATCCTAACGTCAATCTAAATGTATATATAACTCAAAGGTGACTGACTGACTGACATAGTGATCCATCAACGCACAGCTTAAACCACTGGACGAATCGGGCTGAAATTTGGCATGCAGGTAGATGTTATGACGTAGGCATCCGCTAAGAAAGGATTTTGATCAATTCTACCCCCAAGGGGATAAAATAGGAAATGAAAGTTTGTATGAAACTTTGTCAATTTTAAACCGATCAGGCTGAGACTTTGTATGCATAAAGCTACTATGACGTAGGCATCCCCTAAGAAAGGATTTTGATAAATTCCACTCCTTAAAGGATAAAATAGGGGATGAAATTTTGTATAAATCTTCTTAGATTTTCGACTGATTGAACTGAAATTAAAGATTGGAGCTACTATGATGAAGACGTCCGCTTAAATAGGATTTTGATATTAAACAAATTTTACACGCTAAACAAAAGTAAAGCCGCAAAAGCTATACCTAATTAATAATAATACTTCTTAACGCGAGCGAAGCCGCGGGCAAAAGCTAGTTTAAAATAAGCCTTTTAACAGGGTTGCCACCCTTCCAGACGATACTTTAAATGGTAATTTTTCCAGGTGCAACCGGTAGCGGAGTTATGTGAGCTGTCCCGGCGGCGGGCGGCGGACGGAGGGGGGGATGTGGAGCTGTCAGACAGTAACGTGAGGGGCGGGACCCTTAGCAGGTCCGGCAGTCGAAGATTCACTACACCACAGGTATGTAAATATTTTATTTTCTAATGCTATTGGAGTAGTTTTTTTTTTAATATAAGCCGCGGCGTCTGTTGTGATGCCTGTATATTTTTATTCACGTAATCACATAAATGCCATTTGATTTATGTGAGATTGAAATAAAACTATTTTGAATGGTTTTTTCTCCAAAATTCGGGAATACCACTATACATAAAAAGCGCTATTTATTCCTACTAGTTAAATTAAAAAAAAGTTTAAATTAATCTGTATCCTCAAACATTCTGAAGTGATTTTTTGATACCAAACTTCCTTTCGATATTAAACACGCAATCAAACATGAAAAACAATAAAATATAAATAGTGGAATGGAAAAAAAAAAGAAGAAAGACTGAGGCAAAAAAAAACCAGACAGGACAGGAGAGTAAAAAAAAAACGTATCTACTATTTGTATTTAATTACAATTAAACGCACTGCATGCAATAATGAAAATCATATTTTGCACTAAAACTACAACACCTCAGCATCTAAACTAATTCGTCGTTAAATCACGTTTTTTGAATTGTATTCGTGAATTAAACAAACATTAAACATGAAAGAAATGAACAACGCCGACAGATAATAGCGTAATTACACAAAACATATTATTATCATTAATTAGTTTTTAGTCGAGTTTTTGTTCAGAGTAATTAGTGTTGCGACAGCAAATTGTCGACAAATAATTTATGATATTAAAATATCGATTAAGAAATAATAACAAAAAAGTCTTTTAAGTTTCTGATTGGCTTATTAAAATTTATTAGTTAACAGTGTGTAATGTGAAGGCTAATTAGTTCTGACTACAATAGGGTAGATAGATATGAAACGTCAAAATCGAATTATTCGGTCAGTTACATAATAAAATATCCAGAATAAGAAAACATGTAGATAAAGTAAATCAAATTATATGACATTTCAAATCAATGTATCGTCGTGAGTTTTTGGCTACGTAAAATAAGAAAAAAATGTCTAATATTTTTAGGGTTCCGTACCTCAAAAGGTAAAAACGGAACCCTTATAGGATCACTTTGTTGTCCGTCTGTCTGTCTGTCTGTCTGTCTGTCTGTCTGTCAAGACCTTTTTTCTCAGGAACGCGTGGAGGTATCAAGCTGAAATTCATATCAAATACTCAAGTCTATGGTCTCTTGGAGCTGTGAAAAAATCAAACTTCTAAGTCAACGCGATCAAAAGATACTCCCGTTTATGCCGCAAAATTCCGCAAATTTTCGAAACTCGCACGGGAATCAAAACCTACAGGGTACTTCCCGTGAACTCAGAATCTTGAAATTTGGTACGAAGTAACGTCTTATAGTACAGATAAAGGAAAAATTGCGAAAACCGTAAATTTTTAGTTACATCATATAAAAAAAAATATTTCTGATTTTTTTTTTTTTTCATTTTGCAATTATCATACCATAACTATGACTCGATCGTAGTGATGGGTGAACTTTTACTTATATACCTACAGGTGTGTACGGAACCCTCGGTGCGCGAGTCCGACTCGCACTTGGCCGGTTTTTTTTTAATAATCTAACAGCCGGAAATTAAAAAAAAAGTCTTCTACCTCATTCTAAAGATCAGTGTTACCTAGGGATACCGTAAAAGACTCAGTACTCAGTTAAAGGGTTGTGGAGGTCAGAGAGGCAGTTGCTATGTGGATTTCAAAAAGGATGGAAGCCAACCCCAATCTTATTGTAAAGGCTAGGCAGAAGCCTACCATATTTGTTAACCTAAGTGATAATGACAGTTACGCGTACGTGTGTATTCGGTACATACTGATGTTTTTGTGTTTTTTAACAATGCCCAGTTGAGTTTGTTTGCTAAATACGAGCACAAACAAATATCGTTTGATTTGCATTCAGCCTTCGTACGTTACAACAACGTTTGTGATATAATTAAACAGATACCAATTAGCTGTGTACACATACCTAACGCAACGTTTCTGTCACACATCTACCATCCTCCTCAGGATAAAAGCCTGAACATATTAATTAACATTATCTAAGTATGCAAGAAAGGAAGGATTAGCTCTCCGGAGACATGATAATTTCACAAATTATAATGTTATTTTGGGTAAACAAATAAAAAATCATTTACAGTATGTGTAGGTACTAGCGATAGCGACCCACCCTTGCTTTGCAAAGGTAGACATTCCTCTTAAATCACTCTATCCATTGGTGAAAACCATATGAAAATCCGTATGGTAGTTTTTGTGTTTTATCGAGTTTCAGACAGACGCGGCGGAGGACTTTGTTTTATAATATGTACTAGCTATCCGACCCCACTTCGCAAGGGTAGACAAAACATTAATCTATACTAATATTATAAAGCTGAAGAGTTTGTTTGTTTGTTTGAACGCGCTAATCTCAGGAACTACTGGTTCGAATTAAAAAAATCTTTTTGTATTGGATAGTCCGTTTATTGAGGAAGGCTATAGGCTATATAACATCACGCTACGACCAATAGGAGCGGAGCATAAATACAAAATGTTGCAAAAATGAAAAACCGTTAAAACTAAAACACGCGAACAAAGTCGCGGGGGACAGCTAGTAAATTATACACAAAAACCTTCCTTTTGAATCACTCTATCAATTGCTGGAAACTTCATTTAAATCCGTTGCATAGTTTAAAAGATCTACGCGTACAATCAGTGGGAGCGACTTAGTTTTATTTGTATTTGTATTCGTAAAGGATATACCGTGTTTGTTAAAATCTTCTTTATGTAAACATATTCGACAGTAGCCTGTCTTCGTAAACTAATTGGACAGGCGTTTCAGCCCGTCTGACTTCATTATCAGTTTTATAGCTGAGAAGAGCTGTGGGTAATTGTAGTGTAGGTAAGTGACAGGCTAGACTTAACCTAATTAATAGGGTTGCCAGATATTCGTAGATAAAGCAAATGAAAATTCAACAGTCGGGGAAAATGACGTCACGATTGCGCACAACTTTAAAAAAGTCGTGACGTCATGTGACATTTCAAACCAATGTAATGTCATGAGTTTTTGGTTACGTAAAAAAAAGTAGGTAGGTAGTACATGTCTAATATTTTTTTATTAACCTGTAGGTACGACTGGTATTTAAACATAATCTACGCTATTGCGAGTAGAATTTTTAGATCAAGATCTCTGCGTTTTCAAATAATTTTCGTGATGTAATGAGCTTCGACTATTTCATAACTCTTAGACATGCGATACATTGTATACACGCATACTTTGTGCAAGTATGTTCTTACTTGAATAAAGTAATACATTATGCGTACAATCAACCGCATAAAGTGGCAACATAACATTCACTGTACGCCTTTATTTCAAACCAGAAAAAAAATATACAAAAAGTAGACGCGGAAAAAACTAGAGAAAAAAAAAATCAAATGGCCAGATAAAATTCAGATATAAATAAAAAAAAAATCTTAATTAAAAAAAAAAACAAAAATATACGCATATTAATTTATTATCAATACCTAGTAGTTAAAAATATTAATGGACGGATTTTCATTTTGGTCTTTCACTGGCTATAAGGTTTATTTTTGTAGTACGTTGTGAATACTAAAATGTGTTCGATTGTACAAACTGCAGTGTGCACTGGATAGAGTTACATCATGGTTGTGTATGTCAAAACAATGTGTCGAACCGAGCGATTGGCGCCAATGATCTCCATAGGGCTGGCAAGCGTTTGTTATAAATATTTGTATCAAATTAAGATTGTATTATTCATGTATTTTCGTAATTGTGAAATAAGTGTATAAGAAGTACGTGATTTAATTAATTATCAGCTTTAGTAAAAAAGGGTTGGCAATACATAAAAAAAAACCTAACATGGAATCGAAGATAAATTAAACTCTAATTGTATGATTTACGTTAAATTGCTTTTAATTTTTTTATTTAATGTCTGGACAATATCACGTACACTGATCTGAATCCAAAGTAAGTAGCCCAGTCACTTGTGTTATGGAATCAGAGACAACGAAAGTACCACAAACACACAGACCCGAGACATGTGGAAAGTAGTTTTCTATATTGATCCGTTCGGGGATCGAACTCGGGATCTCAGAGGTAGTGTAATTATCTATTTTATTACATAACATAAAAGATTGTAACATGTGTAAATACGGTACTATTTATCTGGAAACTTTTCTCTCAGTATTATTTTTTATACCTATTGATAACATAATATAACGCCTAGACCCGTAGTTATTTTCTTAACTAACTACCTATATGTACATTAGTTTGGTATCTAAATGTAAACAGTACACTGTAGGTAATCGCTTTATTTATATGTGCATTTGAGAGACAAGTCAGCCCTAACATAAGCCGTTTTTAACCAAGTTATCAACATGGATGTGTGAATAAATGAAAAACAGTCGGCTGTTAAGGAAATGAGTTGTTACGGTGTTTCTAACAAGCTTTCACCGTCTCTGTGCCTACTATTTATTTTAATTAAAGAAAATACGTTTAGTTTTGCTAGTGAAAGAAACATGCAACTATTAATACGAGTATGGGAATGTAGTGTAAACAAATGCTACTGATATTATAAATGCGAAAGTAACTCTGTCTGCCTGTCGCGCTTTTACGCCAAAACTACTGAACCGATTTTAATGATATTTGGTACACAGATAGTCTAGAGCCTGGGACAGGACATAGGCCTATACTTTTTGCCGTGATAACCGAAAACCACGCGGGCGGAGCCGCGGGTAACAGCTAGTGTATTATAAGTTAAAAAGGGAGAGTAGAAAAAGTAGAAATTAAAATTAAAATATATAAAACAAATAAATGGAGTTGTCATTTATAAATGACATTACCATTAAAAGCTTGATAATACAATTTGATCTGAAATTTCTATTCCTTAATAGATGTGGGTTTGAATAACAATTAGTTACTTGAATCGTAAGCCGATGATTTCCATATCTAGACTGTATCATGTCAGTGCCCGCATTAGTGCTTACTGTTTTACCGTTTAATCGGTTTCATTGTGTAAAATTGACATTAACTGTCATGTCATCTGATTCGAACTGTCATATTTTTTATTCTCATATATTACTGAGGGTTTAATATAAATTATGTACATACAGGAGTTTATATTTACAGGATAAAGTGCAGTTGTGATAAACACAAACTGTTCGTTTGTACACTTGTTAACAAAGACTTAACAAATAAATATGACAGTTACCTCACAGGAGAAATAAATAGTATCCTAGCAACTCCAAAATCTGAGGTTGCCAGGTTTATTAACGGTGTCATGTTAAGTCTAAGACGTAGTAATAGTTTAGATAGGTCAAGTTAGGTTAGCACTGTTATGTAATTTTAAAATTGTATAAATTTTGTCTCTATAAGCGTGGCTTAATAAAAAAATAATAAAATTGGTTTATTTATCTTCTGTCAAGATTTGAAATAACTTTCACAACATTTCTTTCAATTACTGAAAGATTATTCATGGCATAAATGTAATTTTGCAATATTGTAAACATACGTAAGACAGAAAATCACAAATTAAGACAGATAAGTATATCGGTATATATCGGTTGATAATATCATGCTTTGCTATAATGTTACATCCAGTGTTCAGAGAATTTATGAAGTCAAGGGTTCCGTGTTAAATATCAGATCTCTTGTTAAACTGACCTACAAAATATCAGCTTTCGAATTTATTTTCCAATTATTTTATCTGACAACCCTGATCTGCGGTGTTGCCAACATTGTGACACAGTGTCATTGAAACGTAACTGAAACTCTATCGAGATATTACCTAACTGTTTTTGTTGCGGTTTGTGTTAAAAATCAATGTCTTTTATACTGGTTTTTAATATGTAGTAGACAGGTGTTTAGGTCTGCCTGGTAATTATTGTTATTTAATATAGAGTTGAAGGCGTCAAGGAAGGAAAACGGTTAATCGATTAGATATTTAATCTTCCTGTTAGTAAGGGTAGTACCTAAAAATGTAGCTATCACTTCTTAGCGAGATATCGGAGCGCTGTCCCTCTAGTCAAATGCCATTTCTACAAGCGCTAACGCTGATATAATCGCTCAAATGTATTGAAGTTACAAGTCTAAGTCACGTGACTTATCGAAATGAAATGTCATTTCCATGCATTTAATGTCAATATAGCGATTTCTATCACCGTTATCACTTATAGAAAGGGTATCGTGGTTCCAGGGGCTGTTATATAGGCAATGTAGTTTAATTACATTTTTAGGGTTATAAGTGTAGTAAACTTATTATATTCGTGATAAACAACAACGAACTTTCCACTTTAATACCTGTAAATATCACCGAGGACCGCGGTAGATTTTTAATACAATCTTAATTTATCAGCTTATATGTATTAGTCCAGTTCAGGACATAACCCTTAATTGGAATTATGTCGTATTTTATGCCAATCACATACAAATACCAATGAAAGTTTTTACGGATAAAAAGACCCGAAAGTAACCGGTCCTATATTGGGCAGGTCGGATACTACAGTCAGCTGTGAGTGCTGTGACAAGCGACAACTTGGGCTGCGCACGCGCGTACTAGAAATATCAGTTTTTGTTGAACAATACACGGATAAAGTAATTTGATGCATTCATGGTGGCTAGCTAGTTCTAGCTTATAGCCTTCCTCAATAAATGGGCTATCTAACACTGAAAGAAACAAATCGGACATGTAGTTCCTGAGATTAGCGCGTGCAAACAAAAAAAACAAACTCTTCAGCTTTATATATTAAGTATAGATTAACCTATAGGTACTGCAATAGGTTGGTCGATTCAGACAGGTCAATAACCTTTTTACACAAACTGCGATTGTAGGTTTATGTAATACAAACAAATGATTAAGTAAAGAAAGATGCTCTAATTACCTTAAGGCTTTTATGGTTCTGTAACCAAAAGGTGGCAATAGGCCGCTATTACCAAGCCTCCGCTGTCCGTCCCTCTGTCTGACAGCGAGATGTATCTCATGAACCGTTTTAGCTAGTCTAGATAGTTTTTTTTTAGAGTGTGTATAGAGTTCTGTTGACGCTAAAATAACAAATAATAGAAATAAATTGAGAATTAAACGGTGCTCCGTAAAATAGTACGAATCTTCCTGCGCGAGTCCAACTCGTACTTGGCCGGTTTTGACATGGGAATATCCTCTGGTCTTCCTCTGCTCTGGGGAAGATGGTGGCTCATGCCGGCTTAAACCAACAAATTGCTTCTCCCTTTTCCATGAGCAGCCACCCCTAAAAATTACCAATTTATTCCAGCAGCAATCTATTGCAGTATTTAATTATTGCATAACTTTATATTCATTGTAAGCAATACGGTTATATCTCTGTTGCAACATTTAATTACAGTATAGTACACCTGTATATCGGCCATTATTTATTTTAAATTCACCATTCGTCATTTTAATTATACTTTGAATTAATTATAACGTCCGTATCTAACTATTTGGAGGCGTAACGTTCGTGTTCAATAGCTTTTTGTTTTAGAGTTCCGTGTAGTAATGAAATTACGAAACCCTCGTGAATTATTCGTTTATCCGACATCTATGACGTAGAAAATCAAGACGTTGGTTAAAAGTTGTCTTTTAAAATACTTGCAAACTTCGATGATATATACAAAATATCACTGTTCAACTGTTTTAACCCAAAATGGTTAATACTTTATTTTATTGATATGGTATGGTCTTGGGCGAATTTCAAACAATAAAAGTATTAATGTGTTTTTGACAGATGGCGTTTTCAAGAAACGTTCCTACCTTAATTAGTAGGTAATCTTAAGTTAACCGAATTTTTCTTAAAGCATGGTAATTAAGCAGATACTAAATAATTATGCACCTGTTGAGTGCTGCACCTGATATGTTTGACTTACTTTTTAATGACATACAGACAGTGTTAAGATAAGAAATTTTACTTTTTAATTTATTTTAAAAGGTTCGTTTAAATTGAGCGATATCTGCGGCTTTATTAAACGAATTGGGTCATAATTAAGACCGGAAAACAATCGCGTTTAATTTTATTTTTATTATTGACAGTATATGATGAAGTAAATAGTTTAATTAATAGAATTAAGGACACAAAAGTGGTCCTTCTATGCATTTTCTTTGTTAATGGCCGTGTCGAATCACCAATAGCTCTAAGAATTACCCGGTAATTTACGGACCCCAAGCGTTAATACGTAACAATGAGTCATGGCTGCAGAGGGTTGATTGAATTGAGCCGTGTTGGGGTCATTTTGACCTTGTCACAATAATTTAGATATAGTGGAGACCATAATGCAGTATTGGAGGGTTATCGATTTTTAATTTACGTGATGCAGACTGCTGCAGTGCTTTAGGGTTGGATGGACGTGAATTACACGACAGATTATGTGGGTTTTTGAAAATAGAATGTGTTTTTTTATATAGTTATGTACATATCCTATACTTGTATTGCGTCATTATTATTATACTTATGTCATGACTTTTGTAGTTGGATAGAAATAATTTTGAACTGCAATGTGGCGTGTGGATAACTAATTTCACTTTGTGCGTGACGTTTCTACACATTTCTGGCCATAAAAAAATGTTTCAGTTACAATGCTACATTTAAGTTTACTTCAAGTATCGCTTAATTAGATAGGTACTTATAACATTCTTTGGAGTCAATTTACGAAACTTTAACAAAAACCTAAACACAAAAATGTTAACCCATTAGATACCCGCGCTCGGCAGCCCCTTACCTAAGTAGTTTATATTATTACATCTTATTAATTAATAAAACCAATTAAATATATATAAATCTAAAACATAATCTTTATTTGTTCAAAATTCCACCCATTCCCAGCTCCCATTATTAATCACAGTAGGTACACTACACTTACACTAAGATTGGGAATTTTCTCCTTATTTTATTAGCATTATGGTCGATTTTCCTAATTCATTATTACTACAATCGTGCTTTCGAGAGTACCATTGAATACAGGTACTGAAGGGTTCGTTCATTGTATTTCAAGAGTCGGCTTTATACTTCATTCATTCATTCTTTGATGTGGGCTGAATAGGGGATGTACAAAACCTAGGCGTATTTTACTAGATATTCCTACGCTTGCTTGAGGCGTTTTAAGGGGAAAATTTTGTATTTGCTTGAGTTGAAGTTTAGTTTGGTTTTGAAACAAGTTGTTTTGAATGGTTGAAGTT
This sequence comes from Diachrysia chrysitis, assembly GCA_932294365.1. Classification (NCBI taxonomy): domain Eukaryota; kingdom Metazoa; phylum Arthropoda; class Insecta; order Lepidoptera; family Noctuidae; genus Diachrysia; species Diachrysia chrysitis. The sequence continues at coordinate 3,444,903 of OW028660.1, read as the reverse complement.
TTTTTTAAACTACCTACGTTTTTTACCCGACTGCCAAGGAAGGGTTAACTTTCTTTATTTGAAAATTATTTTTTACCTCGTATCTTCTTCCAAACGGTTGGATTGATTTCGTCAGATAAGGTTTCGTTAGATTCGTTTTAAAAAACCAAGGGTTATTAGAAATGTGTTTTGTTTTTAAAGTATGGCGAAATTGTCGGTTTCATAAATGGTTAACAAAACTTTTTTATATGAAATTCGGCATGAGACATACTAATTACAATAAATAATAATTATTACAAGCTTTATTTAACCCGACTGCTCCTGCGAAGACCATTTTTATATTCTAGCACATTTAATTAGATGTTTAGATTTAGTTAACTGATGGAAAACTAAAAAAAAAAAAACTAAATTTGTAATAAAATATTTTTAACAAATAATTAATTAAAAACCCTGAATAGCGGTCGTATCTTTCATTGCACTGCGCGTTGGCGAGTCGTCGACCCGTGTTCAGCGTCTAGACGGTACTATATTTATTATTATTTTCGTAGTTCGTAGTACGCCACTACGCATTGTGAGGCTCTTCAAAACGTAGTACACTGCCTGCCAGAGTGAGGGCTCAAAACGGTACTTTCATAGTTTTGAAAATCATGTGTGTGTCAATATTTAAAATGGCATTTATGGACAATTTAAAATTTCTAATATTAAAAAAAAAAACTCACAAAAAAAAATCAGGCAAGTATTTGCTGTCGGTAATGAGAAAATTAAATAAAGTAAGTTAGATTACTCTGATATACCCAGATAATCATGATAATTATTTATACATAGTTATGTATGTACCATGTATAAAAATAAAAATAAAGGACAGCTATTTTTAGGGCCTAAACATAAATTAGAGTAGGTACCTACCTAGTTATGCATTTTTGCCATGGACTTGTACATAAACTCTAACCACAGACTAACTAATAGTTCCTTCCTTGCTATAAACACAAGTAAAATTAAATTAAGGAAAATACATTTATGGTATACAATGTACATATATTATATGTAGGTATTTATTAGTATTACTATTTATAGTATGGTCACTTTTATGGCACAGTAGTGCAATGCTTACTGCAGTTACATATAATAATTGTGTGTACGCACCAGTCACCACTCAGGCGGAGTTATCCTTTGACTACGAGTTGTTAGTAAAACAAATTGAAAACCTTATTCAGGCCGGTTGCAATTATGCGCAGGTTGTCAGAATTAATGTTAAATCCATTATAATTTACGATGATGAATATAATAATCAATATATATATATATATGTATACTTATTTATACCTATATTTACCTGAGGAGTAGTTACAAATTAATGTGCTTATTCACTATCCTGAATAAAAGGATTCCATATGAAATCGTTCCTGAATTTAGGAAGGTGTAATCGCATTCAGTCTTCCTAAGTGCGAACAAATGAAACGCTTTGTCAATTAGGGTTCCTTTTTCAATAACTGAATTAGGATAAGAGTATTAGCATTTAAATGTAGGTGCTTGAGAATTCCATACCTATTTGAAATTTTAGTTTATATCAGGCGCATTTATATACTTACCTACAGAAATAATTAAAATATAGAACTATATTGCTATCGTTTGCTTGTAATTGCTTGCTAATAAAATTAGACATTTTCTTTAAACAGTTATGTAGATCACTCATCGCAGATAAACAAGTTTAAAAAGATATGAATATTGTTAAATATTACAAATATAAAACAAGTGAAAAACAACAACATACACTTATGGTATTTTTATTATCAATAAGATCAGAAATACCGTATCTGTTCAATAAAACATTATTTATAACAATCGTTTCATACCCAGTATGTCAAAAAATGTAACATTCTACACTATAAGTCTTTATCACAAGTGAATAATAATATTAGCCATTTATTTTAGTGTAAATGAGACAAATTTTTAGTAATAATTAATTACCACTGTCAATTTAATGGCGCCAATTTAACAGAGACTAGACTAGATAGAAATCACGTTCTTAAAAATAGTAGTAGTAGTTTAGGCAATGATCATTAAACTTACAGCCAAGATTACAATATATTCGTACTTTTAGACTTACATTTAGAATATTATAGATCTTATCTCCGTTAAATCTAGCGAAATATCAGGTGGGTAATTCGCTGAAACTAACCATAAAGTAATATAATAATTTTATTTACACGTAAGGCGACTAGTGGGTTTTCGACCCATTTTTGACATTATTCAGCATGCCAGACATGTCAAAACTCCACCTTATGTTGACAAATTATATAATATCTTAATATTGCAGTTTCTTTTCCATTTTTTGCACATTTTAGCCTCTATTACAGCTAAGATGCCCCTTTAGTCACCCACGTCGGTAAACATTTTGGTCTAGCTCCATAGGTCAGGGTTCATGCTAAAAGTTTAGGTTTTTATCAAAATTTTGCATTTCATATTTAGCAATAACATTACACACTTCCATTTTGACTTTAGGTATTAAATTAGGCTGTAATTTCTTAACACTAGCTGCCATGCTTCGGAAGAACACATCTATTTCATTAGTATTTTCTTTAAGTATTTTTTCTATGAGTTTGTCTATGGTCTGGGATCTCTGTTCAGGTAATTTTGGGTCCTCCACGTAGTGGACTATTTTAGGCCCATTCATTAATATTGGTTTTGGTAATATTTTTATAGGTGGTACGTTTTTAGGCACAGGTATTGCTTTCTTTCTGCCAGCGTTCTTTCTGCATATTTTTTTTGGTGGCTCTTCACTTGTTTCATTTTTTGGTAGTATTTTGATGTATGGCTTGAGTGGTGCTTGGGGCCCGTCAACAAGTGTTATCTGAAAATAGTTTTTGATTCATTTTAGTACAAATCTAAGTAAAACAGTTCTACTGAATATGTATGAATAAATATTATTGTCAAAATTTTGACTGAGTTAAACATTAACATTTCATAAACAAAACTTCAGTTCTGGATATTAATATTAACCACGAAATGAAATTGTTATCAATGTCAGAACATTTCAATCTTGGAACTTAATTACCACCTCACTAAATTACTGAGATATAAAAAGATCAAATATGTGTTACATTAATTAAATGCTAGTATTTTATTGAGACTGGCCGGTGACCACAATACAGCTCATTAAAATATAAGAAGAATATGAAAAATAATCACCTCATAATATTCCTGATTATCAGTGATAACCTGCTGCTCAGTTCCAATAGATTCATCCAAAACCGGTTGTTCCTCTGTATTCTCCGTCTCTTCCAATCTTATAGTCTCCTCGCTGCCGTCTAGGGAGGTTCCGTCTAGGAACTGCAGCTTCTCATATATGACCACTTTCGTTTTATGCATGGTGCCTAGTCTCTTGATCCTCGTGTAACCATCACGGAGACCTCGCCAGCGTTTCTTGCATTCTTCAACTGGAATTGATAATTTAAAAATGTTTATTACATTATATAGTAGTAATTAAATAGGTTTAGGGTTAAATACCGTTATGGCTGTATAAATTAGTAAAGAATATAGTTATCTGCATTAAATTATGTAAGTAAAATAATGTCTTTAATTTTTTGAAAGCTGTGCCTGATTTTATAACAAACATACCTATCAAGTTTAATCTTATGTTTGATCAATGCTTGCAATGATATGAAGCAAATTTCATGATAATATCGCTTAAACATACAAAGCGTACGTAATATATAGATTCAAATTGAATAAGATCATTCCAATTTGACTAAGGATATTATTATGTTCGTATTTCAAAATGTAGTTAACTCGTAAAATATGCTACAGACGACATTATTATAATAACCTAATTCCAAAATGATTCATATTTTCCTCGTCCTAAACTGACAAGTTTGTTTGTTTTGATATTTTTAATGACAGTATCGATCAGCTGATTTCAAATACTGTTGTAAGCTAAAAATATAACGTCTTTTCAGCAACGAATGAATAAGCAGTTCTAAAAATAGGTCACTAAGTAATATACTGAGCTCAAATACAAAAATATACACGAAAATAAGATATTGGTCATGTAAATATACAAATTATAGCACAAAATCAATGTTTCATTCACATTCAACCTTGCGGTCATACTATGCAGCACGACCGATTCAAAGGAAAAATTACCGAATGGGCGCTTACCTGGCTTCGACAGTTGCTCGGCTATTTCCTGCCATGTCGTTTCTCTGGCTAATATATTCTTCCTTGAAGGATCAAACACATTGTACAAAAAACTATGAGGCTGCACTAATTCCACAAGCTTCTCGTCCTCCTCAGAGGACCAGCCAACCGCGTTCAAAGGCATTTCCAATTCTCCGTTTTCGCTTGCGTCACAATGTCAAAACAAAATGTCCGTCGCCTATCAGAGGAACGAAAATAGCCGCGCTGCGCAGCACGACGTCACAACCGAACGATGTTGTTCTTTTGTTTGTGCATTCCATCGCTCTCATTGGCTGTTGGTGTGACGTACAATATTTAGCTTGCTGCCAGTACGCCATCTGGCGTCGAATAGCAAAGTTTGTTGCTTCATGCGCCCTCTATGTTGTTTTTTATGGCAGATTTTGCTGCTTCTATTCGATGCTAGATGGCGTAACTTCTCCATCTGTGCATTTTAAAAACTTTTTTGGCATAGTTATGTGCTCGCGGCGCTTTGGTCGTTTATCATGTTTTTTAACCGGAGCCAACAAACTTTACATGCTAACAGCGGGTGTTTAAAAAGTTTCATAAGCTCAAAATCATCTCGTAATCTTTGTTTGTTAGCTTTATGTTGAAGAGTAGATAAGATAATGATATAAGATTTAGTTCTGTCGTACTTACAGGTACAGGTGCAATACTTGAAGGGGCTTTGACTTTTTATTGCTTAGGTACCTACCTATTTGTTATTGATGTGCTAAATAGCAAAGGCAGTATTCGCATCTTAAGTTAATTAATCACTAAGAATTTAACGACTAGAAACTTACATTCTTATGAAAATAGGTAAAACCAATTGACAGTAATATTTGTTCCGACAGGAACAGTGTCGACCGCAAATCAATAGAAAACACTTATTATTTGTTTTATTTAGCGACTTTTTCATTGCTATTGTGCATTGTAAATACTCATGAATATAAATATAATGGCGAAAACGGAATTTAAAAACATGGTGTCATCCTCGTTTTATATGCTTCTAATAATTTAATACTGCTAATTATGATTCACTAGGTAAGTATCTGTTGCCCGCGGCTCTGGCCGCGTGGGTTTTGGATATCGCGGTAAAAAGGTGCCTAACTTATGACCTTTCCTAAGATTCGAGCTTAGTTCTATATGGTACTACAAAGCTTCGTAAAATCGGTATTGCTGTTTAACCGTGAAAGCGTAGCAGGAAGACGAAAAGAAAGATAGAGTTACTTTCCAGTTTATAATATGTTACATTAGATAGTGTGACTACTTTTTATTCCCGAAAATAAAAAAACCGGCCAAGTGCGAGTCAGACTCGCGCACCGAGGGTTCCGTATAAACCTGTAGGTATATAAGTAAAAGTTATGGTATTTTTGTTAATCGCATAACAACGTTTGCTGGGTCAGCAAGTCTAATATATAAAATTCTCGTGTTGCGGTGTTTGTTTCCAAACTCCTCCGAAACGGCTGAACCGATTTGCATGAAATTTTGTGTGCATATCGGGTAGGTCTGAGAATCGGCCAACATCTGTTTTTTTTTTTTAATCGCTGAACAACGTTTGCTGGGTCAGCTAGTAAGTTTATGATTATTAAAAAAAATATACTATGTGATGTAACTAAAAATTTAAGATTTTCGGAATTTTTCCTATATGTGTACTTTATAACGTTGCTTCATGCCAAATTTCAAGATTCCAGGTCGTCTGGAAGTATCCTTTAGGTTTTGATTCCCTTGCGAGTAGTTGCGAGTTTCAAAATATGCGGCTTTAATTGCTGTATCTTTTGATTGCGTTGACGTAGAAGTTTGATTTTGTTACAGCTTAAAGATATTATAGACTTGAGTATTTGTTAAGAATTTCAATATAATACCACTACGCGTTCATGAGTAAAGGGGTAATAAGTTTAAAATTATTAAAAATATTTTTATTATATGATGTAACTAAAAATTTATGCTTTTCGCAATTTTTCCTTTATCTGTGTTATAAGACGTTGCTTCGTACCAAATTTCAAGATTCTGAGTTCACGGGAAGTACCCTGTAGGTTTTGATTCCCTTGCGAGTGTCGAAAATTTGCGGCATAAACGGGAGTATCTTTTGATCGCGTTGACTTAGAAGTTTGATTTTTTCACAGCTCCAAGAGACCATAGACTTGAGTATTTGATATGAATTTCAGCTTGATACCTCCACGCGTTCCTGAGAAAAAAGGTCTTGACAGACAGACAGACAGACAGACAGACAGACAGACAGACGGACAACAAAGTGATCCTATAAGGGTTCCGTTTTTACCTTTTGAGGTACGGAACCCTAAAAATCAAAGGGATACAAACTCAAAGTTCGCTGTCTATAATTTTTTGAACATTCGCAAAACTATGAATGTTCCACGTACAGCACTGATGTGATTAATGAATACTTTTATTTTTAAACTTTTATGTTTTGAATCTATTAAATAGATACTCTTTCATATTGGGTTAGCTAGTTATTATTAATTGTAAAATATGTAATACAACTATCAGCGTCACGCTTCATTTCCGTAATTTGTGGGGTGGACAACCAATGAACCGAGTATCCGTTTACCGTAGCGGCACTCACTAATGCTCTTTTTATAACTATTTTTGAACGTCATGGAAATGGAAGTTATATTTTCTGAGTCGTTATATTTTAGAGTTTAATTGATTAATTTATTGTGTTGCTCTATCTGAATTTGAAAGGGAAACGAATAGTAGGGAAAAAAATATTAAATAATAATAAAAAAGTATGGAAATGGCGTGTAAGTTTGTACAGTGTGTACTAAATTACTGAAGCCCTAATATAATACAAACACAGAAAACTCATGCTAAGGCCGTCAATGTATCTTTGTCTTTAAAATCTTTGTTTTTCGAGATGCGGATTAGGTAAGATGCATACCTGTTTGTCTAGGCTAGGTATACCATAAAAAAATATATCAAAGAAGCCAGAAAATAATAACAAAGATTCCATATAGATAGGTACCTATAGGTACCTATTTATTTTTCTTGAGATTACGTATAATTCATTAAAATATACATATTATCCTGAACATAGTAAACCTTGTTACTTTGTATAAGTACCAAAATCCTAAAGCGATGAAGCAATATAACCTTTACATAACTAATATTTATGCAAAGAGGAAAATCGCTACCGAAGAATAAATAAATAGACTTTAACAAAATAATTACTGCAAAGTGTGAGATATGTAGCATATTACATAAGCACGACTTAAGTTTGAAACAACAGATGCTAATACAGCCTCACATTATCTAGATATACGATGTTTGCCATAGATACAGAGATACCGAACTAAGCGCTCAAACACAGTTAAAATCTGCGCCGCGAACGCTGCGCACGCGCCGTACCGCCACCGTCTAACGTCCAATACGAAAATCGAACTAAGAATTCGAATTTTGAAATCGGAATCGGTTAGTAATTGTGTGTGAAGGTTTTATTAAAAAAATAATCGCTTATTGATTTGTTGGAAGCGATAGTGTAGTGATGTGATTTTTGGAGTTTTTAGTGTTTTCGGTGCAAATCGGCGTTTTAAGTTACTTAATTAAAAGTTACATAGTATTAATATTGGAGCGATGCCGTGACAGCTGTCAGCGTGACATCTGTCAACTCTTTCACGCGTATTACTCAAACGCGTTTTGACATTGTAATTTAATGTATTCTGGTCTTGGTTAATTGATTAAGTAATAGACAAGTTTGGTTGCGGTTAAGAACTGGATGCCGCGTAACTGACAAGCGTACGATAGATTTAACCGCAGATGTAATCACTGTTATTATATGTTACTATAGTTATTGTGCATATAATGTAATGATTATGTTAGCACTTTAAACTGACATAAAAAAGACGTTTATTGGTTAACGAACAAAGCACTGTTTAAAAAAGAATTATTGGGGTTTACAGCATTTAACTAACAATGATTAATTCTTTTTAAGTTAATTATGGGATATTTAACAACGATTAGTTTTCTCAATTAAAAGTAATGTTTTTCACTTTGAAAAGTTCGAGACCATTTGTCTCAGATTCGATCTTTAGGTAGATAGAACTAAAAAAGGTTTATTTATTTCTAAATTACCAAAATTTCTGACTCTTGAAATTGCATGCTACGAACTTGTAGCATTAACTAAGGGTTAATTTTTGCCACTATAAGAGAATAGGGCTAAAAATGCGTCTTAACTCTTAAGGGGTAATGCGGTCTGAGAGACTTATTAAAATTAGGCATTTGAAGACACCATCGCTGTCGGACGGCGTCCGGCTTATCTATCCGAGTGCGACAAGGACAACTGCTGATTGAACAGTAAAAAAAGAATTCGAGGTTCGATTCTCGCCTATTTCCTCCTTTAACGTTGAACCAATTTAAAAAACATTTCAAATTATGAATAACAATAAGAAGAATATACTTTGTCTGTTTTTCTTTTTTATCAATAGTCACAGAGTACTTTTTCATTAGTTGTGAAATTTGAACACTTCGCATCTGAGCTAAATAGGCATTTATTGAGGGTTTTAGTGCTTTTAAATATTATCAATAACGAAAACATAAGGGCATGCAACTAATTTTTATTTATATTACTGCCAAAATCATTCCTTTAAGTTCATTAACATAATATATCTATACTATACTAATATTATAAAGAGGAAAGATTTGATTGTTTGGTTGTTTGCATTGAATAAGCTCTGAAACTACTGAACCGATTTGAAAAAGTCTTTCACTGTTGGGAAGCTACACTATCCCCGGGTGACATGCGTTATATAATTTATTTTTAATTGTGATATTTTTGTTAAATTCCCGTGCGAAGTCGCGGCTGCTGCAATTTATGGAGAAAAGACCACCCACCTTTTCTCTTAAAGTAATGAAACTACAGAAAACAACTAAAATACTAGGTATATTGTTATCTACAGACATTAAATATAAAAATCGTAAGTCCGCAATCCACTATTTATCTTACAGACCTAATGAAAGCTAACCCGATCATAATTCTCAAAATGATTATAAAACATTAATAAATATCCGTTCATGTTTATTTTACATAATCGATAGAAACTTATGTCTGTGAGATGACAGAGGGCTTAAGTTACACGTAGTGGGTGTTAATGTATTGTGTAGGGACAAGTTTGAGTTCCGTTGTGTATTTAAATATTTTTTTTAATGGGATTTCATTTTGTTTGACATTATTGTTTAGAAAATATTGAATGTGACAGGTAACGTCATTTTTTAATTTTTTTTTGTTGAATTACTAATTTCTTTTAAAAAAAAAAAACGACTCCCGCACTAAGGAATTTAATCCTTGTGTCGCGGGGGGTTTTACAAACATTCAAATCACATTTTAAATTGTTTTTTTTATGCTTTAAAATATGAATGTTCTTGTGGAAGAGTCATGTAGGTATTTCAGATAACTACTTATATAAATAAGTAAAAATATATATTTATTTTTCTAAAAACAATATTAGGTGACTGGTAACTACAGTAGTTTCTTAACAATATCTTATAGTCTAGTAGTATTAGTAGTTTAGTAGGTACTACTGCAGACGAAATATCTTCCTTTGCAGAAATAATTTAAATGTATCAAAATAAAATATTATAAAAACCAAACCATTTACTTATGTTTAAAATAAGTAAATATTTTATAATAACCAAATCCTTGTAGTGACTTTGCCTAGATTCTCTTACAAACAGATCTTCTAATGACCTTGCACTTATTAACTGTGTATTTTTGCTTGCAATATTTATGACGGGAAAAAACCTAGTGTGATGGAATTATTTTATTTCGTCAAATAAAATATAAATGTCATTATGAGCTGCAGATGATTTTATTACCTATGACTGGTTGTAAATCTATTATTAATGAATATAGCGCGCCAGCAGAAAAACAAAATAAATGCACATGACAAAGATGATGTATAATATACCTAATACACAAAATGTTTTTTTTTTAATGTCACAAGTAATATAAAAAAAAAACAGGTTTCGTTTAATCAATATTTATTGGTTATCAAACTATTTCTTAATTATTTAAATAGTTTATTAATTCAGTGGTATATTAGTATCCAGCTTTGCAGACATATTGCAGACTTATGTATATTATTTTATGTTATAGATCTTTATTGAATCTTTAGAATTAAATTGACTTGCGACTAGATCGATTCCAACTAAAAATGTTTACGTTAAAGTCAAGACTAAGTACATTCTTTGAAGACCTTCGTGGTCAAGTGGCGTACACACCGGTTTTCAAGTTGTCACCAGCTCTAAGGTCCAGGGTTCAATCCTTGGACGGGTCAATGTAGAAAACCACTTTTTTACATTGTCTCGGGTCTAGTTGTTTGTGGTAGCTTCGTGGTCTCTGATTCCATAACACAAGTGCTTTAGCTACTTACTTTGTGTTCAGAGCAATGTACGTGATGTTGTCCACATTTATTCTGGGACTAGAAGCTCTTACTTGTGCTTTCAATATTGCAGACGTAAAGCAATTTGTAACTCGCAATGGCGGAATTCGGGTGCATTTCCAAAATGTAATTGAACCGGCGGGGAATGTTTAAAAGCGTTACAGTAGAATAAAAAGATATGTATTGACTTGACGGTCTTATAATTAGCATTTAGAAGTATTTATATGTATAACAGCGGTTGTACACACTCGTTGAGAAGCTCTCGTCCAGAGTCTCGACAAACACCGGAGACTGGTGAGGCGAGGAGCCTGAAAGCGATAGGTACAAGACGAGAGCACCATGTACACATTCGCTCTAGGCCTGTCTCGGCGAGTGTGTACAGCCGACATAAGATAAAACTAAGCACTAAACAATTCATAGTTAGAAAAATAATACTGCACGGTTAGCCGAGTGGTATAGGTCACCACTCTAACTACCACTGAGCAAGACGCGCTGTGGGTTCGATCTCCGCATGGGATAAACATCTATGTGATCCACAAATGCTTGTTCTAATTCTGGGTGTTCTTTGTGTATCTATTGTGATTTTAATGTTTGTGAAAGTCCCTGCCTAAGGATTAAATTCGTTAGTGTGGGAGACGCTTTTTAAAAGAAAAAAAAATATATTTTATGTTATTTTTGTATAACTACTTCTTTTTTATACACAGATTTTTTTGACACAGATTATTTACAATAGTAGATAAAATAGAAAGACATACATACAAGATTGAGATACATATTTGCATTGGTTAACCAGTGTCTGTCCTTATAAGCAATAAAGTCGTACCTAATATAATTTTAAATTATTATGCTACTAGCTGACCCCCGCGACTTTGTCCGCGTGTTTTAGTTTCAACGGTTTTTCATTTTTGCAACATTTTTCATTTATGCTCCGCTCCTTTTGGTCGCAGCGTAATGTTATATAGCTTATAGCCTTCCGTGCGCGTTCAAACAAACAAACAAGTAAACAAACAAACAAACAAACTCTTCAGCTTTATAATATTAGTATAGATTTTTAAAATACTATATTTATATTCTATATATTATTAAAACAAAACAATATATTGTTTTTTTTTCTTCAAACATTCTTCGGTATCACAGCCCCAAGTACCAAGTAAGTGACACATTGGTACTACGTAGGTACCAACTTGACACATATTTATGTGTTGCGTTCCGACGCAAAAAGACAACGATTGTGCCATCAGATCCTTAGGAAGTCGCGGTATGCGCGGCGTGTAACTGTCTTGCTATAAAAGGGAAGGGATTAGGGCTGGCTCAACTTAGAAATTAGTATTTTATTTCTAACTAGTTGATACCCGCGGCTTCTCCCGCGCATTATTAAGTGTGTTATAGGTAAAGGATGGATGAGCAAGAACATTCATTTGTAATCATACAACTACCGAGATATTAATTACGACAAATAGTTTTCTAAAAAGTTTAATATACTTCAATCAAAATAAAATGTCTGGTTGCTATGACAACCTAATGTCGCCATCATTACCCCTCTGTTTATACGTCAAAAATACCAATTTAGGTTTGCAGATGAATTTGAGTTTTTGCAAATTTAAAGCTCCATTTTTTATCACCTGGATTTAATAGCGTGTTAAAAGTTAGCTAAGTACAGTCTAAGGTTTTTCCTAAATATTTTACAGCAACAAATTACAGGCAAAGTCGAAAGTCGAGACGATTTTTTATATATATTTGGTTAGTACCTATATACAGGGATTCAACGTCAAATCTTCATGTAAAAGCATTTCAGTAATTCTTATCAAACTTGTTTCTAACATAACTGAAGCCAGATCACCTTATCTAGTGTTACAAAACTAGACTTTATATTTGCAGCTATAGTAACTTGCCAAAATGTGCAACAGTGTCATTGGAAACAATCACAAGTAACATTGAATATACGCAGAATAATAAATACCTAAGGCTTTAAAAAATAGTAAATCTTTATTTGGCGCCTTAAAACGATAAAATTACAAAGGATTTCCGTAAAACATCCAACGTCCATTAATTATAACCAACCTATTTAATATTATAAAGAGGTAAAGTTTGTGAGTTTGTTTGTAGCAAGTAATCTCTGTAACTACTGTACCGATTTTGAAAATTATTTCACTAGTAGAAAACTACATTATTACTGAGTGCCATAGGCTGTACAGTACGGGAAAAACGCGGGTCCAATCACGGGGCGTGATAGTAAAATAATAAAGATAGTTTTTTTTGTTGTTTGTACGCGCTAATCTCTGTAACTACTGGACAGAATAAAAAAAAACGTTTTGCATTTGATAGCTTAATTCTCGAGGAAAGTTATAGGCTAACATTGCATTAGTTTTCTTGAGAGAAAAGCAAAGCGAGTCCGCGAGGCACAGCTAGTAATTTAAATGGCGCTTAAGTCAAAGTTCTATCATTAGTAGTGGAAAATATCAGCGGATATGTTAAATTAATGACGACTGTACATTTGAATGATAGCAATAATAAAATGGTTAATGGAAACTGTCATCCCTAATTAGGGAATGGTTCCCGCTTGCGCGTGCGCCGGTGCGGTGGCTCGTGGTCGGATTATTTTCGTATGAATGTAGGATTGTCGACTCAGGGGAGACGGCAAAGTGTCGGATGTTATGCCGTTTTCGTGATGCATTGAGTATAAGGTTGCAACAACTTTTTTGACAGTTATTGTTTTACATTTTGTTATTAGCGGTGCATAAAGATTTAGCTTAGATTGTATGGGACTGGTTAGTTTCAAATCGACGTCTTCTAGATCAACGATCTTATTGATAGGATTAGGCCACAGTACCTATAGCTTGTTAACCTACTTGGAGTTTCTATGTTCGACTGTATGTAGGTATCTTTATTTTTTATGTATCACCGATTTTACCGTCAAAATTGTAGATCGATTTTCATTTTTATTTAATTTGGTTATGTATATACTCCTGAGGGGTTTCCAATGACCTTTTTAATTAGCAAATCTATAAACCCTGTAATTTTCATGATCCTAGACAGAACAAGACTTCAGATCCAAACTGCAGACGGTTCCAAAGTCGTATAAATGTTTGTGTAATTTCATCAAATAGACGTTTTATTACACACGACAAAGTTTACCTTGTTTTTGTAAGATATCAAAACAAGTGCATGAATAGTGAATGAACGACTTCTAGCGGCTAATTTCTAGACACAGTTTATCACTTACATAATATTATGGAATTCTATCAATTTACCGGCTTTTTGCACATTAGCAACATTGTACAAGCATGCATTAATTTTCCTATCCTTACTATTATTATTATTGAAAACGTAACTTTGTCGTTCTTTCACGCTTTTACGGTTAAACCGCTGAACCGATTTGGAAGAAACTTGGTATAGGGTAAGTTTGGTTCCTAAGAAAGGACTATAGGCTACTTTTTGCCGTGATAACTTGAAAATTTTACAACTCAATACTCAATACTGAATCAATTCAACAACACTCGTCCGAAGCCAAGGCGGGCAGTATTATTTATTATTTGTCATATATACAAGCTGAAGTTATGTAAGTACTTGTAAAGTCTTGTTACTATAGTAAATAGTATTTTACACATGTTATGTCGTCCACTCAACGTTTACAAATACTTTTGACAAATGTCTGCTGTCCAAACAATAAGGTGTAACAGTTTCTTAGTAGATAAAGTACGGAGTAGGTATATGAGGTTTGCGAGTCAAAAATCTATAGTAAAATAGAACCAAACTCGCTGTTAAGTTACTAATTCTTTGTTGCAAATTGCTTCTGGGAACTTTGTCAATTGTTAACCCCCGACGCGAAAAGAGAGGTGTTAGGTATAAGTTTGACAAGCCGCTCTGTCTGTGGCCTAGATTTTATTATAAGACACGTATTTTTTCTTTTTTTACTTAAAACACAATGAGAAAGCGCCTTCTCCTGAACTTTGTAATTTGATAAAAGAATAAATACGACTTTTTTCTTTTTTTTATATATCTGGCTGAATAAATTAATATTTATTTTTCACACCCCTAATGTCACTTGGCTACAGGGGTAGTTCCATAAAAAATATCTATTTGCAGGTTCCCTCTTTTGTTGACCATACTTTTCTTTTGCTTCTGTAACTTATAATATAATCGTCACGTAATAACCAGTATAAATAGTTACGTTACTTAACTAGTAAATGAATGTGTACCAGCCTAATGGCCTGTGGTGTTTGCACAAAAATTTCACTGCACTCGAAGTCTGCCCACGCTTGAATAACCGGTACATAAGCCACTATAAACATTATGGTTAGGGTCATCAACCATAAGATGTCACAGGTGATAGGTTGAGTTTTGATCATATTTAATAGATATGCAGCAAAAAATATATAAATAAGTAAATGTGGGCAACATCACATACATTGCTCTGAACCCAAAGTAAGTAGCTAAAGCACTTGTGTTATGAAATTCAGAGACAACGAAGGTACCACAAACACCCATGAGAGAGTATGAACTGTGAGCACCAGTATGAACAAGAAAAATCGTAAAATTTGTATCAAAACAGAGCGCTGTTTTATTCAAACTATTTCAAAATTTTAAATATCGGAACCATAGATAATTTCGCATAAACGACTGTCGTCGCACGGAAAATCACATAAATCAGTAAACGAGCGTAGTACTTAGCAAAATTTGCTTATGATCGGCACAACGGGCTACCAGCGATGCGTGCACTCTATGCTTGCTTATGTATACTCTGAGAACTGGAAGGAAATACTCTTTTGTGATGCGCTGGACAGGTAGGATGGGTTGTTGAATAAAAAATATTTAAAATACGCCGAGGTGTTTCCCAAAATCGGGTTTGATCATCAAATCAATGTTTCTTCCAAGAAAGTATCTTGGAAGAAACATTGATTTGAACTTTTTCAAATTGTATATTTGGAGATCCTAATCCTAAAGTTACCAGCAGTCTGATAAGTAATAGTTTAATTTAGTCTCCTCTCAACATGTTTGGTAACCCTAAAGCGAATTGATACAACAGTTCTATCGTAGGCTGCAGAGCAATTAAACTGCCCATAACAAAACAACACGGCCACTAGCTCTGGTGATAGACGCAGCTGATGAAATCGATTGTTTATTACCCTTTATTGGTCTAATTCATTAATTAAATTACACCAATTATGTGTTTTAGGAAAGCTTTGCTGTGATGACTTTCATGGGAGAGATGTTTGGTTTATTAATTTATAGCTACTGTTTCTCATCCAACTCACATTTCTTGGATTCGTCTTAATTCTATGGTCGATTATTTTATCGACCCTGATGATTCTCTTCTTTGATTTTCTATCGTAGAAAGACAAGAAAGGTATTATTGGCCTTATTTATAAAAAAATCGAAGGTATTTAGCAACTGCTTAACAGATTCTAAATTCAATTTCTCTATAGAAATCTTGATTCAAGAATCAAACTAAAGTTAAGCAGTTGTTTAATAAATAGGCCGATTGCAGATTTTTATAAATAAGCTGCTTATTGAAGCTACAGAAAAAGAAATTTTGTCGCCTAGAAGTAGGTACCTAATATTGAGGGAGATTTCTGATTAGTTTTTTTCTTAGGTATTATATATATCCTTGGTGTAATTTTGAAACCAGAAAGAAAATGCGACTCAATTACATTTCCACAAGAGTCTAAATTACATTAATCATCATCTCATTTTTTATCAGCAACTAGCCTTGAATCATTAAGCTCACAAAATCTCTACACGTTTTTTGCCGACATAATTGTCTAATCGTATCTGCGCAGTACAATTTATCATGATTATACATCACTAAAATTCCTGTTTTCATCGTGTAATTGTCAGAGCAATTAAATGGTCACGCTAATTGACGAGTGTTTAGTGAAATCTACTGAGACATGTCGCCTTTACAAACATTAGAGCGTAAAATTGTCGTACACACGACCACACGGCTATCCTAACAATGAATTGAGAAAAACAACCTTATCTTTTTGATGAAAAGGTTCTGTTAATGTCAATGTGTTGTTATTGCTGTGTGGTTGACTGTATTAGCGAAAGTGTGGGTAGTGCGGGGGCGGTTTTGTTTTCACTAGTTTGGTAGTTGACGATGTAGGGATAGGTCCGTTTGACAGCGATATGCAGTGTTATAAACTAAGCGAGTATTTAAAACTTTAAGGCCCTTATTTTTAAAAATTTCGACGTTAACTCTCTCTCTGGTAAATGCTAAGGTTCTAAAGGAGATCATTCAGGTTCCATACAAGGTTGGGCCCAAAATCGAAAGTGCCGGCCACTAAAAAAAAATGGTTTTAATCTGTTCGGGACATCATTTTAAGCATTCGGTACTATGGCACCAACATTATGGCACCATTATTTTAGCGGCTATATAAGTTTGAAGAACACATTTTTCGTACATTTGAAAAAGCTATTAATCTGTTTAGGACATCATTTTAAGCATTTGGTACTATGGCACCAAAACTATGGCACCATTATTTTAGCGGCTATATAAGTTAAAAAATCTGATTTCTCGTACATTTGACTTTAAGCCGGCCAGTACATAAAAAAGGTTTTTAATCTGTTTAGGACATCATTTTGAGCATTTGGTACTATGGCACCATTATTTTAGCGGCTATAATATAAGTTTAAAAATCAGATTTCTCGTACATTTGACCTTAAGAGTAAATATATTATTTAAGTACATACCTAGTTAAGTCTAGCAAGTCTTTTTCCTTAAACTACTTAGGTTTAAATATATTTTTTGATTACATACGTGGTCATGTCTAGTCAGTCAAACTTAAGGTATCTTTTTAGTAGTATAGTCACACTTACAGAATTTTGGCAAAAAATCCAGAGAAATTGACATTGAGAATGACCAATTAAATAAGTCTATTGGAAATAAGATAAAATATTTGAACAATAAAATAAATAAAATAAAAATGTTTATTTCAATTACATAAATAATAATAATAAAACTTTTATTTCAGACAAGTCCATATTACATCTTAGACAAATTAGGCAATGTAAAAGATGAGATAAACAAATTCTGGCCGGCTTAAAGTCAAATGTACGAGAAATCTGATTTTTAAACTTATATAGCCGGTACAATAAAGGTGCCATAGTTTTGGTGCCATAGTACCAAATGCTTAAAATGATGTCCCAAACAGATTAAAAACCTTTTTTTATGTACTGGCCGGCTTAAAGTCAAATGTACAAGAAATCTGATTTTTGAACTTATATAGCCGCTAAAATAATGGTGTCATAGTTTTGGTGCCATAGTACCAAATGTTTAAAATGATGTATCAAACAGATTAAAAACCTTTTTTTATGTACTGGCCGGCTTAAAGTCAAATGTACGAGAAATCTGATTTTTGAACTTATATAGCCGCTAAAATAATGGTGTCATAGTTTTGGTGCCATAGTACCAAATGTTTAAAATGATGTATCAAACAGATTAAAAACCTTTTTTTATGTACTGGCCGGCTTAAAGTCAAATGTACGAGAAATCTGATTTTTAAACTTATATAGCCGCTACAATAATGGTGCCTTAGTTTTGGTGCCATAGTACCAAATGCTTAAAATGATGTCCTAAACAGATTACTAGCTTTTTTAAATGTACGAAAAATGTGATCTTTAAACTTATATAGCCGCTAAAATAATGGTGCCATAGTGTTGGTGCCATAGTACCAAATGCTTAAAATGATGTCCCAAACAGATTAAAAACCTTTTTTTATGTACTGGCCGGCTTAAAGTCAAATGTACGAGAAATCTGATTTTTGAACTTATATAGCCGCTAAAATAATGGTGTCATAGTTTTGGTGCCATAGTACCAAATGTTTAAAATGATGTATCAAACAGATTAAAAACCTTTTTTTATGTACTGGCCGGCTTAAAGTCAAATGTACGAGAAATCTGATTTTTAAACTTATATAGCCGCTACAATAATGGTGCCATAGTTTTGGTGCCATAGTACCAAATGCTTAAAATGATGTCCTAAACAGATTACTAGCTTTTTTAAATGTACGAAAAATGTGATCTTTAAACTTATATAGCCGCTAAAATAATGGTGCCATAGTGTTGGTGCCATAGTACCAAATACTTAAAATGTTGTCCCGAACCGATTAAAAACATTTTTTTTTAGTGGCCGGCACTTTCGATTTTGGGCCCAATATGAATGGTCTCCTTTCAATTCTCTTTTTAGAAAAAATTAAATACTAATCTATTAATTGGCTGCTAAATACAGTTGATATTTTTATTAATGAGGCACTTCACGTATAGCGGTTTGTTTAATTTTTATTTTTAAGGAACTATTTTGTATGATGCCCAGAATTTTATTTATTTATTTACGGTACAGAAAGCTCCGTATAACACGACTAAAAGAAATTTAGGCGTAGTTTTATACGTTCCGGGTAAAAATTATACGATTAATTTAAAAGTGTAAAACTATAAAACGTGTGACGTAGCTGCGTATGTCATAATTTCATGTTATTAAGTATGTAAGTACTTTTAATAAAGTGAAGATGCTCGCTACCTTAAGAACTGTCTTTATGAAACCCGTTGATCGCTGTCAAAGGGACCTTAGCCTTACTTAACGCAAACCAATAAAGATGCATAGTTAACTGTTTTTATATCCGGCACATTACTGCATTTAGTTGCCGATCTGCTGATAACGTGAACCTCGTTTAATAACGTAGTTTATTGGACCCCACGTTATGTTACGCGTTAATTAGCTTGTAAGTGTTTTCTTAATAGGTTTGGTTATTGTTTTTAATAGTTGATGTAGTTAGTATTTTAGGATGTGTAATTTTCACTCGTAGAAAAATCGTATAAAATAATTATTATAATAATTATATATATTTATGTGTATGACGTAAAGGTTTTATATTTCTAAACCGGAAGTCGTAAGTTCGATTCCCACCCAGAAAAATTCGTTGTGTGATGAACATGATAATTTTGTTCTGTGTCAGGGTGTAATTTATCTATAATCCTTACTAATATTATAAATGCGAAATTAACTCTGTCTGTCTGTCACGCTTTCACGCCAAAACTACTGAACCGATTTAAATGAAATTTGGTACACAGATAGTCTAGAGCCTGAGAAATGACATCCTCGCGGGCGGAGCTGCGGAAGCTAGTAATGTATATATATTATTTATAAATATATATTTAATAAGTATGTTTATCAGATGTCTGGTTGACATAATATTATGATATATTGCTATCTTGGAAACCTCGTTCTCCCAAGAACTCGTGTGTAACGTAAAATCTAAAGCCTAATTTGACGATGCTGTTGATTCAGCACTTTTTAATCATTATCTTATTAGTATCTAAGACACTTATTGTGCCAAGGTTACGTAGATTAAAGGTTTTATGGTCATCTCAGTTATCTTTGGCCTAATAATATCGGTGAGCCACGTAAGCAACAGAAACCTGTGTTGACTTCACTGGTCGACTAAAAATGTCTTTTATGACAATATAATTTAGTTAGTAATCGTAGTAATTAGTAGTATAACTTTTTATTCCTATTGGAAAAATATTTGCACACCGTTGTATATTTTTTGGGAGCGCCTAGAAAGTGTCTTATGCACTAAAAACCTAAAATACAAAATGTTTTATTGTGGTACCATAAATTATAATTTACTTTGAGTTGTGATTAGCGCCTCCTTTTGCAAATATTGCCTGTATTATGAGACGACGTTCTTTCATATTTAAAGGTAATTTAATTTACATTTTGAAGTTAACATAGTAAACAGCGTTAGGCCATTGCCAAGTATTTTTTCAGTTCTTGTATCTCCGCTAACATCTTAATAAGTCTAGATAAATGTTTAGGGTAAAAAATATATTTAAGTAGTCCAATAATATCTTCTATTTCACAGACCACGAAATTCTCTATATCTTTCTCCCTATATGGTATTCTATCTGCCTTTTTCATCTACATTTATACTAATATTATAAAGAGGAAACATTTGTATTTTTATATGTTTGTTTTGTAACAAATAAACTCAAAAACTACAAGACCGATTTCAAAAATTCTTTCACCATTAAAACGCATTATCCCTGAGAAATTGCTATATTTTTATATCCCAAAATGTTTAAAAAAATTAATGCCCCTCGTAATCGAAGCCGGGACGAGCTCTAGTAGCTACTAAGTACGAAAAGACAGTATTCTTCAACTAGAAATGGCAAATACATTTTCTAAACTAAGATTTCACTGTTTATTATTCTTGTTTTTCCAACAAACATGTGACAGTGTGGCTGGTTGTTTGTTAACATTCGCGCATGCGCCGTAGCTGGCTATTTTCATGTAAATCATGAACATTTGTAAGGAGTCATACTGTTTCTACGTCGTACTGTTTATTTTGCCTGGTTTCCATGTCTAAAGGGATTTTATGGAAATCTCCGATGTTCTCTTTTCGAAAGGATTGCGTTTGTATTTTTCTGATTTCTTTTTTTTAGTTCTGACTCAGGGTGTGTGTAGGTTTGGTTTAGTTATGAGTTCAAGGTTGAAAAACAATACCAGTGGTGTGGGGCATTTTTTCCTACCAATATAATTAGAGACACCTTAACTATGAATCACTTGTTGGAGTGTCCTAACTGCCTTAAACTATCCTGAATTTAGGATCCTAAATGAAATCGTTCCTGAATTTAGGAAGGTGTAATCGCATTCAGTCTTCCTAAATGCGAACAAAACAAATGCTTTGACATTAAGGCTTTTTATGCAATAATTAAATTCAGGATAGTGTAATACGTGCAGTCAGATAGACGATTAAAACAGGGCTATATATCATATATTTGGAGGTGTATTCAAAAATTTCAATATCGACATGGATATTATAATAAAGGATAGCTATATATATATAGATAATAAGATAATCTTATTCTGATTCAAAATTATGATCATTAATATCTCATACAAAGTAAAATTCGTTGTAAATCTAAAACTTTACTGAAGATGACTTGTACTTTATAGTAACTAATTGTTTTACAAGCATCTTCAAGGTTATGACCTAAGGTACTAAGTTTTATGATCTAAAACATAAAACGCTTAATACTACTCAAAGGACGACGTGTGCGTTCTCTTTGTTATTCCACCTATACAATAACTTTAAATGATTTGTGACAGAACATCATCCATCAACTAACATCTTCGTCCAAAAATCCTACAAAGATTCTTATTTAAAGACTATTGAACGCTCAGTAGGAGCTTAATGATACGTTTACTGAGAAATGCCGCAATGGATGGGATTCAGTTGCTATTGTAAGGTTGTGACATTTGCACCTTAGTCGCAAGTGAAGGATAACTGGTTTCAAATACCTACTTATTGTTTTGCATTGATTTCTGTATTATTATACAAAGTAATAAATAGTTAGGCTTTATTATATTTAAGTGCTAGTGTCGAGATAAATGCTATGTATTGTACGGCCGCTCTTTAATTAGGAGGCGGATAATGTTAGGTCTAGATTACTCTAGTATTCTAGATGCTAGCACTGGTATTAAGTACTGTATCAGATTAGTTAATAGTTCGGTGTTGCACAAGATGTAATGTATGGCGGAGTTCAATGTTCAAGTTATGAGATGTACCTAGACATTTTGTGGATGATGGATATATTATTATTGCCGTTATAAATTCAAACTTTGCGGATAAAATAAGAGGTAGAAATAGTATTGCTATAACTACTATGTATTTATATTATGCCTATGGGTGTTCAAAAATGTTTTTGTAAGTAGCACGAGAGTAGTGAAGATTTACTACTAATTAACGGCAAAAATATATTGTAACCAGGATAAAAAATGGACATTGCAATAATGACTCTATTCCTATAGATTTAAGTTTTACTTGTTTATAATAAGTTAAGCTTGAAGGTATATATGAGACCAACAAACTTTAAATAATGAAAAAAAATGTTAACTTTTGTAACAGGGATATTACTAAAGTCGCTTTTTTTTAATCAAATGTATCGTAAAACGGTGAAAAGAAAAGGTGTCTACACTCATAAGAAGTTGTAAAAGCTTTATTTCTTAACTTCTTATTTTGTCACTATATGTATGATAGTAAATTGTATATATTTGGAAATTTAAGTTTCTAATACCTTATCGACTATGCACCAATTAATAATCCTTAATAATAAGTATTACAAAAATGTGAAAGTAACTCTGTCTGTCTATCGCCAAAACTACTGAACCGATTTAAATGAAATTTGGTACACAGATAGTCTAGAGCCCGAGAAAGGATATAGGCTACTTTTTGCCGGGATAACCGACATCTACGCGGGTAGAGCCGCGGAAAACAGCTAGTTTCAAATATATATAGAAAATTGACATTTGGCAGGATAATATTCAGTAATTATTTTTACGATATATGAAATAAATTATTATTTAATTAAGTTAATGAAATAAATAGTTTTATCCAACTTTGTTATGTATTAGCGTTTGTCGTGGCTATCAGAGTTGCCATATGCAAATGGGCACAGGTGTTGCCAGGATTTGCATATGTACGGCGTGACAGATTGCTAACGTTTTGTTGTATATTATATATTTAGTGTTATGTTCGTATGTCGTAATGTAGGAGGTACCACGCGCAAGGTAGCGTGCGAGTACGCTACAGTTCTATTTTTTTTTTACGGGGTGAATATCTAATGACTTCAACTTACGCCGAGGGCACGACGTGGGGATTTGCGCCGACTAAAAACACCCCGGTCCCGTCCTTACCTTTGCCGGAGTCCCGGGTTCGCTAAAGCTTGCTCGGCGGGGCTCCGGACTGGCTACAGTCCTGCTGTATGATAGTACATGCACAGTAGTAGATAGTACGTGCTCATAGTATAGGCACTGTACCTGAAATTCAGGGGAACCCATAGCTCGTTTATTGGCTGCTTCAAATAATTGTGTGTAGAGGCAGTGGCAATAGTAAAGATCTTGAATGATAAATAATCAATTTTTGGCGTTCCTCGTGGAAAATAATTAAGAATTAATATTTTATTTTAGAAAAATGATAGTAAAAATGATTTTAGAAAAGTGATATTCTTATTTTTGGTTCCTGGCTATGGACAGAAAAGAAGAATTAATACAACTATGAAAACACAACAGCATTTAATATAACATTTTACTGTGATCCAACTAACCAACAGACAAACTAAGTGTATAGTTTTGTTGGACTGTGTTTCATATTATAGAAATTACCATGTACCTTAGAATATTAAATAAATAAATCTATTTAAACAAAAATGTGTCCCTATTTTCCCTGATTGCGCCATAACCTGAAAAGGACTTTACCGATTACATTTATAGTTTTTAGGTAATTTATAGAAGGTTATCTAAATGAAAAAAAAAAAAGAAAATTGCGCATCAATTTAGAAATTAAAAAAAAAAATAGCGTCTTTTTTAATTTCGCGCGTTTGATAGTTCGTTTTAACTAACAATTTTGTGTATCAAAAAACGTTGTCTACAAACACGTTAAAAAGCGTGACATTGTTTTTTTTATTATTATTATTTATTCTAGACCGAAATTCAATATTCATAGCTAAAAAATTACAACGTCTTTTGGTTCAGCTAATAAATAATAATTATAGGTCTAGGGAAATACTTGTTAGGTTGTAAATCTAATGAATAAAGCTTTGAGAGTAGATAAACAGGAATCGATTACGTGCACATTAACATTGGCGTCATTCCGTGCATTTCTAATTGTCGCTGCATTCTTGTAATACTTTAGTTTAAGTTAACAGAGTAATTAAACTAGTTTGGTAAATTATACTTTCCTATTTAGGTAACTATTGTTTTAAACACCGGTTAAGTGCGAGTCGGACTCCGCATGTAGGGCCCATTTTATGAAGTTCATTTTTTCTTATTAATTGCCTTTAACGGCAATAGAAATACTCTTTGAAAGTTTCAACTCTAACATGAGATACAGCCCGCTGACGAGCCGCTGACAGACAGATTTATTTCAAGTTTTGACATTTACTTTTAAACTAACATCTCTAAACCTTGCAAAATATTTAACGATTTCGTTCTGTTTCATTAGACAACAATCTTAAACGTTTTGAACCTTTTCTATAGCACTGTATATTATAAGTAGGTTGACACCACACCTAATGTATTTGGGACACGAAAAAACTCGTTAATTAAGCGGTGTTTGTCCATTTAAGTGTTGTTATTACAACCGGGACGGCGACCTAACGAGATATTTTTTCCTTAGTGGAATAATGCTGGACTTATTTATAGAAGTTCAGAGTAAGTCTTTAAATAGATTTGAGACTGTTCGCTAAGTTGTGCTTTACTTTTGATATCGTTTCGGTATTTAGACGATTATATTTTGCCTTTTTGGAGTCGACTTCTTGGTTGGAAAATATTATTGGTAATACAAACCCAATTTGTTTTTTTGCGTTCGATTCAATTCAAAATTTGAAGTTTAGAATTTATGTAAACTTTAGAGAGATGTATATTCTTAGCTAACTTTAGAAGGAGATAATATTAGAAGAAGTTTTTGTGCCTTTTATTATAAAATTTATAAACATAATATATAATTGAGTCGCAATCATGCATAGATGAACTTCGTACTTGCTATACCAAGACCTAGTCAGAGCGATCATTATTATTTACTAGCTGTCCCCCGCGACTTTGTCGGCGTGTTTTAGTTTCAACGGTTTTTCATTTATGCTCCGCCCCTTTTGGTCGCAGCCTTCCTCAATGAATGGGCTATCAAACTCTAAAAGAATTTTTCAAATCGAGAGTTCCTGAGATTAGCGCGTTCAAACAAGCTCTTCAGCTTTAAATATTAGTATATAGATTATTATTACGAAGGCTAACAACCCGAATTAGCAAAACAAAGTTGATTAATAATAGCAACGGTCTGACTTTTTAGTATTTTGATTTTATTTAACAACATTATAAAAGTGTCAGGTCTCCTCGCGAAGTTGAATTAATTTTATGCGATTTGGGTGCCCGATTTCATTATAACTGTTTTGTTTATATTTTGTTTGTGAATCTTAAACATGTTTCTTGTTAAGGTTTTGGTTGAACTCGAACAAGAAGGTTTGCATTTTAGG
The DNA here is from genome assembly GCA_932294365.1 of Diachrysia chrysitis. NCBI lineage: Eukaryota > Metazoa > Arthropoda > Insecta > Lepidoptera > Noctuidae > Diachrysia > Diachrysia chrysitis. Next base: position 3,419,329 of record OW028660.1, on the reverse strand, counting down.
TTTTTTTCTAATGTAGGTAGTGTACACATAATATATTTGTGTTTATCTATAATGGCTGAGGGGAAAAACTATAAGCCAGCAGAAAAATTGTAACTTCAAAAAAAGTGCTAATGATTACCACCAAATACGATCCGGGTTCTTGTCTCTCATCGGTAGAAATTGACAGATAGACCACATGTCATACTAACGGACCGTCATTGAAATTTAGATGTAGATATTTGTATAGTGAGGAGTATTCATAATTATTTAGAACAAAACGGTTTACTCACGCACATTATCGGGATCGCCCGACTAGTTTCAGACTCAATAGGAGTCCCTAATCATGAACTGACATGGCGGCGGTGGTATCGCGAGTCCAACATATAATTAAATTATATTTAGATATGGTTAGACTGTCGGGTCAGCAAAATTTAAGTCTAAGTGTTATTATACTACTAAGTAAAATTCGAAATGTGTTTGCTATAATTCATAAATACCGATAGTTGATACAAAACAATAGCAATTTATAATGTTGTACAATACAACGGCTACCTAATGTTCTCAAAATAATAGGGAACCATTTCACAAGTTGATAAGGATTATTATTTAAGCCACTGGATGATTGTGAATATAGTCAGTTTATAAACATTCTCGGAATATTATAAACTGTCCACAAATTGTGAAGTACTACAACATTGCGACGACCTCCGTGGTCGAGTGGCGTACACACCGGTTTTCAAGGTGTCGCCAGCTCTGAGTTCCCGGGTTCGATCCCCGGCCAGGTCAATGTAGTTAACCACTTTTCTACATTGTTTCGGGTCTGGGTGTTTGTGGTACCTTCATTGTCTCTAAATTCCATAACACAAGTGCTTCAGCTACTTACTTTTGGTTCAGAGCAATGTATGTCATGTTGTCCACATTTATTTATTAATATTTTTGTAAAGAAAAAAGAAATAGGGCAACTACAGAGGTTTAATATGTTTTATAGTTGCAAATTAGGACATTTACGTAGGCATTATAATATCAAATTCGGCACTAGCTAACCTTGAAAACTACGAAACTTGTAAAAAATATTTGATAGCTATTTCAATAATTTAATAATATAGGTACATCAAAACGAGATGTAAGGTATTTACTTTTGTAATTTTGCATCCGTAAACCGGTCAAGTGCGTGTCAACATGTAAACTTTGAACTAGAATTAACATGTTTTCTATCAGAATGTTAATAACTTATAGCGATTAAGAAACGACCGATAAATTCTTGACAAATTATTTATAAGATGGCGGCTTTTTTCTGTTCGTTTTTCTTTGAATATAGTTGAGGGTCAAATATTGGTTGTAAATTTTATGTCTTGAGTATTGATTAGTATCTTTGTGTATTTTAGAAGCTTAGGCTTATCTACTGGTTACTTTTGAAAACGAATTGCCTTTTGAACTCTTCATGTGTTGATATTTTGTAGGTATATGTATAATCTACCAAATGTTTTTTTTTTGCTTACAAACATTTAAGATTTGTTTAATCTAGTTCCCATGCAACAATTTTTTTTGTTGGTTGGTAATTTGTAATAGGTATGTACCATCAACATTTTCGATATACGACTATTTAAAAGCATTCTATCGATAGCTTTTGTTTCTTAAAAAAAATATTATTTTAAAAGACACTTATACTCCACTATTTCGAGTAATTGTAGGAAATATTACAACAAAATGAAATAATATACGTACCTGCATTCATTATTAATAATTGCGACTGTTGTCTGTTCAACGCAATTATTTATATATTTCTAAAGTATTTGTACATTAAGTGATACAATAACAATATTCCTCGAATCTAACCGCACTCATACCAACGGATTTATTCTTGGAAGCTCAGAAAAGGACTATTTAAAGTATTTAATATTAGATCCGGCGCTAGACGACCGTTGAATAAATTATAGTTCCTGTCGGCCTTAAGCCACGTATACACTACGACACTACACACCATACACATACCCTCGTTTATTGAAAAACAGATCAATTTAAGCTGATGTCAAAATGACTGTGATTGGTTGATCAAAATACTAACAACTAATCACAGCGGTTGACATGAATTTTGACAGTAATAATAACAAATTTGTGTTTTGTACGTGTGTGAATACGAGTGTACGAGTGTGGGACATTTCTTGGCACACAGATACACTATACAGATAAACTTATTTAGTGTGAACAGACATTAGAACACTACAACGCGTATTGCGACTCAAATGTGTGACACTCTGGACGTTCAACTGACAACACTACGACATCGACAGTTTCTTCCTTTGGATAGTGTCTATGGAAATAAATGTCACACTCTCAGACACTCGTGTTCACACACATACACTTCGTAAAGTTCACAGAGTGGATGTACAGTATTGTAGTGTGAACTTAACGTTACATTAAAGTGTTAGAAGCCGCATTATTTCATCGTTGAAAAGAGATGGTACTCTATGTGTATAGTTTCATCCTTTTCTATTTACAACAGTCTTGGTATTGAGTTAATACCTGTCGATGATGTTCGTTTGTTTTTTTTGCCTTTGGCCTATTTTGGCTTTGACGCCAGTTTTTTGTTCATTAATGGTTATTGGATGTATGATTTGGTTTTTTAGCAAATTGTGTTTGTTGCTAGTTAAGCAATTAATAGTTATTGGTGCTATTAATCGTATTTTTAATAATTTTGGTTAATTATTCACATGGATAATACAAGAGTTTTAGTACCTAACATGTTTTTAATATATTCATTATTAGATACAAATTCATTTATTTAAAATAGGCTACAAAATAGCACTTTTTAAACGTCAAAACAATAAATTAGGCAGCACCCTGATTCGCCCACCCTACACCGCTAAGCGGCGCAACAAACTCCACAGCAGCACTATCTTTCTGATAACAAAACGATTCAATAATTTTGGATAACTTTATAAATCAATATTACTTGCATTAAAGTAATATTGATTACTTGCATTAAATACATACATTTTAAGATGATTATTGTTGGTTTGTATCATGACTTTTGATGTTGCAACACGGAAACGTTGTTCCACGGGTTTACCTGGACGCTAATATAAAAAAGTACATTTATGTTTCATTTCATTTTACGTGTTATTTCTACATAATATCTGTTCAAGGTAAAACCTATTTCTTTCTATAATCAAATACTCTAATCGATCCTTTTTTGTTTATCGTGTTTACTACAATTACGAATAAGTTCAATATTTTTTGTTTGAACGATATTAATTATTTTGCTGATATGTTTACGAGCTAGCAACGATTTAAGCCATTAGCTTGTGTCAAGAATATATTAATAATTGCGTTTATGCTTAAAAAAAATGTCTATAAGAAAACCCAGTAAGAAATATTTTGTGACTTACCAGTGCTAATGATAATATTATGCAATAGGAATTACCGTGAACATGTTATAAATACCCTTATGCTGGTTACAACGGCTGTGGTCGTTTTTGGTATGGGGCTTTTAAAATTTTGTTTAAGACTTTTTCTATTAAAAGTATTACATTCGATGTAGCCCTTTTTAAAGTTTTCTTTTAAGTTTGATGTAATTTGTTATGTTTTGTAAACTTACTAACTTTTCAACTTCCTAATTTGTAAACAATAATAGCTTTGCTGTCACAGTAACAGTATCTGTTTTATGTCACCGTAAAGTCTCATGCTGTCTCTGTCACTTTAAGGTGTAAAGTAGGGACAGATAGACATTTGAGAACGTCTTAAAGTTGAGTTGCGTTTTTATATTTTATTAGTCACTCAAAATTATCAACCATTTCTCCTTCCAGTTTTATCTTATACGCGACATGATGGTGCTATTTCTGCAAAATTCACGTTGTTAATTAAATAATGACGTCGCTAATTATCTTATCTTGTGTAAGGTCGTGTGACGTCAGAAACATTCACCTTGGTTTCGACTTTGACATTAGTTTTTGTTTACAAGAGGTAAAAAAGGGTTTTAAAGTTTGTATGGGATAACGTTATTCCTTGGTCCAATCTACTTCAAAGTTTGCATAAATATTCTTTAACAGAATGGATCTTTCAACCATTCTTTCGTATTGTATTAAAACTCATCGTCTAACGGTGTTAAAAAAGGGTAGAAAGTTATTTTGGGGGTGATTTGCATCAAAGTTGATATCAATACTCCTTAGTGCTTTTCATTTAAATTATACATTTAATTTTGACACATATTTGATAACTCAATCCGATTTAATTCAAAAAACGTTGAACTCACATAAAACCTTGTTGCAATGCAATATTCTTTAATATTGGAATTTCTAAAATCATTTTCGACTGTTAGGTACCTACGCGGGCGAAGTCGCGGGCAAAACCTAGTATATGTATAAAGTGCTACTTTGTAGCTTTGGGTTTTAAATTTGATTCCGTAAATAAATTATCTCATTCGCATAGGACAACTCTTTGATACAATAAAACAAACATATTCTATGTACTTAAACAAAATTTAGTAGTTCCTTAATACAGTATATCGGGAAATCAAATACACTGCGCAGACGCATTCACCAAAAACTTGGGTCACGCATAAACGCCAGTTATCAAAGAAAAAAACTATTAAAATACACGTCAAAAAAGTTTTATAGTGTTAATTATAAATTTATAGATGCAAATGAATACAGTGTCAACGGTTATAATCGTTTGTCATTTTTGATACTTTTAACTTTTTAATACGATGAAGTTAAGATCACTTTTTATGCGTTTTGTAACATTAATCATAAAGTACTAAACATTTTTTAACGTGTTAAAGATAAATGGTCTTTAAGCATTTGGGATAAGGTTGGTAATAGTACTTATTTCTTAATATTTGGGTTAATTAGACCTGTATTAACATGTTAAGTTGAATGTTTTAAGTTAATGTAATTAAAATGTGGTGTTGATGAAGTTAAACGTTTTATTTATTCAAAAGAAAGAAAATTAATGTTTCCATACATTTTTTAACTTAAACAAGTGGTTCTTAGTTCTAAAAACCGGCCAAGTGCGAGTCGGACTCGCGCACCGAGGGTTCCGTACAAACCTATAGGTATATAAGTAAAAGTTCACCAATCACGATGATCAAGTCATAGTCGTAGTTATGGTATTTTTATTGCAAAACGAAAAAAAAAAAATATTTTTATTATATGATGTAACTAAAAATTTATGCTTTTCGCAATTTTTCCTTTATCTGTGTTATAAGACGTTGCTTCGTACCAAATTTCAAGATTCTGAGTTCACGGGAAGTACCCTGTAGGTTTTGATTCCCTTGCGAGTGTCGAAAATTTGCGGCATAAACGGGAGTATCTTTTGATCGCGTTGACTTAGAAGTTTGATTTTTTCACAGCACCAAGAGACCATAGACTTGAGTATTTGATATGAATTTCAGCTTGATACCTCCACGCGTTCCTGAGAAAAAAGGTCTTGACAGACAGACAGACAGACAGACAGACGGACAACAAAGTGATCCTATAAGGGTTCCGTTTTTACCTTTTGAGGTACGGAACCCTAAAAATATGCTTATACATTTGTTCCTCGTATATAAAATTAAATTATAGAAACTATGTAGTACAAAAATCTATACTTAATATTATAAAGCTGAAGAGTTTGTTTGTTTGTTTGTTTGAACGCGCTAATCTCAGGAACTACTGGTTCGAATTGAAAAATTCTTTTTGTATTGGATAGTCCGTTTATTGAGGAAGGCTATAAGGCTATATAACATCACGCTACGACCAATAGGAGCGGAGCAAAAATGAAAAATGTTGCAAAAATGAAAAACCGTTGAAACTAAAACACGCGAACAAAGTCGCGGGGGACAGCTAGTAATTAATAAAGGTGGACAACATCACATACATTGCTCTGAACCTAAAGTAAGTATTTAAAGCATTAGGGATGTTTCCTGGGTATGAAAAGTTAAAATCTATTTAGTCCGTCAGTTAGATAATAAAAAAATATTAGACACGTATTTTTTCTTTTATCAAAACAATAAAAAAATACAAAGATACACCGCTTTAAAGTTTCGGAGTGGGGGCTTATGACGCTACGCCTCGCTAAAAATCGTAGCGAGGAGTGACGTCACGCGTAACTTCAGTTCTCTGTATTTTGATCATTTTTTGTTTGCAGGAAAAAAGAAAAAATACGTGTCCAATAAAATTCATTAATCTACAAGACGGACATTAAAAAAAAAATAGGAAACAGGCCCTTTGTGTTATGGTATCAGAGTCACCGAAAGTACCATAATACTGACTTGTAGAATTATTTTGCTATCCCTATAAAAAACCCTAGTAAAAGTCATATTTGTTCTGGTTTTTTATTCGATTTGAAATAACCCAGAACTACTTAATTGAAATTCCTCTATTTAATATTACGTACAGTGGATCAGTTGTCAGCGCTTATATTTTGAAGGTTACATCAATAGACTGTAGGGGGGTATTAAGGAGCTCGTGGCTACTGATACTGATAATACAGGCTAAGCCACGCTCGCCGCGGTTCGTTCGTGGATGGGTCACCATTTGAAAACATACCGAGACCCCTCCGTGCGTCATACTTTGAACTTTGGCAGTCGTTGAGTCATACAAATCAGACAACCAGTCTTACCATGATGATACTGTGATATCCAGTAAAATGGGTTGCGAAGGTCAGATAGACAGTCGCTCCATGTAAAATACGATATTCAGCTGAATCTGGTAAGACTGGAAGCCGACCCAAACATCTCATTAAAGGTTAGGCAGAAACCTGTAGGTAAACTTTATCACAAAGTCATAAGATCGACTTTTAATTTTTTTATTACTACTGACGTAAACGTCAGTAGTAATAAAAAAATTAAAGTTTTTAGACCAAACAATTAAATATCTATCTAACCAACGAACATTTAAAACTACAACCACGTTTAGTGTAAGGGGATTAATCAAACATGGCGCGATATCGTTACGTAAATCAATTGGCTGTAGTACCTACATGTGCATTAACATTCGGACCAGGATATTATCTGCAGATCGAAGAGTTGGCAGTCACGAACGATCGGAGATTGACTAACTTACTGAATTGTGGTTGGATTGTGTCCATTGTAATAGGATAATGTTTTAATTTGTCGTGTGTTGGTTATAGGAAATGTTAGGCCGCGCGCACACGGTCTGGTTAAAGCATTTAGATTGCTTTGAGATGTCGTCAAAACAAAAAGCAAGCGGGCGGGGGACGCACGTGACGCGCGAGTGCGGTCCATGACAGCTCGCAGTCCGTGTGCGTTGTAGTACCCTGTAGGTTTTGATTCCTTTGCGTGTCAATAATTTGCGGAATAAACAGCTGTATCTTATGATTGGCTTAAAAGGTTGATTAGCTTTAGAAGCTCCAAGGGACAATAGACCTGAGTATTTAATACAAATTCCAGCTTGATACCTCCACGAGTTTCTGAGAAAAAGGGTCTTGACAGACAGACAGACGGACGAACGGACAACAAAATGTTCCTATAAGAGTTCCGCTTTTTCCTTTCGAGGTACGGACCCCTAAAAAGAGTGGGAGTGGAACATTTTATCAAAAGGGGCAAGATCTAAGGTAATCCATAATGAATAAAGTAGGTACCTTATAGCAGCTTTTTACTTTCAACCACAACATATCGTGTGATAATGGACCCGTCAATATTATGCAACGCCAACTCCAATATTATCGCATAGGTGGATCTGTGTCGCTAGACAAATTTGCATGTCGAGTTGACCAATATAGTTAGCAACCTTACTTATGGTACTTGTTTGGGCCCGCGGCGTATAGTCTATACTTAATATTATAAAGCTGAAGAGTTTGTTTCTTTGTTTGTTTGAACGCGCTAATCTCAGGAAATACTGGTTCGAATTGAAAAATTATTTTTGTATTGGATAGTCCGTTTATTGAGGAAGGCTATAGACTATATAACATCACGCTACGACCAATAGGAGCGGAGCATAAATGAAAAATGTTGCAAAAACGAAAAACCGTTGAAACTAAAACACGCGAACAAAGTCGCGGGGGACAGCTAGTCTTAAGATATGAGAGTGTATCCACAGTTTTACATTATCTGCAATCCTACTAATATTATACAGACGTAAAGCATGTTTATAAGTCTTATGCTATGTTTAGGTATTTAAAGAAAAAGAAAAACAGGTTTGACTGAATAGAATGAAAACAAGGGTTTGTTTAAATCTCTTATCTAGGCGCAGAGTCCGTTTTCCTGTTTCGGCGTTCTTCATTTGGTTTCTATTGTTTTTTTTTTAAATAAGGAACTCAGATTTTTTTTTAAACTCTTCGAAGAGCCATTTCTTTATTTTCAAATCTTTTATTTTAGTTGCTATTAGATTAGATATTGTCTACCTAGTCTATAATGAGCGTGAGTTTCACATGATTTAAAATTAATTTCCTTTTAAGAATCGTACGAGTTAAGTAAATTTAATTAATAACATCAGTGTCATAGTCATTAATGCCACCGTATTATGACAAATTAATATTCATCTCCAAGTAGTAAAAGTTCACATGAAACTCGATTTTTACTAGTTAATTACTTATAATTATGTTTGTCGATTAGGAAGTCTGATAACGGGTTTCTATCGTGATAATCTGAGAAAACAGTTACCGTTATTTTAGTGTAGAAAGTACCGGGAAAAAGGCATTTACTTGACATAATTATTAACTTACTGGGAGTATTCAAATATATATATCGCGAGCGGTTAAGTGTGTGTCAGTTACTTTTTGAAGCAAAACATTTTTCTTTTTATAATTATTTAAAACAAAACGGATTGTTTACTTACGTATATTCTCGAGTTCGACTCGCGACACCACCGCCGCGCCGCCGCGTCCGCTCATGATTAGGGACTCCTATTGAGTCTGAAACTAGTCGGGCGATCCCGAGAATATACGTGAGTAAACCGTTTTGTTTTTCCTCACGAAAGTTATTTACATTTTTCTTTTTTTTTCTTTCGGGGTGAAAATAATAATGAATTCAACCCACGCGGGAGGGCACGACGTGGGGATATGTCGGACACGCACCGACTAAAAACACCCCGGTCCCGTCCTTGCCTTTGCCGGAGTCCCGGTCCGGAGTGCCGGAGTTCATTTTTATAATTTACGCAATTCAATTATTCCGCAATTGTAAAGTGAATTGATTTAAAATATATTAAAATAATGCATTTAAAAATATTATTTCGTCGTGACTTTTTACGAGTGTTAGTCAATCGCATTAAGTATTTATCTAATAACGATAATTGAATTTAGAGGTTAAGAAATGGATGTGGCAATTGTTTAAAACATTTTAACCTGTCCTTTAAATAAGTGAACAGAATGAGACAATATTTACAGATTTATAGATACCATAATTTAATTTAGATATGATAAACACACCGTCTTGTTACATTTTTTATATATCTTGACCCAACTCACACACGGCCATCTGATCCCAAACTAGGCAGAGCCTGTATCATAGCAACCAGAAAACTGATAAACATACTTATACATATTGATAAAAACTTATACGAAAAATACGGTATCCAGCTGAATCTGGTAAGACTGGAAGCCGACCCCAACATGGCTTGGGAAAAGGCTAGGAGGAAGAAGTTATGTCAATGACCTCACAAACTTTTACATAATATAGGTGGGGTACATACTTTTTTGTTCAGTAAAATAGGCCTAGAACCTCCTGGCTCTAGGTTGCTCACCTCTCGTTGTAAACCCGACCTAAATGTGCTAATTTGATAAAAAACGAAAGTGGTTCGTTCCCACGGTCAGGTGTACGGAACCTAGATATGCTATAACTTGTTCAAATATTGGTACGAGATAGCGATTCGTCGACGTTGCGAGCTGTCGTTTATTTTTATAGATTATTCGTTCATGCGTTTTTCCGGCTTTCATTAACATTTGTGTTGTTTTCCATTAGGTACTGTTTTTTGGTAGTAAGTTAGAAATGCTTGTTTTTTTTTTTTTTTTTATTAATGGAATTTATATATAACTAGTTGTTTCCCGCGGCTTCGCTCGCGTGGGTATCAAAAGTAGCCTATTGTAGTAGTTCATAGGATTCAAGTTTACCCCATGCCAAGTTTCATCAAAATCGGTTTAGCGGTTTAGCCGTAGAATCGTAACAGACAGACCCAAAAACAAACAGATTTACTTTCGCATTTAAAATATTTGTATGTAAAACGTCAGTCAGTTTAAAATCGCTATTAAATCTCATGCTGTGTCACTTTAAGCTGTTAAGTAGCGACAGATATACATTTAAGAACGTCTTAAAGTTAAGTTGCGTTTCCAGTATTCACTATAAGGGGAGAATGGGGGGCGACGGTTTTTGCTCTTCGGTTCAGTGGGTTGTAAATTGAGTATTTGTGTTTGAGATATCAAACTACACACACGTATGAAAAATTATTTATAATAATATTTTTATGACTATTTGCTATAACTTTAATAAAATGCTAGTACCTAACAAATATTGTTAAAAAAATAGTAATAGGCGTATCAGTCAAAACTTTTGGTGTCGTTTAAAAATTGTTTTTTCTCAAACCACTTTTCTGCATATTACGTACGTATTCGAGATTTAAATTTCATTTAAGCTTTGATGCCTTCGTTAAACTTTCTTTTACGCGATTATAATAAGACGTAGGTGAGAACAAATATTAAGTGAAAGAAAACAATACCGCCTACATTGCTTTTACCGATCTTACTGGGAAATGGTGGGTGGCCTTAGTTTACGGTCAGCGAATATTTATGGCCAATCAGTACGAATGAGACGCAATCACACATACTATTGAAATTAATTTAGTTTTAAAGATTGTGTCTAGGTGGGCCTTAGGAAATTGAATGAAATAAAATAGTTTATTAATTAACTGTTTCCCGGGGCGCCGCCCGCGTAAATGTCGCTTATCGCGGCAAAAAGTAGCCTATGTCTTTTCCGAGGCTCTAGAATATCTGTGTACCAAATTTAATTTAAATCGGTTTTGTAGTTTTGGCGTGAAAGCGCGACTGACAGACAGAGTTACTTTCGCATTTATAATATTAGTAAGGATTAGGATATACAATCATTGTTACACGTCACTTTTTTTGAGCTAGCTGGAGTCGATTAGGCCTAAGAACAAACAAACTTTCTCAAAGAAACAAGACACAAAATTAACAAGCAAACAAAAGGCGGACGGACTTAAATGTATGGTCGCCATTGAAAAAGTATTTTTAAGTACTAAATTACCCAAAAAGTTCTGATAACATGAAAATAATTACTTATATTTTGGTGAATGAAGTCTTGCTTTATAATTGTGTCATAATTTTTTCCACAGCGATTTGGTACTTCCCGCCATAACAATAGTTAAATATCGTTACCTATGATATGCCGTATGATGTTATTGGGTCCAGGACTGGACCCAATAACATCATACATAATACTGGAACTCCGTCCTCCTTTCCGGTATTTCTAATTTTAAGACTAAAACATTTGAACTATGCTGCTATAATTATACAAGCGCCTGCAGATAATATAACGTCATAATTATGAAATTGGTAACATTTTAAATTCAATTTAAAAATTATTTAAATACCCAGTTTTTTTATATTATCCATCTCTTCTATCTCCCGGTTTAAGGATGTGACATTAGTCTCTCACTCGCGACTCGACTTCGACTCTCTCTCTTAATAGTAAGTGAGCGGCTACCCTATATTAAATGAAATACATAGAGACTATATGAGAATACGAAATTGTGTAAATCGATGTGATCAGTGAGACAGGTCTTTCCAGATTTTGACAGTACAAAAATTCTCATTAAAATGTCAGTAATTGATATTGTTTACATAAAAGTATCAAAATAATATAGCCAGATCAAATATGAGACGCAGAGAAAAGTCCATAACCCCCGAATACTAAAACGGGACTTAACTTTAATACGACCTTAAACATCTAGGTATATGTCGCTATTTTACACCATAAAGTGACAGAGACAGCATGTGACTTAACAGCGACTTAAAATTGATTGACGGTGCATTCTTCGACCATAAGTTAGTTATTTATACTAATATTATAAAGCTGAAGAGTTTGTTTGTTTGTTTGTTTGAACGCGCTAATCTCAGGAACTACTGGTTCGAATTGAAAAATTCTTTTTGTATTGGATAGTCCGTTTATTGAGGAAGGCTATAGGCTATATATAACATCACGCTACGACCAATAGGAGCGGAGCATAAATGAAAAATGTTGCAAAAATGAAAAACCGTCGAAACTAAAACACGCGAACAAAGTCGCGGGGGACAGCTAGTAAAAATGATAAGTTGCATCGATAGTTACATAGTTTAGTGGTATTTATATCTTACGCAATATCGCGTAGGTTTTATTGCATAGCCAAATGTAAAACTGACTGGTTTAAGAAAGCTTGACTTAATACTTAAGAATATGTATATTGTGGATACCGTGATCCGATGTTTTGAAGATATGGTAATCTGAGTATACAGTTTGGATTTGAGTCAATATTGTCAATGAAAATGATTTTTTTTAATTATAGCTGACTAAATTAATTAGTCTAGAATTTGAGTTTAGTGTATTTACTTGCGGGTTCCATATAGGTATTAGATTTATATTTTTGCTGGGCAAAGCCGTCTCATTGCTACAATTTACATTTACAATTTACACACTATAGACAAAATAAATTGTGTTATTCAAAATGTATTTTTAATAACAAGGTTTTCAATCAGCTAGGCTCACAGTACTTGTGAAAAAAATCAAACAAGCCCAAACACGATTCGTTTGCGTCATTTCTTTATGGAGTTCCTATGGCCACCTTCCGACTCCTTCATCAGGCCTTAAAAGTACCGTAATATTGTATTGACACCGAATTTCTATAAGTATACAAAATATCATCTCTATGTGATGACTAGATGTGGTCCTAATTTAAAATCAAAATCAATAACTCATTTATTCCAACTAGGCTACAAAGTAGCACTTTAAGAACGTCAATGCAATGGACAGCACCCTGATTCGCCCACTCTTCACCGCTTCCTAAGTGCTCTGGCTGTGGAGACGGAACGGCGCAACAAACTCCTTTAGTTTCAGGATTTGACCTCAACAAACTTACATACATTGCATGTTAATTAAAAGCTTTTAGAAATGCGAAGCGTGTTTTTTTGTGCATATAACAAACTTGTTTATAAAAGTGTAATGGGTATAATCACTTATACCCGGTTATCTTTGGAGTTATTTATCATATTTTTATGTATGATCTAACTTGTGTTTTATGTAATCAGTGCCTCCTTTAGCCGTAGTTTTGAATAATGATGGGCTAATAAATTAATATTTAAACATAACCTTAAATTCTGGTACACACTTATACATGTTGTAACACTAGAATCAATGATGTTTTACAATAATAAGTTTTATAAAACTGCACATAATATCGTGGCTATATTATCTTGAAGGAGCAAAGCAGGTTATGCGTCCAACACCGCTTTGAAAAATGCTGCAAAAATTATGCAAAAGATACAAAAAAAGCAAAGCAACACAATTGCTCAATAATTGTGCAAATTTTGCTGTCGATTTGCTCCTTCAAGATACGTAATACCGCCGCAGCAATTTTCCAAGTGGTGGTCGGTCTCATACTAATCCTCCAATACTAAAATGCAACTAAACTTTAATAAATTCTGTTATATTTCTGTTGCTAGTATACACCTTGTCAGAGACAGAGACAGCTCAAGACTTAACGGCAACTAAAAACCAATTGACTGCAGTATTCAGGCGAATGAATATCAATCTCACATGTTTTAAAAATTTTGTAAAGTGTATAAAAGTTTTCGCGCATGTAAGGCCGCCTATACAAATATTGGTTGACCAGTTATCCAGTTAATAACATACACGAACTGCTTGAGCTGTCGACGGCTCTTGCGTGCGTACTCCTTCACCCGCTTTCTTCATTATGCATGGTCTATTCCAGTTTGATCACCCGCGAATATAATCTCCTGTGTGTTCATAGGCGATCCCGGTAAAATTATCATTTTAGTATCCTAAAATCACCTTCAAATATCCTAATTACGTGCGTCTCCAGCACCCGCTATCGATGGCTTTTACCAGCTCGTGTATGGCCGGCCTAAGTGATCGGTGTAACATATTATACTGGCCTCAATATTATTAAATAAGTATTTAATCAATTGAAATCCTGTACTTTCTAGTCGGCTTGATTAATTTGTTGTAAAGTGGTCTTAATGAGAGTATTAATGTTAAATGGGCTTGTATATTATGGTTATCTTAACGATTAATGTTTAATTATTAGGTAATGTTGGTAGGAAAAGTAAGTGTAGAAGTTAAGTTTAACGGTAAATTATTTTTAAGTTTAAAAGTGCTGTTTAGTTCCAAATGTGTGATGCTTATGCTCATACTTGTTTTTTATTTATTTCTAAACTTTTTGAAATAAATACGTGTAATATACCACACAAACCACCACTACTTTGGTAACTACTTCATTTGAGAATGTTAATGTAAAGCAAACAGCTATTTCATTTTCATTATTATGCCACCGATGAAATTATATCGAAATATTTGACCTCAAACACTAAATACTAAACCTCATTTAAATCGACCAGTACTTAAATTCAATTTACACAAAACCTTCAACAATTCACAATAACAAAGTACCAACATTTCTCTTACACAGCACGTACATTCTGTTTAAGAGGCTATAATTTAGGCATTTAACTAATTGTGAGGCAATTTGCTGGAGCTGAGTGCGTGCGGGCCCGCCACGCGTAGACCAAAGACATGAAAATTGTAAAGACTTAATGTAGAGTCACGCCCTAAGTAACTGCTGATATGTTAGGGATACTAGAAGCTTCGATAATGACAAAAGTTCTAGTACTTTAACGGAAGTTTAAGGACTATTCCATAGCTAGGTTTGTTGATTTAGGTTGCCATAGCAACGGCATTTAAATCCATTGAATGTCAGTTGTATACTATAATCTGTGTACGATACTGATTACTTTTTAATACCAAACCGATATTGTCAAACTAATCCTCACGACAATGATATCTTTCTGCCCTAAATAATTACCACGATTCAAATGCCACAACGTCCATAATACACTGGTTATGATATTTTGTTTTATTTAGCGCTAAACTCGGCTCATGCTCACGACTCGTTATGATCACGCTTAGCTGATATACCTTTATGATCAATTTTATCGCGCCGATCTGCACCGTAAAACCTATAACTCCAGTAAATGCTCTTATTGTTCAGTGACATTCGATATGATCCGATCGACAGAACTCTGACCTCTGAAAATGCTAAATGTTGAGGGCCTCAGCCCGCGTGACACTGAAGAAAAGTAATAAGTGACAATGTTCCACGTGCAAGGCTCGTTTGAGCAGTCGCTCCGCTGCGGTGACGAGTTGTCACCGAACGGCAACAAAACATTGGCAGCTCTTGCAAAAATACACAAACATTGCACCGGAAAAGCACACGCTAATGGATGCGCGGACCACAAACATAATCCTCTTGCAAAATCAGATTCAAACACAAGTCTGCATTCCCGCAAATCTTTTCGCAATGATTGCATAATAGAAATTAAAGAAGCAGATAAAAATCTCCATACTGTCAAAAATAATGACGGTCTGTACACTAAAAGCTTTAGTAACAGTACCAGCTCTTACGAAGGTCACAGCGACACTGACTCAGAAAACACATTTAAATCGCGTCAAGATCAAAACAAAAATACAGATCCTTGCGAACGCTTATTCGCTCAAAACACTAGAGCTTCATTAATGAAAACTGCTCGAATGAGATATGCCGACGACAGCGTTATATGCGTACTACAAGATGAGGTCGATGGCGAGAAAGTAAAACAGCCATTTAATAGAACTCCACTACGAGGAAGCTACAGAGAAAGAAAATCTGGTGTTGTTACTATAGAGGAAGTAAAACTAGATGAATCCAACAATGATGAAGAGCTGGCCAACTCCGTTCTTTTTGATGAGAAGAGAAAGACCCCGGTACAAGCCAAATCTAGTCTACAACGCAAAGGTTCTGTAGGAAGTACTGCTAGTAATGGGAAACCCAATGTTAATGGAACGAAGCCTCCGTGGAGAGGAGCCAGTAAGAAGGGAATTCCTAATGAACCATTTGTACGAACACCGTCTTTTAGAGGCAGTATTAGGAAGAAAGTTGCGAAAAATGATGGGATACCATGGAAGAGGCTGTACGAGCTCTCGCTGTGGCGTAGATATGGTGTGAGCTTTGCTTCGGTCGGTGCTGATGCTGAGCGAGCCTTACTGAGGCCTTGGACTGAGCTGTCTTCTCAACACGAGCCGCCACCATTTACGGTAAGTAACTACTTATATTCAATAAAAAAATATGTATCTTTTTTGCAGAACATAATTAGTACCTACTCAACTTTCACAAAATCTCGTTAATGTAACTAGAAATTATTAAAGGCTATTTTAAAAGCAACTTTTACAATTTAAATAACATTCGATTTAACTTTCTATGATGAATCTTCTTACTTCACCTATACGATTCGTAACCGCCAAGAAGCAAAACATCGGATACCATTAAGATAAAATCGTGACATCTTATTTCGTTTAAGTAAATGATGATGTAGATATTCCATATTGCTGTTAAGTAGCTCTCACGAAAGCCAGTCAATCACAGGGCCTGAGGCGCCAGCTGCTCTTTGATAACTCACTCACATTTGGCAGGTAGATCGGCGTCGATGCCACGACGGATCATTATAACATAGTCACGATGTTCGGTAATAAGCTCGTTTCATCCAGTTTCATGTTTTTCATTTATTATTGAAACTTTGTTCAAAGAATAGAAATGTACTTTACCTTATCGTGGTCAAACAGATTGTTTGATTTGAGATATCACAGATGCACGCAAATGGTCTTATTTAATATTTGCTAAAGTATAAGATAAACGCAGTTCCTGTGTGGACGAAGAAGATAATATCGATTCTACCTGTAACACTAACCCTTTTTTATCTGTGTTCTGCGTACAGGGTATATTTTATAAATGTTTTCCGAAATCTTTGAGTACACACGGTTATTATGGAAAAAATGAAGATGACAACATTTTGGACTTTAACAGTCAAATCTCTTAGACTCTTATCTACCCTAATGCAAATCAATATTTGACATAATACAAGACACTATACATACATCCATACAGCATGTTTATGGAATTATTGCAATAACCGTCTCGCCATATTCCAGAAAAGCAAATGTCTTGAGAAAGAACTTTCTCCTCCATCAAACGAATCCTGAAATCGATGATTGAAAGTATGGCGAGATACAATAAGTGTCTGCTACTTTTGACCATATTTCAACTGTTCACACCGCTATTACGACCATATCGTACACTTTCGATTCGAACACGAGCAGAGGTCACGGATCGCGACGTAACGGACGAGTCCGGACCATGATGGACGCTGTAGGCGAAAACCTTTGATTACTGAGTTTCATATGGATAGGTTCTAGAATTTGGATCCTTATAAGCAAGACAATCGCCTGGTGTAATAATACAGGCAGCGTATTTATGTCTAGAAGCAGCAGCATCGATTGCCATCTTAGAATGATTTTAGACTTTACAATAATATAAAAAGGAAACAAATATTCCTATAATTTTCGAAAATTTGAGATCTATAGTTCTTGGTTTCTTCTTCATCGCCTCGCATTTTGAGGAAAATATAATTATTTATCAATCTATATTTCTCTATTACTTTGGACCATATTTCGACATCCATAATTTCCATATATCGCACACTTTCGGTTTGATCACGAGGAGTACTTGACGATTCGGACATGACAGGCCAGACGCAGCCGTGGGCGAGACCCGCTTTGATTACTGGCTGTATGGATTGATTGGATCGGTTGTTTTGGTCGTCGATAAGCCCTCCCGTGGTGAACAGTTTAGAGAATTTCACCGGTTATCTGAAGACAAGTTGTGCTTAACGTTGCCCATTAGCAGTTTAGCACCCACCTCTTTGGCGATTGTGTTATGATGTATAAACATTTAAGTTGGATTTGTAATTTTACCACAGATTATTATAATCAAATGATTATGGACAATAATATATTTTGTCATTTCTGAAATTGAGTTTTCTATTGATCGTATCGTAAACTTGTATCATTAAATCGCAATTATTTATGGAATTTAAAAGCAGTTCAAATACTCAAATAAACAAAACACAAACTCGCGAACCTTCGCTCTTTCCTAAACACGAATTGACCTCAGTGCCAAGCAAAGTTCCACAAAGTCTACTAGGATGCCAGTAAACATAAACTCGGCAAGGACTTAAAATGTAAATCGGCAATGTCGCTGATTTGTAACGAGTCTTACATAATAAACCGTCGGAGACATGAGCGAATACAAATTGAGTGCAGATCGGTATATCGTGCTGTCTGAGAAAACGGAGCGTGGGTACCGAGTTGCGACAGAGTAGCGAATGCAGTAGACCAACATATATCCTTGTCCTTCAAGGATATATGTTGGTCTTTAAAAATGTTAATTTTTAAAGGAAAAATAAAAATGAGTTTATGTATTAACAAAGGAATAAAGATGTAGCCTTATGGTATATGTTACAGGCCTTGAATAGAATTGAACTACAGAAAGATGCATTGACAAATTAACGCTTAAAACGTAAGTCGAAAGATGGGGAAGCTTCTTTTTGTCATTGATCTATGAAATTTTGTTATGAAATTTTGTTAAATTAGGACCTAGTTATCTAATATAATACTGTTAATTTAAATGATAATTATCAGGTTTTTATTAACGCTATGTAAATGAACACTTATAACAACATTAAGTTTATAAAAATACAGATGGAGATATAATATACACACCGACACCACATATATTCAACTCTATAAATAATACCAGAGCAAAAGCAGTTTATTATTTTCTTTGAAACCAGTGGAACAAATCCATAGCAGAAACGTGACTGAATTACAATGATGTTCTTGGAAATACTGTTTATCCTTACTCTGTGTCTCATGACAATCATTTATAGCACATATGACGGACCTTTGATGATTATACTGAGCTGGTTGTTTAAGCAAATGCAAATCAGATCAGAATAGGTTTTAAAACATACAGCAATAACGCACGCCTCCGTGCGTTTTTCTTTATATTTGTTGATTGAGGAGCATGTGTATTGATCACTGTCTTTAATGGTGTTTATTCCGATTTATTCAAAAGTGCATGTGGACTTTTCAGATCAAATCTAAATCGTAAAAGCGTCTTTAGAAATCAGGTAAATACTTTTGAAAATTACGGAGAACTTAGGGTGCTACTGCAAACTATGAGCGTTTTTGTCTTATTTTATAAATGACTTTTATAATTTTCCAGAATCTATGTGGATGGTATCTAATATCTAAATTGTTTACCCTACGTCAGGATAACATAAGTTTTACAAATGATCTCTTAAATTAAATCGGTCATAGAAATTGAATCACAATCGAATGCCGAATTAATTCGATTAAAAATTCAAATCGATTTGTCAGAACTATTGTGGTAGTAAATATTTACAATACTGACATCGATCGATCCATCATTGCCGTGCGAAAGTGGATTAAGAGCGAGCGCATGCTTAAGATTATTTGTTAAACGAAATTGATTGCAAATATTATTATTAAGTAACCTCAATTTGGTGCTCTAATTATTTTAAAATGTAATAGTGGACGGGACTGGGGTGTTTTTAGTCGGTGCAAGTCCGACATATCCCCAAGTCGTGCCCTCGTCGTGGGTTGAAGTCATTAGATTTTTGTCCGGTAACAAAAAAAAATAAAAGGCATGTAACATTGAAGTCGTTTTTATCGCGTTAAAAGACGTTTTCTTGTCGCTGTCTTTACTATTCTGACAACAAGTCTTACCGAGGGATACCATATTACCCCAAAAATAGCTTGTATAGGCCATACGAATGGTATGGTAACTATTTTGCAACACTATTTAATGTAGATTAAAAAGTAGCATATGCGTGCTGTACCTTATGCTAATGGTGTACCCAGCATATTTGTATCAGTCAACAATGACTGTCGTAACATCTTTAGGCTCATTGTTAATCTGCAGTATAATTTGTCTCCTACACTTGGTTGAGAGTTGCGACACTCGGTGCCTTCAAATGAATTTAT
Source organism: Diachrysia chrysitis (assembly GCA_932294365.1). Lineage (NCBI taxonomy): Eukaryota > Metazoa > Arthropoda > Insecta > Lepidoptera > Noctuidae > Diachrysia > Diachrysia chrysitis. The sequence goes on along the minus strand of OW028660.1, from coordinate 3,399,252 downwards.
TTGCAATAAATCTTCACAAGCGATTAAATGTTTGTATGCTTTTACTCAAGAAGTTATGCTGAGTGTATTGTTGGTCAATTTCATTGCTAACTTGTTTTGTTTGTCTTGCATCTATTGGCTTACTGATCTGCAACGGAACGTACGCCTTAATTAATTAATTTGAGTCTGAACTTAATTTTGAGTTTGGTTTTTTATAATGTTTGTCGAAAAATCTTAATTCCAATCTGTAATTAGGAAGTTTTCGATATTACAGTATAAATTCAGCAACATCACCTATTCAGCCACTAGCGTTTTACTGCTAAACACATATTACACCAATAACTATCTCAAAAAAGCTGTTGGAATTGTCCCTAATCGCCCCAATAATTTCTAAGTTTGGTACTCTACTACAAATTTTCTATAGGACAATACCTAAAGACAATAAGTGTAATATTCAAATAGGTTCATAATCTATGTTTCTATGCAATTAGAAGGGAGGCTGTGAAGGGCACACTAATGTCAAGCATAATAATTCGTCTCCTACACTCGAACGCATTGTGAAACGTAGGGCATGTAAATTGCGATGCGTGCCCGAAATCGCGCGTCGATTGTTTCAGCGCGCGTAACTTGCGAAATTAGATTTGACAGTGGATTTATGTTTAAACTGGTTTATAAACTGGTCTGTCGACTGGTTGGCTTGTTGGTTTGGATTCCTGTACAAAAGAATGACATGGGATGTTTATGGGAGAAGAATAACATCTCTATAGTCTTCTTGGAGTTTATTGAAAGGAACAATAATACACTATACAACTGACAGTTTTTTGTTTTATTTATTAAATAAATAAATATGGTTTGATGTGGTTTTATTCACCAAGAATCGGGTTAAAATAGCCTTTTTCCTTTTAATATTTTTAGCCTATGCAATCTATCTTTTTTTAAAAGATATCTAAGACAGCAATTGACAGTATTTTTTTTAAGTAGATAATTTTTAACATTTTTATTTAGATTCAATGTCATAACTATTTCAAATAGCCTCTTACAAAATATAAAGGCCTCTAAGGACAAGTTCGGCGAAAGTAGGTGATCCGACATGCGCCTGCGCAGATCTTATCACGTCGGTACTTCAAAAGATGTTAGCTTGTTAATATACAGTGATATTTCGATAAAACTAGATTCCCTTGACTCTATTTTGTAATTACAATAAAATTATAATGTGTATGTAACTATATATTTATATAATTTTTTTCAAAATAGTAAAAAAAAAATATATTTAAACATGTATTAATAATTATGAAATTATTCAGTAAGAAAAGAGCGTAAAGTCCATCACATATTGCCATATTAATAAAAAATATCATCATCATCATCATCAGCCTATCTTCGTCCACTGCTGGACATAGGCCTCTCCTATGGTACGCCACTGAGCTCGATCTTCAGCTCTTCGTCTCCAACCACGAAAATATTATATGTACGAAATATTAATTAAATAAATGTGGACAACATCACATACATTGCTCTGAACCCAAAGTAGTAATTAGTGAATATGTTGTGTCAATAGCCTATACTGTATCTAATAAATTGTTTTTTTTTTTGTTACAGGTAAGCTTGGTGTTTGTTTCCATCGGCAATATTGAAAGTATCTGGTAACATAGTATTATTTAATTTCTTATGAGTGAGTTTGATAAGACGTCTCGTATCAACAACGGCTGTTAACTGTTGCTCCTTTCAACAACAGAGAATGACTTGTCTTGATTTTGGAATAGGTTATTACAATAAAAAAAAATGCAATCGATGGGTTATTATTTATTTAAGTGGAAAAATATTTTTTTACTAAATAGTTAGAGTATATAAGCCGAAACCTTCTCAAAATGCATCGGCATTATTATTTATCCTTAGATATTGGTATCCTCACAGAGCACAAGACTTCGTCTATGCTTTTTTCGGGTCTTTATATTATTATATTTAGTATTTCTTAAATCAATTTTATCGTATATAAAACCATTAGCAGCCTTATATAAAGGCTATCATCCACTGTTAAATGGACATCACCAGTCTTTCCATGGCGTCATAATCAAAGAAATTAATCAATTAAAATAGGAACCATTCTTCATACCATCCGTTGAATCACGTTCGGGATCCGTATCACCCGTATTTGGAAGATATCTGGAATCCGGCCGGGAAACGGGATCACAGAATACGAACAGTCTACCACATGCTTCTAACATCAACATCGCCCTTAATTCAATACAATAAGGTATAGTTTTGTACTGTATCTATCACTTTGAACTAACAGCGTCCTTATTTCAAGCGTCTAAGGTTTAGATTTGAACTGTATTACAGATTACGAACAGTCTAACACACAGCAGTGCTTACTACTTCGATTTTCACAGTACTTATCTCAAAGCCAGTATAGTTCATTTTTGTATGGTTTTGTGGCTGCTGATATGCGGAAAACCTTATAGGTAGGCTTCCTACATTAGTTCTAGTGTTTATATACACGTCGATACAAATGGTTTTTATAGAGTTCTTTGAGGACGTTTGAATGTGGTTTTTGTTGTTTTTGTAAAATCTTATGCCGTTTACAATTTTATAGAAATACTAGCAGTTTCCCACGGCTCCGCCCGCGTGGATGTCGATTATCGCGGTAAAATTTCTGGAATATAATGAAAAAGGAACTATGCTTTCTCACTTGCGTCTTGTGATAATAAGTTTTTATTAAAAATGTATTTTAAGTTAAAATACATTTTTAATAAAAACTTTAACACAAGCTTTTCCATCAGCTAGGTTTAAAGGAATAGTGAAGACAAATCAAACAAGCCCAAATACGATTGCGTCGTTCTGTTAAAGAGTTCCTATAGCCACCTTCTGTCGCCATCTTTAGACTAGCTCGAGATCACTATAATATTGTATTGTCACCAAAATTTTATCTCAATTGGATGTCAAGAAGTGGTCCTAATTCAGCTTGCAAGATTTGACCCGAAAAAACAAACATTGCAAGTTAATAAAAAGCTTGGAACAAAACACGTATACAACATCTATGTGCAATGCAATGAATGCAAGAAGCGGGTGCCTGTATAATGCGAGGATCTGTGACGCACCCCCTACAAGGGCCTTGCCAGTTATAATTGCATGTCAAGACACAACTTAGTATTGATGTCTTAAGTCCAACTGGATCGCCGGGATTTTTATGTCAGCGGAAGAAGTAAGAATGTGTAGTGGCTTGGACAAGATTAGTTTTTTGCGTTGAGTAAAGTATTTGATCTGTTTGTGTGACTAGGAAACTGATCTGCATCAAGTTTTGCATTAGAAATACTTTGAGTTAGTTACCTATATTATTATAAACTCAGCAATCTTGCATCTAGACGAGGTAAAGGTTTAACTCATAACAATCAACTATTTTTAATAAGACGCCTTCCCTAGCCAGTATTTTTTTATAAGTGAGTAAGTAGTAAGCGGTAAGTTTGCGCGCATGTGAGTGACAGGGGTTAAAAACATATCTAATTGTAATAAACCCTTAGTCAAAAAATAAGTAAACTATAGATTGCGCATATCGAGTATGAACTGTAGGCACTAGTATGAACAAGTAAAATTAGTGTCAAAACTGCGCGCCGTTTTATTAAAAGTATATCAAAACCTAATATTACCCGATTAATATCGGAACCATCGATATTTTCGCATTGACGTATGTCGAAGCACGGAAAATCACGTAAATCAGTAAATGAGCGTAGTACTTAAAGCTAAAAATCTGCTTACGTTCGGCGCTACGGGCTCCAAGCGATGCTCGCACTCTATTCTTGTCTATTCTCTAAAAATAACCCTATATTATCTCACAGCAGGGCATACAATAACTTTGCCTATATCATGCAATTCTGTTTAATATAATAAATTATTATTATTTTCCGAAATTTGACAAAATAATCTAGCATCCATATTTTTGGTCATAAAACTTTAAAACAAAATATATACTAGCGGAAGTAAATGCACCGAACATTTACTAACTAGCAGTATATAACACAGGCTTTGATAAAGCTGCTAGCTGGTATATTAGACCTAATATTTACGATATTCATAAACATCAGAAAATCACGGCGCTATGACATTGGCGGCGCTAAGCCACTCGCCCACATAGCCTGATTTCCTTACAGGTGACGCATACATGATATAATATCGATGCTATATCGATATAATGTCAATTTATTATTGCATAATGATTTACTTGAATGAATCGCCATCCTTTTGTACTAAAATTTGCAACAAATTTCAATAAGCCAAATGGATAATCGGCGAACTGATTATGTCAGTATTTCAACTTAAAAACTTGATTACGGTTGCTATAACTCTAGCATTTTTTACAGCATGCAAAAAAAACCCTGTCCGATCCTTATGAGTATTATTCGGCATCGTACTGAGTACACATATACGTTAAATTAAAATAAAACTGATCAAAGGCAACACTGATCGCTCGAAAAAGTTCACGAGTACTACAGTTTAGTCAAAGTTTTTCTATTACGTATGTGGAACCAGGAATACGCCTTTATTGGACTGGATAGGGTTTTTGTTACATAATATATTAGTTTGGTACCTACAGTATAAAAAAAAATGTTTTGCTTTTAAATCAAATGATAAATATAAACTTAAAGATTAATGTTGAAAACATTAGATTGTCAAATTAAGTCGAAATCGTGGAATTTTAGGTGTCAAAACCTAATTAATTCTTATAGTTTATTTCGGACCAGTAATTAAAAATACATATGTAAAAGGTTCAAACCTACCTTATGGTAGGTTCAAACCTACCTTATGGCAGGTTTAAACGTACCATAAAATCTGAAGTTAAATTTTAACCGCAATTAGCTTGCAAGCCGGCCGGTTCACAGTAAGTAACCGTCAACCGTCGCCTACGCGTCTACTTGCGCAAGCGCAGCACGACGGATTTGTCTGTCAGCTGTGCGGGCTGTGCCGGCCGTTCTAAGAAATGCGTCTATTGTTTATTACGTTACTTACATACTTAATAGTGTACTCCTAAAGGGTGGAGCAGAAGTAACGGCATTATTAATTGTACTGTTGTTTATTTTCTTCTTTTTCGTCGTTTAATAGTTAAAAATACTTTACTTTAGTAGAGAGACTGGGTTAAACTTACTGATGTTAGTGCGTTTAGTTTCGGTCAATAATTATTATCGATATAACTAGCTGTCCCCCGCGACCTTGTTCGCGTGTTTTAGTTTCATCGGTTTTTCATTTTTACAACATTTTTCATTTATGTTCCGCTCCTATTGGTCGTAGCGTGATGTTATATAGCCTATAGCCTTCCTCAATAAACGGACTATCCAATACAAAAAGAATTCAATTCGAACCAGTAGTTCCTGAGATTAGCGCGTTCAAACAAACAAACAAACAAACAAACTCTTCAGCTTTATAATATTAGTATAGATTATAATTCTACTGCAGGTCAAAAGTATTTTGTAAGACGGAGTCAAACAATATACTTTTAATCCATGCTAATATTATACATGCGAAAGTAAATCTGTCTGTCTGTTACACGTTTACGGCTTAACCGCTGAGCCGATTTTGATGAAATCTATACGTATATAAAAAAGCTATACGTATACGCTCCGTGTCCGCTCCGTGTGCGTATCAGTTATCGCGATAACCGATACGCACACGGGCGGATACGCGGGCAAAAGGTTATACTTCGGCCGTTGCATAAAATAGCTATTTGAGATATTCCAATTAAAATATATCTTGTTTATTTCAATGTTTCAGACCGCGACCATTAATAAAAAAAAAAATATTCACTATAAATATTGTACTTGTTATTCTTAGATCAAAAGCCGATATTAAAATTTAGTCTAGACCAATATTAAATGGTGTTCACAAACTTCTATTGCGAAACCATACACGTAGGGCTCGAGCGATCGTTCCAAGGAATGATCTATCGTTCGTATTTGTTTCAGAGCTATTTATTATAACAGACGCGTGACTTGGAAGATCAATAGATGTATTTTTATTGTTACCTGGCGATGATGGCTGATAGGACAGTTTGGGATGGCATTTTTTTAGTACAGTATTGATACATATGGGATGCGATTGGAATAAGTTGCCTGTGTTGTGTTGACTTTGTGTAGACTGTGACTAGCTGTGCCTTTCGGTGTCTCTTGTCGTTACGTAATTTGACATATAGGGAACCTTCCTCAAAAATTGGGGTATCATATTTGAAAAGACTTTCAAATCCGACTAATATTTATAGCTAATTCCCGCAGCTTTGTTCGCGTGGATGTCAGTTATCGTGGCAAAAAGTAGCCTTAGTCCTTTCTCAGGCTCTAGACTATCTGTGAACCAAATTTCATTTAAATCGGTTCTGTAGTTTTGGCGTGAAAGAGCAACAGACAGACAATTGTCACATGACTCAAAAAAAATAAGTAGAAAAATATTTTTAGGAAAATAGAAGTTGGTTGGGTAAAACAATGTTAAAGTTATTTTTTATACAAATTATTCTTTAAACCAAGTTCAAGTCAAAAAATTAATTTATTTTATTGTAACGTCAAACTGCATCTAATTTGTAATTACGCTGACATTGATGCAATCAATTGCATCTCACTTTCCGTATATTGAACTCCATTATAATTCAGTTATAAATAAAGTCGATTCGATAAGGGGTACTTACTCGATTCTGTTTATGTATCGTTTTCTGAGTATGAATACAAGTTATAGAGCGCAATACATTCATAGTCAGCTAATAATATTAATATTTTATCGATTAGGACAGTAGAAAAATTACACACATGGAGTTGCCTGTATTAAATAAAACCTATTTAAAATGATCACTGATGCATTATTAAATATTTTACTTATTCCGTTTTTTTCTGTGACAAAGAACAATTAATGCTCAATTTTTAAATATAAAATGTAAGAGATTGTGTTAATGACAAAATATAAGAAACTACATGACAATTAATTCCTATATAGGTAAATGTCCAGAAAAACAAAACTATTGTATACAAAAATATGTAAATAATGAAAAATGCAAGTATTTTTAAAACTTTGTCTAATTCATACTCCTAGCTGCGCTCACCACGTTCCTGTTTACTACGCACTCCTCTCAAGAGTATAATGTTTGGTGATTATTGCACAAGCGGTGTAACATATTTATTATCCTTTGAAGATTAGGAAAATAGACAGCCATACAGCCAGACATAATATAATGTATGTATGTTATGTTGGAACTATCTTATGGATTGTTTCGTATGTTTTTTTTTTGATCCAGTCAATAAAAGCTTTGACTTCGACTACACACACAAAGTAATATCAAGTGTACGGTCAAGTGTACGGTCATTAGAAACAAAAATAAATATACTAAGTTAAAGATTTTTAAAACATATTTTTTTTTTGCAAAGAATAAGAAACATTTCTCACTAATAATGTAACAGTAAACATTATCTTCCAAGCATTCGACAAATACACTGCCGTGCATTGTAAATGTACACACAAGATACGACCACGATATACGGTGACGTCCCATTTGTATTCCGTTTTATTGCAATACAGTGTAAACGGCGCAATATATGCACGTCAGTGTACAAATGCGACCACCGAGTTTTACATGATTTATGTGGGAAACAGAGTTATGATAAATATACATTGGGTAATAAAATTCGTTTTAATATTTATGGCCATTTAAACATATAACAAGTATGTCACTGATACATAATTATAACCAGAATTATTATTTTATACATTGATCATTTTATATTCGCATGTAATATTTAAAAAAACACTACGAATTTGCAATTGTTCAAATAAACTTAAGTATAAAAACATTTATGTATTTATAGTACCTATGTATATACTGGTACTGACACCATACTATGTGGTACTTTTGTGCTAAAGTCATTGTGCGAAAAATGCACTCGCAAATCCGAGAAAACTAAACAAAAGCTTAGCCCGTATTAATCTTTAGCTTCTTTGTTTATCTCATTCCCTTAATTAAGTCATAATACGTAAACATATTCTTCATTACTTATTCAAACAGCGCAATGCATTTCCGCGTCACCATGTATAGTTTATACACAATTTCCGAGTCAAGCCGACCTATATGTATTTTACATTCACCGTCTCCTATGGATTAAGTTCTAAAAATGGCCGCCGACGCACATGGAATGCGTAGCATGCTTCCTGTCCTAATACGTATTCCGTACGCGTAGGTAGTTGCGATTAAATAATAATGAGTGACGCCTCTGGTTTTTTATTGCTCTGTGGTTTTTTACTGGTATGTGTCAAACGATTATTGTTTGTCATCTTCATTCATGTTATTTATTTATTTATGAATATACTGTTGATGTCGCGTCTACCACGAAATGTTTAACGTTATGAATCTGTATTGATCTTAGAGGAATAAATAAATAAACTATAGAGCGCGCATATCGAGTATGAACTGTCGGCACTAGTAGGAACATGTAAAAGCGTTAAATTTGTTCGAAAACAGAGCGCACCGTTTTATTAAAACTATCTCAAACCCTTATATTATCGAATAATATCGGAACCGTTTAAATTTTTGCATAAACGTCGGTCGTCGCATGGATAATCACTTGTATCAGTAAACGGGCGTAGTACATTTAGCTAAAAATGTGCTAACGCTCGGCATAAGGAGCTACTAGCAATGCGGACGCTCTATTCTTGTATATGTTTACTCTAAGTTTATTATTATCAGAAAATGACAGCAAAAAATACAGAAGACTTGCCGCCATTTTGTAAATACTTATGCAAAACTGTCCTAGCAAGTTAACCATCACGACATCATAGTTAAAATCATCGTTATATTCTGTTTTCTATCAGGGAATGTGGCAAAATGTGTAGTTTTCTTTTATTCATCCCGATTACCCGTCATCTCAGTATTTACTCTCTTCTTTATTCGATCATACTACAAACAATCCATTTCTTTTTTTGCGCCTGCCTACTCGTTTTTTACATCTTCTATCACTCCTTGTAACATTTTTATAATCATCGGAGTATCGAATAATACACGACTATTATTGACAGTGAATCCAGCTAAACGCAGTAACTAAACGTATTCCTTGATTCTTGATAATAAGAATTATGTACCTATTTATTTTTATCTTTAATGAGTCTTTAAAATACCTCAGCCAGCATCAGTTTCTAATATAAAGTATAGCTAAGTATAATAACGTTTGACGTGACTAATGAGTCAGCCGGTACCTTTTCTGTGGAGTCGGGTTTCCATTCTGATGATCTGAACGTTTCTAAATCCTTGGTTAGTGACGCACTAGGTAAGGCGACAGCTGCGGTGAAAACTTAGCGTGCATCTAAAAGGTATTTATGTGTCAAAAAAACCTATGTTACAAATAAAGATCTCATTTCTCATTTCTCAAAAATGCTGACGATTGATAATGCAACATAATGTACTACAAAGGCCCTCCTTGATTTTAAAAATAAACCGCTCATGTTTATCCTTGGAATAATTTGAGTATTCCGTAGAGCAGATATACGGCAATTTAGAATACTCCAGTTGGCGACACAAATGTTACGACGAATATTTTAGGTAGTGCAAATAAGGTGATTTTCCAATAAACTGTGTCCTTTTATTATTTAAACTAAAATAAAAATCTCCAAGATATCTAGTTTATTAGCTGTTTTAAATACGGTATGTGTATATGTCTATATTTGTTTTTTATTTTATATAATGAAGTTCATAGGAATTGGTACTCATGGCATCGCTTTGGTGTAAACTGTTAGGATGTTATGTTGGTGAATAAATAAATAATAATTTTAGCGCTTAAAATAATTACTTTAATTAATAAAACGCTACCGTCTGTTACGCCTAGTGCGTTGCCCGCTTAATGCAGTAACAACCTTGCGCTCGAGAGAAATTCTATAATTATTCTGTTTATGGCATGCTCTTACCCATAGAGCATTTATGGGATAGTAGTCGTAATAGACTGATTTCATTAAGTGAATTGTTGGGCATGTTATCTGCGCCCCGAGTGTAATGAGGAAGGAGTAGCGTCTGTCGGTTCAATTACAAGTTTTGTATTATTGTACCCATTGTGTACAACACATTACGTCTTTTATTTAGATAATTTATAATGATGTAGTTGCTAAAACTTGTAAATTAAATAATGTTTCTGCTAAACGATATCGGAAAGCATTTCCCGGTATCGCTTGCCCATTTGCCGTTTATGCGATAAAAATAAATATCAAATAAAGAAAAATTAAATTCGTAATAATTTTCGATATTTTCATAATTAATACAATATATAAGCTTGTAATCATTAGTGATTTTGCAATTATTATGTTTAATATCCTTCCAAAACTTTGAATATCTCGATTATTTGTCCTTGAAATGGGATTTCTATTTTAGTTTAAGACTATTTTATTGCTACGGATTAACAAATGTTTTGAATATTGGTGATACATTGACTTGTACTATAAAATTAAAGACGATTTTATGGTTTGTCCATAAAAATCATTGGTAATTTGTAGTTTAAAATAATGAATTCGAAGCTATAATTTTGAACAATACCGTGATCAGTGATCATTATATTTATATACAATTTATGTATCTCTGCGCCTACAATTGGAAAATAGATATTAAAATAAAACTAAAAGTAGCATCGTCCTACATTTTAAGTCAATTTATAGGACATAGAGATACTTGTCGATAACTAACAGCCCTTGGCTCCGTCAAATTCTCTGGTCTATGATAACATCAGTGGCGTGCATACCATATAGGCAATTAGGCAGTGCCTACCTCCTAAGATCCAACTAACTATCCTTAATTATTACGATAGAAATATAATAAATCAGTCAACACCCATCATACTCATTAATTAAATTACAAATAATAAAACTTATAACCAAACATTTCATTACAAAACAAATAAAAAATGACGTCACATTCAACACAATTTCACAATACGTCGCGAAGTAGGCACTCGCGCCAGTGCCTACTTTACACTCACACACTCAAACCATTTTGGCGTATTCATATACGCACGCACACTTCATAATAAGCTACTTTTTTCTCAAATTTATAATACGGTGAAAGCAAAAAATATCTGTTTGACATGCACATAGGGTTGCCAGATAGAAACTTATCACGTCCGGGACAATTCTAGGATAAAGGGGTCGGGCCGCGGCCATAGTAAAAAAATATATGTACATAAATAGGTAGTTGTCTAATTTAGATATTAGATATGTATTTTAAAGAAAAATACCATTTATTTTCAAATAAGTACATACTTTTATTATATAAGTATGTAAACATGATGTACTATGTATATACTTCATATTGTATTGCGATATCCGAGTTACACACTTGAAAATTGCAATAAACTATTTTTTTGCTCTATTTACACATGGCTTCTCTACGGTTACCTATCTTAATCCCGAATTTTAATATTCCGAATATCATAATCCCGAAAACGTTGGGACATTTATTCATAATCCCGTTTTTTTAAAATACGAAGTTTTGTTTGCCATATAATCGCAACTCCGAATTTCATTTGCCCATTTATTCATTTGCAGCTATGACGTTTTAGAATCCAGACGAATGAGTTCCAGACACACGAAATCTAAATGCACAAAATCCAGATGACCGTAATCCATATGCACGAAAGCCAGATTTTTAAAACACAAATTTTTGAAATACACAGTTAATTGATATCCAGACAAACAATATCCAGATTTTTTATATCAAGATTTTTTAAATTCTTGTATTTTAAATCCAAAGAGTTGAAGTAAAGATGAATGAAAACCCAGTGTTCACGCTCGGGTCGTGCGGGGGGTCGCAGCTCTAACCTCACCTACTGAGTCGATTTTGACACTTAAACCTATCTGTAATGGGCAAATAAAACAATAAATTTAGTAATAATTCTGGAAATTGTTAGCATGGAAAACGAAAAATAATATTATGTATTGCAATAGTTGAGCTGAAACACGATTGTATGGGAACCAAATAAAAAGATTATGAAAATCTGGCAATAGTTTATCAGGAATATGATTGTATGGGAGCCAAATAAAAAGATTATGAAAATCTGGTAATAGTTTATTTGGAAAATGGTACGATGGGAAACAAAAAAAAGTATTCTGAGAATCTGGTATAACTATATCTGGATTATGAGAATATGGGATACAAAAAAATACTTTTTGGAAATTTGGTTTTAGTGCACCTGAAAATAGATTCATCTGGGAAATTAAAAAAGGAATTTTAAAAAGTTGTCATTCATTACATCTGTCTTTTAAAAGTTCTACCAACCGTTTTCGGGGTTTTAAGATTCGGGTAACAGAAATTCGAGATTTCAATAGGTTACCCTTCTCTACACATTGGCGAAGCGTAGTTGAATACTCCTGTAGTTGTTTTAATGTTTCTCATGTTTTAATGTTTGTCATGTTCAATGTCTTCTATTTGTTCTTTATTCCCTAAATTGTTTGCCGCTATTGACCTCTGTTTTCTACACAAGTTAGCTAAACGGTAATTGGCGTCTGTGTTGTAAATGTTGGGTTGGCCCGTAATTATATGTGTAACCCAAATAAATAAATCCAGTCTTTAAAATAAGGATCAGTGGTCCATTTATCGATAAAACCTGTGAACCTTTTCTTACTCGTTGATGGATACGATACTATACGCGCTTATACGGCAGGCCAGCCGTATCATTCGTTGTTAAAAGGTATAAATTGTTATAAAAAACTAGTGGGATTTCGGAATCCGGGACAATAAGGTCTAATTACTGGACACGGGACCAGACGAAAAATTCCGGGACATTCCCGGATTTCCCGGCCATCTGGCAACCCTACATGCACAGCACCCTGACATTTGACCTTCGCAATTTCCCAGAACTATAGTAGGCATGCCTACTCTGTAGCAAAGGCATTGACCATACAGCTCAACAAATAAAAAATATATAAATTCTAGTTATTATTATATTTTTTACATATCTAACTAATATTATAAAATACTAATAACTTGTAAATTGAATATAGATTTTTTTTAAAGTTAACAACTACATAATTAATAATGTAAACATGTTTTAGTTGCAATAAATGATTTTTATTTTCTTTTATCTGTTGCAACTTGCTCGTCTATTTGTTATTTTTAATCTGTTGTAGTTTGTTTATTTGTTGTAGTTTGCATTATTTTCGTAATTAGGTATTTCAGTATTTGTTTTGTGTGTTATTGACTTATTGTGGTTTTGTAAAGTTACTGTAGTGTTATAAACAGAAATTGTTGTGTCTGTATAAATATGGAAAAGTTACAGTGCGTAGTTTGTTTGTGTTTCGAAAATACAATCTGTATGGACAAAATTACGCGCAAACCCCTTCAAGAAGTTTAATAAAGTTTTCATTTGTTTGACAAAACAAATTAATGAAGTAGTAGATTTGTAGGATAACATCCGAACCACAGAATAAGAAATACGAAACTTTAAAAAAGTGAGTAGAAAATAGTTTTTTACATTTGTTTCGTTATTTATAGTAGTAGGTATTTTATTTTGCTCGATTTGCCTAATTTCTGCCTACCTGGTCGGAAAACCAATGCACGCCACTGGATAACATCTATCTTACTCAAGTGTCAATCAAAACAGTCGCCATTTTGGGCGCTATGTGTCATAGAGGCATGTTAATACGTGATGGCATCCCGGCAGACGACAGGGGAATACTGAGCAGGACTCAACATGTATTTACATCCCGATTTGACTATAAAACACCTAAGTGGTAATAAAACTATTGGTTTTGAAGACAGCGCTGAGTTTACAGAGAATAGTAAACGTCTATTTGTAAAGGAATTCAGATATATACCTACCTCGTAAAAGGTAAAGGAAACTGTTGTCATTAAGGATTTTATTGTTAACTAGCTGTTGCCCGCTGCTCCGCCCGCATGGTTGCCCATTTTCATGATTAAGCTTAACCCATACCAAATTATATACAAATCGGTTTAGCGTTAAACCGTGAAAGCGTAACACAGACAAACAGAGTTGGTTATGGATTATTTGGCTAAAATACTTATTCAACTTGATTGTATTAAAGCAAAGAGGTTGTAAAAACTTTACTTGCTGCGACAAGTTACTGAATATTATATTGTTGCTGGCTTCAACCTTTGCTACATAATATATGTCAAATACGTTTATTGTAGGTACTTCTGTTTTATGTAACTATTTCAAATTTAATAATAATTATCGGTAAATTATACATCACTTCTAAAAATATTTCGTCTAGTAACCACCATTCAATGCGACTGTAAATATCATTTTAAACATCGCCAATAGACGATATTTACTAGAAATTTCCAAAAGTTTATTTTAATGAAAAATGGGGACAAACTTAGCAGTGTCAAAGGTCAATGAAACCTTGAAACTGAAGTATATAAGGTAGTTCTCTATCCTATATTATTCTCACATCATAATCTTCGAGTGCTGACCCAAATAACTTAATTCTAACGCAATGCAAAGGACACACATAATAACATAATCATGTAAACGTTTCTATAAATCTACCATTAAATAGGTGAATTAAATGCCATCGGCTACTGACGAAGATTTATCTTAGTCACAGACACTTAACTGAACGATTTTCTAATGGGAACAAAATTTTTAAACTGTAGAATTGTAACTGAGTTAGTTAGAAATTGATTGGAAACGCGGACACTTCGACACGGTGACGAGAGGTTTTCTATCTAGATTGATTTACGTTTCATTGTTACTAATCGTTTGGTCACGAGTTAGAGTATAAATAAGTAAACTATAGATTGCGCCTAACAGAGTATGAACTGTGAGCACGAGTATGAACAAGCGCCGTCGAAAAATTTCAAGAAGATCAGCCCGCGCAGTCAAGCAATAATTCTACAAGCGTTAACGCTGATCGAGTCGATGAAATGTCTGGAAGTGACAAGTCACGTAACTTATCGAAATGAAAAATTTCATTTCCATACATTTAATGTCATTTAAGCGATTTCTATCATCGTTAACGCTTGTAGTAATGTCACTTGGCTAGGGAGACAGTTTTCTTTGCTAGTATTTTCTCCCTCCATTGAGTATTATACATTCAAATCGTGTGTCGTCACAAATATATTAATACGCTCAAATATTTAACGCATCAAATGAAATTGATACTCCATTGATAGATAAGTAACATGACCACGTTAAACACAGTTATTTTGGTCCCAATCACTATAGTGGGCAGTATCGCCACTTGTGTAACTTTTATACGTTTCATTGTCGCCATGGATTACGTGGTACGTGATAATTTGTGTGACTTTTTCTATTGTGTACTTGAGAGCTATAACGAAGGTTTAAATTGCTGTAAATTCTATTGCTGTGTTTAAATGCTATTGCACTCCAGGAGTGCCGACAGAAGTGAAAACTTAAACAATTACAATATAATAAAATACTTATTTACAGAGGTGTTCGTAACGGTAACGGTAACAGTGTCGTGAGTTCAATTATTTTTTCCCATCTCAAAAAATGATTTTTTGAATTTTCGTTGGATCCCAGTTTTCAATCCCATTTTTAGGGTATTAACATTTGCAATTTCCATTGCTCCCATGCTAAACCATGTGGGCGTTAGAGAAGAAAAGTGATTTACTTATATCAAACATTTAATAAGCAGCGTGTGTTCGACGCGCCTAAAGAAGTTTTCAGTTCAAAACGTAGCTTTTATTGCGTTTCTGTATTAAACTGATTATTTATATTGACGGGCCTGTTGGTCTAGTGGTTAGTGACCCTGACTGCTAAACCGGTGGTCGTGGGTTCGATTCCCACCCAGGACGAATCTTTGTGTGATGAGCACGATCATTTGTTCTGTGTCTGGGTGTAATTTATATATAATATGTATGTATTTAGAAATATATAAGTATGTTTATCAGTTGTCTGGTTGCCATAGCACAGGCTCTGCCTAGTTTGGGATCAGATGACCGTGTGTGAGGTGTCCCAAGATATTTATTTATTTATTTATATTTAAAAAGACATGTAAATTCTCCATTGCCCTTGAACGTATTCTTAAGCATGTCAACTTTCCTCTGCCCCACATTACTAGCACTTAGCGCATACCCACTAATAATCTTCATAATTACTATCCTGCACTTCACCGTCCGTTTCAATATGATTAGTAGAGTGCACAGATCGATAACCATCGGTTTCCTGGCGAGATCTGAGATTACTTAGATCATTACTGTCGTCGCCATTACCAATAATAATAATATGCTGACAGGTTTGAGAACTTTCTCGAATGTGTCCACTTGACTTTATTAACCCTTGGATTGCTAGTAATCTGACTCATAACACATTCGTTATTCGTCGTACAAATCAGTGTTAATCTGAGTTCATAACGAAACAGATTAATTATATGGATGAGTTTTCTGAAACTGTTGATAATCTCTGTAACTTGTAAGCTAATATTAAAGAAACGAGATTAGATAAGGATGATAATAATATTTAGAATTATTTTCGTTAGGTGTATTTGTCCCTTATATCTACTTTATTATCCCTAATAATGTATCTACTTAATAAATTTTATCATGACCACAAACATGTTGATTTGTGTATCAGTACTCTGAACGACACGATCAATTGAAAGCTCGTTGAACTAATAAAAGACCTCTAGAATATTATTATAGCTGTTCAGATCTAGATTAAGCGCCATTTTGCCTCTAAGTGACGGTATTAAGTGCAATATTATAGGACCATTCAGTTTATTTAACACATACCTTTAAAGGCATGAAAATCATACAATTTAAATAAACGATACAGTTCTAACACTCAATATTCGAATAGTAACAGTTTATGGAACAATAAAATACAAATATTGTAGAATTTGCAAATGTAATTCTGATGTCCTAGATAACGTAATAATAAATAGGCGTGTCTAATGACAATAAATCTATTTGCTACTAACTTTATGCCTCCAAGGGATCAGAAGAACGAAATTGTATTTGTAACCCTTCAAAGAAACGGGGAGAAGTAAATACGGTATTGCAAAATAATGCATAGTTTAAATTAATGACGACTATTTCTCCATTGCAGAATTATTTGAACTTCTTTTCTTTGGCACACATGAAGGCTAAAGAAAAAAGAAATAGATGGATCACCGAGCTCTAAAAATCAATCCAAACCCAAACTTCCTTAATCAAATAGGGTGCTTATCATTTCGTATTTATATTTTTTATGAATATTATAGTAATCTTTTTAACAGTTGAATATTATAAACGCGCGCTATGCTATTTCTGTCAGCGGCTACAAGTAATTCGTACGTATCGTACATCCCGTGTGCGTTTATCCGACAGCGCGACGCGAGGAGTGTATTGTATTTATTTCTGTTGTTTTTATCCGAACGCTAGAGGTGATCTTATTACTCCGGCGTGCACCGTTCGACGTTTAATCGACAGTTCTATACGAGAACAATTGTGACAAAAGTGCTTTGGTTTAAGTTTTTTTAACTGTTATTTGATGAATTTCTTAACACCCTAAGGTTTAAAATTACTTATAAAAAAAATCCATACTGTGATGAATTTGTCTTGAGGTTTTTGCGTCTCTCGTAGTCTGACCTAAATTAACCTACTCTTAGTAATCGGGTTTATAAGTCTAGTTGTCAAATTGTTACTTATGTAAAAGACCTTTTCATGAGAAAAGCCTCGCCTGGTAGTAAAATTATCATTGGCAAGTCTGTGTTTACAATATTTATCAATACATTAGGGGACATTATCATCATTTTACCCAACTTCCTGAAACATTTCTCTCGAATTCCAAACAAACAGAACCAATGCGAACTAGCAACACTGCCGATTCGACTCGATGTTCTCGAAATTCCTGAACTGTTCGCTTTACCCCAGATTCCGGCTTTATGCCGTGACTAGTGTTAACATTACTTAGATAATGCCTTTTGTTTTAGACAACACTAAATTAGACGTCTGGTTAAGCTTACAATGTTTGCATACTTGGAATTCAGTCTTTATGTATCTTGACGTGAAATATTAAATTCGAATTCATTAATACGATTTACATGATTTTTTTAGAAACAGACAGTTCAGACTTTAGTTTCCTTGACCAGTTGACTACTTTTATTTTGACCTTTTTTCTTAAGATAGTCGACTAACTTGAAATTATGACATTCTTACCTACTTGCTAATTTTCTACAATGTCAACTCTATTAGATTCGATTAGATGTCGCCTGACCTGAAATAATAAAATTCAATGAATATCCTTGTTTATATATATTAGATGTTTTTGTATTTCGCAAAACATCAGCCCCTGTAGCCAAGTTACATTTCTACAAGAGTTGAAGATGATAGAAATCGCTTAAATAACATAGACATTACATATGATAAGTCACGTGACTTAGTCTTTTCTCTTCCATACATTTGAGCGATTCGATCAGCGTTAATGCTTGTGGAAATGTCACTTAGCTAGAGAGGCCGGTAATATTTCTTTTCGATAAATAAAAAGATAATTTCCTTATCTAAGAAGTTAGATGTACATCCTAAAAATATATTTCTTTCTTTTGATGGCCAGCCTTCATTACAGGTTGTACTGTATCTAAATCAGTAGCCAAGCACTTGACATCTGCATAATTGTGTTGGAACGTTGCCATTTCGTGATAGCCTTTAGGTTGAGTAACAGCACTTCTTTCTGTTAGCGTACCTCATATTTGGACATCGTCCAAACATGGTTCAAATTTTTTTCTTATGTGTCCGATGATTTTGTTCTGTTTACACTGAAAAGTGACTTGTGATTATGCAGCAATTTTTGTATTTTTTCTTGCTGTGATTAACATTTTATATCTAGTAAATATTCTGGTAATTTTCGTGGATTACTCCTTAAGATTTTAAGTACTTTAACACATTTTTTACTTGTTCTTTATTATTATAAGATTGTAAGACATATATTTTAAAGAACCTTTTAACTTCATGGCGATTTCTTCAATAATGTGCTCTACAATTTCAATGCACAAAGTTAAGAACTATGAATTCGTCGTATACCTTTGGCTAATCTGACCACCAGGGAGTCAAAAATTTCCCACAATCTGGTAAGATTTTGAATTCTGAATTTAGTTTGAGTGATCACTCTACTCAAGTTTACATAACATAACATCAGAATACACGTAATACTCTGTATATGGAACCTCACGAGCTGTCGTTAGGGCGATGAGTCAGGGCCGCACAACAATAGCTGCTAATTTTCACGCAGATTATGCACTTGTGTCTATTCTTGGTGCTCATTAGGATTTAATCAGTGGTATTATATTTGCTGTAAATGTAGGTGTATCTACTAAAATACTTATTGGAATAGAAATATTTGATGTTATCGCACATTTCTTGCTCTAGTGAATGGATGGTCTTGTGCAATCCATGGTTAAGAGAAACCTATTCTTTAGAAGAATTAAAACAGGAGTTCGTTTGGCATGTGTTTCTATATTCTCGATTTTCTCAAAAACTCCTAATTCAATGTGGAGGGGTTTTCGTTATTATGATGATAATTGTTTGTTTGTTAGTCGTGCTAGATTATTATTATTAATTTTGTTTTTCAGCATTCTTGTATTATTTATGATAGGATTATATAATTCAGAGTGTCTAATCGATAATTCAATCTATTTCGAATACCTACTTATGTCCAAGATTTCAATTGACCGTTTATTAATTTTTGAATGGCCCTCATCCGGTTTATTCAAGAGCATTCAAGACTTATTGTCTGTCTGACAGCTTACTGAGAATCTAAATAAAATAATTGTGTCTTAACGAAATGATTTCTCTCATTTCTCTGTATTGATGTACTAAAGATTAGAAGAAGATTATCACATTAAGAATAAAGTAGTTAGAACGAGCTTGTTCTATTATATATCTGTATTGTTAAATCTTTTAAAAATATGCAGAAAATGTATGTATACAATTGTTTTTCTGTGAAGATTTTAATTAATTAATAAATCCCACCAGAAAGCTTTTCATGTAATATTCCACTCGCACTGTTAAAAAGTTAGCATATCTCATGTAGAGCCTAGCTTCTAACACTACACGCCCTAACTCTACAATGTTAAGTTCATAACTCTACACATTAGTGAAAATATATGGCTTGGCCATTTTTTTTAGATTTCTTATATTTTTCAACATGTAGGCGCTGAGCATGCAATTTTTTTTGTGTAAATAATACCTAAACAGCGCTTTATTGCCTTTCTCCCTCCACCCAATGAAATACGAAGTTAAGCATTCGGATTTATAGACGTATGATGGATAAACAAACCATCCTACGTCCATAAATCGGCAGCGACCTATATCCCTTTTGGATACGATAACCAACGTAATATACGTAAAACATTCCACTTTCATCTTCCACTAAACCTAATTCAACTTCTACATCATAAACCTCCATACTTTTTATGCAAGTAATTCTAATTTCGTCGAAGAGTACATCCGCGACAGGGTTTATTACAAGGTATTATGACTGGCCTGTTGGTCTAGTGGTTAGTGACCCTTGCTGCTAAACTAGAGGTCGTGGATTCGATACACACTCATTACAAATCTTTGTGGGATGAGCATGATCATTTTGTTCTGTGTTTGGGTGTAATTTATCTATAATATGTATGTATATCGAAATATATAAGTATGATTGATCAGTTGTCTGGTTGCCATAATATAGGCTCTGCCTAGTTTGGGATCAGATGGTCGTGCGAGTGGTCCCAAGATATGATTATCATTACTACATCTTATCCGATCTGTATTTTATCATTTTTGGTGTAACTTTAGTTACCAAATGGTTTTAATTGTTTAACAGTGGTTAAGTGGCAGTGATCAAATCTGGTTTGACGAATATCCCACGAGCGTTACCTAAAGATCTATTGGCGACGTTGCCTATCCAAGAAATTTTCTCATGTAGCTTATTTTTGCCCCCATGCTAGGCTGCCTCTAATTTCTTCACCAAACTTCTCAAACATTTAAGACCGCCATGCAATGTGTTCTTTCGATTGATACTATGTCAATTGATTTTTAGAATAGATGCCTCAGGCTTTACATATGTCGCAATGTCGACGTCCTATCCACCAGATGTGCGAAGTAGGTCACCCTTAATCGTAAACACTATTTATTCGGACACCTGTGCGTCTATAAAATAGCCGTAAAACTGCCGCGTGCAAGCCACAGGGCTGCCCGCCCACGAAGCTAAGGATGGATAACGATGTGTATACCGTAACTTGGAAATAGCCTATGTACGGCAGTGGACTAGAAAGTCTAAGATAGGGTTGTAGCCGCAGTGTTATCTACGCAAAAAGTTTTAATTGGATTCCGGTGACCTTATCTTCATGACCTTTAAATAAATAGTCACGGCTCTCATAATGTCGCGACCCTACCTACGGAAGTAAGGAAAATAGTCTGTACTTAGTTTCTTTTTCGTCCTTGCTAAGTGCTGATTTTTCCAACGCCAGATTTTGTATGAAAGAATTGGCAAATATTTTAAAATATTTATTCGGTAAAATTATCTAGCGTTGAAAAAAATCAGCCCTAATACTTAGGCAATAATGATAGATTTTCTGATAGTTCTGAAATATTAAAAATGTTATATCTGAACAAAAAAAACATGGTATCTAGCGAATGTTTTTCGGGAATTCCACTCAAGTCTTACATTCGATAACTTCTCCAATTAATATTTACTTAATTGGTTTGTTAATTTTGAAATGTTTAACCAAAACATGCCTCCGCCCTGCCCCACATGTGAAGCAATGCATCATCCCACAACTGGATCGCTTTGGTTTCCGGAGGCTAAAATTAAATTGAAACAGTGCTGCCATATAAGTTACATTGTAAACTGATTAGGCTATTTATTTCCCTTTAAAGTTTGTTCCCCTGTTTTTGTTCAGAATTAAATGTAACCTGTCTTCTTAGTTCTATTTTTGCATTGACTTGGAGACTTTTTTGAAATACTTATTAAAGGTTGGTGAAATATCTTTAGAAGAATTATTGATTATTAAGTGGGGTAAGCAAACAATCAATCGTTTGCACAAGTGTTATAGGTAAAGAGACAATAATATAAAAGAAATTACATCATATAAAAGTAGAAAAAAGTAGGTAGGAAATTAGGAATGCAGCGTTAAACTGAACAGATTTTGCGCGACAAAAAAGTTAACATATATTTAATTCACAATTATCTTTATCAGATGATTAGGTGTTAAGATTGGACGCGACTGGGACTTTCTCAATACAAACGTATTCCCCTGTTTTTTTTTGTGGAAAATGCTTTTAGAGCAATGATTTTTTTTTCCCAAAGATCTAGGTTTCCTTAATGCGTGGCTATTATTTCGTTTTTATTACCTACTCACTTCAAAAAATATTTCTGACCCTCCGAAAATTTAATAGGATTTTAACATGAAAAAGAAAATGATAGACCTTGAAATCTAAATATTAATGCGTAAATTATTTGAATCAGTCCAGTTTCAATACGAAACGTCTTTTGGTCAACGATTTTGTAGGTAAAATCAGCCTGGGCTGCAGTTGTCCCTTACGCACTCTACGGTGGAAGGTCGAAGGTGTGCGACAGCAATATATTATTTAGGCATTGCCTATTTTTTAAATTCTTCGGGAGTAGTATTCCCTTAAGTAATGGCAGCGAATGCATTTACCTTTACTCATTTTGTGACCTCTATTTACAATATCTTCTACGTACCTTCGTAATGTCCTGTAGCGTTTGGTTGCCTTTGGTAGAAGAAAGAATGTCAGATTTACGAAATTGATACCTTTTGTTAAAAAAAAAACATTTAATAGAAACCTAATTTATGTTAATAGGACATGGCGGTTTTTATACTCAACATTCCTGTAATTTCTTCATGTGGGCAATGCCGCGGGCACAAGCCAGTTTCACAAACATTGACAGTTACAAAACCTTTATTTACATTTTTGACGACGCTGCATCGATTCTAACAAATGGTTCTTGTTTTTAAAACATACAAAATCGATTTCATTCTAATTCTGTTATGATATACGATAATGGCTGCTTATTCGTTTTAATTTATACGTTTAAATATTATTTTTTAATAAAGTTGTTTTATTTATGTTGCTACTTGTACAACTTAAATTGTATCTCATTTATTATGGTGCTGTGTCGGTTTTGATTAGGTAAATTATAATTAAGTAATTCTCGGATTGAACACTTTTTTTGTAAATTTCTACTCTATTTTTCTAATTTTATTTATTTTTATTAAAATGAATGAATTGTTCATTATAATAAATATAGGGAAGGGGTGGTAATTTGGAACCCGCTGTTAATTTGGAACCCCTTAATATCTCAGAAACAGACAGCGAAATCTGTTAAAAAACTATGCAATTACGTTGAACTGGTATCATAGAATGTATTCACTGCCACTAGCGCCAGTTTTGCATCGAGTTTGAACCTGTCATTCAAAGTTGAAATTTTATGTCACCGGCAAATGTTTTTTCTTTTATTCGTTTTTATTGTCAAAAGTTTTTATTTTAGTCTAAAACTAATACAGTGGGTGTTAAGGGAAGTACTTTACGCATAAGTTCAAATTGTCACAGGTAAGTTTTAAGGTTTGTTTTAACGAGTTTTAGTTTTCTTAATTATTTGATAACATAGTAAGGTTTTGAATTTGGAACCCCATAGGTGCGGGTAATATGGAACCGGGTTCCAAATTACCCGCAGTGCATTAACATCACTTTTTTCCTGATTCCAGTCATGCCTCTAACACAATTGTCACCAAAGCCGAAGTCGAAAAGAAAAACTTGGGCCAGGAATAATATGATTGAATAATAAGATATCTTACCGGTACCGACACCAAAGAATAAAAAATCTAACAGAGGCCGCAAGTCATCTGCTGCTACTTTATTGACCGGATCTCCCTATAAACAGCAACTCGAGGAGTCAATCAAGTCTATAGCGCAGAGAGGAAGAGGCCGGGGAAGGGCTCGTGGACGTAGTGGTAGGCAGAGAACAGCAAACTCTTCTAGAACTCCTCCGAGCAGACAGGAATCTACATCATCGGATTCTCAATCATCAGTTTCTTCAGGTGACACTGTAGTGTCAGAAAATGCTACTGCACATGCCCAGCCCACAAACGAAGATGACGCTTGTTGCATTTTATGCTCTGAAAATTACTCCAATGATCGACGTGGTGAAACTTGGATTCAGTGCCAATCATGTGGGTTGTGGGCACATATTGAATGCTCAGGATGCGACGCAGAATATTATATTTGTGATTTTTGTAAATAAATTTATTCCATACTTGTAATTTGGAACCCGGGTTCCATAATACCAGCACCAGAGCTCCGAACACATTTTTTTCAATTTTTCAATAAAGCAAATTATTTCCCTTAATGAGTGGTTTTATTTCGTTAATTCGTTCCTAATATAAAAGTTAATAAGTTTTTTATTATATAAAATATTTATTCGAAATGATTAGTTAAATAGTTTTTCTAAAATACTTAAGAAACAAAGTAGGGTTCCAAATTACCACCCCTTCCTCTACTACTTAGTTTTATAAAAGTTTTATATTGTAGGTGTAGAGGAATAATCATGTGGAATGAGACATCATTATTTACTGATTGTATCTGCAATTATTGTTTTGCATGATCTACTTCACATAAGAAATAACTCACAACAACAACAAATTGTATTAATTAGTAAAAACATAAAACACTGCCCTGCTTAAAAAATTAATCAATTTTTTTTATAATAAATATTTATTCTACCATTTATTACATTACAATTAATATTTGTATAAAAACTTTCGTGAGGTTTTCATAATTATTTAGGAATATTAACGGTTTTCTCCCGCGCATTCTCGGGATCGCCTTACATTTAAACACACAAGTTGCATATATTTTTGTAAACCATTTATTAAGCCCTTGATTTTGATGTCTTACTCGATAGGTTTGGTTAGAAAAAATATATAATAACGACTTTTATTATTTATCGCCGAAATCCCGCATTTTTTTTTAAACACCTATCTATTTACATTTGGGTTTTTGAGACAAACCTAACGCTCTACTTCCATCAAAATCAATCCTGCCGTTTGGAAGATACGAGGTTATAAATAAATTTACAATTATAAAAACATACATAATACATGAGTCAAAAATACACCCTTACTTGGCAGTCGGGTAAATACGCCCATACAATATAACATGTACAATTCACATCGTGTCCATAGTCAACACAGCAAATTTTCCATTCTACAGAATTGTGTCCCGGACACAATACAAATATGCACTTAAATAATAATCGCTGAATAACAATAAACACATGACTTCAGTGACCTTCAAATAATAACAAAAACAATACAATTATCATGTGGAACAGTCGACCACAGGTCAATGGTAACTACTAATAAGAAAAATAAACCTTATTTGTTGAGGAACAAAGGCGTTTTTAATATCTATTTTTACTTGTATAGTGTGGCCAGTGGCGTGCATTGGTTTTCCGACCAGGTAGGCAGAAATTAAGCAAATCGAGCAAAATAAAATACCTACTACTATAAATAACGAAACAAATGTAAAAAACTATTTTCTACTCACTTTTTTAAAGTTTCGTATTTCTTATTCTTTGGTTCGGATGTTATCCTACAAATCTATTACTTCATTAATTTGTTTTGTCAACAAATGAAAACTTTATTAAACTTCTTGAAGGAGTTTGCACGTAATTTATCCATACAGATTGTATTTTCGAAACACAAACAAACTACGCACTGTAACTTTTCCATATTTATACAGACACAACAATTTCTGTTTATAACACTACAGTAACTTTACAAAACCACAATAAGTCAATAACACACAAAACAAATAATTACGAAAATAATGCAAACTACAACAAATAAACAAACTACAACAGAACAGATTAAAAATAACAAAAAGACGAGCAAGTTGCAACAGATAAAAGAAAATAAAATCATTTATTGCAACTAAAACATGTTTACATTATTAATTATGTAGGTGTTAACTTTAAAAAAAATCTATATTCTATTTACAAGTTATTAGTATTTTATAATATTAGTTAGATATATAAAAAATATAATAATAACTAGAATTTATATATTTTTTATTTGTTGAGCTGTATGGTCAATGCCTTTGCTACAGAGTAGGCATGCCTACTATAGTTCTGGGAAATTGCGAAGGTCAAATGTCAGGGTGCTGTGCATGTCAAACAGATATTTTTTGCTTTCACCGTATTATAAATTTGAGAAAAAAGTAGCTTATTATGAAGTGTGCGTGCGTATATGAATACGCCAAAATGGTTTGAGTGTGTAAGTGTAAAGTAGGCACTGACACTAGTGCCTACTTCGCGACGTATTGTGAAATTGTGTTGAATGTGACGTCATTTTTTATTTGTTTTGTAATGAAATGTTTGGTTATAAGTTTTATTATTTGTAATTTAATTAATGAGTATGATGGCTGTTGACTGATTTATTATATTTATATCGTAATAATTAAGGATAGTTAGTTGGATCTTAGGAGGTAGGCACTGCCTAATTGCCTATATGGTATGCACGCCACTGAGTGTGGCCCAATATAAGCAAAGACAGAATATTCATTAACTAGTTAGCATTTACTTGGATTTAAGTTAATTATGAATATATTAAAACATGTCACTTATTTGCGTGTAACGTTAAATTTTACGACATTTTAATGGCCCATGATGTAAATATTTGAGTGTTAAATGTGTCTAAGTGGTTTTATTTGTTATATTTTTATTTATGTAGAGTACAAAAAGCCGGTTTATATAAAAGTATAAGAAATATTTTATGAATACGCTTAAAGCTTTTTAATAAATAATTTAAATATATTGCAACATAGGTATATACCTAAGCGCCTAATACACATAATTATTATGCACAAAGATTATACTTTGATTTTAGTTAAGGTAAAATTAATAGTGGTCAAGTTGCCGGCGAGTAACTTGGCCGAGTTTGGAAGTAGCGATAGCGCATTTAAAAAATAGTTTTATTTGTTCGTCATTCATTATCCAAGTTTAAGAAAAATGATAATGTCATAATTCTTTTTTAATTTTAATTAATATTATATAATTTAAAATAACATTGTTATGTTATTGTAGGTACTTTATTTGGTTCACGTCATTAAAAGAGCTAATAATTATAGTTATATTGTGTTCTTTTTTTAATTGCACCAGAGATGACACTTGATAATAAGCCTGCAGAAAAAATCCAAAATTTTACAATGTGTAGCCGCAAAGATAAATATCTTTTAGTGTAGAATTAATTGCATGAATTTAACCGTGAAGTAGAATCCAATAGCCTAGTTTAAAAACCAACCTACGCATTTACTATGTCCGGCACATAACACTTAATTTACCAAATAAGTACAAGTTACAAAGAGCGATGAATGAGCTAAATGTATGAATGAACGAACAGACTATTAAAAGCTCGGCCTTCGGAGCTTACGACACAGAAACTGGTAATTCTGCTGACGCGGTACGGGTATAATAGACGGGGAGGTAGTTCCTACCTACCTGCCTGACGAAATTTCTACATTTTATCTGATAATTGTCAACATTTTAGTTAATACTAGCTGTCCCCCGCGACTTTGTCCGCGTGTTTTAGTTTTAACGGTTTTTCATTTTTGCAACATTTTTAATTTATACTTTGCTCCTTATGGTCGCAGCGTAATATTATATAGCTTATAGCCTTCCTCAATAAATGGGCTTGCCAACACTGAAATGTCCCCGGTCCCCGGACCCGGGTTCGATCCCCGGCCGGGTATTGACCCGGGACCGGGGACCTCAGAGCTGGCGACACCTTGAAAACCTTGTTGTGTACGCCACTCGACCACGGAAGTCTTCATAATGTTGTAGTACTTCACAATTTGTGGACAGTTTATAATATTCCGAGAATGTTTATAAACTGACTATATTCACAATCATCCAGTGGCTTAAATAATAATCCTTATCAACTTGTGAAATGGTTCCTTATTATTTTGAGAACATTAGGTAGCCGTTGTATTGTACAACATTATAAATTGCTATTGTTTTGTATCAACTATCGGTATTAATGAATTATAGCTTTGCAAACACATTTTGAATATTACTTAGTAGTAATCTGTAACAATATTATGTTGTTTTATTAGCAGTTGAAATTATTGTGTGACGTTGATTAAATTAACGTTTGTTGATAATATTTTAGCTGATCAAGTAATTTTGTTTACCAGTTCTATGTTTGGTACATAATTATATATTACTAGCGACCCGCCCGTGCTTCGCATGGGTAGACAATACATTAGCGAATCTATACTATCTATATCTATACTAATATTATAAAGCTGAAGAGTTTGTTTGTTTGTTTGAACGCGCTAATCTCAGGAACTACTGGTTCGAATTGAAAAATTATTTTTGTATTGGATAGTCCGTTTATTGAGGAAGGCTATAGGCTATATAACATCACGCTACGACCAATAGGAGCGGAGCATAAATGAAAAATCGTTGAAACTAAAACACGCGGGCAAAGTCGCGGGGGACAGTTAGTTATACCTATAAACCTTCCTCTTTAATCACTCAGTTTGTCAATATTTACCATTACCAAAGAATCAGCCTAGATACCTATATGTTTTTGGCATTGCGGTAGTCGAGTGAATAAATCCCCCATTTTTATAATATCAAGTATCCATATAAATACATAAGTTGCCAATTAATGTTCTCGTAACTATTTGCCAGGTAGTTCCTCTGAAGCCATAAAGAGATGGTAGCATTTACAATGATTGCGAATATGGTATTTAACAATCTCTGCCACACCCATGATGTGATGTTTGTTCATTGAGATGCAATCGTCAGTTACAAAATGACAGCCGTGCGAAATGTCAAATGGTGATGTGTTGGATGCTCTTTATTTTAACGTCAAAATACACCGTCGTATCTATCGTATTTGTTCTATGAATTTATGAGTGCGCTGATGAAAGTTAATTTTACTCAATACTCAATGTTTATTGCATTTCACTATGTAGCTTAGGTGGTAGAATTAACAAATATTTAGACCATCATGGAATCTGTAGGGCACAGCAATTTAGGAAAGAGAAAGCACGGTAGATTCATATTCATAAATTATTTTATTTATTAACTTCATTATTTATGGACACAAGATACAGGAACAACAAATTAAAACAAATGTAAACTTAGGTTTTCGCGGTTTTCAAGGTGTCGCCAGCTCTGAAGTTCCGGTTTCGATCCCCGGACGGGTCAATGTAGAAAACTACTTTTCTATATTGTCTCCGGTCTGAGTGTTTATGGTACCTTCGTTGTCTCTGATTCCATAACACAAGTGCTTTAGCTTCTTACTTTGGGTTCAGTGCAATGTATGTGATGTTGTCCACATTTTTTAAACTTTATTATTAATTTATTAAACTAGGTATATTTTTCCCCACGAGCCCTTTGTACGCATTTGACGAAATGTAGCTATGTTATCTAATAAGCCTAGATCTTGCGGAACTGTTTCCGCCTCCTGCTAACCTAATTACATTACATACTTGATCAATTGATCTCATAATTACGGAAACATTTGGCACAAATCAGTGTGGGTTGTGGTCCTGACTTCCTGGTACTTTTTTGTCACGTGGGAGATACAAGTTAATGATATTATTTATTATAACTGTGTACTTACTGCGTAGGATTTATTTAAATGCGGATGGTAATAGTAATTCGCCAGCGTTGGCATGATTTTTATAACAAGTTGTTGCTTTGAGGTAAATGTCTCAATTCGATTGCACCTAGAGGATTCAACTGCTGTTTTTTTTGTTTGCATTTATAATATTTTTAGGTTCGTGAAATTTTATTAAGCTCATTTTATTTACTATATTTTTAAAGGATAAAAATTATGGTTCCAAACATTAAATTTGGCCTAAAATTGCCATGACACTTTTCACTACTGTCTCTATTATTATTTCGCTAGCTACGAGCATGTCGCCGTATCTTCTCTTTTACTTCTCCATACTTACGTTCTTCTTTCTTTTCAGGCAAAATCAGAAGAACAACTAGAATGCGAGAAGGAATGGTTGCAGGCGGGCCACATGTGGCTGGCGCACCGCGGCGGTTTCACGGCGGTTATGAGGGACGGGGAGGCAGACGCCGGCAGGGCCAAGGTCCGCGTGCTGCAGACCGGGGAGATACTCACTGTAGATGAGGATGACTTGGAGAAGGTTTGTAGATCTGTTCATATGGTTGAGGGATGGGGGAAACGCTGGCAGATCCAAGGTCCGAGTGCTGCAGACCGGGGAAATACTCACTATCGATGAGGATGACTTGGAGATGACTGGTCTTTATGTGTACATTAGATGGCCCAGTGATGTCATGCTGATAAAACATCTTAAGAGGTTGAGAAAGAGAAAAATTAATCATTATGCTTGGAAAAGTCATAATCATTAGACCTCGTAGGTGTCTATCAATCTTCTTTTTTCGAAAACTTGTGAGTTTGGCATATGGAAGACAATAGCCAGATCCTCTTTTTAATTCTTTCCTACATGGGCTAAAATTACTCTAAAACTTAAAGAAGAATATTGTTTTTTTTCTAAAACAAAAATAAACCTAAGTTTTCAGTCAGACAGAGTCAGTTTTAGCACGAACTGTCATCAGTATTGCTGACGAACACTCTCGTTGTTTTAAGGTCTTTCTCCAGTTACAATTGAATTCGTTTATATTTCCAGGCTAATCCTCCTCAACTGGAACGTTGCGAGGACATAGCCGCGCTCCGCTGCCTGAACGAGTGTGGGGCGCTGAACGTGCTGCGAGCGCGCTTCGCCGCCGGCTTACCACACGCCCGCGCTGGCCATGCGCTCCTGGTACTTGGGCCACCGAAGCGCACGGCACCTATATACACAGACAAGGTAGAATAGCTGGTGCTTTTTATTTTTGATAATTTTTTATCCTTACGGGTTCTTCTTAGCGTGTCGATCAATGGCAGTAGAATTAGATTTTTTTCCGGAACAGTGCTCAGCTACACGGACAGCATTATCTGTAGCGTTCTTGCGTGTACAGGTGGTAGGACACGCTGGGCAGCTTATCAAGTGAGCCATGGTTTGAGGAGATATAATAAAATAAAAAAAAATAATAAAAACGTTTATTTTCTCACCACAATATTTTTACATGTTACAAGTAATTATGCTGTCGGTATCGATACAATTACAATATTGTGGGAGACTGGAGCCTAAGCTAGACCAGAGGCCTGTGTTTCAGGACTCCAGGTCTCCCCTAGTAACAAAGTCGGGGCGTACTAGCACAATACACCATATACCACACTCACAGGGCTCCTGTGTGCTGTTACCCCACCGGCACATATTGTCTTTACACCGTCCAGAGTCTATTCATAGACTTCTACGTCGGCCATGGTAATCTGCTACCGGAGGAAGTTTCTCGGATGATGGGATGGGAAGTGCAGTTAATGGGATGGGAGACCGATAGGAGTCCTGGTGAAATTGAAAGGTCTTTAAAGACATTTATACGTACGACTGATTTTTCTTATAACATATTATATTAAGAACTGGAAACATTTACTACTTAAGTTACATTAAATTGGGGTTTGTAAAGCAAGAAATTAAGCGTTTATTGACCAAGCGTAAAAAGACCATTTCATATGCGGTCAATAAATGAAATAGCCCTCAAAGCAGCTAATTTCTGTCTGGGCACGTGTACCTTTAACAAAAGGTTTTTACCTTTTACAATATAAATAAACTACTCTTTTCAGGTGGCAGCAATGTTCCGTGGCTGCCGCGCTGATGACATGCCTCCCCATGTCTTCGCGGCTGCGCAGTCAACGCACCGCTGCATGCTGGCTTCACGAAGAGACAGAGCTATCGTCTTCCTTGGCAGGTCAGTAAAAAACGATCTAGTTTTTTCAAAAATGGTAGTTATATATATTGCGCGGAATGTTCTTAGTTGATCTTAAGTCCAACCTTATATTGTGATTCTAGACTGAACTTGATAAACAGACTGTTTTTTTCTTAGAGTAAATATAGACAAGCATAGAGCGCGCGCATCACAAGTAGCATCTCGTGCCGAGCGTAAGAAAATGTTTTGCTAAATGTACTACGTTTTACTTATTTAAGGGATTTTCCGTGCGACAACAGACGTTTATGCGAAAATATCGATACTTCCGATATTATTAGGTTTTGAGATAGTTTTAATAAAACGGCGCGCTCTGTTTTGACACAAATTTTACTTGTTCATACTAGTGCCTACAGTTCATACTCGATATGCGCACTCTATAGTTTACTTATTTTTTGCTCAAAGGTTTTTTTTTGCTGAGTGTCCTGCACATGGACATCTTTTATATTATTATGTGACTATAAATATTATCTGATCAAATTATTCAACTTTTAAATATCTTAATAAGTATCTATTTAGTAGCATATTATTCGTTCATTTAATGACATCCTATTTAACGGCTTAAATACTATTTAAAACGTCCTTTATTTTATAGTTCTAGGCCTAACAAGTAATAAATAACTACTGCTAATTGAGCGTCATTAAAATATCTATTTGTATTTATCTTGTTTGAACCTTGTTTGACAAATTATCGAATGGCGCCATCTATTACGGCCCACTAAACAAAATATGGAGTGATAATTACCAGTTCTCTTGAAAATTGGTTTTCAAGATCATATCAAAACCAGTCCAAGATATAATCGTTAATTAATACAGTTACAAGGTAATTTGAACGTTAATTGTTATCGCATTAGGGTTGAATTTCATTTGATGATGGTTAATTACTGGAAAGCCTTATAATTTTCTGTTTAATTGACATATAAATTCGGCAAATGTGAAGCGTATCATCCGCTTAGTTATTTACGCTCATTAAAATAAAGATTTGCATACGATATAGAATTTCATTAATGTTTATAAAAATACCTAATAACTAAGTATGTGAACCATATTCTTGATTTTTGAACACGATTCCGAATAGTTTTAATTTCTTGATTTAAAATTGCTGACGCAAATTCTAATGCGTCATATGTGTCGTTTAGCTAGAAATCGATCTAGAATCGATGTTAGATAAAATTTGAAGAAAAGATTTGTAACTTTTATTTGGTGAAAATTAGATTCTTTGACTGACTATATACGTTTTATAGGAAGCATGTCGAAACGCCGGCAGTGAAATACCACAAATGAAACCACCGCTATAAACTAACTTTATAATAAAAAAGCTTTGGGGCAAATGTAACCCCTATATAGGCAAATATAAGTGAAAGGGTAGATTAGTGGCCTTTACCCTGCAATGGGATACTGTTTGCTCCTAATAATGAAATATGAGACTGTCAGAGCCTAATACTGAAATGCCAATCAGTTTAAAGCCACCGTTAAGGTTTATACTGTCTCTGTCACTTTAAAGTGTAAAGTAGCGACAGATACACATTTAAGAACGCCTTAAAGATGAGATGCGTTTCAGTATTCTAGGGTCAACCATTTGAAAACAAAAACTAACTGTAAATATCCAATTACATGTTCCAAATATATAATACTAAATATCCAATTAAACATGTTATATTTTCAGGTCTGGCTCTGGCAAAACGTCAGCGATGCGCCACTGCATCTGGTACCTCGCTAGTGCATACCCCGCGCAGGGCTCGAAGCTAACACCTGAACGATTGGATGCCGCCTTCGATGTACTGCACATGTTCGGATCTACACGGTAAGTGCATTAGGAAAACTATCCCCCTTAAAACATGTCTGAAGATAAATTTCACAATAAAAGAAGATAAACGCAGCATTCGTAAAAAAAGCGCTGACAAAACATTTGTTGTGTGTCTTTTATTAAGACTTTAATAAAACATTACCAAAACATAAATTCTGTAGAAAGTGAATGTCTGTCTATTTTATTTACTTTGGCACTTCTTTTGGATTCATTTTAAGAACGTTAGGATCCGTCTATATGTATATTGTCTCTGATTTTTAATGAGTTATAAATTAAGCAGAAGGTTTAAATTATATGTTTCATGGAAATTTTCTTAGCGTATATTTGAAAATACGGCGAATATTGACGATCTCTGTGATCGAGTGGCGTACACCCCGATTTTCAAGGTGTCGCCAGCTCTGAAGTCCCCGGTTCGATCCCCGGCCGGGTCAATGTAGTAAACCCCTTTTCTACATTGTCTCGGGTCTGGGTGCTCGGGTCTTCGCTGTCTCTGAATTCCTAAACAAAGAGCTTTAGCTACTTACTTTGGCAATACAGAGCGATGTATGTGATGTTGTCCACATTTATTTATTTAATTCTTCATACGTAGTTGTTTTGACATTTTAATGTTTGTCCACAGCACTGGGTCCAACCCTCACGCGTCCCGGTTCGTGTCGCTGACCTCCCTGGACTTCGACGGCGGCGGCGCGCTGGCCGCGGCCTCCGTGCAGATCTTGCTACCGGATCTCAAGCCCGGACAGGCACCCCTCAGGGCTTTACACACGTGAGTATTTGTAACTGTAGTCATTAGTGTTATTTCCACTTAAATAAACATCAACTTTTTGCCAGTCGAAATAGATTTCATTTTAGACTGACTGCTGAAGGTGCTGTTAAAAAAATAATGAACTTGTAGTGCAAACTTTACCTTATAATGAAGTTTGATGATTGAATTGATAGGTAGACCTCATGACAGACTAGCGAACCTAGCGGATTTTTTAATCGCGAAAACCCTCATTAAATCACTTGGCCATAGTATCAATTGTTTTTCAAATCATTTCGTGTAATAAATGTGAAGTAAATATTTAAGTGAAGACATTATGCCAAATGGTTATTAATGGCGAGTATTTTTTTAAAAAGCTTTATATATTTCCCCAGTCTATACCACGGTTGCGACGGCCGCCTTCGCCGAGAGCTTCTCTTCGACCAAGCACCAGTCACCGCGCCGAACCCCTTCCTAACCTCCACCGAGCGAGCCGACGCGCCCACAGAGTTCGCCGCGCTGAAAGAGGCGTTACAACTGATCGGCGTCACCGAGCAGGAACAGATGGCGATTTGGAAGATCATGGCTGCGATTTGCCATTTGGGGTGGGCGGGCGCTGTTAAAGGTAGGAAACAAAATTAAAGGATATTTTTAGTATAAATATGTTCGCTAGGCGCTAGGCGAAGGTTTTACCCAGGGATAGTATTTTACTCATTAAAAGTTGTGGAGGTCAGATAAACAGTCATTTCTTATGAAATACTGGTATTAGTATATGGTTGTATCTAAAGAGTCTGAAATCTGATCTTTACGTTTGCATGAAGGCAGAAAAAGAAATACTTTAACAGTTTAAGGACACTTACCTCCAACTTCACTAAAGAACAGACCGGGGAGGAGTGGCTCCTAAAGTACATATGTTTGAGAAACGTTTGCAGGTAGGTATGGGAAATGCTTAAGGGTGTATATAGTCAGGGTTTTCCGAGATTTATAAATTGACAGACAACATGTCGTATTTAATATCTACGGAATCAACTACTCTTTACTTAAATTTCAATTTACTTGTTTATATTTTCAGCAAATACCGGCTCTGGCATCAAGTACCAGTTCGCGAGTACAGGGTGCGGGCAGCGTGCGTCGCGCCTGCTGGGCGTGGGCGCGGACGAGCTGGCGAGAGCTGTGTTCCTTACTGTACCTACGTCGCCGCAGCCTAACTCTAATTTGAGGCAAGTTTACCCTGGAATTTTAACGGCCCTAAAACCACAGTAGTATGAATTAAAAAAACCTGAAACTCAAAATCAAAGTATGTATTATTTCGTTGCCGCAATATCTTACGTACCAAAATGTATCTTGACCTTTGACTTTAGAGTCTATCTTTGGTTATAGCTCGCCAATCGTTGGCTCTAAGTTTCTGTAATTTTGTCTATAAAATGTCCGGAAATAAATCTACAATTATGTTCTCTTCACGAACAATTTGTGATTATTCACTATTTTCAAATTATTTGCCTTTATATAGTGGAACCGCAATAATAAATTGTAAACGCCCCACATTGCAGGACCCCATCACCATCGAACGAGCGAGAGATGTCGGGCGCGGAGGCGGTGGACGCCTTCGTCACCGGACTGTACAACGAGACATTTAATATTGTTGCTGCTCTCGTCAACAGGTACATAATATATTAATTATATCTATGTTCAGGGTTTGATTCAAATTATATTGATTTTATATATTGACGACCTCCGAGTGGCGTACACACCGGTTTTCAAGGTGTCGCCAGCTCTGAGGTCCCGGGTTCGATCCCCGGCCAATGTAGAAAACCCCTTTTCTACATTGTCTCGGGTCTGGGTGTTTGTGGTACCTTCGTTGTCTCTGAATTCCATAACACAAGTGCTTTAGCTATTTACTTTGAGTTCAGAGCAATGTATGTGATGTTGTCCACATTTATTTTATATATATTTATTTAAAGAAAAGAGAATAGGTATTTTTTTATCATTGTGTTTTAGAACCTTGTACCTAATATCCATTTGTTCATCCGGTTTTTTTTTGTTATTCTTAATCCATTTTGCTTTAAAGTGGAATGGCTTAAATTAACTAGTAAGTCATTATATCATAATCGTTTGAAACAGAGAGGAAAAAAAACTATGCAAACAAATAGCACCATACATTTTCATAAAACATTTATAGATTTTAACACTTTACAAATGGACCTACATGCACAAACTTATATATTTGGATCTCAAGAAACATCTGGCATGCTATGAAACGAAAACAGAAAATCATTTTTACAATTTCCTTGTAAATGTATTAATATTATGTATTATAACAATTTGCTAGGAGCCTCTCCACGTCAGCCAGGACGTCGGCCTCCATCCTGCTGCTGGACAGTCCCGGCGCCGACAACCCGATGTGTGCCGGCCAGCAGAGCGGCGCGCCGCTGTCCAAACTACTCTCCAACTACCTACAAGTAGGTTGCATCAACTTAAATTGTAGGCATTTGGGCTAAACTACCTTTGCGTTTCATTCCATCTACATGCGAAATAATACATGGAGAAAATTGCCCACCTGAATGGAAGAGAAAAATTTCGGCCGATAACACAACCTTCTCATTAATTCATAATCACACACAAAATGCTACGGTAGATTCTACCTTACGGCCGGTATGTACTTTGGCCGAGGGGATCTCCTGTTGTTAATGTTCTAAGAGGTCACCACGCCAATTACCCGTGTGCGCGACGTGCTGCGGGTTCGATCCCCGCATATCACAAGCATGTGTATCAGTATTCTTGGTGCATGAGTGTGGGAGTCGTTTAAAAAAAAAGTAAAAACATTGTCATCCAGTACTCATATTTGGCAGCTGTATAATATGTGTACCACTAACTGTTACAATGAAAATTGCTAGTCCTCATGACTATGTAAATCAGAACAATTAATGTGTTCTAACAATTATGGTTGTTTTGTAGGAGCGGCTTCAAGCCATGTTTCACGAGGCGATGTTGGTGGCCCCGCGCGACCGATACGCGCAGGAAGGCATCACGTTAGATGACGGTGCTGAAGAAGGTACTTTATTTATTATATCACAATAAAACTTAATGTATTTATTTATTTAATACATAAAGTTTCCAACTGCTTGGCAAAAGTCTCCCCCAATTCTGGACTTAAAGTAAAAAATGATTATAAACTTTTATTGTATTTCCAGACTGGCTCTCGGAGACGGTGAACCCCGGGCCTATGGTAGAGCTGCTGGACAAGGCGCCGCAGAACACGATCGTGAGGAGCTCTCAGGCCGACTTGAGGGAGTGTGACCGACGAGGATTGCTGTGGTAGGAACTTTAGAGTAATGTGTAGTACATCTCTGTGTATCGACATACATAATACGGATAAAAAAAAATGTGTAAATCCTTAACATTTTTCGATGGTTAGAAGTAATGACTGTATTTAAACGCAATTGGTGAATTATTTTTATTTATTAACGATTCATCATAATCTTGAAAAAATACTTTAATATATGAAAGGCAGAGTAGAGGATTCTTTTATGTATATTATTTACAACGTTTTTAAAAACCATTTGTGCACACTAACAAAATTGTATATTTAACCCGCAAAACACACATTCTTCCACATCACAGGGCATCGTTTAACCCATGGTTATGTCCCCAGGCTCCTAGATGAGGAGTCGATGTATCCCGGGTCGTCGGACGACACGTTCCTGGAGCGCGTGATGTCGCACTACGGCGCGCCGAGCCACACGCAGTACCTCATCAAGAAGGCCCCGCACGCCAGGCAGTTCCTGCTGCAGCATTTACAGGTTAGCTTCTAATAACGATAGATATTCGTGAATTCATATTTACGGTCTTTTCTTGGTAAATCCTTCGCGGTTAATAAAGTCTGAAGTCAGTAAATCAGAATTTGTATGTATGAACCATGCAAATTAGGTTAAATTTAGATTTGTATATGTATTCTTTATGTAACTATAGAAATGCGGTGTAATTTACAACAAGCGTAAGTCAAGTAGTAAAGTGATGAATTCTTTGTTATTATTACTTTTTTTTTTGTCTTTCAGGGCACAAACCCAGTCCTGTACGACGTAACAGGATGGGTGAAGGCGAGCCGAGAAAACCCAGTTACCAAAAAGTCCTTAACGTTACTGCAAGAAAGTCAAAAGTAAGTGCAAAGTATTTGATATACTCAGACTTTTGTTTAAAAAAATATTGAGTATAATTAGGTTTTTTATTGAAATAATAGTTAGAGACGTTAAATTTGTGTTTAGTAAAGGTCCAAGAATGTCTCCTTGTGGAATCCTAATCGTGTTGTTTAATCAAGATTGTTTAACTCTTACACGTTTCTCATTCAACAAGTTCTCGTTTTTTGGGATTGATGATTAACTGTATAGATGGGACAGAAACTGCTAAATTCAAAAATACTGTCTGACTCTATCAAAGGCTTGTTTATGGTCTTTTGTTGTACTTGTTTTCATAGTTTATTACTGTAGGTTGTTTTACAAACTGCGCTAACGATTCTAAGCAAATGAATATTTTTTCACCATAAATCCTTACTAATTTAATAAATGCGATAGTAACTTTGTCTTTTTCGTTTTCACGGCAAAACAACTAGACCGATTAATATGAAATTTGGTACACAGATAGTCTAAAGCCTGAGAAAGGACATAGGCTTTTTGCCGCAATAATCGACATCCACGCGGGCGGACCCGCGGGAATCAGCTAGTTGTATCCATATATCGTAGTAATCATAGTGTTGTGTTGTTGTAGCGAGGAGATAGGGCGGCTGTCGTCGTGGTCGCGCGGCGCGTGCGGGCCGAGCGCGTGGGCCGGCGCGCCCGGGGACGTGGCCACGCTCCGCCGGGCCAGCTCTATACGCAGGACGCTTACTTCTGGTGAGTTCATGAACAAAATTAATGATTGGATTTACCTGAAAAAAAATACAGACGCCATAATATTAATTTTATCTTTTTTCTCGTACAATATTGTGAGTAAATATGTACCATAATATAATGACAATGAAAAATATATGCAAATATATCGTTAACATTTTTGATTTCTGTTTGAAACTGTCAGTGTAGGTCCCTTATAATTTCGAAAAAAAAAAACAATTTATTACAAAAAATAAACAATAAACGCCACAAAACATAATTGTGGTGCAACTAACTCGTTCTTAGATAGATATTCTTTAATATCCATCTAACCTAAAAGTAAGCAATTTAGATAATAGGCATGTAATGTAATGACAAGATCAACATAATTATTCTCTTATGTATCTAGATTGTTTTTAAGTAATAAAAGTGAAAAGCGTTTTTGTATGTGTGTATTATCTTAAGATTTACTTTGTTACACCGAATAGGGTAACAATAAAACGTGGACTGACGATCTGACCATCAGTTATTAACGTTATTTGGTCATCATTTACGATTTCTCCAGGCACAGCGGGCATGAAGCGGCGGTCCACGGCGCTCCAGGCGAAGTTCGTGGCGGACGGCGTCGTGGACACGCTGCGGCGCTGCGGGCCCGCCGGCGTCAGCTTCGTCTGCTGCCTGCTCACCAACCAGCCGCAAGACACCGCTGATGACGTCAATGTCCCGTTGTTGCGCTCCCAGGTAACGTCTCACTCTAAATGGCTGAACAGATTTCTATCATTTTTAAATTCTGTTTTTGACATAAAAATCACTTTTTAGACATAAATAGACTAGTTTATCACATTTAAGATATTTTTTTTATTACTGTATTTGTGTTTGTTCTCAGTTCCGTGGTTTCCAACTACTGGATGCGGCTCGACTTTACAAGCAAGGCTTCCCAGAGCATATGCCGCTGTCTGAGTTTGCAAGAAGGTAATTTATTCCACTATTCAATTAGTTTATTTTCTAGTGTCTTTCATTTAAATTGATACATAAAAATACAACTAGGGTTCGACGAATTTTGAACCTACAACAAACACCTACAACCTGCTTCATAACTATGTTCCTTCCAGGTACCGGTTACTAGCCACATCTGAAAGCGAGGACACTGACACGCAGCAGACGACGCTCTCCGACCGACAGATCGTGGACGACATGCTGTTGACGTTAGACCTGGATGTGACCAGTTACAGACTTGGACTCACCCAGGTAAGTCTACTTAGATGTTAGTATACTCCCGGACGTATAAATTGAGCTGCAACTAATTGTTTTTAGGGTTTAAGTTGGTAACTTTCTTGAAAATATCATTTTATAATTTTAAAGAAAGCCAATTTTATAGAAGAACAAAATAATACATACTCAACTATTTTGAAAATTGTTCCTAGAACAAATAAAAATAGATCAGTTTCAATTTAAGTGTCCTTGAGTTTAACAGACAAACAATATCTTTCACAGGTTGTTGAATAACATGTAGGGAATATTGCGTATACAACCTTATTTTTACTTTATACGAAATCCGAAAATAATTTGTTCAGATTCAGTATCCGAATCGTTTGCAATAATTTTCACACCCTCTTAGATTGTGTCTAAATAGTGCAATGTTTTCTCGCGAAGACAACAAGCTTGTAACTGTGCGAGTTTTTAGTATACAGTTATGAAATTTTGTGTAGAATCTCTACACAAAATTGACATGAAAATATTTGACAATATATCGTAAAAATAAGGTTGTATATATATGTATTGCGTTGTAATCATTTATCAGTATAATATTTCGTCATAATCTCTCGTTTGGATTAAACTTTATGAGGATTTATTTTAATAGCAGGAGTTGCGTATTAATTCAAATGTAATCTAGAAATGGAGTTCATCAAACAAAGGTAAGTGCAGTTTTAATATAATATGTATTAATAGGTTTCAGGTACTTATGGTTATACGACCGCAGTTTTGCCGCATACCTAATTATATTGTCAGACGTTAATTATTATTGTTTATCAAGACAAAACTACTTTTTTACAAAGTTAACTAATATCACAAATGATTTGAATAAAGAGTGTTTGGTGGTAAAAATTACACTCCTAGCCGTATCTGCGGCGTTTTTTTCACAAAACTTTTTTAGAAACATAAATTAGGTGTGTAGCAATTATTATTATTTACATATTGGTCACACCCCTGTTTTATGTTTTCAAACAAAGTTATATTCAAAAGCTCAAGCAGCCTTAACAGACCCGGCTTTAAGTTGAAATGGGCATAAAATTGCCAACAAACGTTATACAAGGACAAACTTAGCCCGCGTTACAGGTTTATACGGTCAGCGATTATTTAACATTTCAAAAGTGTGTAAATCTTTATTAAAATATTATAATTGACGGAAAATCGGAACAAACGTGCGTAAGTTCATCCATTAAATTAATCAGCACTACGCTTTTTTGTTTCAAGCATCATTAGCGTCTTCAGCTTATAAATAAACGTGTAGTGTTAA
This sequence comes from Diachrysia chrysitis, assembly GCA_932294365.1. NCBI lineage: Eukaryota > Metazoa > Arthropoda > Insecta > Lepidoptera > Noctuidae > Diachrysia > Diachrysia chrysitis. Next base: position 3,357,536 of record OW028660.1, on the reverse strand, counting down.
CATACCTATTTAAAAAACAAATCAATCATAAATAATTAATTTATTATCTATGCTTTCATTTATTTCATAGGTCATTAGGCTATAATATAATGACAGCGAAAAATGCGCGCCAATAAATTATCCTTTTACTTGTAAATCATTAATGAACTCCTTGCAGCGAGTTTGACGATAAACGATAGTTAATGTATCTGAATTATAGTTTTGTACTTGTTTTATTTAAAAAAACTAATCAAATAATGATAACATACACATTAAGATCGTGCAAATGTTTGCGTGGTTTAAAGATAACTATTTATTTAAGAAAAAAATCAATATGACATATGTATTTGAGGTTTTATACTAACATAGTTTTTAATATTAATTTATTTGTTTAGTTTTTGACTTTGAATATTTATTTGTGAATATAAATTATGTGTGCACAATGCGTTTGTAACGAATATAATATATAATACGGATGTTTACAGACCTTCCTTATTTTTAGACATATGTAGACATATTAAGACAAATCTATTTGCAAAAATCTTAACAAATCTTGGTTACCAAATTAATAAACACATTGATTTTTTGAAAATAAATTTTAAAATTACCTTTTTGCTTTGTGTTATACAACTGTTCACGAGGTTATGTTTACAACTACCTACGTACTTTCCTAAAACAATATTTTTTATATTTCTTAACAGTAGTAAGGAAGTACCATGTTTTATTTATGCGGCAGTGTTATGACTGTCAACGCGAAATGTAAATTATATAAGTAGTATGTACAATAAAATGGAAAACACACTTAGCTTATGCTACGTCATATGCGGAAAAATTACGCAGTTGTCAGATGTGTGTACATTCAAGATGGCTGCCATATTCTTTACAAGTATACCTTTAAATTTAAACTTTTTTTTTAAATTCTTATTTAATTTCAATATGCACATATGGATAATAATCAATATTGATTTTTTAATATATATAGATTACAGCTGTCGAAAATAAATTTTAACTGTTTTAACTTTGTGAATTAATGTTAAAATTAAATTTAACATGATTATTTATTGAGAAGGCATCCATTGTTGAAATTAGCCGAGTTAATGGCTTGTAAATCCTAAACAAAACATCAACAAAGCAAATGTTATTTCATAACCTACTACTGAAATATCTTTTTGTAATATAAATTGCTTTTTGATGACGACTTACGATTGACGAAATAATGTGTTGTAGGTACACTACAGTAGTTCACACTTCAAGTATTTAATGTTCTCGGAATAATGTTAATTGTGTGTGATGAAAGTCATCTTCAAATCGCGTTATTTCAAGTTGGTTATGTGTGAGAAAGATTTTGGTTGCGATGTACTACCTAGTACCAAAATAATACTAAGTTTAATAATAATTAATTTCTAAGATTAAATAAAGGATTCTAAGATCTAGAGGAGACAAAGGTAACTAGCAATGTGGGTGGAATTCACATTACTAGCAACTAAGCCAAATATGCTTGTGCCTGGAGTGGGTTCACGTCAATAATGCAATGGGTAGCGCTCGAACCTGGGTCTAGTTATCAGATCGATGCCGCGATGATTAGTTTCGATACATTATCCGTTTTTTCATTTTAAAATAAGCAAAAACCTAACCTAGAAAGTCATGACTATATATCGAGATATACCTAAATGCCATTTAAAATAAACTCAACAACATTATGTTATATTTGTTTTTGACTATTACATTTTTACCGTTTTCTGCATGAATGACGTATATAACGTAACGTATACTCAAAATAAACAAAATATAATTGCCTTTTTTCTTACGACTTGTATCCGGTACTTAACCAATAAAAATAAAATAAAAGTAAATGCATGTTTACTCTATAGGCCTATCTTACTTAAGGTCACTCTCTAATTTTGTTAATTGAGGCATCTATCGCCTCAATTAACAAAATAACCAAGTATTTAAGGACGGTTATGAACTGGAGGTAATCGTAAAATATGCAAATTTATGTTCAAAGATTTTTAAAAGAGATTTAATAAAGTTGGTTTATTTCGGCGTTGTTGAGAAACAGATTGATGATGATAATGTTTGAACTTGACAGATAAATATATTATTATGGGTTACAAATAAAAATATATGTCTACCTATAACAGAGTTTGCTGAATAGGCTATTTGACAGATTTATAATTTCTATCTTGAATTACTTGGTTACGGTTAAGAATTTCACCCATAAAATTTTTTCAAAAATAAATTACGTATTTCGTAAGAAAATTGCAAATAAAAATTCAAAATTCAAATAAGCCGCCGAAACGCTTTATTCAAACAATATGGTGTCGTGCTTTGTGTGATTATCGCGACAAAAAGTATCCTATAACCTTACCCCATACAAAGTTTCATCATAATCGATTCAGCGGTTTAGCCGTGAAAGCGTAACAGACAGACAGACAACTTTCGCATTTATAATATTAGTATTAATAGTAAGGATTTGTATCGCTTGAGTTGTGAACTGGAGATAGCCAATGAACCTTTTTTTTTTTTTTTTTTTTTTTTTACGGGGTGAAAAGCTAATGTCTTCAACCCACGCCGAGGGCACGGCGTGGGGATATGTCGGACTTTCACCGACTAAAAACACCCCGGTCCCTTGCCTGCCTTTACCGGAACGTGGGATCGCTCGCGCACTCCCTGCACGTTTCCGGCGGGCCCCAGTCCTGGCGGACTCCTTCTCGAGAAGTGGGTGTAAAGAGCCCACTTCTCACTTCTTCTGAGAACGGATGCGCGGAACGACGCATTCGTCTCCTCCTTGGCCTTTTAGCTGATCGGATGACAGGTTGCCCCCCCTGTCACCCGCAGGCCCGACCTTAGGGTGGTCGTAGGTCTCCTGCTTGCGCCCTACGGCGCCCGAGGCGTCTGCGGCGAGAAGGGAGTTCGCTTGTCGCCTCCCGCTCGCGTTCCGCTGCCTCCTTCACCTTCATGACGGTTTCACAGAACGTGACAACCGCCTGCCACGCGCTCTCACTCCGGACCATGGATGAGATCATAGCCGGAAGTGAGAGTATTCGCCCGTCAAGTTGTGCGACTAGGTCGCGCCGGTCTGTTGCCCACGCTGGGCAGGCCTGCAATGTGTGCATTGCCCCGTCTTCTGTTGCCGCGCAGTGATGGCACCTTCTTAATTGTTCACGTCCGATCTGACACAGGTATTTGCCGAAACAGCCGTGACCGGTCAGTACCTGCGTCAGTCGGTACGTTAACCCTCCGTGCCGCCGCTCTAGCCACTCCTTGAAGACAGGGCGAATGGCAGCAATGATATCCTGCCCAGCGGTGGGATTTTCTAATTTCTGCAGCCATTCATCCAAGGCTACAGCTCTCAACTCCTCTCTCTTTTCCGTCAGCGACAGAGCGCTGCCCTGGGTCTGAACCTGACAGCGCCAGTTATAAAGCTGTGCCAGGATTTGCGCTTCGAACTTCCAGGGCAGCGTCTGCGCGAGAAGCGTCGCCGCCTCTCCGGAGATCGTGCGATACCCCCTGATGACTCTGACGGCCATTGCACGCTGCGGTTTTTGAAGCAGGGCAGCGTTGCGGGTCGTCAGGTTATTCCCCCATATCGGGGCACCATACAGAGCCATGGATCGCACGATCCCGGTGTACAGTTTTCTGCATGACATATTTGGACCTCCAATGTTAGGCAGCACTTGGGATAGTGCTCCCGCGGTCCGAACCAGTTTCGGCGTCAGGGCCAGAAGGTGAGGCCTAAAGCTCCACCGGCTATCCAGGACCAACCCCAAGTATTTCAGGGTGGCCTGGATCCCAATCCGAACGCCGCCGACCGTTATGTAGGAATTGGGAGGAGGCGCCATTCGGGGACCATAGAAACAAAATAGCCAATGAACCTGCTTGTTATAACACTTATATCGAACCTAGCTGGTTTCCTCAATCAGGTTTTGATTTAGCAATTTTAGAATGAAATTGAGTTTTGATTATGCAAATCTATTTCCAAAACAACGTAATATTAACGCGCCTATTGTGTGTCTGGCTTATAAATAAATCCGTTATGGATATTTGAATGTCCTTGAAAGTTTATCGACTCTAGAAACTGTACCAGTGCTTTCGATTTATTTACCTGAGATGATTTAAACATTATACATATCAATACGAATGTGGATGGAAGTAAATATAATGTTATATGACTCTAACATACTTTACCACATACATTGTCCATTAGACATTTAGAGTTCATTAAACAAAATTACCTATTTTTTATTGAAAATTAATACACGTCTGTCGTCGAACGAAATATCACATTAATCAGTAAACGAGTGTAGTACTTACAGCTAAAACTTCGCATAGGTACGCTCGTCACAAGGAGCTACTAGCGATGCGCGCAATCTATGCTTGTCAATGTTTACTATAACCTTGAACTTTCATATTTATAAGCTTAATATGGTCCAATCTATACTAATATTATAAAGCTGAAGAGTTTGTTTGTTTGTTTGTTTGTTTGAACGCGCTAATCTCAGGAACTACTGGTTCGAATTGAATAATTCTTTATGTGTTGGATAGTCCGTTTATTGAGGAAGGCTATAGGCTATATAACATCACGCTACGACCAATAGGAGCGGAACATAAATGAAAAATGTTGCAGAAATGAAAAACCGTTGAAACTAAAACACGCGTACAAAGTCGCGGGGGACAGCTAGTGAGCTCTAAAATAGTACGCCCAATATGTCACTTGTAATTACTTATATTTAGCTTTTGTTTATGTGTCTCGAGCAAAAAAACCGTATAATATTAAGTAATAATGAGCCCATCTTTTGGTCGTCACGGTAAAAGATACTAGCTACTAGTTTTCTTTTATCTTTTGCCGGGCAAGTGAGAGTGACGGAAGCATTAGTGTAATGACGGTACTTTTTCTTTCAAACCCATGTAATAGCCATGTAATGGTGAACTTGAGTTATGACTATATAACTTGCTTGTTATGGGAATTTAATGGAGTGATACATTGCCATGCTTTTCTTTTATAATATGAAGGTATGGCTTAATGATAAAATACCTAATGTTAACATTCTATAATGATTTAATTGCAGTATTATTGACACATTTTTTTTTATATATTTTTTTTTTGGTTTAGGATTTGGATCGAAGTCTTTTTATCCTAATGTTTACGCAATAAAATTATCTTTCTAGATCAGTTTTTTTTTTTCAGATTGTATACCAATACTTATATATACCTAACTATGTTAGTTTAATTAGTCCGCTAACCTTCCCACGTAACAAATTCTAGGTATTATTTGACACTAACTCGTCGCAAGTGAAAGTGTTCTTGCGCAATGGATATTACTGTGATTTATAACCCATTGCGCACATTGGAAGTGAGCGCTTGACATAAATATCTGACTTGGAAATAGCAATATTAAGTACCTACATAGTTGATTTACCTCATTATATAACTTAGAATTTGTAATAGGGCAACGTGGGTCGCGTGGATTCTAACAAGTCTTGTACAGTCGAGTTTATTAATATATTAGCCCTTTCAGGCTTCAATAATATGTAAAAAGTGGATCAAAATTTAATTTTATTAATATGTGACTGCTTTTCAGTAACATAAAGGCACATTAATAATCCAAACGCAAGAAAAACAATGTAAACGACTGTTATTTCTGTAACAATGTAAACTACTTCTTATTTGTTCGAGCAAATAATTGACTTTCCCGTGCATGTTAAGATAATTAAGAAGCTTAGCTTACTCAGATATTTTTAAAGCCAATACAGTTTAGATATATTTTTAGAAAGAGTGGTCACATAAATTATTGCCCAATACACAGCATAGGTATATTACTGAACTGTTCACAGAAGGACATCTTTTTGATCTATAGGCTCCATAGAATTGATTGAGTTTTCCAACGCTCGCAATATTTTGAATCCTTGACAGAGCCAATCTATACTAATATTATAAAGCTGAAGAGTTTGTTTGTTTGTTTGTTTATTTGTTTGTTTGAACGCGCTAATCTCAGGAACTACTGGTTCGAATTGAAAAAATCTTTTTGTATTGGATAGTCCGTTTATTGAGGAAGGCTATAGGCTATATAACATCACGCTACGACCAATAGGAGCGGAGCATAAATGAAAAATGTTTCAAAAATGAAAAACCGTTGAAACTAAAACACGCGAACAAAGTCGCGGGGGACAGCTAGTATATTAATAAACTCGACTGTACACAACGTCTTGTAATTACAAACAAAGGAATTAAAGAGGTTAGCTATGTTCTAAACTCAATTTTATTCAAGACCAATATTGATTGGTCAAACAAACAAACACTCATAAAGCATTCCATTTTTAAAAGCCACAACATGCTGGCCGTTATGTAAGCACACGTAACAATCTTGCGTCACTCGTCATACTTCCGAACATGTTCCGATTTAGCTCTCTGTGTCGATGGCTCGGTCATGCGGCCTTCTTTCACTCGCCTTTGCCTTTGTCCGGACGATGTTGGCCCACTTGTCTTGTTTTATTTTTCTGTTACGTCAGATGCGATTTCACTGGCAGCTAATAGGTCATTCGAAGTGTAAATATCTTCGTTTAGAATTGACTTTAATACTCAAATTGAGAGAAATATAATATCAATTCGATATTTCTGTAATTAATAAATAAAAATTATTTATACAGATATTGCATTAAAAAATGTGCTTGTTAAAATTGTTTCGATTAATTTATTGCGAAATGATAATTTAATTATTGTAACGATTATGTCGCTGATAAAATAGCGCAATTACTTTTAAAGCAAATGTTTTTAAAATGGAAAGCGTGTTTCATTCAAAATATAAGAAATTAATTGATAGTTACCATATAATCACATTATGACAGCCTGTTTACGCGAATATTTAACTTTATGGTTTCCGCAGTCAAAACAATATATTTTGAAGTGTGTATGCTCAGTACGCTTTTCGTGAGTGGGCTAGTTTGAGACGGCGCGGGATGGAACATAAGGAGAGACATTAGCACAGCAATGGAACAGTATCGATAAAAAAAAACGTGCCCAAACAGATATGTTTTCCAATAAAATTATATGGCTGTTAGACGGATACTACCTATAGTAAATCGCAGCAATCATCGTAATTTTATTTAAAAAGATACGTTCCTATTATGTAATAAAGAAATCATTGAGCGTGAAATTAACTTTATCTTGCACTAGCTGTCCCCCGCGACTTTGTCCGCGTGTTTTAGTTTCAACGTTTTTTCATTTTTGCGACATTTTTCATTTATGCTCCGCTCCTATTGGTCGTAGCGTGATGTTATATAGCCTATAGCCTTCCTCAATAAATGAGCTATCCAACACTGAAATAATTTTTCAAATCGGACCAGTAGTTCCTGAGATTAGCGCGTTCAAACAAACAAATAAACAAACAAATAAACAAACAAACTCTTCAGCTTTATAATATTATAAGTATAGATTTAGAGTAATTTAAGAAAAACAAGTTGTTTGAATAAATTAGAAAACAAATTATATTACTAAGCTATTTTAATTTCTTAACCAGACCTTTCACGCAAATTGAAACCTTATCGCAGAAAACACATTAAGAAAAAAAAAAAAAAATACTTTAATGACATTAAGTTTTACCTGTAAAAATTAGCGCTCGCATTTTAAGGACTCGAAAGCCTCTTATATTATCCTCTATCCTATTTTTTGCATTATTCATTAGTGCAACTTGACAACATTTTGACATAAATCAGCGGCAAAAGATTTTAGATTTCGGTAACTATGAAGGTTATATACTTACTTAGATTATACATAATTATGTCTAGACGGACTATCAAAGCTGTAGACGAAACTTGAAAAAAAAAATAGTCGCAAACTGTTTGTGATTATACTACACACACTGGTAAAGTTTAGTGTCATTTCGCGTGTGTAATACGTAGCTGTCACGCACACCAGCGTACTAAAGTTGGCTCTTTTGTTTTAGTTCTTTTGTTGAGCGACACTATCTAGACATATTTATACTTTTAAGGTTATATAGGTATTTATAACTTATTGTTTCATTCTGAGGGCGCAGGGCTGCGCACTGGTCTGTACTTATAAAACTATATCATTATAGCAATCCAATAATACCACAGTTTCAATATAATTTATAACGTTGCACGCAGTTCGTATCCTACTCGTCGATTATTGCAACTATGTTGCAGGTTACTCACACAACTGCCTGGCTGGTTGGCTTTTACAACGCGAATGATTTAGCCGTTGATATCTCTGTAATCTATGATTTTATCTGTAAAATTGCTCTATTATTTTGTTAGCTATCAGTCTGTTTAAAATTGGAATTGTAATGTTATACTAGATACCTACATAGGTCACGACAGGAAAACTTTTACTACTTAAATAAATAAAAATAGAAAAAAAAAATAGAAATGGACAGTGACAGTGACATCAAATTAACAATTGCTTAGGTCGATTGAAGGGATTTAAAGTAAGGTTGGGGTTCTATTTATTGTTATCTTTATTGTAGTATTTTTAACATAATTTATTTTATTTATTGCTGTTATAAAAAATGTAGCTTGGTTACTAGTTTATTATTTATATATAAACGTTTAAAATTGTAGAGAATAGGTCCAAATCACAGGATAATTTGCCTTAAGGTTTCACTTTTCTACTCCTATTTGGTACTTACTGATAAACGAAAATGCGTTACATAAGGTATATATCATACCCATTAAATAACTACCAATTTCTAAATGAAATCTTGATGTTTTGAACTTTTGACCATTTTCTAATAATATAATATATGTTTGTATAATGTATACAAACGCGGTTCTAATAATATACACAAATACCTACTTGTACATAACTCGTTCTCAATCATTTTATCCACAATAAAGATTATTATAAATAGTTATGCAACGTGAAAGCCAAAGAAGTTATTGTTACAATCGAGTTTTGGTATCAATAAATAGTACCTACTTACTTGAAGGGTTCTAGAGAAAGGCGTTAAAACACGCCTTTTATATTTGAAACACCTCTTTGGTTCCCAGCTATTTGTCAATTTCAGTTTCCGCTTTTATTTTCTATTGAGATGCGCGACTTTCCTAAAACAAACGAGATAGAAGAATGAAGAGAAAAAGCCTATCGTAGATAAAGAAAACATGGCCTTCAACCATTTTTGCTGACAAAATAAACAAACTAAATATAGTGACTAAGGGTTTCTTCGTTATTTTGATTCGTTTTTGTTTCACTATGTTTTGTTTAGTCGGTATCTTTTAATATAATCATGTAGTTTAATACCAATTAATGATTTTGTTTTGGACTTCTCGAAATAGATAGATCTATTTTATTCTTATCATGAAAGTTATCTTAGAAGGGGTAAGTGGACAGAGGTGTTAACTAACAAAAAAATCAAATTGAGATATGAGCATTCAAAAATTTTAAATCTTAAAATCAAGGTAGCTAAACATTTTTAATGTTTTAACTAAATCTGAAGTGTCAATCCTTTTTAAAATATCATTTCTTATTAGATTATATAATAGAAGTGAAGAATTTTTAATATATTTATTAAAATACAGAGAAAACACGAACTTAACACCTTTGTATAATTTCATGTTAATCATATTTAGATAATGTGAACTTAAAAAGGACTTATGTGAAAAATTAAATAACAAGCATTATTTTTATGAAATATATTTATTTCAGCAAAAAAACATGTTGGTTAGGTAGAACATTAAGGATAGTTGTTTAAAATGTTAAAATAATACCATTGAGCCTCATGCTCAATGTATTCAAGTTGAGTTTTTATATCAGCAATTTTTTCTTTAGAGATTTTACTCTTATGATTAATATCACATGCTATGAAAACTGTTGGTATAACATTAATTTTCTTTACAAGAGACACTTCCAAAAATGGTGTGTTGGGGTCATAGCTGGTTTTATATAAATATCTACCATAATCTTCAATGCGTATCCATTTAACATGAACTTTAAAGTTGATTTTTTGTCTTAATGAGTTTAAGTTTGGTATTACTATTCCTAAATCATCTTTTAATTTGTTGAAATCATAAAAATGGTGGTTCATATCTTCTACTATTGAGTTATTTTTTGATGCCTTTTTAATTATGTTTCTGTACTGATTAGGAGTAAATATTTTCTCATGCTTTCTTAAAAGTTTTTCTATACGGCCAAAGTCTCTGTCACAATCAAGAAAAGTATGACCTACCTCTGGAAATTTGTGTTCAATGGATGTAAACAATTTACGTGTAATCATGTATTGATACAAAACTATTAGAAATTGATTTTTATTTTGTCCACTACAAGAATCTGACCACAATAATAAGTTTTGGGAACTATCCAAATCAGTTAGATTATTCAAACAGTAAAAGAGTGAACTGAGAACTTCTACACTGCCCTTGCCACCACAGTCTTCAGTCCAAGTGCAGAAATAGGACCTATGTCCATTTTTATTAATGATATGGATACCTTCATTGTAAAACCAGATTTGCCTTAAATAAAAAGCCTTAGATACGGGAATTTTAGGAAGAGGCTGTGTCTGTTGCATGTCAAAACTAATGTATGTGTAGTCTTGTCCATTGATACACATCTCCCTTTCCTGTTTTTGTAACTCAAATGCTCTTTTATAGTTATCAAGATGCTCTTCAGTGTGTGTATTAGAATCACATTTGCAACAAACATCAGTTCTAGGCTGTTTAAAAGATAGATTGAACTTCCTATTAAATAGATTTCTATATGTGCATTCCTTTATGTAATATTTTGTAGGTTTATTTTCATCCTCACATTTTTTAATATACATTGAGTACATAATTTTAACTGTAAGTAAAGGATTTAAATATTGTTTGTGAATATTTTGAGTTCGAGAATAATGTGAACTTTCAGATGGAAAACTTTTAATATGACTGCATATGTAATTTTCTACCTCAATATCTAGCTTGTGCTTGTAGGAGTGAGTTTTCCCCCTTTGATCTGTGAGTGCAGCCACATCATGTAATTTAATTTTTGATTGAATAACTGCTAATTTTCTATATCCAATTTGAAACATATTAGAGAATGCAGTCTTACAAACTTTTATATTGGTACCTTCTTTTGGTAAAACATAGCTATAAGTTGTATTTCTCTTCCTTATAGGGTTTACTAATGCTCTTTTGACATTTTCTGCTGTAATAAATTTAGAAAGATACATATTTTTCTCATTATTATTTTTTAAACTATAGTATTGAGAAAAGAGGAATGCACAATCAATATCACAAAATTTTTCATAGCACTTATATATGCATGTTGCCTTGCATAATATTCCTGTCCTTGGGTTTTTATTTGCCATAGTTTTACCATTCCTTGTAACATATTCTTTGCCTTCCTGCCTTAAAATACTATTCCTATTTTGTTTCCACTCAGCTTCATTTCTTGTTCTTTTCTTAGATAACTTTTCTTTTAACTGAAAAATCTTCCTTTTCTTTGGTTGCAAAAGATTGTTGGTCACTTGAGCTTCACCCTGGATTTCATTTTCCGAAATTGTATCAGTTGATGAGGATGAAGGTACATATTCATTATCAGAACTGGCAGGGCTGAATGGTTCTTCTGGTGCTAAAATGAAATATATGTATAAATATCTCCTACTCAGCAAATCATACATATCACAATAAAATAATACATAATGTATGTATTTTCTAAAGTGATGGTATTATACAGTAGATACTTACAGATAGATGAATCTGTGTCAATAATAATTTGGGAGTAACAGTCTTGTGTACCCTGGTTGTTTTCTGTATCTTCATCATCTGAAATAAATGTAAATTGTATCTTAAAAAAACAACATACCTTATCGACCTATTCAAAAATCTGATAAATTTCTTACTGGATTTTTCAGAGGATTATTATAAATAATTTTATTTGTACCTAATGCAAATTATGGAATGTTCTAAAATATTTAGATACATGAATACCTAAGGACCTACTTACATTTCACAACGTTGTTAATACCCGACGTACTTGGTAAATCACACATTTCACATTTTTTCTTATCATCTGAAACTAAAAGCAATAATAATACAATATTAAAATACAACACTATATTATCACACATAGGTAGCTAGTTCCATAAAGATTTTTGCAGTAGGTATGTAGGTACAATACGAACCTTTCTCCCCATCGTCACAGTCATTATTTTCTATGCTGTTATTATTAGTCAGCACTAAACTCAATATTTGCCGACTACGTGAACCAGACGACATAATGTTTATTTGTGCAGACAAACAACAACTCGAACTTGAACAGTAAACAAGAAACAAAACTTCTGTTGGAAAATTAACCAAACCAACTAAAAAACGCGCGCGTAAGCGGAAAGATGCGCGCGCGGAATCGAAATGTCACTGTCAAATGTGACAAAAAAAGTGCGTTCGGAAATGTGCTAAAGGTTTTAAAATGCTTTAACATACAACAGTAAAAACAATGCATTAGATAGAATATATTCAACCAATGGAGATTTAAGACGTTAATCCTATTTTCATTATAGGGTTTAAAAAAAATAAAATCAATTTTATGTCAGCAAACGTATCACACAGTTCATAACACCTTTGTTTATTTTTTATTCATTAAATCGTGTAAATTTTCCCAACATGCAAAAGATACATGGTTTGATATCACATTATATTATTTCAAACGTAATAGTGTAAATGATTTTTCGAAAATGCATATGCCCATAACACATTTGCTAACTTTAAATGTATGCATATTGGTAGTTAACACCTTTGCTAGGGTCTGTATTTTTGGATATGAATTAAAATTAGATGTTTGGGGCCCCCTAGTCGATGTATCGTCACTTAAAACCTATGTTCATACAAGAAACTCGATTTTTTTAGTTTTGTCAGATAACACCTTTGTCCACTTACCCCTTCTTGTTAACTCTAAAAAAAAAACGTTGGGTCGACCTTTGTATGTCAAAGAAATATTAACAATGTTTTGGAGCGAGATAACTTGGTCTACTTACACTTAAGTAGTAGAGACAATACTACTTAAATGTAGGTAGAGCAAGTTCGCTCCAAAAACCTTAACGACATTTTTAGGGTTTCGTATCCAGAGGGTTGTAAGGGACCCTATTAAAGCCTCTGATGTCCGTCCGTTTGTCCGTCAGTGACGGTGAGCGGGATGTAACTCATCAACCGGAGTAGGTAGACAGTTGTAATTTACACAGTATTTATGTTGTCGCTACGACAAAAAATAATAAAAAGTAAAAATACTGTTACATATTTATCTTGCTCGATGGTACAGGACCCGTGTGTGAGGTCGTCTCTAACTTGACCGGTTTTTTTTTATTAAATTAAGACAAGATTTCCTTCCCACAAGACACGAACCTTCAATTTCGAATAATTCCTCTTAATCGTAGCAATTATTTCCCCTATCTACAATTCTTTTGATAAATTTCTTTATCTCGCCCACGAGATGGGATACCGAAGTTTTACTGTTCACGTTACAAAGATTTATAGGAATTAACATTTTGTATATATTTATATCTCTTACACAATAACACATCGCAATCAATTTTGAACCCTAATCCCTTATAATAAAGATGGTTTTCGTGAAGTTTAGACAGTACTTTTCCAAATTGCAAGAATAATAGTTTGATTATCTTGTAATTTGTAAGGTAATGTAATTTTCCCCCTATTTTTATAATCTTGTTTTGTTGTAGTTTACTTTCCCGTATATTTAATTCTATCATGTTATTAGGTAAGCTTGTTATCCATAACAAGGCAAAAACCAGTCAAGCGCGAGTCAGACTCGCGCATGATAGTTTTCCGTACCATTAAATAAATCCGAATTTTTAATTTATTTTGATTATTATTTGTGGAAGTGGACATAAATACATACTCTTTGAAAATTTCTACTATCTAGCTATTACGGTTCGTAAGATACAACCAGCTGACATACAGACGGACGGTCGGACGGACAGACAGCAGAGGTTCAGTAATAGCGTCCCGTTGGCACCTTTCGGGTACGAAAGAAACTTTAGAAGTCAACTCAGTGGTGGAGGACCAAGTTTTCAAGATTTCGTTTTACTGTATAATTCATTTCGCGCAAAGCGTTTAAAGCAATTTAAGACTATAACCGTGAAATAATGTTACGATCTGCTAAGATATACATTTATGTAGAGCGAAGCACAACTGAAATGAGCATTAGAATAATTTTGATATTCTTGTTTATAACTTACTAGCGACTGCCCCAGCTTCGCACGAGAATGTTTCTGAGATTAGCGCGTTCAAACAAACAAACAAACTCTTCAGCTTTATATATTAGTATAGATTATGCATATATGCCTAATGTCTTTGTTATTATGTTTATATTCTACATACCAAATTGAGTTTCGATGGTGAGTCATCGGTGCATACAAGGACAGCCTTGTATATTTATGTCTAAAAATACCCAAGACATAAGAGGCTTTTTATCGTAGGCGTCCTATAAGTTATGTTATATTTGTATCAACGACAGTGACAAATGCATTGGTTAATATTATCGTCGTCGAGTAGGTATATTGTAGCTTCCCAGATAGACGAAAATACATTAATTAAGAAAAACTGCTTTGTGCTTATGTTAATTTTAACATAAGCATGATGTGCTTAAATACTAGCTGGGGCACGGTGTGCTTCGCTTCACCTAAAAAAAAACGGACCTATGGTTCAAAAGATAACAACCACTACCACCAGCACCACCAATTCGGCACTAACGTAACTGTGTTCGTCGGAGTGGTCATGTTGCCCATTATATGTATGAAAAGTTTCATATCAATTGGGCTAATAAAATAAACACATACATTCCCTTTTATATATATATATAGACTACACAAAAGCTCGATGTTGTTTAGCAACTGCTTAGCAGGTTCAAAATTCAAATTTTCTATTGAATTAGGAATCTGCATAATAGTTGCTAAACACCGTCGATATTTTTATAAATAACGTTCAAATAATACGCGGCTTTTTCTTTTATTTTAAACCTTACAACTTAAATTCAAAAGAGGCAGTAAAAGCTGAAAAAAAATACTAGAACTTATTCTTTAATAAGCACAAATTGAATTTTACTTTCGCTTTTCAAAGTCTATACAATGCTAGTTTCATCTTGACCTTTTTGTATCGATAAAAAGTGGATACAATACAATTTGAAAGAAACGGTACATGGAATGTATATTGAGAATCAATTTACTATTACAGACTGTAAAAGATAACTTCTTTGTGGGCGTGGTAGTGGTAGGTTATAGTTCTCTGGTAATTTACTTTTTATCATGATTATTGTTTTTTATCAGACCGCCAAGGGTTATGTTTTTGTACGTAGGTATATTCTACCTACCTGAAGGTACCGTTTTAGGTAAAATGCGCTTATTACACTATCCTGAATGCAGCAATGTTATTCTTTACACATAAAACAACAAACTCAGCGCTGATTACAATATCGCAATGTAAAAAATTACATGATATTTAACATGGTTTTGACGTTGGATGGCTTTCGATGCTAAAATTGTAAAGAATAACCTCCCAAGAAGGATTTATTTTCAGTCTTCCTAAATTCTAACAAAACAAATGCTTTGAAATTTCGGATTCCTAATTTCACTGAATTAGGATGAAATTTAGCATAGTTTAATAAGCTCTAAATTAATGAGAATTACCTTGAGTTAAATAGTGTTGAACGCAAGATTTCGGCAGAAATCTCAGTTAAATAGGTTTTAATATCATAAAACAAAAAGAACATCCAGTTAGTATTATGTAGATTATAATTATTAAAACGAAGAATAGATAAAAGAAATATCAAGTAGCACTTTTTTTCTTGTTTCTTTAATTCATGGTAATCATTTACTAATGCCTGCTTCATATATTCAAAAACACGATTCGTTTTGCTAAAGGACGTTAGAATTTTCTAAGCAAAACGGAAGAAAATTTTTCAGTCCGTAAGACGAATCATTTTCATCAGTCCATTAAACTGTTTTCAAGCAAAATTATATTAGCCTTTAATA
Source organism: Diachrysia chrysitis (assembly GCA_932294365.1). Taxonomy (NCBI): domain Eukaryota; kingdom Metazoa; phylum Arthropoda; class Insecta; order Lepidoptera; family Noctuidae; genus Diachrysia; species Diachrysia chrysitis. The sequence goes on along the minus strand of OW028660.1, from coordinate 3,341,586 downwards.
TTTTTCCGTAGAGGTGGGATTAAATGCTGCCTTTGGCTAAAGTTGTCGTTTTATTAATTGTAAACTGACTTTGACTTTCGTCTACAATATTAATAACAAATTCAATATCGTTCATAACCTTTTAAACTTATCTCATTTTTCTTTTCTACACTGATGACAATAATTGTATAGGTGTTAATTTCAAATTAAAACTAACTTTAATTAACATGACGAGCAGTATTAGCTTCTATTACTAGCTATTCTTGTAACAGTGATTCGTGAAGTTTATAATTAGCTTTTATCAGATGGCGAATAAATTACTCATACGTAATAGATACAATTATAATCTTTTGTTCGTTCAATAAACGCAGGCGTAGTATAATAATGGCTGCATCCAAATAGGATTTTCTCTTAAATTTATACACGTTTTTAAATATCATCTTATATTAATCTTCTATGAAGTAAGTGAGCGATTAGTTACTGTTAATCATAATTATTTTAGTGTGCTGTTAGATTTTACGGTAGTCTTTTGTTTTAGGATATTTTTGGTTATTCTAAAATGCTGTTTATAAGATATTTTGTCGTGTACATAAAAAAATACCCTTTATGTCCCACTGCAGGGCAAAGGTCTCTCTATACTCCTTCCATCTCTCTCTGGTTAGGGGTGTGCTGAATCAATTTCTATCGAAGGAGTCCAGCTCGTCCCGCCATCTGAGTCTGGGGTTTACCGCAATGTCTCTTCCCATTTCGAGGGACCCATAAATAAATAAAATTAATATTTTTGTTAAATGTGCACTTATTTGTATTTGGTATTCCGAAATTGTAAAATGCGCTTTTAATAGGCGGTTTTGGGAGCAATGTGATAAAATGTTCAGTACAATTTAGTAGCTACAATGTAGTAGTTTATATTGACTTTAAAGAAATAAATACCTATAATAAAGGTATCTACACTAAATATGATAATTCAATTCTTAAGTAGCGTTTTAGGCTATTCAACGTCACTCTACGAATCTTGTTATCCAAAAGATGTGCAAAGGTTGTAACCGCAATACACACACACAGACACAGTCTTTATTAAAAACAAATGATCCGATGATCGGTAAAAACAGCGTTAAATTAATGGAGAAACCTCTAAACAGTTTACAGTGCTATAGTTAAGTAAAAGTGTATTTAAATCGTAGCCATCTGACCATTACCATTACATCATTCTACCTTAAGGTTTTTATTGATTTTGTAAAGAGACGAGGCGGCTACTGACGAAAATGATGATTGACCGATAGGTTAAGTCGAAAATAAGGTTTACTACACTGAAATAATACATGAGTTAATATGTTTTAACACTTTAAAGTGCATAATTAATAGAAATGAGTAGTAGTAAAGATTACTAGAGGTTAAAAGATTTTCTGGAGTGTTTTGGGTACTTAAATGCCTATTATATGCTTTCATTTATCTATTTCTATTTATATATATAAAACAAAGTCGCGTTATTTACTTCATTTGTAAGTTATATATATGTGTGTGAGTGTGTGTATCTGTATGATGTATATGTGTGTGTGTGGTGTATATATGAAGGTAGGATACATCATGTTTCGCATCCGTAGCTGATCTGCTATGGATGCGAAAATTCATATAATTGTAGAATAAATATATACATGTAAAAATAAATATATAACTCAATTTCATGGCACGCTTAGGTACTTACCAATATTATTCCATTTTCTCCTAGTCAACATAAATTTGGAAGCATTTAGATCTATTTATTGTTAAGAATCGTATTCGCAACTTAATTTAGATTGTCTCGTTCTAAATGAGAGGTCCGCCTCCTATCCTAACTAGCACTTTGTATGACTAACAACGAAAAAAAATATTTTGAAATTCACTTTCGTTTTGAAAGTATATATTTGGCATATCCCATTATGTTATTAAGTTCAATGAATTTGCATCTTTGCTTGTCGAAGTGTTATGTACAATAAATGTTTATTTAATTCTTTAAAAATGTTAGGCTGTCTACGCTTTTAGCTGTAAGTAATTAAAAGGTGTGTGTTTAGTAATTTGGATACGATTATTCTATCAGACTTAGAGTACACCATAGGCTAGTTCTAGTAGCCAGCCCAGGTTAAGTTCGGTCCGTCATTCTCATTACTGCCTAACCCATATGCTGCTTGGCGGCGACCGCGACCGGTCGCCACGCACGTGCTTAGAAACTACTTTTGTATAAAAAAGTTCGATGATATACGATCTATAACCTTTAAACAAAGTACAACTCACAATCAATGGGCTAATGGCCAAATACAGAAACGCCAATCAGTTTTAAATCACCGTTAAGTCTCATGCTGTCTCTGTCAGTTTAAGGTGTAAAGTAGAGGCAGAAAGACATTTAAGAACGTCTTAAAGTTAATTTGCGTTTGAGTAAGTATTCACGTATTTGCCTGACAGAATGTAATTTGCTATTCAGTGGTTCCCAGCATAGTGAATTAGACCAAGAGAAATATGAGTTAGTGTTAAAAGCCTTATTGATTTATTCGTCTAATCTTTATTTACCTTGTCTTCGAGCAATTTACGTATAAATGAAATTAAATTAAATAATATTTTTTTTGTAACTCTAGAAATAAACATAAAAATTCTACATTTCGTAACTGGTTACTCTGAGAAGAAATATCGAAACAAACTCAGGGGTCACAGCCTCTTTTAAAGTCCAGACAATCATTGTAATTGTTATATTGCGTAAATAAACGTAGCGTCTTTAAATATAATACACATGTATTTAAATTATGTAAGCTCACAGTAGTAGTAAAGGCAAAGCAAACAATTCAAAACACGTTACGATGGCGTAGTCGTTTCAGAGTGCATGTGGCCACCTTCTGGCTTTATCATCAAACCAGCTCAAAAATACCATAATATTGTAATGTCAACAAACTTCTATAAGTATGCAAAATTTCATCTTAATCGGACGTCCAGAAGTAGTTCTAATTTAGCTGGAAAGATTTGACCTAAACAAGTAAACAAACATTGAAATAAAATTTGCTTTGAACGGATTCTATCGCGGTTTAAATTTAGATGGTCACAGGCAGACTGACATGACACCTGCTAAACCGCGATAATCCGTTTAAAGTAGTTTTATTTCAATGTCTAATATTCGCGTAAACCTCAGAAAGCAATAAATAAACAAACAAACATACATAAGAGTTGCAAGTTAAAGAAAATCTTGTGATAAATAAAACAGACAAAAGAGCGTCGAAAAAAATGCCCGGTGAATGGAACATCACTTTTACTAACATGATGTTTCATAACGCATAATTTGAACAAAGTGCGTTATAATTTGTACGTACGTACCTACGTGTTACATAACTATATTATGATGTACGACTGGAGATAATGTCAACCGGTATTACAGTACGATGGAAGTGCTAATGTCAGGTTCCTATATTCAAAAATCGATTCGTTTTCCTTACGGACGGTAATTTTTTTAAATCAAAACTAGACAATTGTACCGTTCGTATGCAAAATGAATCGTTACTTATAGGAATTGGCTATAAGTGTGTTCGAAATACTAATCGTAAGTGTGCTTATTACGAAATGTACGCTAAAATAACGCTTTAACGTTACTAAAAACGATTATAATGATAGTAGATATCGAGTACATAAATCGGTGATATGAACACGAATAAGATAATATTTCAAGTTTATACTACTAGTTTTTGCTCGCTGTTCTGTCCGCATCGGTATCGGATATCTCGGTAAAAAGTAACCTATGTCTTTTCTTGGGATCCAAGCTTACTCCACACTAAGTTTCATTAAAATTGGTTCAGCGGTTTAGCCGTCAAAGCGTAACAGACAGACAGAGTAACATTTGCATTTCTTATATTAGTATGGATGGATGATATTACAAGCTTTTTTCTTCGCCCATATTGTCATCTAGTTTCAAAATAAAACATAACTCTCACCTACTATCTGTGAGTAAAAAATTATCAAAGCAAGAATTTATCAAAAGTTTATCGATATGTATCCGTTGTTTCAAAGTTTACTTGTACATACAAATTCCTACTACATTCAAAAACCTTTGTTTTTTTTTCTAGCCATTACTGTCCCATTGTAGGGTTAAGTCGTCTACCCTCCTTCCATGTCTCCCTGTCTAGAGCTGTAATGTACCAGTATTTGTCAAATGAGTCCAGCTCGTCATCTATGTCAGATATAGATATACTAGCTGTTTCCCGCGACTCCACCCGCGTGGATGTCGGTTATCGCGATAAAAAGTAGCCTGTGTCCTTCGTCAGGCTTTAGACTATCTGTGTACCAAATTTTATTTAAATCGGTTTAGTAGTTATGACGTGAAAGTGCGACAGACAGACAGAGTTACTTTCGCATTTATAATATTAGTTAGAATATCATCTGTATCAACATCAACACCATTTTTCTAAATTGCAGTATAATTGTATTATGCATTTTACTTCCAAATTTAAATAAATCGTGTGTCTAATACGATGTGAAAGATGCGCGTGAGTTGATTAATACGCGTCTTCATGGCGGCATTTATTTTATTCACGGTGGCTATAGAAAGAATGATGGTATCAATTCGTTATACATTTTAACAACTTGTAATGACTGGTAGACGGATGGGAAATCATTTTGTTGGGTGTTGAAGTGTCGTATTAGTTAAAAACTTATTTGTTAAGAATATAATTATTGTTCAAACCATTAAGGTTTGTACAATATTTATATCCAGTGTGGTCTAAGGTCTTTGTTTTTTGTCACGGTTTGATTATCTTATACCTTCAACCCACGCCGAGGGTACGACGGGGGATATGTTGGACTTGCCCCGGCTAGAAACACCCCGGTCCCATCCTTTTGCGGGAGTCCCGGGTTTGCTAAAGCATGCTCGGCGGGGCTCCGGTGGGGTGGTCTAAGCCAGGGGTTCTCAAACTTACTAACTTTTGTCTACTGCCCACTTTGAGAATAAATTATATTTTAGCGTCCACATTTTTTCACCTACTTAAAAACCACTATAACTTCAAATTAAATTTATTATTGTGAGCTATATTAGCGGAGATTCGATTTTATTTCTGGGTCTCTTAGCGCCCCCCTTTAGGCCTGCAGCGCCCACAAGGGGGCGTTATCGCCCACTTTGGGAAAGGCTGGTCTAAGCCCTGACTGATTATTTACAGTTACGCAAAGCCTTTAAAACATTATCTAACGTTTACTTTCACACTGCTCATAAATCTAAAGATTTACGTGAAACTATAAATAGATTCTTTTTTTTTTATTACGTTTGTATCATATTTTTATAACAAACATAAAAATAAACCAATTAAATACTCGGATGAATTAGATGAGATTAAAGTTATAAAATGGCACGCCAACGCTAGGAAGTTACGTAAACAAGGCGTTTAGAGCAATGACTGAATCCGCAATGTGAAAGTCACATTTTATTATAATAGAATTTGTATGTAAACGACAAAATATTTTACTGTAACAATATATTGTTTGGTAATACGATTATTTTTATTTATTTTTGCGCTGCGTGCAAATATTGGAAGTTATTTTTGATTGAAAACTATGAAAAAGATGAAATGCATCCTTTTTAAGTCCGTTTGTCGCTGTTTTTTTTTATAGTGACTGAGGGCTGATAATAAATAAATTTAAACAAATAATAATTATTATTTTAATTATTTGTTACGCATTAACGCATGCGTATCGAATATTTGTAATTAAATACAAATAGTGGAATGTAAAACTTAACTGACGCGTCAAGCCAGTAGTCGCGGGTTCAAGTCCTGCCTGAGGTTTAGGTTTTTCTTTCCACTATGTGTATTTAATAACATAGAATACAGCAATCTTACAGACGTCAATTTTATTCCACGAATATAAATTATCTAGCGAAAAATCAGCCCTGACTTGTATATCGTATTATTGACTAATTCATCTACCAGTATTTTCTTTATGTATAAATAAATAAATAAATAAATAAAATTGTGTTTATTATCTCATACATTGCGTTCATACAAAATTGAGGCAGCCCCCGTAAGTAACGAAAGTACTTGCGTTGTGTATAACCTTAACATGACGGTAAATACTTATAACTAACTACAAAAACCGTGTATCAAGCAAATCTACACACACATTTTCATGTTTTAAGTATTAAAAGCTTGAACTGTTATTTGAAAGACGTTATTACAAACCGTTCACTTGAATTAGTGTGTTAACCGATAGTGTTTATTTATTCATCTTTCATGTCTAGATTATATACTTTATTTATTTTTATTATTTATTTATTTATTTATGCTAAAACGGTTTACAAACCAATTACATTAAAATAGAATAAAAAAAAAAGAAAAAACATAATATAAGACATGAAAAACTAAATAACATTGTGGAATAGAATATTAATAAACAAAACCTTTTTGGATCCTTTTATCTCAAAGAACGTTTTCAGTTCCTTGATGACACACATAACCAATGCTTGAGATCATTAGAAAATTTGAGACTGAAGATGCCACCGCACTCCACAGGGTTCTTCGATAAATCTTTTACGGTTCAAGGGGTGCGTTTGTGGAATGCACTCCCTGTACCAATAAGAAAGGCGCAGTCACTAACCACCTTCAAAAAATTGGTTAAGGATCATTTCTTGTCGCATCACTGACTACTTTACCAAGTATGCAGTATATAGATATAGTATTATGTATGTATATAAGTAACAGTATATGTAATATGTTTAAAAATATGTATGTAGTTTATCTTAAAGTTTGTAATGGTACACCTTCGCTACCCCATCTATAAATTTTCTGTCTTTCCTGTCCATCCAAAGGTTGTCTGGAAGATATCGCTGTTAAGACCGCCATTGTACCTTGATATCTTAAAATGCTGTATCTTTTTATTTTTTTCTGGTGTACAAAAAAGAATATATAATAAAACAAAAGGTTAACATACAATTAAAATCCCAAAAAATACACATTAAACTAACACTTTGTATTTCCATTCTATTAATTAAAATGATATGTTAATTAATTAAAAGTCTAGACTTCGCTCTGCATTCTAAACTGAAGTGGCCGAAATAGTGAGAAGAGACAACTTAATAAATGGCTGGACTTTTAAGATGTATAATATTATGGTTACTATGGAACTTCATCAAGTATTGAAAAAAACACAGAAACCGGTGGAGTAGAGATAATGCCTAGTAGTTGTTTGCGGGTTAGATCCCCGCATGGAAGAAGCATTTGTGTGATTCACAAATACTTGTTACAAGTCTGAGTGTTCTTTGTGCATTTGAATTGAATGTTTGTAAAACTCCCCGCAACACAAGGATTAAAATTCCTTATTCAAGGAGTCGTTTAATAAAAAAGTCGGTTCCGCATTATGAAATTTTAAACCCATTATTGTATCCTCTGTTAAATAATTATGTTGGGTTTTCGTCTGTAAAACTCAAATCATCATATAATAAAAGCATAAACCGTAGCAACATACTTAAAATACCGCATACAGTAAAAGAATAGTCTAGAATTTCAGACAATAAGACCTAGATTATTTGAAAGTTTTGAAAGAAACTGTAATCATTGGAATGATTGCATAGTTTCGTTACGCTGATAGCACTCTGGTTACTTTCCTTTCGATTTAACTGAACAACTGAGCTAGGTCGAGTTTAAAAAAACACTATCAAATACACATAACATTTAAAAAAAAAAAGTGTTTAATAGAATTCAGCGAAGTCTATATTGAAGCAATTTATAAAATGTCTTGTAGCCTCCAACATGAGATTGGAGGCTAAAAGACATTTTGGATGCCTCAACCAACTGATGTATTAAAATTTCAGCTGATAGGAACTTATTGTCTTATTTATAGTAATGACAAGGAGGTTAAATAAAGTGCAATTTTCCGTCAATGAAGATACCATTTTCCATCAAAATTAGTGCTAATTTATAGCTGACTGTGATGAGAAGATTAAAGTTTATTGAAACTACTTCTCATCTGAGGTATAAAACATACTTTGAATATTTTCATATTAGTCATGATTCAAAATAAAGTAAACTTGTTTATTGCGACATGTATTTACTTAATCTGGCCCAGAGGTCCAGAACAGATTGGAGGTGTGGTGCCAGAGACTGGAGAATGTTGGCCTGAGGTTGAGCAGAACCAAAACAGAATATATGTTCTGCGATTTCGGCGGTCTCTCCAGCCCTGTACCCATAACTCTTTCCGGAGTACCCCTACCGGCATGCTCTGATTTCAAGTACCTCGGGTCGCTAATACAGGGCGACGGTAATGTAGACCGAGACGTTACACATCGGGTCAATTCAGGTTGGATAAAATGGCGACAGGTCACTGGAACAACTTGTGACCCCCGGATGCCGCTCAAGTTAAAGGGGAAAATATACAAAACTATAATTAGACCTGTAATTTTGTATGGATCGGAATGTTGGGCCCTAAAGAAGACGGATGAAAGAAGATTACATGTAGCGGAGATGAGAATGTTAAGATGGATGTGTGGAGTGACGAAAATGGACAAAGTTAGAAATGAGTATATTAGAGGAAGTTTGAAAGTGGCACCAGTAACAGAAAAACTGAAAGGAAATCGCTTAGGATGGTATGGGCATGTAATGAGAAGGGATGAAACGCACGTGAATAAAAGAGTGATGAATTTGGATGTGGTGGGCTGGAGAGGAAGAGGAAGGCCGAAGAAAAGGTGGATCGATTGCGTGAGAGATGATATGCGGGAAAAATCAGTGAATGACAGTATGACGGCTAATAGAGCAGAATGGAAGGAGAAAACATTGTGCGCCGACCCCAAATAGATTGGGAAAAGGGCAGGAAGAAGAGATTTACTTAATCTCTCATTAGTCAATACAAGAGAATGTTAATACATTACAATCATTTTTAAGATGATTTAGAATTTCGTGAAAGACACTCGATTCTACTTAGTATGAGATCGATCTCACATGTTTTTACATCTTTTGTAATAGTAAATGAGGTTTTTAAATGTAATTTTATTATTGCTGCTATGGGCTAGTTTTTATTTATGCAGAATGGTTGCCATGGCGACGACCGCAATCCCTTGAACTTACTTAACTATCGCGCAAACATTTAAGAAGGGCTCAGTACAATGGATTCTGTTTTTATTGTTTGAATTTGTTTAATTGTACCTACTGACTGAAGTCTAAACTTCCCACGTCCAATTTAGTTTGGTAGGCTGGAAAGTAAAAAAATACCTCACTTATTATTATAATACTTACTTTTTTTAAGTTACCACAGATTATCGGTGGTAACAGGCAGTTATTATTTATTGTTATAAATACCTTCTGCGATGGCAACATCATAAAAAATGAGCTTGCAGTTAAATATAATTTTGATAGATTGCAAGTATGTATACTTACAAAAGAAATAAAAATACATTTATTATGGTTTTACGGCCATTACAAATGACATTGAAAAAAGGAGGTATGCTATAAATTATACATTTAAGGGGAAATGATAAGACGTTATTTTAAAATTACTTGTTATAATCTTTGTCACATATTTAAACTGTTTATAAAACCGTAAAGGTGCGTATACACGGGCAACTGAAATTGGGCAATTCTTGGCAATTTCTTTACAATTTTTGTATTGCCTTACATTGCTACGTGTCGCCGGGAAATCATTTTTAACCAAAATTACCAATAATCGTGCAATTAATCACCCGCGTGAGCACCCTCTAAGACTATTATTAATCCTTATACAGCTCCATAATAGTGTCTGTTTTTATCACTTGTAATAAGGGACTCTTAAACATAAATCTAATATATAAAAATCTAGTGTCACAGTGTTTGTTATCCAATTCCTCCGAAAGGACTTGACCGATTTTTATTAAATTTATGATGTTTATATTTGGTAGGTCGAAGATTAGGTCGTAGGCTATTTTTTATAGGTATCTCATAGGCGATAAGGATGGCCTTGGCAAAACATTTTCCGGGTTAGCTTGTTTAAATATAATACGAGTATACTAATATCAATAAGTTCAGATATGTTTATAGCTTTAAATATTATGCGCAGCACTGAAGGTATTTAAACTTATTATTATGACCAAGAAAGTAACATTAGTCATTGTCAAATATACTTCTGTAGAAAAGCTGTATTTAAAAAGTTATACACGAGTTACAATACGTCTAACGTATGAGGCTTTGATTAATAGTCTTTTGGCACCTTCTTTGTAATATTTTGTGAAAGAAAATGAAATATACACCTGTCGTAAATTATTAACTGATGTTTATAATGACTCCACAATTGTGGTTCATTTTTGAATAACTATGCTTAAGCGAACGTGTTGATTTACGCATTATTTTGAATGCAAGGTGTTATTAAATTAACTAATCTTGTGAATAATGTTCTTGATCGTCAAGAAGGTACAATAATAATTATCATTTTTACTATGAGTTACTATCCCACCAAAAACATTCAATGTAAAAAGAGCCAAGTCTCTCTACGCAATTCTTCCATCGTAAAAGTTTTGAGATCGCATAGGAGCCAAGTCCTGTTCAACTTAATTTGTAATAATAAATCAATATTTTGTGACTATATTAGTTTTGTTTACATTAATAACAGTGACCTGGCCATGAGCACAAGTTAAAGGTCGTTTGCCCCCAGATTAATGCGTGTTCAAAACGTGTTGAATAAAGGGAGCTCTACACAGAAATGGCTAGAAACTATACAAGGTTGGCGTTAAAAATAAACCGTTAATTAAGTTAGCGACTACCTAGCAACCTTGCTGGTTTGAACTATGCTTATTGATGTCATATTGACACAACAGTGTTTTCTAATTTAAATAAACTCAGTTAAACATTATTATTACGTGTCTACCCTGTGATAAATTTTAAGTAGGTAAGCGCAGAATTTTGTGTTTTATTTTTTCACAAAAATAACATTCAGCTAATATTAATTACAGTAATCTCTTCTCACTTTTAACTAACTTTTGCTAGCAGTCTAATGTAATTTCGTCGCGCTCACTTGTAGTTTTCACCAAATATAAATAAAGTAAATTAGTACATGTCTGTAAGCTATCTTTTCTAGATCAGCGCATTTATTTAAAGCTGGCTATACATCAACGACTTAACTGTCAAAATGTGACAGCTCAATTTACCCGCCATATTAGAGAAACGTCAGTAAACTTTTGTTTCTTATTTGAAATTTGCGTGACCGCTTGACGTTTTACTTCAAGTTATAATTACTAGACGCAAAAGTAATTTGCCAATTGGCACTTTTTTGTTCATCTATTCGGAAAAATATAGTCTAGTATTATTTTATATTTTAATTTGCTTAACAACATCCATATGCTGGCAGTGTCTAGTGCTGTCGTATATGAAAAAACCCCCCGTCCTTAGATCAAGCTGGCCCGAGCCGACCAAACTAGCAATAAAAATATGTCCTTAAATAATAAAAACTTAGATCCAGCCTTTTCTTGCTGTTTTTCTCTTATTAAGATTGTTAGCAACGCACTAAGTCGAGGTCCGAACCCCACAGGGGGTGCCCTTAGTGAACGTTGCTTACGTAGTTAGTTTTCCTATTGCTCTGGCTGGATAAGGGCCTCCAAGGTTCTCAAGTCCGGTGAGGCAGTCAAAGCCTACGCTCAGGCTAACTGCGTAAATCTCTTCCAAAAAAAAAAACGTATATGAAAATGCTGGATCGTTTATATTATTGTAAATAATTTGTGAATTTATGTCTTATCAAAAAACGATATTAACTCAAAAACTATTGGCCGTATTTTAATGAATCCTTCACTGTTTAAAAGATTTTTTATATAGGTATCTATCATTTAGTGTACCTACGGTTATTTTTTTTCAAAGAAAAAGATGTATTTTTTTATTTTGCCATTTTCGAAATGTTCGCGCGCATGTGAGTGACCGGGTTAGGTACATTATGAATGTTGAAAATAATTTCAGATGTATGAATTAATGTTTTAGAAACACATAATTATAAACACTGTTCTAAAAAGTTAACATATCTGTGGAAAAATTCTTTATGAAGCACAAAAATTGTAAATTAACAGTTTTTTAATTTAATTAATTACAGTTGTGCTAAAAATAACTTCTTAAAATTTGTGTTCTTTGTCTTGAATTTTGTTTAAATTTTGTAAAAAAGTAAGAGCTCACTGAAACTTATGCTTGTATTGTTATTTTAATGGCAGACACTTCGGAACTGCTCGGATATTTTCGTACCCATTCGGAGCCCAATCAAGATAAATTTATAAATGTCTCACGAAAGAGACTATTTAGATCATCTCATTGGTGGTTAAATAATGTGTTTCGTTGATAAGAATCAGAATTTCCATTTCGAATGCCTCATGCAATTAGTTTAGAGCTCAACAATTTTTTTCGTAGGTAGGTACTTGATTCTTATCTTAAACAACGAAATATTTTTAATAGAGCTAAGAGCTCATATTTGAATTTTTTGCGGTGAAAACTTCTATAGCCGCGTTGGGCACTTTTTGGTAGGTAGTAAAATCTTATGGGTTCGCGTCACCGACATGCTCATAACTGTTTAATTTTAAAATCATTTTGCAGTACAATAGTAAATCTATACTTCTATACTAATATTATAAAGAAGTAAAGTTTGTGTGTTTGTATATTTGTTAAATTGTAAGGGGTAATCTCGGGCTCTACTGAACCGATTTTAAAAATTCTTTCACCAATAGAAAGCCACATTATTTATTGCTGAGTGTCATAGGTTATATAAAAAAACGAAAAATAAAAAGGCTTTTACGTGGTAGTCCGTTTTGCAAAGTGAATCGGATAAAAAACGGTCGAATGAAAGCGTTTCTTACGAACGCTGCCTTAACTATGAAAGACATATTTTTGAGTTCTAGAGAAAAGATGTAGAGCTTGAAAATTCCAACAAAAAATTCAACGACAGCATATGTCTAACTTTTATATTTAAGTTACAAAAAGTTGTTTTTTTAATATTAGTATAGATAAATTAATTTTTAATATTAATAAAATAATTTAAATCGTTAGGTCATATGTCCTAAAAAAGGATTATTAACATTATGCCCAACGAAGTGGGCACGGGTCAGCTAGTACTAAATAAATATAGATACAATTATTTTTAAGATAAATAATAAATAACAGAAAATTATTTTAAATCCTCGTATTAATAAAAAAAAATAAACATTAAAAGTTCTAAGTTTTCAATCGGCAGTCCCTATAACTGAGTTCGACTCGCGACACCGCCGCCGCTGCGTCCGCTCATGATTAGGGACTCCTATTGAGTCTGAAACTAGTCGGGCGATCCCGAGAATATGCGTGAGTATGCGTTTTGTTTTAAATTCTCCTTATAACTGCCAATTTTTTTAAACATACCTGTTTTTAACTGGATTTTCAAGCGTGTACAAAAGCATTCACATTGAATATTTGTGTCAAATATAAAAATTCTGAGCGTGATGCACGCAAACAAGATGATTTCTATCGCGTTAGGTTAATAGCGGTATGGCACACTGTCTTGTTATTAACCCGCAAGAAGGTTAAATTCATTTCAGCCAAAAAAATCCCAGAATTTTATTATTAAAATAATTTTACATAATTTGGTAGCATTTTTAAATTTCGCTAAAATAAAATAGAACGCTCAAATGAAACCAACAAGATTTTGTTTTTTTTTTGCTATTGCTACCATGATAGCTTGTAGGTTAAGTGGCTTGACACTTTTGCGGTCAATATTAAAAGTAGTGTTTTTTTGCCGGGCGATGTTGACCTCACCTTAAGTCACGTATCTACAGTAAACCGTTTATTGATGAACATAAAAATTATAGGACAAAAATAATGGTGGCTTCCGATTTTAATTGGTAAATGGTAGTTTTAAATTTGTGGTTATGAGTACTGAACTAAATTATAACAAGGTTTAGTAGATAGTTTGATCTTGAAGCTTGTTGAAAGTACTTATTTAAATTCTACTTGAAGGAAGTTGTAATTATTAATTTCAACAATAAGAACCTTGCTTTAATGAAGTAAGAAGTCACCCACTTAAAAATACTTTACCTAGGTATTGTCCGGCATTGATCTTGCCCTCTCTGCTTCCTTAAGGTAATTTTACGTTTTATCTTACGCTAGCTGTCCCTCGCGACTTTGTCCGCGTGTTATATAGCTTATAGCTTTCCTCAATAAATGGGCTATCCAACACTCAAAGAATTTTTCAAATCGAATCTGTAGTTCCTGAGATTAGCGCGTTCAAACAAACAAACTCTTCAGCTTTATATATTAAGTATAGATTTGCATTTTTACAGTACTTTCTTACACTCACTTGAAAATAATTAATTAACTGGAAATAATACATCGACTGGATTCATTGATCCGATATGGAAAGAATTCAAGTATTCGGTTTCTGACATCTCTAATGTCTTGAAAGGCGTTCGCCTTCAAAATGTTTGGAAAACAGATGCATATTAGTGCTACCTGTAAAGTTGAATCCTCTTTTATGTAGGGGCTGTAGTATATTTCTCAACCATAAGCTGTTTATCTAAACACCTAAGTCTGACCCGCATCAGAATCTTACCCAGGGTAGGTATCAACGTGACCGGACGATACGCTTTGGGATCGGCAAGGTCCCTGTCGTTGCTTATCGGCAGGACATTGCTTGCCGTTCTTCCACGCATCCGGAAACGAGTCCTCTTCCACATACTGCCTTATCATTCGCGTCAGTTCTAGACCAGCAGCATCCCAGGTGTATTTGATCATGTGTGCCGTGATTCCATCGATGCCCGGAGCCGTGTTAAGGAGATTCTTGGCTGTGCTAGCCAAAGTTCTATAAACTCTATTATATAAAGAATTTTAAACCCGGTTTTCATAAATACCGTTTTTTTTTAAAAAAGAGCGTATGTGTCTCTTTATAGACTGAGAAGATAATCTTAGTTAATAAAGTACCATGTTGACGTTTCGTGCATCTTATGCGGTCAATCTATCTACCATCCTTATGACAGGCCAATTTCAACACTGTGACATGAGCTGTCTTACGTCACAATTAGCCCGAACAGGCGAAGAATATTGACGGTCATCGTTATAAGAACTAGCTTTCTTTTTTAGTCATTAAGTTTAAGTCAATGGGGCATAGGTTATGTTGTGTTAATTAAGAATAATTAAATCCTTTTTATGATTTTATGAATAGCTCTATGTAGACAGTCGCTTTTATTTTAAAGTGATTGTTTGTATTTGTTAGTTTACAAAGTATAAATATCTCGATACAAATACCTTTGACAGGCCTGTTACTCTGACTGCTAAATTGGAGGCCGTGGATTTGATTCCCACCTAAGTAAATTCATTGTGTGATGAACATGATCATTTTTGTTCTGTGTCTGAGTGTAATTTATCTATAATATGTATAAATTTAGAATATGTATATAGGTTCTGCCTAGTTTGAGATCAGATGGCCGTGTGTGAGTTGCCCCAAGATATATTCTATTATCGCCTTTTGTCTACTGTTCACTCGGTTTCCTGTCCAACAAGATTCAGTTTAGTACCAGTTTTTATGAAGCAACTGCCTTAGTGTCTGACCTCTAAAACCTATTAACTGAGTACCTAGAATCGTAAAATTAACATAATATTATGTTAATGTACTATTGTTATTAATAGGTAAGCTAAATTTGGAGACGCCTAAATATAACCGGCCTTGGTCACGGTCACATGCTAAAATATATGTTTTACTAGCTGTCCCCTGCGACATTGTTCGCGTGTTTTAGTTTCAACGGTTTTTCATTTTACAACATTTTTCATTTATGCTCCGCTCCTATTGGTCGTAGCGTGATGTTATATAGCCTATAGCCTTCCTCAATAAACGGACTATCCAATATAAATCGAATTGAAAAAAGATTTTTTCAATTCGAACCAGTAGTTCCTGAGATTAGCGCGTTCAAACAAACAAACAACTCTTCAGTTTTATAATATTAGTATAGATTTAAACAAATATACACAGTCTCGCTGAAAATAAAATAACAACCATACTACACAGATCTTAACTATATTCACGTGTTCTGAAATTAGTCTTAAATAATATGCAGTCAAGGATTCTGCACAGATTCGTAATTACAATTGCAAATGAAGGATATAAGAACGCTATGAACAGTATTGCTGGCTTGCATAACACTCGTATTCGATATAATACTCAAACTTACGCGCGAATGACTATGCGAAATTTATTTTGGCTTTATCAAGCGGTAGGCAGGTCCGGTAGGTGTAGGTTAATAGTAACAGACAATTTCTTAAGTGTTTTATTTGTCATTTTTTTTGTCATTATCATCATCCACAGGCTTTGTCATCCCAATGCTGGGCATAGGCCTCTCCTTTCACGTGCCATTCTCTCCGGTCCTGTACTATTTTTGTAAGTAGAATAATAAATAAATAAATAATTATGAAAAACATCACATACATTGCTCGGAACCCAAAGTAAGTAAGCTAAAACACTTGTATTATGGAATCCGAGACAAAGAAGGTACCACAAGTTTTATTGTATATTTTGTTTTGTTTTACTTCATTAGTATTGTTAATTGTTTTTTTTTTCTAGGTGTAAGTAGGTGCATTTAGCTTGTGAGTTTATTGTACAAAGAATCAGTATTAATTTGCTACGTTATGCACAAATATTTATGTTACATAAATTATTCAAGTTTTTTGATGAATGTAACAACTGACAGTCCTTTACATGCGCGCGAACTTTCGTAGAGTGTCCCGAAGCTTTGCGCGCATTCAGCAATTTTATATTACTTTAGAAATACCGGCTACCGAGTTTTGTAGCGTTATGTTAGGCAATAGATTGGCGAATGCGCCTTTCTCACGACTTTGGTTTTGTAACTCGTTTGAACTACAGGGAATCTAGTAATGTTGGTATTATTGTTACATGCTTATAGGAGTAAGAAATTTGTAATTCCTACTTATATTAAGCGTGGATTGTTTGCTTATGCGTTTGTATGTGTTCGTAAGCAAGGAAGGCTTAACAGATTTTTCTGATGTAGCCTAAAGATAGTTCATGATTTAGATTTCTCAAAAACTGTTTAGTCCAGTGTAATGTTTCATGAGAAATCTAAAATCCGTACGGAATAAACTTAACATTTCGTTCATTCCATTCACAATGAGTTACAATAAAAACACAAATCACAAAATAATTTATTACGTTTGAAATACTACTTCAGTGTTTTTAAGGATTCATTAAAACAAATATTTAAAACTTTTGTCAGTCTGTTAATTATCGTGCGTGCAGTAGGTGTTATGAATAAATTATCTATAATTATTTATTGACGGTTAAAAGTAGCGAGAAAATTCTTCCAGGAAACTGTTTAATCATAGTATAAAAGAGTTTAACTGATGACGAGCGGAAGGCAGGAGATTAAGAATATAGATACGCATTTGTTTTTGTCTTGGATCATTAACAACGGGAGGCGATAAAGCGCCAAACGTAGAGAGTTTTTTGCGGGATACGAGGTACACAATCTATATACTAATATATAAAGTTGAAGAGTTTGTTTGTTTGTTTGTTTGAACGCGCTAATGTCAGGAATTACTGGTACGATTTGAAAAATTATTTCAGTGTTGGATAGCCCATTTATTGAGGAAGGCTATAGGCTATATAACATTACGCTAAGATCAAAAGGAGCGGAGTATAAATGAAAAATGTTGCAAAATGAAAAACCGTTGAAACTCAAAACACGCGGACAAAATCGCGGGGGAAGCTAGTAAAATATACACGCACGATTGCAAGATAGGTAAATATATCCTGACAGACGCACACCAATTAAATGCCGGCACAGACAAAAATCACGCACACTATTATATTTTTTTTTTTGTAATGACATTATACACGATACGTCAGTTTTCACCAAAGGCTACGGTAGATTCTACCGTACGGCCCGTATGCACTTTGGCCGAGGAAATTGTCAGCGTATGGCAACTCCCGTTGTCAATACTATAAGGTATATGTCGATTCTTTACAAAAACCACCGTATGCCATTTTAACCTTTATAAATAGGTGTTTTAGGCATAATATATACGCCAATCAAATCTCTATTCATTCTTTGAAAAAAAAAGTTTGTATATTGTTAAAACTAAATTGTTTAAGTTTAAGAAAAGCCAACAGAGCATCAATCTATTCAGTCTGCAGTTGATTATGATACCAGTAAGAACTGGTTTGTAATAGTATTTTTTTCAGTCTGTTTTTTCAAACACTTCCGATGACTTGCACTTGTAGAGTGCCTATATCATTGCAGGTTTACAGTTGGTTTGAATTCATACTGTTATATACCTACCTATATGATTATATACATTTCAAATGCCCTAGGGGTGCCCTTAGTGAACGTTGTCTTACGTAGTTCGTTTTTATATATCTTTTCCTTCGGTTGAAACTTTAGAAGCCATTTTGATATTTCCAAATAGTCCGATGAAGCAATAAAAGCGCCCTACGAACCGTACCTCTGCAGAGCTCTTAAACAGATAATTTACAAATGCGTACTTATCCCCCAGTAAAAATATAAGCTGTCGATTTGATTCACGTTCGTTCGTATGATTAACTATATCATCTAATGTATAATAAATAAGTTCTTCATACAATGTGCAAGCATCATTCTCTGATCTCTCTTTAATGCGTAACGGCTTTCAAAATCAATCCCTACAGAAAACAGTAACAAAGAAAGTGTGATCATTTCATCATTAACTAATCATTGACGTACATTCATTAAAACTTACTCGCATTCTTACATTATTGGGATTCAATGACGATTTATAAATGACTGATGTTTCTAATATCTTTTTGTAAGTGCCTACATATTGTAGAAAATGAGATTTTCAATCAATCAAACGTCGGAACCTAAGTCATTTGAATTTAAATTTAAAATTTCTATATTTAAAGTTTACCAAAATATTAGGTCAAATCGGCTATCAAATATTAAAAAGTCACAGTAAATAAATGAGCGAAGGAAACATTTTCAGATGGTATATTAATTTTTGTAAATAATGTTTCCTGTTTAATTTTATTGCGGTATCCAAGATAGTCATATCTATCTAGAATCTAAATTAATATTTTGATGGTATTGCGTTTGGTGGTCATTACAGATCCTGGGTTAGAGACTTGGCGAATGTAATGATTAAGTTAACATTTGCCGAAAGAATTGGCAAATTAGCAATTGCAAAATAAGAAAATTAGTGCCGGACACAAGTGTATGGTAAATAAAGGCTGCCTTGCATTATAGTAGCATATAATACAGCAACATAAAAACAGCTTACTTATTTCTTTTATAATATTTGATAGTCCTTATCTATACTAATATTATAAAGCTGAAGAGTTTGTTTGTTTGTTTGTTTGAACGCGCTAATCTCAGGAACTACTGGTTCGAATTGAATAATTCTTTTTGTGTTGGATAGTCCGTTTATTGAGGAAGGTTATAGGCTATATAACATCACGCTACGATTAATAGGAGCGGAGCATAAATGAAAAATGTTGCAAAAAAACCGTTAAAACTAAAACACGCGAACAAAGTCGCGGGGGACAGCTAGTAGTCAATACATTTAATCTGAAAATGTAAAAAAAACAATTATATATTCACCCCAATAAAAACGAAAGAGTGTAAATCGATAGTAACTACTGCCGGGACTATTTGTGTATTATTATCGTTGCTCTCATTAAGAACTAGATTCTAATTAACATTGGTATGAACTAACAATACTTTTATCATATTATCAACACCAATTAACAAGCTATACCAATTATTGTCCAAATTAGTTTAGAGATATCATCGACAAACATGACAGAAGTAATATCGGATTGTAAATATGATACTTTAATAAAAGAAAGGTATCTATATATCTATACTAATATATAAAGCTGAAGAGTTTGTTTGTTTGTTTGTTTGAACGTGCTAATCTCAGGAACTACTGTTCCGATTTGAAAAATTATTTCAGTGTTGGATAGCCCATTTATTGAGGATGGCTATAGGCTATATAACATTACGCTGCGACCAACAGGAGCGGAGCATAAATGAAGAATGAAAAACCGTTGAAAGTAAAACACGAGGACAAAGTCGCGGGGGACATCTAGTTAAGATATAAAATGCTCTATCAAGAGGCAAATACAATGTAGAAAAGAGAGTAATTAGAAAAATATTATAATTAAAGTTTTAGAAACAAACTTTCTTATTAACAGTAACATGGGTTTCAGATAGACTGTTGTGTTTAATCTCTTTTCAAATATAATGTCAACTAATGCGGTAGGTTGACGAAAAGGTAGTATATGTGAAACATTCTATGTTTGTAACATCTTTCCATGTACTAAGAATAAGAAATAAATGTTATTCTATTCTTAAGACTAACAACCAACATCAGCTTTTGGTACGAGATGTCTGTCACATCTCATGGAGCAGAGCCAGCGTCGTTCTGACCTTTTTATAAAAGCTTAAACTTCCTCTGAGTATACCCTCAATATAGATAGGTAAGGACGATGCCCTAATAAAAAGTTTGGATCATGCTGGCTTTGGCAGTTATTAGGTGCAAACAATTGCTCCTCATTTTCCAGTACAAAGGTCACTTTTGATATTATTTTATTTGAAATATTACTAGAATACACGAGTTTGCAATATTTATTAAACGTGTATGAATCAAGTATTTACGTGTGCACTGTAATCATGATAAAGTAAAAGTTTTAACAAACTAGGCACCCGACTTTATAAAGACCAAACATACATTTCGAACCTAAATCGATTGTCAGTACCTAACTCGAAAACATTCTAATAAGTGTTTATCGATTATCGATATAAACGTCAGCTTCACGATTAGGATCTATCAATAACGTATCGTTCAAATTATTTGACTTCAGACATCGTATTGATTAAGACGTCACTCAACTATTCTATTTATTGGTATTGATACTTTGTAGATATTTAGTTAAATACATAGTTTTATTGTTGGTTTCTTAACTGATTTGATCTTCTGCTTCTTGAATCTGTTGATATAAACTTTTTGATTAATAACTGTTAATTAGAGGCGAAATTAAGATGTTTCGAGGCTTCTCGGGCGGGTATTTTAGACGTTTTACATATATTTATATTTAATATCTTACACACTGTGTTTATGTTTCTTCTTTTATGTGTCCTGTAGTAGGTCTGCTGGCAGAAATTTCGTAAGAAATAAGCAGTACCTTTGTACCTATTTTTCTTTGATGTTTGTGTTCTTTGTATGTTGTGTGTACATAAATAAATAACCACGGGGTTATGACGGCCGGTTCTACGGGGAGCCGGTGGCCGGTGCGTCAGTTCGCTTCTGGATTTCGAGAGATAATGAAATCATGCTTTGCGCCTTTGTGCCAGTTTTTGACAGCAGCCTTATCTTGACGGCGACATACCCATGCCTGTGTGTAGAAGCCTTTACAATCACGTTTGTTCACATCATAGAGGGCTTAATCTGGACAGAAAGTTAGTTTTTTTTTTATAACGGGTTATTGTGGTCTTTGACATTATATAAAAACGACGAGAGACTAATTTGTAAGTAGTTCCGCAGTTTTCTGAAACTAAATTAGTATTTCTGTAAAAAAAGGTTGTGTTATTACAATAACGATAAGGTTTATACAATATTTTTTATTGCTTTGTCAATTACGCAATTTTACGCTTGAACAGTATTTATAGAGTAACCTAGAAGATAGGGAAAACGTTTAAGACCTTGTTTTTGCAATCTGACAATACTTGATGCAGGCAACCTCAAGTCTAAAAAATAATAGTAAAACCTGTTTTTCACTTTTAGTGGAGCAAATCTCGTCACCAAGCCAATAACTTTACCTATTTTCTGGGGGAAGTCCTCTTACTGGCCAAAACTATTGAAACTTTTAAAGCTACAAGGAAGTACTTCTCCGTACCGAGGAGGAGGCGGACGCAATTCCAGTCTGACCCTGTCTGCGACTATTTAACTTGACCTAGCTCTATCTTGAGGCAAACTCGTCGTGTTTGACACGAAAGCAATAATGTTGAAATTGTCAACACGCGCGTACAAGGCTAAAGGATGTGAACGGGACATTCACCTTCAAGATATATTAAATTACTTTACCTATTACTCAAACCCCCGGTTTCTGAAAGGCTGATGAACACAAAAAATTGTTAATCACCTGAAAAACCTCATGTTAAGCGCTGTGATTGGTTGTTAGTCTTTTGGTGAACCAATCATAGTCGTGATGACATGATTTGACAACAGGTTTAATTGATCAGCCCTTGAGAAACCGGGAGTATATTATAATTATTATGCAATTTTTATGAATACTTTGCACTTTTCCTACATCCTCCTGTATGTTAAAGTCAATCATCTGGTCATTGTGCGTTCGAAATTTAAGATGAAATGTATAACTGTCAAAAAAAAATCATAATATAGGAAACTCCAAAAAAAGAACTCGGTAATCGCAACTTACAAATATGGAAAATAAAATGTTTTTTTTTTAGCTTCTGTGGTCTTATGGCTACAATCTAATCATATGGCGAGGTTTTTTTTTGTTAATCTGCTATGTCATCAATAGTTGCAAAATTGTCGGCTGGAGCAGTTCGAAGAAATCAAAATATAAAATACTTAACACAGAAATCAAATATCTACGTTTTGATTAACATTGTGAGTTTTTGCAAGTTTGACGCGTACAGTCCGCCCGTAATGGCATAGAGCTGCTCATAATATATTCAAAATGTTTACAAAAGAGTTTTGAAGTTCTTTTCAATTTTGATATATTCGTATCTTATTCAATTTAGAGTATCATGAATGACTTGCAGATTTTTAATGATTTGCTTGAATCTAATGAAGCTGATAGAGAATTGAGTCGAAAGCTAGATTTACTGTAACCTGTAAAACTAGCTGCAAAAAATTGTGTCTGCATATTAAACTCTTTTTATGTGTTGAAAGTTACATTCTTAGACGTGTCGGTATTTTAATGATCTGTGTGATTCGATATTGATGCGGATTGTGTCGTTTTTGGTTATACGTGTTCAGGCTACAAATGTGTTTATAGTTCAGTGAATTTTTGTATACCTTATAATAATTATATATAATACCGGCCTATAAACGTCCCACTGCTGGGCACAGGCCTCTTCTCATATAGAGAAGGCACGAGCATCAGCATTGATCACCACTCTTGCTCATTGCGGGTTGGCGATTGAAGATAAGAGAAGAAGAATTTTTGGAATCCAGGTTTCCTCATGATGTTTTCTTCACCGTTTGTAATGGTGTCTTAGAATTATTAAGAAAGTACATATAACTTTGTAAAAGTCACATTGGTACTTGCCCATAATGGTATCGATCCTGCAACCTTGTGCAAACAAATCCGTTAATAGAACCGCTAGGCCACCACGACATCTATTACTCCATATACCTTATTATTCACATGCAATACGGATGAAATTCTATGTTGGTTTTTTTTATATTTATATAGCAGCAGATACTAGCGGTGCCCTGCGGTTCTACCCGCGTCATTAGTCCCGTTTTTTCCCCCGATTTTTGCCTCTGTTTTTATAGTTATTTTGCTATTCGAGGTGGTCGAGAATTAAACAAATCAAAGATCATGAAAATCAGTCTACCCGTTCTTGAGATATAAGTGGTGTAACTAACCCTACTTCGTTCTATATATATAGATTTTACAAAATGAAATTATTTAGATGTTATTTACATGTTTGCCGTCTATAAGAACTAAATTCGACTGATGGGTAATGTCCCGACCTCTTGTTAAACAACAACAAAGGTAACACAAGAAATAATTTGAATATATTATAGCGACCTACAAAAGAGTAAACGAAACTCATCTCACATAAACCTCACCCCAATTTATACTAAGCATCACAAGTCTGCGTCCATAATACCTTGGTGTTACGTGAACAGCGATGTTACGCGGGCAGGCGACCGGCGCAGGCGCAGTCTTGTACGGCACCGCGCACGAATCACGCGCACTTTCGCTCTCGCTCTTTACTTCCGCGATATTCAGAGACTTCCTTCAGATACGGAAGCAATCTCAATACTGTTACAACCCATCTGCCATAGAGTTATAGACCAGATCATCTGTCAAAAATTTTGACAGGACCTTTTTGGATTTTGAATAAAATCTTTTTTTTAGATTTTTTTTTTTGTTTTTAAATTAATATATCATAGGTCATGATATGATTTAATATAAATTAGTTTTTATCTTAATTTAAATGACATTTTCGAGATTAGTTCTGGATATAATAGTGACAAGTTGCAGTGTACAAACTCAGTGGTTTCTAAGTAACAATACATAACTAAGTCAAACTAATATTATAGTGACTACTTGAACTGCTAATCAAGTTAATAATTACAGACGTGATTGTTTAGTTTAGTGATCAGTGACCTGTCAAACATTGGATCAAATATTTGTGGCCATTGTGGTAGTGTTAGAGTGCAAGGACTATGTTGGTGATACTGGCGTACATTGGTGTCCGTTTCGCTTTACATGTGTCCCGGCAAAGCGGGCGAGCACTCGCCGACGAGTGCTATACTAGGAAGTATGTTTCTTTACATATTCTATACTCATATTTACGTACTTCTAAGGATTATATCTATGTATGCAGCATATGCATTATACCTTCTATGTACTGTCAAAAAAACCTCTTGCAATACATATTCTCAGATCTAAGTACATAAATGACTATTAACCAATTGGGCTAATATTCTATGTTGTTTTTTCTAAGAATTTAGTTGAAATAATCCATAGAAGTATGTGAAACATAATTTATGATCATCCGTCATCCCTTGCTATTAATATTTATCTATATAAATATATTTTAACAAAATATAATTTTATAGTTATAATTTATAATATAAAGTTACATTCGATGCTTTAAAAAATAGAAAATACACTCTTTTCTGAAAGGCCATTTAAAATAAATAAAAATACACTCTTTTCTTAAAGGTCATTTAAAATAAATAAGGTAACATTAAAATTAATTTAAACGAGAAAATTAGTTCATTCTTCCCTGTAATTAGCTTTTTTAATAGTGATTTTGTCAATACCAAAATTAAATTATCAATAACTTTCTAACTGTCAATTTAAAGCAAGTGAAAATACAATATAGGTACCTACTTTAATTGATGAAACAATATCGATAAAATAAAACAAAAGAAATCGATCGTCTATTATTATGACTGTTCTGTTATAAATATACTACAATTCATTTAGTTCCGGCCTTCATAAGCATTGACCTTATGTCAATAATTCTAAGCGTGAATAAGTCTTCATTAGAGGTCACAAAAAATTACTGATTTTCGATTTGACCTTGAAGTTAGTCGACTTTGTTATTTATACTTAACTGTAATGTTATTTGGGGTCAAATACCCTTATAAGGAATTACCTATATAGTATAAAAAAAATCAATAACGATCCAGACCAGCCTTTGCGCTCTTTAGAGAGATCTCACCTCTTCAAAAATGCCTGTAAACAAAAGATCAAAAACAAACATTTTAAATGACCTTCATGCAATAATGATAAATGTGTCACTAAATATTAAATACTTAATTTTGTTATTTAATTATTTAAATTTAATTTAAAATTAAATATTTCGTTTCGTAAATAGTTTTTTGGTAATAACAGTTGATTTTTTCTAAAGTTTTATAAATTAATTTGTATATACAAATCCTGTGTTTAATTATAAATAGCAATGGGTGACAGACATCTATGTCTTTATTTAGAACTGTTACTTGTGGTATGTTACATTACATTTTTTAATACATACACTCAACTACTTACACATACATATACCTACGTCAATTGTTTTCTTTTGTACATACTGGAGCGTTTAATTTTAATTTTTTTTTTTGTTATTTTGGCTATGTTTTTTAGATATGGAATTTTTATGTTTAACTAACAGGCGGGATGTATATCCTAAATAAGCTATTATAATACCCTTAGGGTAAACATAGTCAAGCATAGAGCGTGCGTAAGCACATTTTTAGCTAAATGTACGCTTGTTATCTGTTATGTGATTTTCCGTGCGACGACAGACGTGTATGCGAAAATATCGACGGTTCCGATATTATTAGGTTTTGAGATAGTTTTAATAAAACGGTGCGCTCTGTTTTGACACCAATGTTTTGATTTTACATGTTCATACTAGTGCCTACAGTTCATACTCGAATGCGCGCTCTATACTTTACTTATTCATTCCTCTATGATTTTAGCTAATAATTTACATTTCGTTGAGTAGATTATTTTTTTTTGCCATCTTACATCTGATACTTAATTAGAAAATATTTATTTCGAAGTAGACTATACGCAGTTTTTTCGCTAGTTATTGTTTTTGGTTTTACCTCTAGGTACTTAACTTAAACGCTATTTTGATGTACGAAAACTAATGTTCTAAATGAGAGGCCTGTTTTTTGCTCACATCATCATCATTCTCCTGACTTCATCCCATTAGCTTGGAGTCGGCGCTAACTTTTTTTACATTAATAACTAACCTTTTTTTTTGGTCTGCCTTTCATATTTTGTAGGCTTTTTTTTGCGCTTAGGTTTGATGTTTTTGTCTATTAGTTTAAAATTTTATGTTTTTATGCCGTGATCGTAGCCTTAATTAGGCATTAAAAATAACTAACATTATAATTTACTAGCTGTTTCCTGCGGCTCTGCCCGCGTGGATGTCGGTTATCGCGCCAAAGATTTAACGTCCTTTCTTAAGCTCTACACTATCTGTGTACCAAATTTAATTTAAATCGGTTCACTAGTTTGGCGTGAAATCGCGACAGACAGACTTACTTTCGCATTTATAATATTATAGTAAGGATTATTAATTCCATATTTTTGACAATCTAGATTGATTGTAGCTTATTTATTATTTTAAAAGTTTACGTATTTCTACAAACTTTGAGGCCCTGCCGCGGAAAACTAGGTCTTGATGATCTAACAGACTTTTTTGTGAAGGCATACAGTTTCGTCGAATTTGGTCGACGAATTTTGAATAATAAAAACAAAATAGACACGACACAACTTTATACAGGAAATAAATAATTTATACTAGATAACATAATCTATATTAAAGAATATCTATACTATGCTAGCTTTGAATACCATTCATGCAATGATGCAAAGTTATTAATTTATGGCCTTATTTATAAAAATCTCTACGGTGATTAGCAATTGATTAGCAGATTCTTATTTCAATTTTTCTATAAAGTATTTAAATTTGAAAGTTTCTCAGCAATTGCTTAACACCGTCCAGATTTTTATAAATAAGGCCATTTATCAACAAAACCCACCCATGAACTGAAACCAATCGTACTATCAATTAACAAAAACATGGATATATTTAATAAACATAAAAAAGTGTCGAAACTCAACCTTTACTGATTTAACTGTTTTTCTAACGATCTCTGTCGAAATAAATAGTTACATACTAATGGACCTTGAAAACATATGTAGAAGATGTTTGAGGTCGGCTACTTTTCAAATACAATGCCAACGAGGTAGAGGTCAATTTATACTAGCGCAGAGTTGAAGCACATCAAGGCTTTAATATAAAATTTTATGTAACAAATTCACTTTTAACTCAATACCATGACATCGGGCTAGAGGTCAATTTATACTAGCGCAGAGTCAAAGCACATCAAAATTAACATAAATATAATAAAAAAAAAATAACTCAACAACAAATTACTCATAATTCTTGAGACAAAAAAAAACGATCGTATTCGCGCGCATTCGTATTCGTTTGATGAAGAATTGCATGCTTTGATGCGCTTCGGTACTGCTAGGTATGAATTGAAACATAAAGGTTATGCCCATGGCGTAAGATGAATACATCATTTTTTTTATGTTATAAAAATATGCAAGAGTGGTATTATTTAAAAGGTTTATTACCACATTTATCAGGATTGTTCGACTAGTGTCGAACTCGCGTCAACCATTGATTACGGACCCGGTCTAGTATGGAACTTGAGAGCCGATTTCGAAAAACATTGTGTTTGTTATACCTTTCCAATAACTAGCTGTTGCCCACGGCTCCGCCCGCGTGGGTGTCGGTTATCGCGGCAAAAAGTAGCCTATGCCTGTCCTTAGGATCCAAGCCCCCATACCAAGTTTCATCCAAATCGGTTCAGCAGTTTAACTGTGAAAGCGTAACAGACAGACGTACAGGGAATTACTTTCGCATTATTTATAATATTAGTATGGACTAGTATGAATAAGTATAAATAAACGTTTTTTATGCTTTTATTTATTAAAAAAAAAAAACAAAGAATAACAACAGCCTGAACTATGCTACTTTAGACTAAATTCTTTGGAGTCTAAATACTCGTACTTAACATTATTAAAAAAAATCTTACGTACAAATTCCGACAGAACTTTGATGTTATTATGTTGGTACTAAAATTATGTTTTTAATGTCTAATTTGACAGAACAAAGACTCGTTACACTAAGTTTCGTCAGTTGCCAGTGTCACACTATTAAACATATTAATAAATTACCAAGTTACCTTTCTACTGACTTCGCAGGTCATATATTAACTTTCAAACCATTTATTTAATTTATTCATTGTAGTTACTTACATATATATTTTTTTAAAATTTTTTCAACATTTACCTGGTCCTGCATATATTAGAATATGTACTAATTTAGTATTAAAAGGTTTTTTTATTTCTATGTTTCGTAGTTTTTTTTAATTCCTTAAAGAAAAAGTAAGAGAGCTATAGAGTGCGCATATCGAGGATGAACTGTATGCGCTAGTATGAACAAGTTAAATAGTAACATTGGTGACAAAACAGAGCGCGTCGTTTTATGAAATCTATCTCAAAACCTAATAATTCCGTATTAATATCGGAACTATAAATATTTTCGCATAAACGTCTGTCGTCGCACGGAAAATCACACACACACGGCAAATCAGTAAACGAGCGTAGTACTTAAATACAGCACAAAATTTGCTTACGCTTGGCACATAGGGCTATGCTTGTCTATGTTTACTCTTAGTTTAATTCAGATACGTTTAGCATCTGTCTCGCTATCTATCATCATAAAAAAAATGTAAAAGCGAGTTTTCCATGAAAAGAATATTAAGATGCGATGTTTTTTGTGAAATAAATCACAAGTTTAGTCGTGTTCACACGAATACACGCAACTTTCCCCAAACGCACAGTATCTTTACATCACTTGTCATGGGAAAAAGCGTGACTTAATTTGTTCTTAAACAACCACGTGCGTATAACCGTTAAATGTTTTTTTTTTCACACGTTTATTTAAGGTTGTATTGTTATAACCCTCTAGTGTATTAAGCAAAAGTGTTATTTAGGGCTGATGATCTCAACGCCAGATAATTTCATGCGAGATATAATTTTGATTTGATTTTCGACAGTTCTTTCTTCCCTTAGAGGAAAAAATAAGTAAATTGTAGAGTTTGCATATTGAGTATGAACTGTAGGCACTAGTATGAACAAGTAAAATCGTAAAATTTGTGTCAAAACAAAGCGCGCAGTTTTATTAAAACTATCGCAAAACTTAATATTACCCTAATAATATCGGAACCGTGGATGTTTTCGCATAAACGTCTGTCGTCGCACGGAAAATCACTTAGATCAGTAAGCGAGCGTAGTACCAGCAGTGCGTACTCTATGCTTGTCTCTATTTACTCTAAGTTTCTTCCACACAAAATCTGTCAGACGTAAATTTTTTTCCACGAATAAAAATTGAAAATATCAGTCTTTAATCAAGTAGTCTATCCTAAACTAACTTCTACCCACGGCTGTTCCCGCATGAACCAAGGTACCCTATGGACACCTAGCAGTATAGTACATTTCTCTTAATAAATTTTAGAAAAAGATATTAGTTTTGAAAATTATTTTACAAATTAACAACTACCTACTACTTACGTTCTGTCCCCGTAATTAAATTGAATGAACATCTTCATGAAAAGAAAACACTATTTCA
Source organism: Diachrysia chrysitis (assembly GCA_932294365.1). Taxonomy (NCBI): domain Eukaryota; kingdom Metazoa; phylum Arthropoda; class Insecta; order Lepidoptera; family Noctuidae; genus Diachrysia; species Diachrysia chrysitis. Next base: position 3,311,744 of record OW028660.1, on the reverse strand, counting down.
ATCGAAATTTATTGCAGGTAAATCATTATCAGTCAAGTAATTTATATTAATTTTCGCGTCAACAGAAAATCGTATGATATGTATACTGCGTTCGCAATTTATATGACAAACATGTAAACAAGCACGAGCTTTACGAAAAACAACTGTAATGCTAGCACATAAGGTTCTGTATGCCCTAAAATTTCAATTTTTTTATGACTTTTTCAACAGTATTAGTCAGTCCAAAATGAACTTTATAAACCATTATATAAAGTTGATGTTTGTTTGAGGCGAAATAACATCAATTGGTACATGAATTTGAATAGACACTTACATAAACAGGCGCAATTTTGGCGTAAGTCGATGATATACCTATATACAAGGTGAATTTTTGTCGTTGTATAAACGAAAACTATGCCTTTTTTATCGATTCTAAAACGGTTGGTATAAAAAATTAAAAAAACAAATGAAATAAAAAACTCGAATTTTAATACTGTATACTGTAGCCGCGGTAAGAACTTTACGGTAATAGTACTGACATATTTAGTTTGTTTTCATTTTTTTGTTTTGTTTTTTATTGCATGTTAATTTTTGATAAAAATCGTTTTTATATCTGATATACAAGAAGGTAATAATTTTCGTTTGTACAATGTCAAAAACTCACCTTTTATCTAATATATAAAATTCTCGTGTCACGGTGTTCGAACTTGAACTCCTCCGAAACGGCTTGACCGATTTTGATGAAATTTTTTGTGCTTATCCGGTATCTATGAGAATCGGCCAACATCTATTTTTCATCCCCCTAAATGTTAAGGGTAGTCCACCCCTAAATTTTATTTTTTATTTTTTAGGCAAATTTTTTTGTTTTTATTTTTTTATGACACAGCATACAAAAATACATACAACCCTAAATTTTCATCCCTCTACGATCAACCCTTATATTTTATTTGTTAATTAAAAACTTTAATTTTTTTTGGTAATTTTTTTTTTTTTTTTTTTGATGACTTACAATAAAAAATAGGGTAGGGTAGGTAGGGTAGGGTAGGTAGGGTAGGGTAGGGTAGGTAGGGTAGGGTAGGTAGGGTAGGGTAGGTAGGGTAGGGTAGGTAGGGTAGGGTAGGTAGGGTAGGGTAGGTAGGGTAGGGTAGGGTAGGGTAGGTAGGGTAGGGTAGGTAGGGTAGGGTAGGTAGGGTAGGGTAGGGTAGGGTAGGTAGGGTAGGGTAGGTAGGGTAGGGTAGGTAGGGTAGGGTAGGTAGGGTAGGTTAGGTAGGGTAGGTATTTTTAATTTATAGGGCAAAACAACGTTTGCCGGGACAGCTAGTATACCTATAAGATGCTATGGAAGTGAGTGTCATATTTAAAATACTGCTAAGAAACCCATTTTAGGCTGTTCATACTAAACTATCATCAGCTGATTAAAACTATTTTTCGGAATAGACTATTACTTTCTTGGAGAAAGTAGTTTATTTCTATAGGCAGAAGAAGTGTTTCAAACAATAGTAATAATAATACGATCCTATAAATGTCCCGCTGCTGGGCACAAGCCACTTCTCATATAGAGAACAGCTTGCTCATTGCGGGTAGGCAACTTCAAATTCCAATTTTTAGAATCTAGGTTTCCTCACGATGTTTTCCTTGACCGATTGTCAATAATATCTGAGAATAACTAAGTGCATATTACTTTAAAAAAAAATCACATTGGTATTCGCCTGTAATGGGTTCGAACCAGCAACTTTGTGCACACAAATCTGTCCATTGAACCACTAGGCCGCCACGAGATACAACTTTCTATAGTATTTCAATTACCACGCATTTGCGAGGCACCCTGTATAGCTTAATAATATTATACCAAGTATATAGATGCATTGTCAGTCTCTTAAGTACGAACTCATCTGAAGCCACTAATTGTCTTAATATATCTTGAAGTTCAGCAGGCCATGAAAAGTTTCACATTACTATGCAAATAGTTTTCTATGGCATTTCATTGAAATATTCCAGCTAATACTTAGGCTACTCATTAGAACTACTTTGTTGTTTTAGCGCTAATCAGATTGTTAGTACTTTCTTTCTGTTGTTCATTAGTTGAGCATGTGTGCTAAAAGTTGATAATCATTATGTTTTTACAATGCAACATGTAGTTATAAGCCGCAAATCTATTTTAATCTTTTTTTAATGTATAAAAATCTCGTGTCACAGTGTTTGCCGTTTCGGAGGAGTTCGATAATCCTCCGAAACGGCTTAACCGATTTTTATGTTTTTTTGTATGTTTGATAGGTCTGAGAATATAAGGGTGGCCTGGCAAAACAACGTTTGCCAGATGAGCTAGTTTTTCTATAAGCATTTACTTGATTGGTCGTCTCATAAAAACTGCTCATTTCGTTGTAGCAAATTTACCCTTATGTTAGTCGGAAACAAGTATCGTAAGATACCTAATATTTTGTATTATTAGAGCATGCGAACTTGTTATTAAAAACAAATTGTAGAAAGGAAAATTTGGAACCTTAGGACTCGAACCCGCTACAACTGGTTACACGCTCCAGTCGCCCCTGAAACGTGTAATAAAGTAGAAGGATAAATGTGAACATGAGTCAAAAACCTCTGTAGCTTAGTCGGTAAAGCGACTAGTGCGTCTAACCAGTAGGGTTCGAGTCCTGCCTGAGGTTCAAAAGTTTTTTACTATTTTTTATCCTACTAGTATTAGTTTCGCGTGCGCGTCTTTTCATTTTAAGACTTCACTATGTTATTTTAATTCGTTTCCACTTATGTTAGCAAGTGCTGGGCCAAAATGTTTGCAAATCAATTTCTATGCAGCCTACTCCCTCAGGGAATATTCGTTAATAGAAATTCAATGAAGCCAAAAAAACTTAAAGAATTGAAGAGTCTATATAAAAGATTTTTTGTTACGTTTTCAAAAAGGTTTTTTGTATAGAGATACAGTTAGATTCGTTTAACACACAACTATTACAGTTGTACTGATATCTGTACGCCATAAATTTGTTTGATCGAAAGATGTAGGCGAGATTTTTTGGAGTACGTCCACTTGAGAAAAACGTTAATTAAATAAATATTTGAAGATGGTTCATCACGTTAATAAAAGCTTGATGAGATCCCTCTAAGCGTATTTAATTTATAATTTAAGGTGTGGTATTAACTAAAAATCGCAATTGTGTTTTTTCAAGTATTAGGTTTAATTTTGTAATTTATTTACACATAATTATTGAGCGTAATGGTTTCTGTTAAATGTTGAGTACCAATTTATCAGTAATGGTTTTAAATCATTGCTGGCAATGTGACCTCAAATATTTGGAAGTCGAACCTATCAGTTTTGCCAAAATATGGGAATCCACCAAAATCCACCATCTTTAAAAATGTGGTTGATTGGATAATCATTTTACTCTATATCAGAGTTACTAAAATTATTACAATGTCGACTTGCATGCTGTGTAATTGTTTACTGTATGTGTAGATATAATTAATTAATTATTCTTATAAGTGTTTACATAGTTTCTTGTCACATAACGACAAAATTTACTGACAAAAGGCACTGATTGTATTAAAAATAGGGACTAGCCCACCATACATGCCCATCATTGCAACTCCTGTAAGCCAGGATCTACAATGATAATCAATAAACACCACCGAAACAGTTAAGCTCGGGGTGTCTCAGGGAAACAATTGACTGTCTTGGAACCCGCAACGAAATTCATCAGAAGTGGTGAATACTGGTAGTATTACTATCTCTTATGTATCTACATTTTACCCAAAATTAAAGAATTATTATTATCATTGTTATAAATACCTATAAGATACCTGACCCATGCTTATAACTATGTAATGTTTTGCAGATCACGTCAACGAAAATATAAAAAAAAAACAATTATGGTTGTTTTTGGTCATTATGGTAATGGTCATTTTTACGGCGACACGGTCAACTAACTTGTTTCTAAAAAACTAAAAATAGCTAGATTCAAAAAATAGTACCTAACATAAGTTGAATAGATTAAAAGTATTGACGTGGAAAAGTTTTATCCAATTATCTTTTTTCTTACTTTACCTTTATTCTTTCCGTGAAAAACATAATTTGAGGATTTTTAATGATAATGCAATGTTTCATAATTGCTAAGTGGTGAAGTAATGAAATTAGGATATACATTCACTTTTACACGTTACTTTTTTTGATCTCGCAAATTTACAAATTTAGTATCAACATTTCGTAACTGACTACCCTGAGAAGAAATGGTGAAACAAACACAAAGTCTCTTTTAGTAGAGTATATAGTAAAGTATAGCTAAGGTTCATGAATTGCTATTTATAGACTGATTCTATCGCGGTTAAACTATTCAAATTTTAGTTCCTGACTTTACCTATTTGATAGAACCTATTTGAAAAGTAGTTTTGTTTCAATTGATGTCTGTGTGTCTTGTCTTGATTCGCGTAAACCTCAGAAAGCATTATCAAAATCTTCCCGTTTCATCAAAATTAACCGTCAGTTTATAACATACTTGACATGTACTACCAAACATTATTATTCCATTTAGGCGTTTAGTACCCAAATAGTTACTAGATACTATCCACTTAATATTTTTTTACATAATTACAAGGTATTAATTTCTACCACAACAACAGTTTCAACTAAAACATTTTCCCTTCAAGCGAAAATAGTATCTTCTTGCGTCACTATGATTTCCCTTTCATCAACTGACATAGATTTTAAGATGTACTTTATGTACGTACTTACCGCCATACTTCTAATCCATCAATCTATCGCCTACGCGTATTGTTAACTATCAAAAGAATCAAATAAATAGCTATCAAATAACAAAAGAAGAAAGAATAACAAATAGAGTGACCATTATTTGCATGCACTCGTGTTGATTGCGACTTTCTCTTCAATAACTCTTTATTTTATTAAAACTAGCTTCCCGCCCCAGCTACGCACATGTTGTGGGAGATTTAAAAAAAAAATCCATACGTTTTTTTTTATAAAATCCTTGTCCGTGCAATAAGAAACATAACAAAAAAAAAAATCCGATTATGGCAAAGTTACAGCGCTAACAAAAAAAAACCGAGATTATTTATTTCTTTAATATGTTTTTATTAGGTACGATACGATCACAATATCAACTACACATGTACTTTCTTATTTAACCCTAGGAGAGGCCTAAGTCCAGCAGTAGACGAACATAGGCTGATGATGATGATGATTAAACCCTTCTTTTTTATCTGCAGAACGGAACAAAGTTTTATCACTTACCATAAATCCCGTTTAATTAGAAATGGTCTCAATCTCGGGAAACCTACTGCCATTAATTCCGTCCACACATAGTTTGTCTCTTACTACTTACTTTCCCTAATGAAAATTGTAAATTTATTTTCCCCTATGGAACTATAAATAAATATTAGACCCGGTAAATCTGTTCTGGAGATCAGATAGGCTGTCGTTCCGTGTAGAGTACTGGTATTGACCTGAATCCATCAAGATTAGAATCTGACCTGAAGTTAATAATATCTTGGGAAAACTCACACACGGCTTTCTGATCATAAACTAGGCAGAGCCTGTATTATGGCAACCAGACAACTGATAAGCATACTTATAAACTAAATACATAATATATTATAGATAAATTACACTTAGACACAGAACAAATGATAATGTCCATAACACAAAGATTTGTCCTGAGTGGTAATCCCGGTTTAGCAGTCAGGTTCACTAACCATTAGACCAACAGGCCAGTGAAATCATGATATTAGGAAAATGCTAGACAGAAGAAAATTGGTACATTTGCAACGACGAAATTAAATACTCATACTCCCGAATACTTAACCACAACTTAACTTTAATACGTTCTTCAACGACTCGTCGCTAGTTTACATATTAAAGTGACAGAGACAGCATGAGACTTAACGGCGACTTAAAACTGATTGACGTTCCAGTATTCGGCCTTTAGTGGTTTAACATAAGCGAAGGATCCCCGTTATCAAGCAGAATTTAGGCTTACTTGAACCGCTAGTCGAACTGGTCCGGTTTTCCGATTTTAATTCGATAAGACCACGGAAACCATATGTTTTGTGTCCGGTCTCTTTCATGTTCGACCTGGTAATCCCACTCGAACAGAAGTCATTAGAATTTCGACAAGTAATCATGAATTTGCTATGGAGTATATACCAGCAATTTCTAATGATAAACTAAGTGAAAAAAATGATATCAATCTTTTGATTCGAGATACGATAGTTACGCAACGGTTCGATTCTCGATCTGAAATAAATGAGATTTAGATAGTAGAAAATATGCGTGAGTAATGAGTATGGCTTGATCGAACTTTTGTAAGACGATCTGTTATGAAACACTACTATAATATTACTTATTATAATTTGAAATAGTACCTATTTAGTGTGTGAATTCAGAACTATGTCTGAATAGTTTCAAACTCAAACCTTTTTCCAAAAAATAGGCACATGAAAATAATTTAACGCCGAACACCAATTTAGTTAGCGCCAATCTCGCCAATGCCGTCAAAATTTGTGTTTCTTCCCGATTATTTTCAAAAAAAAACATGCCTACAAACCCTCATTAATACTCATCAAAACAAGAAAAAAAAACAGCCAAATCGATGGTTTTTATTCATAGAACAAACATAATTATAATTTTTCTAGGCGTTTCTCAGGACTACAATATCTTAATATTTAATCCAACGAGTTGTTTGTCGAATGTTACTGCTAAACAGGTGCTAACACAAGGAAAACAAACCACCTGTTTACTGTTTTATGTATGGCGACCATTTATCAACCGATAAGATCGTGCGAACCGAAATATATCGGTACCTATGGCAGTAACTTACACACTAGTAAATATTTCTCTTAATTACATCCTATTTTCAAACTGATCAAATACATTAATATGATCACTTTCGCCTATTATTTATTTTTGGTAAGAAAACGGATATAGTATTAATTAATATAAATTGGCAGATAAGGTTATTTATGTAAGTATTTAAGCCTAGTTTCAAAATATAAAAACTAAATTATTTATAAACTATTAGATTTTGCTTATTTTTCAAATAAATTTTACAAGTTATGTATTGTAAATACTATTGAAATGAAAATGTTATCTGTGTGGATTTTAAAGCAAAGTGAATTAATCATATTGCAAACATATTTGATCAATGAATATTACAATGTAAGATTGCAACTGCTTGCACTAAAAGATCGCTTGATAACTGGTTTAATTTAACCTTTCGCGTCCCAAGGTAATGTTTATAAGGCTCCATAATATGCGGGTCTGATGTCCGGCTAGTCGGTACCTACGTCAAATTACTAAACATCCGCTGTTTTATAATCTATTTAAATTCCCTTCTTACAGATTTATCCTATATACAGGTTGTTTGTTTTAATACTACAGACATGTAGGATAGAAAAAAAAACGTATTCTTTGTTTAAAAAAATGTCTACTTATGTTTCAACTTAAAAATGGATGACTGCACGGATGGTTGAGAGGTATACAGGTAACCCACTAGTCACGACAAGCTTCGGGTTCGATCTCCGTATGGATCAAGCATTTGTGTGATCCTCAAATGCTTGTTCTAAGTCTGGGTGTTGTTTGTGCATGTGATTTGGACGTCTGAGAAATCCCCCGCGATACAAGGATTAAAGACCACGGTGAGGATGAGGTTTTTTTTTTAAAAAAATGTATTATTGGACTAGATATAAATAATAGTTATATCAAAGTATAGCTCTAACTTCCATCAAAACCTTTTTTAGTATACTAAAGCATGCATTTTCTAAATTAATACGAAAGTATGTCTACGGTATGCACATCATTACATATAATTACATTAATGAGGTTGTATTTGCTTTGGCTTAGAGTTCAAAAAGGTCACATGTTGACAGCAGATAGGCATTCAATGATAAGTGCTTTTCGCTACTTAAGGACCATTTAGTGCACGATCTTTTGTTTTTGTAATTACTTAAAGTTAATGTATATAATTAATAGTACGATAATAACAAAAAATAATGTTTTTAGAAAATCAATAGAGTAGTTTAAATAAATATAGTGTAATAAAATTATACTATAAACAAAATTTTATGAAACTGTTGATCGCCGTTTCCTCACTGATATAATATTCATGTTTACCTAATCGAAAACTTGTTTGTAATTAAATCCAAATAGTGAAAGCCAGTAGTCGCAGGTTCGAGTCCTGCCTGATGTTTAAGTTTTTCTTTCCACAATTTGTATTTAACCACTGATATTCGCTCCGCATGCGTTAATGCGTAACAAATAATTAAATTAATAACGCGTTTTTTTTATTTATCCCGAATCTTTACATTTGGTACTGATACGAACTAAAACGGTATAAAATAATTAAAAAATTAAGTCTATTGCCGTAAAGAACACAATAAACAAATCATCTAGCGTACTACAAAATTTCTAAAGAAATTCCCAGAGATATAACATAGTGGTTTATCAATTGAAGACAATTGCTTTACTTAGCAACTTACAAAGTTGCGTGTACTTATTTCACACGCTTTCGAGATCCGTGACGGCTGTACGGACCGGACCGGCGCGTGTGAAACTTACGGACGTAAAATGGCCGCCGTTAGATATAACTGGCTATCAAGATATAAGATTAAACAGATAAGTAAAAAGGTCCTATAGTAGGTCTGATGGCTAAGATTTCTAAGAAATAAGCACTACTTTCTACCCTACTGCGACTGAAGAAGGAGGGTTATGTTTTGAACATTTTGTTTTTTATATTATTCCTATTATGGTGGGTAATTATTGAATTAAACTTTTTTTTCTGCAAAGTTAAGTTTGCATAACTAAAAAAGGCTGTTTATTAAACAAACGTTTAAATATCAGTACAAAAAGCTTCGATTCATACATACCGAATGTTCAAAGATGGACATGAAACGCTTCACAAAATTCATGAAAAGATATAACACCAAAAATTGCTTTTTATTTGCATAAAGCTGTCATTTTTTTTTTCTTGATTTAGTTTAGATTTTCTTTTTTCTAATTCTAAAATCTAATGCAAATGCTTTTGGCGAAGAAGTTTAGGCAAACGATCAATATGGTTAAGGATCCAATTGACCCAGTGGTGGTATTTATCTTTGTGTTCTTGAGATCGCGGCCTCGTACCCCGTTCGGAACTATGTTAGTTAAACCTTCAAATTATACTAAATATTTATGTATTGTATTTGTTTTAATATTGAATATAATATACATAATTGTGTATAGGTACATATACCAAATGATAATAAATTAAATATTCAATATCATTCTAAATATTCACGACCACGTGTTATCTTCTTCAAGAATATTGTTCAGGCAGATAGATCTTTGTAAATCTGATTAAAAAGAAATTATATTAGTTCACTTGTACAGTGTTTGTTAGTTAATTAACATACAGAGTAACTGTTTTTTAATCGACTTCAACAAGGTTTTGCATATATGGTTTACCCTTTACATGTAACTTATCACACTTACAAGACCTTAGGCCACCATCGCGAACACATACAAATCTATGTATGTAAATGTTTGACAAATGTCTGTCAGTCCTACAGTACATTTTCGGCAAGTCATCGCGGCTCAAAAGGCCGTGATTCAGCACCTATGCAACAGTTATGTTAATAAAAGAAATGTTGATTTGTGAATGGAATTAGGCCTGATGACAATACCCGTGACGAATTAGAACTGACGCGTTTTTGAATATCGAATGTTACGTTCTGAGTTTGAATTTAACGTTTGATACAAAGGTTTATTTTATTTAATGAACCATAAATATTGTTCTATTATTATGTCCGTATGGTAACGAGTACCTATTAGAAATATATAAATATTAAAACTTTAAGAATAGAATGAAACTTTTGTTTTGGGCCTAAATAATTTCAACAAAAATTTAATAATTATTGGATTAAATAACTAAGTTAAGGGTACGTAGTTACGAATACTACGTATTTTAAGACGTCCAATATCTACTAATTAGATAAATAAATAAATTACATCATTCTAAAATTCCAAATGATATTTTGTTCTCCTAACAAGTCGGCCAACTAACAAAGTTAGTTGTAAGTAGCTGGTATCACTCGATTGGACCATAAAAGGATAATACGGCCAACCATTGGAAAGTATCCTGCTTAATCTATTACGTCAATTTCTCCAAAGAAGTAAGCTAAGTCCGTATTTTATACCACCTAAATTTCTGTAGCTTATAACCTATCTATCATCAGAGCTTTTTACTACTAGAGATAGTTTTTATTTATTGACGGCCGATTCCTATATAAAAGAAACGACTCGATTTGCGTACGAAATTCTACCTTCCGTAAGAAAAACAAATCGTTTCTATAATATAGGAACCCGGCATTAGTCTAATAATATACTTCACTATTTTAATATACCTACATCTAAGTTCCATGATGGGAGACTGAAAGATAGAAGATACTAAATAAAACTGCTCGTAAGACCTCAATAAATTCTACCCACTCAAAGAGGTTCTAATGAAAACGGCATCAAGTGTAAAAAAAAACAAATATCGACCTACTTCTAGACGCCTAGACGTCTATATTGCTCTTTCTAATTTAATATTACCTACACAGAATCTTATATATCTGTAAAAACATGAATATAATGACTGGGCGATTAAAAAAACAATGGACCCGCGTCTAGTAGTTTTGTGGTTATTCAACGTCGCTACTGCATCCATTTTTTCTTTTTTTTTTTTACCCAAAATGGTGTTTCTGTTCTTTCCAGCAATGAATATTTATCAAAAATATTATGAACTGTATTAAATATTTTTACTATTCTATCGACTGGTTAAAATGAATATAAGGATTAACTTCATGTCATTTCTTTCAACGACGACGAACACAAAATGAGCTTCCATTTTATTTAAAATGTAAACCTATATTTTATTGTTTTTTTTTTCTTATCTTTAATTATTTTTGAAAGTAAAAAATAAAACAGTATACTAAACATTTTGTTTGTAAAGTGGAGGTATTGAAAACGGTAATTGTACCGTTTTAATCCTAATTTTTCGACGGATTTGTGGTTTTCAGAATCGCTATCGCGTTCAAAATGGCAGCAATGTAATTGTATAAGCTAAAATGAAAGCAGCAGCAGCATAAGATGAAATTTAATTAAGCGGAAGTTCTTGCGATAATAGTTTATACATCAATACAATTTATTTTTATTCTTGGTACATTGAAAATATTTTAGAAGTGTCTAAATGGGTTTTATGAATGTGTTTCGTTCACGAAAGGGTCAATATACGGGTCCGATTTTTAAAATAAGAATATTGGCATAAATATAAAAAAAAATACATCGTCGATACTTATAACAAAATTCTCTATTTTTGTAATCGATTTATTTTAAACAAAATAATAATTTTATTTATTAATTGCTACATGTATTTTGTCTATAAGTGATAACAAATAGTTTTTAAAAGGGCATTATTATTCTAAAATCATATTTTTGACAATTTTTTGTTGTTTTTAGTCGTTAAAATACTTGGATTGTGATATTTCGTCAGTGAAATATAAATACATATTTACCTATCTTACTACAATTCAATTACATTTCAATTCCAGTAGAAAAATACCATTATTTACTTGTTTTGAATTATTCCGGTATCGAGCCCGGAACAATATAATAAGCTATCACCAACACAATAGGTAATTTCTTTGTCCAGTGAAAAGTATCGTTTTGTCAGATTAAGGTCATAACAACTATTATCAAAATAATACCTACAGCAGTCGTTGTGGTAGACTGGTTCTCGTAATAAGCTAGTTATTTCTTCCTGGTTGCTGTACAACCATATTATGGTTATGAACAACCGTACTTATAAAAATATCAGTCGTAAAAAAATACGTTTTTTTTTCTTAACGTAAGTAGGTACCTAGGTATGGGTTTTATGGTCTTCATAGAGCAAATAAAAACTTACTCGAAAGCCCCTTGCTTTTAGAATCAAGCAGAAAAAAAAACATACAAACATTAAGCTTTTTAATTAAATAAAAAGTACTTAATTTGTTTTTCAAAATTATTTATAAAACTTGCGTATTTTTTATTTTTAAGATAAGTTTAAACACAAAAGTCTGTAGTTTTATAGATATTATATCTGAACTAACAAACAAGTTACTTTATATACTAGCTGTGCCACGCGGTTTCACTTGTCTTGCTTTTCTCTCAAGGCAAGTAATGTGATTTTAAATAGCCTTCCTCGAGATTAGGCTATCAAATACAATAATATTTTTTTCAAACCCGACTGGTAGTTTCGGAGATTAGTGCGGTCAAACAAAAAACTCTATTGCTTTATCATAATAAGTATAGATTAATGGTTGTTTATAAACAGTTCTAAAGTTAACTGTGTCTGAGTGTAATTTATCTATAATATGTATGTATTTAGAAATATATAAGTATGCTTATCAGTTGTCTGGTTGCCATAATACAGGGTCTGTCTAGTTTGGGATCAGATGGCCGTCTGTGAGTTGTCCCAAGCTATTATTATTATCTCTCTTTTTTCACGGGCTATCGTCAGCATTGAGAATACCCGGTCCTTTGAAAAGCTTACGTGGGGACACAGGTCCAACACGCAGTGGCCTTGTTGAGAACTTTACTCTAAACTGGGATGGGGCATCTACTAGGGCCCATCCACCTCTGCTCTATGGAAGAACAGATATGAACGGTCCAAAGTAGATGCAAAGCTATTGTAAATTATGAATGAAAAATAAAAATTTAGGCTATGTGTAGGTAAATGTTAGTGGATTGGTTATTAGAACTAAATCGGAAAACTATGGCACCTGCCTTCTAATACATGTTAATGCAATCAAATAGGCAGGTGGTGACTCGCCAGCTCACCAGATGGGCCCCCCAACATAACCGCCACGGTAGGCAGCAGGAGGCAACACCAGTGCGAGCGGCTAGGGGTGTCGAGCGGTGCGGCCCCGATTTCGCCATCGCGGGTCACAGTAGCGGACCCGGAGCGGGTTTCCTCGCTATTACGCCATTAGACACTTCCACCCCCGAGCATATAGCTCTAGCGACTCCTCTCTAGCCAGCCAGTTAAGGCAAGAAAGAGCTGGGAGCCCTCCTAAGGAGTGACTCCCTGGAGCACTCAGGTCCTTTGTGTCGCTACTCACAAACAGCTCGCCACAAGCTGCCCTGCGGATGTATGCTCCTACATAGACCTTAAGATACATTTTTTATTTATATCTCAAAGTTGAAAAAGGCAAGTTAATATGCCCTCAGGAATTGCGTTATTCTCATGATGAGGTAACGGCTTGCCCCGAGGGGTTTATTATTATTATTAGTAACTTCGAACATACCAATTATACATATATAGATACTTACGTACTTTTAAAAACATGAACATAAAATTTATCACGAGCCTATTAAAGTTAAAATCAAAGTCATGTCAACTTTAATAGCTACATGTACTATTTTAAGTTAATTAGAGAGATCACTACGACTTGTTTTTAGAAGTACTCCAAAACATAATATATACAGTATGTAACAAAAACCCTGTCCGATCCAATAAAGGCGTATTCCTGGTTCAACATACGTACTAGAAAAAAATGTCTCGCTCAGGCTTCTTAGATACAAAACTGTAGGTAATACACGTGAACTTTGTCGAGCAATCAGTGTTGCCTTTGATCAGTTTTATTTTAATTTAATTACATACACCGGGGAAAAATAATAATCTCAAATCCATTCAATAGTTACGTATATGTGTACGCTCTACGATGCCGAATAATACTCAGAAGAATCGGACAGGGTTTTTGTTGCATGCTGTATATGTACTATTAATACGTAGCCCTAAATGTAACCAACTAGCTTTCCCTCGTGGCTCCACCCACGTTTATAACTGTTATAAACTGTAAAAAGTGGTATAGGTAGCCTATGTCACGCTTGGAATCCAAGCTACTACTGCGCACAAAATATCATCAAAATCAGTTTAGTAGCTTAGAGAAGAAACCGTAACAGAGTTACTTTCGTATTTATTCGCAAGTAATCTAAGTTTAATTGTTTTGAGTTTTCAATTATATATTGCGTTATAATAATAAGCGAAAAACCGCCAAAAATATTCTCACATTTCTAAAATCAGTATAATATGGTCATTATAATTTTACAAATCACATAAATCTAAAATCAATTTATCATAGATGGATATTATCATAGATATTTTATTAATAATATTTATAATTGCGCCCTACACGTATAAAGAAAATTGATATGAATATATCATAAATTTAATATTGTAAGAAAACAGAATATTAATTTCTAAAATTTATGTAAAAAACCGGCTAAGCGCGAGGCGGACACGCGCATGGAGAATTTATAACATAAAATAGAAAATCGCAAAAAAAAATACACGTCACTTGTATGGAATTAAAGTCAATTTACATAAATATTTCATTAATAATATTTATAATTGCGCCCTACACGTAAAAAGAAAATTGATATGAATATATCATAAATTCGATATTGTACGAAAACAGAATATTAATTTCTAAAATGTATGTAAAAACCAGCCAAGCGCGAGGCGAACACGCGCATGAAGAATTTATAACATAAAATGGAAAATCGCAACGAGAAGTACAAGTCACTTGTGGGACCTCCTTTTATTTCAATTTATTTTCGTTTTTAAGCTGCAATAAAAATACTCACTGTAAAATTACACTCTCAAACTATTACGATTCTTGAGATAGAGCCCGCTGACAGACGGATAGATGGATAGCGGAGGCTTAGTAATAGGGTCACGTTATCCCCTTCTAGGTACGAAACACTAAAGAAGCTAGAAATTTCGTTTGTTCGCAATAAACTCTAGAACTACCCCTCGGGCTTGAAAAAATCTTTTGTCATTTGTTTATTCACTTCTTGGTGCATGTTATTTTCTTTTTAACATCATGTTACGAAGATAAAGACAGAAGGGCGGGTGAAACCACGCGGTGCTAGAGAAAATTATGAATCTACGCATACCATACCTACATATCTTAAGAATAAATACGCAATCACAATATATCAATGAAATGAAACTAACAGTTATTTCATTACATATTCGTTTAAATAACATGCTATTCGTTATTAACACTATTATTTCGATTCAAATTCGTTTCTGTGTGGAATAATAATTATGTGAGAATTAATTGCTTTGTTGATTGTACAATCTTGACTGTTATAAGACTGTACGACCTCTTTGCTTCAATAGTTTTACGTCTCAAACATCGGACGGGCCTGTTGGTCTAGTGGTTAGTGACCCTGACTGCTAAACCGGAGGTCGTAGGTTCGATTACCCAGGACGAATCTTTGTGTGATGAGCACGATCATTTGTTCTGTGTCTGGGTGTAATTTATCTATAATATGTATGTATTTATAAATATATATGTATGTTTATCAGTTGTCTGGTTGCCATAGCACAGGCTCTGCCTAGTTTGGGATTAGATGACCGTGTGTGAGATGTCCCAAGATATTATTATATTATTATTATCTTTACATACATAGTATTAAACAAAGTCGCTATCTCTGGCTGTACGCTTAGATGTTTTAAACTACTCAACGGATTTTCATGCAGTTTTCAGCAATAGATAAAGTGATTTAAGAGGAAGGTTTGTGTGTATAAATCATTAATGTTTGTCTACCCGTGCAAAGCTGGGGCGGGTCGCTAGTCAATCTATAATTTATTCCGATTTCGCACGGGTGGAGTGAGTTTATCAAAGCATTTCCATTCGATTTATTACATTTTCGTTTCTAAAAACCTTGTCCTTAAAATTAAATAAGGAACAGTATACCTACAATATTTAAATTAAATATTTTAACCACTAGTTTTAGCATGGGAGTGTTATAGGTTAGTTAATATAATGATGAAGGTGAAACATAATCAACTTCTGACTCTAAAGCCACAAATAAAAAGGCCATTATTCCGTCTACATACAAGCAAGCAGATACTTCATCGTTTGATATATTTTCACTAAATTGACCAATATTTGACACATAATTAGCGCTTGGCGAAACTATACCTATAATGCTGTGTAATACTCCTTTCTACCAGATAAAATTTAGCACAAAAAAATAGCTTTTCCTTTTTCGTTTATGAATCATACCAATGTTACCTATATAGACATAAGTAACAACAGTTGACAAGCTAATTTGCACGTTGGGTGATGTCTTTAAGATTCATTTTTGATAGCACGTTTTCTTGTTAGATGTATGTACGTTCTAGAATTCAAATACTTAAAAATCTTACTGTGTTTCATTTAACATCGATAGCGTGCTGAATCGATGAAACTTATGCGTGATTCATGTGTATTATAATTTGCGTGATACTGGCCATTTATTTCGTATCTACAAAGTAAGGAGGTTACAATATCATATGAACTCCTCAAACATTACGGGCACTAAAGAGTTTTTAACCGAAGATTGTTTTTTCACTTTCAATTATTGTTATTGGTTGGCCAATCCATAAGCGTTCATGGTACAGGTACAGATCTTAAAGTGTCTAATTTACGTATTTTTGTATTTTTCGTCTATCTGTCACGGTGTATAGATTTATGTAGGTACACTGACAATATACGCATCCAATGAGACTGAAAGACGACTTCAAAATCATTTGGTATAAATCTAGGCTGAAAGAAATACATCTACGTATAAAATTAATTTTCGATCGCTTATTTTTATAGAAATAGGCCAGTATTGTGTTATATACATATTATATGCCAGTTTCTTTCTTTTATGGGAGCTAGGTAGGCGATTCGATCTTCTACCATTGTAAAATAATGCTGCATCAGGCTGACTTAGTTAAACTATATCAATTGAAGTCTAGCTCGCAAAAAGTTTGTATTGTCTGGTTTTCAATTACTATTTCACAAGTACATATTGATAGATATTATTATACTTGTAGATTTCACTACCTAATGATACTAGATATATATCATCAATTTATTTTATATTAGGTAGTAACTAGTTGACCCAACAGTCGTCCTGTCAATTTTCGACATATCCCGCGGATTTTTCGCAAATTTTCGTTCATAGAAACCTCGTCCTGGCAATTACAAACACCACAAAATCATCCGCCAAATCGGTTGAGCCGTTTTTAAGTGAGGCTCTGTAGTACATGTGCAATTGTTTTTTATTAATATAATAGATTTTATGATTCTATTTTTAACAAACTCTCTTTTTTTTATCTCATTTCAACCCTTTTTATCCGCTTAGGGGGTAGTTTTTTCAAAAACTCTTAAATACGTAGGATATATTTATTTCTAACTGAAAACTTAAAATACCGGATTTCCCTTTTTTACCCGTTGAGAGGTGGAATTTCTTAAAACCATTTCTTATTACTAATCTAGAAAGAAACTAATATACACACTCAGTGAAAATATCAACTCAGATACAGACAGATCAGATACCGCCCGCAGATCATAGACAGACGGATGGGCGAACGACCAGCGGAGGCTTAATAGGGTCCCGTTGGAATCCTTTTGGGACGGAACCCTAATCAATGGTATTTGGTCTACCATAATACTATACTACGATAGCTGGATACTCATCAGTACAAGCACAGTACCTTTCAAACTACTATGTTTCATAGCCACAGTATACATGACAATATGTTCTACCAAACCTCTTGACATTGTTACTTTTGAAGAGACAATCCATACGGTAGGTACGTCCAATTCTTTTCACTTACCACATTTCAATTGTGTAAGTAAATATGAAACTAGCTTTCTCAGTCTTTTTACTTTTTTTTTTCAAGCCTACAACTATTGTACTTGAAACTAAATTATCATAAAAATGTTATAGAGTACGTCACTTGACGAGACACACTTTTACATTAATATCGCCTTTATGACAAAGACTTAAGATTAATTTTTCAACAACTTTCTTACAATATTGTCGTGTCGATCGCATCGTCGTGCCTCGTTGACATGGCCAGAAACTATCGCTTGAACTTGACCCCGAAACTGGACTGTCGAGTTAGAATATCCCTGCTAATGCCAGTTATTGTTGAGTGTTGAGTGTTTGAACTACTGTTTAAGTACCAAGAACACTATGGGGCAGATGACTATTTTTTCAGTTTTATGTCAAACTGTTTTAGATATTTACAGTTTTAGAACTGATTTGTCTAATTTTAGATAAATAAAAAAATATTAGACACCTACTTTTTATTTTTTATATACCTAACCAAAAACTCACGACGATACATTGATTTGAAATGTCTAATGACGTCACAATTAATACATTTCGTGGGCAGGTTGACGTCATCCGCCACTCCTGAAATTTGCTTAACTTTAGCTACTTAGTTTTTTTTTTCTCATTTTGGAAAGGCAAAAATTACATGTCCAATATTTTTTATTATCTAACTGACGGATTAAATAGATTTTGTCTTTTAATACCCAGTCATCTATCACATTGTGTGTTTGCTTGAAGATCTTAAAAGTAAAAAAATGGTCTGTCTCAAACTAGGCAAAAATGGGCTGAAAGTCTACAGTGATTTAGAATGCGATGTAGAATATTTTAAGATTTATATCGTCTTGACGATTTTATTGAAATTAAGCGTTTGTATTTGCATAAATAAAGCTTTAAATAATCTGTGTGACGCAATTAGAAACAGATCGTCGAAAATGTCCAGCAGTTTTGTTAAATTGCCAAAATTAATTTAAATAATACATATGTAAACAAGTTGAAGAGAATAGGCCTCCATATCAGTCTCATTCGAATTCGCGGTAAACGGAAATTTTACTTGAAACTAAATTTAATTTTAAAACTAGTTCTCAGAAACCAGTCTTTTCAATTAGGAGACTACGCATTTTAAAAGTCCGTCATAGTAATTTCTTGGTTAAAAAATGTTGAATGATAACTTTTCAAAAGGTTAGGTCAAGCAGAACTTCACAACCACATTATACCTACATATTTTAAATATATATAAGAAAGTCGTGTTAGTTACACTATTTATAACTCAAGAACGGCTGAACTGATTTGGCTGAAAATTGGTGGGGAGGTGGCGCAGAACCAGGAGAAGGACATAGGTAGGGTAGGGTAGGTAGGTAGGGTAGGGGATAGGTAGGTAGGGTAGGGTAGGTAGGTATGGTAGGGTAGGGTAGGTAGGTAGGGTAGGGTAGGGTAGGTAGGTAGGGTAGGGTAAGTAGGTAGGGTAGGGTAGGTAGGTAGGGTAGGGTAGGTAGGTAGGGTAGGGTAGGCAGGTTGGGTAGGGTAGGTAGGTAGGGTTGGGTAGGGTAGGTAGGTAGGGTAGGGTAGGGTAGGTAGGTAGGGTAGGTAGGGTAAGTGTTCAGTTAACGGGAGCGAAGCCGCGGGCACAGCTAGTTTTAAACAAACCTCAGGTTTTTTTTAACATTTATTATAAAAGCAATTAGGCTTTATATGCTTCTAGCTGACCCGAAAGTCGTTGTCCGGACTACCTATACAATTACAGAAGTCAATCAGTTATTTCTTTTAATTAAAAAAAAAACGTTTAAATTTTCAACATTTCCCGCAGATTTTCGTTAATACAATCCTAGTACTGACAATTACAAAAAAAAGTGTGTTAATTGATTTTTATTTATGTGGATAAATAACTTTAATTTATATTTTAAAAGTCATGACAACATTTCATTTCCTTTATTAACTAATACCCTTGTTTATTTCTAAGTATATCAAATGTAAGTTAATAATTTAATAAATTAATTCTATTCGTTTGGATCAACAAAGATATTAAATGCATAAAAACAACGGTGACATGTTATTAGACAGATTTACAACATCACAACAACAATCTCGTTATAATATTCACATAAGAATAAAATTATTTTAATCCACCATAGCCACTGACTGTTATTTACTTTCTTAACTAAAGTTTACTCTTAATCTATCTATACTTATAATAAATCTGTAGAGAGGTCAATTCTGTACATCAAATATATTTTCAAAATAACTATCAGGGGGTGATTAGTGATCGATACTGATGCCAAAAATGCAATCAGTAAAATTTTTGTCTGTCTGTCTGTCTGTCTGTCTGTCTGTCTGTCTGTCTGTCTGTCTGTATGTTCCTTATAGAAACGAAAACTACTCGACGGATTTTAACGAAACTTGGTACAATTATTCTTCATACTCCTGGGCAGGTTATAGTATACTTTTCATCACGCTACAATCAATAGGAGCAGAGCAGTGAAGGGAAATGTTGGGAAAACGGTATTTTTTAAGCTTCCGTCGCGTATGCAGCCTTAATGGTTAAAGCTACATAGAAATCATGTATGACGGAAATGTTCTACATAAAATTATCTAAAAAATATCCCACAACAGCATATGTCTATCTTTTTTGGTTGACTCACAATAACACGTGTAACTCCCGATAGCTTAGCAGTTCGGAGATTTCTGATTATATTTGTTTACTCTTACGTTTATAATACTCTCACTCATCCCTAATTAAAAAAAGTTTACATTATTACCTATTCAATAAAAAAGAATCATAGAAATCGGTATAGGAACACCAAACTTATACATGAAATACGATAATAAGCCATCGCGCCGTCGCGCGTGAATACTGAATCATGCTATAAGGATTATTTTTGTGTAACGTGATATATTATATTTCCCTACTAAAATACGAAAGTTAATCTGTCTGTTACATCAAAACCACTGAATAGTGAGGAAGGACATATGCTACTTTTTTACGAAAAATCTATACTTATAATAAATCTGTAGAGAGGTCAATTCTGTACATCAAATATATTTTCAAAATAACTATCAGGGGGTGATTAGTGATCGATACTGATGCCAAAAATGCAATCAGTAAAATTTTTGTCTGTCTGTCTGTCTGTCTGTCTGTCTGTCTGTCTGTCTGTATGTTCCTTATAGAAACGAAAACTACTCGACGGATTTTAACGAAACTTGGTACAATTATTCTTCATACTCCTGGGCAGGTTATAGTATACTTTTCATCACGCTACAATCAATAGGAGCAGAGCAGTGAAGGGAAATGTTGGGAAAACGGTATTTTTTAAGCTTCCGTCGCGTATGCAGCCTTAATGGTTAAAGCTACATAGAAATCATGTATGACGGAAATGTTCTACATAAAATTATCTAAAAAATATCCCACAACAGCATATGTCTATCTTTTTTGGTTGACTCACAATAACACGTGTAACTCCCGATAGCTTAGCAGTTCGGAGATTTCTGATTATATTTGTTTACTCTTACGTTTATAATACTCTCACTCATCCCTAATTAAAAAAAGTTTACATTATTACCTATTCAATAAAAAAGAATCATAGAAATCGGTATAGGAACACCAAACTTATACATGAAATACGATAATAAGCCATCGCGCCGTCGCGCGTGAATACTGAATCATGCTATAAGGATTATTTTTGTGTAACGTGATATATTATATTTCCCTACTAAAATACGAAAGTTAATCTGTCTGTTACATCAAAACCACTGAATAGTGAGGAAGGACATATGCTACTTTTTTACGAAAAACGACGGAAACGCGGACGAAGTCGCTGGCAAAAGCTAGTACTTAATATTATAAAGCTGAAGAGTTTGTTTGTTTGTTTGTTTGTTTGTTTGAACGCGCTAATCTCAGGAACTACTGGTTCGAATTGAAAAAATCTTTTTGTATTGGATAGTCCGTTTATTGAGGAAGGCTATAGGCTATATAACATCACGCTACGACCAATAGGAGCGGAGCATAAATGAAAAATGTTGCAAAAATGAAAACCGTTGAAACTAAAAAACGCGAATAAAGTCGCGGGGGACAGCTAGTACTTAATAAAGGGTGTGACCTTTACAGCCACCTCTCGAGAAGGAGTCTGCCAATGTCACGCAAAGCATACGGGAGCAATCCCGCGACTCCAGCTTCCGGAAAAGACCGTGGTGTTTTAGTCCGTAAAAATCCGACATATCTCTACGCCATGCCCTCGGCGTGGGTCGAAGGCATTGATTAGCTTTTTACAAAAAAAAACAAACGAACAAATTTCTATTATTTGTCCGGAATGGTACCTAAAACTGTATTATA
Organism: Diachrysia chrysitis; assembly: GCA_932294365.1. Lineage (NCBI taxonomy): Eukaryota > Metazoa > Arthropoda > Insecta > Lepidoptera > Noctuidae > Diachrysia > Diachrysia chrysitis. The sequence goes on along the minus strand of OW028660.1, from coordinate 3,289,764 downwards.
TATTCATTTTTAATATGTAATACTGATGAGATAACAATACGCTGAGCTAACCATGAGGCCGTGATATTTGCAAACTAGTAACTAATCGTGATAAATGCCAGGTAAATAAGAATCTGTATGTTTCGTATATTAAACATAAAGAATTTAGAACCTATCTGTTTAAATAATATGAAAAAGTACAAATATGGATATTATAGAGGGCGACGAATTTCTATATTTGTAGAAAGCTATAAACAGCACGGTTTCTTAAATAAACGAAATAACACGACGAGTGGTGCATGGGTCCATTTAGACGGTAGAAAAAATGGTACTTATATATGAGAACCACTTCAAAACGAAAATACGCAGTGTAAACATAATTTAAATAAATACGAGCATCGTAACGGTATAATGCTTGAGTTTAAGATACACGAAAATAATGGCTTTGAAATTGACTGTTAGCTATTTCCTAGGAATATGATATTTTATAGTATAAGATAAAAATACAATTAATTAATATACTATTAGTTACAGGAATGCATGGTCTGGACATATATTATAATATTATTGCCCATAGAATTGAACAACATTCTTCAAGGCAACCATAAGTATGAAAAAAAACCTTAGCATTAAAAAGTATCATCAGTAATATGATCAAAATTATTACGGGAGGTTCAATTTGTTTTTTCGGAATTTTCTGTTAGGTTCTTGGCGAAAGTTTGTTTATATCTATGGGAAGAAACAGTATTTTAAATATGACCACGCATTTTCATAACATTCTGTATATAACAAATACCTAAAAATAATATGGAACCTAGGTTAGAATGTTGTTTTGTCAGATTACTTACAGATTTTTTTTATAATATACCTATATTCAGTTTAGGCGAAACCATAAAAGAAGTTTTATTTTTCTGTTAACATATTTCTCTTTTACTATTCTGAATACTTAATCAGGTTTAAACGAGCTCATAAAATAAGGAAAAAGCGAACGAGTTTTCCTTAACTGTCTATCAAAAACTTTCTTCCATAGACAAGGATGTTTTTACTAATGAGTAGAGAAAATAAGTCGAGAGATCAAACATTAATGCGCCATAAACAGGCCTACGAGAATACAAAATATTAGCATTTTATACCCATTATAATACATACTGTTAACTTTAACTTATAAAGCAATAAATCATTAAATAAAGTTATTACGATAGAATGTTAATTATGGTCAATAAACCCATGAATTACCGTAGGTACAATGTAGGAGAAATGTGTGATTTTTCTCGAGATTGCGTTCTTGACTGTGATTGGTCTAAACCTGTGAAACCCTTCGGTAATGGTACCGACATAATTATATTTATTATGGTTGTAAATGAGTATTAATTTTAACTACCATTTTGAATTTTCTTGTAGGCGTGGACAGAAGTTAATGGGCGTGTAGTTTTGTCTATTAAAGGTATAATTTAAATGACTTTTTTAACCTCGATGCTGATGATAAGATTTTTTAAGTTTATTCACGCACGTTATCCGGGGTCGCCCAAGTAGTTTCAAACTCTATCGGAATTGGTGTGTTTGGACTGTTTATACCTTAGAAAAATAATAAGTAAACTATAGAGTGCGCATATCGAGTATGAACTGTAGGCACTAGTATGAACAAGTAAAATCGTAAAATTAGTGTCAAAACAGAGCGCGCCGTTTTATTAAAACTATCCCAAAACATCAATATTTTCGCATAAACGTCTGTCGTCGCACGGAAAATCACTTAAATCAGTAAACGAGCGTAGTACTTACAGCTAAAAATTTGCCTTTGTTCTGCACAACAGGCTACTAGCGACACATAAATAGAGAAATTCGCCTTAAGAACGTTTCTAAACAGTTAATATTCTTACTTATGTCACTCTATAAATATTCTAGAGGCTCTCAAATAATTAACATTCCACAATGAACTGACTGACAGACATCGTGGGTACACAGTACTATTTAATTTCATTCATTAACAAATATTTTGCTATGTATTGAGCACACTCCTAAGTACTTAACTAGACTAATAAATATTTTATAGTAATTATGTGATTATACAATTATTTAATTTGCAGTCTTATGTAATTTTTATTGCGAATTGCTGTATTTTTATTGCCGTATTAGATTTTTATAGTCGATTTATTCATTTATAATAATGTTTTAAATTTCTAATATTTTTTTATCTTTTGCTCTTTCTGTATATTTATTTAGTTAAATTAATTATACATTTTTAATTTAACTTAATTATATTTTGACGCCATTTTTTAGGCTTTTTTATTACTAACTTAAAAGTTTAGCTTTGTTCAAGTGTAATAAGTAGTTACATATAGTTAAGTGCATAAATATTTAAAACTGTAAATTTATTATAGTTTCATTGTATTGCATATCCGACATGGGAAGACTGTTGATAATAAAACTATTATGTTGAAAAAAAAAGATCTCATGTACGCAGTTATGAAATAAATATATCTACCTATATCTTTATCTATGACACGCTCTTTGTTAGGATAGTTAATGGCTGAATACTAAAACGTCAATCAGTTTTAAGTCGCCGTTAAGTGTCATGCTGTCTCTGTCACTTTAAGCAGTAAAGTAGCCACAGATCGATATTTAAGAACGTCTTAAATTTAATTGCGTTTCATTAATCGGGGGTACGTGTTTATGTGTCACAATAAATGTCTCATACTCGGATACTCGGGTTTACACACCCGGTGTAAATAACTGACAGTAGTGTCGTAGATTGTGGCATTATACTCATTACTTTAATAGTTTAAATTAATCAACAACTAATGCTCAATACAAATAGGAAGTAATCAAAATCTTAAGTACCTTACTATTTTGTGTGTAGGTATATTATGGGAATGCATTACAAGAACACAAAAAACTAATAAATAAACTTTACAAGTTTAAGAGCGTGTGAAATTCTCGTAAACCTTTCTTTTGATGATATTAATTAAAGAAATCCGCTCATTAAGGTTTTAATTCTAATTAATGAGTGACAGAGTCATTTTGGACAGTAAACTTAGGTGGCAGTAATAAATAACTTTTATTCTGGTAACTTCACTGATTTCTATGGACTTTCTTAGATATCCGCTTGCAATTTCCGGTGTCATATATTTTGTTTATTTATTTTATTTTATTCCTTAGGCCCGCATGCACCAGCCCGGGTTATCTTCTCAACTTAGAGTTACAATCATGCTAGCATAAGGTTAAATTGTCAATTTGCCATACAATATTGTCAAACCTCGTGTTAGCAACTTACTCTGGGTTAGGGTTTTCGTGCAAGTGAGCCTTAGAGGGTTGTCTCTTTATTTTCTGCGTTAATTACGTTCTATATTTTTAAAGTTCAGTACCTACTCTAAGTATGTAGGTACTAGTTATTTTACCTGCGTACCGATTAAATTAGATATTTGCATACAAAAACGCAAACGTATTATAGGTATAACTAACAAAAAAAAACATTTTTAATTATATCAATTTCTCTCTTAAACGCTCTACTAAAGTATAATAATAATATGTGACCTCATTGACAGTTTAATTGATTCTACTTAATTATGTAAGTTTGATATAAATTATATATTTATGCTAAAATATACGATGAACATAATAATTACATCCTGAAATAATATTGAACATGTAAAACTTGTGTGTTACATCTTCGCGCAAAAAAAACTAAATTAATTTTAGTGAAATTTGGCATAGTTTGTAGCCGGAATTAACATATAAATGATACTTTTTATGTCATTTGTATGTTCCCATGAGATAATATTATTAAGATTCATAATGTTTTATAGTAACCGCGGACGAAATCACTAGCAAAAAGTTGTATGTATATATCTATACTAAAGATTTTATTAATGCGCCTCTCTTTTAATTTTGCAGTCGCATATGAAAAAAACTATTTGCACATGATAGCTCAATTCTCGAGGAAGGTTATAGGGTATTTAACATCGTTACTTGCTTTGGGAGAATAGAAAAGCGAGTGTAACCGCAGGCCTCAGCTAGTGTACAGTATGAATAAAACTTTCTAGAAGAACTAGGTCTATAAAATAAGTCTAATCGTCCATCTTAATATATTTCATGCAGAGTTACATCTTATCTCCGCACTTTATTTAAGCAGCACTTCTCAACATTTTCTCTTTTATAATCTTGATGACAACTTACCGGTATAAAACCGTGTTGGACTCTCAACCTACATAACTAAGTACATAATGACAATATGTTTGATAAATAGATAGATATCTCTTTATTAAACACTAATAAATATATAGTACATTTTAAAATTACAGTTTTGAAAGGTTCCAATCAGTAGCGTCAACGGATTACAAAAAACAAGCTTACTGCTTTGTAATAAAGTTGTTAATGTTATCATCATATCACTAATGGACCTTCCACTGTGTTGCAATTGTTGCAAGTGGCGATCTCAATGCAGGTCAGGCATCCTATGTGTCTTGTAATGTCTCGCAGGGAAATGATAAAGACAAGGATTTGATGCAACGGAAGAGGTTAAAATAACAACTCCGTTGTGTCATTTCCGTAATACAAATCAGTGATTTGATCAAATCCTTAAACCGTTTTAGTTAAATAATCATAAAATGTTGAACGCCTGCCGTCAAAAGTACTTTTGAAAGATTTTGGGTTTGGTCGGTCGTCGACTTTTTTTAGGGTCTAAACAGTCTAACAATTATCTTGACTTGAGAGGGTATATCATTATCTCAATCGACCCTAACCCATCCGTGTTGGGGTGTTAGTCGGAGTGCCCCTAAATAGTATAATTATTGTTATCATTTTTCTAAAGCATGTAAATAAATATAATAATAATAATAATATAATAATAATATCTTGGGACATCTCACACACGGTCATCTGATCCCAAACTAGGCAGAGCCTGTGCTATGGCAACCAGACAACTGATAAACATACTTATATATTTCTAAATACATACATATTATAGATAAATTACACCCAGACACAGAACAAATGATCGTGCTCATCACACAAAGATTCGTCCTGGGTGGGAATCGAACCCACGACCTCCGGTTTAGCAGTCAGGGTCACTAACCACTAGACCAACAGGCCCGTCAAAAAAATAGATGCCTATGTCATTTTTTTTTCTTACATCGCAATATGTCATGGTCTTAATCGCCGATAATTAAAGTTTATCCTTCATCACAATAGTTGGATAACTTTTTCATCCCAGTGAGTGCTAATATTAACATTTTTAGTAAAGAGTTAACTTTAAAAATCATAATAAGAACCTATTAACAAAAAAAAAACTTAAGTACCAAACTACCCAAAACGTATAAATCAAACAATATCTGGCGCATTACAGAGTCAAAATCTATCGATATCCAGATCCTAAGAGACAATAGTAACTGTTAATGTATGTGTGTTTTCTTTCGCAATCCAAATAACTTTCGTACTTGCTTTACTCATATACCGCAAGATCATAAGAAGTACATCATCACGTGTCGATCGCGAGATAGCCTCGTAAACGTGCTCTCATGTTGACGGAAGCGAGGTGAATGAAGCACTGATGTAATACTTGATAGCACACGCCCATTGCCCCCGCCATGAAACAGTCAGCTGTAGTAGATACAGGTTGTTGTTTTGCAGAGAGTCGTATAAGACGGATAAATTAAGGAGAACAGCATGTTGTTTAAAAAAATGTCTGTCTTTTATTTTATTTTTTCTTTATTATTCGATTAAAAAAGTTCAAAACAATCATTTCATTTCTGTTTACGCTACATTTACGTTTATTGCTAATAATAACTTAAAGGGTAAATAGCTAGTATATAATACGCATAAATGCAAGATAAAGTTAAGAGAATTTAATCTTATTATTAGCGATTAGTTTCTTAACCTTGGATGCTGTGTTTGACAAACAGTCCGTCATTCCAGCGACCTATCAGAAGTAATCTAATCTAATCTAATAAGCCCGTATTATCCCACTGCAGGACAAAGGCCTCCCTCTCCCTCTTCCTCTTCCACGCACTTCTGTCCTGAGCTAGGATGGGCAAGTCCTTTCGGTAGGAGTCAAAATGTAATACCAGAAGTTATAATATTATTATTATCATTTATATTCTAAATCTTGCGAGCATCTTAAATTTAGTCCTTATACAACTTAATGTACCCCATATAAATACCGCTACAGACCACAAACACATTTTACAACACACACAACGACATACCACATCTAACAGGCATGCACCATCGCCAACGTCTCTCCTCCACACAGATGCACGACCGCGGCAGTCGAGCTGTCGCTCCCAGAGTGGGTGCACTACTTCGCCGCCGCGCTCTTCCTGCTCTGGCTCGCGGTTGGACGGAGAAGGAGCACGGTTCAGTCGTCGGTCTCAACATGAGTGCTCTGTATGTAACTGCTTTTTGGTTTTGGATTGGATTTTAAAGAGATATATGGTTAAACAATATTGTTATAATGTTGGGAAACCAAGGAAAAAATATTATTTATAATACCCTCGGGTTTTTTGTTTATTATACATGTGATTACTTTATTTTTGTTAAAACTAGAATCACGTCTTATTTATATGTGACCTATTTCGTTTAGTAATCCGATACTAAGATTACAACTTAAATAACGAACACAAAATGTTCATTTAATTTATTATATTACATAATTATCAGAAAGAACCTTCTCAATTTGGTCGCATTATACTGTCATTGTGAAAAAACAACATGCTGTACGTATATACCTGTAATGTAGAGTCATTGACCGATGCGTTGCGCACGCTACGAGACCGCAGCTCCAGTCGCCCGCCGACTGCCGGCGAGGCCACATGGCTCTCACCAATATTGACTGTGTTATATTATAATTACGTAATTGAAGTTTGTTATCCATTGCTTTAGTATAAACATACACGATAGTATGTGAATGATGATCAATACTCTAATAGGTCATAATCTAAATTGATTTTAAGAATCATAATCGTTTAGATGCCTAATTTCATCATTAAGAAAATCTAATTAATTTTAGACACATATTATTATAATTAAAGATTAGATTATGTTATAAAATACTTAAGTTACTTCAGTTAGCTTAATTTATGAAAAAAAAACCTATGTTATAAAAATTAATTTGTCGACTGTAGACAATGTTTAATGAAGTTTAAGATAATCAATATTAATTTGTTTTAATAGCGACAATTTTACTGTTAAAAATGCTTTTTACCAGAAATTTGATTAACTGAAATATTTTAGTTATTCTTAATTTTTTTAATACTCCTATATATCTAATACAAGCACTTACATTTAATGTATATTCTGAATAAGAACATAAACTATTTTCCGCTTCAGTGAACAAACTCGTAAATTATCTAGATCGCGCAACGAAATCACTCACAAACGTTCACCATGTAATAAAATCTAACCGATTGAACTACTGAACGCATAAAGATAAATAAACATAATAAAATCTATGATCAGAAAAAATATAAACGAAATATAGACAAACTCTACAAATTAAGCCAAAGTGAGGGTTTCCATTCATAAAAAAAAAGTATTTTGACAATTTAAATTAGTTTTTTTTTTTTGTTAATTTGTAAACTCTACCTTCGTTTAAACCTTTTAACTTATTTTGATACTAATAATACGGTCATCGGGTTTATGTTACTTTACTTGTCACTTTTGCGAACACTGTCTAACAATTTCCTCGTCTGTGAACAAAACCAAATAAAATTTTATAAAAAATCCCGCAATACGTCATTTCGCAGCACATAAAACAACACTGAAAGGAGGGCTTTCTAAAATGGCCGCCCGTCATTCCTTATAAGCTGGTGAGGCACTGACAACAAATTTATCAGCCTAACTGGCAAACGCGGAACCGAGATATCAGATGAAATTCCGTATATGTACAATAAATAAGGATTTCCTACAAGGGAGCGGCAACGAGTTTGTAAGTTTTCTAAGAATTCTTCAATTAAAACGGTGATCGGGGATTACCACATAACTACTGCGTCGTCTTTCGAGATTGTCCTTTGCACTCTCTAATTCGACAGATAAGAAATAATAAATTACTATGATTTTAATTAACATGTTTCAGCGAAGAATAAAAAAACCTAAGGCGTAAATTGTGTATAAATTCTAAATTAAAGTATATTCTGTAACAAACGATTTTCCATTTACTGACTTAGGTATAACAAATTGTATCTACTATTCCATGTACATCAGTAGATACTAAATTAAACGTACGCTGAATAATGCAATGATGAACCTCATTATTTCACTTTTCTATACAGAAAAGAGGTTGTAGTTTCTTTAATCAAATCGATAAATATTGCATACAGCGTTACGTCTCTAAATAGTGTTGTGAAAGTCAATGAATAATCGGGATGGCAATACTAGGGGCGGGCCACTCCTAAATATTACTGAGCTTAGAAAGTTGCTATAAGGATGTCATTACAAGTGATTTAGTACTGCACATGAGATGTTACTTAACTATTTATAAATACCGAATGTGTAAAGAAGGAAAATTAGCCGCCCTTACAATAATTACAAGTGGTAAAGTGTATATACAACGTATATTCGATTAGAAAACATAGGATTGAAATTAAAAATAAATGAAATAACTATTAATTATTTTGTGAAGGTTAAAATTTTGTAATTATAAGCGTTTACCGCCCATAGGAATTAAAACAATGAGACCCTGCATCCTTCTTTAAGGTCAGCAAAAAGGTTATGTTACAATAGCAAGGCTGAACCAATCACAATATGCTATTGTTTGTGTAATCTGTAGTCTTTACCTGTCAAATTCGCGAGCGTGTTTCCCGCCGAAACGATTGTTTACATCGTAGTTGAACATCGCCGCAATAGATGGCGCTACTAGCTTCGGATAAGTCAGTTTAATAAAAAAGAAAGTAGGTAGGTACTTGTTACATTATTATGCAATTATTGTTACGAACACGTAATTTTAATTAATGGTAGTACGGTGTTATTATACTGTATAGAAAAATCCGTTGATTGACTGTTGTTGATTAGAGTAAAAGTTGAATGTTTTGTTATTGTAATTACTTGATATCATACTTGTACCTACTGTTTTTTTTTATTTTTTATTTGTAATTAACAGTTACTGTAATTACTGTGGAAATTATAAAAAAAAAACTTATAATTTTTCACTTAAAAAAAAAGTTAATTAGGTAATTAATATTATTGTTACCTACTGTTACCTATGTACTATCACTTAAACAAAATCAAACCGCACAAAAAACATTTAAAGATACAAGGTATCTTATAGATCTAAGATACGATAAAAAGCCAACAACTCGTAGTTAGTGAAATTTGCTCGCACAACCGGCTAGGCGCTTGCTCTCACCGGGAATCAAACGGATTATAAATCACTGGTTACCAACACCTGTTGAACGGACACCCCAACAAATTGTCGAGACTTGCTTGAATACTGAGTGGCTTATCTTGTAAAGGTTGCTGGATAAGATGTTGATATTCAAATGCTAGCCGGTGTGAAAATCTTGAGGGGTTTTCTCAGAACTCAAGTGATTTTAATTTATAGAAGTCTGTTTTAATTTATACCCAAAGTTTTTCTTGTCACTTGAACTCATAAAAAAATATACCTTGGTGGTTTTCTGTATGATGATAATAATAATATCTTGGGACAACTCACGCACTGCCATCTGATCCTTTAAATAGGTTCAGTAGTTTTGGCGTAAAAGCGCGATAGAGTTACTTTCGCATTTATAATATTAGTAAGGATTTCGTATCTAATTTGTTATCCTATGACGTGTGGTGACCTTACCATCGGCTTTTTGAATAGACTCCTTTTATTTAACTCTACGGAGCTGTCTTCAGTATACCTTAAAGTTTAACATATTTAAATGTAAACATGGCACAAAGGCATGGAAAACAAGAACAAAAGAGTGCTAAATACATATGTAAATGACATAATTTGTACCGTAGTGTTATGAACAGACATTGTTCATAGCACTTTAAAATAACAACTTTGGAATACTTAGCAAACTTGATACCTTATGTAAACCGTAATTTAAAATTAACCGTTGGCATATAGACCACTAGCTGTTACCTGCTGTTCGCCCGCGTGGGTGTCGGCAAAAAGTAGCCTATGATCTTTCTCGGGATCCAAGCTTACCCCATACCAAGTTTCATCAAACGGTTCAGCCGTGAAAGCGTAAGACTGAGTTTCTCTGGCTTTTATAATAATAGTATGGATAGTTGTGTTCAATTATCTACATTTATAAATTTGATCTAATAACCTACTATTGTCTTGTGGCCAAGGCGTCACTCTTTCTTTTTCATGCACTTTTTTCCTAAGCAAAATGGGTGAATCATGGACAAGTAAATTAATAAGTATTAAGAATAATCTTCAGCTATTTAGATATATTAGTATTGTCTTCGATTTTGTTAAAAGAACCAACATGATCTGTAATAATGTTTACTCTATTTAAAAAATAGGTAAACTGTTATCGTATTTTAGCATTTGGAACCATAAGATTCTTCGTTATTTGAGGTCATTTTTGCACATATTATTACAATACTTACACGTATCATGGAAATACATCTTTTATGAATAAAACCCCCTCAAATGCTAAAATGAAACAATCGGAATTCAACAATAAATTGTACTTCACCTCCATTAATTACTCAGAAATTATTCCACATAATATAATGTCATACTCGTCCATTTCTCAGTGCACATGACATGCATAAAATTTCTTGTACATGAAGCTATTCAGTATGCGAGCGTCGCATACAGCGCTACTACGCCCTCTGGTGCCATAGCTAGGAATTTCTTTTGTTTTTAACCTTAACACCAACAGAATTTTAATTCTCGTGACTTTAAAATCACTATGACTCAAGTTAATGATCTGACTATTAGGGACTTAAAAATGTGTTTTATTGATTTGAACTATAGTAAGGTTCGTAACTTGTATGTGAACAAAGAGATAAACGTAAACATATTTTAAACCGTTTCCTGCGTGATTTAAAAACAAAAGAATGTTTAATTACTTAACATCAAAACAAAATTTAGTTGAGCCCTAATTTACATAATATTCCCACATCCTACTGATGGCAATAATAATATTTAAATTAACTTGTTTGTTTTTTATTTTATTGGTGTCGGTACGGCGGAGAAATACAAGCCGAGTTATATAATAATAGTGATAATTTAATATTATTCCCAAAACACTAGACAATTTTTGAATAATAGACTTGCTTTAAGAAATATTCTTAGAATAGCTATTTGATTACATAAGTAACGGGAATAAAGACCAGGACAAAAGGAGTTTAGTGTAAAAGGTTAGGAAAGCCATAGTCTCATTTAACCCCGAAGCAAAAGAGGGGTCTGTTTGTGTGTCTGTGATATTATAACTCCTAAACGGATGGACCGATTCTGATGCGATTTTTTTTGAAAGCTGACGTGATCGAGGTGGTTCTTAGATTTAATTTATTAAGATATGTTAATTTTGAAAGTAACCAGCAATTTATCTATCGACGCGGGTTTCTGATTATTTTTATTTATAGTTTTATCTTTATAAACGTGCATTTACTTAACACATGTACCGTATCATCTATCAAAGTCCAGTTTTCTCATCCTGAACGACATTTCATGCGGAGACGTGCAATAGAAAGCTATCGCGTGCATTCCCGGTTCCGACCGCGTCACTAGACTCGTTCGCAGCATGAACTTGCATTAATTACGTGTATTTCATATCTTTACAACTGCCGATAGATAAACGGATTTATTGATGCTTAAGCAATCAAGTTGCCTCCTGATTGGGTTGTATTTACAACGTAAATTGATTCGCAAGATAGTCTTCGCGATTCTTATTATTTTCTTCAAATGCACGTTGGTTTCCATTGTATTTTTAAATACTAGCGACCCGCCCCGGCATCACACGGGTAGCACAGCAATGTAGACTATGTTACTCAGGGATTATTTAGCATTCTAACAGACAGGATTTTTCAAATCGGTCCCATATTTTTTGAGTTTATTCGTTACAAACATGCAAAAATACACATAGGTATAATAGTAAAAACAATGTCATGGGACAACTTACACACGGCCATTTTATCCTAAACTAGGCGGAGCCTGTGTTATGGCAACCAGACAAATGATAATATAATATATTTCTAAATACATATTATAGATAAATTATACCCAGACACAGAACTGATCATGCTCATCACACAAAGATTTGTCATGAGTGAGGATCGAACCGAAACTGACAGGAATTCTGCAATTCATTTGTAGATAACCTACGCGAAAATATTGAAGAGTAAAGTTTGTGCTTATTTCCTGAAAATATAGGCTACTAAGCAAAGAAAATGTTTAAGTACATCTTAAACTACAGTTATCAAATAAAGTCCTAATCAACCAGCCAGACATTTCCGTTGATGTCGCCACGAATGCTAATCGCTAGTTGTAAACACAATCACAGCAATATCAAAAGCTTGTAAATCTATCCGATAGCTGCTTGTTGTGAATGCAAGAGACTGTGAGAAACTCGCAATTTATACAATCAAAACATACACCACTCAAATCACGAGCTAAATTATAAACAGATGAAGTTCGGTGTACATTGCTGCATTTGTTTTTGTTTAGAAGAAAATATTTATGTAGTAAATGGCACTTCTTTACATAGTAGGTATAAAACAAAGTCGCTCCCGCTGTCTGCGCTTAGATTTTTAATACTACGCAACGGATTTTTATGTAGTTTACAGCAATAGGTAGAGTAATTCAAAAGGAAGGTTTTTGTGTACTAATTAATGTTTTGTCTACCCGTACGTAGCCGGGGCAAGTCGCTAGTTACTAAATAAAAATTAAAATGTTCTCTTATGCAAAAACAAATCAACGCAAGACAGGCCTTTAAAGGTGGCTTAGTCAAATTGTATTGTTTTTAACGATTTTGTCTGTTTTGAGCATTAAGACTCAGTGGAGAAGAATTTAATAAAAGTTGCCTTTGCCGACTACTTTTTTTTTAACAACGTACGCAATGTATATCAAACACAAGTAATAGAGTCGTTAGCAGATAAATTGTGGTAGAGATTCTATTAACAATCGTCTCAATGGATAATCTCTATTGTGCTAAATTGAGCACAAATTGCGCTTGAACTGGGGTCATATTAAGTGACGTTTTTCTAAGCTGAGACAGCTGGTTTATTGTCAGCGGCGCGGAAACATTTTAAGAGCGATTTGATGCATTTTTTTAAATAAATGTTCAAATGGATATCATAATAATATTGGATTTTAAAATAAAGAGCTTTAAGTTAGAAAAATTACAATTACTTATTCGAGGGTAGCTTGAATTGTTCTAAAATAGGTAAAATGATATGGATACATAAACCGTTTGCCTTTGAACATCTCTAAACGCTATACAGCGATTCATTGTGGATTCGATTCCCTGTCGAACTCTAGTCGAAATTATGTTTTTGAAATTATATAGTAAGTAGTGAAGCTTCGACAAAAAATATGTCTGACTTTGCAGTTACACTGCCCATCTCATCAAAAATAAGAGGCGTAAAGATAAAACTCATCTGTTCCCAACGAAGGTAAATCAAAACTGATTCCACCATAGCATTCCACAGTTTTTCATGGCCTATTATACACCATCGCTTTCGTTAAGTGAAAACCGTGGGAAGAGACATACAAAAGCTGCGTGCCTAGTTCAAACGTTTAATTATTGTTAGGTTTTACAACAAGAAACTTATAACTTTCATAGCTGCATGGAAAAGTACAAAAGTGGTTAAATTTATTTAGCTGATGCGCTTTTTTATGCACTGAGGACATGGTGAGCAAAGACAGCTTTCCATTGTTCAGTTATAGGCAATGTAAGGTGTATGTGTGTAAGGTGATAGTGCTGTGTCCATTTTATGGGTAGATTGGCACCGGTTTAATTGATTATTTTGGTCAAATGATTTGGTTTCTTCGGTTAATGAAAAGGAATGAGCTGTAATTGACGCGTATTACGATATTTTTTTGATATAAATACAGGATTGAGGTCTGAGTGTTTCCTACGTACTTTCATACAACAAAAGTGACTGATAATAAATAGATAATAAAATAATCAATCAACTAAGACTATGACATAGACCCAAGATGCGCTATAGAATGCATATACATAGGTCCATTCTATTATAAAAAAAAACGAGGCAGATAAGTTATTAGCGCTCGCATTTTTAGGGCTCGAAAACCACCTAATTAGGATTTTTTCAATGATAGCTATCTCTTTTACATACGTACTTATCCTATTATTTTATACTATTCATTAGTGAACTTTGACAACGTTTTGACATATACCAAACGTCCGTAAAGTTACGAACTTTTAAAATCTGATCGCGCTCATCTTATCTATCTACTCTAAAGATGTTAACTTCATAGTTGAAGAATCTTTGGAGTAGATAGATAACAATATGTTAAAAGAAAGTGACGATACCTTACAATGTTTGAACGACAACTTTCATAGTGTTTATCCTACCGACCATATAACCACTCAGCTATTAAGTACATGGCATATGTCGAAATAAACTGCTCCACAATCTGAACGAGCTTTTCCTAATAATCTTCATGACTCTTCATCGTTAAGTATGTTAATACGAGTTAAACGTCATTTAACTGTTAAGCCGGTGCACTGTTTAAATATTTGTCTCTATACTACGTACTTACAAGCATAGCTAGCTTGTTTAAGATATGATCATATACCTAAGATTTCCTCATTATTAACTTAAAAATTCACAAAGGCTAGGTGTATCTTACCTATATTATATAATGAGTTTTGTCCGCGGTTCCGCCCGCGTGGGTGACGGTTATCGCGGCAACAAGTAGCAAACTTTTCCAATTTTGTAAAATTAAATATTTGTTAATAATGTCTTACATTTTTGGGTAGATAATACAAATAAATAATTGAATTTTTAGAAAAGTATTTTTAATAGAGGACCTTTTTAATTCGGTTTAAAAAGTGAGAATATAAAAATAAAGGAATATACTACTATAATCTTATCGCTTGCACCACTTGTATTGTTTAACAGCCGCCGCCGCGCTGAGACAGGAAGCGAGGATAGTGTTTGTGCTGACTATTTGTACAGGGGCACGTCATTATGACACTTGTTACATTATGTCTTGTACCTGTACACTTGACGGTAAGAAAGTTTGTTGAGCTTTTACACGTTTAGCAAGTTTTACTTTTAAGTGCTCATAATGTAAACTTTTATCGTAGAACTATGAAACGTTTTTTTTTATTATATCATTCTTATTTTTATTTTACTTCTTTTGTTTTAATTAAAATGAACTTATGAGTTAAGTACTTTTCTCTCTACTCGAAAGTCAGATTATAGTACACTAGCTGTTTCCTGCGGATCCGCCCGCGAGGATGTCAGTTATCGCGGCAAAAAGTAGTCTATGCCCTTTCTCTGGCTCTAAACTATCTTTGTACCAATTCAATTTCATATAAATCGGTTCAGTAGTTTTTGCGTGCAAGTGCGACAGATAGAGTTACTTTCGCATTTATAATATAAGTAAGGATTACAACGTAACGTTTTTCAAAATTTATCATTAGTTTGTTTCGTTATATCTTTAAAACCTTTACATGACTACTTCTTAGTTTACAAATTCGTTATTGCAATTCTCAAGGAAAAATCAAGCAAAACTTTAGTCACGTCTATCATAATTTTATTCAATTGTTCGTTCTTGCAAACTGTCACGTGTCTGTATGATTTGATTGTCAACAATTAAGTGGCAGACGGAGCGTCGTTTATTAGTCATCTCGGATGGTAATAATGCTATGTGTACACTGGATTAGATGCTTATAAGTATAACCTGTTTGGGAAAATGGGATTGGTTAATTAGCCCCGATTACTTAGCGATACTCACTCCTATCTTTTTGTACATTTTCTTCTATTTTTCGTTTATCTTTCGCTACATCTTTACTTTGTATACAGCATTGGCGCTCCCGCTGCCTGTACGCTTAGATCTTTTAAAGTACGCAATGGATTATACTGCAGTTTTCATTAATAAATAGAGTGATTCAAGAGGAAGGTTTATATGTATAATACATACGTATTATAGTACAGTAACGCCGAGTAATTTAATGATTTATTATGTTTTAACAAAAATTTATTCTATATTGCACCTGTGCGAAGCCGGGCGAGTCACATGATAAATTTACTTAAAATTTGACTCAGAAAATATTTTGGTATTTTCGTAGATGATTTCTTTCTAGCCCTGTCAATTCTTTTCTAATTATCAGCAAGGCTGACTGCGTTATGACTCGAAATAGCCTATTTTCTATCTTCCGATCTGTTATGAAATTCTAATTATTATAGCAGACTCTTGAGCCCACATCAAAGATAGTATGTTAACTACCGGTAATAAAAACTCTCACAAAGCATACACGATGTTGGATTTAATTCTATAAATAGGTAACTAATAACTCAAAATACAGCTTAATAACAGCTTTGACACCTCTTTAAAGAATATTACATTAGGTAATCTTTTTAAAATGGTTCACAAACCGAAAAGTGGCCGTAAACCAAGGAATGTTCGTCCCATTTCGTCACAGTCGTGTGCTCTGAGGTCCGAGGCATCCACTTGACACGATTTCACAGCTAATCCTTCCCGCGGTCACGGCCCGAGGTAATTAGTTCCCGCGTTATGTCACACTTAACCCCACCGGCCGCCATTGTAGCCGCTCTGCAAATGTGAACTAGATAAACTTTCGAGTTTTCATCACGTCCACTGTGAGTATATTGTTTTTATGCAATTAGATGGTTTGATTACTTGATTAATATTTTGTTTTGTTGTTTGTTTATTTTTAGAGTCGTTTTTGTGAACGTCGTAAGATAAACCATACTTTTCTTTTGTTCATGTTACATGTTCTACGTCAAGACACATTTCAGGGCTGTACACAAGATTTGTTGTATATTTTCATAGTTCGTACTTGGTTGTTATCTATTTTGATTAATTTCCAAATCGTTTATGGTTTTTGTCGCGTATATGTTTTGTTTGAATTTATGTGTAGCTAAGTTGTTTATGTTGTATTTCTTTCGGTATTTACATTGACGATTACGTCATTATATCATGTTTATTTTATTTTGTTCACAAATTACATTATTGTGAAAATTTTGTTTTTATATTCTGTTTATTGTTTTGTTGTTCTTAATATTTTTGTTCGACTAATGAGTATCTTTGTTTCGTATTGTTTTTCGTTAGCTCATTAGCCATTCAAATTGGTGTATTTAATTTCATAAGACTCGGCATCCGCCTTTTATTTAGTATTTATAAATGAGGTTACACTGATTATATATTTACGTCATCGTAATTAGCTTAAAAGTTTCTAAGCAATAACATTGTAATTAGATCTATGACATAGGATCCATTATTTAAAAGCCTTTATGTGAGAGGTTGTTAGAATTTATAGTTCGATGCACTTTTCGAGACATGGTTATAAATTAAATAAATAACTTAGAACTAAGAAAGATGCCTGTTATGAGAATGGCTTGGAATTCTTTCGGATAAAGTTGTAGACTTTCTTTTTTATTATTATTATATCTGGCCTGCATTGTCCTACAGCTGGGCAAAGGCCTACCTCGATTCTTTTCCTAGTCCAGCGATCCCGGTCCCTTGCTTCTTCTTGCCAAGTAAGGTATCCAGTTCGTCCCGCCATCTCTTTCGTAGTCTGCCGCTGCCCCGTTTTTTTAGACTTTCTTTACAAATTCAATTTATTTTTTTATTAAATTTTTTATAGCCTCATCTTCCTATCTTAAAACCTGACTATCTAGACAATAAAATATTTAATGTACATATGTAACTAACGGGAAAAAGAAATGATTAATTTGTGGGGCTTAGCATTGTATAAAACATAGTCGTTCCTGCTGACTGTACGCTTATATCTTTTAAATTACGTAACGGATTTTAATACAGTTTTTAACAATAGATCGTGATTCAAGAGAAATATGTATATGTGTAATACATGCTTATGCGCCGATGCGAAGCCGGGGCAGATCGCTAGTAAAAATAAACTTGTTTTTATAGTATAGATTTATTTACAAATAGCTAGAATACAATTGATTTATCTTAACTCTCAGTAAACATTAAAAAAATCTATTTAAATACTACCTATTATTACCTATTGTATTACACACCTTATCAAATTACTCTAATCTTTACAGATGTCAAAGAAAATCTACAAAAAATCTAAAATCTATACTAATATTATAAAGCTGGAGAGTTTGTTTGTTTGTTTGTTTGTTTGAACGCGCTAATCTCAGGAACTACTGGTTCGAATTGAATAATTCTTTTTGTGTTGGATAGTCCGTTTATTGAGGAAGGTTATAGGCTATATAACATCACGCTACGACCTATAGGAGCGGAGCATAAATGAAAAATGTTGCAAAAATAAAAAACCGTTAAAACTAAAACACGCGAACAAAGTCGCGGGGGACAGCTAGTTCTCAATAACATTTCTACCGAAGATACGATACTGCGTTTAGATCATTGACTTCTGTAAGACCACTTTACATCTGTCAACGACCCCAGCCTGTCCCACGACTGTCATAATACGTTACATCACTAGCGTTTGGTTACGTCACTAGCTAACGTTGCATTTTCGGTGACTTCGTAATTAATTGCGGATAGTGCTGTTCCTATTTGTGGATATACTTAATAGTGGTGTTACGTGGGTATTAGTCAGAGATATTTTTGTAGCATTTGTTTAAATATGGAAATTTGGGTTACATTATGGAAAGTTTTGTTTTATTTGCGTTTTTGTTATTTATTGTTTACGGTTGTATAACAAGAATTAAAGAAACAAGAATCAGCTGTTTGTTGTTATATTTTATCCATAAGATATATAAATTGGTTTTAAAGATATAAAAAATATTTATTACTAATTAAGTAAGGTGGTATATTACAATTTATCGATATTTATAATACAGTATTTACATAAATATATTTATTTAGACTTATTTTTGACGGGCCTGTTAGTCCAGTGGCTTGTGAGCCTGAATGCTAAATCTGAGGGCGTGGGTTCGACTTCCACTTAGGACAAATCTTTGTGTGATGAGCATGATTATTTGTTCTGTATCTAGGTGTAATTTATGTGTAATAATTATGTATGTATTTAGAAATATAGTAAGTATGTTTATCAGTTGTCTGGTAGGAATAATAAAGGCTCTACCTAGTTTGGGATCAGATGGCCGTGTGTGAGTTGTCTCAAAATATTATTCATTATATATTATTTAAAATTAATATTTCCATTAATATATAAATGTATCAAAGTTACAACGAACGCTATCTTCCACAACGAAAATAGTAATAATTAAATAAATATTTTTTACCTATCAATTCTCGTTATACCGGTCCCAATTAAAATTAAGATCTCATTTCACATGTCAAAAACAAATTGAATTTATGTATCGTATTTCATATTTAACTAATTTTGTAATTACAAGTAACATCACGTATTGAGTTACCAGGGTGATGGCATGCCACATGAAAGGTAACCGACATGGTTGCCCAATACAGTAACCGGGTTGCCATCCTAATTAGGTTACCCATTTCCCGTTTCTCAGTAACATTTCGGTTGTTTTTGCAACCTGGATCAACAGAATTATGTTCACATCAAATATCTGTAAATTACGCAATTGTCCTACCAACCTCATTTTTACTTTCTAAGATAGACATATCGTTTTTTAGGGTTCCGTACCTCAAAAGGTAAAAACGGAACCCTTATAGGATCACTTTGTTGTCCGTCTGTCTGTCTGTCTGTCTGTCTGTCTGTCTGTCTGTCTGTCAAGACCTTTTTTCTCAGGAACGCGTGGAGGTATCAAGCTGAAATTTATATCAAATACTCAAGTCTATGGTCTCTTGGAGCTGTGAAAAAATCAAACTTCTAAGTCAACGCGATCAAAAGATACTCCCGTTTATGCCGCAAAATTCCGCAAATTTTCGAAACTCGCACGGGAATCAAAACCTACAGGGTACTTCCCGTGAACTCAGAATCTTGAAATTTGGTACGAAGTAACGTCTTATAGTACAGATAAAGGAAAAATTGCGAAAACCGTAAATTTTTAGTTACATCATATAAAAAAAAATATTTCTGATTTTTTTTTTTTTCATTTTGCAATTATCATACCATAACTATGACTCGATCGTAGTGATGGGTGAACTTTTACTTATATACCTACAGGTGTGTACGGAACCCTCGGTGCGCGAGTCCGACTCGCACTTGGCCGGTTTTTTTTATAACTTGTTTTGTAGCTAAAATGTGTGGCTTATTATATAAAATATCTCGGTGTATTTGATGAAGATACTGCCTTTTCGCTTATGTCTATGATTTATCAGCTTAATCAGCAACAAGTTTATTTAACTTAAAACTACTTAAGAATCGTTTTGGTATTGTGGGTGTGTTATACAGAACGTGTCGTGTACGAGGAGCGAATTTGCGATGTTTACTTCAGTTGCTTAGCAACGCGCCAATTAGTTTGTATTTTAAGTAAACTTTGCGGACGTGCTTGGTAAACGTTGCATTTTACGGTCAATAGTTGCCTAATTAAACAGAATAATAGCGCATTATCACGGAGATGGTTATCGCGGGCGGTCATCTATCGGATCGGTAGGATCGATCGTTCATTACGGATGATTTGTCACGTCTGGTGGGTGCTTGGTGACATTGACTTTCTTATTGTCTGCTTGTGATAGCGGCGCGGCGACGCTCGATGCTCGCACATGCACGCCGCTCGCCGTGACGCGCGCGCGCCTTCACGCTCCGCGACCGGCTCCCGCGCGCCGGGCCCGCGACATGCCCGCAGTGAAAGTATTCAACATATTCGGCGGGCAGAAGCCGACCGAGAAACACCCTCCCTCCGCTCCCCCGACCCAGCAGGGTGCGCTTCAAAAGTTTTACAGGACATTTTCAGTCGGTTCAGAAACTCCAACCGAGCATAAGGGCAGCAAGGTGACCGCGATCGCTGCCTGCCTCGAACGTAAAATCAGTGAACCTGTGAAAATTAACAGTGATAACGTGCAAAAGTTTGTTACTAAAGTCAATATTAGCGACTCTGTTGTGAATACCAAGGCGGATTGTTCGACGCCGCGTCGACACGTGTACGAAAACGTAAACATTGCCGGCAATAATAATGTTGTGCAGGATCAGTTACTCGAGGAAACTAAGGGATACTCCTCGATCTACGAAAACGTGACTATTGTCGGTAAGCCTGCGGAGTTTAAGGCTGCGAACAGTTCTATTGCTGAAACTAAATTAAATAAGGCTTTAGAATCATTTGATAAAATCTTGTCTGAGTTCACGTCGTGTGCGTCGCTCACCGACACAAAAAACATTTTCATTCCGCCTAAATTACAAAAGTCTAAAACTTGTAGTATTATTGAATCACGTTGTATATTGAAAAAAAGTAATTCTGACCCAGAGAGTGATTGTAAAACAAGAAACAAAGTGGCACGTAATAACTCTATAGACAAAACAACGAGTCTGTGGAATCTAGACGACATGAAAGGAAAAGAGTTGACGGCTCCATTAGTGCCTCTGACATCGACACCTAATGACAAAATGAATCCCGATAAATACGCCACGTATAAAATAACATCTAAAAACCCGTCTCGGCCGAACTGCTTCAAAGCCGAAGATCTTAAAAAACTTGATGTAAAAACAAGAATACTAAAGAAAACTTTATCTAATCCACCGTCGACACCCGTTCCGGTTGTAACTAAAACGAAGGCGGTAATGAAAAAAATTGAGAAAAAAATGGTCGACCCAAAGAAAACAAAACCTAGAACATGTACAGATAATGGATCGTTAAACATAAAGATTAGTTTAGAAAGCAAAGAGACCCCAAAATCACAAATGCAGAAAGCTAAAAGCGTGTGGGAAATAGGAAACGAATCTCTGATTTCACCTGGCTTAGAGAGAACCAAATCTACTACTTCTATCGCGGGCTCTCCCAGTAAGATCCCGGTGATTAGGAGTCAGATGTCACATAACAAGTTCAGCAGTACCAGGGCGCTTTTCTCTCCCACTCCGGTTGATCTAAGTAATGTAGACCAGGCCAGAGAGTGTGCTCAGAAAAAAAAACCACTTGCGCCGCGAAAAAACAACGAGAAACCCGACGGAAACAAACAAATAAGACAAAAGTCGCTGCTCAATCTCAAAACCGATGCAAAGAGACACAACGATAAACCTAAGAAAGAGGCAGTTGACGCTAAAAAAATTATACTACCGTCGAAATCAACATTGAAAGATTATACGGAGGAAATAAAAGCCGTGCGGGCGCAGTTGCAACACAGAACGATCAATAAAAGAGATATAGTGGTGCCGGCGGAGACCAAACGAAATGAAAATGAATCAGAGGAAATCGATTCGACACTGTCACCTGTCAAGTCTATTGTGAAAAAACTCGAGCTAAAAACAGCTAAAGAGTTGAAAACCGATTCATCTCCGTTCATAAACTGTAAGGTCATCCCGGCCGTACACAAAGAATTATGCGTAGCAAACACAACTTTCCACAACCACTTGAGCACACTCGTCGGCCGACAAGTCAAATACGTCGAGTCGAGGGACGACTCTAAAACATGCTCGCAAGTCGAGAAGTTAGCTTTACATAAACAAACTGATGAGAAGATATCAGACACGCACTCGGATTGCAGCGACGACTCGGGTCATGTTTCGAACGACGCGGCGCACGATAACGACCAGGCCTTTGATAACGTGCACGACTTGAGTCCCGTACACAGCGTTGACGAGGTGGACTTCAAAGTGTTTGATGGTCCCAAACAGTTCGGGATAGATGTACCGGAGAATGCGAAGAGCGTGTGTCCCGTGCGGCCAGCGCGGCGCGGCGGGCGCGGCAACGAGGTCGCTAGCGGTACCCGAGCCACCGACGCCGCCGTTCCGAAAGTGGACGAACAGGTACGCGACACTGTTAACATATCGATAACAACAAATTACAGGTGCTGTTTATCTGCTCCCCGGTGCAAACATGCAACAGTTTAGATTGCGAACGATATTAAATCTGTCTTCCTAGATGCCGACTTGTTTAACTAGATATTACTTGAAAGCTGGCTACTCCCTACATTACCAACGGTCGAAGACCTCTTTAACATTTTGTCAACGTAACTACCTGCCGTATTTGTATAATACGCCCGACTAACTGTGTATTCTAACAGAAATGAAATTGCACGTTATTAGTATTCGCACCACAGAGAACGAAAAACGTAATGATTTGAATCGAAATGAATTTTAAATAACAAAAACTTTCACATTTAATATCTTCAATGGTCAATGACATGTTAAGTTTTGTAACTATTCAATAACTCTAGTATTACCTAATAAAAAACTTATAGTTATGTTGATGTTATTGTTTCAAGCCAGCGGTAGTCCTAATCTGTAATCACATACTTACGAATACAACACAGTCGTATTCAGTATTTACTTAAAGCGCCCATAAATGCATTGATCACGATTTACGTCTCACAAAGCGGAACAAGACAAACAATTAAAAGGTGTCAATAAGCAATTAAACATTATGTAACGCTTACATTCTTCGATTCATTATGTTTTATTTGCATAAACCGATGATTTGTGGCGTGTTTCGTTGCGTAACTCTTAGCAGAACAAACGCATTCCACCGAAATAATCGACGTAATATTTAAGTTACATAATAAGACCCATTCAAATTCTAGGACACGTAAAATGAGCTTAAAATGGAGTGTAATAATTGTATTTTCAACGTTGATGTGATTTATTCGGTTGTAAAACACCAGGTGTACGGCAGGGGTCAACTTTGGGGCCATATTTATTTACGCTTTTACTTTCACCATGTACCTACTTGCGGTTTTTACTCATAATTTTATATCGTCTGACGTTTACACATTAACCTGATAAGTAACGTGTTTGTCGTTTTCGCTTCTTTCTTTACAGGTTTTATTATTTCATGTTATTCATACAGGATAGATTCGAAAAATATGATGTAGTGTAAAATGCTTAAACTTATCTGCTCGTTACCCTAGTCTTTAAGACTAGTGTTAATTACTTCGTCGTGGGAATTGCAATTAAAGACGAGTTTCACATCCTCGTGCAGTCAGATTCAAAACAATCTAAAATGATTCTGTACACTCTATAAATGTTATGCTTTCATGAAATCCGTGGACTATTAAACTATGAGATTCATTTATAATGTTATGAATTCATGTTTTATCATCTATTTAAATAAAGCTTCATTGTATAATAAGAAGTAGGTAACAATTTCTTTTGAATACTTTAAGTTTAAAGTTTAGATGATTTCGATTCATATTAAAATAATGGATGCAAATGTTTAATATTATTATTGTCATCTATTTCCCAGATTCAATTAAATAATGACGTTTCACGTACTTAATTCTCATACGGAATTTTGTAAAATGCCTTAACCTTAGTAAACGAACCTAACTCCAAAGCTTTAAAATAAAATTCAAGAGCAGGGCCGCCATTAACGAGCCTATTAAAATGCAGCTATTCTCATAACAGTACGCTATGATTTTTAAACACCCGGATCGCTTTGGCACCATACAAACAGCTTTCCAAGTTTTAAATGCACGGCTTACCCTTGACGACGCGTTGCAAATAAAAAAGTCATCACTTTCGATTGCGACTTTCTCGCGTCACAATGTGACAGCAAATATTACGTGCAAGTGTAGGTACATGTACTTTCCACAATAGCTAAGAATAAGTAAAAAATATAGAATTCAATAAAGTGAAAGAAGGATAGCAGATTTAAGACTATATTTACAGTAATAAGTAGGAATACAGCTTTCACAATAGTCTGAAATAAAAATATGGAACCTATCAAAATAATTCAATCAATCAGCTCAGCCTATCGCGGTCCACTGCTGAACATAGACTCCCAATTAAATACAAATAATAGAAGGAAAAACTTAAACCTCAGGCAGGACTCGAACCTGCGACCACTGGCTTGACGCGCCAGTCGCTTTACATGATGCAGCCCAATACTTATTATTTTATTATTTTAAAATAATAAGTATTGGGCTGCATCATCTCTCGGACATCTGAATTAACAGATTGTTAATCAGTGTCGGTGAAAGCCAAACCGTAAGGTTGGTTCACTAGATGTCGCATACGTCGCCCTAAAAGACGTAATAAAATAGAAGGCAAAATTTAAACTTCCAGGCAGTGGCCTCGGTAGCTTAGTTGGTAAAGCGACTGGCGCGTCAAGCCAGTGGTCGCAGGTTCGAGTCCTGCCTGAGGTTTAAGTTTTTCCTTCTATTATTTGTATTTAATTACAAATATTCGCTCCGCATGCGTTAATGCGTAACAAATAATTAAAATAATAGACTCCCAAGTTGCGCCATAAAACTCGGTGCTCCTTCTTCTACATATGTAATCGTGTGATATAGACGCCAGGGCCAAGGATGATGATTAAATTAAAAAAGTTCGCAAAACTTTTATATAGACTTTCAACGCACAGAGCTTTATGGGGCGTTTTATCTAAGACTCCTCTCTGCGATGCTCTTTTAACCTCTTAGGGTCAAAAGTCAAGATTTTAATTGTGGGTGTAATCATTATTAACATAAATACGGTTATTTACATTAATTATTAAGTATGAATGGTCTTAATGTTCTCACTGGAGGCAGATGCATGAAATCATACATAATTACAATCGTATTATCTTTATTTTTTACTTTGACTTCAATGGATCTAAATTTAGATAAATTCGTTTGTTTTGTTGATGCATTTGATTCTATGGCTATATATTATATAGCTTTATGAATTCCAACAACGAAAAATGAACGTTATTTTTGCAGAAAAACAACAAAATCATTTTATGTAATCGTTTTTTCATCCGATATCTCCAATGATGTAATTTCGTGTGGAATGTCATCTTTCTAAATATTCGCTTTTATTTTAGCAAAAGAGATATTCATATCAAACTTTTACACACATGTTGAACTAAATAGTGAGCATGACTCACGTCAAGTCATCTAAACAAGTTTTTTTTTTTTATAATACGAATAGCCTCGTTTCTACATTATGTATTTTCTATAACATACATCTGTCTAGGCAAGTAAGTTAATACTTTTACAGCCTACCCGGAGTTTCTATTTTCATAATAATAATTTATAATCGACAGATATAAGCGCAGTGAATAATAATGTATATCTTATAGAGGCCTGAAACCTTTCAAAACCATGACTGATAAGAAATGAGAATGAATGGGAATGAGATGGTGTTTGGGTTTCATTACTGCCTAAGTCACATCTGTTATAGACATGTACTACGAAATTAGTCACTTTGATAAGATCAAAATAACCATGGAAGTCATAAGAATTCAAATCTTGGAGGTCTCCTACTACACCAATGATCAAAATTTAATTCACTTCAATTACATGTTCGGTAGTTTCATACTGTTCTATTGTTTCTCATAAATTTCAATTCACCTCACATTCTATCTTCAGTATTTCGATTTATTGAGTCACGTCTTGCGTTTCGAAGATTGCTTTCGAATTAGACGTTATGTTGCCTTCGATTCAAGTTGTTGGCATCTGATTCGGGATATGCTCATCACGTTTGCCTTTCGCTTTGGGAAAGTCTGGTCCTTCTATCAAAAGTCTAAACAAATTTTCTACTGGTATTGCTCAATCTGTCCCTCTGTTATGCGGTAAACATTTACTTTCTTTTAGTTCCTTTATGTACGTTTGTGTTTCCTTGTTTACGTTTAGTTTGATACAACATCAAATTGTTTGTTGAGGGTTAAGATGTTCGATGTGTTTTGTTTATTTCTAAGTTTACTACTAGCAATGAGGGTGTTCGCGATTTCAAAATCCACAAAGTTCGCTAGGCATGTGGTCCATCTGTCAATTTTCACTAATGACAGACAAGCTACTGACTCCGTAGTTGGTGGAAATTGACAGATAGGCCGCATGTGAAAGCGAACTTAGCGGATTCTTCAATCTGAAACACTCTCATTACGCGAAGACTGATAACTTGATTAAATTTTTCTTTCATATTACTTCGTAACGTATCCTTAATAGAAATGTTCACATAAAACCATAAATATTTATGTTATTAAGTTTACTTCCTAATAATCTAATAACGTTCAACAGCAACTGCATTTGGTTTACAAATTTACTCGTATATTATGATTGCATGTCAGTAGACTCTACAGTTGTCGCTTCCGTGGCTAATCAGTGCTTTCCTATTTGTTATACATTGTTGCAGAGTTTATTTATTTCTTAGTTTGATTTTAAACTTTATCTTATGATTTATTTTACTGTTCTTAAATTGTTGTGATTTTTAAGAATAGTAGTTGAGATTTAATTTAAGAAATCGGTCTATAATATATTTCCTTTGTCGATTATTTGTTTACCGTTGTTTCTCCTATATTTAAACATGATTACCAATGCACCAGTTAGTTTCTATTGCAGCGTCTTCTACACTATTTGCACTGCATGCAGCATGCGATGAATAGCGGAACTTTTGCCAAAGCAATACCGGTCGGATTCCTACCATACTGAAAATATAGAAAACATCAGTGAAAGGTTTAAACAGTCTTCCTTTTACAGTTATTATTGCATTCAAGTAAAACATTGAATTAACATGAGAAGAGTTTAATTAAACAAACCTTAACGTCATGCTTAATAACATGAGAAATAATATTAAACATGTGGAATTATTAAATAAAATCATTTACTTTTGAAATTGTATTACATACAATTCTCATTCAATTCGGAATTATCATTGCATCTGATACGAAATGTTTTCATTCAATCGTTACCGGAGTTTTGAAACATCTTGGTTCACGAATGCCTTTGGATACAGTATCATCTTCATCATCAACAGTCGATGACTCAAAACAAAACAAAATCTTAAGGTATTTCTTCTCATGAGGGCGATATAATCTTGGTAAATAACCATCTTGTATTAAAAATAAATTAAATACTTTTATAATACTGGTATGTTAGGATTCTAAATCATTGTTTTTATAAACAATACGACGCAAAAGAGCATTCGAAATGAGGTTGTAATATAGATATTTATGTAAAAAAACCGATGACGTTTCGATTCCTTTACGGGGATTATAGTGTGACGGGTTTGGATGTTTATATAATACTAGCTGTCCCCCGCGACTTTGTTCGCGTGTTTTAGTTTCAACGGTTTTTGATTTTTGCAACATTTTTCATTTATGCTCCGCTCCTGTTGGTCATAGCGTGATGTTATATAGCCTATAGCCTTCCTCAATAAACGGACTATCCAATACAAAAAGAATTTTTCAATTTTAACCAGTAGTTCCTGAGATTAGCGCGTTCAAACAAACAAACAAACAAACAAACTCTTCAGCTTTATAATATTAGTATAGATAATATAATGCCATGGGTATACAGAGTTAGTAGTTGAAAGGTAGAGTTAGAAGCCAGAAAAAATATAAATAAATGGGGATAACATCACATTTATTGCTCTGAACCTAAAGCAAGTAGCTAAAGCACTTGTGTTATGGAATCAGATTCAACGAAGGTACCACAAACACCCCGAGACAATGTAGAAAATATAAATGGGTTTTCTACATTGACCCGTCCCGCTGATCGAACCCGGGATCTCAGAGTATATAATATAGTGGCAAATTTATGGACAGGGATAGTACAAATTCCAAATAGTCACTTTTGTGTTTTGTTCATTAATTTTTTTTTTTTTTTGTTACGGGATGAAAATCTAATGAATTTAACCCACGCCGAGGGCACGACGTGGAGATATGTCGGACTTGCACCGACTAAAAACACCCCGGTCCCGTCCTTGCCTTTGCCGGAGTCCCGGGTTCGCTAATTGTTCATTAATCTTGGCTTAATACCTACTTGTTCTTCATATTGTTACGCACGATGTACAGGGTGATCTATTATTAAAACCTCACAATAGAAGGTACATACAGACACTCTTTCTATCAATCGTATGTTGATTTCACTTTTTTTCTCACCAACAGTAATTATTTTTAAGTGTATCGATCTTTGATCGTAATTGTATTTGCGTTTGTATAGCCGACTTCTATATAAGTAATTAATACGTCCGTGTGTCTGTCCTATTATCGAGAAAGTTTGTTATACACACAATAGGACATAATATTGGCGAATCAAGGAAGGCTTGGAGATGATTTTAGATGTCAATTCATATGAGTATGAGTAATTCATATGATTTATTTAAAGCGTCTGGATTGGGATTAATTTGACCTTTTATGGACCTTAATTTAAAACGCTAAGTGGTGATTAGACGTGTCTTTTGAATAAGAACTGTTCAAATCATACATGAAATAAAACATGAACAGAAAACTTTTACAAATTCAAATACTTAATTCCTAGAAAATTATCTATAATAACTAGCTGTTGCCCGCAGCTCCGCCCGCGTGGAAGTCACTTAGGGGGATGAAAAATAGATGTTGGCCGATTCTCATATGTAGATACCGGACAAGCACAAAAAATTTCATCAAAATCGGTCAAGCCGTTTCGGAGGAGTATGGCAACGAAAACTGTGACACGAGAATTTTATATATTAGATTTATTCCATAGAAGCAAGGTAAACAATTTATGATTTTGTTTTATGTTAAGACTGATGTATGTATTTAATTAACCTCATTTTATCGGGCCTAAATAGCCCAATGCTTAACATAGGCCTTCATTTACCAGTGACATTTGTTGAAAAGACATCAGGTAAAATTAAATTATTTGAACATAAGCTCACGGAGATTGCGACGATTTATGACGATCGTTGTTCATCTGATTCGCTTGCATGTTAAAACATATTTAGCGAACTTCCAAACAAGAATTATATGTTTTTTTCCTAACTAAAACTCATTACATTTCGACGATAAAAACTTTTTAGTATAATGATGACAAGATTCTTCCTGACAAGGCCAATTACTTTGAAGATACAGTATAACCTAAAAAAAAATATGTTCTACATTTTTGTTTGTTTAGTAAGTATTTACAATTTTAGTAAGACCTCCGTGGTCGAGTACACACCGGTTTTCAAGGTGTCGCAAGCTCGGACCTCCCGGGTTCGATCCCAGGACGAGTCAATGTAGAAAACCACCTTTCTTTATTGTCTCAGGTACAACAAACACTGTAGGTGTTTATATATAGGTCTTCGTTGTTTCTGATTCCATAACACAAGCGCTTTAGCTACTTACTTTGAGTTCAGAGCAATGTATGTGATGTTGTTACATTTATTATTTATTATGATTTCAGTTACATTTAATAAGCTAATGTTATGGGTGCCTGGTGGGTACCTGTATACCGGTCCAAATTTAATCTAAATCCGGTTTCTGAATAGCTGATTAACTTAATCTGTTGTCAAATCAACTGATCACGACTGTGATTGGTTGACCAAAGGACTAACAACCAATCACAGAGCTTAACATGAGGTTTGACAGGTGTTAAATAAATTTTTGTTTTAAACAGCCTTTCAGAAACCGGGGGTAAGATTGATAACATTTCTTGAATCGTTTACCTATTTCAACACTGTGTTTATGGTACTTAGGTATATAGAGGGTGTTGAAGTGAACATTTTATTTTGAGAAACTCTTCTATTCTTTTATTACAAAACTTTCTTATTATTTATGTGAAGGGACAGGTCAAAGGTTTTATTATTTAATAAATATTATTACTGTTTATAAGAGAAAGACATTGTTTTCGAGAGAAGCCATACAATTTGTAATAAAACGTACAGTTGTAACAGCGTAATAAAATAACACCTTTCAATCTTATTGTTTCACGATAATTTCTAATATTATAGCTTTCATTTTACAATAATGCTAGTTGTTACCGCGGCGGTACTTGACAACTTGATTGATACGATGACCTAGTAGGTCTATCGCCTTGTGCAAGAGTATATAATTTTATATACTTAGTTTAATATTCTTAAGAAAAAAAATACTGTGACTGAATGGTGGCCAAGGACAGGTCGAAGAAGTTAGGGAAGACCGAGAGCACGTTGGGTTGATAACATAGTTAAGTTAACAGGAACCACCTGGATGAGGGACGCGCAAGACAGACAAAAGGGGAGGCCTACACTCAGCAGTGGGTGATTACGGGCTGAAATGATGATGATGAAGGAAAAAATCGTTCTAGAAATTCCTTTATGTATTTAGCACTAGATCAATCGTAATTCTAAATAGTCACAATACCGAAGCCCTTTTCATTTAAATATTTGTACAATGTGTATAATAATTCTTACAGTAATCATTGTCCATAAGATATTTTTCTTGCGGAACTTCATCAACTTTTTCTAAATAGGCTGTATACCCATTTCCTTTGCGCACAATACGTAACTCATTTGACAGTTCTATAAGTAATATTATTCGCTGCGGGAGGCGTTCGTGGCCTGACCAGACAATGAGAAGCAATAACGAAGACAGGTTGTCAGTATCGAAATTTAGCTTTTTGCTGTCAATATGACAGCTTATGGCTGTATGGAATTTCTTTTTTGTCGATCGTCTATCGAATTGTAGAACTTTAAATTTATCATCATACGGAATTTCTACTTTATTTAGTGTACAATATCTAACCTAAATATTTGTGTGTCAGATTGATCCACTATATATGCCCTAAATATTTGTAGGTTTTTTTATGCAACTACAGAAAAATTTAATTACTATATTAAAGTTACTTAATTGTACCCAAAAAGTATATTTCATCGTATATCATTTAGGAATATTATCAGTTTACAAATTCTATGTAAACAGTAGAATGATCTTTGAAGCAAATAAATGATCACATCAAAAACATCATCAACTAAATATCCCTGAAGTGAGAGTTGCTAAACTGATCGTTATCCATTGAAGACTGGCTATAATCATCCTCGGACGTATCAATATAAAGCCAGTAGTGAAACGTGAATACTACCGGAATGTTTTCTCTGTAGCCGCTCATTTGAATAATAAAGTAGGTATATAAAGTCTTCCGATCTGAAATGTGCGAGAGAGTGTTTAGTTATATACAGGATAGAGTTACAAATAAATTACCTAGTGTCATTTGTTTTATTACTACCAACTGGATATTAAAAGACAAACAAATAAAAATAAATGTTTGTTGCCTCTATGCTCTAACTTTTCAACCCTATATATACTCAGGTTCAGTCCTCGTAGGTGTCGGTTATCGCAGCAAAAAAGTAGCCTATGTAGTTTCTTAGGATCCAAGCTTACGCGATACCAAGTTTCATCCAAATCGGTTAATCAATTTTGCTGTGAAAGCGTAACAGACAGACAGACATGGTAGACACAGGCTGGATGTTGAATTGGATTTATTTACGCGTACTTTTAGACACGACACCAAAATTTGAGTCGAAGGATGTAAATCATTAATCATCAATTCTATACAAATATTATTTTTTAATGGGTAGGTGTTGTAAGTTACTAGTTGTTTTCTTTTTTTTCTAATATTCATAATTTAAGATGGCTCTGTTTCAAAATTTCCGACAACTTCTCGACTTATAATGAAGTAGGACATAATAACAAATACTTAAATTACGCTTATATAAAGATTTATTTATCTTTGAAACTAAATACTGTAACTGTCTGGCCGAACGATATCACTTAGGCCGATTATACTACATGATACTAACACACATTCAACCACAAATTACTGGCAACAATTTTATTAAAAACGTCTTTATCTTGAAGCAATACGGTTTACTTTTGAATTTCTCTGTCAGTAAATATATTCGGTTTATTATACATGCTATTTCGCAGAACAATACGTGTTGATATGCTGACTAAGTGACACCGTACCGTATCGTTATAACGCCTGGGTCGACTTACGTGCCTACCGGTGTGACCGAGTTATCTAAAGTCCATATCTAGGGTCAGATTCTAGATAGCACATGATAACGAGATTGGGGGTAGATAACAGACGCGTTTGATCTTGTTATAGGTGATTCGTTATCAATAAATTGTGCGTTTTGAAGACTTGAGAAGCTATAGATAAGATGATAGATAATATGCGGCCTATTTTTACTATTTTGTTTAAAAAAATGAATCTTGATTTCCTTTGGTCACGTCATAATTTTCGAACGACTGTACCAAATCGGATAATTCTTTTTTGTTATGTTTCTTATTGTATGTACAAAGGGTTTTATAAAAGAAAATAAAAAAGCGTACGGAAATGTTATGCCTGGGTGGAATGCTAGCTTTTTATCATTTTTCTTTTGCTTAGAATTAGATTACATAAGTAGGTATTCGACTTAAAAGCTTTAAGCGATTGACATAAAAAATTACGTAAAATATTTATATTTGTAATAGAGAAACATAAGTATTGGTCCCGATTCTGTTAAACCCACACTAAACTTATTTTAAGCCATCAGTATCTTTTCAATTTAAAAAAGGACAGACTAAAATTAGAGCTATCAAATTTAGTTTCGACTAAAATTCTCATACAAATCTACCGACACGCAGAAACGTGTGCACTAAAACTAATTTAACATTTCTAAGTTAGTTGTTATCTGTTGCCGTCCATTTCTTACGCTGTATGTTAGTATAAGATATTAGTGATTTAATTTTGATTTAGTTAGCGTACAAGGGAATCGGCGCCATTGTGTGTTTAAGTAAAAACTAAACTAAAATATTTGTATCATTGTCTTTCCATTTGTCACTCGATTGGAAAACAGGTGATTGTTAACTAATCTTATCACAATCGCGCTATTACGTACCATTTGACGTTACGTGGATTCTCGTAACCTATTGTTTGTTTAACATAGCTGCCATAATAGTCAAGTTTTCTAAACATAAAGTTTAACGTCAAACCCGCCTGTTACGTTGTTATGACGGAGGGTGATGGTGTAACATGCGTGTTGCACGTACGACCGACAATTAGCTGTTACACCAAATTATGATGAAGATAACAAAAATCTAAAATTTCTGGCGTAAAGATGAGAGTTTTATAAAGTTTCAGACACGCTTGCCCTGATCGAAGCCCTAAATCATTTGAGAATGACACTTGTCGGTCATTACTGATAACCTGGCGTGATTACATCTGTTTAGTATTTATAAGAATGTAAGTACTTGAAGAAATAGACTTCTCAAAATATATATGTAAGATTTTCTTTAATAAACAACCTTATTTGTACTATGTACCAATATTTGTATAATAACTTTCGTGAGGAGTATTCATAATTATTTAAAACAAAACGGTTTACACCCGTATATTTTCAGCTCATGATTAGGGGCTCCTATTGAGTCTGAAACTAGTCGGGCGATCCCGAAAATATACGTAAGTAAACCGTTTTGTTTTAAATAATTATATATACCAATATACTCGTGTCTAATATTTTCATGCCAATAATATCTACAAAATTTCAAGTCTTCATTATAAAAACTCACAAATACAAGCTTGTTGTCTTGCCTCGTTCTTCGCGAGAAATCATGTTCACGGCGTGTGCTGTGCACGAAAAAATCTAACATAGTGTAAAAACAGAACATGTTGTGGGTAGACACAGTGCAACACTAACTTTTTATTGCTCCCTGTTAAAATTAAATTTAAATTTGTATTATATTATTATTTTAATGATTTAATGTCACCAGTCGTTTTATAAGCCCCCCTTTACTTGCTAATAATTGTTGTCAAGTCTCCGTCTCAATCACTTCACCGTTTACACCATCACTAATATGGACACCAAACTCGCTACCAACCTGGAGGATCTTGAGGCACTGTTTAGCACGAGAATGGCTGTCTACGAGGAGAAGCTGGCTAAGGCGACAACTTCCTCCTCTACTGCAACTAACTCTGCATCTGACCTGACTTCACTGCTCCACGAGTTCCAGGATTTCAAGACATTTGTGATGCTAGCACTTTCCAAGTTAAAGTCTCAAGTAGAGGTGCTTGCTCTTGGATTTGACCGACACGAAACTGCCATGAGGCGTAAGGTGCTCCTGATCCATGGTGTTCCCGAACTCAAGGACGAAAAGCCAAATGATGTTGTACTGAAAGTGCTGAATCACAACATGAAACTGACAGAGGTGGGTAAGGACTCTATTCATATATGTCACCGCCTAGGCTCACTGAAGCAGGGTTCTCGACCTATCCTAGTCAGATTTTTCTCTATGGAGCATCGTCATCTAGTCTGGGACAATAAGAAGTCCCTCAAGGGTACCGGTGTCACGGTGTCAGAATTCCTTACGCAAATGCGGCATAGGACTTTTGTTGCCGCCCGCAAGCGATTCGGTATGACGAACTGCTGGTCAATCGAAGGCAAGATTGTGATTATTGCTCCAGATAAGTCTCGACACAAAATTGAATCGTCTGAAGAGCTGCTTAAGTTAAGTGCAAGATACTCGCAAAGTTCTGCCGATATTGAAGTCTCTGCGCATTCAGAAGACCATGCGGCACCTATAACTCCGTCTGCTGTTACCACTACGCCTGCCAAGGCTGTAAGGAAGACCCGTCGTCGCAATTAGATAGTAGAGTTATTCGTATGTTGCAACTTTTAATTTTATTGTATTGCACCGCTAATTTTTACTTCCGTGCGTTGCTGCCGGTACTTGAATAGTTTTTCTTTCACATTTGACCTTGCACTGACTTTGGCCATGAATTTTATACTTTACAACTAATTTGGTCATGTCGGTATCGCAAATTAAAGTTTGAAAGTTGTAGCATAAAGCAAATGAAGTTTATTGTGATGTGAAGTGACAATTACGTTACGTCAACAGTGTCAACTGGAACTTGACGTATGACATGTCAGTGTCATTGTCTTTTTTACCGCTTGCGTTTCGTTTTACGTTTCGTTAGTGGTTGAAGGTAGTTTCTTTTTATTATTCTTTTATTGTTTATTGTTAGGACACCATCATTGTTGATTTAGTGTAAAGTTTTACAATTGTTAGCAGGTTGGGGAGGTTGTATGTTTTGCTAAGCAATTCATATAATTAACTTACCTTGTTTAGATAGTTAGTTTTTAATAGTTCAATTTAATTTATATATATTTTATATTTATATCTATATATATGGACAATAACCTAAACGAAAGTTTCTTTTCATGTTCTTCAGATTCGAGTTTTGTTAGTGCGGACAGTGATGGATCCAGTCTGCATACCTTGCAGGATAACCTCTCAAACCTATTTTCTGTCTATCCTAACAACCTGCACGTTGCCCACATAAACGCTCAGAGTGTTCCTGGTCACTATTCCGAACTTCTGGCATCCTTTAGCAAGGCTCAGCTCGATATTCTTCTCATTTCTGAATCTTTTCTTAAGCCTTCTCTTCCTTCAACCCACTTCGCGCTTCCCGGCTTTGTGTTGATTCGTAACGATAGAACTGGGAAGGGTGGTGGTGGTGTTGCGGTCTATCTTCGTGCGGATCTACCGTATAAAGTTGTCAAGTCTTCTCCTTCTCTTTATACAGCATCGGCCGAATATATTTTCATTGAGGTCTTAGTCAACCACACTAAAATCTTAATAGCTGTGCTGTATAGCCCGAACTTACATGTCAATTACTTTGAAGACCTTGACACACAGCTTAGTGATCTGCGACCCCTATATAGCCACATCATCCTCATGGGCGATTTCAATACTTGCCTATTGAGGAATGACAGTCGTGCTCATAGGCTTCAGAGCCTCGTATCATCTCTCAATCTGCACATTCTTCCCCTTTCTGCCACTCACTTCTCTCCAAATTCTGATCCTTCTTTACTTGATCTTATGATTGTTTCTTCACCTAATAATGTTTCCGACCATGGTCAAATTTCTGCTTGTTTCTCTTACCACAACCTCATTTATCTGTCTTATCGCGTCCGTACTCCTAAACGTAAAACTAAACTGCTTCATTTACGTAGCTATAAGGGCATTGATCTGGAGGCACTTCAGCGTGATGCAACCCGTGTTGACTGGAGCCCAGTGGTTAATGCGAGTGACATTGATGAGAAGGTCACCAGTTTTAATAACAGTATACTCAAACTGATGGATGTTTATGCTCCCGTGCGCCTGGTCAAAGTGAAACGCGACCCGGCTCCCTGGATAACATCTGAGTTGAAAGAGGCCATGGCTCGGAAGGTCAGAGCCAAACGTAGGTACGAACGCAGACCCTCAAATGATAATTTATCTCGCTACAAAGTAGAACGTAATCGCTGCAATCATCTGTGCCAGACCGCCAGAAGACGTTATTTTCATGAAAATCTGGTCAACCGTCAGTCGGGCGATGTCTGGACATTCCTTAGGTCAGTTGGTATCGGCAAATCTCTTAACGAATGTAAGGATGTTGACCTTACTGCTTTAAATACCTATTTTGCTCTCCCTCCTATTTCTCTTGATTCCTACACTAAAGACTCCACCCTACTTGAACTTTCCTATTTGCCGGTACCTTCTTGGTCTCATTTCTATTTCTCTACGGTGACTGAAGAGGACGTCAGGAAGTCAATCCTATCTATCAAATCTTCGGCTGTCGGTAATGACAATTTGTGCTCTCGTATGATTTTTCCTATTATTTCACCTTTACTCCCCATTTTAACTCACATCTTCAACTACTCCTTGACATCCTGTACCTTTCCGTCAGTTTGGAAACATGCTTATATTATCCCTCTGCCAAAAACGGCGAATCCTTCTACTTTCTCGCAGTATAGACCTATTTCCATTCTTCCCTTTCTCTCTAAAGTACTTGAGCACATTGTCCACCGACAAGTATCTTGCTTCTTAACTTCCTCGAATCTTATCTCCCCCTACCAATCTGGCTTCCGCCCTGGACACAGCACCGTTACAGCTCTTCTAAAAGTAACGGATGATATTCGTTTAGCTATGGAAAATAAATACCTAACTGTCCTTGTGCTACTTGATTTCAGCTCGGCCTTCAATTCTGTGGATTTCGATATTCTGTTAGGTATCCTCCAAGCTAACAATTTTTCCTCTTCTGCTATAGCTTGGTTTAGTTCTTATCTTCGGGGTCGCTCGCAGCGGGTCCGCCTTGATGAGACTTTCTCAGATCGGTGTGAACTTGTTGCAGGCGTTCCTCAGGGTGGCGTCCTATCTCCTCTTCTCTTCTCTATCTTTATCAACACAGTCGCCAGTGTTATTTCATCAAACTACCACCTCTACGCAGATGATTTGCAGGTTTACCGACACTTTTCTTTGCCTGAGGCTGAATCTGCTATCGTTGCCTTGAACCGCGACTTAGCTAATATCAGTAAGTGGGCTAGATCCTATGGCTTAAAAATTAACCCCTTAAAATCCCAAGCCATGATAATCGGCAGCAGGCATTTCCGGAACGCTCTTGATCTGTCTTCCTTGACACCGTTGACAATTGATGGAGCCGCAATAGCTTACACTAACACTGCAAAGAACCTGGGTGTGTTAATGGACTCGCACTTGTCTTGGCGCGATCAGGTCAATGAGGTAAGTCGGAAGGTTCACTTTGCATTTCACTCGCTGAAATGTCTCCAGACCTTGTTGCCTTTGGATACAAAAGTTTTACTTGCGCAGTCACTCATCCAGCCTATCATTGACTATGCTGATGTTTGTTATTTGGATGCCACTGAGGAGCTCTTAAATAAACTTGAGCGATTGCAAAACATATGCATTAGATTTGTCTTCGGCCTCAAAAAATTTGATCACGTTTCACACTTTCGCAAGGAACTCAAGTGGCTCCCGATCCGCCTTCGCAGGAACACTCGGATTTTATGTCTCCTTTATAATATCCTACACAATCCATCCTATCCGTCTTACCTGCGAGAGCGTTTTTCTTATGTCCGTTCCTGTAATGCTCTTTGCAGATCCCACCTTAAATCCAATCTTAAAATTCAATCGCATTCCACAGATTTTTATTCCTTCTCTTTTTCCGTTCATGCCGCAAGATTGTGGAACGCACTCCCGCCTAATATACGCGACTCTCAGTCCATTTCTATTTTTAAACGACGAGTAAAAGAACATTATCTTTCCCTTTAAAGTGTTGTCTTTATATATACGTATATATATTTATTATCATGTATTTATGTATATTATATTTTATGTATTTATATATATTTTATATGTTTAGCCTTAATATCTTGCACACTGTGTCTGAGTTTCTTCTTTTATGTGTCCTGTCGTAGGTCTGCTGGCAGAAATTTCGTAAGAAATAAGCAGTACCTTTGTACCTATTTTTCCTTGATGTTTGTATTCTTTGTATGTTGTGTGTACATAAATAAATAAATAAATAAATAAATAAATAAATAAATAAATCATTGCAATCGATTCGGTTACTGAATCTGGTCATACTATTATCAGTTCTCGTATAAAGTAAAAATAAGGGTATATAATTACCCAACCTTTTAGAAGATATCGTGTAACAAGCACAAAATCAAAGTGTAGAGTTGTAATCAGAAATATTTTTAATTCTTGCAAACAGTTTAAAATTATTCTGCTTTCAAATATAGCATCAATGACAAAGTTTTACTGATGTGTGGTAAAACAAATGCAGATTAGACACTGTTGCAAGTAGTTGCTACATTTAGCGATGCGCTCTATAAATTGTTAGGATTTAAAATTATTTTTGTTACTCCATCGAGATCCTGTATTGGTTTTATCGGCATCGTTATCAACATTTATTGGTGCAACGCACTGCTGCTTTTTTTTAAGACAAGGTATATTTTCATTGTGCGTCTGTAGATGGATGACCATTTGTAAAAATACCGCGACCCCTCCGTGCCTCGAAAAGTTAAGCCGTTGGTCCCGACTGTCATACGTTGATCTTTGACAGCCGTTAAGTCATTACAATTCTGACAACCAGTCTTACTATGCGATACTGTGTTACCCAGTAAAATCTGTTGTGGAAGTCAGATAGGCAGTCGCTCTATGTAAAATACGGTATTCAGCTGAATCCGGTAACATAGCTTGGGAAAAAGGCTAGGCAGAACAAGAGGCGCTTAAAGAACTGGCGCGTCAAGCCAGTGGTCGCAGGTTCGAGTCCTGCCTGAGGTTTAAGTTTTTCCTTCTATTATTTATATTTAATTAGAAGATAATTATAAAGGTTCACGTACGTGTTTCAGCAATACCTTACTTTCCTGTCTCTTAACTGACAGAATGTTAATAAAGGCACGTCCTATTGCACACACACACCTCATATCTAGGCCTTGAATATCCACTTTCGTTAACAATACCACACCCTTCAATTGAGTGGTCTCTCGTAGCTATGACTTTCTACTCTATTCTGTAGTAAATTTACTTATATGTATACAGCCAGCTCATAGTTTTCCCGCCATTTCCCGATATAGAAAGTTGGGCACTTCGTAATGGCGTGTGTGGCCAAACCAATAGGGTTGGCACTCTATCATTTTATGGACTCATGCACCTGCTGTACATTTCTTTTAACAAGGTAACAAAAGTAATTAATATTACCTTTATTGCCTTGTCACAAATTAACTGTATGCCTTAATAAAAGACTTATAATGTGTATTTTTATTAGTTAATACTCTCTTTGGACGGTAACTCTGAAAAAAGTTATAAATTATTACCTTCATGTCAAGAATTTTCATGAATATACAGAAATACCTCGGAAATTCATCGTATATTATATCTAATTCCTTATAACTCCTAATATTTTTTTTCTAAAAAAAATATATAGAAGAGTGACAACCCTAACAGAGAAAAGGTATTATTGGTTCAGTAGGCGGTATTCTTTGATGTTGTATCGTTAGCAATCATGGGTTATATAAGTGATGTTTAAATATACCAATTTAATTATGGAAATTGTTGTGTTTTCACATATTTGGTAAACATTTATTTGATGCTGCAATCTAGCTACTAGTAACTAACTATAAACAATGGCGTCATTAAAGACAAGAACCTATTATGTGATTGAAATCTTAAATATTTTCAGCTGAGTGAAGAACAAATTTATTGTGACATTTTGAAACCGTTTCCAATGGCAAATAGGGGAAAGTTATATAAACACAGCACCATATTTATTAAGAACGTAAACGAAATTTCTAGGCTATAAGATCCTTATCATTATACACCCCTAAGACACTTTAGTAAAAAAGGAATAAATATGTGGTAAACCTAATTGGCCACAAACCAATTGTTTCAGAAAAAAAAGAAATCCTAAACGTAAATTCCTATTTCAAAATGCAAAAATAATTTAGTTTTAATAACAAACTGCGTTCACATCCTCAATTGGC
Organism: Diachrysia chrysitis; assembly: GCA_932294365.1. NCBI lineage: Eukaryota > Metazoa > Arthropoda > Insecta > Lepidoptera > Noctuidae > Diachrysia > Diachrysia chrysitis. Next base: position 3,248,674 of record OW028660.1, on the reverse strand, counting down.
TAGTTTTTATAACATTGGAAAAAAATGCAATCATCGTTTTTGTTTAACTTGTAAGAAATACTGGTTTAATTTAGTATAATTAAAATAAGCGACCCTGAAAGTCTTATGAATCACGAAATCAACTCGCGCGCATCTTCGCATTGTAATACGAAACGTTCTCTTTATGAATGTTAATTAATTTGGCAATTAAAAGTTTTAAGGAGTTTGAGTAATGGTAAAATATTGAATTACTGTTTCCCACAGTGAATAAATGAAATCTATAAGTGAATATTTAAAGAATGGACTTATTTATAAATAAATAAATTATATCTTGGGACAACTTACATACGGTCATCTGATCCCAAACTAGACAGAGCTTGGCATGGCAACCAGACAACTGATAAACATACTTATATTTCTTAATACATAAATATTATATATAAATTACACCCAGACACAGAACAAATGATCATGCTCATCACACAAAGCTTTGTCCTGGGTGGGAATCGAACCCACGACCTCCAGTTTAGAGTGTGAGTCACTAACCACTAGATCAACAGGCCTGTCAAAATAATCGGCTTATAAAACCAACCACAGTTTTAAACATGTGTCTTTTTTGTATGTTTCTTGATTATAAATATAATTCCAACAAATAGGCATTTTTTGTAGACTATTTCTCTTTACGATATTATATTGTAAATAACTTTACCATTTTAATATTGTTTTAAAACTTAAAGTAATAAAGAAATAATGTTCAAGTATTTAATTTAGAATCGAATGTGTATTTACTACAATTTGTAAGTAAATTCTGTTTACATTGTATTTGTCGGCACGCTATCACTCGCGTGTTTCAACGCACCACTAGCTTACAGTCAACCACACATCTGTTGTAACAACGTTACATGAAACTCGACCTTATATATGCTGAAAAAAAGGCGTTTTTGTGTCTAAAGAGTTCTAGGACTGTGGTGTCGACTGTACGAGTATGCACTGAGTTTAGCGGCAACCCAGATACAGTTGGTTATGTTTACTGTAATTCCAACGTAATTGAGAGAAACATAGGAAAACAATGTTCTTGTGTACGCTAGGAATGATTTATTCTTTTAATTTAATCTTTAATTTAGAAATTTAACACAACTAACATAAATATAAAATAAATAAAACAATTCTTAACTGTAAATAACTCAATAGTTTAGGGAGCTTGAAACTATCAAAAAATATTTTTATTTTTTTAATATGTATGGAATAGATTGACACCAAACTCTTTTATTTGTAGACTTGAAGAAATATCAAATGCTTTTTATTTTTAGATACTATATTTTAATTATACTTGAAATTGCATCTGACACCTTCAATTAATCGCTCGCAGTGAATCGCAAATCGCTGTGAAATTGACACGTTTGTAAACACTTATAAATTCGTTCGTCCATTTTATATTGTCTGTCATTTTTTCGAGTTAAAACCTAACGTTAATCAAAATAAGTAAAAAATATGGTTTCATATATTCATTTAATTAACATAATAGAACAAATTGAGATGATTATTTAAGAAATCTCTGCCAACAGGCCCCTGATACGAAAAATAATAAAAAATTACAAACACAAGTTTTACAAAATATATTACAAACATTTTAATTTTTTCAACTTCTCACGTCCATTTCATGAAAATTAGACTAGATATAGACGAACGAAATGACACGAAATTGTTTTAATTTATTTCTTTACATCTGAAAGACGTAAAAATATAAGAAAAATACAATCTGACCCGACAAACTGAGTTTTCCAGGGCCATCCTTATCACCCAGGGGTATAAAAAGTTGTCTACGACCTATTCTCAGACCTACCAAATACAAAAAAAAAAGTTCAAAAAAATCGGTTAAGCCGTTTCGGAGAAGTTTGATAACAAACACTATGACACGAGATTGTTATATATTAGATATTATATAAATAAATCTATAGTTATATATTTATGTAGGTAACTTTATTATAGGTACAGTCATTCTGTCATCACTATTTTTATATGTTTATGAAGTTCTCACCTAACCAATTAATCTGACCTAATTAGATTGAATGGCGTCAATGAAAAAGGCCATATTGAATTGAAATGATCATCAATATTAATGATCGTTATAAACATCAGGGACTATATAATTTATGGCTGGTGGTTAATATGATTCTAGATTGATGAGATAATAATATGTCAGCACCAATTTAGATATATAGAAAAGGACTTTAAGAGTGAGAGCGTTTATAAATTCAATGTTATGGTCAAAGGCCTATTTATTTCGGTATTATTTCTATTAGATATAACTATATACGTTTGCTAAAATGCTACAAAAAGCTACTACATACTAATTTAAGAAAAAAAAACAGGCTACTATGGTGTCAAGATTTAGACATTTTAAGGACCAATAAATAGTTAAATATCTTAGTCATCCTTACCTATGTTATAATTGCGAAAGTAACTCTGTCTGTCTGTCGCGCTTTCACGCTAAAACCACTGAACCGATTTAAATGAAATTTGATACACAGATAGTCTAGAGCCTGAGTAAGGACATAGGCTAGACTTTTTGCCGCGATAACCGATATCCACGCGGGCTGAGCCGCGGGAAACAGCTAGTATAATATAAACATTTCGGACTCTCATCTTTATCGTATAAGTAACTTGACTATTGTATTAGGCATGCCTTTAATTATAGACTTAAGTTGAAACGAAATAAAAACTCATCCAACGACTTTAATTATTTCAAAGAAATACATTTTTACTATTTTTACTCTACAAAAGGTACTAGTTTGCAATCAAACATTGACATTGGTCCTTGGAGCCGCAAAACAAAACACAAGTGGGTAACATATTTCTGGTTTCACCGTTGGAATTCCTACCCATCACCGTGTGAAACCACTAGACTCACCCACTGTCTCGTGCACTTGCTCCAGTAACAGGTGCTATTATGCCAGCAACTAGTTCGCCGTGCTGCGACCGCACTGGATCGGGACAATGGCGGTCAATTGTTATGATTGGTCGTATGGAGATATACAATGTTATAGTGAATTGCTTTGATTGAATGATAGGACTAGATAGTGGAGATAGTTTGTTGTTTTGTTAGTATTCTGAAAGCCAGTGAATCGTGATAGTGTCAAGTTTTAAAAAATAACTTAGTATAAATGTTCAGGCAAGGTTCAGGCAGATTGAAAACCTAATATAATTTGTATGAATTATAATCGTATTATATTCGCTACAAGTATTTAACTAACCTGGTTTCTTTTGCTTATAAGATTTATATGAGAAGCTGTAGCAAATTAAAAAACCGACCAAGTGCGAGTAGGTCCCCCGCATGAGGGTTCTGTACCATCATACAAGGTTTATGCCAATAAACACGTTTCTAGTAGAGGAGCACCCTTTAATCTAGTAACACCTTTTTTTTTAATATTCATTTTTGATTTGATGTTAAAGCGGCAACAGAAATACACACATACATTGTGAAAATTTCAACTCTCTTGCTATACCTGTTCATGAGATACTGCCAGCTGACAGACAGACGAACGGACAGTTTAGACTTAGTAATATGGTACCGTTGGCCATAGGTTATGTTTACGGAATCCTAAAAACTAATAAAAGTTCTTAAACCATTCGCAATTATCTCACAACCTGACATAAATTACACGCACTGTCAATAAACAATAATTATCTCCAAGCTTTTACACACTAACATACATTACTAAAAGCAATAATAAAAATATACGGCCGATACATCACTTTTTTCAAGCAATACATTAGCGTAGCCATTAAAATCAGGTGTATAAAAAGTGATTGCGCACCTCGCACAATAAATCATAATAAATTGCACTTGAAATGAGTTTTTGACTGAAAAAATGGAGAGTGATGGACCGATCGTCGGGCTTGTTACATAAATGAATGACTTTCGATTCTTGATCACAACAATCACTTAATACTTCAGCTTCACTGTAGCGAATTTCACATGAAAATGTAACGATGATAAAGTCTTAAATTGTTGCATTTACACGATTGTTATGTAGCTACGCAAATAGAAAGAAGTAGACTTCTGGTACGTGGTTATCGCATCAACCTTTAACCATAACCCTAATCTAGTTCGTCTTCCTTTGCAGTAAATTGGTTCTATTTAGGCGATGGGTGGCACAAAGCATTAATTAATTATACACGCAAACCTTCCTCTTGGTGAAAACCATATGCAAATCCGTTCGATTGTTTATGAGTTTATCGCGTTTTAACAGACAGGTGCGGTGGGGGCCTTGTTTTATAATATGTATAGATATATATTCTTATTATTTTTGACAGCGGTTTCTTCTGTCTACTACACTAGGTATATACACTGGGCGATACTTTCAAATCTAACAATAATGTCACATATTTATCCACGACGTGTGAATATATAAAAGTTATCACCAATAACATTTTATATGATGAAAGAGTTTTATTCTACTAACCTACGCGTACAAGTGATAATACTGATATAGTGACAACCTTTGAGCATTAATAAGTTTAGTATAGAGAGCGCCTAACGGAGTATGAACAGTGAGCAAGTAATAACAAGCGTCGTCTTGAAGGTTGTTTTATTAATACTATCTCATACCCATTTAATTAATCTATTAATATCGGAACCATCGATATTTTCGCATGATCGGCTGTCGTCGCACGGAAATCAATAGACGTACGAGTACCTACTTACAGCTAAAAATTTGCTTACGATCGGCACTACGGACTACTAGCGATGCACGCACTCTATGCTTATTTTATACTCTAAAGTGACAACTATTTCAGTAGTATTGTTAAATTATTATCGTAGTAATAAAATACAACCGGAACAACAATAAACCATATTGATAGCTGTTGTTTACTTAGATTGTGTAACAATCTATTTTGTAATAGTAGTTGAGATATGAATAAATGTAAATAGACCTTTAACATATTAAATGTATCGTTTTATTGTAACAAAGTTCATGTTGGCATAAATGAATCAGAAGTTAACTTATTGTTTATGACTCAATAAACAGACTATCTTACTATTGTTAAATTTACGTAAGTAATAATCGTAAAATCTGCAGTCCGTTTGTATGGATACTTAAATGAAGTTTTGGTCTAGTGGTTAGTGATCCTGACTGCTAAACCGGAAGTCGTGGGTTTGATTCCCACCCATGACAAATCTTTGTGTGATGAGCAGGATCATTTGTTCTTTTTCTGAGTCTAATTTTATCCATAATATGTATCTATGTATTTAGAAATATATAAGTATGATTATCAGTTGTCTGGTTGCCATATTTACGGGGTCTGCCTAGTTTGGGATCATAGGTCCCAAGATATATTGTTTGTGCTACCCACAACGAATTCTGAACATAAGATTGAAAGAGCAAGATTTGTAAAATTTTGTTCCTTTGAGTCATGAAGGATAATTAATCTTATTTTTTTTAGTTTTATAAAACATAATTAAAATATACTGATAAATGTTTATGACAAATATTTCCTAGCATAAGTTCAGAGTACAATCTCAACACACAAAACAAATACCTAATTTAATTTAATCTAACATACTTTCCTATTGTTATAGATCATGTTCCGCGGCGGCGTGGTGGGCGAGCTGGACGCGCGTCGCGACGCCGCACTCGCGCGCGTGCTCGTGCGCCTGCAAGCGCGCGCACGCGGCTTGCTCGCTCGGCGGCGCGCGCAGCGGTTACGCACGCAGCACACGGCCGCGCGGTGCGTGCAGCGCAACGTGCGAGCGTTCCTCGCGGTTAGAGACTGGCCGTGGTGGCGGCTGTTGGTGCGCGTTACCCCGCTGCTGGCCGTGCACAGGACTGAGCATCGGCTTAAGCAAGCACAGGTACGTTTATTATTAAAACAAAATGGGTTTAAAAAGTTTAATTCAAATAAATATTTTTTTGTTATTTAATTCAAATAAACACTGTAGTTATTATTATTATATACGAAAGTACTAAAAGCACTAAAGTACTAAAGTATATTATAACTACAGTGTTGTCTATCATGATCGAGGGTGCGGGGGGGTTACCGGCTTGCTAGTTATTTTCATATTTTTTTGACAGTTTAAAACCTAACAATCTTTGTATTATGTTACACAATTATTTTTTTACCATAATGCATTAACAAAGATAACATATAAATAGACATTCTTTATGTATAAATGAATCCTAAAGACTTTGATAAAGAGTCAGAGACTGGCTTTTTCAATCAACTTCTTTGCCAAAAAAAGCCGAAACTTGCCAACTCTTTATCATCCTTCCTCTCCTCCTTTTTTTCTCCTCTATCGATGAACATAATAATCTTGTCTGCTATAAATAATATCTTATAGCGCTGACACCACAAACAACACGTTTACTCATAGCTTTCTCACAAAAGCAATTTATATAAATTGATTTTATTATAGGTTGATAACAGTTTGCTAGGTCATAAAATGATCGTCCGTAATTGAATGCGAGAGTATTATGAAAATTCTAAATTGGCTCCTAGTGTGAGAACTTCTGATATTAAACATTGTATTTATAGGAAATCAAGACATATTTAAAAAAAATGTATTTTAATATCTACTATTTACTAAACATGAAGAATCAACAACGATCTCGTTAAAGTTAACCCATTTGCTATTTTTTAATACTGTATTCTATAATTGTAATTTTTTACGACCTCCGTGGTCCAGTGGCGCACGCACCGGCTTACACAGTGTCGTTAGCTCTGAGGTCCCGAGTTCGATCCCCGGACGGGTCAATGTAGAAAAACACTTTTCTACATTGTCTCGGGTCTGGGTGTTTTGGTATCATCGTTGTCTCCTGTTGTTGATTCCATAACACAAGTGCTGTAGCTACTTACTTTGGTTCAGAGCAATGTATGTGTGTTGTCCACATTTATTTATTTATAATTAAATCCACGCAATCATAAGTAAAAAAAGCATTTTATACGGACCTAAATAATTAATATTAGGATTTTTGAGTTAAATCCGAAAATCGGAATAATGTACAGTAAAAATATTTTGCATTCAAGCAAAAACTATTCCAACACACGTAGCAAGTAAAATAATTATATTAAAACCACTGTTAACTCATCAATCTTCATCAAAATCAAGCTAATGCACTTTGACCATAGCTACCCAAAGTGTAGCAGAGCCCACGCGGCGGTCATAGGTTATCAAACAAATAAAACCCACACAATGAGACACCAACGAGATTTCCGACTTCTAATCGTATTGTATGAAATAGGTCACTGACCCTTTCTTACATTACTTTACCAACGCAGATATGAATAGTAGTTAAAGTTAACTCAGCTCCCAGTGATCATAAAAAAATCAAAAACAATATGCTCCCTAATTGTACCACTGCATGGCAAAAAACTTTCCCTAGGGGTTCAATGAACTGGTTTATGTGCACAAGGTTGCAGGTTCGAACCCAGGTTCAAATACCAATGTGATTTTTTCAAAGTTATAGGTATTTTCTTAATTATTGTATCATCATTGTAAATCGCTGAAGGAAAACATGAGAAAACCTGGATTCCAAAAATAGGAATTTGAAATCGCTAACCAGCAATGAAGCAAGCGTGGTGATCAATGCTCGTGCCTTCTCCACATGAGAAGAGGCCTTGAAATAAATGTAACTTGTGCGTGATTACGTTAGTGAAACCCTAGTAAGAAAGAAAAATCTCAATGATTTTTAAATAAAAGTAAAGTTCAAAGTTTCGCTACTAATTAGATACTGACAGCACAATGTATGCATGTCTATATGCAGTCTCTAAATCTCCCACGTATTTTCATCAAAATCTCAAAATAGACACTTAAAAATAAACAATACAATAAACGTCAAGAAAGTAAAAAAGCTTCACAAACTAAAAAGGAGGTTTTAATTAATAACGCCGTCAATCAACAAGAACAAAAAAGATCAAAGCTTGAACTCACTTCACTTTTATGAACTTTTTATTACAAGTAGTCACGCATAGAGATATTACAAAATACAATAATGGTAGGTTCAAGTTTAGTTGTTTATAGAATGTATCTAAACATAATTATATAACTCAAAGGTGACTGACTGACTGACATAGTGATCCATCAACGCACAGCCCAACCACTAGACGGATCGGGCTGAAATTTGGCATGCAGGTAGATGTTATGACGTAGGCATACGCTAAGAAAGGATTTTGATCAATTCTACCCCCAAGGGGATAAAATGGGATGAAACTTTGTATGAAACTTTGTCAATTTTAAACCGATCGGGCTGAGACTTTGCATGCATAAAGCTACTATAACGTAGGCATCCCCTAAGAAAGGGTGGAGAGTGGGGAGGATTTTGATAAATTCCACCCCTAAGGGGATAAAATAGGGGATGAAAGTTTGTATAAATCTTCTTAGATTTTCGACTGATTGAACAGAAATTAAAGATTGGAGCTACTATGATGAAGACGTTCGCTTAAATAGGATTTTGATATTTAACAAATTTTACACGCTAAACAAAAGTAAAGCCGCAAAAACTTTACCTAATTAATAATAATACTTCTTAACGCGAGCAAAGCCGCGGGCAACAGCTAGAGAATATAATCTAAAACTCTAAATAGAAAACGTTTTTCACATACTGTGGCGGAGAGAGGTGATCTCCGCGCCTAATTAATATGATATTATAATAATACCAACCTACAAATGTCCCACTGCTGGGCACAGGCCTCTTCTCTTATTATGCCTATTATATTTTGTAGTTTCCGTTTCGCAAAAGTACTTACAAACTAAATACAGTTAGGTAGTAAAGAATGTTTTACATTCACACATACAACTACAATTTTCGATACTACAAACGAAAAATATTTTTGTTAGAGCATGCTTTTATACCTACGTGTACTTCTCTTTTAGTACTAAATTAAAAATAGAACGCCTGCTAACAAGCTTTCATTCATTTTGGCTTTGACGCGAGTTGTTGTAGCTTTATAACTAGGCGCTTATAATAAAATGAAGTATAAAAAATACATAGGAAATAGAATAGGGATGTTTCCTGGGTATGAAAAGTTAAATTCTATTTAGTCCGTCAGTTAGATAATAAAAAAATATTAGACACGTATTTTTTCTTTTATCAAAACAATAAAAAAATACAAAGATACACCGCTTTAAAGTTTCGGAGTGGGGGCTTATGACGCTACGCCTCGCTAAAAATCGTAGCGAGGAGTGACGTCACGCGTAACTTCCGTTCTCTGTATTTTGATCATTTTTTGTTTGCAGGAAAAAAGAAAAAATACGTTTCCAATAAAATTCATTAATCTACAAGACGGACATTAAAAAAAATAGGAAACATGCCTATTCCATAATTATTGCATAATAGGTATATTTATTTACTAAACAGCAATGTTTTTCTCTACATTCAGAATAGAGCACTCGCATTAAACTTTGCGTCCCAATAACCATTCTTTGTATTTTATTAATCTGTGTATCAAAATTGCAAAATATAGTCGAAAGTTGTACCATGAATTAGAATGAATGAATTAGTTATGAATAATTTACAAGAAAATAGCTTAAACTTAAAACAACTTAGTATGTCATCATCATCATATCAGCCAATTGCCGTCCACTGCTGAACGTAAGCCTCCCCTAAAGATCTAGTATGTACTAATTACTTTAATCACATTTAGTATTCTTAGCTTTAATATTTAATTGTAAAAATCTTAGGGCTGATTTATCCAACGCCTAAAATTACGAATAAATTTGAATTTTTGACAATTCTTCCATACATAATCTGTCAGATGTCAATTTTAATGGTGTTAGAAAAATCAGCCCTTAAATGAATTGACCATCAAATAGTCTATGGTTCTGTTTGATACACATATTGTTTTTCTACTTTCAATAATCGTTATTCTTAGACCTGACTGTTATTTAAGTCACTTCAGAATAATAATGTTCGGCTTATATTATAACTATGTCAGCAAATAATCAATTTAAAATCATTCGCGAACTTTTTATCCGTCTCGATTAAAAACATAATTATGATAATCGTTGATTAATATTAATTTAATCGATCTCTCTCGATCGGGCGTTTGATTGACAGTACGTTATAATTAAACGATGAATATTTAAATAAAACTCGTAAAAATAATAGGATGCGATTAGCGAAATAACTTGTATGAATAATTTATGTGATTACGTGAAGCTGCTATGGGAACCGGCCACGCTCAGAGCTATTTGAGATCGGCATTTGTTTTTAACTAAATCCTAAAGTCAGAGGTTATTAAATAAATAAATAAATGTGGACAACATCACATACATTGCTCTCAACCCAAATTAAGTAGCTAAAACACTTGTGTTATGGAATTCGGAGATAACGAAGGTACCACAGACACCCAGACCCGAGACAATGTAGAAAATCGGTTTTCTACATTAACCCGGCCGGGGATGGATCGAACCCGGGACCTCAGAGCTGGTGAAACTTTAAAAATCGGTGTGTACGCCACTCGACCTCGGAGGTCGTCGAACGCTTAAGAGTTATTCAATGAAATTTACTTTATAATATATTATCATCTGATAGACGCGAGGGCAATAATCTAGTATTGACGCATTCCCATGAAATGGCCTAGTGGAGAACCACAATGGTTCAACAAATGGATTTGTACGCAGAGGTTGCACATTCAAACCATGGATACAATTTCGTTTCAGATCCAATGAGGCTATTTTTAAGTTGCTGGAACTTAGTTAGTTAGCCACTAATTTTACCCGTAGAGAAAATCGAGATAGTCAGGTGAATTAATTCAAAATTCAGCAACCCACTATTAATAATACCTAAAGACTATCTTTTAACTATTCTAGTGTTGTTAGTAAATAAAATTCGTTACAAACAGTGTATTCAATCCCAATGAGTAATATTCACGTAGGTAACCATTAAACATCTTTATTGTGTGAGTGTTATATCTTCGTTTAACACTTACCACATTGGGCTAGGGTATGCACATGACCTCATCAAAGAGATTTCCTCTCACGGCCATCTGTTGTTCATGAATGTAATGGCTGTATGTGTGGTCGAAGCCGCGACTAATGACAAATAGCTTCGAACACACGCTACACTTACGATTGCTATTCTTGTATTTTTTTAGGTATATTATATATGTATAAGCATACTTTTAATAGTTTAAACGACTCGAATAGTCTTATCGCCTCGCTCAGTGGTACCCATATATTCTTAAGATGAAACCTTACACTTACAAATAAATCAATTTATCTGCTGTTAGTGAAATATTTTCAGAACGATACGACAGAATAGTGTTTTCTAGATATCTCTTATATCTAAACAAGCGATTTAAACCCTCATAACGTTTGTACCAGACTTTATTTAGAAAAAAAAAGGTTATTTATAAAGTTGTTAAAGATATTAAAAACAACAACTAGCATCTTTAATCTCCTGTTTCATCCTAAAAGTCAGCCGTCAAACATATAATATTATATTTTTCTTTGAAAATATACTTATACCTCAGGTGACAATCAGTCTCATTCCCTAGACACGATCAATTTCCTCCGCACCTCATCTTTCTCCCGCCATTTCCTCCCTTGCACTCGTTAGCCAACCGCGGCCATGTTTTGCGGCGCGCGCTAACCGCCGCCGATTTCCGCAAGACTGCGCATGCGCGTGCCGCTAGTGATGCGTTCGTATATTTAGAATTTTAGATGAGTCTATTAACGTTTAGAGATGTAGCTATGGTTTTATTTTATTGATTTCTGTTTTACTTACTGTTTTCAACGTACGACTGGCACTCTTGTATCAACAAAAAAAAATAATCTTATATACAAAATTAAAAATTAAACTGCAAAGTAAATTTAAACCCACATTTTCAAGTCTTGTTCATAAGATAAACGATAATAAAGTGATCCCGTGTATTAGTTCAGTATCACATTTAACTGTATCATGGGAACTTGCAAAGTAAGAGAATAGTACATTATAACTATACCTAGATAACTACCAGTAGAGAAGCGGATCTAGTCCCATAAACTACATTAGGCACTTAGTAGTTCGTTTAGAGTTCACTTAGTTGTGATCCGAATCATCTAGTTGTAATTCGAAATTAACCAATTTTACATTGTATTTTTTTTTTATTTTAAAACTTAGAAAGTACGTTCTTTCCGGAAGACAATATAGGTACAAAACAAAACCATTCTCAAATCAGTCAACGTTGAACGCAAGCGGAACGTCAAGATACCACATAAAAGTATGAAGTTTGACAAAGTTTGGATTTTGGAAAGCGCTGCGTCAAATGCATAATGTTTTAAATAATTGTAGGTACTGATAGCATGATGGTATAATCAGATGTATAGTAAAATATTAACCTCATATTTCTAAAAGGCAGATTTTTATGTTATGTCAAAATAATATGATTGATGATGATCAAAAGCCTAACCAAACAGCACTTGACATGAGGATTGACCGATTAATGAAAGTACGAACGTGACCATAATAGACCTTAATTTAAATTTCTGGTTTTAACATGACTGATTATAATATACTTCATGGTTCGCGTTGTAGGGATTGCGAAAAAAAAAATGGGTGCGTGTACTTATGTACGCGCGTGAGAAGTTATACTTCTTTGGCATCATTAAATTAAATATTTTTATTGATTTCTTAATTTAATAATCACTTTTCATTTTTATCAAAAAAAATTCATTAAATTTATTTAGTTATTTTTATAAATATTTATTATTTATTCAATTTAATAGCAAGTATTAAAAATTAATATTATAATATGATGTTCAATTTTAATTTTTATCACAAACTTTTTATCACAAACTTTTTATTAAATGTTTTATTAAATTTATTTCTTTATTTTGTAAATATTAAATAACCAATAATAAGTATTTAACATTAATAATTTAATAATATTTAGTGTTAATTATATTAAATAAAAGTATTTTAATTTATATCAATAAATAATACATACGGATAGTTAACCTCAATTATATTGGAGCACTTGAAAAAGTATATAAGCACAATTTTTTTCACTAATATTCACAAATAGTTAGTAATATCAATCAAAATATTCAATTTAAATCACTACTGAATATAATTTATTAGCACATACATAATTCGCACTTGTATGAAACTAAAACACGTGTTGTGAATGTATAAACTAGAAACCGCTCATTAATTCTCGAAAACGATGCGCGCGCACACCGTCACGGAAAACCTACACCCTGAAGTTAGCTAGGTAGTCAACATTTTAGTTTTTCCAAACTATATAATGTTAAAAATGTCATATTTCAAGATGTGTCACAGATGCGCGCGCATCTTATTTAAAGACTTAATGAGCGGTTAAGCAGACAGCTTCATACTGTTAATTTTGTGTCACAGATGCGCGCGCATCTTAAAATTTCACTCTCATCATTTTTTCATAACGCGCCTAAAGAAGTATAACTTCAAAAAACTGTGGCAGGTGTCAATACGCATGTCTTATTTTTTTTTAATGTCCGTCAACTAGATAAACTATTTTTATTGGACACTTTTTTTTTTTCTGCAAACAAAGCATTCGCAAGGTATAGTAAATAAAAATATCGCGCGTAGAATGTGTGTCAAACGCATGGTTAGTGTGCGTAATATAGTTTTTTTTTATCTATACTAATATTATAAAGCTGAAGAGTTTGTTTGTTTGTTTATTTGTTTGTTTGAACGCGCTAATCTCAGGAACTACAGGTTATAATTGAAAAAATCTTTTTGTATTGGATAGTCCGTTTATTGAGGAAGGCTATAGGCTGTATAACATCACGTTACGACCAATAGGAGCGGAGCATAAATGAAAAATGTTGCAAAAATGAAAAACCGTTGAAACTAAAACACGCGAACAAAGTCGCGGGGGACAGCTAGTTAATATTATAAATTGATTAAGTTAATTAATAACAGTTTTCTGCACTTTTCGCCATAAACTTTATCTGCGCCAAATTTCATACTCCTACGTCTGCGTAATTTTCATCCAAAGGGGTACAAAGTTTTTGATACTATAAAAAAATCATTTTCTGAGCTCACTTTCCAGTAAGTACTTACACACTGAACTGTAGTTGTGAACAGTTGTTATGCAAACTAGGCAGAGCAAATAGCGCGAGACGAGTTCACAACGATCACTGATGTAGGTACACAGCATCACACGGTACACAAACACAATACTATTCATGTGGGACTTTGAAAATGTAAATGTAAACAGAATTTTGAAACACATTTTTTTTAATAACCTCTAAGTATCTGGCCGATAAGTCATAAAATAAATGTTTTAATTCTATTGTTAAATTTAATATTGGCATGCTATATTGGTGGAAGAAAACAAAAACTTTATTTACCATAGACAACTTAGATTTAGATTCTTAAAGCAATTCAACCGGGTCTGCTGCGGTCGTTTTTAACATAATATTGTTAGAAAACATAAATTGGAGGTGTGGCCTCGTGTTCGACTTTTTGATTCTGCAAAACATTTAGGCCACTAGGCGTAATTTATGTTTTCTAACAATATTTTGTGAAAAATCTGGCGCTGTAGACCCGACTTTATGATGAAAAGCAATAAGACTTGCAATTACCTTAGTCTATTAACTAGTTCATATCTAGTCCATACACTTTAATCATCTGTGATGAAATGTGAATGTACAGCATACATACCTATATCTTCTTAGAATAAATAATATATTCACGCACATACACACACTCTTTCCTTCAATACCAAACATTGCTATGAACATGTAATTAGGTTTGTCGATACACCCATCCGCTACCGTAATGGACCGCAAGAATTCTGTAATCTCTCTCATAATCTTTAATGGCAATAATAACTAATGTATTATTAATTAGTAACATCGCTTACTGAACAGTTACGGATACTCTACACTTGGACAGTTGCTGATTTCTGTTATATTTCTTTTTTTATTTCTGTTTTACATAAAAAAGATGGTCCTATTAAAATAGATGGACTAATTTTGACATAGCGTTCAGTTTCCTTACTCTCTAATTTAATTTTAATTCTAAAACAATAATAATAGCAATGCAAAATTGATATTAGTTTAGCAGGCAGGTAATTCAGTTTTCTTAAAAAAAAGTTGTCAATGGAAGGATCTGACAGGAATCTAAACATTAAGAGTATTTTTTGTACTGTGTGTTTGTGGTGTGCCTGCTAAATGAATATCAATTTTGCATTGGCATTGTATTAGAATTAAAATTAAATTGGAGAGTAAGGGCACAGTACATCTAACCAAACATATAAAAAAAAACCACTCATTAAAGTGATTTTATTTTGACCTAAAATAATAAATACTTCAATAGGGATGTTGACTGGGTATGAAAAGTTAAAATCTATTTAGTCCGTCAGTTAGATAATAAAAAAATATTAGACACGTATTTTTTCTTTTGTCAAAACAATAAAAAAATACAAAGACACACCGCTTTACAGTTTCGGAGTGGGGGCTTATGACGCCACGCCTTGGTAAAAATTGTAGCGAGGAGTGACGTCACGCGTACTTTCCGTTCTCTGTATTTTGATAATTTTTTGTTTGCAGGAAAAAAGAAAAAATACGTATCCAATAAAATCCATTAATCTACCAGGCGGACATTAAAAAAAAAATAGGAAACATGCCTATTGTGGTTAGGTAATTGCACTCGCACCCGGCCACGCGCGTTGTCTTAGCTACCTACCTACCCAGTCAGTTCTGTTAACATCATTCTGTGTTTAACCATAGTAACTTTCAGTCGAGCACATTACCTTTGTAAGATAGTGTTGTTAGGATAGGGAGAAGTAGAAGATGTAGATTTTTTTTCCTTGTAAGTATCTAATGCGTCATTTTTATTTTTTTACTATTGTGCTTATTTTGGTGGTCTGAACGGTTTGTAAAAGTTTGTCTATCTATTTTAATGGGACCTTATATTATTATTGATTGATATGATCAAAAAAACCTCATTACTTAGTACCAAGGTATATTTTATATTAAAAACACACATTAAGTTTAATACTTATGTAGAATACGTACATAGATGACATTGTTTTATGTAACGAAGGAGGCGATTATTTCGACAAATAGGTATTTTCGTGTCCATTTCGCCAGTGTCTTATATGTACCACATTAATCTGCTTTTCTTTATTTATTTACGCTGGCAGGTTAAAAGGTTAACATTTTTTATAATGGTCCTATAAGTTCCTAGGTCCTTACTCAAACGTCACTCAAAATTAAGTTCATGCTATCTCTGACGTCTTTCGTTTGGGTAATCAGTGCAAGTATACGGCATCCCTAACAGCAAACACAGTTTAACGAACACCGCTATGTTTTTCTTCGCATTCTCTCGCAGAGCTGCGCACGCGCATTTCCGCGTGGTGTAACAGTATGTACAGGCTCGCTCTAATTGGTAGGACTTGATCATGGTATCTCGGATTATGCGATTAGAAATCAAACCCGCTATTAAATGTCAGTTGTGTAATTATTGTAACTATGTGGTTATGTTATGGCGATGGAGTGTGTGTGTGGGTTGTACTTGTACGTTAGATGATTTTCGTAGCGTTGTTGTTTATTTTGATATTGTTTTTATTCGGTATCTTGTAGGTATGCTTAGTTTGTTAATTTATTTATTGCCTTTTAACTTCCAAACGGCTGGATAGATTTAGTTAATTTCTCGTTTGATTCGTCTCAAAAGTCCTCAGATAGGTAGGTATTTGAAAAAAATATTAATATGGTGGAATCTTGGCGATACATATTATTGTAAGATGTTAATATATTTTTCAATCAAACCTATCGAGTAGGGTATCAAAATAGAAGTTTTAAAAATGGTTCCCGAAAATATTTGTAACTTGTATGTTTAAAATAATGTAATTTGAAATGAGAAATGCACATACTAAATAATAATGTTTCGTAGCAGGGTAGTCGGGATTTTTACGTTTTTTTTTTACTATTCTATTTGTTAATAGACCTAGATAAAGTCCTTTAATTTAGACGGATATAATTTGATCAAAAATTTATGTAGTTAGGTAGGTATGTAGTTACTTAAATATCAACGTGATTAGTTGATCACTTAAATCAAAGGTTGTTACTACTGTAATTCACGCAAGTAAAAAGAAAATGCCTACCCGATGTAGGTACATAAAAACTACGGATAATTATGTATATTATAATATGACTCTGTTTTTGCAAGAGGCTGCTATTGAGATAACTACAATTATTGGTCTAGTTTATAATGTCTTAATTAGCTCATAAACTACATTTATCAGTCGTGTAAATAGGATTTTGTTACTTAAATTAGACTCAATAAAGTTGATTTTACAATAACACTAGAAAATAAATAATTCAGCTAACAAAATACCATATCAATATTACTTAAAATTCTGACAGCGCATGTGCAATGCTTTCATCTATCATTTCAGTTATGTTATCCTCCAATCCAATTTCTACTTTATCTTGTAACCGATACGATCGAGTTTTACTAAACACTAGGTAAGATGATATCGTGTGAGATTCAAACCTTTTGCTTTTTTGAAATTGAACTTTACTGCTTATAAATTACAAGTGACTTTGGATTGGCGGTGATTGATTTTTTAATATTGTTTTCATTCACTAAAATCTTTGTTTTCGTCATTTTTTTTTCCGTTTGAAGTAAAAAAGTTGATGCACCGCTCTGCTGCGCATCTCGACTGAAAGCATCCATACTCTTTCT
Source organism: Diachrysia chrysitis (assembly GCA_932294365.1). Lineage (NCBI taxonomy): Eukaryota > Metazoa > Arthropoda > Insecta > Lepidoptera > Noctuidae > Diachrysia > Diachrysia chrysitis. Next base: position 3,231,035 of record OW028660.1, on the reverse strand, counting down.
TTTAAGTATTTTACAATTAACTTTTAAAAGAAAATACTATTGGTTACATGCCTTAATACGTATAAAATCATGCCTGAAATCCTAAACGTAGGTATATCTAATCATTTATTAAAATAACCGACTACAATGACATTTCTATGGGACCGCCTTTACCCCATTACCGAAGTGACATTTCTACAAACATTAACCCTAATCGAATCGCCCAATAAATTGTATGTTAGTGACAAGCCTTACCCCCGGTTTCTGATAAGCTTATCAATTTAATCTGTTGTTAAATCAACTGATCACAACTGTGATTGGTTGACCAAAATACTTACAACAAATCACCGCGCTACACTTGAGATTTGACAGGTGCTCAACTAATTTTTGTGTTCATCAACGTTTCAGACACAGAGGGGATGTCACGTGTCTTGTCAAAATGAAATGACATTTCCTTACATTTAATGTGATTTTATATTTTCATTATGATTATAAATAATGATGAATACTCCTCACGAAAGTTATTATACAAATGTGATTTAAGCGATTTATATGGTATCATGCCGGGGTTATCGCGTCACATACATGCAAAATACCGAATTGAGAACATTCTGCGTTTGAAGTCGGTTTTAAAGTGTGAACATTGTTTTGATCAGTGTTATTTTTCAAATTCTTCGATCTGTATGGTACCTATATGATAGTACAACAAAAATTGTTCGTGTTAACCGATAAATGTTCATAATATGTCAAAATGAAAAATTAACATATATTCACCTATTTTCGAGAAAACTGTTAAACTGTAAACAGACTGTCTATATTTCTATCTAAATATCTTAAACAAACACAAAACTCGGTCGAAAAAGTTTGACCTATTTACAATAACATAAATATACTAGGTTACTCATTTGCAAATCTATGTTTATTTATTGTATATTATATACTTGTAAATACATACAAACCGCACACTAACCATACAGGTCACGGCATCCATAATTGTATACAAATTGATGGGTGACTGAAAGTGCGTTTTCTAACACCACACAAACATCACAAAAACAAACCTTATGTCGTACTAAAGAGAGTTCTTTTTACAGGATGAGCTGGAGACCCTGCGGGCTAAACTGGACAAGGTGGAAAGTGAACGGACACACTACAAGACGGAGACGGAACGCCTCGAGACTAAGGTTAGTGAGAAAACCTTATTTTCCTAAGTTTTCTCCGGATAACGGAGAACATTTCTTAGCTATTCCCTTCCTCTATTGAGCGAGTATGGTAGGTAGTAATTGAATCTTCCGCCGGACTTGCGCAGAGAATGCGCTTGCGATGACGCGACTCCGGCCAAGGGCAGAGACGGACCGGGGTGATATTAGTCAGTAAAAAAAAAACAACTACTAATTGATCTTGCAATTCAACGTAAATTTTGTTACTATAATTAAAATATCTACACTAACACCGGTTTCTGAAAAGCTGATCAATTTAAAACGTTGTCAAATCAACTGATCGTGACTGTTTTTGGTTGACGAAAAGACCAACCAATCACAGCGCTTATCATGAGGTTTGATAGGTGATGAATTAATTTTGGTGTTGGTCAGGCTTTCAGAAACTAGGGGTAAGATTATATTTGCTAGTCGACGGTGTGTTTACAAATGAGAATACGTTTTCTTATCTCTCGTCGTTCATGTTTACGATTTGTATTAAATCCTCATATATTTAATGAAAACACGAAGCCTTTACTATTTAATAAATTCTTATTCCAAAACAATGCCAATGCCGAATTGATATAAGTTCAGGGGACGTGATCCAATTTTCTTGAAAAAATACTGTCAATGGAAGAAAGATACTAACTGGAATCTATCATTGACAATATTTTTTGGACTGTAACTTGTTTAGATGCCAGCAAAATGAATAACAAGTTGTGTGTGTAGTGAGTAGGTAACAAGAATTGAAATTCATTCGAGAGTAACCCCACACAAACCTGAAGTGGAGGATCATGAGTGCTTTCTGTATATCGTTTTTATAAGTTTTAATAAAGCGTCGATTTAATATCGGTGGACGAGGTATGATAGTCTTCAATTGCCAAAAACAATCGACACTATTGAATTTCAAATTAATTACTATGTAACATTTATCTAACGTACCACAAACAATAGGTGTCACTGATGAACAAATTCCAATTACCGTCATTAAGATCACATTTTGTTTTTGCGTCTCGGTTATCGAGTATCTGGGTGAAGTAATCGGAGTTATTTAGAGCTGATCGCAGTTAGAGAAATGGAAAGATCATTAAAAAACTATCTAACACAAAGGTGTTTTAGATTTCCAATACGATATGAATATATTTCGTTCTAGCGACAGGGACGTCCACGGGTTTTAGTAGCTTAATTCCAGTATCCGTGAACTAATCGGGATTATAAGTATGCTATGATTTAATCCAGTTTATATACTATCTTTGTACAAATTTTGTTCAAATCCATTCAGTGGTTTTCTCGCAAAAGAGTAACAATCACCTATCCAAACTTTTACATTATCATATTAGTGGGATCACATATAGACCTATCAAATTACCTGTTCCAAGACTACTTAGAATAAGCGTGTGAATATCCTAAGAAATAGTCTACCACATGAAAGCTCGTCATTAAAAATACAATTAACTGCAAAGTCGAGCTAAAGACAATATTTCTATAAGCCGCCACAACAGGTTGGCTCCTAAAAAGACTTATTACCAAAACAAAACTGCGCCGTAATGACAGCTACAGGTTTTTATTAATGAACGGGTTTTATTTCAATAATACAATAAAAAGCGACCGCTGTAAAGGCGATGTCAGACGGTATTATATTTTTTTTTTAAACTTAAGTTAATGGCTTTGTTTATAAAAATCGCGACGGTATTTAAAAACTGCTTAACAGATTCTAAATTCAAGTTTTCTATAGAGAATTTGAATTTAAATTCAAATTCAAACTTGAATTAAGAAACTGCTAAGCAGTTGCTAAAAACCAGTGATTTTTTTATAAATATGGCCATTATTATTTAATTATTTAATATGGTAGTAGCAAACCGACTTGACTGCACAGATAGCCGAGTAGTAAAAGGGACAACACGGATTAGATTCCGGCTTAGGACATAACATTTGTGTTAACCTCAAATCGTTGTTGTAAGGATGTTAACGGCAATTGCTAAAAATGTCTTTAATCTTCCCGCTGCAGGGTAACTACCTCCCATACCACACTAGCACACTGCGGGTTTGCGATTTCGAATGATTATAAGAAAATTAAGTTTTTATCAAAGGCCAGCATCGCATATCTACGGTTGCCTGCACAAAACCAGTGAAAGCTTTAGGTAATTTTGTAGTTTCCATTAACGAACTTCATTTTTGACGAAAGAACATACATTATCTACAATTTACTTCGATATTGTTGACGCTCTGTTTGACGCAAGCAGTTAAAATCTAGTGCGGTAGAGAATTAAAAAAGTAGATTATTACGCGCACGTGTGGGCTTTGGATAGGTTGGTATAGAAATAGGCACGATTTCGTTTCAGCCTAGTTTTTTGTAATTCTAACTAGCCTGTATTAACTGGCCAACTGTTGGCCAAAGGCCGCTCTCCGAAGCTGCTAAGATATTATTTTTTAATCAAGCTTAAGTTATATGGAAAATATACTATCGAGTTTTGTAAAATAGTAATTAGAAGATTGATTACCGAATTATGAAAATGGATCTGACTGCTTTGAAATACAGAAACTATTTATCGAGCTATTATGCTAAACCAATGTGTGGATTACTGTACGGCTGCATTAGTGCCAAAATCATTGATAAACAAACGTGTTGTCATGGTAACGAGCTATATGTCAAGAATTATAACCACTTGTGAACTGTCAGCGTTAGCCATTTTGTTTTGGCCCTGGTGGTGATCTATTTCAATGGCCCAGTTTAACTGTTAAATTGATTATAGGGCGTTTGAGAAATAACCCATATGTTTGGCTTCATTACTTATAGTAGCAGACAGTGCAACCCTATAATTAATTTAAAGTAGGTACTCGAAAATATCAGGTATACCTATTATGATTTCTATTCTATTTACTTTATGTTTAAAAGAATGCAAAATTTAGTTCTTCATTCGTAAAAAGAAAAAAAAACTCGAAAAACATAACTTTTAAATTATTAATTATATGTTTTATTATCGTTTGTATGACCACGCCTTTACGTGTTTTTCGTCAGCGGCTCCCACAGTAAAGACAAGGGACGCATCCGGCCTGACCGGATGGCCGCCTTTATTACCTTTGTCCAACAAACGCCAAATGTTACTAACAAAACAAGGTTTATACTCGACAGAACCTTTGTGGTCGCATCTCAGATGATACTGGCCAGTAGTGAATTTTAAGAGCTTTATTTTTTTATTATTGATTCCTATAGAAAAAATTAAAATAACCTCTCACTCACCGTTATTTTCATTTTAACCATATTCAGCCACTAGCTGTCCCCAGCGACTTTGTTCGCGTGTTTTAGTTTCAACGGTTTTTCATTTTTGCAACATTTTTCATTTATGCTCCGCTCCTATTGGTCGTAGCGTGATGTTATATAGCCTATAGCCTTCCTCAATAAACGGACTATCCAATACAAAAAGAATTTTTCAATTCGAACCAGTAGTTCCTGAGATTAGCGCGTTCAAACAAACAAACAAACAAACAAACAAACAAACTCTTCAGCTTTATAATATTAGTATAGATTAAAAATAAAAAGTCATTTGAAGAAATAGTTATGTAAAACTTGGCTCTTGCATTTGAATATTCGTAAGATATGTAATAAATTTAGATATTGAAATAATATGAATACTAAAATATTTTTTGTAAAAAGAGTTCCTGGTTCATTATCCGACATTGTAGGCATTTGTTTTACTAAAACATAGATATTATGTGTACACGTTCATATAATCTAGAAGTACAAATATGCCTAGTAAGAACCAATTTCAGAAACTTACCTTTTTTCATTGTCCACTCCAGTGAAACGCCCCAATTACCAGTGTGGCAAAAATATCAATGAAATTACTAACGTCTTAACGTAATTATGAAATGGGACCATTAAAATGAATAAGTAGTTTACACTACTATCTGTTATACATCTATTAGAGTCTTATAATTTACCATTATTTATTTATTATTTTTGCATCAATAGTCTAATAACATGGAGATGATTAAGAAAACAAATGAAGTTCATTGGTGAGGAACGGAACGCCCACTAGCCTAGTACCCGTCTAGCTTACCTTGAGCCAGGATACGCGTGCATAACCCGTGGCAGTATCAAAGTGACACTTGCGTCTATTAGTGCTTTTAAAAAATAAAGTAAATGTCAACGTCATTAAAATTTCGTGACAGGTGACAGATGTTTTGGCGCGAAATGTGAACATATAAGTGTATAGTAAAAAATTGTTTAAATCTTATCAGTTTTCGAAATCAAATTAAAAAGTGTATTTATAAACTCTGATAGTATCAGCGCATTATAGCAATAATGGAATTTAATGAAAATTAGTGTTATGTTATTGCGCATAAACAAAAAACCGCCTTTTATTACAGATAATAAAATACAAACGGAAATTTAAATGCCGCAATAAAGTCGAAAAAGATAAAAAATAATATAATTAATGGACTCTTAAAATGCATGTAAGTGCGTAAGTAAAGTTTTTATTGACCAATAGTTGTGATTATTATTTTTATTAATGTTACCTGCTTACCGTAATAAAATATTTAATAATCCCAAAAATAAATTAATAATTTCTATTTTATTTATTTTAAATAAAGCGTTTTCATGTGTCATTTGATTAATTATGTTTCAGAATTCAGAACATTTTTTTATGTTCCTTAAAACAGGTTATAATAAATAATATTTTTTTTTTGGTGACCTAGCTTTAAAAAAAAATATTTCGTCCTCCACTAGGTTCCTTGACCGCAATTAAAAAATTCTTCATTCAGACCAAGACATTCTTCACAAATAAATATAAAAAATGGTGCATAAATAACCTACTTCTTTATTAACAATAGTAAAGCATGCGTTATTTAATTTTATTTCAGAAAATGTATGTCAACTTCTGTTAAAAAGCTCCAATAAAGTGTAGTTTAAAGTTTTGTTCCTGAAAACACAAAAAGTCAAAACATACAGAATGAATAATATTGTATCTCGTTGATAGAACTATGGAAGTTATTATTAGATTGTGAAAAAAACAAGTAGGTAGGTATGTTATTATTTATAAGATCACATTCACGATATCGAATGCGCATTGAATGTGAGTTGTGACAAGTATTATGTAACCAACCACTGACAGAAGCCAATACACTTTTTTTAACTCATTCTGTTACGAGAACTTTCTAATGACTGTTTTAACTTTTAATGGCTGTTACGATCCACTCTATAACTCGGTTTCCATTTATCAATATAAAATCACACTTTTAAATCACTTATTATTGGCTGAATTACAAATTCTGCGTATACTTACATAGTATTTTTTTTTCCGTAACATGTAAAAAATAGTTTTCAATTTTAAAATAAAATTAAAAAAAAAACAATATCTATGTTCCTTTTGTTATAACAAATGAATGTACCGAAAGTCATACCTTGACAATGAAAAAAAAGTTTAATTTGATATTAGAACACTGTACTATCAACGTCAAGGTTGAATTTAAAAAGTTGGCTACTTTAATACGGTGTTGATTGTGATTTGTGAATGACTGTGATACGAAATAATTTGGCGCCATTACTGTTTCAAATAAAAATTGTTTGGGATTATTTGAACCGAATAAATTTATGTGGGATTATTCATACAGATTATTTTTAGTAAATAGTAACGCTATTTGCAAATTTGTTTCTTTAAAACATGAGTCATCTATTTACTTATTCTTTGTTCTCACTAAGTTTGAACTTTATTATTAAATTCGGAATGAGACACACACTACCATCGACACGAAGAAAAGACAAAATTTCAAATCTAACAAATTCAATTCAACAAGATTGATTATATTATTTTAAACCTAATCAATTTTATTTAATTAACCAATTGACACGAACGCTTTGATAAAATCCCTGTTTTTTTTTCTTGTTATGTTCTTTTGCGTTGGCTAAAGTTATAAACCAACAAAAATTTAAACAATTCCTAATAGTCCAATCTTGGCAATAACAAGTTTTATAGCTATTAAACCCAAGATTTATTTATAAAGGATAAACGGACGATTGTAATCTGGAACATTCTGATACGGTGAAATATCTGGCTGCATTGTGATGTACCAATTTACATACACTTACGGTACATATACTCTGTAATCGTTGGTCGCTTGACGAATATACAAACAGCTGTCCTTGAGGTCGACAACCTTATGCAGTATAACTTATTGAAACGAATGTGGGTAAATATTATTACATTGTAAATGTACAAAACACCAAAAATATTTAAACTCCGACTCCACTGCTGCTAGTGGACGTAGTTCGTCAATATATTGTTTTTGTTTTTTTTTGTATAATCCAGCAACCATTTAAGCAATATACAATATTAGACATAAGATAGCAGCAATACACTAAGGTATAAGGTATATGTAATTTTATTACGGTCACAATCACGATTACTTTAAACGTTTTTTTTTTTTAATACGTACTCGTCATTAAGTAAAACTTTGGTTTGCGTACCTCTGTACGTCTACATTTTTTTCTGCCCGTTCTCAGAACAGCTTGTTTAAATAAAGTCAGTACTTTATATTTTTTTTGTATATGTGAATTTCAACTGCACTGCAAGTGAATAAACCATGGTTTGGTACATTTTTTACGTTTTTTTTTAAACTGGCTGTTGGATTGTAGTGTCAATTCAAGACGAGTCTTGTTTCAATTATTTAGTTTTACTGTTATTGACTACAGAAGAAAATTGGAGCAGTTGGCAATATCTGGAGCCAACAATTTCACGAATACCGGATGAAAATATTCAGGAATATGACTTTGAATGTCGTGAATCATCGCCATCTTTTATGTATGCTTTTGTTTATTTTATGTATTTTTGTAATATATGTAGGTATTTGTAGAAATTTGTATGTTATGCATTTTCACGCAAAACGTCTCCACCGATTCTGATGAAAATGTAAAATTATGAAAGTTGTTAAAATGTGGAATATGCACAAAACACCGATTTGGTTTAAACTTTTACACCGAATGCTATTTCAGTTGTAATTTATAACAGACAGACAAAGAGGGTTCTTTCTATCCCAGTTGTATTTTTAGTGAGATGATTTAGTTTTTAGGTTGAGAATTATCCTAAGACACCATTGCCAAACGGTGAAGGAACACATCGTGAGGAAACGTGAATTCCATAAATTGGAATCTAAAATCACGAACCCGCAATGAGCAAGCGTGATGATCAATCTCTCATGTAGAGAAGGCACGCCTGAAGAGGACTGTGCCTAGCAGTGGGACATTAATAGGCTGGTATTATTATTATCATTTAGTATGGACAAAGCAGTAAAGCTAGTTAGTTTGATACATTTCACTCCTCTTTAATTTATTTAGTTAATAATAGAACGTGCCCATGCTTTTAAAGACAAGGACTTTCTTCTCATCATGTATATTTCCATTAATTACAAGTAGGCCGTGTCCAAAGCGTCATCGCGCTAATAACATTGTAAGTTTTTAATGTATATTTCGAAAGTTCGGTGGAGCGAGCCACAGCCGGCTAAACGACCTAATTTCCGTGATTTATGCACTGACTTCCAGGAATATACGTTTGAAATCAATGTTTGGGTTTCACGCTGTATTTGTTTTGTTTTCACGCTGTGCAAAAACTAAACGCTTAGTTTACGCTCAAAAATGTGAGAAACACGAAATTTTTTGATCGATAGAAACATTTACCCATATTTTATTTTTCGATTTATATCCTCCGTATCTATAAAGACGTCATTTGTTTCGCTTTCATTCTTAATGGAAGTGTCACCGGTTTATTTTGAGGCACAAAATTTATACGCCTATTAACGTTAATTTATGAAATAAAAACATATATAATCAACTCTTTTAAGGTGTGTTAGGATATACAAATTGACTCTAATTGGTCTGGCCGTTAGTCCAGTGGTTAGTGTCGCTAACTTCTAAACCGTAGGTCGTGGTTCGATTTCCACCTAGGACAAATATTTGTGTGATGATCATGTTCTGTGTCTGGGTGTAATTTATCTATAATATGTATGTATTTAAAACTATATAGGTACATACGTTTATCATTTGTCTGTTTGCCATAATACAGGCTCTGCCTAGTTTTGGATAGATCGCCGTGTGTGAGTTGTTTCAAGATATGTATTATAAATAATTTCTTTACAATAAATCTCTTATTTACTTCATTGAAAATTACTCTCCATTTTCAAATGTATATACAAAATGTTTAGTTTCTCAATCTAAAAATCGCACGCACTGCTCTCCCGCGAGTCTCATCGATTTTTTTTATGACTGTCGTGCTGACTAGATTATGACAATATCAATAAAGGTTAATTTAATAAAAACTGACAGAACGATAGATGATCTCAATAGTGTTTAAAAACATTTTTAATTATAAAGTTATCGATTTTTTCGGATTCACTTGAAGCGTGCAACTATGTTCTTGGATTCACTTTCATTATTTACTAAAGTTTATCGTGTATTATTGTTATAAACTGTATTGTCTATGTTTCAACAATTTCTTTATGGTTTTTCTTTGACACTTAATGTAATAGCTTTTTTTAATCGTTGTTAGTAACTAAGGCTTGTTGTTTACGACTTCTAGATAATGATAGGAAGTAATATTTGATTAATTCATTATTCTGTTACGTGACTTACGTAACACATTAAAAAACTAAATGGTCTCTAGAAGATAAAACCGTCTATGGATCGCTGATTAAGTTCGGGTGTTTATTACGATTTTTAGTTTACCGTAACTCTAAAGAAAAAAAGGAACACTTATGGGATCACTTGGTTGTACATCTGTCTTTTAATCAAGTTTTTTTTTCTTAGGTATCTGAAATTTATATCAAATACTCAGGTCTACAGTCCCTTGACGCTGTACAATATTCAAGCCTGTATGTCTACTAAATTAATAACTAAAGCGATTTATATAGTTTTTCCCCATACATTTCCCAGTAACTCAAAACACTATAAGGTACTTCTCGTCGACCCAAAACCACGAAATATTGCAAGAAAAAAATAATCTAATCTTTGAATTTTTCGGCGTTTCTGTATTATAATATGCATGTATTATACATTATTATTATTATCCTTTCTCTTAAATTACGCTATTCACGATATTCACGCTGAAAACGACATTATAATCCGTTGTGTAGTTTAAACGATCTGATCGTACAAACAGCGTTAGCGACTTAGTTTTATACTATGTAAAATCGTAAAGTAACCAAAACTTATTTCCAAAAATAAAATCATCATAAATTCAACCTCAAATCTAAAATGTCCACGGCCTTTCTTGAATATCGTAACTAACAAATTAAAAAGCCATTCGGTTAGATTGCGCAATAAGCATTGTTGCTGAGTATAGATTGCATCAAGCGGACGCATTGGCAGACTGGTCCGGTTATTTATTTCTTATTGGAACATCTGACCGGCAGTCAGATAGAATTGGAACAGTTGAACCATCCCAGCCCTTTAACGTTTTACAATCGTCAAAGTGACTTTTATTTAGAATAATATTTGTGGGTAGATTTCCGGATATGAAATTTTATACATGTGGCAGATTATTTTTTAAATAATTCTTGTCTTTTCTTCATATTATTTTTTAATAATTCGTGCATTGCTTAAAAGTATACCACCTAATAATGAACATTTTAAACAATTTAAATTATGATTTTTTTGTGTGTTTTGTGCTGTTGTTTTAAATTAAGGATGTGCCTAACATGCATATTTACACTTGTATTACCATTTCCCCAGATTTGTGTCGAAATAAAGTAAATCACTTTTCTTCTCAAACGCACACATTGTGCTATAGCATGGGATTAAACGGAAATAGCAAATGTGACCCATCGTTAATACCTCAAATAATGGGATCGAAAACTGGGATCCAATCCAATCAAAATAAATGGCATGTTTGACTGTTTTTATTCGGCAAAACGTTTGGGCCACACCCCTAAATTATATTTTTATACATTCTTCAAAACCTGCCATTGCGGACCCGGCTTTAGACTCACTATAATTTTTCTTATTATAACACAATTTGATAACATGTAAAAGATATGTCATTTGGTAGCAACATTGATTTGGTCGATTCATAAAAAACTAATTTCAAATCCCAATATTTTTATCGCAGATATAATCTTGCCGTACAAGATATATTGAATAGATTAATTACTAATTGTCTTATAGACGACTAAGATATAACATGATGGCAAATACCGTAATACGTCATAGTAACTGGGTCGTTGTTCGCTAAATAATTAAACATCTTATTTTCAGTATTTAGGAGCGAATCTAGGTTTACGGTGTAAGATGTCGATTTTGTTGGCCACAGCTTTTATCATCGTCAGTTCTATTTTATTGACGTAACTAGGTCTGACGTTTTTCAGAAATTAGAATTTCAGAAATTCCTTCTTTCTTTTAATATTTTTCTTTTCATTAATTATTTTTTTAGTGCAATCTGTATTTTGCCCCAATTACCTTTTGCTCTTCCTGAGATATTTTTTGATTTCCTAGATTGGAATTCGTATTTTCACTGCTTTGTATAACTACTTTGTTTACTAGATTTAAAAAGAAACGTAGTTTTTCCAGATTTCAGTATCAATAAATCATTAAAATTCGGAGTAGTTTTCCTCAAAATATGTTTATGTAAAACTCTTCTTACAATTCCCTTGAACCAGATTTGACAGAGTCTGCCAGTCTCACCATCTGTTTGTGTTTAAGTGTTTACACAACAAATCTTAGCAACATCTGCGCCGGCGCATTTGCCGAACATGTTGTTTTTGCCAAACGATGCAAATTCGATCGCTATATTATTTACGTTTACGTTATTTATAAAATTATCTTGCCAACGTTCAATTAGGACGTTGCCAATAGTTAAATGTTTCTGTTCATGTTTCTACGTCAAAATGATATTTAATATATGTATGTAGGTATGTGTTTAATGGCTGTCCGTACTTCGTGTGGTAGATATTAAAATATGTGTTCCTGTCTTATTTTGGCGTATATTTGCGCATGATGCTCTAAAAAGATTTTAGTCGTATTAGTTAAAATTTTATGTAACAGTGTTATTTTTTATTCAGAATTTGTACAGGTCTCGAGATATTAGTTTCAAAAGTTTAACAAACAAAGCTTGGCCTTAAGGCCTCCTCAAACTGTGAACGGTTTCCGGTCGGCTGATCTCGCGCAGACATCCTGACGACTGCGCTTCTGATCTATATTGACTTTCATATCGATTGACCTACATATGCGTAATATACCTGACGTCATATAAAGAGCATTCCGACCGATTTACGAGTCTCGATCGTTTGATTAAGGACGTTCGGACGTACGAATGTTGTCATTGGCTTCAGGCGAACGTCCACTGAGTTTTGAAGGTCCAGCGTGTGTCAGCCGTGCGTGCACTTCGACATCTAAGTAAACTAAAATAGTCGAGCGGCCGCGTCGTCGGCCCGGCGACCGAGATAGCCGGCGCAGTACGTCCGCGGAGCCCTCTCGCGCCGGTTCTATTTCCAACTAATGTCCCGACGCATCTCGTAACGCTCGCGACAATAATACTGCAACGGACTACTGTGAAATGGCACTGGACTTTCACCGTTCGCGACACTTCCGCTACAGGAAACGCAAGCGAACTGCCTAAACGAATATGCCGCACGCGCCGAACGACGGCGTCGACGCCGTCAACGGGACGGGCCCGAAGCCACTAAAGCTACAGATTCCAGAACAAAACGGTACCAGAACAAATGCAACTAACGGCAATGGGTTACTCTCGCCGCCTTCCAATGGATCTCAATCACAAAACTACAACGGACCACTGTCTCCACCTATACTGGATGCGACTCCAAAGAAACCACCTAAAGCTCCGCCGGGTCGACCAATCCTACCGGTGAAGAAGTCCAAGACGCTCCCAATAGACTTTGACGAGAAAGTGCCACCAAAGATATCGACTTCTCTTCTGAATGGGAAGAAACTATTTGTCACGAAGCCGCTAAAGGAAGTTCATTCAGTTCCGCATTCTAATGTTGATAATGGAAGGTACTTAGTGAATCGGTCTCCGAGCCCGTCGTACAGAAGAAGCAGCTCGTATGCTTCTGTAGAGACGGGCTCTATCGCAGAACTAGCAAGAAGACATGTTCCCACAAACCTGTTGACGTCTAGGTCGCCGAGTCCGTTGTCATACAGCAGCGTTCGCAGTTCTGCCAGCCAGTACTCGACATGCAGCAGCAACGGTACATTCGTGCCACTCTCCCGGTCATCGAGCATGAACTCAACCATGTATAGCAGAACGCCCACTCCTAGAAGAATGTACCCACAAACTTGTGATGTTTCTGAAGGCGTAGATTTAAAAGAGCTTAAATCTAGAGAGCAGGCTCCAGTTGTTTTTGATGCTAATTTGTCATTTGTGCTCGGTTGTAATAAACAGCCTTTACGGCAGAAGTTTAAACCAATAGCTGCTCATATGGAAGAAGGAACATCTTCTAACTACTTGAGCAGTAAGATCGATAGCTTCTTAAAGAGAACTGATCATGTGATGGATGAATGGCGAAGGTTGGGCCACAAAGATGACTCCGATATGTTGGGCGACGGAAACAAGAGAAGACTAGGAAGATCTAAGTCTGCGACAAACATTATGATCAAAGGGTTTACATTGTTCAGCCGCAATGGCAGCAGGGCCAGCAGCGTGTGCCGGTCGAGTCGTGGAATATCCGAAGACCGTACAACTGTCTCCGAAATGGACGAGGTGACTCATGACAATTAGTTCTAGATATAATAGCGTTTGAATGTTCGAAACCGCTACAGCTACTCGTAAAGATAAGGCTAATACACTGTAATAAATTATCGTTGGCTGGTTGGGATAGTTTCACGGGCTACCAGTGGCGCTTGCGACTCGCCGTTGGCTTGCTATAACCGCACGCGCGTCGCTTGCCAAAACATTTTTTTCTCATTGTTGACTTCTCGCGACGGCTCTAACTAACGCGAGAGATTCTGCCTCGTCCGTCACCAACGTATTACGACATTGTCACTCAAACTGAAACAGGAAGCTTGCGTTTTTTTAATGCGCTTGAGGTTTTTTTGTGTAGGATTTGTGTGCTTTTGGCAAGAGTTAAAGGTTACTCGCGTTACACATTCGCCAGACTGTTACTTACGTATGCTAGGCCACCTACACCGCGCGTCAGTGCGCTCCAAATTTAACTTGTTATGTACAGATTGTTTCCGTTCAGTTAATTTCATTGAGGCTTATGATTATACACGTCAGTTGAGTTACGATCGATTACTAAGTGTGAGATCGACATTTTAATGATCATGGAGTTGCCATTTGTGGCGATTAAGTGGCAGGGTGCTGCCTTATTGTTATGGAGCGATAATCACATAGTTTGAAGCGGCAGTGAAGAATTAACCACTGCGAACTAGGAACATAGCAATTACCTACTTTCTAGAATAGTTAAACGGTTTCTCGCTATAGACTATGGAATATTTTAACGCTTCTACGTGCTGGTCAGGAAAGACTGGCTATTGCGTATCATTAGAGACTTTCATAGCCCACGTTCATCGACTATTATTTATGCAGATACTAATATTGCATGCAATGTTTCATCCCATGCAGTTTATATCTGTCACTTTAGCCAAATGTATAGAAAAGCTGTGTATTTTAATCAATTATTTTAGATGTCTTATGCATCTTAGTAGCATTTTATATTTCATTTGATTATGGTCGGTGTTTTCTAGAGCCGCACTTCTCTTTATAAGTTTACATAGGAAATAAACATTGCTGATAATGAGAATTTATCTAGCTTCTGTATAGACACGCATTTTAAATTAACTTTTCTGTAAGCTCGATAACTAAACGTATGTAAACAATCCTTATATTTTTCTGGTGAGTGATTTCTGATGTCAATATCCTATTAAATTTACTACATATCAAACACTGGTTGAGCTAAAGGTCAAGTCAGTAGTTTAATCGGCTGAACCATCCATTTTGGTGAATATTAGGTAAGCATAACTAACATTCAACAGAAAATAATGGTATTTTGATATTTTTTTATTTGACACTGATGTTTGTAAACACACCCACGCTACACAAAGCTAATTATGATTCATTGTTTTTCTATCATAATTTTTTCAATAGGTTGAATATAAAAGGGAAATTTTAACAATGGTTTGATATCATTACGGACTAGTTTTTTTTTTATTGTGAATTATTACTAGTTTTTTATAATAAAGCCTCCTGAACGGAATAAAAAACAAATCTATCGATCTATGATTTTAATTAAAACTGGTATTATAGAATTATCTTGAATTCAAAATCATGAACACAGGGCTGATTTTAGTCGCGACAACCGACATCCAAGTTAGGCAGAACCTTGAGGGAAAGCTAGGAAAGTAAGACTTTAACTTAAATTAATAATGACATTTCTGTCTACAGCTATCAGAAGTTGGCGGTGAACTCACGGAGGAGCGCGCGGCGGCTGCGCTGGCGACAGAGCGAGCTGACGCGGAGGCAGCCGAGCGCCTGCGTGTGGAGCGCGACAACCGCGACCTGCTGGCTAACAACCAGCGCCTGCAACAAGTAAGTCACCTCCCAAGCACTAGTCTAACCCGCGACTATCAGAGGGTGCGATCTAACAACCGCGATCTGCGACCTTACTCTTCAATTTTATTTTAATTCTAATACAATGCCAATGCAAAATTGTTATTATTTTAGAATGCATACAAAAAAAACATAGTACAACAAAAATACTCTCAATGTTTAAATTCCAGTCTGTTTCTTCCATTGACAGCAGTTTTTTTATGCCTGCTCAACTAATATCAATTTTGCATTGGCATTGTATTAAAATTTAAATTAAATTGGAGAGCAAGGGCACTGCTGGGCAATAATCAGCGCCTGCAACAAGAGATATTATAATTATGTAGTATTAATTCCCAAGGTGGATCTATAAAACAAAATATAGGTTTGCAATGAAGGTCTATCTACCTTTCTTCTGTCTTTTATAATCTTAACTATCTTTTTTACCCGGGGAATACTCATGAACTACCTTCTTCCTGGAGAAGGAAATACGGCAATATAGACTCGAAAACCTCTGGGGTGCGTCACTTTTTCCTTTATCCCCGACCAGATGCATTTGTAAACCAACTTGGATCGCGGGCCACAACTTCTTCCCTAAACACATAGAATTTCTCCACTCTATCGTCGTTAAAAATAACCTATCCTATCTTTCCCACAGGCTTCCGAACGACTCGAACTCGAGCTGCTCCACTGGCGCTCCGCAGACAGCGGCGGGGCAGAGCCCTCGGATTCCGAAGGCTCCGAGGCCGACGCCAGCGCCGCGGGCGACAAGTACAAGAGGCGCTTCGAGAGGGCGCATCGAGAGCTGCAGCTGCTGCGGGCACAGCTGCGGAGGCAGCACGAGGATGACCTGGAGCAGCTCGTGTCGGTTAAGAAACAGCTGGAGAAGAAGGTAGGTCAAACTGTCTGTACACAGATTAGTTAGCTAATGAAGTGTTGATATGCTAGCTTGTATTTACTATGATGGTAGGCTTAGATACTATTACTGTATAGTACACAGATTAGTCAGCTAATGAAGTGTTGATGCCCAAGCGAGGATGTAGTATTGGCATCTGCAGCATAAGATAATTGGTGTATGTTTTTGGTTCTAATTGGACTTTTTAGACATCATTATTACCGACTAGAAAAGTTTTAGAGAAATTAATATAGGTAAAGTTAAAAAATATCAAGTAAAGACTATGTTAACTACCTTTCCTTACAATATGATTTAGGTACAATTTACGTCATTTATATTAATAATTATCATTGAAATTATTATTAAAATAAAATTCAGCAGTTTATAAAATGATGCAGCCACATTCAAGTTATACAGATGTTTCTTATAATCGCTTGGAAAACAACATTAATATATGTGAATTTAACTATAGTCGACACAGGTTAGCACTCCATCTAATCACTATTCTGTGCCAAACGCATAAGTACAAATATTATGTTATTGTACAAATTTCACTAAATTCTAGACGATGTCCGTGTTTTGACGGAAACTGTTAATGTAGAATGGTCCGTGTTTACATAAATAGGTTAACTTCGACAACATAACATCCTCTATTATTGACTGTGGTTATTGCGCACTGTTCCCACTTTATGGTTTGTCGTTTTGCTATTGTTTATGTTAGGTACTTCAAGATTTCTAGTTACTTCGCGATTGTTAAATCGATGTTCTTAACTCATAGCAGTTTTGTATTAAACTTTAAGTTTTTTTTAAGTCCTTATTGCAATGAACGTTATTCAGAAATATTGTATAATGGGTGACCGAAAATAATAGATTCCTTAGTATGAGCTCAATGGTATGGATATAAATCTAAATACGTAGTTTTCGAAAATATTATGGTTCGAAATCTTTCAAAGTAATTTTTTCATTCTGGTCAAAGAAATTCGATTAATCAACCTAGTAATTGATATTTGTTCCGTAAATTGAATCACAAAATCAGCCAACCCTGTTGACGTAAAGGGCCATAAACAATATGCACGTATAACTCAAGGTCTCTTGAATTGTAACAAGGCTGAAAGAACAATACTCTTGCTCTATATTACACCATAGACACAATACGTTTGTAAACAAACTTCACGCTGCGGGTTTCAATTTCAAACGAGTTCTTAATTTTGATTATGGTTGCGGTCCGGATTCTTTTGTTTTTCTTCGTTCAACATTTGAATTTTGTAACAGAGGTTTTAGCCACGTACCTAATTAAAATTTAAAAAGAATTTTTTTATTGTTTTAGATTATATGGGACGTATTTAAAACCTCCTAATTTTTAACCAATTTCAAAAGGACAAGCTTTTCAATTCGACTATTTATATAAATAGTCGAATTAAAAACATATTTTTTTACTAAATTTGTTTAAAATTTCAATTCTCAAAAGCATCATTATGAAACTTCAAAATATATACTTTTTAACTAGTATAATCATATTTTCACATCTTTTAAGTAAATACTTTTTTACAATACATATTTATATCTAAACCCGACACACTCGCACATTCCAGCAGAAATCATGAGTCGCGGACAATTTCTCGATATTTTCCGTATCAACAAGCGCCCACGTGCGAAATGTATTAATACCAAAGAATTTGTCATTGAATCCAGACCATTAATTATTTTCCGACCAAAATAACTGGGTAATGAGTATGCTCTCATTCTTTGGTCCCAAGTCATACTCTTTTACCAACTTAATTAGCGTGTACTCATTCTTTTGAGATGAGAAATTATAATTGTTTTTGGTTTCTTGCAATGTTATTTGGATTTTCAAAGTTTTTGAGAAAATAGGCGCTAGTCAGGCCTGTGCCCTTACTCTCCAATTAAATGTTATTTATCATACAATACCAATGCAAAATTAATATTAGTTTAGCAGGCATGAGATTCAGATTTCTTAAAAAAAAAGCGATCGATGGAAGGAACTGACAAGTTTATGAAGAGTATTTTATATACTGTGCGATGTTTCTGTGCCTGCTAAATAAAAAACAATTTTGCATTGGCATTGTATTAAAATTAAATTTATATTGGAGAACACTGATGTCCGTAAGTGCCTAATTCCAAAATTAGTTTATTGGTGAACTTTGACAGGTGACGCGCCAGTGGCGCCAACTGGTGAGCGCAATAAACGTAGCCCTTATTATGTGGTAGCTCTACTAGATACATTTTCCAATTCAATAGAATCAATAGAATGAGCTAATGGAGAAATATTTTTATGACTAATTTAACTGCTTAACGGATTTTTGCGTCTGTTTTCGCGCACTGGTAGACCGTGGCCAGGATTTGGACATAGGATACATAATATCGTCTTACTACAAAAACTTTGTTATTTAATTACTTTTCCATGTATATTCTACGTAGATATATTGTTAAAGCTAAATGGTCAACCAATAACGTATATTCAGTTTTTATTATGATCTAAAAGTTACTATCAAAAGCTGATATGAAACAGCAGTAATCTTTAGAATCCGTAGTAGTTTGCAATAAAATTAGAAAAACGTCGAAGTATTTTTAGTGATATCCATGACCTAGACCGAGACGCTGTCCGTTCTAGAGGGCTGCCAAATATTATGTACTAGCTATAGACGTGGCTTCACCTGCTAAAATATATTTACATTATTAAAAAAAAATACATTTTGTTAGGTGGTTAAAATTTAAAGCTTAGAGGAATAAATAAATATGTAGAGCGCGCATATCGAGTATGAACTGTTGGCACTAGTATGAACGTGTAAAATCGTAAAATTAGTGTCAAAACAGAGCGCACCGTTTTATTAAAACTATCTCAAAACCTAATATTACCCTAAAAATATCGGAACCGTTGATATTTTAGCATAAACGTCTGTTGTCGTACGGAAAATCACTTAAATCAGTAAACGCGTAGTTTATTTAGCTTAAAATGAATACTTACGTTCGACATAAGGGGTTACTAGCGATGCACATGCTCTATGCTTGTCTATGTTTAACTGTTCACTCTAAGATTTGAGGAAACAGTCTTGTTACAAGTAAATATTCAGTTTCAAAATAGTATCTAGATAGCAGTAAAAAAAAACACAATATATTTACAAATTATGTAGGTTCGACTTATTACTATATATATACTAGATATATACTTACTTAAAATCAATGCATGCATAATGCAGAATAATTGATAACCATGTAAACGTCAGTTTAATCCAGCTAATTAAGGAGATTATGTATAGATTAAATTCAATTCGGTGGCATTCAAAATTTAATTAACATTTGTATATTGATAAGATTTTATTCATGATAATAAAAATAGGTATATTATTCGATAACGATGCTAAACGCGCCTGAACATTTAATTACTTTTCAAAATTAATCGTTTTGATATTTAAATCCGCACTACCATCATTAAAAGTTACGAAAATCATTCAGTGGTTATTTTGAACTAGCTGTTACTATATTTAACTAAAGAGGCCTACGTCTAGGTTTGCGAGATCTCTTTATCTTAACATCCTTGGCCCAATGACAATAGTGATATCACACCGATCCTGATAGCATCTGTTTTATCACAATTCGGTCACTTATCGGCAAAGAGAGACGAAATTTGGACACCGTTTTTTTTTAAACAAAAAGAAAGTATAAATATTATATTTAAAAATAATACCAAAATGTTTTTTATATAAATGAAATTAAGTGTTAATTTTTTGTGATAGTGTTTGGTTTTTTTATACTGAAGTGTATTTTTTTTTTCTGAAATTAGAGTAATTAATTATAATCTTGTACCTAAACATCTTTGACAAAATTGCATTTTTGTGATCAAATGTTTTAGTGAAATACCTACTAAGTGACGAAATATTTGTGATAAATTCTTAAGTGTTCTATAAAAACATTATGTGTATGTCGTTTTAGACGTTGTAATGCATTTAGGCACGATAAAAATGTTTAATACTGAGTGTATGCTTTCAACTGCTGATAAAGCATGTTTTTATTGACTTGTGTCATCGATTTATTTGAGGACAGTAGAGAACACTTTAGTACGCACAAACAGTTCTTAGTAAAAGTGTAAAATGTGTATAACCTAACAGTGTAGTTTAATCGAAGAAATTTGAGTTAGTTTCGTGAATAGTTTTGTTTGACAGTGTAAATTAGTATTTCAAAGAAAATTCGCCATATCTGCCATTCTTTAAAAGCCCGATTGAATACAAAATCACCTAATTAGAAATACGATTAATTAAGTAAAATAGAGCACAGATGCGACAAAAGATGAAAGCAACACAAAAATTAAAAATCAGGAACAAATCTGTGTGAGATAAACAAAAAGTTGAATGAAATCAAATGTCAAAAGGGCATTGACACCTGGCGCTTACAAACTACATATAAAATTTCTATAATACCTTGATATTGGTGTAAAAATGTCTGAAGACATAGAGGTTAGTGCTCTTTGGTTCGAGTAATGTTTGATAGTACGATAATTCAGTTTATTATCGACGATAGTTTTTGTTTGGCGCGCGTCCAACGGCGCGCGAGTACGATCGGGTTACATTCAGTTTCGTAACACATTACGTTAGATACGCGATGGTTTAATAACATTATGGCTTATCGTTTTGAGGACAGATGTTGATATTAAAATAATTTAAATAAAGAGATAAATCCTTCATGGTTTGAAAAATAATGCCTGAATTTTTGTCAAAATTTCTCTTGTTCTACGTACGCTTGTATTTATGTATGTATTTGTCTTCATCATAGAGTTTAATGATGTAAGCAAACCAAAAAAGCGTTTAGTAGGTTGTTTTTGCTTAAAGTATAACTAATATCCTAACAAACTTTTACATTAAATAATATTATTTGGGATTTCTTTATCTACTTAAAATATTACTTTTTTAGTATTGGATTTTTTTGGATTATATTCTTTATTCAGTGTGACCCGTATCCCACACAAATATGCCAATATTTTACTAATGTTTCTGCATATACAGGGATGCTACGGAAATGGTCATATTTGAAATACTGCTTCTGCCGATAGAAATGCACAACTTTCTTGAGGAACATAATTGTAAATTCCAAAACATAGTAATTGGCCTTTTCATCTCATATTATCAGGCGCTGATCAAAATTAGTAAGGGAGGTCCAAATTTATTTTCGGAGTCTACTATTACTTTTTTGTAGAAATTCCCATCCTGTCTGTATAAATGGATCTATTATTTTCGTCTCGTTGAATCGCATCATAAATTATTTATTTAATCATTGAAAACATTCTGCCTGTCTGTCGTTGTCATTTCATTCTTGTTTGTCTGGTATTTTTAGCATTTCCCTGACGTTGATCAGCTGTTAGTCTGGTTCAGAATTTTTCTGATTCTTTCTAGAATGTTTATTGGATACAATTTAGTTTAAGATGACAGGTGGTGTAGTTAAATAGCATATTGTACCAAGGGTTTGTAGGATCGATGTTTTTACGACGCAAAATAGTTATTTGATGAACGAAAATAACTTTGTTGCTAGCCTAATTGTATGTTTATATTAAACTAGCTGTTACCCGCGGCTCCGCCCGCTATCTATGTCCTTTCTCAGGCTCTAAACTATCTGTGTACCAAATTTCATTTAAATCGGTTCATTAGTTTTGGCGTGAAAGCGCGACAGACAGACAGTTACGTTGGCATTTATGATATTGGTAAGGATTAACTTATGTCTCTTTTAATAAACTGCCTACTCTCTGTTCTAAGTTGTAAGTAGTAGATACTGAATTACCGAGGCATTTTATCGGCAAAAAAAAGATTTTTTGAGCCTAAATATTTTTTTCTGGGCAAAAGTATATGTACTCATTGACATATTGCAACTACTGTCCGTCTACCACGACTGAAAGGTTCGTGCTGTTGATCATAAGTTCACTAGGGTTTAATTTTTCACTATATTGTAAAGTTTTGTGTAGTAGTTAGGTACCGAATTATCAAAGCTTTCTATAGGCACAAAAAGAATGATATTAGGATGGTTCTTAAGTTTTTTTTGGAGCACCATAAAATATTACAGCTCACCTGAATGAACCACGTGTTGACACGCCTACCTTGTATAAGATTCTGCGCCATCTAATGTATCCACGTGTCCCTAGGTACAAGATGCCTACGAGGAGGTGGAGGAGCAGCGCGCGGTGGCCGCGCAGTGGAAGCGCAAGCTGCAGAAGCTGACCAACGACATGGCCGATCTCCGGTCACTGCTCGACGAACAGGTAGGCTCAAAAGGAATATATTTACCTATTTATATATTGGCATTACAAAAAAAACAAGAAAAAGCGTGCTTCGGTCACGGGTGACCTACGTGTAAAAGTTTTTTACGAAACTCTTCGGTCACCGGTGACCTATAAATGAAAGTTTTTCTTCTATATCACTTCTGTATCCTACTTTGTTTCCGATTTTTTTTTTTTTTAATATTGTGTACTGATTACGTATGTACCTACAAAATATTCATTTTTATTTCATTCTGATACCTTAATCCCACGTCTCTTATTATCTTTACATTCTGCCCATATTAACAACAAATCCAATTTACCTTAGTTTCCTATTCATACATAACTGACGATTTACGACATTTGTAGTTGAGTGACGTACACAACGGTTTTCAAGGTGTCGTCAGCTCTGAGGTCCCGGGTTCGATCCCCGGCCGGGTCAATGTAGAAAACCACTTTTCTACATTGTCTCGGGTCTGGGTGTTTGTGGTACCTACGTTGTCTCTGAATTCCATAACACAATTGCTTTAGCTACTTACTTTGGGTTCAGAGCAATGTACGTGATTGTGTAACTAACAAGCAACTATTCCTCTCCAGACATGTCGCAACAATCTCCTGGAGAAGCGACAGCGCAAGTTCGACGGCGAGCTCCAGGCGGCGCAGGAGGAGCTGAAGCGGGAGCGCAGCGCCAAGGAGCGGCTGTCGCGCGAGCGGGACCAAGCTCACGCCGAGAAGTACGCCATCGAACAGAGCCTCTCTGTGAGTACCCACAATACCTAGATCTTCGAAAAAAATAAGTTAAATATAGAGTGCACATATCGAGTATAAACTGTAGACACTAGTATTAACAAGTAAAATCATTTAAACAGCAAGCCGTTTTATTAAAACTATCTCAAAACCTAATATTGCCCTAAAAAAATCGGAACTGTTGATATTTTTAAATCATTTAAACGTCTGTCGTCGCACGGAAGATGACTTAAATACGTAAACGAGCGTAGAACATTTAGCAAAAAATTTGCTTACGCTTGGCACAAGGGGCTAACACCGATGTGCGCGCACTATGCTGTCTATGTTTTACTCTGAGACCTAGAATGAATTTAATTTTTTTCTTGACGTAATTTTTGAGGGGTTTTTGAGGGAGAGCGAATCTTTCTAGCAAAATCTACTTCATTGCTTTTTCGTCCTCTTTACCAGAGACAAGCCGGGAACGCTTTTGAGTACAACAGTGTCGTTTGGATATCGACGGTTGGATTGATCTGCCACTCAGCGGTATTTTACATGATGCCATATATCTAATACATTTATTTCTGTGCACAGGAAGCTCGTATGGAACTGGAGCTGAAAGAAGAGCGACTGGCCGCGGCGACGCGCGAGCTGGAGGAACGTGGCGGAGGAGGAGACGAGCTCACCGCGCTGAGGAGGAACAAGACCGACCTCGAGCGCAGGGTGCGCGACCAGGAGGAGGAGCTGGACGAGCTCGCCGGACAGATACAGGTCAGTCACAGACAAGATTAAAGGAGGATAATGGGCATGTGTATAACATGGTGGTATATTAAGATGGAAAATGGGGTAGATTAAATATATTTTTTAATTTCTGTGAAATAAATTATAAAATAAATATTATACACGTATTTTTTTCTTTTTTTACGTAACTAAATACTCAAGACGGTACATTAATTTGAAATGTCGCATGACGACACAATTTTGTGCATTTTGTGCGCAAGCATTACGTCTTTAGCCCTCACTTCACAACTTTGATTCGGTTGAAATAGCAAAAAATACGAGTCTAATATTTTTTTTTTTTGTAACCGACGGACTAATTACATTTTGACATTTCATACCCATTCATCTACCCCATTTTCTCACTGGAATAGAATAGAATGTTAATTTGCTCAGAATGTAGGTATTTACAATAAGGTGGTTACATCAGCTCAAAGAATCCTTGTAAAAAAAGTGCAGAATTTCGACCTACTTTCTTAATTATTTATTTTAGAATTATAACAAAATTATTTTGCAGTAAAATAATTATTACCTATATTAAATTATTACCGATTCTAAGGTAATATGATTAAAGGATCATATTTAACATTTCCTGTTGTTTCCAGTTACTGGAAAGCTCGAAGCTTCGCCTGGAGATGCTGCTGGAGCAGCAACGCAAGGAGGCGCGCCTGGAGGCCGCCGCCAGGGACGACGAGATGGAGGAGACCAGGGCCAACGCCGCCAAGAAACTTAAGAGTAAGTCATTCATTATCATACTACAAAGACCGTCGCTTAAAACTTATTTTAATATCTTTGCAATTTTTTGTCAAATGTTTTTTTGTTGGATGTTGACTGGGTATGTAAAGTAAGAATCAATTTATTCCGTAATATAGATAATAAAAAAATATTAGACGATTTTTTTCATTTTTCAACATTACTAAAAACTATGGAGACAGCGAATCCAAATTCTGGAGTGGAAGCTAATTACGTCATCGTTACGTCAAGCGGAAATTCAAATCAATGCATCGCCTTAAGTTTTTGGCTACGTCCAAAAAATTAAAAAGAATTGTCTGTATTTTTTTACTTATCTACCTGACGCACATTATTAAAGTTTTAGTCAACCGCTATTGTAGTTAGGAGTGTCTAACCTCAATAAATTTGTTTTAGTGCTGGAAAGTCAACTGGAGAGCGAGCACTCCGAGCGAAGCTTGTTGCTACGCGAGCGACACGAGCTGGAGCGACGTCTGACCGCGCTCGAGGAGACGGCGCGGGCTGAGAACCACGAGCAGGCACAGCTGCTGCAGAGGCTCAAGAGGTGACCCAATACACTGCTTATTGTGATAGGAATAAGGTCCACTTTAGTGCAGCAGGCTCAACTGCCCGCACATGCTCAAGATGCTTATTCTGACGGAAATATGTGGTATAGGTCACCACGCCAATCACCACTGTGCGCGAAGTGCTGCAGGTTCGATTCCCGCATGGGACAAGCATTTATGGGATCTATAAATAGTTTTTCCAAGTATGGGTGTACTTTGTGCAAGTAAATTTAATATTTGTTTAACCCCGCGACAATCGGATTAAATCCCTAAGTGCGGGGGTCGTATAAAAAAAAGACATACGTAATAATATACATATATTGTGCCTGCTGCACCCCAAAAGGTTACCAATATACTGCTTATTGAGACAGAAATAAGGTCCACTTTTCTCCAAGAAGCTTCTTACTACGCGAGCGACATGAACTGGGGACTGCGAGTTTTTTTTTAGGAAAAGAGAGCACGAGTTTTCCTATAATTTGTTATTTTAACCTTTCATTATATTTGCAGGGACCTGAAACGATACCGGGCTCTGCTGCGAGACGCTCAAACTATGCTCGAACAGAAGGAGAAGGAAGGCGGGGCCAAGGCACAGATTAGACAGCTCAAGAACCAGGTATATTTAATAAACTCTTTATTTGTTGAATATATTGTACATAAGCTCTTACAAAGTCATATTTGATCAGTGTATTTCACTTATTTAAGGTGTGCAAATTTACAGTAAAGTTATTCTAGTTAACATGTTTAAATATAATATTAAATATGCTTATAACTATTTTGGAAACCACTACACAAATACATGAGATTGTCATTTACAAAAGGAAAATTAACAAAAAATAATTTGTTACGCATTAACGCATGCGGAGCGAATATTTGTAGTTAAATACAAGATGTCGCATACGTCGCCCTAAAGACGTAATTAAGTGGAAGGTAAAATTTCTCGGTAGCTTAGTTGGTAAAGCGACTGGCGCGTTAAGCCAGTGGTCGCAGGTTCGAGTCCTGGCTGAGGTTTAAGTTTTTCCATCTATTATTTGTATTTAATCTTATATAAAAATGAATTGCTGTTCGTTAGTCTCGCTAAAATTCGAGAACGGCTGGGCCGATTTGAATAATTCTTTTTTTATTTTGTTCGCTAGAATACAGGGAAGATTTAAAAACAAAAAAAATTGGTAGGGTAGGTAGGGTACGGTAGATATGGTAGGGTAGGTAGTCAGTTGACGGGAGCGAAGTCGCGGGCACAGCTAGTTACAAATATTTATGTATTTGTCCAGGTGGAAGATCTGGAGCTGGCGGTGCGCGCGGCCACGAAGGCGCGGCAGACGGCGGAGGCGGAGGCGGCCGAGGCCGGCGCCGCGCTCGACGAGGCGTCGCGCGCGCGGAGCGATGCTGCGGACCGGGCCATGGCCGCCGCGCGCGACGCCGCCGCCGCGCGCGCACAGCTCGACGACGCCGAGGAGGAGGCCGCAGAGGTAACAGCTAAGACCTAATATTCTCTTCTTCTTCGTGACACTCTTGGCAGAGCGGTCGCGGTCATCAGGTCGTGACTTCAGTAGAAGCAGATGTTATTCGCCTCACGATCATCCGCCATTTCTCTCTTGTGGCGGCCATTCTGTTGCACTCGTTCAAGGAGCCACACACAGCAGTCTTCACTTGGTCGGTCCATCTCATGGGCGACCTCCCACGCCCTCTGGTGCCCTCTACTTTGCCCTGAACGACAAGACGTTCGATGGAGTCTAATGTTAGCACTCGAATATAAATGTGCGGCAGACATCTTTATTTTTAACTTCATAACATGATACATCAGCCAAACGTCAGCTTACAAAGTCAGGGCATACCAAGTAAATATAAATATAATCACGTTAAAGTAAACATAGACAAGCATAGAGCGCGCACATCGTTAGTAGCCTTAACGTAGTTAATAGCCATAAGCCAAGCGTAAGTACGTTGTATGCCAAGCATAAGCACAGCAGAGCTCGTTTACTGATTTATGTGATATTCCGTGCGACGACGGACGTTTATGCGAAAATATCAACGGTTCCGATATTATTAGGTTTTAAGATAATTTTAATAAAACGGTGCGATCTGTATTGACACAAATTTTTACGATTTTACATGTTCATAATAATGCCAACAATTCATACTCAATATGCGCGCTCTGTAGTCAACCTTTTTATTCCTCTAAAATAATGACCAAGTGGGGATAAGAAGCTGCCTATACATTTTAACCACAACAAATGCTACTTGATAGCGTAATAAAAAAAAAAGGGGTTTTTAATTTTTTCCAATTACAGTTACTGAAGAAGTACCGGTCCAGCACGAGCGCTCTGGTCGCGTCCCAGAGCGAGGCTCGCGAGGCGTGTGCCCGCGCTGACGCTGCTGCTGAAGAAGCCCGCGCTGCGAGGGACAAGCTGGCCGAGCTGGCCGCCCGGCTGGCGCAGGCCGAGGCTGGCCAGTCGCAGGGCCAGCACGAGGCCGAGAGGAGGCTCGAGCTCAGGAACAAGGTACGACATATCCGTCACCGGAGACCTACAAACAGAGTTTGGTGTCTTATTTACTCGGCAGTCAAAGTGTTAAAACAAAATAAAATAAAAAGTTTGCTTGCTCTGGTATCTTCAACCGATTTACTTTTTATAACAATAGTTTTTAGAATTGTATTTACTTAATGAATCCGGCATTAGTACCTGAGGGACCTATGGTATTTTATTTTATTTATCTATGGATCTCCAACAACAAATACACAAGATACATAATTAGACAAAAAGTACATGTGATCACATGATTCGCATTTAGACATTAAGGTGAACAAACTAACTTGTTGAATTTATACAGATAAAAAGCAATTCAGAGTGAAGAATTAATAAAAATATGGTATCTATATGGAAAGTAGTAATTTTAATTCCATTTTGTACTAAAAAATCGGGGAGGTTATATCTAAACCTCGCAAGTTACTTTAATTGTTTACAAAATTCCCTAAACTGTTTACTAATAAATTAAATTTTTAACTTAGTCTCGAACTCCACATTAAATTCCACTTCCCTGTGCGCAAAACAAAACATTGTACATAACTAACTCACCTGTTATCCAGGAGTTGGAATCCAGCCTGGAGCTGGAGGCCACGGCCCGGTCCCGGCTGGAGGGCCAGCTGGCGCGCCTGCGGGAGGCCCACGACCAGCTGGCGGCCGAGCTCGGCGCCGCGCGCGCTAAGGAACACCACGCCGCGGACGAGCTGCGCAAGATCACTCGCCAGATGCGGTGAGTGTAGCCATGATATGTTTGGTTTCTTGTTGTACCGTGATTCATTATTGGACGTGACAGTCTACGGCTCGTACTGTAGGTTTTTTTCATCTTTTGTTTATTTAGAGGTTTTTATGACTAAATATTATGTCAGCCCCATACTGGCTTATTCTAAGATATTAACCGACTATGTTATGATAGACGACAGAGGAAGACGTTGTTGTGCGTATATCTCAAATAGGTCTAAAGCCGCATTTGTAGCAGGGTTACATAGAATATTAATGAAAAGTCCTACAACGTACATATTATGATTATATTTGCACACTAATTAATTTCATCAGAAAGTGATGATGATGCCCCATCATCAAATGAATCCTTGATGATGTCCAACATCATTAAGGACTCCGCAATTATTGAAATCGTACTTACTGCAGTACGATTTTAATTTAAAGTTGAAAGTGTTGAGAGAAAGAACATACATGCATGTTTATATCTCCAACCCGTAAAGTATTTGTTTACCTTGCCTAAATGTATCTAACCAATTCTTCTTACCTTACAGCGAGCTTAAAGAAGAGAACTCTTCATTAAACGCTAAACTAAGCGAGGCTGGTCGCGCTAAAGCCGCGGCGGAGTCAGCAGCGGCCGCAGCGGCCAGCGAGGCCGCGGCCGCGCGGGACGAGGCGCGCCTCGCCGCCAGGCGGGCCGCCGCCCTGCAGGAGGCTCTGGCCGGGGACCTCGCCAGCCCGGCGGATTCCCGGGACTCGGATAGGTGAGGACACATACGGATGTATATAGCGGTACAACGGCTAAGTTCGTGGCCTCAGCAACGGCTGCGGAAGACAGCTAGGCGGCGCGAGGACTGAAATAAAAAAAAACGTGAATTAAAATTTATTTGCTGGTACTAAGGTAGTTTGGACAATTGCAATGTGTAAAGGTTAGGGGAAATTTCAGTTTTAACAGACGGCCCGACTATTTTTATACTTTTAACTAGCTGTGCCTGCGACTTCGCTCCCGTCAACTGACTACCTACCTATCTAACCGCCCTATCTGTGTAGGTATGAGGGAGTGTATACCCTACCTACCTATTTTCTCATTCAGTCACTCGCTTTTCATATTATAAGATATTTTTTTATATTCTCTTCTATACTATAAACCTTGGCCTGACGTTGTTCGGAGGTTTTGCGCGTACATACATTTTGGCGATCAACTTTGAAATATATATATTTAATTGTACATGTTTTACAGCGACAACGACAGCTACAGTTCCGACGAGTCGATCGGCACGTTCCTGGCGAACCACAAGCTCAGCCCCTCCGCGCCCTCCAGGAACAGCGTGCAACTGGACTCGCAGAAGTAAGTCGAATAAGAATTTATTAAAAATATTATTCATAATTTATTACACATAATTAAAAAACCTATTGAAATAAGAAGCTTCCCGTTTTAAAATCGGTTAAAATAAAATACTAGTCTACTACGAAAAACCATTAGATCTGTAGATGGTGGGAAAATGTGAATAAATAATAGAAGTAATATCTAAGTATTATATCTACAATTTCTTTACAACAAAATTTATGACAGTGCATATTAAATATAAATTACCTCTTTTGTCACAGATCTCACACACCAGAAGGCCGTCAGAGTCGATCGAGCGTGGGCTCGAGCAAGCAGATGAGTCCAACGAAGGAATCATTCGCATAACAGCAGCCCGCCGGCGCCGGCCTCCTCACGCGCGCTCTGCCCGCGCTCTGTGCCGTCTTCTGCAGCCGACACCCGCCCGCGCCGCATCTAGTGCTCGACTGAACCTGCCACCAATGACACATGTCAGATCTGACACCTGTCACCCATGGCAGCTGTCAAATGTGAGCGAAGAAAAACGTGTGTGAGACATAGACTCCTGTGCAAATGTTATTGTTGACGTAAACCAATTAGAACATGTACCGATACCAGCGATGTTTATTATATACAATATTATACACCATAGCAATAGTAACGCTTGGAATTAACTGTAACGATGGCTCCTAAATTAGACTGCTCAGTAAAGTTTTGAAAGTGTGTTTAATCGATTTTACATTCGAATCATTCGTGTATCTATTAGAAAGCTTTTGATATAAAATTATTGATGCGATATAATATACGGTTTGATAATGGTATTTAGATAATTCAGTGTATTTAATAGACGGCGCCGGCGTCCTGGGCAGTGTTGCCAGGTTTAGAAAATGAATGCATTCCAGATTAAAAAATATCTTTAAACGAGCTTCTGAGTACTTCGCCGGCGCCATGGTACCTAGGCTTGGACTTTAATTTATTTAGCATAGAATTTTGTAGGAAATTAATTAATTGTCGGTTTGATATACAGGCGACCGGCCAGCCAGTCAGTATTTAGACGGCCTAGTGGCGTGTAACTTACAAAATAATATTAGGTTCTTTGTTATTTAGTTAGCTAACTTTTGTAAATAACTAGATGGCATATACATTTTTATTATTTAATTTGTAATATTCGTGTGATCAGACTGTTAAACTATGATTTATTTGTTACAAATGAGTTGTTGCTTTATAATAAACAGGAAACATATCTTATAGTGAATAGAACATTTTTTTAACCCCTTCACGACTGGTTTGTTTTATTGTAATATTAATATACACTAGATGATTATTAATTATTAAATGTACTCCTCATAATAGTGTATCTTGTAATTGTGTATCTTCCTTAGTCGGACTATATCTATGTGTCTGTAACCACATTAAATTGTCTTTAATATGTGTACTGTACGATAATGTGATGAAATGTTACTGCATTCAATACTGGTTGTAAAATGAAATTATTTAATAAAGTAACTGAAAATTATATTCTTTGTTTTTTAATCAACAAACTCTTTGAACATTTTGTAACTTTTTTGTTCAAATGCAGATATCTTACAAAAAGCCTTCCTTTTTTGTGTGGTACCTCCCCCAAACCTTGGCTAACATAATGAGCTGGCTAGCGTGTCCTACCACCTGTACACGCGAGGATCTGTCTGTGTAATGCTGTCCGCGTGGCTAAGTAATTGGGCCTTACTCCCGACTGCATCGAGTTCTGTTTCAATCGAATTGAGATCGATTTGCTATTCTAAAAATATTGCTGTACTCCTAGAACCCGACACGAGATGTAACTAAGTTCGATCGAGAATAAACTAAGCGAAAATCAGTTAAAAAGCGTTAGAAGATATAATAAATAACATTAAAACTAAATAAAACTTTATGATGACGTAGTTACATGTATACACATAACGACGCTGACAACACTCGATTATAGGTAGAACTCAGTTTTCGGTTAACTACAGACTGCGGCCACCCGTGTATGAACTGTGAGCACCAGTATGAACATGTCAAATCGTAAAATTTGTGTTAAAAAAGAGCGCGCCATTTTACTAAAACTAGGTATTGTCTGTCGTCCCACGGAAAACCACGTTATAAATCAGTAAACTAACGTAGTACTTACAACTAAACATGAGCTTACGCTCGTCACAACATGCTACTAACAATGCGTGCACTCTATGCTTGTATATGTATAGTCTAAGGGATCACAGAGTACTTTTATATATATGAAGTAAGGGATCGAATCGAAAACCAAATGGAGTTCGAATCAAAATCCAAACAGAAGAACCACAAAATGTATACTTGCGATAAAATTTTTTGAGTAAAATTATTCTGATATCTCAGTGTGCCTATGATGTGATTGTTTTGTATGTAGGTATGTGTTTAAACTTTCTCGTGTAAGTTAACTATTGTAAATTCTAATGATTGATAAAGATCTTTTAAGCTTTAACTAAACCAATTTCGTTCGGGAGTAAGCGGCTACTCGTGGCACGCTCTAATTAGACGCAAGACGCAGGTCGCGTGAGTCGTCGTGGCCAAAGGTTAAGGAGAAGAAGCATAGCCTTTTCCCAAGTTATGTTGGGGTCGGCTTTCAGTCTCACCGGATTCAACTGAATACCATATTTTACGTGGAGCGACTACCAATTGGACCTCCACACACAACCTATTTTACTGGGTAACACATAATCGGATAGTAAGACTAATTGTCGAAGTAAGCAAAAGAATGTATGATAGTTGTGTAGCAGTCTTTTTTTTTTTAGAAAGATTTACGCAGTGAGCCTGAGCCCAGGGGGGGGGGGGTAACGTTTACGTTACAATTATTTATACGCGACGGGCCGCGCCGGCGAGGACGTAATATATGGCGGTTGTGTTCTGTATTGCTACTGCTAGCTAACTCGAATGCTACTTGGAGAAGCGTTGTTTTATCGTCGGGGTAGGAGAGAGTATGTCTGGGCCGTTTAATTTTAGATGTGACCGAAGGTCGGTAACGCGAGGCTGCTACGATTAGCGGGTTACGGTGGTTTTCTGCGGTGTCGAAGAATTGGATCGCGGCGCGTTTCATGAACTGCTTGATCGTGGGCAGCTTTAAGTGCAGCTGCAAGTTACGAACGTAACCTGGAGCGCCCGTGGCTCTACGCATGAAAAGGTTTTGGAGAGTTTGCATTCGTTTGAGTCCATAATCGGGTACGTGAGAGAATACGACGCTGCCGTAAGTCATGATAGGTCTGACGCATGCAGGGTAAATTCTCTTCTTGGAAGCAAGAGAGTTTACTGCGCTTGTTCAACATACAATGAAGTCGGCCGAGGGCTCGCGCGCGTGCCGCTTTGATATGAGGTTGTGTAGCATTCTCATTCTACGGTATGGACCAACGGCCTAAATTTGCTTTTCGAGGCACGGAAGGGTCTAGGTATGTCTAACAAATAGTCGACAACTAATATGAACTTTATTAACACTTGCATAAAGTTGATGTTTGTTAAATGGAAATAATAAACAGCATTGAAAATATACTAAAATTCAGTCACCAGTTATTAGTAGATATTTAGATAATAAAATAAAAAAACCTTATTTCACGCTAATTTATGTATATATTTTTTATATAAAAATTGTTTGTACCTACTCAAATATTTGTGCGCCGGAAACGGCAGAATATTATGGATCAAAAATTTTTGTAACATCTTAACTGTACCATATTCTTACAAATAAATATATCTTTATCTTTATCTTTGAGAACGACGTTTGATTTGACGCAAGTCTGGTGACGTCACTCGCAAGTGAACATACTTACGTGTGACGTCACGCGCGTCTCGTGTTCGGCGACATTGCAGAAACCGCTTTTATTTTGGCGCGGTTTTAGAAATACAAACTTTGTTGCTGATTTTTAAAGATTAACATCTGATTACCCCCAATACAAAAAATAAATTTACTCAAATAGCCTATTAATAATATAATATAATAATATCTTGGAACAGCTCACACACGGCCATCTGATCCCACACTAGGCAGAGCCTGTATAATGGCAACCAGACAACCGATAAACATACTTATATATTTCTAAATACATACATATTATAGATAAAATTACATCCAGACACAGAACAAATGATCGTGCTCATCACACAAAGATTTGTCCTGCGTGGAATCGAACCCACGACTTCTAGTTTAGCAGTCAGGGTCACTAACCACTAGACCAACAGGCCCGTCAAAATTTATTGGCACAAGATTTACGATTGTTGTTGACTGCTTTCCTTGTGTTTAGGTGTGTGGTTGATACCGTGTGTATTAGATTAGCCTGGTCCCACTAGAAATTAGGAAATAAGAGGAAGAAAGGACTTACTTGAGGTTCTCGGCAGCGGCGGCTCCAGATCTTGTTTTGCTGTAATTGCACAGTAATAAAATTGTATTTCGCGACGATGGAGCCGGCTCCCACTAAAGTTCAAAAACTTCACTATTTGGCCGAATTTCAGACAGCCGGTGTTGTATAAGGTTCTAAAATCGTTTTGTAACTAAACTAACGCGTGCGCCGACCGCGTGCTCTTCGCTCGATCGGAAGGAAGTGACGTCGTCAGAGTTGCGTTGGGATTAGGTTGGTAGTGTGCACAGCGCAAACTAGATGGCGCTGTGCGTTTGTAAATTTATTGGAAGGAACGGAATAGGGAAGCCATAGCAGTTTCTTTTTATCTTTTTCTTGAAAGTTTCGTTAAGACTTTAATGAAAATGATTTTTGGAATAAGATTGGGGAACCAGAACCGTTGAAAGTAAAACACGCGGACAAAGTTCGGGAGACAGCTAGTCAAATAATAAATCTTTATACTATGCTATTCTAGTATGATCTTGGCTAAGCACGGCAGACCAATTAGTTCCTATGCAATTTTTTTTGGTGACAGAGATTAATTATAAAAACTTAATAAATAAAACAAGAAAAAATGTGTATAACGTAAATTTATTATAACGTCTTACCATTACACCGTGCGCCTGTACAAATATCCGCGTCACTACTGGCTAGTACACAATACGAGACGCACAGATGACCTCTATATATTTCATACAATTATAATTAATATTTAATTTCAATTCGTAATCTCGAAGTGAATACTTCGGATAACATAAATAAAATAATGTTTATTGATTTATAATTTCCTAGATTTTTATGCATATATTACCAGTATTTCTGATCCCTTATATATTAAGAACTTTTTGTAAGAAACTTCTTGCTACTTAGCTAGCTGCATCTTATAGTTAGAAAATAAGTATTTTCTGCAAATGCTATATCTGATGCCGGTCACTCACATTCGCGCGAATACGCAAACCCACAAGTGTAGGTCGACATTTGCAAAAGCTTTAATTTCCAAGCTGTGTCGGTTTTTTAACAGACATCAAAGCGCGCGAACTTTGTTCGAATATTTGCGCGCATGTTATTGACCGGGATTATGTAAGGGAATGTCGCATTATATTTCTTGATGATTTTTAAACCAGTACCATTGCTTAAAGTGGGTCTTTCAAGCGTACTTCGGAGCAGGAAGCAATATATAGCAAATACGATCTATTTTCAACTAAATTTCTGTATCATACTAAATAAACTGGATCTTCCGAAAATACTCCTCAACATTCATACATCATACTGGAATTTACACGTCTCACTTATAGGAATACTTTAATAACATCTTAGACCAAAATATACATAATACAGTGAGATTACAATTACGATTTGATTATAGCTTCGTACGCTTGGAATATGCAGGTGGCGACCTCTACAGTCCTTGACTTCAGGCTGAGAGTAGCTTCAGGGTTGCCAGGTTGTAGTTTAAGCTCTAGAAGGACCCAGATGTTATTTGTGAGCTTGAGTGATTGGTACAGCATGTCCTGTCCTTCAACGTTTCGTTTGGCAATGGTAAATATGTTGTTTAGA
Organism: Diachrysia chrysitis; assembly: GCA_932294365.1. NCBI lineage: Eukaryota > Metazoa > Arthropoda > Insecta > Lepidoptera > Noctuidae > Diachrysia > Diachrysia chrysitis. The sequence goes on along the minus strand of OW028660.1, from coordinate 3,194,887 downwards.
GTCATCTTCTGCGCGATGGAGTCAGCTGTTCCGTTGACGTTTGACAGCGTGTGTTGAACTTCGTTTGCGGCGGGGATTTCTTTCCAAGTGGTGAGGAACACGCGCTTGTCGAGCTGGCCGTCCTCGGTGAAGAGGATGTGGACGGGGATGAGGCACGCGAAGTAGAATACGTCGACGTTGTTTTTTATTGCCACCTGTTTAAAAGTATTAGTTATAGAAAACGATTGAAGATTACAAATAGTTTTAACATTACTCGAATATCAAAATGCTAAAAAAGTAATGCTCTTACATAATAACGATTTAAATTGCTATATTTAACAGTTTATTTTGTATGGACTTCAAAGTATTTGCTATTGGCGATATTGTTATCACGTTGTTAGAAATCATCTAGACTTAAAGTTTTAAGATTCTTTAATACAGTGATAGTGGTTCTTTAAAATAATGTACGTGATGATCTTATAATAAAAATTAATACTCTAATGTCATTAAATTTCAGTCAGATTTGAGTTTAGATGGAATGTAACGATAGATGGACATTTTAGGAACATCTTGAAGTTTGCATTAGAATCAATGAGTGATAGGTATACTAGAGTAGGGCGGGCAGGTGTGTACCTGCAGGTTGTTGAGGGGCTCCATGCGCTGCACGGGCCCCTGCGTGGCCAGCGCCAGCGGGGCCGCCGCCGCCGCGCCCGCCGCCACCGCGCCCACGCTCAGCCCACCCGACGGGAACACGCCGAAACTGGCACACGAACAACCATACGTGTTAACATACAGAAATACAACTAATTATTTTGTGTTTAAGATAAAAAGTGTTTTGGTAAATTTCCCATGAATATATTAAAAGCTTTTAGTAATACATAAACATTTGTTTGAGACAAGAAAATTTTAGATTAATAGGGTATTTGACTCCTATAGAATTATTTTTTTATTACAAATATTTCTAATAAAGCTATTAAATTGAAGCAGAACTGGGAAATAACATCAAAATATACACAAAATACAAAAGTTATAAGGCTTTAATTTTCGCAAAACGACGATATTTTTACGGGGCACCCAAGCCCCGTGAGCGTAAGCTTCTACCTTGAAATTGTTTATATCTCACGTATCAAGAATTATTCTTCAGCTTGTCATTTTATTGAGTGCCTATGAAAAAGGTTCAGATACTTAAAAATACTCACTTGTAACAAGCCCTTAGTTACATTTTTCCCTCACGAGACATATGATAATCGGTTTCAAGTACCCAACGATCAAATGAAGTTTCAAACTGTACCTGTTCTTGTTGAGCTGTATGGCAAACCCGCTCATGGCCTGCATGGCCTTGTTCGTGAAGGTCATCTCCATGCGCGGCTGACCACCCTGCCGGCTGAACGTGCCCCAAATCTCTAACCCTGGGATAATAACAATCCAAGGTTCAGTTGTTTTGTATTGAAATGTAGTTTATATTCGTGGGTAACGTCAATTTTAATCGTTGAAGTCATAATAATATCCTTTAATGTAGGATGTATTCTCATTTGCAAGTTAACTTTAAGAATTTCTTAAAGGGAAATTAGAACTAAGTTGTTATTAAATATTTGGTTACTAACGTTAATATCTTCATTTTCATAATGGTAGTTGTTGACCTCAAACACTTGTTTATTTGGCGGTAGCTAAATGATCTTCATTATTTATTTTATTGATGCTGGGGAGTTTGTTGCAGCGTTCTTTCTCCCCAGCCAGAGAATTTAGGAAGCTTACTTTGAATAAATGAGATTTGAATTATATGTCTATAAAGTTGAGAGTTGTTTGAATATCCGGGTGATAAATGAGCACAATTATATTGTCAACAAAGAAGCACCATAGTAAAACGAAGGAGTGTTTAATTATCTGTGCCGTGGAATAATGATTCTTCTATAAGTTGGTAAAGATTTATTTAACCCACATTTACCCAAGCGGCGACCGGTCACCGCGCATGACGTCACAGCCAAATCTCAGTCAAACCCCGAGCGGCGGCCGGTCGCCGCACTGCCTCCATTTGATTTGAACTTTTTTTTTGTGTTTAGAGTCTACTTTTGTATGAAGAAGTTTGATGATTGATCTTTAACCACTAGTTCAACGAGATACAACTTAGAATCAATGGGTTAACATGGTATAAGTAAGTACCTTTCCCCTTGTCGGCGGGCAGCCAGCACTGCTTGGGCGGCACGTAGCAGGCGGGCGCCGGCAGCCCGAAGATGTCGCCCAGCAGGCCCGACGCGCCCGCCGCCGCCGGCTCCGGCCCGCCGCCCAGCTGCACGCACACACACGACTCATAACCAGACACAACGGTGATGGTGATGTTTGTAGTTGTTTTGTGTAGCAAATTTTACAAAAATTACGCTGAGGGAGTATCAAAATTTAGCACACTTATATAAAGAACTAAGAAGTGCAGAAAGATATTCTATTTTTTATAATAATGCTTGAAAAATACAATAAACGATGTAACAACATTACATGAAAGTGACATATTATTTACAGCTTCTGTCAATTCCTAACTGTCACAGCTTTTTACTTCTTGCTACCACTACCACCCAAACCATTAAGTATAAATCAGTAATGTTGATCTTGTAATTTAAACTAATTATAGAGGTATAGTTCAATTCAAACTTATTGGCGGCTGTGAAGTGCGCTAAACGCTGCGCAGTAACTCGCCCCGCACCCCCGCTGGCGCTAGAGTTTGGTACTGCGCAGCGACTCGACTCGTGTTCACAGCCGCCTTTAAGTTTGCATCGTACTGTACTTATAATAAACTAAGAAATAGAAATGTTTAAATATCCTATGGAAAATAACAAAATTAGGCGAATAGGTTTCGTGCAAGAGAAACGTTGGCTTTGATTTAATGAATCATTGTCGATTCTCGACCACAAAATGTAATCTCTAACTTACAAGTACATCGAGTCCTCCAGCCAGCAGGTCGACGTTGGAGGCGGGCGCGGGCGCGGGCGGGGGCCCGCCGATGTCCATGGACAGCAGGTCGCCGATGAGGGACTCCTGGATAACGAGGAATGGATTACAATGATGCAATGAAAAGAAAAAGGTCGTTGAAGAGAAATTTGTTTTTAGATCATTTCATACACAGCACTTAATAAAAGTCGGTAAAGATCCATTTATCATTTGGTTACTTAAAAGCTCTTCCAATAAAGCTAAGTTGAAGAAATGTTAAATTTCAAACTTGTAATTTTTTTTAATATTGACATCATCACATACATTAATCTGAACCCAAAGTAAGTAGCCAAAGCTCTTGTGTAATGCAATCAGAGACAACGAAGGTGCCACAAACACCCAGATCCCAGACTGTAGAAAAGTGATTTTCTACATTGGCCTGTCCGGTGATCATAACCGGGTCCTCAGAGCTGGCGACACCTAGAAAACCAGTGTATACGCCACTCGACCAGAGTTCGTCAAAATTGATAATTGTATATACCTAGTGATTATGTAGATACAGAATAAAATAACATTGAACAGGCAATAGGCGTGTGTCACCTGGTTGGGTATGACGGTGGGCGGAGCGGCGACGGCCTCGTCCGCGGGCGCCGAGCCGCGCGACGGCAGGCTCTTGCGCACGCCGGCCCCGCGACCTGACAGATACAAATTTCTTGATTAAACATACATTCTAAGCACAGGAAACGGATGTGCGTACTTATAAAAGTCAGAAATTAAAGTTAAATATCAGAAAACCTCGCGGGTAATAAGGGATCGGACTGGGTGTGAAAAGGAAATATCTATTTAATCCACCAGATAGATAAAAACAGAAAAAGAAACTCGTATTTTTTCTTTTATGTAATCAATAAAAAATTACATAGTTTAAGCGCTTTAAATTTCTGGGGTGGGGGCTTGTGACGTCACTTGTGGGTAAAAATTGTAGCTACAAGTGACGTTACGCGACATTTCTATTCAATGCATCTTCTTCATCATTTGTTTAATTAAAAACAGAAGAAATACGTGTCTAATATTTTTTTAATATCTATGTGACGAGTAAATAAAAAAAGAATAGTCCGATCACCTATTGGCGTGGTTTGGCCTATACCATACTACTCAGCTTTCCGTGCAGTCAAACAGTAAGACAGTACTGCTGGTTAATTTACTTTTTATGCTCCTAGATTAATATATACGTTGGTAATCCAATTCTTCGTTCGCCAAACACACAAAGCACAGCCAGGCTTAGAACAAGCATGCGGGGATCGAACCCAGAGCCCGTTGCGCAGAGATAGTAGCGTGGTGATCTATACCGCTCGGCTATCAGTGCAGTCATTACTCAACTATCAAATATTTGAAGTCATTCACCATTTATCCTTATTAATATTATAAATGCGAACCTAACTCTGTCTGTCTGTCTGTCTGTCGAGCTTTTACGCCAAAATTACTGAACTGATTAAAATGAAATTTGGTACACAGATAGTCTAGAGCCTGAGAAAGGATATAGGCTACTTTTTGCCACTATAACCGAAATTCACGCGGGCGGAGCCACAAGAAACAGCTAGTATTTAATATACCTTCAACAAATGCTGTGGGAGGCTTATGGTACACGGACGCTAGAGAGCTTATATGGCAGATGAGCTCGTCCAATAGTGTGGGCTCCAGCAGGTCTGTCTCCTCGGAGATGAGAGGCTTGTCGGCTAAGACCACTTCTTTGGCGGCTGCGGGGTCGGTGGATAGAAGACGCCAGTAGATGAAGCCGCGGTCCCTGAGTTAAAACAAATAAGTCTAGAATTAATCCTCGAATCTTTAATTTATTGATTCGATTGGCTACCTATGAAGGAGCATTACCATCACTTGAGAGAGGTCGACGGAAATTGATGTTTTTTTTTTTGTTGTTTGTAATTGTCAAGTTACAAGCACAAGTTTCTAAATACGAAAAATCTGCGAATTTTTTTTTTTTTTTTTGTATAGATTTACAGGACAACTTTTGGGTTAGCAAGTTTTACATATACGGTTATGTGTAACGTACGTGTAACGGTAACTATCGTGAGGAGTATTCATAATTATTTAAAACAAAACGGTTTACTCACGTATATTCTCGGGATCGCCCGACTAGTTTCAGACTCAATAGGAGTCCCTAGCTGACGCGGCGGCGGTGGTGTCGCGAGCCGAACTGTTGAGAACTGTTAACTAGTCGGGCGATCCCGAGAATATACGTGAGTAAACCGTTTTGTTTTATACGGTTATGAGTCAAGATTGAGTATATATTAATTATTTTATTCGGCTTTACATAGCCTGCACCTTTACATATATTATATCTTATTTTTGCATATACTATATTGAGGTTAGTCCAGTTCGAGTTCTTTTTGCAGTTTTTGTACAATGACAATAATAACACAGTGAAATTAACAAATCCTTTTTAAATAGTTCTTGGGCCTACCTAAGATCAGGGTTATCAGAGTCCTGCGTGGCCAGACTCAGTACATGCTGCACCAGCTCCTGGGTGTCTGCGGGACGCTTGAGGAACAGCTTCACTACAGCCGTTAGCAGTTGCAGTTGGACCTGCATACAAAAATGGTTAAAAGCCAACATTTCCGTAAAAAAAATAAACATAACAATTTTCTTTATTAATTTAACTAGTTTGAGACGCAAAAGAAAATATTAATTTCGAGCTCACGGCCGAACCCTCATCCAGAACTCAATTTTAAGAGGCCGTTAAGTCTCATGCTATCTCTGTCACTGTGTGTAATGTAGCGACAGATAGACATTTAAGAGCGTCTTAAATTTAAGTTGCGTTTCAGTGTTCGGGGTGAAGCTTGCAATTGGTACAGTTCATATGAGGCCGGCTTTAAAATAGACTTTATTTCTATTAAAATAGCGTATATATTTCAAGGTACATTACCTGTGCGTTCTCATCGTGGAAGCCCTCGAGGAAGGAGTCGAGCAGTTCGTCAGCGTTGTCGATACGTTCCGCGTACTCGCCCACTATCCATACCTAGGAACAATAGAATTATATTGTATTAGAATTTATAACACGACAAACATTATTTATACTACACATCATTGACTGGTACGCCATCAGTAAAAGATATTGAATGTTTGGATAAATTGGTAGTACACAATAAAAAAACACAGCATTTAAGTTACAAAGTTAGTAACGGTACAATGTCAATGTACAATGGTATCGCTAAAACAAATCACTTTTAATTGTTAGTATACTATAAATTTAAATCATTGCAATAGTGACCCATGGATTGGTCAACATACATAATTACCCAGACAAAGAGTTGAAACATATAGTGTTAAAGCATTTACAGTGCCTGCACCACCCTGTGTAAGTTAATAACAAAATACGGCTTTTGTGACAATTTAAGACGAAATGCGACAACTTGAGACTTTTGAAAATTAGGTTTTTGAAGATACTATCGCACCTCTGTCTTCTGTCTTTTACCTAATACAAGCAAATCTTTGCTTAAAAGGTGATTCCAAATGTCAAACTGTTTAATTTACATAAGTTGATGAAATAAACATTTTTATTTTTTATTTTTTTTTTCTGTGTTACTTTTTTCATCAAAAGTTGTCAAATTAGTTCACTACTTCTCTGAAAATAGCGATCAAAATAGAAATTTTTTAGAGGCTTCTAGTGCTTTTAAAGTTATTGTATATTAGACAAGGAAAACATAGCTCATACCACCTAATATTAATATTACGGTTAATATTTATATTAATATATAAAAAAAATTACATCATCCAAATGAAAATAGGCGAGAGTGTTTGTATGAAGATTAGACCATCCACGTTTCCTAATACATGGCCTTTGTAGAAAATATTAATATTCCAAATGACCAAAGTCCTCACCATAGAAGCCCTGGCCTCCGGTTCGTCCAGTGTATCGAGGTTCTCGCACAGCGTGCTGATGATGCTCTCGTACTTGTTGGGGTACTTGCGGAAGATGTCCTTGATCACCACGATGGCCTCTTGCACCACGTAGTTCACTTTAGTCTGGATTAGTTCTAGGAGGGTGGATACGCAGCGCTCTGCTGATGGTTCCACCTGTTAAGTGTTGATAGGTTAGGTAGACGTGTGGTTTTAAACATGAACAGAGTTTTCATATGAGGAGACATTAAAAAAAAAATATTATTATATGATGAGTCAAAAACAATCTTCCAGAAATTTCACAAATAATCCAGAAAGGTTAAAAAAATTAAGCAATTATACCGAATTAAAATAATAAATATAAATAAATGTGGACAATATCACACAAATTGCTCTGAACCCAAAGTAAGTAGCTAAAGCACTTGTGTTATGGAATTCAGAGACAACGAAGGTACCACAAACACCCAAACCCGACACAATGTAAAAAACTGGTTTTCTACATTGACCCGTCCGGGGATCGAACCCGGTACTTCAGAGCTGGCGACACCTTGAAAAAAGGCGTGTACACCACTCGACCACGGAGGTCGTCGAATGAATTATACGATCTTATCGTTAAAAAAAATTGCAAATTCAGCACAGACCATCCATTTATTTCATCATTAAATATCTATCCTTTTTTTATGTCGGGGTAAGAATCATACTATTAAGTCAGACATGCATAAACTAAAAACACCCCGTTCTCGTCCTTGCCATTGCCGGAAACCGCGATATCGCTTAAACATTCTCTGCGCGGCTCCGTCGGTACTGACATATTCCCTGCATAACACTCATATGTACTTACACACAAAATTTCTACATAATATAAGTTACCTTGATAGCACAGCGTCCTATAGCCCTGACAGCCTTCCGGACAAAGTCCACATCGACTTCCGTAGCGTACTCCTTGAGCTCGCCCAACACCTGCGCGATGTTGGCCTGCGAGGCAAGCCGGATCATGATGTCCAACTTCTCCAGCTTCACGTAGATTGGATCGTTGTATTTCACGAAAAACACCTGCCAATATTTCAGGAGGATTAGTGTGGTTTTGGCTTAATTGGTCTTGTTGGTTAAGACAAAATCATCATCTCCTTGACGCTTCCAATAGGAATATTGTCAATTTTTTAAAAGTTCGTCAGTTATATTAGTAAAAAATATTAGACGTATTTTATTTTCTAAAAACCTACGATGCATGACGTCATCATTTCGTACGTTTTGTGTAACATCGTGAAGTAATTAGCCCCTATTCCTAAATTCTGATTTATGATTTTGAAAAAGTAAAAAATACGTGCAATCTGGGTTTGTTGATCATTGACTTACTGCTCGAGCAGTCCGCTTATGTCAAGACAAAGTGGTCTTCTTATGGCGGAATTTTCCAACGCCAGATTTTTATCTATACTTATAATAAATCTGTAGAGAGGTCAATTCTGTACATCAAATATATTTTTAAAATAACTATCAGGGGGTGATTAGTGATCGATACTGATGCCAAAAATGCAATCAGTAAAATTTTTGTCTGTCTGTCTGTCTGTCTGTATGTTCCTTATAGAAACAAAAACTAATCGACGGATTTTAACGAAACTTGGTACAATTATTATATTATATTATTCTTCATATTCCTGGGCAGGCTATAGTATACTTTTCATCACGCTACAATCAATAGGAGCAGAGCAGTGAAGGGAAATGTTGGGAAAACGGGAGAAGTTACTCCATTTTTTAAGCTTCCGTCGCGTATGCAGCCTTAATGGTTAAAGCTACATAGAAATCATGTATGACGGAAATGTTCTACATAAAATTATCTAAAAAATATCCCACAACAGTATATGTGTATCTTTTATGGTTGACTCACAATAACACGTGTAATTCCCGATAGCCTAGCAGTTCGGAGCTTTCTGATTAAATTTGTTTACTCTTACGTTTATAATACTCTCACTCATCCCTAATTAAAAAAAAGTTAACATTATTACCTATTCAATAAAAAAAGAATCATAGAAATCGGTATAGAAACACCAAACTTATACATGAAATATGATAATAAGCCATCGCGCCGTCGCGCGTGAATACTGAATCATGCTATAAGGATTATTTTTGTGTAAATAGGTATTAGTTATTTTGGTAGTGTTTAAATATTCGTTCAAATTACAAATTATTAATAGTTTCCATTTTATTTCTTTTCAGGTGAAGTAGTAGTAGAAGTAGAAGTAGTAGCATAGATTTTTAGATACCGATAGGTTAGTTTTGGCTAATTTATGTTCAGTTTTTTTGTATTAAGTAGATGAAAGCGTAGGTACTTTTATTAATTATAGTAGTTATAGGTATTTTTTTTTAAGTGAAGTAAAATACGAAAAGTTAATCTGTGTGTTACATCAAAACCACTGAACCGTGAGGAAGGACATATGCTACTTTTTTACAAAAACGACGGAAACGCGGACGAAGTCGCGGGCAAAAGCTAGTTTTTAGAATAAAATAGATGTCTGACAGATATTTTACGGAAGAACTTTAAAAAATGCAGATATATTGTTTGGATAGGACAACCTGGCGTTAGAAAAATCTAAATCGTCGTGCCTTTTTCTAGGGAAGTAAAGCATTTACAAATCAATGGTCACCTTCATCTCATGTTTGAGTATTTCGGGGCGCTTCTGCACGACCAGGTTGATGTTCCGGAGCGCCACGTACTGCACCTCGGGCTCGGCGCTCAGCAGCGTCACGAGCGGCGGGGCCAGCTTGCGGGACAGCGTGCTCACTAGCTCCGTGTCGTCTGATACCATCTCCATCAACTTCATTAGGACCTGGAAGTGGAAGAACAGTTAGGAACAGAATAAAAAAAATTAAAGAGTATAATTTTTGAAGGTTGATTTTACAAACTTGTGGGATGTTTTGGACAGAAATGGGATGTTTTGACTGCACGTGTAGCCGAGTGGTATAGGTCACCACGCCAATTACCTCTGTGCGCGACGTGCCGCGGGTTCGATACCCGCATGGGACAAGCATTTGTGTGATCCACAAATACTTGTTTCAAGTCTGGGTGTTCTTTGTGCATATGATTTGAATGTTTGTGAAACCCCCCGCGACACAAGGATTAAATTCCTTAGTGCGGGAGTCGTTTTTTAAAAAAAAAAAAAAAAAATACCGCTAGAGAAAATTACGGGAGACAAGGGGTGTGACTAGTGGGTTTTACTAATTTGTACCACGCTTAGAGTAAACATAGACAAGCATAGAGCTCGTGCATCGGTAGTAGCCCCTTGCCCCGAGGGTAAGCAAATTTTTTGCTAAACGCTCGTTTACTGATTTAAGTGATTTTCCGTGCGACGACAGACATTTATGTGAAAATATCGACGGTTCCGATATTATTAGGGTAATATTGGGTGAGATAATTTTAATAAAACAGCACGCTCTGTTTTGACACCAATTTTACTCGTTCATACTAGTGTCTACAGTTCATACTCGATACGCGTACTCTATAGTTTACTTATTATTTCTTGAAGGTACCGGACATTATTGTCAAACGAATCGTATCTATATCATATGTTTAAGTTGATTCAAGTTTGAAATCATCTCTAAATAGTGGTTTTAATGCAGATTGTTATATTTGGGTTGTCTATGTCTGTGTTGGTAAGAAATACATTTTGATCAGATTATTAATGTTCATTGCACCTACCTTAACCGCGGACAGGACTACAGCAGCGTTAGCATGCGCCAGCCTTGGCGTGATCCTCTCGCATATGGAGTGTGCCTCACGCGCGTCTCTTGGAGAGTAGTTGGACAGCGCGTCCAGTATGAACACCTGGCCCCATTCCGTGCACTCGTTGAGAGCTGTGAGCAGCTTGTTTATTGTTGGCGCGTTCATTTCTGTGGGATTAGAAGGGTATAATAGTGTGCATATTCTAAATAAATAAATAAATCTGGCCACCATCACATACAATGCTCTGAACCCAAAGTGAGTAGCTAAAGCACGTGTGTTATGGAATCAGAGACAATGATGGTACCATAAACACCCAGACCCGGGACAATGAAGAAAAGTGGCTTTCTACATTAACCCGTACGGGGATCAGACCCTGGACCTCATAGCTAGCGACACGTTGAAAACTGGTGTGTACGCCACTCGACCTCGGCGGTCGTCAATAATTCGTACTGTATGTAAATCTAATTTAAAGGTTTTCTATACTACAAGTAATCGGCAAGTAATCAACTAGTGGATTTAAGTGCTCTTTGCTGCAGAAAAAAGCGTGAAGGAATACAAGGATTTAATAATCTCGTCCTGCATTCGATCTGTTTTGCATTTGGACATCGTCATGTTCCCACTACCGCTAAACGAAAAAAAAAGACAACCACCTCTAAAAATTAAAACAAGGACTAGTAAATTTCATTACATATCGCCTACACCATTTATGCTCATATTTTACAGCAATTATAAATCATACGCCTTATTTTTCGAACCATTTTTTAATTAATTTCTGTCCACAACCCACATCTCCTCTCTCTTGCTTTCGATGTTGGCCTTGTTTCTCCTAACTATAACATAGCGACTCACCTACAAGAGGGTGTCCAGAAACACTGGCCTCGTTGATCTCCGAGAGCGCGGCGACGGCATTCGCTACTACCATGGGGTTGGAGTCGCTCAGCAAGTCCTTCAGCTGGTCTAAGAAACCCTGTGGAGTGCATCTTGTATGTTAATAGAATAGGCGACATAAATAGACGAGGTTTTATACTACTAATGATATATGGACTGATAACATGATAATGTTAAAAAGGGATATCTGAAAATGTTCCCAGATTATTAACCATCAAATTTATTCATAGTTCTAAGGAGTGGCCCTAATAGGGATGTTGTCTAAATTTACTTAAATGTTCGTCAGGTAGATTATAAAAAAAAATATTAGACTATAATATATATGTTACGAAAGTAAACGCTTACTACAATACATTGATTTGAAATGTCGCAAGACGTCACGTCGTTATACGTTTTTTGTAATCGTGACGTAATTAGTCCCCACCCCTGAACTTAGATTAGCTTTTTCTCTTTAGTTTTTAGTTATTTTGTAAAAGTAAAAAATACGTGTCTAATATTTTTTTATTATCTAATTTACGGACTGAATAGATTTTTACTTTACGCAGACAACATTCCTATTGTCCTGTGAAAAGTGTGGCAAGTAAAAAAGAGGATTTTCCCGCAAGTAAGTGTTAATTTTTTCAAATGACTTGAACTTATTTGTATTTTCACACCATTATAATATGCAACTGCAATTATCTATGAGACTATGACACAAATTAGGCTAAATCTTGATTAAATATGTAAAGATATTTTCAAAAGGAAAATTTTAATTACCTGATCCTCAACCATACTAGAAGAAATATCATACAGCTTAGCAACACACACAGCGGCCGTCTTCCTGACATACGGATCCTCGTCCTTCAAACACTTGCGGAGAGGTTCGCACAAGTACTCAGTGATCTTGTCCACTCTGATGCAGCCCATGGTTCGCACCGCGAGGGCGCGGATCAATGGGTTCGAATCCTCACAGTCCTGAAGGTGTCAACGTGGTTTGTGTCGGTATTGTGTATAAAAAGAAAAGAGAAGCAACACATCAATCATACTGAAGCAATTTTACTATAAGCGATGCATTAGAAACCTCTTTAGTCTGCAAAATATGTTTTTTTTTTAATCTAAGAGTGTTTTGTTTCACATCGCAAGTTTCAATGAATTATAGGTACACATGCCATTACAAGTTTTTGTCCAATAATTTATACATAGCTTGTTACTTGCATATATAGTAAAGCTTTTTAAATAAATATGTCTCATTCGTTCATATTAACTTGCTTATTATGTCTGGGTGTCAAACGATACCACTTCGATTATTTTCGATAATAAATTGGTGTGGGATTTTAAGACCAAAAGGTTTCCTTGCATATTAAATATGGGATTAATAAAATAATAGCCGATGTGCTTCTATTCATAATAAAGTATGAGGCATGGATTTTATTTTTATAGTCATATAATTTTTCTGAACTGGTCGATTTTAGTGTAGATTTACACATTTTCTGTGCTTGGTGGGGTTCCGTATATATTTTGGATAATTGTGATAAATTTATCATGCAATATATATACCTACTTATTCCATGCAGGTATTTAGGGAATTTAAGTGCTAATTTACCAGTCCAAGAAAAGAAAATTTCTGTTAGACATATCTATCTTGATACATTTCATGACAACATTTAACTCATATGAAATAAAGAAGAATATTACTGTGTTTTCCCTGGTAGGTAAACTCTTTTACCTTTCAAACTTATCTCTATAAGAAATACCATAATTTCCTGCCTTTAATGTAAATACTACCTCTACCAATCTAAGTATACATGCAATAGGTATGCATACTTCACATCTATCTGATAACTTATAATACACCCCAGACACTAATAACAAGCTACTCGGCAAATTTTGTTTTTTCATAGAAAAAGTGCCAGGCAATTTTAGGCAGCAATAATTTTTATGCAATTTTGTAGTTGAGATATTAACACACAATTTAGGATCTGTTACTTAAGATTTTTTGTGGTTTTGTGTGATTTTGTTACATACTGGGGAAAATGCCAAATTGAATGATGTTCAGGATTAAGTACACAACCAAAACATTAATGAAATACTCAGTTATTAATACCTAACTAAAATATTGAGTTGGATGTAAACAAGATTTTTTGTTTTATAGAGATTTAACAAGATTTAAAGAAGAAAAAAAAGCTTGTTAGATTTTTTGACGTGACAACGTCTTATAAATTGGTTTGCCGGGTGACACTTCAAGAAACTGGGTAACGCTCCGCTCACGTTATGCGCTCACAATGAGAGCGAGTGAGAGGCACGCGTCCCTTCCACTCGGGCATGGTTAGCCCGCCTAAGAGCGAGAGAGACAGACATTGACATTGACAGTCGTTGTCACGTAAAACTTTCGCCCGTATACCGACTTTACAGGCAACCAATTTTTTGTCAGTAGTAACTAGTGTCAACCCTACAAGCATTAACTACGACTTTCAACTCGATTGGGCATTAATTACTAAATGTGTGACTGTAGTGTTCTGGGATCCCTTCATTTTTCTCTTTGATGGCAGTTCTTAGCTTGTGAATGGTCAGTGGAGCTGCCTGAAGGGTTCTAACCAATAAGTAAACATTGCCACGTTTAATTGTCACTGGTCTGGTCTGGTCTGGTAAACTGAATACTCGCGTGCAAACCTTTGTTGCGCCATTTGGCATCACCGCCCCAGGTTAGGCCGAATTGTATGCTTATATTGTTGCTAGTCATGTGACCTGTACCTACCTATTCTACCTGGACCTACTCATAACTATTTTTGTACCGATTAGTCACTACTAGAGCTGTTCTTGGGTATAGACAAAATAAAATGACCATTTTGTAAGCCGTTCAAATCATTTGTCTCTTTGTTCTTACTACAGATTGAGTTATTTACGTATTTAAACATCAGTTATTAATAATCGAAATATTAAATTCAGAACTAAGTAGTTACCAAAATGTGGGCTGTACATTAGTACAACCCACATTTTGGTAACGAATAGAAAAGTGATTATGCAGTATTATATTAATAATACTGTATAATCACTTTTCTATTTTTTTCTATAGTTGGAGCATAATTTTTTAATATATAGCCTTCAAATAAAAATTTGCTAAGTGGGTTGATAAAAGTGTCCGGGAGTGTAGTATAATCATGTAAGTTCGTAAACTAGAGTGTACAGAAATACCCTTTAATTGGTGTCTGACAGAAATTTCATCAAAATTCAACCATAAAACATTGACACAAGAATCAAAGTTTCTTACAAATTGAACCAATGTGTAAATCTACAATCGGATGATTTGATTTTGGATTTCTCTGGATCATTTTACCTTAACAAGCTGGTAGGTCGGTAGATCCTTCCACCCATCATAATAGGTACAGTAGACATTAAAAAACGATAAAAAATACATGTCACACACAAATAACTACAAAAGTAGTTATTATGATACAAATCTAAAGAGGTATATAATAATTTGATTCATTAATTTAACATATATAGACCTTATAATCCCATGCTCAGTTTTTCAATGTTGGGTTCAATTATTAGAATGATCTGCATTTTTATTGATATTCAACCCATGCTGATTATATTTTTAGTTAATAAATTGATAATTAAACAATTTTTGGTTGAACACTGTACAGGAAATGTTATGTTAATTAGATTCCTTTTTTATAAATTAGATTTTAGGACAAAACATAACAAAAAGGTTTTGTTTGTTTCATTAAATGCTGTATCTCTTTTGGTGTATATTAAAGAGTAAATATTGTATTATAATTCTCAGTAAATTATGTGGTATTTGAATAGCTTTAATTGATTTATGTAAACTCTCAGAAGGATACTTGATATTTGCTTTAAAATCAATTTGATGTAACATACTTAACAAAATGACATTCAAGATTTTCATTATATCAAACTACATTAAATTTACAAATTGAATAAAAATTACACCTATTATTGTGGTAAATATCAATATTAAGGATAATCTACTTTTTAATTTATCAACATAACATATCCCGAACAACTCACATCTCTCAAATAATAAATATTATATTAAATATAAACGCAAGTACGTATACATACCTTGACAAATGTGTTAACGGCCATAATAGCCATGTCTGGCTGCGACTTGGCATAGTTCATGAGATAGAGGTACACCAGCTTTTTAAGCTCAAGGTTGTCCGTCTGCATGCAGTTCACTACATCTGGGAATAATGCGGAGACATCTTTGCCTACGGTCATTGATGCTATGACCTGCGGACAAACAGATTCTTGTGTAAGTTATGGGTTGCAGCTACAGATTTATTCTAGGCGAGCTTAACTCAAAATTGAGTTCTCTAACAGCAAACCTTTGAGTGGTAGAGTGATAAAAATATATAATGATTTATGTTAAGATATTATTTATTTCTTCTTTATTGTACACTGTAACCATAAGAAAACATGAAAGGAAAAAAAACATACACAAACAGTAGTACAAAACACGGCAAGTTCTTCCAAGCAACCATTGGACAGAATATCATATATGAGAATACATATATATTTATTGGAATTGGAACAAAAATTTATTTAGAAAAATTTGTGTTGGTTAACAACCACATTAGTATAGATAGAACATACAATATCAGCATAGTGTACAGCTACAGAGTAAAAGACATAATATCTCTCAAAGATATATTTTATAACTGTTGACAGACCCATGTTACTGCTTAGCCCAGGTTTCATGCTCTTACTATACCAAAATGTTTGTTGTTATGCAATATATTGACTCTTATTGGGTTCTTCTATAACATTATAGTATTTTAAAAGGAAATAGGTAAGAACTTTGGGTAAAATTATCAATAGATCTGTGTTATTGAGTGATAATTTGACAGATGATTTGTCATCAGTGTGTAATGATGAAAGATTTTAATAGTTTTATGAGCACATGAGTTTAAAGGAGTTTTTAAGAGCCTTTGTATCATATATTCCTTGCTTTTTTTATATAAAGAGGAATAAAACACATACCTTCTTGACTGCCTCCTTCTTTTTCTCTTTTTTATCACTGTTCAGCTCCGATTTGAGTTCAAATATCTCGCCCTTTTTCGTTGTTGTAAAGTACTTTGAGTCAGTCATCTTGACTGTTTTATATAACTTTTACTTTAACTTTCCTATAATACAAAAAGAAGATTGTATTTACTGACTGACTGCCGACCTAAAATCGATAAATATCTAGAGAATTTGACAGACAGTATGCGGCACCAAATACACGTATTGTGGTCTAGTTTAGACGGAATTGAATAATTCGAGTATAGTAGAATAAATTAGTGTATTAAAGATGCATAAAATAACATAATTATTGGAAAATGTCTAAAGTAAATCTAATAAAACTTGCTAACGCACTTTTGACACGACGGAAGGGGCGTAACAATAGTGTAGTTGTAGAGTTGTCACAGTGTCACAGTGACAGTGAGTCGAGTAGTCGAGTGTTAAGTTGTATCAAATCGATTAATGAGATCTATTTGAATTTTATCTCGAAAATGAATTCAATTAACTAAGCATTTTTTTTATCAAAATAGTACCTTATCGTGCAGAGTGCAGATAAATGTGTCAAATGTGGACATAACATAGCTGGTATTTCCCACCATTCAGAGAATTAAATTAATCAATTGTTTATCATAATATTAAAATAGTTTATATTATTTATATTACTCAAATGTATATATAGACATATACGGCCTATTAATTAATTGAAAAATATCTAAAATATATTTTTCATAAAGTAAAATAGTGTTTTGATGTATTTTTCATTTATTTTACCCTCAATTTAGGAACTTTGTATAGCATATAGCAGTAAAGTTTAGTAGTTTGATCAAAATTTAAATAGACTATCGATGTCGAATCGATTGAAGTGTAAAAATGACAAACATTACATAGGAGCCACTCTAAAACATGACTTCATATTATTCGTTTAGAAATCTACAAAATAAATTTTTAATCTACCTTCTGCGAACATTTATTAATTTTCAGAAAACCACATGCATTTATTTTGGTAGTTTGATAAGCACAAAGACATTCTAATAATTTTAAGTCATTTTATACTCTATTGACTCCTCAGAACAATGACTGAAGATTGACTCTAATGGACAAGTAGGATTTACTTACAAGTAGGATAGGGTAGAGTATAATATGGCGTTTTAATTAACCAAAATATTGAGTTATTATCACGACTTTCAGAAATTAGCGTTTACACTTCGCCAGAAACCAAATAAAAAAAATAGGCCACCGTGCTCGGAATCGCAAAAGCAAGTAGGCAGGAAAGAGTTCTGCCTTTACTATTATTGCTATTTTAGGCAGGGCAAATAAGTTTCAGTATATGGAAGCTAATCTATAACGATGAACTTTTTTTTTATTAAAATTATTTAGCGGCCAATTTTTCTATCTTTGAGCTTAAACGAGCTCGATGTTTTTATTTCTTATACCTTTTTAACATAGTTTATAGTCTTTCAATCGAGCGCAGAGTCAAAGCACATCGAATCGTCCAATTCTTCACTACCGAAGGGATGCGAAATTCTTTATCTCATCAGGAATATGGGCGTTGCGTTGAGTAAAGAATGAATATTAATTATATGTTTATTATTGGTAATATATGGTTACTATTAAGGCTGTTGTATATTTATTAATTGAAATAAATTTTCTACATATTATCTTTGGACAGACCTGCTGTTGGAATTAGTATTTATTAGTTTCGTAATAACTAATGAAATAAAACACAAGATAATTAAAAACATACTATTATATACTTCTTAATGTCTCTTTTTCAATTTATACATCATGGTCCAGACCGTAGTAAATGTCTATTTACACAAATGAAAAAAATATTTCAAAAACTTCTCCTTACTAGTTAAAAGCAACATGCATTATTCTTTCAAAATTTAACAAAGTATAGAAATTAAACTTAACCTTCGAACTTTTAACAAGCGATAATGTAAAAAAATAAAATGGAGATTCCAAAACAAAAATAATTGTAGAAGTTTATTGAAACGGTCATAATACTATATCATAAATGTTTTCTTTTAAGTTTACGATGACAAAAGTCAACAACAAATGCATATCACTTTATATGTATATCTATAAACAATTGGAATCGAATAATTTATTTATAAATCTGCTATTGCTATAAAATCGAAGACACGAGTTTTATAAACACTTTCAATATTGTCAATTCTTTTGCAGTACACGTAAAACTGTAAATAGACAAATTCGATATATGTTCCTCATAATTCCACAGTTAAGACAGTATATTTTAGTCTATTTTGACGAGAAACTCTTCAACTTGTAGTGTTTGCCTCATAATGGCGGATAGCACTACCTCGGTACTGCACACCACGTTCAACGTCTTTTCTGACTGCAGTAGGTAATACACTAGATGCAGGTCGTTGGGTACAGTTAGCACGAGGTAACTGTACGGTTTCTGGTTGTGCATTTCTTGTATGGAGACGTAGGAGCGTCGGTTCTTCTCCACCTTACCGCCGCAAAGCTCGATCATTTCCGTTAAGGCACCTCTAGAAGGCTTTACGCAGGGGGTAAGGAAGAACGTGACGCCGTCGAAGAGTTTCTTTCTTTGTTCTCCGCATAAGAGGAGTTCGGAGATGTCGCACTTAAACATTTTGTTGAAGGCTTCGTCCCGGAGGCCGTGTTTCGCCTCGTCCGCGAATTTGTTCAGCCGCTGGCTCTCCAGCACCCACTCAGGCGTGAGCAGGTGCTTGACGGTGACGAGGCAGCTGATCAGTTTGCACGTTCGCACCAATTTATCCATGACGAGATGGGTTGCTTCTGCTGCTGATGTGACCACAAGACCGCCTAGTTGCCTGTAATTAAACAATACATTATTTAAAATGCACATTTTTTTTTCTATTAGGTATAATCCTATTTTATATCATATCAAGATAATGCCACACAATAAATTACCTAGCTAGGCTACACCAAATGATTAATACAAGAATTCTCAATACTACAACATACTGGACACAAACTATTTCTATTGTATGGTAGTAGATAATATGTTAGCTACCAAACAACACCATACACCAACAGATAATAAGAATGTACCATATCCATACGCTAAGGGTCAATTCACCCATTCAACACAGTGTTAAAACATCGAAAAGTACATAGCATAATGCACTTTAACAACTTTGAAATAAAACTGTTTTTTGCATCATAAAATGTCGATGATATTTTAACAACTGCTTAGCCGATTCATTCAAGTTTTCTATAGATAGTTGAGATAGTTTAATAAATATAAAGCTTAATTAAAAACTGTAATACAATAATTTTACTAAGTTCAATTTTCTCTCGCGGCAATGTAAATTGACCCTTACCCAAACAAACTATGTATTTAACGAACAATAGTAACCTAAACTGTAACTTTTGCTTGATTAGTTAACTTTTAGTTAGTTCATCGTTTTCATTGATAATATGATTTGCATTTTCGTCGTCTTCAATTTTTACGTCGTCACTGTAATAAAAATCTTAAGTTTAGCGATATTTTTATGTTATTGTTTAAAACTACTATTACCTAAAATATAGAACAATATATTTGATATTGTTCTATATTTTTGGTATCACGCGGCATTTTTATCAGGCTGCGGCGGGGAGGCGAGGCGCGGGCGCGTGGCGGCAGGTACAAGGTGTAGTTACCTGACGATAGCAGGCAGCTTGTGCTGCAGGTGCGGCGAGAGCGCGGAGAAGGCGACCCTGGGCGCGAGGTGCAGCGGCGGCGGGTGCGGCGGGTGCGGCGCCGGCGGCGGCGGCGGGGAGGCGAGGCGCGGGCGCGTGGCGGCAGGTACAAGGTGTAGTTACCTGACGATAGCAGGCAGCTTGTGCTGCAGGTGCGGCGAGAGCGCGGAGAAGGCGACCCTGGGCGCGAGGTGCAGCGGCGGCGGGTGCGGCGGGTGCGGCGGCGGCGGCGGCGGCGGGGAGGCGAGGCGCGGGCGCGTGGCGGCAGGTACAAGGTGTAGTTACCTGACGATAGCAGGCAGCTTGTGCTGCAGGTGCGGCGAGAGCGCGGAGAAGGCGACCCTGGGCGCGAGGTGCAGCGGCGGCGGGTGCGGCGGGTGCGGCGCCGGCGGCGGCGGCGGGGAGGCGAGGCGCGGGCGCGTGGCGGCAGGTACAAGGTGTAGTTACCTGACGATAGCAGGCAGCTTGTGCTGCAGGTGCGGCGAGAGCGCGGAGAAGGCGACCCTGGGCGCGAGGTGCAGCGGCGGCGGGTGCGGCGGGTGCGGCGCCGGCGGCGGCGGCGGGGAGGCGAGGCGCGGGCGCGTGGCGGCAGGTACAAGGTGTAGTTACCTGACGATAGCAGGCAGCTTGTGCTGCAGGTGCGGCGAGAGCGCGGAGAAGGCGACCCTGGGCGCGAGGTGCAGCGGCGGCGGGTGCGGCGGGTGCGGCGGCGGCGGCGGCGGCGGGGAGGCGAGGCGCGGGCGCGTGGCGGCAGGTACAAGGTGTAGTTACCTGACGATAGCAGGCAGCTTGTGCTGCAGGTGCGGCGAGAGCGCGGAGAAGGCGACCCTGGGCGCGAGGTGCAGCGGCGGCGGGTGCGGCGGGTGCGGCGCCGGCGGCGGCGGCGGGGAGGCGAGGCGCGGGCGCGTGGCGGCAGGTACAAGGTGTAGTTACCTGACGATAGCAGGCAGCTTGTGCTGCAGGTGCGGCGAGAGCGCGGAGAAGGCGACCCTGGGCGCGAGGTGCAGCGGCGGCGGGTGCGGCGGGTGCGGCGCCGGCGGCGGCGGCGGGGAGGCGAGGCGCGGGCGCGTGGCGGCAGGTACAAGGTGTAGTTACCTGACGATAGCAGGCAGCTTGTGCTGCAGGTGCGGCGAGAGCGCGGAGAAGGCGACCCTGGGCGCGAGGTGCAGCGGCGGCGGGTGCGGCGGGTGCGGCGCCGGCGGCGGCGGCGGGGAGGCGAGGCGCGGGCGCGTGGCGGCAGGTACAAGGTGTAGTTACCTGACGATAGCAGGCAGCTTGTGCTGCAGGTGCGGCGAGAGCGCGGAGAAGGCGACCCTGGGCGCGAGGTGCAGCGGCGGCGGGTGCGGCGGGTGCGGCGCCGGCGGCGGCGGCGGGGAGGCGAGGCGCGGGCGCGTGGCGGCAGGTACAAGGTGTAGTTACCTGACGATAGCAGGCAGCTTGTGCTGCAGGTGCGGCGAGAGCGCGGAGAAGGCGACCCTGGGCGCGAGGTGCAGCGGCGGCGGGTGCGGCGGGTGCGGCGCCGGCGGCGGCGGCGGGGAGGCGAGGCGCGGGCGCTTGGCGCGACGTCCGCCGGCCGCCACGCACGCCGCCGCCGCCGACCGCTTGGCGCGCTCGTGCGACTCTTGCGTTATGTTGATGGGCATTTTCCATGCGTCTGTAAACACATAATATACTCGTTAGAAAGACTTGTATTGCATTAATTTACGAAAAAACAGTAAAAGAAGGAAAGGGCAAGCAAGATGCCCTAGCGACGAATATGGCTGAATGAAATATGAAAATATACTTACTCATTAAATGTGACACTAAACTATAATCCATTCTGAATGGACTCGTCAAGTTAAACTGTTGATATTTTGCATTTTCGATCTGTTAACAAAAAGAAAAATTAGTAATAGTAAAAAATTATAAAAATTCCTAAAAGCAATTAAGTAAGACGTATAATACAACAATTAATCGGGGCGCAATATACAACAAAAGAAATGGCGGGGCGAGCTGGATACCTTCCTAGGGAATCAGCAAGAACAAGGGGGGGACCGAGAACACTGGCATGAACGAAGGGACGCATATGCCCAAGAGTGAGTCAGTTCAGACTTGATATAAAAATAATAGAAGTTATTTATATTATATTAAGAACCAGCCCCCACTATTTAACTTTAATTCAATCAAGGTAAAACAAAGAAAAGATACGTATTTTATATTTTTTTTTAAAAATCTATCTGACGAAATAAATAGATTTTTTTAATTCATCTCTAAATTAAGTGGATGCTATGAGTACAGACATGAAGGAGTAGACATACCTGCGACAAAGCGTTCATGTTCCCCAGCAGCAGGTCGGTGAGCCAGGCGGCCGTGACGACGGGGATGCCCCACTCGCGCGCGCGCCGGTACTTGTTGCCCTCCGCGCGCTTGCAGATCAGCACCGTGTTGTCGCGCGTCATGTACGGGGTTAACTGCAAAGGAGACCTATTGTTATTGCGCTCACCAGATGGCGCCACTGGCGGGTCGAGAAGTAATAAAACCTATAAAACTTTGCAACAAGGCAGGAAAACAGTTTGAATATATTTTTTTTATTACTAAAGTTTCAGAAGCATTTGATTGTGAAATCAAAGTTGTTTTTAGCTTCTTCTACGACGTCTCAGATTTCCGCGTACATGCTGGGCAGGTGCGGGTGTGTACGTACCTTAGCGCCGACGTGCTCCAGACAGAAGGTCACCCTGTCCCTCTCCTCGGCCCGCCAGCCGGAGAGCGCGGCGCGGTGATGGCGGGCCGGGCGGTCGCGCGCCGCGTACATGCTGGGCAGGTGCGGGTGTGTACGTACCTTAGCGCCGACGTGCTCCAGACAGAAGGTCACCCTGTCCCTCTCCTCGGCCCGCCAGCCGGAGAGCGCGGCGCGGTGATGGCGGGCCGGGCGGTCGCGCGCCGCGTACATGCTGGGCAGGTGCGGGTGTGTACGTACCTTAGCGCCGACGTGCTCCAGACAGAAGGTCACCCTGTCCCTCTCCTCGGCCCGCCAGCCGGAGAGCGCGGCGCGGTGATGGCGGGCCGGGCGGTCGCGCGCCGCGTACATGCTGGGCAGGTGCGGGTGTGTACGTACCTTAGCGCCGACGTGCTCCAGACAGAAGGTCACCCTGTCCCTCTCCTCGGCCCGCCAGCCGGAGAGCGCGGCGCGGTGATGGCGGGCCGGGCGGTCGCGCGCCGCGTACATGCTGGGCAGGTGCGGGTGTGTACGTACCTTAGCGCCGACGTGCTCCAGACAGAAGGTCACCCTGTCCCTCTCCTCGGCCCGCCAGCCGGAGAGCGCGGCGCGGTGATGGCGGGCCGGGCGGTCGCGCGCCGCGTACATGCTGGGCAGGTGCGGGTGTGTACGTACCTTAGCGCCGACGTGCTCCAGACAGAAGGTCACCCTGTCCCTCTCCTCGGCCCGCCAGCCGGAGAGCGCGGCGCGGTGATGGCGGGCCGGGCGGTCGCGCGCCGCGTACATGCTGGGCAGGTGCGGGTGTGTACGTACCTTAGCGCCGACGTGCTCCAGACAGAAGGTCACCCTGTCCCTCTCCTCGGCCCGCCAGCCGGAGAGCGCGGCGCGGTGATGGCGGGCCGGGCGGTCGCGCGCCGCGTACATGCTGGGCAGGTGCGGGTGTGTACGTACCTTAGCGCCGACGTGCTCCAGACAGAAGGTCACCCTGTCCCTCTCCTCGGCCCGCCAGCCGGAGAGCGCGGCGCGGTGATGGCGGGCCGGGCGGTCGCGCGCCGCGTACATGCTGGGCAGGTGCGGGTGTGTACGTACCTTAGCGCCGACGTGCTCCAGACAGAAGGTCACCCTGTCCCTCTCCTCGGCCCGCCAGCCGGAGAGCGCGGCGCGGTGATGGCGGGCCGGGCGGTCGCGCGCCGCGTACATGCTGGGCAGGTGCAGGGCGTGCCACGGCGGGACCACGCCGCGCCGCAGCATGGCGTCCGACAGCCAGTACGCTGTCACGCAGCGTTTCGCGTCGCGGAGAGCCTGAACACACCCCCGATCACGTCATTATATGCACAATTTGTCAAAATAAGTATAACGTAAACGGCTTGGCCACGGCACAAATTAATGTTCCACGCACGCGCTAGAATTGCGTGGGGATTTATATTTAATGCTCGCGTACAACTATATTATATCCCTGGGTTTTCGGGATTATCTTGTACAACTAATATTCGAATTATTTACCTATAATACCACCCTTTTTATCTATGTCCCCTTCCTTCCCCTGTTAAAAACACATCTAGCTTAAAATAAGTGCAATAGAATTTATAGCCAAGTGAATAATCACCACGCCAACTACCATTGCGAGATATGCTGTACTGCTAAGTCTAATCGCCGGCCGAGCCGGAAGATCCATTGCCTATAATAAAACATAATAGATTTCATTCACAAATGACAAACAACAAAACGGAAACCCACTTTAAAACCCAATCAATCAATATTAAGGCAATTGAAACTTCTTTAAAGTACACTGCATATAAAAATTTGGGTCCCAGGAGATTTCCAAAACTGCATCCAGCTCTATTGTGCTATGTGAGAGGTCCAATAAAGTTGTTACATTATTGTTGACAGAAGTACATTAACACAAAGTCCACAATAAAATTGCTTTCTCTCTCGGTCTCTGTCTCAAAAGTCTGTTCACCACCTTTTGCTTAAACAAACCACAATATTGATAACTTACCCTCTTTAAAAATGGGTTGTATCGCAAAAAAAAGGTATAATTTATGTTAATATAATTTCTACAAATATTTCTTTCAAACCAACTTTTCATCTTTAACTACCAATATGTATTCTGACTAAATTCAGAAAAGTCACACAGTTTTAAGTCGTCTCTGTCATTTTAAGGTGTAAAGCAGCAAACAGAACGTATTAAAGTTGAGTTACATTTTAGTTTTCAGAGGGTTACCTGCATAACAACGCCATGTTTCTGCGTCTCACACAGCACGTGCGTGACCCTCGTGCAATATACCGGCTCCAGCTCCCCGCCGCGGCGCTGTATAGCTTCCGCCCAGCGGGCTACTCGCTCAGCACCCCAGGATTGTTGATACTCCACCTGGATTACCATCGATCAATTAAACTTGCCATATACGCATATCATCGTTTTTTTTTAAACTCCCGCACTAAGGAATTTAATCCTTGTGTCGCGGGGCTTTCACACTAGAAACCTAAAACCTCACGACGTATAACTGAGGAGGAGGGGAGGGGTTAAAAAGTTGCTTAAAAATATCACGTGATTAATGGACGACCCCTAACACATAAATCATTACCAGTAAGTAGCTTTAAAATAACTGTTACTTACGATATGAAACACGCATCCTAATAGGAACAGGTCTGGCGGCAGCTTGAGGTTGGGATTGTGTCCGTAGAACTGCGCACGCGCAGGTGGAGGTCGCGCGGGCGGAGCATATACCTAAAATATTTATGTGATTATAGGAAGGTACTTAGGATAATAAATATGTACTTGGTAAAGACTTGGTATTGTGATTTTGTTGAGTGGTTATTATTTGTTTTATTCAGCTATTTCACTAAATAGTACGAACAAACAATTTGCACATTCATCTGAAGTTTCTTACTGACGAGATCGACCGGTCGAAGGTCGACCACATAGACCACAAAAAGGATTGTTTAAAGAAATAAATAGTTGAAGTACATGTACGTACCCTGAT
Source organism: Diachrysia chrysitis (assembly GCA_932294365.1). Classification (NCBI taxonomy): domain Eukaryota; kingdom Metazoa; phylum Arthropoda; class Insecta; order Lepidoptera; family Noctuidae; genus Diachrysia; species Diachrysia chrysitis. Next base: position 3,169,092 of record OW028660.1, on the reverse strand, counting down.
GTACTTGACTTCTCTGTACCACGTGAAGCACGTTAAGCTGTTGCTCCCGACTGTCATACGTGATCTTTGGCAGCCGTTAAATCATTACAATTTTGAAAATTATTCTTACCGAGGGATACTGAATTATCCAGTGACATGGGTTGTAGAAGTCGGATAGACAATCAATCTACGCAAAGGTGGCGGTAAACTGTGCGTTGTCATTTCTGTTCGCCCGTCGACAGGTGCTAGCGTCTAGAGACGAGCGGTATATGTCACGGCACGCGGACTGTGCTTTTGGCTTTCATGTGTGTCGAAAGACTGTCGCGCTGTCGGTCTAAATAAACCAGCGCGTCATAGCATGATCAGCGCCCCCTAGTGGTAAGGTGCGCTTTGTATCTCCATCTACCTAAATGTGGTCTCCAGTTATGAGCCGTACCTACCTCGGCCTAGGATATGGGCACGTGGTACGTACCTTGTGGTGCGGGTGCGCGTGCGCGTGCTGCAGCAGCAGGCGCGGCGCGGCGGGCCCGGGCCGCGCGTGCGCCGCCGTCATGAGGCGCAGCGTGCCGGCTGCGGAAGGCTCATGGTCACTAGCTGTGCCACCCTGAAGCCTGATGCTAAGCATGTTTGCGAGTGCGGTTTTTGTCTTCGGGTTCACGAGAAGAGCGTTGCCTGGAAGTTAGATATTTGTGTCTCCACTCCAGCCCCAGTATTATGACGCTTTTAGAAACTAATTCCGGTCATGACAGAGACCAGGACTATCCAGACAGATTGCACCATGTCTTTAACTCAAACCAACTATGGCTGGTTTCACGTTTCATAATACGGCCCCAGTTCTCAGGGATAACAGCTTGGACTCAAAATTGTGAACTTTATTTGACTAGTGCATTCAAAAGCGGATCACAAAACCGTTTAGCAACTGCTCAGCCTAATCCACACTGAACGCCGAGTCGCAGACACATTGAAAAAATCACTCTTTAGGGGACATTAGTTAACCGACACGGCGTCCAATGGCTAAAACGGATTAAAAACTATTTTGTCCTAGTCGGTAAGAATTCCAAATTTATGTATCTAATTGATCTGAATAATCAATTAGATTATTTCCCAACTGGATTTGACTTGTGCAGTCGCCAGGGCCTAATTGAACGCCATTTCTCGCTCTCCTCAGCTAAAACATTTACCCCCGGTTTCTGTGAAGCCGATCACCATGAAATCTTTTTCATCATCTGTCAAATCTCACGCCGTGCTTATTGGTTGTTAGCCCGTGCGTACACGAGGCGCCGCAAGTCTCCAATACCCGACAATTTTAGTATCTTAGCAACTACCCGCCATACAAACCATAGAGGTTGGTATATAGGAAAGCGTCGTTAGAGACTGAAGTCTTCGGGTATCGGAGACTTGCTTCACCTCGTGTGCGAACGGGCTTAGTCTTTTGGTCAACCAATCACATTACTCGACATTAGATTACAAATGACTAATGCTCAGTTCCTATAATTAAGAAACGATTCGTTATGCTTACGGAAAGTAAAATTTTCTTCATTTTTAGGGTTCCGTACCTCAAAAGGACAAAACGGAATCCTTATAGGATCACTTTGTTGTCCGTCTGTCAAGACCGTTTTTCTCAGGAACGCGTGGAGGTATCAAACTAAAATTATTATATCCAATACTCAGGTCTACTGTCCCTTGAAACTGTGAAAAAATCAAAGTTCTAAGCCAAAGCAATCAAAAGATACAGCCGTTTATGCCGCAAATTTCCGCAAATTTACGAAACTCGCACGGGAATCAAAACCTACAGGGTACTTCTCGTAGACTTAGAATCTTGAAATTTGGTACGAAGTAACGTCTTATAGTACAGATAAAGGAAAAATTACGAAAACCTTAATTTTTTAGGTACATTATATAATAAAAATATTTTTAATAATTTTAAACTATTTTTTTTCTTTTTTGCTATAACAATACCATAACTATGACTAGATCGTCGTGATGGGCGAACTTTTACTTATTTACCTACAGGTTTGTACGGTGCGCGAGTCCGACTCGCACTTGGCCGGTTTCTTTCTTAGAAAATTCAACCGTCCGTAAGCATAACGAATCGTTTCTTGAATCTACGAACCGGGCATAAATTAAATACTTCAGAAACCGAGGGTTAGTAAGCAGTGCAAGATGAGCAAATGAGTGTGTCTTAGGTAATTTGGATGATGAATTAAGTATAATTAAAAGTATTATTAGTCCGTATTTATTTCATAAATGCGAAAGTAGCTCTGTTTGTAATGTTTGGACGGCTAAACTAATGAACCGATTTTGATGAAAATTTTAATGGATTCCTTAAGCTAAATGTACACTTTTGATATGGGTTAGTTAGGTTTGTTTAGTACAAAATACAAATTCAGCTTTCGTTTTAATTGTTGTGTTTATGTAAAAAAGGGGAAGAGTGCCCTTGAATGAAAAATTAGCAACATTTTTAACTTTAGTAAAAAAGTATTTATTAAACTAATAATTTTGTATCATTTAAGTATAATGAAGTCATATAATTAACTCTCTTAAATATCGCAATGTGATTTGCAATTTCTAGTACATTTCTTAAATTATTAGATAAAAAATCTTCTTTAGAGAATTTCAATTTCATAGAATTACCTTTGTAACAAGTAATCAGATTTATACAAGCTTATATTTAGTATACGAAACCTGAAAATAGTTAAGATAGTAGAAAATAGTGTTGATCTTGTCGAAGCGCTAGCAAGAGGCAACACAACAAGTTTGTAACTTTGTTAGCTTTCTTGATACACATGTTATTTTGTATATGAATTCTTTACCATACATTTGACAGTTCTACATCGGTTTTGGGGTATACCAAAAATAAGGTTGTATAAGGGGTCGTCCATTAATCACGTAATGTTTTTTAGCAACTTCCTAACCCCATTCACTATTCCCTTACCCCAAAAGCACATGTAATTTTGGTACAATATATACTTATCAATTTTATAATGTTTTCACGAAATGCAGGCGCAGGTACATAATTTTTCGTTTACAAATTGCGCGATCACCGGTACAGTACATATACGTGCGAAACCTCCAATCTCTCCACTAGCTAGCTTACGTGATAAATGAACAATCCCTAATTAAAAAGTACCAATATTTAACACATTGATTACTAACGCACATTTAAAATGACAGTGTTTGACACATGATCAGCGTGAGGCAGTAACATATAGGAGGGTATATATACCTTGCTGCTGGTCGGGAGTGGTGGGGGCCAGTAGTGCCTCCCCGGGAGGCTCGGCGAGCGCGGAGCCGACCACGTGCTGCGCTACCGGGGGCACCTACATCATCATACAAGTTAGTACACGTTGTAAATGGTGATGATATAAAGGTTGACAGAAATACCTCGAACCAAACTTACGACGATTTCTAAAAGCCGATCAAAGATCAATAAAAAAATAATTAATGAAGATTACAAAATGAATATATTATTTCATCAACATGAATCTTCTCTAACAACTCGATTTCTCTAACAGTTACTCGGTGTTAAGTTTTGTGATTGGTTTTTATGCTTTTGGTCAACTAACAGCACTCTTTGATATAAGAATTGAAAGTAATAGAACTAACTTGTCTGCCTTTTAGAAACCAGAAAATGATCCTTTGAAAGCAATGACGAAACAGGCAAGTGTTTCACCTTATGTTAAGTAAAAACCACTGAGACGTCTTTGACATCCGTTGTTAGCCTTTAAAATGGATTTGGTCGATGATTAATTAATGGGCCTAGTTCAGTCGTTCCCATTTGTGCTTGAATTAATACTATGAAAAGAAACTTGTATAGATTTTAAAGCAGACAAAAACGTTTGTTTCGAAGTATACGTCTCTCAGCTGACAATTAGCATGCTTACGACCATGTTAAAAGAAATTGTCAAGTTTTATTATGTTGGCAATACTATATTTAATATAATGGAATTATAAGGACATGTCTGAACAAGCATTAGTTTATATCATTCAAAGATAAATGAAGTTAGTAATAATAATAAGTAGATGGAATATATATTACCTTTTCTAATGTGGAAACAATCTGGCAAGATATAGGGGAGGCAGGCTGATGATAAAACAAAAAAACAAATGATGCAGTAGAGGTATATTGAAGGACATTTATCACAGACCAAACAAAAAAGCAAACAGATCATATTGAAACAAATTATCTAATCAAGTGATTAATAGGCATGTTTCCTATTTTTTTTTAATGTCCTCCTTGTAGATTAATGAATTTTATTGGACACGTATTTTTTCTTTTTTCTTGCAAACAAAAAATTATCATAATACTGAGAACGGAAATTTCGCGTGACGTCACTCCTCGCTACAAATTTTTACCAAGGCGAGGTGTCATAAGCCCCCACTCCGAAACTCAAGGCGAGGTGTCATAAGCCCCCACTCCGAAACTTAAAACCGCTGTATCTTTGTAATTTTTTCTTGTTTTGATAAAAGAAAAAATACGTGTCTAATATTTTTTTATTATCTAACTGACGGACTAAATAGATTTTAACTTTTCATACCCAGTCAACATCCCTATTAAATTCAAGCAGTCTTTAGAGTAAAATATTAAGGTTATTTTTAGACTGGTACCATTACATATTATCTGAGAGGGTTAATAAAAACCATATATGAATATTTTCAACGCCTAAAAATATTATTTATAACTTTGATGACCTCCGTGGTCGAGTGGCGTACACACCGGTTTTCAAGGTGTTGTGCCAGCTCTGAGGTCCCGGGTTCGATCCACGGCCGGGTCAATATAGAAAACCACATTTCTACATTGTCTCGGGTCTGGGTGTTTGTGGTACCTTCGTTGTCTCTGAATTCCATAACACAAGTGCTTTAGCACTTACTTTGGGTTCAGAGCAATATATGTGATGTTGTCCCACATTTATTTATTTATTATTATTATTTAGAACAAAATTTATTATAGGAATTAAGACACTATCTTTTTATTTGGTCCATGATTCCATGACAAATATACAAGTTAAACAGACGTGATATATTAAGATTTAAGTGGTTACAAATACAAGTGATTATGTGACGTATGTAAGTGAAAAGCATTAGTAGTAAAGTCATTGATTTACAGTTGCGTGTACTTGTTTGACGGCGGCGTGGTGCGCGACGTGGTCCCGCTGCGCCTGCAGCTGCTGCAAGCGCTGATATTGCTGCTGCCGCTGCAGGTGCAGCTGCTGCATCTGAGACTCAGCGCCCGGGGTGGCCACGGGGCTTGATACGCCCGCTGCACCGACTGTAACAGGATATGTTGTTATATGCGACTGTATGGTGAATGAAGTGGTTTGAGGGGTCAAGCTGAAGGAAAGTTTAGAAGGAGAGTTGTTATGAACTCCAATGTTCATTATAAATATGTAAAAATGTGGATATTCAAATTGAAATAAATTGTAGGCTCAATTTTGTTAGGTAGTCTTTTTATATTTATTTTTTAGGATACTTACAGACAATTTCCAATTTTTACATTAACACAAATTGGTTAATTGTAGACATATCCCCGAATACCGCAACGCAAACTTTAAGAATTTCTTAAATATCTATTTGTCGTTACTTTACACCTTTAAAGTGACAAAGACAGCATCAGACTTAACGGGCGACTACCCACTAGACTTTCATAAAAGCGGTATGTAAAGTAGCGGGCAATTATTTACATGGAGCCAATTGTTATGGTTTTACTACCCAGATTAAGTTTCACAAGCTTTCTGTAAATTAAGCTAGATCTTTTAATAAAAAATTGAACATGCCTAAAAACCCGTAGGTACATAGTTTATGATTTTTTGTGAGCTTTATATCATTTATATTGAACAATTGAAAAAATTCTAAGACCCAACAACACCTACATTTTAAATTAACTAGTAAAAAGGCAAAATCTTACAAAAAGATTGTATTAACAAATTAATGTTAATCTTAATATTAATTCAAAAATTTATTAGTTTTATTATAAAAAAATAACTACTCAAAAATATAAGTTGAGAATTAGTCCAAACACAAAAAAAAAAATGTTAATTATTAATTGAAACTCACATTCACAATCCTGGAAATCCATTAACTGAAGAATTAAATTTAACTAAAGCTTAACAGGGTAGTGAAAGCAGTCACCAGGCAAACATGAATTGTGAAGCACTAAATATATTGTGTTAGAACTAGATGCCATTTAAAATTGTAATGCGTTTACTGAGCGTCAGCATTATGTATGAACGTATCATTTAAATACCAAAATTTATAACGTTTCGCTACAGAATACCTGATCAATATGATGAAGGTTTTTATAGTATTTTTCCATAACTAGACGGTAGGATGAGTACTTTGACCTTTCAATAAAGCACACTTTGCTTTTTGATTTTTCAATTGTACTATGGATCCATCTCTGTCGGACTTCATATTTCTGCATTATCTTTGAGCACATGACGAAATAAATTATCAGAATTTGTAATTTAATACGATTATAAGAAAGGAATTTTTAACCCTAGACAGGACTCGTACCAGCGATCACTTCAACGCACCAGTCGCTTTACCAACAAAACTACAGACGTCAGTGACTGAAAGTTAAAATTTCTCCTTCTACTTGTATGATCAGAGTTTATTTTGATCTGCATTTGGCTTACCTCAGTTTTAATGTTTTTATAAACTAAACTAAGATGTGGCCATATCGTAAAATTGATCATTTCATGATATGGTTGGCTTTTTCATGAAGTAGAGCTGTTTCATGATATGGCCAGCCACATCATGTTATGGCCTGGCCAGATCAATGGATAATACGTGTTTGACGATATAAACAGCTAAATGTGCAGCCAATTCACGATTTGGTCAAACGGGCGGGCGATTATGGGTGCTGTTTTGTTCAATAAGTCTTGTTTTAGCGGTTAATTTTTTACTGCTTGCAGTACGGATAGCAGAGTGGTATAGGCCACCACGCCAATTACCACTGTGCGCGACGTGCTGCGGGTTCGATTCCCGCATGGGACAAGCATTTGTGTGATCCTCAAATGCTTGTTTTAATACTGAATGTTATTTATGTATGTGAAACTCCCCGCGATACAGGGATAAAATTTCCTAGTGAGGAGTAGTCTTTTTTTAAGAAAAAACTTTAGCCTAAACATATAAACAGACAAGCAGGATTGTGTTGTTAAGAGATAGTTTAAACAGGTATAACTCACCAGGTGATTGCGGCGGCGCAGGCGCAGCGGCAGGTAGAGCGGCCCTCGCGCCTTGCTGCTGTAGCCATTGTACCTGATACATGAGTTATATGATTATCTACCAACTGCCTGCGTTTCTGCCCGCTTTGACTATTTTCAACACAAAACATACCCTCTGACACAGCAATAAAGTAGCTTTCAGTAATTAATATAATTTTTTTTAGGAGTAGTTTTGAAGATTACATACAACTTTTTAATTTTATTAAATTAGTGTAAACCATTTTAATAATATGTAACCCCTCAATAGATAACTAACTGTAACTTTTAATCTGTTTTGATCAACGTAATTTCAAGACACACCCAGTTTAAAAAATAAAATAAAATCATAAGGATATCTCACAGGAACTTGTTGCTGCTGAGCAAGACCCGGGGCAAGCTGGCTGCGTATGAACGTGACACTCTGGGCACCCGCGGGGGCCGGTGCGCCCGGAGAGCCTGTGACCACACCGGGCTGCTGTGAAGGAAACATCGTAATTATAAATACTGGTAGAATAATGACTTTTCTATCATCAATCATGATTTCTGATGGACAATAAGATACTACAATAAAAAAAAACAAATACATAGGTACATTATAGGTTGCTGCCTGCTGTTGCCCAATATCAGCCTATTTCTAGGGTCAGCTGGAGCTACACATGCGTTTGCGAGGTTCAGGATTAACTGCCACCTGCCGCGGTGGCAGTTAATCCTGCAGTACGGTCCATGTCACCTAGGTAACTTGTAATACCTGCTGCTGCGCTATCGCGGCCTGTCGCTGCAGGGACAGCTGGCGACGCTTCTGCAGCTGCGCCACGAACACGGCGCGCTCCTGCGGCTTCATCTGCTGCAGCTGCGCGTGCGTCTGCGCGTCCAGGTGGATCAGGTGCCGCGCGCCGCCGCCCGCCGTCCATGACACCTGCATTAAGTTTAAACTTACAGCAAAACTAAACCAATAAAATATAAATTACCAAAATATTTTAACAAATTTAAAGTTAAATAAAAACAAGAAAATATTTTTATATTAATTTTACCTAATCGAATTGTTACTTTAAATGGTTTGTTCAAAAAGTAAATCGTCACATACCCTAGGTCCAACAGTTCCTGGCTGAGCAATCTGCTGCCTCTGCTGCAAATACTGCTGCTGCTGCCACGAGACATTCTGCCCACCTTGCACGATCTGCTGGCCACCAGGCGATACTATCTGCTGCCCGCCGCCGTGCGTGATGATCTGCTGGATGCCTCCGCCCGCCGACAGCTGCGACCCGGCCTGTGGGGACTGTGGCATCTGGGTCAACACTTGCTGCGTCTGACCCACCGCCTGCCCTAATATCTGCTGCCCAGACTGGGTCACAATCTGCTGCGACGATTGAGCGATCACAACTTGATGTTGCTGCCCTTGCTGAGTTATTACATGCTGACCACCCTGTGTCAAAACTTGCTGACCACCTTGAGTGATAATCTGTTGACCACCTTGGTTTACCAGTTGGCCACCTTGGTGTACTATCTGGCTTTGAGAAACAATCTGTTGGCCTCCTTGCAGTGTAACCTGCTGGTTTCCATGAACCAGTATTTGCTGTTGTCCTGTATGCTGGTTGATCAACACCTGTTGTGGAGCTTGTACTATCTGCTGCTGGCCTGAACTGCTCAACAGTTGCTGCTTTTGGAACAATATCTGATGGTGTGTCTGGTTTATTTGCTGGCCTTGCCCACCTATCGATTGTTGGAGTATTTGTTGTGGAGATTGCTGTATAGTATGTTGTGGGCTCAACTGTGGTTGTTGATTGTTTATTAAAGCTTGTTGCTGTGTTTGCATTATCTGCTGTTGCAATATAACTTGGTTTTGGGGTGCTCGGGACTGCACCAATGGATTCCTAATTATTTGATGTTGGCCTTGGACATTTTGCACCATCTGTATATTTTGTTGTCTCCACGCCCCTTGGACTGGAACATTAGAATTTTGTTGATTCTGTATGGTCTGTTGGACTGACTGTATTTGCTGGCCAAGGACTGTCTGTTGATTGGAGTTAACCAGCTGGTTCAGTTGGACTCCCTGTCCAGACTGTCCTTGGGATGATGTTACAAGCCCTTGGCTGACAACTCCCATGTTAATATTTTGTTGGTTAGATATAGACTGTACAGTTTGCTGTTGAATTAAATTCTGATTTTGTTGTGACATTTGCTGTCCTGAATTTATCAATTGTTGGTTCATTACTTGTGATTGTCCTAGATTTTGGCTTAATTTAGCATTCTGAAGGTTTTGAGTAGACTGTGCTAACTGTTGGGCAATGTTTTGCACAGCTTGAGAAGCACTTTGCTGGCTTAGACTCAAGCTTTGCTTCATTGCCATGTTCTGTTGCTGTTGTTGCAAGTTATTAGCACTTTGACTCAGCATCTGACTAATACTTTCAATGTGCTGCTGAGCCGAACTCATAGTAGTTGGAGGCTGGTTGATGTTCTGCTGTAAATGATGCTGACTATTCTGTATATGTTGCTGCAACTGACCCTGCAAGTTTTGAGACATCTGAGAGACAGACACATTAGGCTGGAAACCAGATTGGTTCTGTTGGTTGCCAAGCTTATTTTGCTGCATCATTTGCATTTTGAGTTGGTGTTGCTGCAACATCTTTTGTTGCTGTATCTGTATTGCAGTCAGTCCATGCGGTTGCTGTTGGCTTTGGTACTGTTGTTGTTGTTGTTGTTGTTGCTGCTGCTGCTGCTGCTGCTGTTGTTGTTGTTGTTGTTGTTGTTGTTGTTGTTGCTGCATGTTTAGCTGCTGTGACTGCAGGCTCATACCTGCCTGTGATACCACAGCATTCTGCTGTCCAAACTTCTGTAGCAGCTGCGAGTTGCCCTGGTTGCCTTGTAATTGGACATTCTGTGTCACTATCCCTTGAGGTATGGACTTGCTCATAATACTATTTGTTGGCATAGATGTTGATGTATATCCCATAGAACTGATTGGCGTAGTTGGAGCAACAGACGCACTTGAACTTGCTGGAGGATGGTTCCACGGCATTCTTTGTTTCAATTTATCTAACAAAGCCTGTGTACTGTCATCCTTGTTCTCAGCCATGTTTTGTGTGGGCACTTCGTTTTTAGCAATACCTTCTTCAAAGTCGAATCCTGTGATAGCACTGATACGGTCCATTGCTTTTGGAGGAGGTTGAGGCACTATTAGCAGCTTAGGGTGAAATATATCAGTTACTGCTTGAATTCTAGCCCTAATACTCTCTAACACCCAATCAGGAGTCACTATCTTAATTCTTGAGGAAGGAACTGAGAGTGCAGCGTTATATTTTTTCCCTGCAGCTGTTCCACAAATCAGGTGAGTACACTGAGAGTCCAAGTTCAACTTTACTTTTCCACCATGATATGTAATAACAGCGAACAAGGCTTTAGCGTCAGCAACACTCACTCTAGATATACAACAAACTATGTTAGTAAATATCTTATTTTTAAGAGGGATGTAAGGCTTAGGGTTGGCCAATTTTCTGAGACGCGCACACGCAAGCACCCAGTGCTCGGTCACTGCAGGTATCTGGTAGATATCCTGGGCTTCATCGATGTCAGTGTCCGCAGCATTTTGACCACAAATTAGATGCGTGACATAGTCAGAGAAGTATTTTGTGCTCTCCGCTCCACCTGACTGAAGTAACTGTATAATCTGTAATAAAGGAACATACTATAACTATACCGTTCATATTTGTCACCACATAATTGAACAAAACAAACTTTAAAGTAGGAAACAAACCCTTTCCGAGACATCACCAGAAACATAATATTTGACATCCTTGAAAATTGGCTCTTGCAAAGTTAAAGAATCTAAATCGTCAACAATCGTTACCATTTTCTGTTATACGACAACGTTAAAAAAACACTCGATTTACAAATTAATTACACATTTTTGCGATATTTTTCAACAAAACGCCGAAAACTTAAGATACGACGTCCATGATTAATGTTACAACCAAAAAAAAGAACATGGTTGCGTTTAGTTCATGTTTTCTCTACACAAGTGACACGAACGAAACGGCGTCTGAAACAGTAAATTTTGCACTAACTACACACCTGTTTTAATATTAAACATATATATATATACGAAAACGATATGATACATTAATTAAATAGTAGATCTCTACTGTATATTTTGACGACAAAGAAATGAATAATGTTGTGGTTTTTTTTCAATGGCACCACTGCGACTTGTTTGTTTGTTTTCAATGCATGAACTACTTAAGTCGTGTCTACAGCGCCAATTTTTTTTCATAGTACATAGCTCACTGTTAATAAATTAGTTCAAAAGCTGCCGCCGCAGACTCGGTTTTAGAAATGCTATGCATTTTCAATGTGACAAGAGTATTTTTCCAGCGGTTGGGTCCTGATTTTTTATCAAAAAGAGAAAGTATGATATAAATCATTATCCTAACCTGACTGCCAAGGAAGGGTTATGTTTTTCGTGTGTTTCTATGGTCATGTTTCTGTTTGTATTTTTTTTTTATTTTGTACCTAGCTTCAAAGCTCACATTTTCCAAACGGCTGGATGAATAGGACTATGTCGTTTGGTGGGTGATTTGAAAATATCAAAATTGCGGAATTTTCACGATAGCCGTTACTATTATTTTATTTTAACCAAACCTATCAAGTAAGGTATTAATTATTTATGTCAAAATAAATTATTATTATAATAAATACTTAAATAAATATTTCTTAGCAGGACAGTCGGGTTTTTTATGTAAGCGAAGTTACTTACCTACCATTAAGACTTTTACTTACTACTCGTAGGTACTTGCTTATTGATATCGGAATTCGAGTTTTGTCCCGGTCAATTGGTGGACAATTGGTCAATACAACTGCGCCAGAACACCATCCCTCTTCGATGAGTTCCGCTAATCCTGCAGCGTTGACCTCACAGAAAAGATAAAGTAGGTTTATCTGTTCCGTGGTTGACCCGTTGTTTTACTTGACAAACACATTGAAATAAGTAGAACTGAAATACTAAAAATATCTGTTGTGATGTTTTTCCCATACTTGGCCTTTTGATGCCCGATAATGTCATATAGCTCATTAACAGGTTCTGACAAAATTCCTTTGATACAACGAACTGAATATAATTGATATTTAAACCGATTTCATGGTCACTAAACTAGATTGTGCTTTCCGAACTTTTTTGCGAAGACATTCTCATAGCTTTTGTTAGGACATAACCCTGCGACCTAATTTAATTAAGTGGATATGTTGCACGTAACAAAAAAAGTGCAAGACATATACCTACTTAATTGTAGCTTAGTTTGTGGCTCAACGAAATTTTGTTTTTTTTTTAAACTATTCCCTGAATAAATAAATATGATTATTTCGCTAAAATTTAAATAAACTTTACGTACCTAAGTATCCTTTAAAGCTGATAATGTCTTTTTTTTTTTTCAAAAAATCCTCTCCCGCTGTATGGCATTTAATCCTTTTTTCGTGGTGTAATCACAAGCACAAATAAGTCCCTATCCAAACTTAAAATTTATGGATCACATAAACGTTAATCCTATGCGGGATTCGAACCCGCAACAAGTCCCGCAGTGAGTATAGTAGATAGTTGGTGATGGTTGATATGGGTCCACTAGGATAATGTAAAAAATTGCATTTGTTTCCCTAGGCTGGGTAATATACACGGAGGAAATACAAGAAGAAATACTTACTTTGTATTTCCTCTGTGGTAATTTATTCCAGTCTTTTTTTAATGTGTTATATTTTTTTGCGCGTAAAACCCTTGTGAATCTTGAATCCTTATGTCGCGGGTTTTACGCGCAGGAGTCGTTTTAACAAAAAATAAATATTAAAACATTACTTAGAATTGAATCCTTGTGTCGCGGGGGGTTTTACAAACATTCAATTCACATGCACAAAGAACATTCGACTTGGAACAAGCATTTATGGATCATACATATGTTTGTCACCTGCGGGAATCGAACCCGCAGCACGTCGCATACATTGATAATTGGCGTGCTGACCTATACCACTCAGCTATCCGTGCAGTCAATTATAACCAATAGTTAGGTTAGTGAAATGTTTTCGAGGTGGAGAAGAATGAGGAGACCAAATAACAAATAATCTATTCACCTGGGTGATATCACCTTGGTTAGGTTAACAATGTGGAATATACCATTCGTGATATAAGTACTTAATTATTGTTTACATATCTATATGGTGTTTGCTGTTTCTATATTTAATTTATTTATTTTTTCCCAAGTGTTTATTACGTTAATAAAAAAAAAAGTGTTTACCTTAATTTGAATTTTACATTATGTTTAAATTAAATAATAAAAAATCTCTCAGTAGATAAGCTATTGTAGTTACTTGTAATGATTTCCAATGGGTTTTTACGTATTTAATGTAGATCATGGCGAAAGCTTTTCCGTTTCGTGCGTTTCTCGAGGCAGGTAATTCCCCTGTATCTTATTATAAAACGTGTTAAGGTCGACACACACTTAGACGTGAATTTGCAAATCAAAAAGATTAATTATATTGTTTGACCTTCAGTGTGATACTTACCTAAAAGTCTCAGTAAAAATGTTCTGCAGAGACTTCGGGTCAATCTTTCGATAGTTACCTAAGTACTTTCTTTAATACACTTTCTTCTGATATTAATAACATATGCCTAGTTAACAGGCAAGTACTTCACTACTAACTAAAAAAATAAAGGTATTTTTATTTTTTTCTCTTAACCCAATGCAGTTAAGTAAATATAAATCGTCTGTTACAGGCCCCAAACTAGTTTTAGCACAGAATAATAAATAGTACTTAGTCAAAACTTATCAAATATCACCAAGTCACGTTGCTGTTGCGAGCGGTCGCCATGCCATACTGTGACCGCTTAGCGCCTCAAAACAGGTATTTCCAAAACGTGTTTGGAACCACAAAACATTTTCCTATTAAAATGTAAATAACGTAAAATAATACGTCGGAAAAGCAGAATGACGTAACCACAATTAAAAGTTTTTCAAATAACTTGATATTCCCGCGAAATTTAATTGACGTTTTAATGACAGTATTTTTTTTTTAAACTTAGGCACAATAAAATCCATATTATGCTAAGATGTAGGTATAATATTGTACGTATGTTGTGTTTAGGTACCTATAAGTACATAACCCAAAAGGTAGGATAGAAAGAAAACTTTCTCGGTGATCTGTTCGTAAATATTAAGGGGATAAGATGTCGTAGGGCTCTTATAATTTGAGAAGAGCTGTGTAGAGTCGTAGAATATTTTAATTGTTATCATAAGGTTGGTATGCCTATTCACACCTCATGTAGGTATGTGAGGCACTACTAACATACGTCGTTTGGTACTATGAATCCTAAGCTTACAATATGATTGGAAACAACGTAAACAAAAACATACGTGGTTCAAACTTTAAATTCTAGAAACGTTGGTAGGTGTATATCTTATAACAGTATATTTTTTAATGCAATTTCGTTAGAAATAGGCATTGAGTCAATCCCAAATATGTCGAATGAGTAAATCACGTGTGACCTTCAGTTAAACAATTTTAACTTGACGCATCTATACCTATGTTTGTTTCGGGTTTTAGTCATAACGTGAATAATTGTAGCTTATTAAATGAGGCAATGTATTCGATTGCGAAATAAAACCTGTGTTATTATGTAAAAGTAATAAAAATGCAGGCGGGTCAGCGCACAACGGATCTCTTTTATAAAACTCAGGCTTTCAAAGGAAACGGTCATAAGCAACTAATAAATTTATTAAAGCTATTTATTCGTTTGTTTGTCTTAGGTAGTTCAGAGTGGTTTTCCGAGTTAAATAGCACCGGCAATCTTGACGTTTGCATTGTCTGATAGTGATGCTATAGGTACTCCGTACTTTAGCTTAATTCAATAGCACAGGAAAGAAAGTCCAGCATAAATAGAACAGTTTGTTTATGCTTCAAAATGTTTCAAATATGTTTTCTGGGTTTTTCTATTTCGCAATTCTTACTTATGCTATCTCCAGAGAAGCATCTTACGCTTCTTTTGCATAATTGTTTTTTTTTCGGCTTAATTATGTACCTATTCTTCCTGATTTTGATTCTCGAATTTCACTAGTCATGCGCCTGAATGTGACTTGCTAGCTATACACAACATATACATGCCATCGATACCCTTGGACAACTGTCCACGGCATACCTACCACAATAAACAAGTTCAAAAGTCGACGGACCACAAGGACTGTGCGAATGTGTTTGGTATTGCTCATCCATCTAGATAAATGTCAGTCCTTCGCCAAACGGAGGTATGAGAACACGTCGCTTCGCATAAAAATATTGTACGCAAAATGCGAATTTTATTTCGGGACTCCAAAACATGGATATGAAGCTAGTGTGTTTTTGTGTTTTAGTTGTAAGTTTAGGTGTAGTAGTGAAAAGTCAATACTCAAATTCCCCGTGTCCAAATTTTTTTGATTTTGAAAGTGATGGAAATCAAATCTATGGGAGGATTATTTTAAGAGGAAGTGTGCAGGTGCCATCTTTAGTGCTAAGAATTAATTTTACGGTTGCAACTCAACTCTATTCTGTAAGTATTTTTTTTTGCATTTCTTGTGTACGATTTTGAGATGTTTTAATTGTTTCTTTGTTTCAAAGTGTTTGGACAGAGATTTGTTATGATGAAGTTTTGAATATGATCTAATTGTCCACTGCAGAGCAAATTCTTGCCTCTCCCTTTTGAACATTAAACCCAAAAGTTTTCGGATGATATTTTTACACGTAGGTAATAGTTTAAAAAAAAGGAATTTTTAATTAGTAAAAACCCAATTTGACAAACACTGGTTTTTATTTTAATTTTTAAAGTTCAAACCTATTAAAATATCCGTAAAATCAGCATTTTGCAAACAAAAAAAAGTCTAGGTATTAGGTTGTACCTACGCCAAACCGCAGATAAAGCTAAAACAGACATTTAAATATAAATATACAACTTAAAATCTTGCGGATTCGGTTACATTAAGTACTTTTTTTATCTGGGTTTGGTCACAGTGGTTAATGAGCCGTCCAAGTTATACCATAATTAATTATAAATACCTACTTCTGTGTTTTTAGTATACCTACTATTACAACTTTTATAAAAAAAACCTATCTGACCAGTATTTAATTGTACACCACACTTCAGTGGAAACAATGAAGTACGAATATCAAATGTACTGGTACCTATTTCACTTAAGAGCGATGACAATCTAAGTTTTCCAACTTTTCAATAAAGTGCGTTGTGGTCAACTGTACCACACCAATTGCTACGTACATAACTGTACGTCTTGTTTATCTAGAGTTCTAAACAAATAAGTATACGATGACCTACGTAGTGTAGTGTATATGTTCTTGCGAAATCTCCACCCGTAGGTACTTTAAGTATGTATGCTACATAGATACATTGAAAATTATTTACACAAACACCTTTAAAACATATTGTAATTTACTTGTGCGTTAATCAGCTTTTCAAATGAAAATAAAAAGCATAACGCAAGCTTTTTCTTCTTTTGTGTCGATGGTTTTCGTTATAGTCAGATCTGACCAGCCCAAAACATGGCGAGATCGACCGCTCTTTGATTAGCCCCTTTTCAATCGTCTGCTGTGGTGCTAACTAGGCATTTGAACACACCCATCGTCCTCGTGAAAGCCCCAAAGCAACCTTAATAATTAGGTACAAGCAATAATTAATTATTATTCAAAAGTCGTTTATCTATGCAGGTTTTAGTTACAAGTTAAAAGTAAAGTTTTTGTTAAAATATACTATATATTTGTTACCTACTAGGTACACTTAATTTTACTATATCTATACTTCGCACACTTGTATTTGCACTTAAACAGAACAATAAATTGAATGAAACAATGAATGAAATATCTACAAAATATTATAAAATAACCATTTTGTGCGCTGTTGGCAGAAAACAACTGATATCTAACATGACGTGTTACACAGAAGTAATTAAAAAAGTAGAAACATAAACACGTTTTGTCACACGGTTTGAGTAAAATATGTTAAAAGTAAATGTCAGAATATTATAATTAATGCAAATTTAATGTTATTAGGTTCATTATACTTACTGTTACGTAAAAAATATGGCAACAAACAGAGTTTTATAAAAATTGTACATGTTCCTACTCTGCAGTGCAAATGTTAAACATTCATAATATAACGCAGCTTGAAACAATTTAAAAACTCATAAAAATTGCGCATCTTCGACTCAGAATGTAAAACAAAATGGCTAGCTTCATTTGACATATTTTGTGACTTCGTTGTTGCCGGCGCAAAAAATCTTACCCCGGTAACTCAAATGCGCGCAAACATTTCGACAAAGGTTCGCGCGCTTTGGTGTCTGTTAAAAAACCAACACAGCTTGAAAATAAAATCATTTGCAAATGTCGTCCTACACTTATGGGTTCGCGTATTCGTGCGAAAGTGAGTGACCGGCATTAGAGATTGTTACAACCAGCAGTCGAGCAATTAGGTAACTAACTGTATTTAACGTTTGGGCCTTTTTATTTTATTACCTTTGACATCGTAATGTCTTGCTACTTTTAGTGATATAGAGATTATGCTAAAATGGATTAAGTTTGACAGACAGCACTATCTTTCAGTCAAACGATCTGTTTTACACGTTAAAATAAATAAAATGAAGAAACCCAACCCTGTCACTGTGTTAAAAAAAGAATAATTAAAAAACATAATGTTATAGGGATGTTAAATGTCATATCTATTATTAGGTAGGTACATATTCTCATCGCCATATTAAATGAAAATGACATTAAAATTAGAATAACATCCAATCTCTTATTTTTCACGGGCGATGCTCAGTAGTGAGAATACCCGGTCCTTTGAAAGGCGTACGTCCACACAGGGGACGCAGGGGACACAGGTCAAACACGCAGTGGCCTTGTTGAGAACTTTACTCTAAACTGGGATGGGGCATCTACCAGGGCCCATCCACCTCTGCTCTATGTAAGAACAGATATAAATGGTCCAACGTAGATACAAAGCTATCGTAAATTAGGAATGGAAAAAAAAACATCCAATTATTAATAATATTATTATGAGCCATATGTCCCACTGCAGCGCACGCTTCCCAGTGTCGAGAATTCATCCATATAACATCCAAGTATTTCTAAAAATATAGTGCCTAAAGCTAGGACAAAAGAACAAAGTTTGTCTTTCCTATATATGCTTTTGTTCTTGTTAGTTTTTTTTTTATGTTCAGTGAACATCTGTCAAAAACATACTCTCACTCTTAGGTAAAATGAAAAATGAAACACTGAAATACCTATCTACATGATAAGACGAAAAAACGTAGATCGAACTATGTGAAATATCGGTCGGTAGCCGATTAGGACCCGTCTGCCAGATCTGACGAGACTCTGTAGAGATATTCTAAATTAAATAATGATCGGCAACACTTCTTTTTTTGAAAATTAAGTATAATAATTATTATTTAGCCTCAACTAACCCACAGCTAGTTACTAGCACCACAAGAGTAAAAATATGCTAGCGCCTACATTGTCTATGGTAGGTATGTAGTTTTCTCTTTTTCTCAAAATATTTACCTAATCCTTGCAATATTTTGCATAGTGACAGTGTAGACATTAAATAAATACGCTTAACAATATTAAACACTGCAAATAAACATAAAATATTTAAAAGCCGGTTAAACGTGTTGAAAGAATTAACGGGAAATAATATTTAAAAAAATGGTTTTACCAGTTGGAAAGTTAAATAAAATATTAGTGGTTGTCAAATATCGGAATCCGCCACCGGAAAAGTCTTTTTGAATATTTAAGTTTTAATTAATATTTATCTGTATAATATAAAACAAAGGCGGGTTAGTTACATTAATAACTCAAGAACGCGTGGACCGGTTTTCATGATCTTTGATTTGTTGGATTCGTCTCCACCCCGAATAGCAGAATTACTATAAAAATATCGGGACTACTTACTCTAGTGAAACCGTGGTGCCCCACGGTTTCACTAGAGTAAGCTAGTTTGTTATAGGGCTATAACCCTATGCCTGGGTTTTCAGTGACAAACGTGCATCTTCCTTACTGTCGAAATATAAACCAATGGTACTATTGACCCGCGTATCTATAGTCCGCGGTCTACCTATGTAGCTAGTAGCTATATTATTAAATAAACTAGTCTTATTTATCAAAATCACAGTATTTTTATTTCAAGTAGGACTTTTCAGACACTTTCAAAATGTTAAATGACTCTAGTTATAGTTTAGTCATTACAATTTTGACAACCAGTCTTACTTTGTGGCCATTGACCACTGTGTGGCCCAATAAAATTGATTGTGGATTTCAGATTGGCAGTCACTTAATGTAAAATACAGTATTAAAGCTGAATCCGGTAAGACTGGAAACCGACCCTAACATAGCTTGGGAAAGGGCTAGGCAGAAGAAGACTTTAGAAGAATACGCTTGACTCCACTTTAGTATGGGGTTATCAAGAGGGATTATATGCTTACCAAATAAACCAGCAATATGGCCGAACCCTGATCAGATGGTATTTTACAATTTTGTACCAGTATTTTTTCCTCCTACCATTGTTGCACCTTATCATTTTATTAATCAGCTGAACATTAGAATAATTTTTATTTTACAATATGTAACTGGTACCGTACCGTACGTAGTAACTGGAAAAACGAGTTTTAATTGTTGACAACATTCTTAAGCAAAGCAAGATGGCGTACGGATTGAAATTTTAATTTAAAAAATCTTTTTTATTGCCAATATAATAGGATTTTTGTTTTTAATTTATGGTGAGGACGTCACACTATTTTACCTAATAATATCACATTCCATAAGTTTTCAATTTGAAACCAAAAGAAATGTAAATAAGTATTTAACGA
This sequence comes from Diachrysia chrysitis, assembly GCA_932294365.1. Classification (NCBI taxonomy): domain Eukaryota; kingdom Metazoa; phylum Arthropoda; class Insecta; order Lepidoptera; family Noctuidae; genus Diachrysia; species Diachrysia chrysitis. The sequence goes on along the minus strand of OW028660.1, from coordinate 3,149,030 downwards.
ACATTTAATTTATTCTAATCATCTAAGTAGGCGGATGTAAAGTGCGAATGGTTTTTTTATTGGCAGTATTACGATATCATTCTGTTATTTTTTTTAACTACCTTTTAAGTGTACCTAATTAGTACTTGTAGAGAAGCTCGTAGCTAAGTAAGTGTAAGCGTTAAAAACTATCGATCATACAGGTTAAGTCGCGCCTGCTTCGGTTGGTCTGTGGATGGGCAATTATTTTAAAACTTTATATCCATGCCTTGGAATTGGAAAGAACGCAAAGCTGCGTCTGATCTCTACGATCGTGTCGGCTTGCCGTCCATCGGCCATCGGACTATGAGAGTGAAGGAATAGAGTGCAATAGAATTCGTGTTCGAGTACCAATATATACTTAACCGTGCACTGAATCATCTATTTCTAAAAAAAATGTGGTAGATAACCTACCAATATAAGTTATTCCTTCTGAAGAAATCTAAATTTGTTTTGAGGTATTCAAAATAGGCGTTAATTTTAAAAACTGTTTTTTTTTTTTTTTTTTTTTTTTTTAATTTGCCGAGGATCCTTCTAGTTTAATGTTTTCTTTATTTATTATCTTAACATGCAACCATAAACATTCCTTTATTTAAAAAAGAAAACTCGTTTTTGTATTTTTAAGTGATTCATAAAATACTAAAATGCCACTTGACAAGGATCTAATATAAATAAACTTGCACATAAATATAGACTTAATAAAAACAAAAGACTTCTAAGCTCGAGTTTAGAATGTTCTAGGTTTAAAACAGAATGCATTTATTATATTATAAATTTTAATAATGATTATGTAAGTAATCTCGTAGAGTTCGTAGCATTTATTAGAGAGCTACGAATAACAATAGCTACGAATTTTAGTGTCTCGATAAATAGGCTATTTGACACTATGCATATTTTTGTGATTATTTGCTTTAAATGCATAAAATGAGAGTTTTTCATGTGAATCACATCATTTTTATTAAAAATTAAAACAATTAATATATCCAAAAACACAAAAATATGTTTGGCTATTTGTTTCTCGCGCCACACATTGAGAAACGACCCGGATTGGCTAATGTTATAATGACGTCATCCGCGCGTAAACATATTGTCGGTGGTTGAAGTTTCTATTGTGTTTACAGATATTTTGGCGTTTCTAATTATATTTGCAGCGATTTGTGATATCTTTCGTTTCCCACTTTTGTTTTGCGAGTTTTTCTCGAAATGGACAGCAATTTTATTAAGCAATTTTTTCGGGGGTTTTTATAGATGTATTTGTACAACAGGGTACAGCACACCACTTGTAAGTCATTTTATTGGATTAATCAACAATAAATTACAAATATCCAAACACAAACACCACTGCGGAACCGAAAACCTTTATTGCTTACGCTTGTTTACGCGCTTGTGACGTCACTCACAAAGCACGACACCATATTGTTTGAATAAAGCGTTTCGGCGGCTTATTTGAATTTTGAATTTTTATTTGCAATTTTCTTACGAAATACGTAATTTCTTTTTGAAAAAATTTTATGGGTGAAATTCTTAATTCCAAGTAATTCAAGATAGAAATTATAAATCTGTCAAATAGCCTATTGTGGGTACAACCATCTATATCCCATTCGCTTCAACAAAATAATAAATGTAAACAAACAAATGTCAAAAACAACATGACAGGTATAACACGCCGGAATTCAGAAATACTTGTTCTAATGTCAAAATGTATTATGTAACTGTACTCTTTTTTGTAAGCATTTTTATCGCCATTTCGGTTTCTTTTTGGTTTCTGTATCATATATAAATTTTATACGTAGGTATTAAGATTTGTAACAATTATAAATATATCGCGTCATCAAAAAAACCTTTTAAATTTTTGCTAACGCGGATGGGGTTATGGTGTTAAGCGTAAGTTTATTGATTTTTTATATCTGTTGTTTCTCAAGAGGTGTTAAACGCATTTTGTACTTATGCACCTTTAAGAACCATGCAGTGGACTTGGATTACACTCTTCTGGCTAGCCTTTTTTCAAACTATGTTGCGTTCGATTTCCAGTCTCACCGGATTATTCTGAAAAGATTATTTTACATGATGCTACTGACTGTCTGACCTCCTTAACTGTCATTATCGGTTGAACCGTACTTACGTGTGGCCACGAGCCCATGAGCTAGTTACGTAGCACCCACTCGTAATGAATCGATAATCTTATAGGCCTTTAATTGGGAAGCGGTTCATCTAATATCTAATAGTGACTGCCCAAGAACATTTTCAACACCAGAGCTTTTAGGAAACCCCTTTGTATAAAAACCATAATAATAGGATTATGATTGATAATAATAGATAGGATTAGACTATTTTGTTAAAAAATATGTGAATAATTCCTACCAGCCTTTATTCTGAACACAAATAAAATAAATAGTGGTACATTATTGAATAGTTTGTTTTTTATCGTTCATTGACTTTGGTAGGTCGTAGAAGGCGTTACATACATCGCCAGGAGCGATTCAAAACGAGTCTAAATTAATGATTATATCTCTGAGTATGTTTTTAAACAACTTTTAAAGCTAAGAATACGGGCAGTCCTTTAATGAGAGAGATGCAGAGTTGCGTTGAAATTCAGGCAATTATCTCATTAATTTAGTCACTGACCTCTTTATTGCGAATTACTATCCTTGAAATCTATAATAATTTTATAAATGCAAAAGACTCTGTCTGTCTGTTACGCTTTTACGGCTTAATCGCTGAACAGATTTGGATGAAACTTGTATGGGGTAAGCTTGGTTCCTACGAAAGGACGCTACTATTTGCTACTATTGGCTACTATTTGCCGCGATTGCCTACACCTAAGGGTGGAGCCGCAGGTAACAGTAGTCACTGAATAAAAAAATGTTACCATTTACCTTCCACGAACTCGATCGGCAATAAAATGAAACACGAAAGCAACCGAATAAAAATACTCGCTCATTGATGAACAATAATCATCGACGACAACTAAGCTAACGCTTGCAACATAGCGTTACATAAATCATGGTAAAATTATATAAAACAAATTATCTACGTCATCATTACACAACCCAAAATGGTGAGACTTCTAGCTGAAGTTGCTTAACACGGATATTTAATTACCCTCTATCTGGGAAAACCAACAAGCAAAAGATTATTATGTTATTCAGTAGTTTGTATACAAACGGTATTGTCATAAATTCACAATGTTTTACTAGGGTAGCTTAATATTCGCTGGAGAGTAGAGGGTAGCTAAATATTCGCTGGAGCAGAAAAACGCGATCCTAGGACTCCGGCCACAGAATATATCTCAAGGGTAGAGACGGGACCGGGATGTTTTTAGTCGGTGAAAGTACGACATAATCCCCACGCCGTGTCCTCGGCGTGGGCTGAAGTCATTACTATAACTAACTCCGAAAAAAAGGTTAGCTAAAATCCTAATGAATTATTATTTTAACTACCTATTTCTCCAGTCGTATTTAACTTCTCCAATCTATACTAATAGGTATTATAAAGCTGAAGAGTTTGTTTGTTTGCTTATTTGTTTGTTTGAACGCGCTAATCTCAGGAACTACAAGTTCGAATTGAAAAAATCTTTTTGTATTGGATAGTCCGTTTATTGAGGAAGGCTATAGGCTACATAACAACACGCTACGACCAATAGGAGCGGAGCATAAATGAAAAATGTTGCAAAAATGCAAAAACCGTTGAAACTAAAACACGCGAACAAAGTCGCGGGGGACAGCTAGTCAGAATATATTATACAGAGTATTTTTTAAGAGGTCTACCGCAGTAAGCCTTACCGCAGACTTTGACTGCTTCACCGGACTTTTTATATTTACATAGTCAATAATAAGTAATATTTGTAAGTAACTTGAACTCCTTTGACCATCTTGAAATTCGGTCAAGAGAATGTTATCGTTTTGCAGAAAAAAGCTTTTTACATTTGTTAAGCAGGTAATCTCATTTTGATTTACATTTTTGTCTCCGATGGTGCGGATTTGGTTATTAGCACAATATCGGAGGACTGATCTTAAAGGAGATATAGTTTTGGGTATCGTAGATAGGCAATAAAAAAACATACGTAATACAACGTAAAATTGGGTTAATAGTCTTCGATCAAATTAGTATATTTTATAGAACACAGATATATATATAAGTATCATAATGTGAGATAGAGGGTGCTAGTCTACAGTGAATTGTTTGTATCCTATAGCTTATAGAAGTAGAAGTGATAAGATGCGTATTATACATGAAGTTACATATTGAAAGAATTGAAAACAGTCTAATAAATTAAATCCAATCTACAATTCACTATACCATTGTAATTTGTACCGCAGAAAATAAATTCTGTAATTTTTGTGGTATAATTACACTAAAGAACATTTTAATACATAATATTAATAGGTATTTGACTCGTTCATAACTGGTTTACATGTTTCTAGGTTTAGGGACGCAAAAGTTTTTAAAATGAGTTTAATAATTAACATATGTAAATTGTAACAATCTTATTCGTTGATAAAGACACTTAACTTAGTAGTCAATAATTTACATATTTATTAGACCGCTACTTCTTTTTTTAAGTTATAAAAACCTGTACCTACTTATTAGGGATATTCTGTTTAAGTTACAAAAACAAAACACGTATTAAATTGGGTATAAGTTACACAATATTAATGACATGTCGTTAGGGATTCCGAAGATATATTACTAACTTTTTATGCCGGCAGTTCGACACCACATCGCTTATAGAAAGAAACTTTCTTAAAGGACTGGACGAGACTTGTATTTATTAAACTTAAAACGTTGAAAGAGAAAGTTTAGGTCATTTATACTTGTAGGTAATATTATTAATTATATTTTATAGAAACAAAATAAGTATGTATTCTTTAAGTACCAAAAGCCAGCGGTTTTTATAAGTATGTAGTTGAGTATTTCTGCAGCGCTACTATGTCTAAACAATTCAGAGCTGGTTATTTGAACTTTAAAATATAAAACTGTCGTTAAATATTTTTTTGGAAGAGATTTACTCAGTTATCCTGAGCACAGGCTTTGACTCCTTCACCGGACTTTTGGCGAGAACCTTAAGGGCCTCCAGCCAGAGCAATAGAAAAACTAACAAAACTAACTAACTACGTCAGCAACGGTCACTAAGGGCACCCTCTGTGGGGTTCGGACCACGACTTAGTGCGTTGCTAACAATCTTAATAAGGCAAAAACAGCAAGGGAGGGCTGGATCTAAGTTTTTATTATTTAAAGACATATTTTTATTGCTAGTTGATCATATTTGATCTTCTGCTACTGCAAATATTAAAATTGTTTCATGTCAGATAGCCATTGTTGCCTGCAGCATTTTAATTTATGTAGGTTTATTTTACTTCAATATTTGCTTTGAATTTTATTCTGAGTTCTATTCAATTACTTATCTGTATAATACAATAAAAAGATTTGAAGTAAGCTGATATTTTTTTTTGTCCATTTTAGTTAAAAAGAAGCTGGGTAATTACTGAAGATCTTGGGCGATCAAAGTAGGTATCTTTCCAAGATGTGACTTATCTTTATGTAAATTAGCGGTAAGCCCCTTTAAAAGGGAGGTCAAACATAGGTGTCGAAATAGTGTAGGCATGTGACGAATTTGGCAGAATGGTGAGGTTATACCCATACAGATTGTTGCTGATTTGGCTGGAGTTTAATACTTACTGATGGATTCTTTTGTATTAATAGATATAGGTAGGTAATACCCACATGCCAATGATACATAATAAAAACACTAACAAAGCAAAATGATATCTTCGCTTCTCTGAAATATCAAGTCATTCATCTCGAAAGTTTTGACTATTTTTGCTTCGACTTGACCATCTTTTAAGCCATTGGGAATTAACGGTGCCTCATTTATGTCATCACAAAAATTAAAACACACATCTATCTCACGTATATTCTTAAACATAGAGGAACTTATCTCTCTATTGCTGGAATCTCACGGCGCCTTATATTACGAGTCGCGCCGCGCCTGTTCACGTCACGCGCCGTGTGAAGGTGCGTGACGTGAACAGGCGCGGCGTGCAAGCGCGCTCGGCGCAACTCGGTATAGCGCCGAGCGCGCTCGTGAAGGCGCGGGCGCTCGCGGCGCGGCGCGACTCAAGACTCAAGAGATCACGCGCCGCCATGAGTAGTCAGCATTATTATGATTATACGTTTAGGAAGATAACCTCCTATTATTTTATAATTAACTAGCTTTTGCCCGCGACTTCGTTCGCGTGGAATAGTGACTTCCGGCAGATTTTTGGTTTTACCCACATAGTTCCCGATCTCGCGGGATCTCTTCAAAAATGAAATGTGGAAGATATTCTAGGGAACCCTTCAAAAATCAACATAATGAGCTCTGCGTTTGAATTGATTTTTTTCATACCTTTTTACTATTTATTTACTTTTTTCCGATGAATTTTCAGTACTGAATTGATGCCGACTCTTGACCAATAGATGGCGCTGTATGTCCGGAATAAATTTTATTTTTTGTAATAAAAACTATCCTATGTCCTTTCTCAAGTTCCAAACTATGTCTGTACCAAGTTTCACACAAATCGGTTCAGTAGTTTAGGCGTGAAGCAAAGACAGACAGACAGATAGCCAGACAGACAGAGTTACTTTCGCATTTATAATATTAGTTTGGATTTGTATCTACCGAATGTGAGAAAAAACATTTGAGTATTATTTGAGATATTTTCCTTGTTTGGTTTAAGTGGCCGTTTACTTTACAACAATAATGTTATTGAAATAAGTCGTAATAAAAAATAACACTTAAGTTGTAAGTATTATGATTAAATAATAACAATAGTGTTATTAAAAAAGAGGTTACACACATGTGTATTCTTTTTTAGATAACGTAGATGCGTAAGTAGTAATAGTAGTACACATAATCTTACCACAGAGCGTGGTTACAGCAGATAATTATATTTACGTTCCGTACTGTAAACAGTCCCCGCAATTTGGTTTCTGCGGTCCGTGTATGGGTGACCATTTTTAAACATACCGAGACCCCTCCGTGAATCGGAAAGCACCGTTAGTCCCGACAGTCATACGTTGATCTTTTACCGTCGTTAAGTCATTACAATTCTGACAACCAACTAATCTATTAGATAATCTAATATCTAATAGATACTATGTTATATCTAAGTATATCTTCTTGTATCTTATATCTTTCGACAACTCACACACGGTCATCTTATCCCAAACTAGACAGAGCCTGTATCATGGCAACCAGACAACTGAGAAACATACATAAATATTTTTAAATACATACACATTATAGATAAATTACACCCAAAAACAGAACAAATCAATCAGATCGTGCTCATCACACAAAGATTTGTCTAACGGAAAAGGCTAACGGAAGAAGACTGTAAACAGTTAGGAAATTAATATAGTAAGTGTAACGATTGAATAGGGATGTCGACTGGGTAGATATGAAAAGTAACAATGTATTGATAGTCCGTAAGTTAGAAAAGAAAAAAAATTAAACAAGTATTTTTTTGTTTTTTCAAAATTATTATGTAAAAACCAAGGAGATAAAGCGAATCAACTTTTAGGGGTTATGACGTTAAAGGTGACGTCACAAGAAATTTCAAATCAATATTTTGTCGTATATATTTTTGGTTACGTAAAAAAATGTAAGTGCCAGTCTAATATTTTATATTAATAAATGACAGAGAATAAAAAAAAAACTTAAGTCGACCTCCCTATTCTGATAACAATAGACTCAACACAACAGTAAGGAAATATTAAAAGAAACACCGAATATATCTACAGGTATTATTAGGTTGCCTACTGAGAATTACCCAGTCCCCCAAGTGGTTAGCATATGCATAAAGTCATGAAGTGTAAAGAATGAGTAACCTTTTATATTTGTTTATTTAACTTACATATTGACGGCAGGTACAAGTTAATGCCACATAATTATGTGTCCGTATCTCTATTGAAAAGCGAATTGTGGTCTTTTAGGATTCTTACAACCTAGCTTGTATCTATTTTGTCACTTTTCTGGAAATGTATCTAAGAAAGATCTGTCGGGTCTAAATAAACCTACAACACAATAACAGTTAATAGAAATCCGCCCAATTATTTTCTGATTTATACTACTCGGTTTTTTATTGTAGGAATCATTGACCTTGGACAAATAGTCGGAAAGCAAAAAAAAACACATTTTGGACAGAATGTGAGATGTGTGTGTGAGTTGGATTTTAACCTTCTGGCAATCTCCCCTCGCTCGTGTCATTTTCATTCTGCTACCACAATATTATGAAGCTCAGACAAAAATCCAAAAATCCAAAAACAATAAAACAGTTATTAATGAACCGGCAAAGTGCGAAACGGACTCGTACATGAATTATTATTTCATGAATTTATTGTTTAATAGCGGCAACAAAAATATACACTCTGTAAATATTTTAACTATCTAGCTATTCATGAGAGATTTTCATGAGAGCCCGCGGACAGACAGACGGACGAACGGACGGACAGCGGAGGCTTAGTTATTGGGTCCCGTTAGCACTCTTCGGGTACGGAACTCTAAAGAGAAAGACACTGTTCACAACGCCTTTGTTTCATGTAAAAATACTTATTTAAAAATATTCGGTCCTCATGCATATTTCTCAGAAAGCAGGCAATAAAAGACAAATGAAGATTGACGCATAACTGTTCTCGAATCATTCACGCGAAGTAAATAAACCTCACATAAAAAACTTGATTAACTCGCTTGATTCCTTTTTGAACTTCACATACCACGATATGTTCAAGATAAGTCACCTTATAAGAATTTTTGTAGACATACATTTTTTTTACAAATTTAGAGTTCAATGTAAGACCAAACAGTTTAAAATGTAATAAGTATATTATAAAACAAAGAATTCAAATTTAGGTAATGTAGTTAAAACCAAATAGTTTTCGAACTCTATTGAGCCTTGGGTACTCAATACAAAAGTATTCAGTCTTCGTGGATAATGCGTTAAGCTTTTTAGAGAATAGTTTTTTTTTAAATATCTATGTTTACTACTTACTTTAATATAGCTATTACGTAACCGTTACGTAAAACGTTTCGTTATCATTTAATTTTTTCAAAAACATTATCACTAAAAGAAATATGACCGTATTTACCGTTTTATACGGCTATCAGACCAATTTAATGGAAAAAAAGAAAATGATATAGTATATAGATATAGTTTTCGTCAAAATTATGATTAATACATTTTTGGATTTAGTCCAGTTTTAGAGAAAAAAAAAAAAATCGTTGGTTGCCTGTAAAGTCGGTATACGGGCGAAAGTTTTACGTGACAACGACTGTCAATGTCAATGTCTGTCTCTCTCGCTCTTAGGCGGGCTAACCATGCCCGAGTGGAAGGGACGCGTGCCTCTCACTCGCTCTCATTGTGAGCGCATAACGTGAGCGGAGCGTTACCCAGTTTCTTGAAGTGTCACCCGGCAAAACAATTTATAAGACGTTGTCACGTCAAAAATACAACGGCAGAATACGAAACGTCATTAGCGTCATTAGGTCAATGATTTCGTAGGATTTTGTAGGTTTGTGCGTTATGTTTCCTCGCAATGCCCCCGTGTCGTGTGTTGTTGATAAATACTATTTTCCAAACATGAGTAGGTATTACGAATAATTCTTTAAATAAATAATTGTTTATTAAATAAGTAGGTACCGTACATTGTGTAATGCTATAAAAAACAATAAAAAGAATAATTTATTGAAAGAGAAAGATATGACTGCTGAGCTTTTTAAAGTGATAATAAAAAGTAATCTGACGTTTAATTATGCACAGGTAATTTAATCACGCTAACAGTACTTTTTAATTATTGTTTTTCTTTCTTATCGTTGTGTGTATCGATGTATCTATCTACTGTAGGGATTTTCCCATCAAAAACATAAACGTAAAATGAGAGCCGAGTTCAATATTATGATATATGCCTTGGTTATAGACTTCAAAGACAAAAGAAGTGAGATCTAAATGGGAGCCAAGTTCAATGGTCAGTCCTGAAATTTATTTATATCAACATAAGATAACATTTCTTCTTATAATTAGGATAATATATTGTAGCCTAAGGTCTGACTTGGCTAGTTCGCATATACCCACGAATTATATTATAGCCTTACTTGAACTTGGCTTGACACGCTCCCGCGTGTCTAGATCCAGGACAACAAACGTTCTATACAGTATATTAATATATTGATTACATCCTAAGGTTTTTTGATTTCATGCGTTGCTAAGAAACTGTTTGTTCAAAACCTTTTTCCTTTTGATACCTTACTGATTTTGGGTGGATCGACCTTCTACAATGGATTTTCCCATGAACACAGCCGCTTGATAAATGGTAAAGTAACGGATTTCTGTCTTACTGACAATCAGATTATTGTGTGAGTAATGTTTCTTTTATATCTGCGGGATTTATTTGTAATTGACATAGGTACGTATGCACGATAAGTATTTACTAACAACAGGGGTATTACGTTGCAAAAAAGACAAAATAACGTTTAAGTTACATGTTTTGGAAACGAATCCTTACAAATAAGTGCCAATTTAGTAATTAAGTTTAACAAAAAAATACTTGTTACTCAGGGAGCCATTTTAAACTTAACTCACGAATAAGTTTACTAGCATGAAATGATATGCTTGCTTAATATAAAGATCCTCTGCACGCAATATCCTAAACTTATTTCAAACTTTCTACGATTATCCGACGTTTAAAGCCACTTTTACTTAGCCTCTCTTGGATTTCCCTACCTTCAGCAGCTCTTTTCGTACTTATGTATGATAGAGTGAAAACACAAAAAAAATACCTATTTGAAATGGCTATTGCTGACCTGTGTTAAGTATACATGTGTGGTGATGACCGATGCTCGTATCATGCTTTTTCTCTGCAATGGCAATAGCTGTTTTTTTTTTAATATTTTGGAAGTGTTGGTTTTGAGGTAGGACGGGATAAGGAAGTAGGAAAGGATTTTCGGGAGGTTTGTGCCCAATAGTGGTAAAACATAGACTAGGTGAAAACAAAATGCGACTCGACCGTGGAAACATATCCAAGGATCAAGGATCTTTTAGTTATTAATAAGTATTGGTTCCATCTGTAAATAAAAGTTTTATTATATTGACACCACTGCAGGAGGGCCCTAGTTACATGTTATGCAGGTTGTGCTGTTCCATAAACCTACATCAGGGACCAATCTCTTACAAAGTTAACAATAGAATACAATAGAAGTCAACAAATTCAACGCAATATTTAATACCCAATGTAAATGATTAAAACCTCACGGGAGCCTCTAAGATGACACAAATATCAATAACTGTGGAGGTACATTGCCGGACGCGACAAAAGGTTGTTTTTTTTATGATTTATGAGCACAACATTTTGAATAGTGTTGTTACAATTACGTGTCTGGTTCAGGTTCAGGAAACACGTTTTGATTGGATGTTCTTTTATTTTTTGGAGATACTTATGGTTTTTGACTTTTTAATGTTTGCCAAAGAAGTTAAAATTACTAGTTAGTTGATGTTTTCGCGAATCTTTAAGTATTTATATTGAATAAATTTGTTTCTGTTTCTTTGTCGGCTCTTTTTATGATTATAGCCCAGTCATATTAGGTAAAAAAAGGGGTCAACCTCGGAATGAAAGATAATAAGCTGCAAATTGGTATGAACCTTTGTTTTGTCATTCTAAATGTTGTCTCAAAAGTCACAATCGTTATCGTGTCCGCGTCTCAAGATATTCAAGGTCAAAGGTCACAAAAATCGGTTTTTCGCGAATATCTGGCTTCCTATCGGTTAAATGAGATTTGCATTTATTATAAAAGTTGTAGGCTATAAAATTCCCTACAACTTTTGTTTAAACTTTTTTTTCATACGACCAACCGTTTTGAAGGTAGAGCGCGAAGTGCACATCGTACAGTCATATACGGCCTAATGCAAGGTCAATCGTGATTTATGGTTATCAGTACGTTATAAAGTCAATTATTTACTTGGAAATTATAATTATTAAACAATGCCTATTATTTATGTACTAACTATTAATTATTTATATTTAATTAAAGTAAGTAACTTGATTATTTATATATAATTATTCATATTTAACTATTTAAGTATAAAATATTATTAATTCTGGATTATATATTTTAGTTTTATTTTAAGTTAACACGACATTATATATCTTTTCTTTAAAACGCGTAAATTTCTCAATACTTATATACCTGGAAATACTTGTCCCTACCCTATGCCCTTTTCTATTCATTGCCGGGACAGATGTTCTATAGTATTCAAGGCCACTCTCTCCACTTTGTATGAGTCAAGATTATTCGTTAGTTTGAAATTGTTGTTGACGACGAAGAAGAAGAAGATAATTAGCTTCCATTTCCAATTTCATTACAATTAAAATCAACAAAGATACTTTTGATATTTGAACTCACATTTTGATAAATGTATATTATGCCGTATTTAATAATAAATAAAAATATGTGTAAAATATATACTCTTACTATCATTTTAACTTAAAATAAAACTAAAATATATAATCCAGAATTAATAATATTTTATACTTAAATAGTTAAATATGAATAATTATATATAAATAATCAAGTTACTTACTTTAATTAAATATAAATAATTAATAGTTAGTACATAAATAATAGGCATTGTTTAATAATTATAATTTCCAAGTAAATAATTGACTTTATAACGTACTGATAACCATAACTCACGATTGACCTTGCATTAGGCCGTATATGACTGTACGATGTGCACTTCGCGCTCTACCTTCAAAACGGTTGGTCGTATGAAAAAAAAGTTTAAACAAAAGTTGTAGGGAATTTTATAGCCTACAACTTTTATAATAAATGCAAATCTCATTTAACCGATAGGAAGCCAGATATTCGCGAAAAACGATTTTTGTGACCTTTGACCTTGAATATCTTGAGACGCGGACACGATAACGATTGTGACTTTTGAGACAACATTTAGAATGACAAAACAAAGGTTCATACCAATTTGCAGCTTATTATCTTTCATTCCGAGGTGAAAGCCCTAATATGACTGGGCTATTATTATCTAACATTTGATAAGTAAGTATAACTTACTAACTAATTATCTGAACAGATTTTAAAGAAAACAGACGCCCTTGGACTTGGAGATGGACTTAGTTTAATCTTTTAGAATAGAATAGAATAGAATATTATTTATTTTGGTCTAAATAACCGAAATCTACAGACACAGCTATTAGCAACTGAATCTCTACAAAAAGAAATAGAACTTAAGAAACAGTACAGTTGCACAGTTTTCCTTAATTTATTTCTTCAGGGATTCCAATATAAAAGCTGGCTCAGAAACTAGTTTCCCACACCGTTAATGTGCCAAGGTTTATTATAGGTACCTGCGTATTGTGTAGGTTCTTTACCCATGGACTGGCTCCTATGGCTATAAAAATAACTTATGTAGGGCTGTCGTTGCAAAAATGTAAATAACTACGTACAGAAGAATGTTGAAATAACGACACATTTTTTTTAATAGAAAAACATAGGTATAACCTTCATAGCGCCAGTGGCAAAGAAGGTAACTGCCGATTTTTTAAATTTTGTGAAATACGCATAAGAGCGCTGACTCAGACTTCTAATAAACAGCATTACAACTACCGCCTAACAAATAGTTGTAGATAGTACCTACATAGAATAAAACAATTAAGCTTATGTTTCCTTTTTAGAAGGAAAGCCCGCAGGCCGATGCCCAAAAGGTGAGTAAACAGACCCCTGAAAGACATCTTTCGTTTCTGAAGTTCCCTTCGAGCCTACAAAGAAGTTTCATTCCATATTACTTTAAGCTCATACTCTCACTTCTCAAATGCACAATTTTGCATGAAAAGCATCCCTTTCACCATTACCCTTCTTTTTAAGACTATCTCTATTTGTGGGTACTTTTTTATGTATTTATTGCATGCATCGTGCCTCTCATGTAGGTCTCTCATGATCTTAAAACTCCCTGAATATACTTATCACATAGTTTATTAGGCGGTGGTGATAATGAACAGCAAACTTTCGAAAAGACGGTTCTGCGATCGGAGAAAAAGCAGGCATAGATAGGTTCTTAGATTCAAAATAACACGACTAATAATAAAATGAAATAACGATCTCTAATTTCTGAGATTAACCACCGAAAAGTCTAAAGCAGTTTTTATGTTGCCATTAAAAACATTCGGAGTAAGAGTCCAGGAGCGTAGATAGAGAGTCTGTGCGATAAGAGAACCGTCGTTGCATATAATGGAACTAAAATTATGACAACATTAAAATTCCATAAAACAACTATGAAGACGGCATCGAAAAACATGATGTTCTAACATAATTTTATAAATTTCCATATGTTATAATGATGCAACAGTGTTTTTTAATGGTTTTTTACATAACACATAAGGTCCTCAGCAAAATTGCCCCAGCAAAATTAAACACAGCGCCCTCAATTTTAAGACGGTTCTTTTTCTGCAGACTAATATATACTAGTCTATAGTATTTACTAACACGTCCATTTTTAGCTAGACAGTCAAAGGCCCAGTAAGGTTTTTTTAAATCCCAAAGGTAAACGTGATATAACCACGTGTGTGTAATTAAATGTTATAAAATGAACCAGTTTTAGTTAATATCGAGTTGAATACTTAAATTAATTGTTTAATTAAGTAACTGGTCTGTGAGAAAAAAAAAAACGGATGAATATAATATAACGATATCGATTTCCAAGTGGTTCAAATAGTTAATTAATTATTTGTGCATTTTGAGTAAATCAAAAATAATATTTACTCCGAAAATACTGTCTAACTTGTTTGTTACATACAAAAAAGGTAACTGACGAAGTGCCGCTAAATCAGTGTAATACCTTATGAAAAAAAAAAACAATACATACCTCACAATAACAATCTCTTACTTCTTTAGAAAGACTTCTTCGTCTCGCTAAGTATCCATTTAAGAACTTATGGATTTCTCCATCAAGGTATATAGACAAACAACTGACTCAAATTTCAAAAAATTCGAATTACCTTACCGTCGAAACCACAGACGACAACAAAAAAAAAACTTTTTTTTTTCATCATTAACAACTTTTGGAACGCAAAATTTTGAAACAAGTCTGTCTCGTTGTTTCACCTCTTTTTTTATTTTAAGCTATTCGAGCAGATTATCGCACTGGCTGTCCTTAAAATATCGGAGTACACTTAGGGATTATTAGGATTAGGGAAGAGTTTATAATTACCTAATGCACATCCTCTTGTTAGGTTAAATAACAGATTGATTTTTACAAATGAATTAATACTGACCATCCACATCTATGGCATTTAACCTAGACAATAATAAAAAAAACTCTGCTATTTCGAAAAGGTTAAATGCCAGCCCTGCATATAGATAAATCTTGTCTCTGGTAATAGCTTTACGCGCTAAAAGCTCGTCTGTTTGTTTTGACCTTCGTTTCAATGGTGAGGTTATTGTTAAAACATGTTTTTTTTTTAATTATAGTATGAGATGCTTTGGATATTATCCACCCGAAGATATATTACTATCGTACTGTAGAGTAAATTAATACATTATTTCACTGAATTAAGTAGTCTTTGGTTCAAATTGTTTCTACGTTAAGTAAAAACAGCTGGTGTTAATGTGATTAAGAAAAACAAAACACACAAATTCTTAACAATCATAGATAATATCAAGATGGCCGTCCTCGAGACTAATAAATGCGACGTCAGCATACCCGGAATTAAATTCCGAAATAAAAATTGATATTCGCTCATCGCTTATTATTTATTAAGATTAAATGTTTGTAGTTACGTATTATGTGTTAGCGTCTTAAATATTTAATGTTAAGCGTTAAGCATTTGAATTAAGTGGTCTAGTTTTAATGCAAACAGACCCGATATTAGCACCTTCTAAGTAGGTACCTATTCGTTTATTTTTTGTTCTAAAGATTGGTGCTAGTAAACCATTCACGCCATAGGAGAAAGTAATTATGTACTACGACATAAAAACAACATCATTCGTCAAACATTAAAAAGTGTGAAATAAAAAAGTATTAGTAAAAAAAGAGCTTTCATTTGCCCTATTTTCTCGGATCTATGGCTAAAGCAGGCCACACATGTTACAGTCTACCTGACAGGTCTGCTTGTACCTACCAGTGCAACCACAGAGTACTTTGAGTGCAACAGTAGTGAGATATACAGACACACACTCCGCCAGGTACACCATAAAGCGTGAATGGCCCGCGATCACATAAAATCACACTGACGTTTGACATTTAGTAATTCCAAATTCAATCCAACTTCCTGACAAGCTTTTACCTACATAGGTACAGTTCAACGTACTTAGATAAATTGATTGAAGTAAAAAACGAAAATTCCAATTATACTGTGTTCCCAGTATCCGAAAGATGATTTACTACTTCCTATACAAGAAAAAACCCGATGTTTAAGGTGGGCTTGTGGCATCTTGATAATGATGGGGCAGAACCTACAGTGGCTACTTGTTTTACCAATAAGGTTTTAAATGTCACCTCACAGATAAGAATAGACCATAAAAAGTGGTTTCGAAACAGGTTCATACAGTTTGTTATTGTATTTTTTTGTGATGTGAACTTATTATTTTAATTCCTCGATTGTTGCTGGAGAGCTGACGATACATAATACAAGATGTTTTAGAACAAAAACCATGTCTTGTGTCGCAGGGGGGGGGTTACTTACATTTAATACTTATACGAACACCCAGAGTTGGAACAAGCATTTGTGGATCACACAAATACTTGTCCAATGCGGGGATCAAACCCGCAGCTCGTCGCAAACAGTGGTAATTGGCGTGATGACACTGATGTCTATACCACTCGGATATCGGTGCTGTCAAAAAATTCAATTTACATAGTGACGATGATATCCTGGTATTCGTCTCGGCCCTGGCGACTAGTTTAGTTCCGGAGTTGACGTTCTTATTAGTTAACCACAAGTAAGTAGGTACTACTTGTGTATTCCATCTTGGAAAAAAATTGATGAGATTTACATAAAAAAATACTTTAAGGTAATTATGAATTATTGAACTTTCTACATTAGATTTTGTAATAAGTTACTAAAAATAAGTAAGTAGGAATTGGTACTTATCTTTAGAATAGGTACCCACTAATTAATCAAATGACCTTATGTATTTTAAACACCAAATCCGATAATTTACAAAATGACAAGCCAAACCGCTAAACATGTACATTTGTATATCTACTTAGGTTTACTCACACCTTAAAGAGATAATAAACATGCATTACCGAGTGCATAGGTACATGTTTAACACTACTATGAGTGTGTTAAGTGCATTTTCTATTATACCCGTACTTAAAGTAAACGTGTTAATACGCAATCAACGACGTACCTACTAAAACATTAAGACCATAATGTTAGTTTTATTTATTAATTTCCTTGTCCCTACGATTCCTAAAGACATATTATAAGTTTTTTATAGTATATATGCCTAGGAACTTCTCCTCCGCTGTGAGGAAGGTGGAGGAGCTTTCCGAACTCTTAACGGCTAACGTTCCCTTTCCCCGGGACTAGGCGGGACCATACTATCTACCACATACTCCGGGGAAAGATCTCTGACCTTATTTAATAGGGGACCGGACTTCTTTTTTATTTACGCGACACATAGATATTAAATAAATTTTAGACACGTATTTTTTCTTTTTTTAATTAAGTTAACGATGATACAGTGAATGGAAAACTCGCGTGACGTCACTCGTGGGTACAAATTTTACCCACACGTGACGTCACAAACCTCCTTACCAGAACTTTAAAGCGCTTTAACTTTGTAATTTTTCATTGATTTGATAAAAGAAAAAATGTGAGTATTTTTTCTTTTTTTATCTATCTGGAGGACTTAGGCCCTCATCTTCTTCTACCTCTTTCTTCTGTCCTGAGCTCATATGACATGCATACTATCCATCCATTACTTTCATACTTTATAATATATTAATGCTAAAGTAACTCTGTCTGTCCGTTTGTTACTCTTTCACAACTAAACCACTAAGCCGATTTTAATAAAATTTGGTATGGGTCAAGTTTGGATCCTAAGAAAAGACGTAGGTTATGTTTTACCGCGATAACCGACACCCACACGGGCGGAGCCGCGGGCAAAAGCTAGTGAATAATTACGCTGAATTTGAAGGAATCATCATTCAACTTTTAGAAACATTGCTAACAGCTTCCTCAAGCCATCTTAAATGCCTCGGATTTATACGTATTTCTTTGTGTTCAAACAAAATATATTAAAAACTTGTTTGAATACGTCACTGATTCTTAATATTAATATACTAACAAAATTTTATACAAGTTTTTATCAAAACCAAATAATAAATAAACAATAATGATATACCTATCTGCTTACGTTTACCAAATAGGACAGGTTTCTCATGAATTGATAATTATAAGTTACGTAACTTATTACCCGTCTCTTGGTATACGTCTTACCCTTTGTTTTTTGACCCGGGGTAAACCTGAGCCCCTAGACAAGTGACATTTCGACAAGCGATATCGCTGATGGAATCGTTCAAATGTATGGAAGTGACAAGTCCAAGTCACGTGACTTATCGAAACGAAATGTCATTTCCATATATTTAATGTCATTTAAGCGATTTCTATCATCGTTAACGCTTGTCGAAATGCCACTTGTCTAGGATCTGTGACGTTATTTACATGCGTTTGGAACCAGGAGGGATTGTTATTGGACAGTTACCTCGTTAGACAGTGTCAAGTCTTATAAGCTGTAAAGGTCAATGATCAAATCAGTACGTTGTTTTATATGTTGATTATATTACATACATATTGACTGAAATTTGTCGTGGTGTCCTAGTAGTTTAATGAACGGATTTGTGTGCACAAGGTTTCAGGTTCGAACCCACCCCAGGCATGTACCAATGTGACTTGTTTAAAGTTATATGTAGTTTCTTAATTATTCTAAGACATCATTGACAATCGGTGAAGGAAAACAACGTGAGGAAACCTGGATTCCAAAAATTTGATACTGAAATCGCCAACCCGCAATGAGCAAGCGTGGTGATCGATGCTCGTTTCTTCTCTATATGAGAAGAGGCTTGTGCCCAACAGTGGGAGATTTATAGGCTGGTATTATTATTATTGACCGACAGATATTAAACGAGGGTCGCCGGGTCGGATGGTTTCCTAAACATATTTTTACGAAATATAGCATTGCGTCGAAAGTTAAAAAAAAAACTTTTTGTATATTGAATTCCTTATGACGCTTGTAACCCTGTCAAGCTAATTCTAAATTTTCTTCATCAACAACTTTCAAAACATTCTTTCTTGTAATAACATTATTTCTTCCCATAGAGAATACGAGTAGATATCACCTCACATGTTTATTTTTCTTCACCAATAGGTAGATATTATAGTTAATGGCCATCAAGAATAACAAAAAAAAACTGGGACATTAAAATGTCGCTTTAATCCTTTAGACTAGGACCATCTCAAAAAGCCGGGCCATAAAACTTTGGGTCATCTCAAAACTTCTAAGTATAATAATATGTATGGTTTTTCCATTTCAGAATTATGTGGGCCGTTTGGAGGCGGAGAACAGCAACAATTTGCTGCAGATGTACAACAGAGGGCAACCCGTGCGGTACCGGGTTCACTTCCCGGTGACGTCACCGCTGCCGAAACTAACAGCGCTCACTGTGAACGGTGAAACTGTCTGTTATGGCCCGGGAGGTACGAACAATACATAAATTAAGATATAGGTACTTGTAATTGTATGTATTAAACTTATAATAGCTAAAGAATGTACTTAATGTAGTTGTGAAAACAAATAAGAATAGCCTAATGGTTATCGGCCTTGTGATGCGAAAGGTCGAAGGTTCGAAACCCACCCATCGCACTATTGACGTGAACCCACTCCAGATACAAGCTTAGTTGAAGGGGTTAAAAAGATTGCTAGTAATATGAAATCCACCCACATACTAAAAATTATTAATAATAAATATATTTAGGGTAGATAGTGCAAAATCTCGTACTAACGTAATCTATACTTAATATTATAAAGCTGAAGAGTTTGTTTGTTTGTTTGTTTGTTTGTTTGTTTGAACGCGCTAATCTCAGGAACTACTGGTTCCAATTGAAAAATTCTTTTTGTATTGGATAGTCCGTTTATTGAGGAAGGCTATAGGCTATATAACATCACGCTACGACCAATAGGAGCGGAGCGTAAATGAAAAATGTTGCAAAAATTAAAAACCGTTGAAACTAAAACACGCGAACAAAGTCGCGGGGGACAGCTAGTGTACAAATAAAATTAAAAAGAATTTTAAAAATCACTCCACAATTGACAAAACAAAAATACATGCAGTCGAAAATGTTCTTTCTGGAAGTCTTTTAAAAATAGGTCACCATTTATATAATGCATAATCATTGTAATCATGTAATTGTGCGGTATAGAGTTCAGTAAAATATTTCCAAGTCGCGAAATGTTTTTATTGCAAATTTCCCTTCCTTACAAAATAAAGATGAAATATGAATACTTTAACTACAGAATACTTACATATTAAATACTTTTGCATATAACATCCTATGTTATTATAGTAAACTTGAGTTCAGTGACAATTTCGTTAACTTTTTTCCTCAAGGTATATTATAATGTAATCGACACACATTTTATTATGGCTGGGTTTTCCCACATTTTTATCGCGCTATAACTGTACTAAAAGAGGTATAGTTTTTAAACTTAATAAATATTCTATTACTAATGAGTAAATTTTAAGAAGCGAAACTGCCAGCTGTAGATTCATATATTATATTGTTAATTTTATCACAAAGTAGGCATTTAGATGATTTTTTTGGCCCATAATATCATTATATTTGGGTACAGCGCGTGGCCGAGTTAACAGCGGCAATATATTGGCCTGATGAAAGTAATAATATATGTAGACTAATATCACATTAGGATGCATAATCTAAAGAGTAAATAAAAAGATTCGAAATTCACTACAAAAGCAACAGCAGACCTATTCGGCGGCAAACAAGAGAAAATAATGAGAATAAAATATCTCGTTTGCCGAAAACGGTGTAAATAAGATCATTCTTCTGAAATGTATTCACTGATAATCAACTACTTTTATATATCATTACAGACGTCCCCAGACCAAACACGTACGTTACAACTCTAAGTCTCCAGCACACGTCCTTCCTGCAAGGCGGAGGACCAGTTGGATCTGTTTTCAACAACTTCCAGCCGCAGCAGAGACCAGACCCGGTGCTGGAAGTCAACCAGTTCGGAAACGACGCTCAGGTGTTCACCTTCACCAATATTGAACCCAGCTGGAATACTGGTAAGAAATATTTTGTATGCGGTAATTAGGTATAATCATATATTTAGTATTTTAAAACAGTTTTATTTCAAATAAACTTAACTATATATACATACACAAAAGAAATAATAAAAAAAACTAATCTAATTAAATATAAACCTAAAATATGGCATCAAAAAATTCGTCTACATCGCTGTTCACTGGGAGTGTTCCCAAAAGGCTGGCGGCATTGCCACGTTGTATGGCAATGCTTATCCTCTGTCCAAGGTAAAAGCCAGCCCTTAGGTCACGCGAAGTGTCAACGAGGCGTTTGGCTAGATCTTTAAAAAGCATGTAATGCTTATACATTACTATAATTAAAAGTATTTATTAAAACCAGAACTTTGGAACACAAATGTTTGGAGGTATCTAAAATCGCAAAATCAGTTTACTTGGATATTTAAATGAAAATAATCTAATCTGTTTTTAGGAAACTCGCCATACTACGTGGTTAATAACACACAGCCAACGCAGCCAGTATACCAACAACCGAACCAAGTGTATCAGCCAAGCAGACCAATCTATGAACAAGATGAACTGGTCCAAAACGAGAGTCCACAATACGTTAGGCCTCAGAAACCGATCAAGCCGGTATACCAGCCAGTTACGAAAAGACCAGTCTATCAGGCGCCTATCACACGACCACAGAGTAGACCAAAGCCGCCGGAGAACTATTACTATCCTGAAGCAGACACGGAACCTCCACGACCTATTACACCAAGGTAATTTTGTACAGACCCATCTATCCGATGCACATTGTCAATGAGTTCCTTCATATAAGGTTAAAACCAATGGTGAAGCAGAACCTTCAAGCGTAATTAAAAACAAAGAGGAGAAAGGCTTTGAAATTATAATTTTTTCAATGGTGAAACTTGACCTGACCTTTATTATTACACTAAGTGTTGCCCCGGCCCCGCCTGCGTGAGTTTTGGTTTTCGTGGCAAAAAGTAGCCTATGTCTTTTTTTAAGGATCCTTGCTTACCTCATAACAATTTTCATCCAAATCGATTTAGCGGTTTAAGCCGTAGAAGAGTAACAGATAGACAGTGTTATTGTCGCATTTATAATATTAGCATGGAATTATGGATGTGAAAATAATTTCTGAGTAGTCATTTCTAGTAATTACTCAAGTTTAAATCACCTCTCGTCTCCTCTAGCCCCGTCTACAGCAAGCCGAGACCACAAGCGGCCTCGAAAATAGAGTGCGGAACCGTCGCGGGCGGCAACGAGAGGGTTCCTCTCATCTTCAACGGCAAGACCTACCCGAGAGGTGACTTGCCCTGGCTGGTCGCCATCTTCAAGAATGATGAAGGCAGTCTCGGCTTTACGTGTGGAGGAACACTGATTTCCAATCGTCATGTCGTTACTGGTGAGTTTCAGTGTTGTCTCTCCAAGATCATCTCTTAGGGTTAGCGCAAAGTTAATATAGCAAGTTCTACCTTAACACAACAACTTAATGCTCATATGAGCATAACTTCTGAGATATAAAAAATACGCGAGAATTCGCGTACATTCAATGATTGTGAAGAATTATAAGTTCGGTTAAAAAAAAATCCGTCTTACTACTCTAACGAAAAATAGTAGATAATATGTACAACCTTTTTTTATATTTCCAGCGGCCCATTGCGTTTATAATCGCGAGATGAAAGTGCCAATCAAGGATTTCGTGGTAAAAGTCGGTGTCCACAAACTGCACGACTGGGGAGATGACATCTACGTCACCAGGACTCTGATCGCTGCTGACATACACGAGACGTACAACTCGTCTACCCTTGAAAGTAAGAAAACTCAAATAATATAATAGAAACGTAAGCCAATAGAATAAAAACAGTTGAAATTTTAGGAGACAAATATGTAATTGGCGCATTAAAATAAAAATCTTAAAAATAAAACAAAGTCAGGTTAGTTACACCATTTATAACTCAAGAAGGGGTGTACCGACCATTCATGATTCTTGAATTTTTTCGATTCTTCTCTACTGCAAATAGACATACAGAATACTAATAAACACATCGAAAAAAGTCACAACAAACAAGAAGTCTTAAGGGAGGCCCCCTTCCCTTAAGACTTCTTGTTTGACTTACGCAGATGAACTTCGGGGCATCGCTAGTATTTTTCCTGAAAGGCTTTTAAGTATTTATCATGGGACTTACTGTGCTACACTTGGACAAACTTTGATAAAAATACTTGCGTAGTTAAATTTGTAGTGTCGAAATTTCAAGTTAATCGTTTTATTTTTCGCCTTTACCTTTCGCCTGCCTCAAGTTTCCAAAATTCAGATGTTTACATGCTTGCAGACAACCCCCGGTTTCTGCTGGAGGCTGCCCAACACAAAAAATTGTTAATCTATACAAATAAATAAAATTTAAGTGTGTGTTTGTAATATTAAAATAAACGCTTTTACTACATGCATATTAATGTATGTACGTATTAAAATAAATATGCAGATAGCTGATGTAATAAGGAGTAACATAGGCTACTACTATTTTAGAAAAATTGTAAAATTATAGTATACAAGCTGACTCGGCAAACGTTGTTTTGCCCTATAAATTAAAAATACCTGCCCTACTTACCCTACCCTACCTAAGTACCATACTTATCTACCCTATCCTACCTACCCTACCCTACCTACCCTACCTACCCTACCCTATCTGCCCTACCCTACCTACCCTACCCTACCTACCCTACCCACCCTACCCTACCCTACCTACCCTACCCTACCCTCCCTACCCTACCTACCCTACCTATCCTACCCTACCAATCCACCCTACCTACCTAACTATTTTCTCATTCAGTTAGTCACTTTTCGTATTATGAGATTGATATTCTTTTTTTTTTTTCTTTCATAAGATCTTTCTCCTGACAATAACAAACACAACAAAAAAAGAATTAGTGAAATCGGTCAAGCCGTTCACGCGTGATGGCGTGACCAAGGGAAATAGGGATTCATTTTTATATCTATAGATTTTGTTAAATTCCATGCGGACGAAGTCGCGGGCACAGCTAGTCACCTATAAAACTCAAGTTAAGCGCTGTGATTGGTTGCTAGTCTTTTGGTCAACCAATCACAGTCGTGATCAGTTGATTTGACAACAGATTAAATTGATCAGCCTTTCAGAAACATGGGGAACTGTTTCATAATGTCTTCTTAATTCTTAATTGCAGATGATATAGTTGTGTTTACTTTCAACAAGCGTGTTGAATTCAACACGTATATCCGACCGGCTTGCCTTTGGAGCGGGAGCACTGACCAGTCTCTTATCGTCGGAGCTTCAGGCGTTGTAAGTTAAAAAATTTATGATTTTTTTGTTCAACCTACTGCCCACAGTCCATACTTGTTGTGTCGTGTTGTGGTCGACCTAATGCTTCCGGGATGTTGTAGTATAACTCGTAAACGAAGATCGTATGATCTGCTAGTGGCTCTTTTTAATTAACTGTATGTTTTTGTTTTAGGTCGCAGGTTGGGGAGATCAGAGCGGGGTAAAACAAGACGAGCCGCAAATGGTGCACCTACCTATAGTCAGCACAGCTGTCTGCAGAGCCAGTAAACCTGACTTCCATCTGCTGACATCGGAGACAACTCTCTGTGCAGGTCTGACATTCATGTCATTTTTTTAATTATTTTTAACGTTGCCGACAATAGTGACACATCGCTACGACGATATGGACCAAGACGCCTGTGGATACGTCCATGGGCAGGTTCCATTAAAATCAGATTAACTGGTTCCCAGAAATCCCATAAAATACCAAAAGATATTATATTGTACCAGAGACAACAAACTCATTATCTAAGTCAACTTTGGACATAATTAATTAAGATTTCGACCTTTTTTATTAGACTTAATTAACTAGATACTTATTTTGATCTTTATTATTAATATTCCGTATAGGTGATCGAAACGGCGCGGGTCCTTGCAGAGGGGACTCGGGGGGTGGCCTTTATTTGTTAGACGGTGGGAAGTGGAGACTAAGAGGAGTGGTCTCCGTTTCTCTTCGCGCAACAAAAGGAGACACCGTTTGTAACCTCAACGAGTACCTCATATTCACTGACGCGGCTCAATACCTACCCTGGATCCGAAGTGTCATATCAGAAAATTATTTTGATTAAACTTGTTTTATTTAAGACTGGTATCAATTTGTGTGTGCTTTAAAGTATGAATAAGACTTGCCTAGTTCCAAAAGGTTAAAAAAAAATCTGCGAATCCTCAAGTCCAAGTTGTAATTGGTTATTAGTCTTTTGGCAATCACATTAGTTTTTCATCATTAACATCAGTGTAGATTCCACAACAGAAGTATGTTAATTATTTTTTTTATGTGAGTTAACTAGAATAAAAAATATCAGACACGTATTTTTTTCTTTTTTTACGTTACTAAAACTGACGACAATACATTGATTTTAAATATAATATGACGTCACACGTTGCAACGTGCAAAGGTCACAGCACCCACACCTGAACTTTATCTTTTTTAAATTATTTAAAAAAAGAGCAAAATACTTGTCTTATATTTTTATTGGTTATTTTTTCTTTTCATACTCAATCGACATCATTATTTAACAGCCAAAAACCAAGAGGAAGGTTTAAACAGCTTAGATAAGCCCTTTTATGGAGAGTGTACTTATAAATAAATGCTGAAGGCATCATAGTGAAAAGGAGAAGAAGCAATCTCATTGAATATGTAATTTCAACTTTGCAATACGCAGGAAAATAAAAAATCGAATTAATAATAATTATGAGTTATGTATTTATTTCGAAAAAAAAAACTCACGCACTTATATTTTGACGTGACAACGTCTTATAAATTGGTTTGCCGGGTGATACTTCAAGAAACTGGGTAACGCTCCGCTCACGTTATGCGCTCACAATGAGAGCGAGTGAGAGGCACGCGTCCCTTCCACTCGGGCATGGTTAGCCCGCCTAAGAGCGAGAGAGACAGACATTGACATTGACAGTCGTTGTCACGTAAAACTTTCGCCCGTATACCGACTTTACAGACAACCAATTTTTTTTTTTTATTATAGGTTATGCACCTAATTTGTATAAAGTCATTGATCAGTAACTATTTTATTTGCTATAAGACATGCAAACTAAATGAGCTTATTTATACTTTAAGCACTGGCCCTTGGTAGCTTCATTTTGCCATTCATTGTTTAAAGGCTTAAATGAATCCATCGGTTACAGCAGAAATTAATAACTTTTACTCAACTCTACAAAGTATACGCAACTAGTATAATTTATAAATACTTACCCAATTTAAAAACAATTATTTTAAATATTTTGTTCAAGTAAACTTACAACTAAATTCTGTTGGCGCTTTTTTGTTTCAAATTGAAGCAAAAATAAGCTCGAAAATCGTTCGATAGATGTTATATATCTCAGTATCTTTTTAGAGCTGAATTAAATGTAATGTAGATAGGTAAAATTTAGAAAATATACGATTAGAATAATAAATATTATAGTCAGTAAAAGTTCGTTTTGTATTTTAATATTAGCAAAAATACGTTTAATTTGCATTTTTATTTTATTTTCCCTTTTCAACATACTCTTGCCACTGTTTTTCCATTTTGATATACAAATTTACGAATTTTTTTGTTGTTTTTAAATAAATAGGTAAGTCAATATTGTAAAAAATAGGAATTAAGTTCTCTTGTGTCATAGACTGGTCAATAAATAAATTATAAATAATTATATCGTTATCTTTGTGTTTTAATTGGTATTTAACTATTTTCTTTAGATAAAAAAACATAAGAAACTAAATGTAATGGGAATATATAAAGCGGCCACCCTGAATTCCTCTATGATACCTACGTATTACAGCATACTTAATACCTATGGCTATTCTGTCGTATGCGCTATAAGTACTGATACATTTCATAAAAATCCATTCAGTACCTCAGCTTGAAGGAGTCACAAACCTCCATTAGATGCATAATTATTGTTAGATTATTCACCACTGTAATTTAAAATGTTGGTTGTGCCTATTATAATTTTTTACTTATGAACTTATTACTCGTTAATCTCGAAACAATCCACTGACTAAACTGCAAATGAATAAATAACTTTAATGTGTAATCACTGTAGTTTTTAAAGCCATGGAGCTTGTTCCGTCGAGGGATAAAAGTACAATAATTTTAACTAGGTTTCCGAACAAACCATCAAATATCACTTTTCTTATTCGGTTGTCACTTGTCACTTGTCAATGTCAATTGACTATGAAATTTCGCGCTCAAATGCTTAATCAATGTCAGTAGCATCGCAAATCATGGTATTAATGTTTACTAAATAAATACAAATAGGTATTTAAAATGATGACTTGGAATAAATTGATATGCAACTTTCGAGAGCTACAATTGTTGGGAACTTTATCTGGCGGTCAAAGCTTTAGGTAAGAAATTTAAATAAAACGTTTGGCTTAATATTTGCTTTACTTATGCATTTTAAAGATAATAATTTTGCCATAAAGTAAAAGTAATTTACTTATTTATCTTCTAGATGGACATATAATAAAGAAAACAATGAATGGATTGGTGTGTTCTCAAAGACTGTGTGGAAATTACGAGAAAACGATGACGGTTTACAATATAAAGTGGTTGGTTCCCTACATAACAAAAAAACAAAACATAGAAGCAATAAAAACAAAGAAAACGTTGATTTTAAAAAGCTACTCGAAGACTATTTTAGATTAGATATGAATTTAGGAAATTATTACAAAGAATGGTCTGAAAAAGATGAATTATTTCGTACAGCATGTCAACAGTTTTATGGTATCAGAATGCTCCGTCAAGAACCAGTGGAGAACCTCTTTTCATTTATTTGCAGCCAAAATAATCACATATCAAGGTGAATAATGTATAATCTAAGCAATTACAAGTATTTTTTTTTCGTTATTGTTTCTACAGAGTGGAATTGAAAAAAACAAAACTATAATTGAGGCTGTCAGTGCTAAAGCGGCCTAACCCCAAATTTTTCAAAATGTAACATATCTACTACAAATTAATTAAAACATGCTTAAATTTAATGCAAAACCGGCTTATCTCTAGTTTAACCTATTGTCAACAGATGACGTTGCTAAAGTTCTTTTTGCAATGCACTATTTTTCTCTAATAATAATGCAAAAGCGGTTTAGGCAATTAAGGGTTAGGCCGCTTTTGCACTGATAGCCTCAATTTTGCCTAATATACTTATTAAAAGTAATACTAATAATATAGATATCTATCCAATAATTATTTCTTTTAGGATATCAACCATGGTTGAAAAGTTATGCACTCACTATGGAGAAATGATTTGTGAGTATGAAGGAAACACATACTATGCATTCCCTGAGGTTGAAAAACTGGCAAATCAAGAGGTAATTATTTAACAACTGGCAAAGTATTGTCAAAAATCATTGCTTATATAATATTAATTTGCTCTTAGGATTTCTTTTAAGTAGTGTCCAACCAAACTTACAGCTGTAACTTTGTTAAATGTGTTTAAAGAGCCCTAATGAGGAATTATCTGATTATCTAACATTGTTGCCATTCTTAAATATTTACAACCATAGTGCGAATACAAATGGACAATATATATATTGGGGGCCCAGAACTTAAATATCAGCCAGTCTTGAATTTTTCCGAAACTGAAGCTCTTGCCAAAAATCATTATTCATTAACAGTTTAAACATTTTTTTTTAAATATATGATCAAGGATTTTTGGACACAACATTTAAGCTTTCTTTTATGCCATGTACATTATACATTAACATATTTATGCCAGCATACCAATTTACAATCTAAATACAAATATTTGAAGGTGGAAACAGAACTGAGGAACTTGGGATTTGGGTACAGAGCTAAATTCATTCAGAAGTCTGCGTCACAAATAGTTGAGTGGGGTGGTGTGGAGTGGTTCAACAGCCTGCAAGACATGAAGTACAAGGATGCTAAGGTTGAGCTCATAAAGCTGCATGGGATTGGACCTAAGGTAACATTCTATAGATCTAATAGAACCTGTTTGGATTATAGTCACCCTGGTTACTGAAACCTTTTAAATAAACTCAATTTAAAATTTCAATGGAATGAACAGTTAAATGGCTGTAAAACTCCTTCTGATAAATTTCTCGTAGAAAAAAAAAACCATATATCTTTATTTATAT
This sequence comes from Diachrysia chrysitis, assembly GCA_932294365.1. Taxonomy (NCBI): domain Eukaryota; kingdom Metazoa; phylum Arthropoda; class Insecta; order Lepidoptera; family Noctuidae; genus Diachrysia; species Diachrysia chrysitis. The sequence goes on along the minus strand of OW028660.1, from coordinate 3,119,499 downwards.
TCTTGGAAAGGTATTAAAAAAAATATTTTCAAAAAAAAAGAACTGATTTATATATATATAATATTCTCATAAACGTCAGTAATATTTAGGGATGTACACCCTTAACCTATCTTCTCTTCCCAGGTAGCTGATTGCATCTGTCTTATGTCTCTGAACCACCTCGAGGCCTTGCCAGTAGACACCCACGTCTACCAGATAGCGGCTCACAACTACCTGCCGCACTTGCGCGGCAAGAAGACCGTCACGGACAAGATGTACGCGGAAATAGGAGACCATTTTAGGATGCTGTATGGCGACATGGCTGGCTGGGCGCATACGGTAGGCGTTTTACTTTTGTTGTTTCATTATTTATATTATTTTTGAGCCTAAGCTCTCCCACTCCCTGTGCCCTTGCTCGTCAATTTAATTTTAATTATAATACAATTCAAAATTAATATTACATAGGAGGCAGGAGATAGTTTTCTTAAAAAAAAAATGCTGTCTATGGAAGGAACTGACTGGAATCTAAACATTGAGAGTATTTTTTTGTGCTTTGTGTTGTTTGTGTGCCTGCTAAATGAATAACGATTTTGCATTGGCATTGTATCTGAATTAAATTTAAATTGGAGAGTAAGGGCACTGGAGAGGGATTTGATGCCTTTGCAGGTGTCATGGTCACGGGCAGACTGATGCCTGTGGTATTCGTCTTGACAGTTGATATTGCTTGTTCTACCTTCATATTTCAATTAATTCAATTTGGGATCAAAATTCTCAAAGACCTCCTTTTCCTCTTGTCGTTATTTTTCTCACTGGTTTAAATTGTCAACGTAATAGTTCATGTAAAGTATTTGTGCGACGGGTGGCGTATTGGATTACTGCTGTGATTTTAATATTGTAACAGAGTATCTACATGTCTTTTATGATATTCCAGGTACTATTTTGTGCAGATCTAAAGAAATTTCAACAGAATGATGGCACTGAAAGCAATGACAGTGCTAAACCCAAGAAGAAAAGAAAAAAGCTGTGATAATTTAGTTTAATAAAAATCAATACATGATCTATAACTCTTTAATTCATGATAAACTAATCCTATGATTATAATACAAAAGTATAAAAATTTTGAACACTGGTATAAAATTATAAATATAAAACTGGTAACACTTTTACATTATTTCCATGAAACTATATTTGAATCAGAGTATTATTTAAAAATAATTGTTTTTCTGGGCTAAGTAGGTATATTATGTTATAGTAAGACAACTCAAAATGAATTTGAAATAAGATCGCTTAAATTCCAGCAGCGTATAAAAAATTATAAGTAAATTAAAATAGATAAATTTCGTATATTTTTTTTCTTTAAAGGAATAATTTAGTGATAAATTCCTAAAATTAATCATAACTTTTTACATGTTACAATAAACCTATACGTTATTAGTAAAAGTAGTTAAATACTACTTATATAATTAAACACACAACCTGGAATGGTAGAAAATAAGATTCTTTTAGAAAGATAGTTCCGATATCACAATTTTGAGATAAATATTGCACTTAAGACTAACTTATGCATTAATTTGTGAGATTTTTATAATTAATAGCTAATTAGGGCTTTATAGAATAATAGTAGGATAAATAAATGCTTGCACCTTGTAAATGAATGATTGTTGCCATAGCAACTCATTAGTAAATTAGTTTTCGAGTACGGATGTTACGGAATTAAATACGGATGCGGATTTCAAATCGGATGGGACTAAAATGATCAGAATGATCATTCTATGGTATATAGACTTGATACTGACCCCCAGTATTTAATAGGCTGATCAACACAAAAATCCGTTATCATCCGTCCTCATGTTAAGGCCGGTGACTGTATGTTATGACTTTAGGTAAAACAATCACAGTCGTGATCAGTTGATTTGACTAGAGATTAAATTGATCAGCCTTTCAGAAACTGAGGGTAAATATTTTTAATATTTGTTGTATGGTTATTTTAGCTGCTAAACAAACACGTGTTTAAATAAATAATAAAATATTGAATACAGTAAATACTATGAATATCAGTCGGCTTAAGCAGCACTAGAATGAGGTGAGTAATACTAAAATAATTATAGTAAATATGCATTTTAAGGATTTTAACTGACATTATTGTTTTGAAATAGGCTCTGTTTGTCTTTTTACATTGACAATTTTAAGGCAAGCCTTAAAATGATGTAATTAATAAGCATTGATAAATGTCTGATTGTGGATATCTTATACCTAATGTTGGTATGTGACCACAATGTTCCGTTATTCGTATCATTATTGAATTAGACTATAGGAAATAATGCATTAAATTTGCATATAATGCTATTTCTGTTCTAATCTAAAAATTTAATAAAATAGAAATAAATATAATAGATCGGGAAATATACGCGGGATTTATGATTTATTAAATCCTAACGCCATTGGTCGGACCAAATATGACGTCATGGTACATAAGTGTTATTGTTCCTATTGACATTGACTCTGATGTTAACATCTATAATAAAAGGCCGTTAAGATGGCGCCTGTTTCAAATGCTATAATTCTTAAAGATAACTAATGGTTTTTTTGACATTGTATATTACATTTTTTTATTATGATGGTTTATTTTCTATTGTTAAGACGGTGTAACTAAACAATAAAGCAAATATATTTTAGATATTTTAAATCTCCATTCATATTAAAGAAATGTTGAGTGTTGACACTATAAAAAAACTTTTAATTACAATCCACATAACATCAATGTTAACACTGGACCTAATTGTTATACACGTAAGGTTGATTCTCATTAATCTATTATCAGTTAATATTAACGATAGGCCTCACATCAATGATAATAACATAAAAACACCTTTATTTCAAAGAGGTAAGATTCACTTTCATAAATCACCTTTGATACCGTGTGTAAATGTGTTAATTTCACTTACTACCGTAATATATCTGAGGGCAGTGTTCTATAAGTACTTGTAGGGCTCTGATCTCGAAGGCCAGGTCGGTGATGGCGGGCGGCGTGGCGACAAGCGTCGGCGCGAACACTGTGCTCAAGTTGTGAGCACTCATTTTGTTTACGTCAGCTAGTTGGGATACTCTGAAAGAAATATATATATAAATAAGTAACTAGAGAAGATGTTCAAAGGAAAGAATAATTTTACTGCCAATTTTGTCTTGCTGACAGTGTTTTATCGATTCAACTTTATCTATCCTAAATTTAATAAATGCGAAAGTAACTGTGTCTGCTTGTTTGTAATGCTTTCAGGGCTAAACTGCTGAACCGATTGTGATGAAACTTGGTATGGGGCAAGCTTAGATCCTAAGAAAGGACATAGGCTACTTTTTGCCGCGATAATCGACACCCGCGCGGGCGGAACCGCGGGCAACAACTAGTAAATGCTAAAGAAAAGTGCGCCTATATTTAACGCTTACAAAAACAAACCACTAAACCAAATTAAATTAACTTTGATTAAGGATCAGCTTAGATCCCAATAAAGGACATAATTTTCTTTATAATCGGCATCAGCCGAAGTAGGCAGCAATTATCCAAGTCATGAAAATTTTATAAATAAAATACTATGTGAGCGTTGAAAATTGAACTCTATAACCAATAAGATACAGTATCCACTGACCTGTGTAAATGCTGCACCATGTACTGAAGACAGTTGAAGTGCGCGGGCGGCAGCGAATCCAGACATTCCCGGAGAGCTGTTATCTGTTGCGCCTGGGTTTTCATCTCTATAAAATAAATAATATAATAATAAATATTGTTTACTGGCACACAACAAGTATAGAAATACAAAAAAAATACAGTTTATAAATAAATAGTGAGTAATGAGTGGAAGAAAAATACGCATTGCGTCGGCCCGAAATAATCTAATTGGGAACCGAGCAGGGAGGGTTTCTTTATAATGTAAGCTAGTACTGCCAGATTATTAATGTATTTATTTATTTATAGGTTAACCAACAGCATTACATATTAATCTATAGGCTAAATTTATTTACAATACTATTTCTAATATAAAGAGTAACAAAACCAACAATAAATTACTAAATTTTATAGTTGTACCTCTATAAGAAAACAAATAAAATAATTAACATCAAGAACAAATTTACAAATAAAGATATTTTAATCTATACTAATATTATAAAGCTAAAGAGTTCGTTTGTTTGTTTGAACGCGCTAATCTCAGGAACTACTGGTTCGAATTGAAAAATTCTTTTTGTATTGGATAGTCCGTTTATTGAGGAAGGCTATATAACATCACGCTACGACCAATAGGAGCGGAGCATAAATGAAAAATGTTGCAAAAATGAAAAACCGTTGAAACTACACGCGAACAAAGTCGCGGGGTCAGCTAATAAGTATATAGTTAGAAACCTCAACTAAAGTAAAAAAAAAAAGTGTGTGTGTACTTATGTACGCACGTAAGAAGTTACACTTTTTTGGCGAAACAAGATAAAATTCTTTCTCATAAACTTGTGATTGACAGATTGGTACAAAAAGTATTTTAACCATCTTGACATTTGTCATTTTTTACATTAGGTATGTAGTTTGGAAAAACTAAAATGTTGACTAGCTAACTTCAGGGTGTAGGTTTTCCGTGACGGTGTGCGCGCGCATCGTAAAAATGAGCGGTTAAGCAGACAGCTTAATACTGTTAATTTTGTGTCACAGATGCGCGCGCATCTTAAAATTTCACTCTCATCATTTTTTCATAACGCGCCTAAAGAAGTATAACTTCAAAAAGATTGAGACAAAGAGATAGAGATGGAGACCTAGTCTGAGATTAGTTCTGTTTCCTAACAAAGCCAAACACTCACGTATTGCCTGCACGAGCTTGGGATGCACCTCGTAGGTGACGAGTGGCACCGGCAACAGGCGCAGGTACAGCTTCAGCGTGCCGGCCACCACGTTGATGTTGCTGTACACGCTCAGATCTGCTGCCTCGCCGTCTGTAGCACACGTTTAACATGAAATAGTATGCAGACTGGATTTTTTCTGCCTACCTTCGTTCCAAGCTAAGTTGGGGACGGCATTCAGTCTTACAGGATTCTCTTGCTGAATACTCTATTATGGGTATACTGCTATGCTACTAATATAGTATTTGTTGTTTTAAAAATTGCTAACTGGAATTTATAAACGCCGGCAGAATATATTTTGGATAAATTCAAAATACTTTTTTGGGCTCCTTGTGTATGACGAGCAGTGTTTACTTATTTATAAAAATATAATAAAAATATTTATCTGATCTGAGAGACGGTTTTTCTTTTTATATACCATACCATCATTATTTATTTAAAATTGGCGAAGTAACACAGTTCCACATTATTGGCCTTATTTATAAAATATATATTATTTTCTTGATAATGTGAAAGTTGGTAAAGCGACTGGTATGTCAAACCAGCCCCCCTAGACAAGTGGCATTTCGTCAAGCGTTAACGAACATAGAAATCGCTTAAATGACATTAAATGTCTGGAAATGACATTTCGTTTCGATAAGTCACGTGATTTGGACTTGTCACTTGCATACATTTGAACGATTCGATTAGCGTTATAGCTTGTCGACATGTCACTTGTCTAGGGGGGCAGTAGTCGCAGGTTCGAGTCCTACCTGAGGTTAAACTTTTTTTTTCTTCTATTTGTATTTAATTACAAGGATTCGCTCCGCATGCGTTAATACGTAAAAAATAATTAAAAATAATATATATTCTTGATTTAAGTTTTCTATGGGGAAATTGTATTTATAATCTGCTAAGCAGTTGCTAAACACCGTCGAGTTTTTTTTATAAATAAGTCATCCAAATATGAAAACAAGTTGTTATATTATCTTACCTTTATCAAACGCCAACTTCAACGCTTCAATTTCATCAGCAAATCCCGAAACTCGATAAATCCCTTCGGAGTCCATGCCCCTCGTCTCAATTTCATTGACACACTTCTTGACGACGAAAGGAAGAGTGCTTGAGTGGGCATTGAGTAGCGTTGTCAAGTCTATACCGAATACACCGCGCAGTTTCTTTAAATCAGGCACGCAGTGGTTTGGTACGCGCTCAGAACATTTTGAGTGAGCTATGAAGCCGCAATCTGTAAATGGAAGGTTATTTAACTTTCTTTTGTTTCATTCTATTGTTGAACGGTAAGTAATCTTCGCCGTGAAAGGTCGTAAAAGGTCGTGGGTTCGATTCCCATCCAAGACAAATCATTGTGTGATCAGCAGGATCATTTGTTTCTGGGTTCTGTGTCTGGGTGTAATTTATCTATAATATGTTGGTATGTATTTATTTAGAAATATATAAGTATGTTCATCAGTTGCAAAAATACAGGCTCTGCCTAGTTTGGGGTGAGATGGCCGTGTGTGAGTTGTTATAAGAAATATATACTTATTATTAATCTGGATTAAAATATATCAATCGTTAGATTACAGTAAGCGTGTGGTTATTTTATGTATGTAATGATATTTTATTATAACTATATTATAATAATAATATTACCTTGGGACAACTCACTCAATCGTCTCAACACAACTGGAACTGGAACAACTCAGTCAATCAGACAACTGATAAACATACTTAAATATTTCTAAATACATACATATTATACATAAATTACACCCAGACACAAAACAAATGATCGTGCTCATCACATAGAGATTTTTTTTTGGTATCTACGTACAAATTGGTTGGATTAGTACTCAAATAATACAAAGGTCGAGGAAAAATTCCATACGAGACACATTATTAATATCCTAGACACGGAACAAATACAGGTATGTAGGTCACAGAGACGTTACATTCTCTTATCAAAGCGGAATAGACGCACAGACAATACGGTAGTGGAAACGTATAGACAAACAAACAAACATTAAGACATCCTAAGAGATTATCAAAAACCCTGAAGAGTAAACTAGAACATAATATTGATATAATGATAGAATAAATTCAAAATAACGGTGGGTATCCCTAAAGATAAAATATAAATACTTTTTATTATATATTTTTTTAAGCACATAGGTATTAGACACAAAATGCCTAAGTATAATCGGTTATGTATTTTTAATATCCGTTAGATAGTTTATTAATAAGTAAAAGTCAAGCTCATGAATAACAATTAATAACTGTGTCAACACTCGAGATTTCCGTAGACTGTAAATCTATTATACTAAACTGGCTGTTTCCCGCGACTCCGCCCGCGTGGATGTCGGTTATCGCGGCAAAAATTAACCTATGTCCTTTCTCAACACTCCCAGTGGACAGCGAATTTTTTGATGCCATATTTTAGGTTTATGTTTAATTAGATTAGTTTCTTCTGTGTATGTATATATAGTTAAGTTTATTTAAAAACTTATTATTGTTTTATTTATTTTAGTAAAAAACAAAAGCTTTTAATATGTTTCTCCATTTTCAGTATCTAGTATAAAATAGATTAATCAGTAAATAATTCTTGTGAAATATAAAAATGCAACGCTTATCTATGTAGGCCAGATTGCGACATACTGATTACAGCTAATTCTGACAAAGATGACTATGATTACCTAATTACTCACACTGCATACTAATATTGTAAATAAATAAGACTGTTTGTGACAGTTTTGCACCTAAACCACTAAACTGATTTTGATGAAATGTGGCATGGTGTAGTATGCTGAATCCCAAAAAAATCTTATAGGTTATTTTCTGCCGCAAGCGAAAGCTTCTTTTGTTTTTTTAACTATTATCAGGGCCACGCGTTAATTACCATGCGTACTTAACTTTGGAAGGATGGATGTTTGTTACTCAATCACGATAAAACGGCCGAAGGAATTTGAATGAAATTTGGTAAATTGAAAGTTATTTACCTGAATTAACACATAGGCTAGATTTTATCATCATCACCATCACAATTTTCAAAACGAGGGTGAATCCGCGTGTCCTAGCTAGTATTATATTAAAAAAGAATAGGTTTATTTTAGAAATCGCTATGTTGGACCTGATGCGGAAGGCGCACGACCGGCTATTATGGTGCTACTTTGAAAGACCTATGTAAAGCACTAGGGCTGACTAGGGTATAGGCTGAGTTGGTAGATAGTTGACACAAATCATACCTTCACATTTAACTCCTTGGGCTGTAAATCCCCAGAGGAAATTAGCGCACAACTCACACCAATTGAGCCCCTTAAAAGTATGCACCTTGAAGCTATGTGACTTGGAGTACTTCATGACCAAAGGATTGTCTTCGATAGACGGAGTGAGATCAAAAGGCGGCTTCTTCATAGAATCAACCTCAGTTATAGCCATGTTTTCAGTCTTTGTGATGATAGGGCTGGTGTTGTTTGAACATCTGGAAGAAAAGATAATAATAATAATAAAACCTTTTATTTCAGGCCGCTATGGCCCATAGATTTGACCTTACAAACTAACATATTACAAAAATAATAATTACTATGTTTTTTCTATATTTGGTTGGTGATGTAATTTTCTATTTATTAGGCCCTATTAATCTGACAAAAATTACATTGCTTTGGACACAAAAAGACATATTCTTTTATCTAAACAGTTCTAAAGTTATGTCTCATCTTTTGACTTTTAACTATAATTCCATTCCTCCAAATCTAAGAAGTAACATTTGATGTTTCATAATTTGCAAGGTAACCCACACTATTTCATTAATCTTATAAGTAACATTATTTGTGTTTTATCATTTTTAAGGTAACCCACACTAGCCTTTCTTGTAAAACCATGGACTTATGATGAAATTTCTATTTTATCACAAGATTTAATTAATTCAAAACCTTCAAGCAAAGCAAGATAATAAAATTATAATATAATAAGCAAAATAACCAACTGTCAATTGGTACTTTCTAGATTTGGTGGACTGAAATTATCCAATAGTGGTATTCTTACCTGAATACTATTTGCAAAGAAAACCTGGAGGAGGTCTTTGGAAGTCAGTGAAAAATAATATTCATTCACTATATCATAGTTTATTGCTGTGCTTTAAACCAGTATTTCATTTTAAAGTATTAAAAAATATATATTAAACTTATTCTGTACTCTGAATTGATGATTTAATATTATAGGATTTAAGCTAAATTTGTAGTTTTTGTGTTCTTATTATTAATCAATTTAAAAAACATAAACTAATGAGATGTTACTTACTGATGCATTTTAGACAGTGTATTTAGTTTCCGTTTATTTAACGTAACATATGGACTCTCGGGGTAGCTTGCTCTAGAGTTGATCATCTCAAATATGTGATGAGCCTTCAGTTCCATATGGCAAGTGATGAGGCCATCCGCAACAAGATCGTATATAGTTTCATAACGCTTCAGACCAATAGAGTGGGAACCATCATAGTAAAGCTTGTAGTGATGAATTTTGTCATCAAATCTGAAATAAAAAATTTGAAAGTATAGAAAACATTTTGATTTTTTAAAATAATGTGGCTTTTTAAGAAACATAGTTGGTTTTTTTATATTTTTACCATTTAGAAGATATTTATATCAGTAGGTATATGTAAGTGCCATGTTTTTATAATAATGTGACAATAGTCAAGAATGCCTCATATAGTTGATTGCGTAGACTAAGAAAAGGTTGTCCTGAGATGACAAATGGGCAAGAAACATTGATAAAACATTTGTATACTAAAATTATTTTTTTTGCTTATGTACAAAAAAAAATATGTAATGTAAGTTTTAGCAAATGGTGATAAGAATAAATAATAATTACTTTAACGTTAACGTGTAGAATTCATTACTTTGACTCCCTTTTCTTATTAGAAAGGCACCGTTGGGTTCATTCTCTAGCAGAAGAGTTGCTTCTTTATGACTCATGATACCGTGATATTCCCTCCCGTAGAACTCCGGCCTATCTTCCACATTATCACACAGCAAACGCTTAGGTTTTGGCGCCTCCATTTGTATCCGATACACTGAAAATAACCACATATTACACAAAAATATTCACTTCATAAAAAGTAATTGAAAAGTTCTAATAATCAACGCACATTCCGGTTTCCAAATATTTCTCAGGTTCTCCATTTTATGTGTTTGTTTACTTTTGTATCAGGAGATTAGCCTGTAATTTAGTTACACATTAGTGTGTCAAGGCGCATAGAATTATCGCGGTTTTATGAGTAATTATTAGAAATCGTAACGTAAACAAAACTCGCGTTCTTTGACTCTGTCATTATGACAGATACTTTCACTCATCACTGACGTTTTATTTTTTCATAAAGTTTGTTTGTATTTTGAACTTCTCTCCTATAACTTACCGATTACGTTTAGTTTATGAAAATGTTAACATTGGTATCCACCGAGTATGTTTACAAAAGGAAGTAAACAGAATACCTGCAATCATAATGCACGTATTGTATTTTATAAGCATTCTTAAGATTCTATTGTATGTTGCATTAGCTCAAAATGTAACTATGCCAAAGTATTCTTCATCTGCCTAGCCTTGTCCAAACTATGTTGGGGTCGCCTTCCAGTCTTATTGGATTCAGCTAAATACTGAATTTTACACGGAGCGAAATATTACAAACTAAAAATATAGGTCATGCAATCTTCAAAATACATTATATTAATATTATTCCTATTACATAAATTTGGCTCCCACGATACATTTATTACTGAGTTTAACTTCCTATGAATTTTGAATTTAATACATATAGGTATCATGTTGGGCCCTCTACCACATTCATTTTTTTATAAATTAAATTCAAATAAGATTAACTTTAATTATCTAGCAATTAATATCAAACAGGCAGAAAAACACGATGTTTGTCATCAAAACTACTTACTTATTTATTTGCAGTCCTTGATTGAGATAAAATAAAATTATTGTAACATTCGTTATTGGCCTAGAGATAAAATTGTATAACCTCATTATTAATTATACGGGTTTATATAATTTATATTTACGATAACTAAATGATTTTCGTTGAAAAGAAAATACTTACCTGCTAGGTACATGAACCATTTTCTTTTATTTTTACTTTTCCTTTTCTTGGTATCTCGATAATTAAATATGCAGGTCGCGTAGATATAGGTATCTTCATTTACCGTAATTTAAGTATAGCTAATGGCTTTCAAATACAAACTGAGATAGCAAATAGCAACACATAGTGCGCATCGGGAGATATCCTTTAAGGAAATAAATTAATTCAGTGATAAGACACACCATGTATTCCTTGTCAAAATGGTCGTACAACTAACGGTAAATGTTTTAATTAAGATTCTTATTTCTTTATGGGAATTTTGTAAATGTAAATTTTTCGTAACTAGCCAGACTTGGATTAAACACAAAATGTTTGTCAGACGAATCGAAGCGGCAGCATGACGTACTGTAATGAATGGTTGTATACTGTGGTTTAACAGGAAGCTGTAGGTATATTTATAGATACATACATAGTAATTAGTAACAGTTATTTTTTATTTAGCTAATTAAAATAAATAAACAATATGCAACATATGGATTTCCCGCGGCTCGGATGTCGGTTATCGCGGCAAAAAGTCTACATAGGCCTATATCCTTTTTCGGGCTCTAGACTATCTGTGTACAAAATTTCATTCAAATCGGTTCAGTAGTTATGGCGTGAAAGCGCGACAGACAGACAGACAGAGTTACTTGCTACCTAGATAACTTGTTTATGCGAATCCGTTCAGAGAACCACTAAGCCATAACAATATTGGGGACCGATGCAACAAATAGGTACTAAGTAGTTTGCATTACAACTACTTATTATTACTGGATTTTAGTTACCTACCATACAAATAGATGTACAATCTTTAGATTGCTGTAGATACTCTGTAATCTATACTAATATTATAAAGCTGAAGAGTTTGTTTGTTTGTTTGTTTGTTTGAACGCGCTAATCTCAGCAACTACTGGTTCGAATTGAAAAATTCTTTTTGTATTGGATAGTCCGTTTATTGAGGAAGGCTATAGGCTATATAACATCACGCTACGACCAATAGCAGCGGAGCATAAATGAGAAATGTTGCAAAAATGAAAAACCGTTGAAACTAAAACACGCGAACAAAGTCGCGGGGGACAGCTAGTGTACAATACACATAGGAATATTCTTGCTATGTATCTAGTATCAAAATATCTTGTTCCTACAGACCTACGTAAAAAAATATTAGTTCAAGAGTAGTACCTATGTAATTAGAGGTCAAGACAATGGAGTTACGGGAGGACCTAATTATTGTTGTTTATTGTTATTTTTAGTAGTCATCTACAAAATCAAAAACAGGGATAATTTAATAGGTAGATAAATAGTTTTATCTAGATCCAAGGCGATACTTACATACTTGAAGTAAGACAATATTCTAAGGAACATATAGTTTGTCACTACAATAATTATAATTTAATTAGCAAGTAAAGTAATTAATTATCCTGTATACTTGATATATTACGCAATACAATTCTATAGAATGTAGGTATACTTACCTATTGTTTATTACTAATCTTATTTACCTATTACCTACCTGATTTATAAACCTCTTTAAAAGGAAATATCGGAAATGCACCGCATTTTCTTAAGAATATCACTTTTTAATTGGTTTTTATCAACTGTGTTGCAGCCGGGTTCAGTCTCGATATTTTAGTCAGTAGGTAGGTACGTAAATATCATACGACTAGCTGTTCCCCGCGACTTTGTTCGCGTGTTTTAGTTTCAACGGTTTTTCATTTTTGCAACATATTTCATTTATGCTCCGCTCCTATTGGTCGTAGCGTGATGTTATATAGCCTATAGCCTTCCTCAATAAACGGACTATCCAATACAAAAATAATTTTTCAATTCGAACCAGTAGTTCCTGAGATTAGCGCGTTCAAACAAACAAACAAACAAACTCTTCAGCTTTATAATATTAGTATAGATATACATATACTTATTACAAAATTTGGTACTACACCTTCTGCTTTCTTTGTTCTTATTTGTCATTTTCTTTCTTATTCGCCTATTTCTCTTACCTAGCCTTTTCCTAAGCTATGTTTTGGTCGGATACAGCGGAATACCATATTTTACATGAAGCGACTGCCTATCAAACCTCCACAACAGACTTTACAGAGTACTGACGTTACAGAGACTGCGACAGCTACTACACCTATTTAATATACTTAAAATTTGACGACCTCCGTGGTCGAGTAGCGTACACACCGGTTTTCAAGGTGTCGCCGGCTCTGAGGTCCCGGGTTCGATCCCCGGCCGGGTCAATGTAGAAAACCACATTTCTACATTGTCTCGGGTCTGGGTGTTTGTGGTACCTTCGTTGTCTCTGAATTCCATAACACAAGTGCTTTAGCTACTTACTTTGGGTTCAGAGCAATGTATGTGATGTTGTCAACATTTATTATTATTATTAAAATAAACTTTTCCCGATTTGGAAGATGGTTTTGTTCAACACTGGATAGGTTTAGGCCGTAGTGAATTAAAAAAAACATTGACATTGTCATTTTCTTTGCCGCATAGATTGGCACTAACTTTAAAAAAAAAATAGGCAGTACAATGTCATTGAATGTCATAATAAACTAGCTCTGTAAGCTTTCTTGTTAAAATCGAACACAACTAGAATTAAGCATCGAAGCTTCTATCGGTAATTAAATGTCCTTTTAAATGTAAGTAACACCTTTATTGTGTAAATAAGGAAATTTTTTGATAAGTCCCTTAGAGTATTTCAGTTGACTTATCACATTTATTTTGTTGAGCCAAGGTGTTACCGCAAGCGGAACTAATGAATTACAATAAATTAAATATTTATAAGGATCTGATATTATGCGTCATGTACATGTGTGTGGTTTATCCATATAAGGGAATAAGCAATGGAGTGGAGTTCTACAAATCTTTATTTACAAGAAATATTAGTTTTACAAATAAAGTTCCGCCTCTTTGTTCAAAGAAAATTTACGAGTTTGGTTTTGCAATTTATATGGATTGTTCTTAATACATTTTCAATCTATATTCGCATTGAAATGTTTTCTATGCAGGTACCAACATATAGAATTTAAATAGGTTACCTGAGATCAAAGTTTGATTATTATTCAAAATCAATTTTATTTGTGTAGATATTCATAACTATTCCATTCAATGCGACACATAGGTACTTACATATTTACACGGCTGATTTAAGAAATACATACAAAATACCAAAAGTAGATTAAAAACAATGTTTTTGAGCAAAATAAATTATTTAAATAATAATATAAATAAGAAGTAAAGTTATAACTTTATTTCTCACAATGAAACCTATAGGGCTAATGCATAGCGTATCCGCTCATCGCTCCCAGTCAGACCTCGCTTTACGTAAAGACTCAGTATATAAACATAAAGAATGCTTCCGTACAATTATTCAGTGCAAGTCACTTGGAGTAATTACCCAATTAGTTTAAGTAATATACCTATAAATATAATAATAATATATAAGAAATATTTAAAAAATAATTATTTTTTGTTAATAATGTCGAACGTTTTGTTGTTCTCTTTTTTGGTGGGTCCGTTGTTGTTAGACAGTTGTTATTGTTTTATTAATGATATAAACTCTAATATGTTGCCGGAGAGAACGTGGTACGATTTGGTTAGATTCGACGAAGGAGTGGCTATGGAACCTCATACCGATGGAACTCGAAGAATTAATCTCATATTTCCTGGTAAGCAAAAATAAATATTTTTTTTATATTTAGAAAATACAACGGTTTACTCACGCACATTCTCGGGATCGCCCGACTAGTTTTAGACTCAATAGGAGTCCCTAATCGTGAGCTGACGCGGCGGCAGTGGTGTCGCGAACTTATAGAACTAGTCGGGCGATCCCGAGAATGTGCGTGAGTAAACTGTTGTATTTTCTAAATAATTATGATTTCTCACGAAAGTTATTATACATATATATTTTTTTTATTTAAATATTAATACCTCTGATCACCACCATCGTCCTAGTCTTTCCACAACTAGGCATAAGTCTCTCCAAGTCTCTCTTTCGAAATCCTTCGTTAGATATATAGTCGATCTCCGGCAAAGGCAAGGACGGGACCGGGGTGTTTTTGGTCGGTGCAAGTTCGACATATTATTATCCCCACGTCGTGCTCTCGGCGTGGGTTGAAGTCATTAGATGATCACCCCATAACAAAAAAAAAAAAAAAGTATATAGTCGATCAATCTTGGTCCCAAACGATAAATGCTCCCAAACGCACGCAACGGAAGCTCCCAAGGTATTTTTTTTTAATCCGTTTTTGCAACATTTTACATTGATGCTCTGCTCCTATTGGTCGTAGTGTGATGTTACATAGCCTATAAACCTTCCTCAAAAATGCATTATCAACCCTAAAAATATTTTTCAACACGAACCGGTAGTTGCGGACATTAGCGCGTTCAACCAAACAAACTCTCCAGCTTTATAATATAAACATAGATAAACAAAATAAAGGGTAAATACACTCATGAACAGGTGTTATAACATGGGATTCAATGGAAATAGCACATAGGACCAATGGTTAATCCTTCAGAAATGGGATCAAAAACTGGGAACTAACGAAAATAAATGTTTTTTTTTTTTAAAGGCAAATGTTTCAAAGTTATTTGCATTCCTTTGAAACCGTTACGAAAAAATATAATCTATAAAAAAATAAGTATCTAATTCTTAACACGAAAACTTGAAAAGCTATGTTTTTACATAATCATGAAACCTAGTAGAAGTTTGTAAGTATATTGTAGGTGAAAATAAAGGTGTCGCTAGCTTTGAAGTCCCGGGTTAGATTCCCGGACGGGTCAATATGAGAACCACTTTTCTAGGATCCTGTGTTCTATTTCCTATGGTCAGAATATTTGTGGTACGTTCTTTGTCTTTGATTAAATAACACAAGTCTTGTGCTTTAGCTACTTACTTTGGGTTCAGAGCAATGTATGCGATGTTGACCTAATTAAAAAAAAAAAAATACAAAGCATAAATAAATGCGTAATAAGTAGTTTTAATTCTACACCGGAAAAGTTACAGTTACAAAAAATCGAGAACAAGGAAGTATCAATCAGTGATTAGGAAATTAATTGCAGATTTCAATTAGTCACAAAGCGTGAACAAAGATTCGCGAGATAATCTATTGTGTAGCGTATGTATCTCCAAGATGCGTGTTTGATTAATGCACTGAAATAGATTTTGATTTATCGTTCAATATTGAATATTAATGTGGTTGCCTATTTAACTTAAAATTGTTTGGTAGATATATCATTTTCGTAAATTTATTTATGTAGGTATTTGATATTTTTTTTATTTGTGATATGTTTTTTTATTTAAGTTTGATGTGATGTAATGACGAAATTATCGGAGACTTTAGTTGTGATTTCTTGAAATTTGACTTTAAAGCTGTTACATGACATATGGTTATTTTAAGGTTTATTACGGCGCGATAACGTTATTCGGTTAGAGACCGTTTAAACGGGTTAAACGGGTACTCGGTTGACTGTATTCGGTCGCAGTCCGTACTCAAGTAAACAACCCAATTCTGTTAACCGTTTTGGTCGCCGAATTCGATGGCTGAAATATTCAATATAAAAGCGTCATTCGCCCCACACTTTACATAAAAAATCTCATATAAGTACTTACTCGTTCCTTCGAACTGAGAAAACCGGAAGACCACGCTGAGCTCTTCCCAAGTAAAACCCAACTTTCCCTCCCTGTACCGGTAGCCAGATGACACATTAGACCTGTTCTGATCTACCTTAGTGGTTAGTGACCCTGACTGCTAAACTGGAGGTCGCGGGTTCGATTCCCACCCAGGACAAATCCTTGTGTTATGAACATGATCATTGATTCTGAGTCTGGGTCTAATTTATCTATAATATGTATGTATTTAGAAATATTATGTTTATTATTTCGCCATATTACATGCCTTGTTTGGGATCAGATGGACAAGGGTGAGTTGTCCCAAGATATTATTATTATATTACCTATTAGCCGTTTCCCGCGGCTTCGCCCGCGTGGATGTCGGTTATCGCGACAAAAAATAACCTATGTCCTTTCTCAGGCTCTAGACTATCTGTGTACTAAATTTCATTTAAATCGGTTCAGTAGTTTTGGCGTGAAAGCGCGACAGACAGACAGAGTTACTTTCGCATTTATGATATTAGTACCTAAGTATTGTTTTGTTTTAACCTGCCTAACTAAAGTGTACTCTATCCCAATCTCAAAAGGTACAAAATGGTGCGGTGCGGGAAATAAAGCAAACAATTACGATGACTTGGGCAGTGAGAAGGAGGCTGACATTTGTTGCCGGGCCCATGACAGATGTCATGATGTCATTCTTGGAGGGCAAACGAAACATAATCTGACAAATGAAGCTTGCTATTCAAGGTACGACTTCTTGAATTAATACTATACAGTATGTAAAAAAAACCCTGTCCGATCCAATAAAGGCATATTCCTGGTTCAACATACGTACTAGAAAAAATGTCTCGTTCAGGCGGCTTCTTTGATACAAAACTGTAGGTATATAATACACGTGAATTTTGTCGAGCGATTAGTGTTGCCTGTTTTATTTTAATTTAATTATATTCACCGGGGAAAAATAATAATCTCAAATCCATTCAATAGTTACGTATATGTTACTCAGTTCGATGCCGAATAATACCTACTCATAAGGATCGGACAGGGTTTTTGTTGCATGCTGTCCATACAAGTTGTTTTGAGTTGGACAGACTTGGGTCTGCTTCTGCACTCATGAAAATTATGCCACCGTATTTTAATAACTGACTTGAAAAGAGGAGGTTCTGATTTCGTCGGAATGATGTTTTTTTATGTAGGTACTCGAAGCTACCTGGGCCGATTTGGAAAATTACTTTTTTTTTTAAAGGGTATACGTCTCAGGTTGTCCCATGGTCGCTACGTCAGAATGATAGGATCCTGGAGTTTATAGTCACGTATAAGGTGAAGTCGATTCGTTTCGATTATTTTAAAAAATCTTGTAAGTATTTTTTTAATCGTCTTTTCTATCCGTTTAACCCTGGAATGCATCCTGTTGCCAATTGTCTACAAACCACGTTTCACCTTATAGTATTAGACCTATCCAGTGTGTGTTTCCGAACGCAGTTTGACGATCATAAAATAAAAATAAAAATCTATGCATTAAATTAAATTAGGGTTAAATTAACCTTAAGCCTGTAAGCCTTAACCCTTAAGGGTAACACTATGTGTTATTGTATCTCTATATTTTTGGCTACTTGAAAAAATATATGAAAAAATAGAGACACAGCTATACAAAACAAATGGACCTTTTTACAATGTAGACCAATCTGCGTGTAGTCAGTCATGTTAGGTAAGAAAATTATTAAACAAAAAAGAAATGTAGCTAAAGAATTCTATATTAATGAAATATTGGTGCACCCTTGTTCCCTTTAAAACATTCATATGAAAGATCTAGATCGTAATATATTTAAAATACCTGTAGTAAACAAAGTCCCACGTTGTGCGCCAATAAAAAAATATTTCTAATCATCTTACCGTAATAACACTTTAATTCTTTTTGCAGATTGAGCTGTGATTGCGATATGAACTTCCTGACCTGTCTGAAGTCCGCCAACACGAGGGTCGCGAAGTACATTGGCATCTTATACTTTGAGGCGCTGCAAACTAAATGTTTCAAGAAGGAATACCCTGTTACAAAATGCAATAAAAAAGGAGGGTATGTATAGATTATGTATATTATAAATATGTTAAATAAATTAAGCCATAAGTATATATTAGTTCGACGATCTTCGTGGTTGAATAGCGTACACATCGCTTTTAAGGTGTGGCTATGTCGGAGGTCCCGGGTTCGATCCCTGGACGGGTCAATGTAGAAAACCTCTTTTCTACACTGTCTCGGGTCTGGGTGTTTGTTATACCTGCGTTGTCTCTGATTCCATAACACTAGTGCTTCAACTACTTACTTTGGGTTCAGAGCAATGTATGTGATGTTGTCGACATATATTATAATAAATAAATAAGAATAATAAATAAATGTGGGCTACGCCATTTATAATATTATAAAAGTACCTTATGGAATCTAAAAACTAAACGTTTTATTTATTTAATTATTATTCTGTGTTTTTGGGAATTTGAATAATTATGTTATTATTTAAAAAAAATGTTATGCAATATTCTCTTGTTTGGATCTTAAACATTATAAAAAAACTTTACTTTTTATTTCTCAGGTGGTTCAAAACGAAGTGTGTAGAATATTCGTACGACAAAAGCGGGAAACCTGTCTACCAATGGTTCGATGTGCCAAGCTTTTAACACATCAGAGAATCTAGTCATATTAATTTTGTGTTAACTATAAAAAAAAACTGTCGGTAAACACTAAATTAAAATTTTATACCAAAGTTCATTTAAAGAAGAATTTCATTTTATCTCTTTAATAAACAATAAACTAATGATCAAAATCCACTAGATTCGGTTAGATATTGTTTTTAATGATTTTGTCTTCCACCTAAGAATAGCAGCAAATAAAAATCGTGTAGGATTTGGTGATCTATGAAATTGATTGTTCATGTAGCAATTATGGAAAAAAATGAGAATGTGTAATACCTACTTACCTAGGTAAAAATACCAGTTCGACTCGCGACACCGCCGCCGCCGCGTCAGCTTATGATTAAAGACTCCTATTGGGTCCGAAATAAGTCTGTTGATCCTGAGAAATACGCGTACGGAAACCTTTTGGTGACAAATCATTAAAAAGATCATAGTATTGTAAAATGTAATGATTTTAATTATGGGTGTGTTATAATAAGTACCAGTAGAGTGAGTGATATAGAACTAATATCGTGTTTGTGATAGATACTTATTAAACATGAAAAATACTAACAGCGACAAGCAAGACACTTTCAGAGCGCGAGATGTGCTAAGCAACTTGCTAGGTTTGCTGCAACAGTTCGTTGCGCGACACCGCCGCGTCATGAGCTCATGATTAAGAGGGGACGCGATTAGGTCTTCCTCCATTCTTTTGTAAACCTAGATTTTTTCCCAAAAGATCTAGCTTTACTTATTGACCAAAACAAAATCACTAACGAATAGAAAGAAATATGACCCTCCAAAAAGGCCCGTTTTTACCGCCATTTGCCGACGACTATCAGACAAATTAAATTGGATTTTCACTAAAAAAAAATCACCGAAGCATAGATATACTTTTTCTCTAAATTCAGATGGGAAAAATTATTTGGAACAGACCAGTTTTGGAGAAGAAAACAGCAGAATACGAAAGGTCAATTTGGTCAACGATTTTGCAGGTATAATCAGCCTGAACTGCAGTTGTCCATTACGCACTTTACTGGGGGTAGATCGGAGGTGTGCGAAGGCTATATATTCTTTAAATACCCTACAGTAGTATACATAGTTTATAGTGTCCCCTCATGAAAAGCACTAACAATGAAAAGCAAGGCACTTTCAGAGCGCGAGATGTGCTAAGCAACGCGCTAGGTTTGTTGTAGCAGTCCGTCACGCGACACCGCCTCGTCATGAGCTCATGATTAAAGATCTCGGTCAGGTTAGAAACAAGTTGGGCATCTCCGGCAATATCGCGCTAGTAAAGCTCTTTGTAGATTAATAATATATTATGAAAACCAATGTAATCAACTGGAATATATTTGGGCATTTCTGACCTTTGAAACTAGTTGAGCATTCTCAAATATAACTTATGTTAAATGAATAAGTTTGTGTCAAGTGTTTAGGTAACTTATAAGAAGTGTAGCTATATATACTATTGTATGGAACGTGGTATTTAGTGTGATATAATTTTATTTCAATTATTATAGAAATACAATAAATAAAGAAGCGGCATTTGTATTATTTATTTTTCTCAGCATATTTCATTGGTACATTGTTAGAGATTTATCCATTAGTGTTCGCCATAATTCATTAAGTATATAAGTAATATACAACTCTTTATATTAAATTATGCACACATGAATGCACGATTAATATACATAATTTATATTATCTCAGGTATAAATAACCATACAATTAGTTACACATGTGATAAAAGATTTGAATACAGATTTATAACAATATATAAACAAGTGAACAACGAACCGTGTCAGAAACAACACTAGAGTATTCATTATTAATGATAGAAAACTTCAAATACGGGTTATACATATAATAATTATGTAGATATGTAGCAGTGCCTAGCTAAAACATGGAACGCGGCGCATCGTTATATACAACCAGATAATATACATACATAGGTACCTATACATCGTAGTGGGCTAAACAGTGGTTACATACGAGTGGTAAACTCTAGGAATCGCAAGCTAAATCTGGATTTATACGTGAAAAGGTTGAAATACTCGAGAGCGAGAACTTTGTTGGATAGATACGAAGCAATATAAAGTCTTAAAGAGAATCCCTTGTACAAGTGAGCAATCCCCAAGTAGCCTACATTCCAAGCGACCTGACCGACCAATATGTACATCAACAACATTTGAACATTTATAAATTATTTAGATCCTTCAACGGCCTGTAGGGACGCCTACGGCAATAGTTAGGTCGATTGGTTTCATCAATTATTTTATATAATTTATTTAAAATTATGAAACATAGATCGTTTCATTAATATATTGTTTAACTAACAAGTTTGTGTCGCAATAAAGTATTAAATTTAACGAATTCTATATAATTTCTAAAAGTAATAATATTTCATGCAAGCAGTCTTTTGTTGGTCTGAAACAGCAGTAGCAAGTGACAGTTACCTCGCTTCACACACCAACAGATTGTACGATAATTTATTCACATTCTTTTACTTATTGATTTAAAAACTTCATATCAAAATTGTATGTGATTCTCTTAAATGAAATGGCAAAGGTTACAATTTCACAAACCAGTTTTTTTTAAGCAAAACATTGGTAGATATTAAACTAATGGTTTGATTAGAATCAATCAAATTAATTCAAAAAAACCTTTGCTTAACTGCAAAATGTAAAAGCTGGCGAAGATGCTTATAAGGGAAATATATTAACATTATTTTGTATGAAACGAACGATTAACACAACACATCTTGATACTTTAAGTGACAAATGACGCAGTATTTAGTAAGTAGGTATTATATTTAGAATGATAAAGATGGTATCACGTCTACTATCACAGAATATTATTATTTCGAGAATAATCAAAGAACCAGCATATAAATGTAATGCGCTTACACAATTCTCTTATTTAAATTATCATTATTATGTAAGTATGTTGAGATATAGCAGTTGGATATTACAGATATTGGCAAATCTCAGTAGGCACCTGTACTTACATTATCCCAAGATTTACATATTATCAACTGTCGTTAAGTATGAGTTATAAGTTATTTATCTTTATGAACAGGACTTTAGATATACCAATAACTTTTATTTTATAATGTAAATTTTTACATAGGGAACGACTTATCTATATCATGATTTATTGATGTTATTGAGAGCGGTAATTAAACTTCAATTGTTACATTATAAAGTACAGTGAATGGACTTCATGGAAAAATTCATAGTAATTCATTAACAGATATTGTTCATTCGTTTTCTTGGTCAATGGGACGGTCGCAGCAGCAAACTGCAAACAGTGCTTGCATATTACTGGAGTTATTTGAATTTTATTTATTAATATATACTTCTGTAACTTTAACATTAATATTTGTTCTTACTTTGATTGGATTAAATAAACTTTTAAGATTCAACTACTTATTGAGAATACATTCAGGTAACTGACAGCTAGCGATTGAAAACGTAACGTAGAAAATCACAACAATTCTATGCAATAAGGGTCGTGTAGTAATAACTAGGTATATGATAACTTTACGATTCTTTCCTACACATAAGAAATAATGCAGGTCCAATAACGTGTAAACAATTCACTCGATATTATACTCTAACCTAACAGAAGGACTCGGAGACTAGAAAGCATCAGAATACACGACTAACCGGGTGTTCGGGTGTCAGACTCCAACCGTGGATGCTATCGAGACAGCACTAATACTTGAATATTCACTAGACTGTGCGTTTATTGAAATTTACTATGTACAACATCTCCTAAATGCGGTACCCAGGTACCGGCGCGTCGAGCGGCCTAAATAGAAAATCTTCATGTACAACCCGGCCGAGTCCCGCGGCGAGCCGCAGCAGGGAGAACGGCGGCCGCGCGCCCGCCCCGCCGGTATTATTTGCCGCCGAGCCCGAACTTCATGAAGATGAGCTCCTTGCCCTTGCTGAGGATGTCGCCGCCGGGCGCCGTCATCTCGGAGAACTTCTGCATGAGGTTGGGCTGCGAGGCGGGCGTGGAGGCGGCGGGCACGGGCGCGGGCACGACGGCGGGGCCGGCGCGGCGCGCGGGTGAGGCGGGCGCGGGCGCGCCGGGCGACTGCGCCGGCGGCGTGCCCGCGTTACCAGCGCTCGTGCGCGCGATCGTGCTCGCTGCCGGCGCGATCGCCGCGCCTCTCGCCCTCGCCTGTGTCGCCAAGCTTACATCACTACGCTGCTCTGTTTGAGCGACAAACTTTCCAAGTATTCAGAAAAATATTTCTTGTCTGGGTTAGCCTTTCATAGAGACCTACAACTATGAAAAGTAACTGAAGGATTATTTAGGAATAGTTTTCTGAATACGAGTAAATACAAAGAATTTTAAGTAAAGCTTCAAAGGAGTCCAAAAATATGAATCACATGTAACAAGGGTTACTTCAATATGACTGGGAAGGGTGCTTAGCTTTTATAAATTTTAAATTTTGGTATTAAAACACATTAACGGATCTAATAGATATAGATATAGATATAGAAATATTAAGTATATTAGGCATTTGCGTGTTTTAAAATATTTACATAAAGGTAAATAAAGAACACTTACATCAATACCTAAGTCACTCTGTGTATCATGCTATACAATATTGAGACAAAACATTATTATTTACAAAAATATCATAGTACACACATCAATACAGTATAAACTGTGCAGTATAAGAACATGCATTGCCATAAACAAAGCAGGTGGCATTTCAATAGGATCAGGCTGACCAAGTCTGTCTGCCGTCTTTCACGGTATCTGATAATCTCAAGGGGGATCTCATTAACAGGTTTGTATCAAAAAGCTTAGAATCATCAAGGGTTTACATTTCATTCAATACAATGACATGCTTTGGTAATCTACAACAAAAAGCTTGAAATAAGAATAGTAGTATTCGATTGCGCAATGATGCACAAGACTGATGGTTGTCATGGTAACGCTACGTCATCACGCAATCGTCTAATAAGGACCACATTCACAGGCCTCGGAGATTGTAGTAGATGGTGAATGGGTTATGGTATCTGATGTGAGTGAAGTACGCCAGTGTATGTTCTGTCTCTGTATGATCTGGTCCGGTATGCGATGAGAGCTAATGACGTGTACAGGTCACCGAGACCGGCCGCGCGGGCAGTGGGCGAGGCCATCACAGTACCAGATGCCTCACCTCCGTACACTGAGCGTAGTAATGAAACGCAAGGTAATAAAGACAAAGAAATAAATGAAGAAAAGGAAACAGTGAAAATAATAAAATCTAAAGATAATGAAGTGACAGTCGAACATAAAACGTCTAGTATCGTTGCATAGTATATTTGAAAGTATTGTTGTGGGTCGATTACAAACGGTATTTTTACCTGAGAATTCGCCTGTTCTGGATTACTGGCGCATGTGTTGTGGTCTAACTGAGAAGGGGGAAGAGGGCAGGCATCTAGCAAACAGACAATACACACAACATATATAGTGACCACAGACAACCACTTGAATCTTGGATCACACCTCACGAACACCCGTGGGTTCTGTGCAAGATTATGTTGCGTGTATTTGTACGACCAGCCTACCCGCTGTGTGTCTAATGCCAGGGCATACCGTGTGAACCAAACATAATAATAGGATAGAGAGTTGGATAGATGAAAATAAAATAAGGTATCCTCGCAAGTCAATCGGCTTTGAGTAGTGTGGCTTGGTTAAAGGCATTGTAATTGCAAGATATTGTATGGAATCAGAACCTCTTCAAACGATGTTTGTGACTGTGTAATCCAAGATAGTGTTTATTAGCAAAGTGTACACCAAGAGTCTTAGTGCTCCGTAGATTGCAACCGGACTCGCATTCATACATTCCGTTCCATTTCACCATCACTGACATACTGTCAAAATTTAATATAATTAGGACTTTTTTTTAAGGAAATTTTGGGATTTCAATTAATTATTGAAACAAGCTCACAATTTGAGCTCTGTGAAGGATCGTAAAATTAGGATAGAATTTTGAGTATCAGGAGACAATGAGGCAAAACGGAATGGAAAATCTATAGCACAAACTCGCTGAGCGAGTCCCGTCGCAATCGCAAGTGTACAGGAAAGATGATAGAGGGTTCCAGAGCGAAATAGCTAGCGTCTTTCAATAGTCACATAGCAAGTCCAAGGTGCAAACATGAAACACTCAAAGCTCTCGGTGAACGGCGAGGACACGCGTCCCCCCGAACTTACCTAGGGGAGGTCGGCTCGGCGATCCTATCGAAAGCGATTGCTTCTACTTTTTGTAGAATAATATCCTTATATTTAAAGCATAGTTATACCCGTCTGTATTTTGTAAGACTTCATCAGGCATGATTGAAGTATCATTAATTTCATGTGAGAAGCAGGACGCCACGAAACTAGTTCAGTTGTGTTAAGTGACGTGTTGGCTAAAGGTTCTGTCTAAAGCATGTGCATCGCTCTTCCGGTATCGACGAGCCGACCGTCCCGGCTTAGTATTAAAATAGTTGGGAGCGAGGGCTAGAGCAGCAGTGGCAGCTCAGGGAGTAACGTGGAGAGGTGAGGTGAAGGTGTTGTACCTGTCCTGCGGTGGTGGTTGCGCTGCGCAGGTTGCGCGGCGTGTTGCGCGTGCTGCGCGTGCTGCGGGTGTTGCGCGTGCTGAGGGTGCTGCGCGTGCTGGGCGTGCTGCGCGTGGTGCGGGGCCACGTTGTCACGCGGCGGGGGCGGGGGACCACGCGCGCCAGGCCCGGGCAGAGCACCGGCGCCGCGTCCCCGCCCCGCACCCCGCGCGTTGGCCCCCGCCGCGCCAGCGACGCTCATGGAGCCCATAGCACCCATCGCACCTGCTACCCCTGTATCCATACCATAACAAATTGTTTGCATACAAGAATTACTCACTAAATAAGAAATTATAATTAATATAAAATCATTATGGATAATGGACAAGAAGAAATTCACTAGAAATAGACGGTAAGTAATCTTCAAAATAACTACTAGAGAAGAATGGAAATCGCACTAACCTTGACCACTCTGGCCAGCTGCCGGGTACTGATCGTTGGTGTCGGCGAGGAAGTTGCTGGGCACGAGACCGCGGACGCCGTCAATCTCAGCCATGTAGAACCCATCGTCATCCATGTCTCCATACACGTGGATGATCTGACCCGTTTGGAAGCTCAGCTCAGCCTGGAAAAGTTTCTGAGTGACAAAAAATCAATTGTGAAAGAAATGCAAGGAGTCACAGTATTAAAGATAAGAAAGAGTAAGAGAAAAAGGTAAACGTAGCAGCATAGTCAAGATTGTTCAAGAGTACAAGATTACAACACAAGACAGCACAAGGAAATAGGTCGCGCTTTAGAATTGACTGAAATACTAAGCGTAAGAAATTGTATGAATATTTCGGAAAACAAAGAATAGGACATCAAAATGGTTGCAGGTTGCAATACTTAAAAGTCACGTGTCCATCGTCTTCCTCTTGTGATAGTGGTCAGCTGTAGTCTGGCTCAAAGTGTCTACTTTGCTATACAACATCTCATGTAGTTAGTAGGTTAAAAAAAGATTTATGTAAACCCTAAAATGTACTCGATGTATCATAAAAATAAGAAACATATTTCTAGATTGACTTTGTTATGGGAATCGAACCAACCTTTTTTAGAAACTTAAAAAAGCACTTATAATACAAAACTCATAGGAAACTAGGTCCATTAAAAAAACTGGTGGTACAATGCTCGTTATAATGTAAATCTTATTGAGTTGAACGTGGTCAAGTGTATGGGGGTAAAATGTCTCTATTTAAAAAAGTTATTTTAATTAAATACAAACTAAATTACTGAATAAGATAGAGGATAAATGTTTCAATACTTACATCAGCATCAACGTTGGGGCTGAGTTCCTGCGGGTCGTAGTCGTAGAGTGCGACCATGCGGCGCACGGGCTGGTTGGCATATGCGTCGGCCCAGCGGTCGCGCTTCGTCGTCTGTCCCGTGGCCTCCTGCTCAGAGACTTCCATCACCATGTTGTGAGGCACGTAACCGCGGCGAGAGCGACACTCGCCCCAATAGAAGCCGTCTGCGTCTTTGTCGCCCCAAACCTGCGACAAAAATAAGTAATACATTAAATGTGATGTTTTACTGTAGAGTAGTAGAGTAAATAATGGATATACATATTTTAATAGTACGAGAGCCCACGACCAAAATTTTTGTCTCATAGCAATACGGCCAAAACCGCATCAAATCGATAGATACGATTATCCTGAACTCGAAAATACCAATATCAGACATTTTTTTTTTTTTTGAATTTTACCGAACTGCATCATAGCAATATGTCTGATTTGCAGACTGTAGTTGAATGATAGTTCTGAGATACCGGAAACATATTTTTCAGACGTTAGTGGTGTAGCGCAAACCCGTAAAATCACTTAAAAAAATTAAAAATGAGACAAAAAAAATGTCTCATAGCAATACGTCTGAAAATCTTTTTTATTAGTAAATTTTGGTTATTTGATGCGAACAAAACAATTTTCAGACGGAAATGTGAACGCATTAAATTTTGAGACCGTTTTGAAAATGTTAACAAATTTTACCGATCGGTATCATAGCAATATGTCGGAAAATTGTTGGAAATGATAAAATAAGTTGTCCACATGTGCAAAAAATTTATATCAGACAAATTAAGTGTAGCACCTTCTCTATCAGACAACTTTTCGATACTCAGATATCATTTAAAAATCGTATTAAGGCATCTTGAATTTTCTGTTACAAACCAATGAATACGTTGCGACCCTGAATTTATTAGATGATAATTAACAAAGAATTTACCCGAAACCGTAACATTGAAGTTGAAGGACTGAAATAAATCGCACAATTTATTTTCGTTTTTGGGAGTATATGCTACACTTAAAGTGTCTGAAAACAGGTTTTTGGTAATCATGGCAGAAATACGAAAAGTTGAAAAAAAAAAAAAACTGTATTGCTATGATACAGGTCGGCTAAATTTGTTGACATTTTCAAAAATGCGCTCAGTCTATATGCTACGCGCAAAATGTCTGAAAACAAACTTTTTCGTAATACAATTATAAAATCTATGTACATTTTCACTATCAGACGTATTGCTATAATACCGACTGTCTTTTTTTTTTGACACAGCAGAAATGGCCTCCCACGCAGTTGCTACACTTTCGACCGTTACTACACACCTAGTCGGGTTCAGAATCATACAATCTAACGATTTTATAGGGTTTTTGCCGTATTGCTATGAGACATGGTTTTGGTCGTGGGCTCTCGTACTATAAGAAGTTCCACCTAATAGCTATTTGACAAGAAGCATCAGATTGAATTTCCATCTCTAAAAAGAAATTGGACGATGTTTTGAGGTAATCATTTTAAAGGTAATTCGCTTCAACAGACAGACCACATTAACAAGAGTGAGATACCAAAAACTCACTTTTATAGTATCTCCTTCACTGAAGGGCAGTTCTTCTTCACAACTTTCAGGGTTCGGGCTCATTGTTTGCGGGTCGTAGTCAAATAGGGCGATAAAGTAGCGGGTTCTCTTGGACTGAGTGTGGGGCTGCGCGTGTCTGGTGCCGGGCTGGGCCCCCCGAGGTCCTGGGGGAGGGCCGCCGCGGGCCGTGTACTGCATGCCGCTGCCTGGTTGGCCCTGCTGCTGTTGCTGTTGTTGTTGCTGCTGTTGTTGTTGCTGCTGTTGCTGCTGCTGCTGCTGCTGCTGCTGAAGATGTAATTTCAGTTAGGTAAAGGGGAGTCTTTGGAAAAACACCAACATTTTACTTTTATCAACTTTCCTTTGATTTGAGTAGTTAAATAGATTTTAAAAGAAATAATTCTGTATATAGTTATATAAGAAATCGTAAGCATGCCTCGTTGTGATGTCCAACCTGGTGTGGGTTAGGAGGTCGGCCGCGCTCGTGGTGGTTCCTGGGCGGCGGGTTCTGGTAGGGCTGCGCGCTCTGGCCACCCGGCGCGCCCGGGTACGCTGCGTTACTTGGGAACTGCCCGGCTGGTGGATAGGGGGGTTGCTGCGTGCCATGGTAGGCTTGTGTACTCGGGTACGGCTGACCCGATGGCTGCTGCGACGCTTGCGCTGGTTGGGACGGTTGCTGCTGACGTCCGTACGAACCAACACATTAATAAGGTTAGATTTTCCATAACAAAGCCAACAGCAATCGAACAAGCTCATAGCCATTATCCTCGTTGGCGTTGCGTTTTAAAGCGATATAAATATTACCTTTTCCTCGGACGATAAGAAAAACAATACATTCCGTTGTAGCTCTAGTCAACCCCCATGCACAACGAAAGCTAGCGTGCAGCGCTTACACTTGAAACCACATCATTCATAGCGGATATAATCATAAACAGTCGGTTCCAAATGTGCTTGTCACAAGATAAACAAAACAAAAATACAACTTCAACATTAACGGAAAAATCGTATCATTAACCGATGTCCCCTCATTAATAAAAACTTTATACCTTTCTGTTAACATAGAGATATTGAAGTGTGGAAGGTGTGTGAGAGGAGTGAGTGTACGGCATTGATACGCGTCGAAGCCAAGACAGCATGCAGGAACAATCATACAAACACGCGCGGAACATGCTCCAGTGTTGATTCTGTATCGAGTGCTCTGTGGACCTAGTTCCTCTGGCTATCGGTCGTACGGAGGGGGCCCGTGCGGTGTCGACGTGTGGAAACCAGTGTCGTGTGTGGCGAACATCGAGGACGGTACAGTAAGTGAAGATGACAACACAGAACACCGAGAAGTGAAACTCAGAAACTCGTGACGGGAGGTCGTACAGAATTGAGAGAAAGAGAGCATAGTGAGTAGTGCTAGCACATGGAGAGCACATCGATGACAGCTAGGAGAGATCGCAGACCTGCGGGCGGCGGCGCGTCGCGTCCTCGTCTTCGCTACCCAGCTCCGCCGCGCTCTCTTTAGTGATTTCGATGGCCGGTATCCCCGATTGCTAATACCACATGGTCATTCAATATTTTAGCATATACACAGTTCTTTTAAAACGAGACAAATCACAGTGAGTTAATGGACGTGCTGATATGAGCGATATTGATGACTATGGTGCTCGCAATATACCGGAGGTGATCATTGCGTTGTACTCGGTGAAGGTACTTTCTTTTGATGCTGTTGAATTACTTTTTAAAGCGAACAGTAGGTAGTACACACTATACGGAAAGATTACTAAGCGGTTTATTATAAAGCTGTTTAATAGTGAGTCTTATAGTACTTTTACACAAGATTAGAACATCAGGCGTTAGAGCAAATGAAGCCTGTACAGGAAGCTGAAGTGGAAAAATAGAAGTTCACTGCCGTGTAAGCTCTGATTAAACTTGAATTCTCGTTTATTGTACCTAGGTTAGGATTCGCGATTTCCCGATTCCACCACGATTCGTTAACTTGGATGACGTGTTGATGTCCATGAGTGATGTATGTTTATGAGTCGGTAACTGTCATGACATTCGTATCAAACGCAATAGCTTGTATTTAACCACACCTATTGTTACGTGGTTTTACTTTAGTAATACGAACTCTTTCTATTGAAGCTATAATAAACTGTAATATTTCACTATTTATCCTTAACATCGTACTGCTAAACAGTAGTTTGATCCCGAAGGGCCTAATATTCTTTATAAAATATATATGCATTTAGCTAGTATACTTGTTTTCTACATATTTTTGTCTACTTTCAGATAAATATAAAAGCATACTCAAAGTAAATATTGTCTTCATATGCTGATTATATGGCTACAATATTATGTATTATGACACTATTTGTATAATATACGGGCACACTGTGTATATAATAAAATTCCAAATAATAAAAATAAAAAAATATTTTACAAAACTAATAACATAAAAATAACGCTTTCAAACTAAAATCAAAATTCATAGAACGCTAAACAAATCAGTCGTGTGTAAACTTCAGAATTAAATAAATTATGATAAATATGAAAAGACGTGTTAAAATTCCTTACCGAAGGGGTTATTTTGTCGAATATACTCTTTAGGAGGCCTGTGCCGAATCCACTCGTTGGCTATGGAAAGGTGTATAACAGTTATGTGAGAGAGCGAGGTAAGGTTAGACTAAGTGGCATGATCATAACTCATGGGCGGTATTGTCTGTGTCACAAAGTACAAGCTCTTTATCTGTTCTAAGTTGTATTTGTATGGTGTCGTGCGTTGTCGGGTATCGGCCAATAGCACTAGAGACTACTGATCTAGTCGCAAGCAGTATGCATTTAATTTTGAACGATCGAGCCGAGTGCATAGCTATAGTCGATGGCGCGGTGGTCGTGTCGTGAATCCGTTGGCAGAGAACTAAATACTGGACATTGAGAAGATGCCAGCGACAGAACCACAGGAGATAGTATAAAGAGTGCAGTTTGCAACACCGATATCACGCGACAAACTGTCTGTACATACGATACGCGTAAAACATATAAAGAACTTAAACCTTTCATTGATTTACATGAAGGCAAACTTGTAACAACAGACGGTTTGTCACGCAAGAAGAGAGCATATGACACTGATCGTTATAATGATAGCTAAGAAGACACAGACGAAGAAAATTATCAGAGAGAAAATAAACAATATAAAGCTCATATTCAATACTTAATCAACACTTCAAAGAAATAAACTGGCAAAATGAAACTTGACGTTACACACAAAATGTACAACATTGATTTGCAAACAAAATATAGACAAAGTGCTATGCCGTTCAACATTTAATATAATTCAACACATTTATTTTTGGCAAATTCAATTTTGGCAAAAGTTTCAAAATTCCAATTTGGGTAGCAAAATAAAAATCCAACAAGATGTGTGAACAAAAGTACGGGAAACATTAATGTAAAATTTAGTCACTTAAAATTCTTTAAAGCCAATGTTTGGACAACAATTTCATTATATCAGTCATAACTAGTAATCATTACCAACATCATAAAGGGTCAACAGATAAGAAAAACAAGAAGTGTTTGGTCACCTGAGCTGGGTGTTGGTCGTGACGGTTAGTGGAAGGAAAAATCTCCTTGTCGGAGAGATTCTCATCGTGTTCTATCACTTGCTGGTGATGCTGATAGGGCTGAGGCCGTTGCGGGCCCCTGTACCCGGTCGGCCCAGACTGGCTGGGCCCCGGGCCAGGCCCACGAGGCATCCGCGTCGCAACACCTCGCAACACCGCTGGCGGTATCGCCGTGGGTGCACTGTCACTAGACTGACTGT
This sequence comes from Diachrysia chrysitis, assembly GCA_932294365.1. Taxonomy (NCBI): domain Eukaryota; kingdom Metazoa; phylum Arthropoda; class Insecta; order Lepidoptera; family Noctuidae; genus Diachrysia; species Diachrysia chrysitis. The sequence continues at coordinate 3,087,036 of OW028660.1, read as the reverse complement.
CCCTTGACTTTGTACGTACCTGAAAATAACAACAAAAACATCGCAATTAAAATCGTCAACCTCCAGCGCATACACAAAACATAATTCTACCATCAAGATAAACGTCACCATATGTCTAATATTGCTAACATAGCGTTCACATAGCCAAAACAAGCTCCATACAGCCATACTTACGGTGACACATTTAGGATTGAGCCCGATCAGTTTGCCAATGTCGATGAGAGCGTGGTCACCGGTGGGAGAATCCACGTCAGTCACCTTCTTGCCATCAGCATACACAGCGTACCCAGTGACCGGGCCCGAGGCGGGCGGACGCAGAACCGGCTGCCAAGTCACCAGCAGGGTCCCGTCCTGAGGTCCCGCTTCCACCTGCGACACCGCACCAATCACCACCAACAATCCAGCCGAACATTTGTGAGGCAAGCCAATTGGGTTTCGACTTTCATTAAAAATGGGCCAACGTTGAACTAAGCCACATTGAGGGAGGAGCTGACATCACATATGGGGGTTGCTAAGCTAACAACGAGGTGAGCGTTTGGGTATGTCAAGATAATTTTCCTGGAGCTGGATTTATGGTTGCGATTGACGCGACTTCCTCGAGACGTGCTGTGTGCTTTGAGGTTGTGAATTATTTGAAAGGAATAGGGGTGTGTCAGTCGGTCTTTGTGAGTTATATACTGTATCATCACACTTTTGTGGAGCATTGGAAAGCTACCTTGTGCGTGCTAAAAACGCTTTTAAAATGACTGCCTTGATAAGCATTACAAATTTAAGTAATTTTTGTTATTTATTAAATTCATAATTTTCCACTATCCACTGTGTGACTGTATAAAATTTTGATTCCTGACTAGGTATAGATAGATACGTATAACATCAGCGAGCAAGGAATGTGAGTGTTAGATGTATAAAGTTGGATCCAAAAAGCATGCTCAATTCACGTCATGCTGATTGTTAGGTATATAAGTATCCACGTACCATGATTTCGTTTGGTGGATCTGGGAGGCCTTTGGGGAGGGTCCTGAAATCTGTGTACGCTCCTGGAGCTTCTTCAATAGGCACACCCGAAGTCGGTGGCCCAGCTCTTAAGTGTTTAGCCCTTACAGTTACCCGATACTGCGTGCTCGGTGATAAACCTGTGATCGTGTGACGGTATACTCCCGGCTTCACAGTTCGAACCTGCAAATGAAGTAAAATATGTCTAGTCTATATCTTGATATTATGGTGATTCAATTCCTCGGATAGATACTTACTTCAACATTGTTTACACAGACGACGTGCTGATGATTAGAGTTTGCTGGTAGCCACGAGATAACGGCCTGGGAGCAGGTGACCCCACTGGCCCTGACACATGTCGGTCCCATGTTAGCCGTGTCCCTACCGATCACCATTGTGCAAGCTGCGTCCCGCGACGTGCGCCGCGACACTGTCACCGAGCGCACGCTGATACGGTGAGGCTTTAAACAGAAAACAACCATGAAACTGATTGAAATCTTTAATATAAATAAAATACAAGTTCAAAAGTATAACAACTAAAAGCAAACAATAACATCGACGATCAACTAAATGGATTTGTGCTTATTGACAACAAGTAAAAGTGATAACTAAAATAACATATAAAGTAAAGCAGCTAATTAAGTCTCTATAACGAACTCACCCGATTGGAGTCGACACCTTCGACGAGTGCGCGCGTGCGCTCCGATGCCTTGACGGTGGTCTTAAGCACGCCATCGACGTACACGTGGTAGCTCTCAATGTTGGCTTGCATGACACCCTCGGGCGACGTCCAGCCGATGAGCACGGACTTGTTGAGTTGTCTCTCCAGCGTGAGCTGCCGTGGCGCCGGCACTAGCGACGAGAAAAACAGCTCGGCTGTTCAGGTCCGAGGGCAGTTTGCGAGGAGTGCAGCCAGGCAGGCGAAGTGCGTGAGTTATGCGAAGAAGCGTGCAGCGAAGTCCGAGGACAGGGACGGGGAGGGACAAAGGTTCGACTATAGAACTATTTCTAGATAAATTGTTTACATTAACCGTCACAGGTCGTTCGTGTTAGCTTTATTGTGTCAGAGTTCCCACTTGGCGGCTGTCGGGCCCGGATTTTAATCAGATATTCCATTTTATATAAACTTATTCACACTTGTCTGACAACGATTTTGTGTCGGCACATATTGTTGTATTTTTATGGTACGCACTTTTGTTGTTACATACCTACGTAATAATGTAAATTAATGCTAATATTATAAATGCAAAAGTAACTCTGTTTGTCTATCTGTTACGCTTTCACGGTTAAACCACTTAACCGATTTGAATGAAACTTGGTGTGGGGTATGTTTGGATCCTAAGAAATAACATAGGCTATTTTTTGCCTCAATAACTGACACTCTCGAGGGCGGAGTCACAGGCAACAGCTAGTAAATACATAAATCCTGAAGAATTGATCAAACTAATTTAGAAAAGAGGTGTCTTTGGGACTTTAAATGAATACAAAGATAAAAAGCAATTGAAAATATCTGCTTGGCGACAAGTTTGCTGCTTACTCATACCTGATTTTGACAAGTTAGACCAAAAATAAATACAAACATGTAAGCACCAGCTTCAACTGTAAGAACAGAGGCGCCCACACCTGATTAAGATCCGGCCCCGACAGCCAACAAGTGGGAACAGGCTGTCACTCACTGTGCCAAGCATCATGACTATTACAAAAACTACTACGGTAGTTCAGGTGCTCGTTTGGGTTGCATGCAAATGACTTCATTAAATGTTTTTTTAATAATTTAATTTAAGTTCTAACTTTCTCTAGAGCTAGGTTGTTAAATCTAATTTATTGATTTAAATGTTCTAAATGAAAAGGGATGATTAGTTTGATAAACTGATTTAAATTTTATTAAATCTAATTTTCGTGCCTAATTCTATAAGATGTGTAACTTCGTGTGGAAGCTTACCGTTGTCGTCGTCTTCAGGACCTTCGCTTAGTTCAGCTACTTCGCTAAGGCGAGCAACATCACGACTGAGAGACAGGTCGCTAATTGCGGTTGTAGCAGTTTCGTCAACATCTCTGAGCGTTGCAACTACCGCCTGAAGAAAAAGATGAACCTTGTATCAAAGTTCATTAAAATTTAAAAAAATACGTTTTAGAATTCTAAATAACAAATGATTTAAGTCCAATAGTCCCATAATCTCATACAAGTATACATTATGAGATAAATGTACAGAAAATATTCACCTGGTGGAATTCTAAGAGATCGTCCCCGACCAACCTTTGAACAAAGTTGGCGGGTACTAATCCTCGGCGACCGTCCAAGAGTTCAGCATCCAGCATCGATGCGTTATTGTCTGGGGGACCCCACACCAACAAGTAATCACCAGCGCCTATCGACAATTCCCCTTCAGCAGTTTCAATCCTAGAAATATAACACTCGTCAATGATGCGATACTAAACAACATAAGTGTTCATAGCTGGTCTAGTCTCTACTTACTCAGGCGGGTCGTAGGAGAATCGAGCGATGTACACACAACAACGGCCTTTCCCCGGTATATCCAACATGTCTACAGTACTTTCCGAAGACGCTCCATTCATATAATGCGACGTATTACGAACTGAAACATTTTCACATAGCTGTTAACTGATTCTTTTTATAAAGACTACAAAGAAAATTGGATTTTACTCACCTTCCATTTCCAAGCCGGTATTAGGCATAATCCGCGCTATAGCTCTTTGGTTCCGATCGTGACTAAATCCCGAGTCTAAGCCTCCTAGTCTATCAGTTCCAAATTGGCTATCTAATCCTAAATTCCACGACGGTTGGTGCGGCGTCACCGGCGTGGCCACCCTCCCCACTCCCGACGTCGTAGTCCCGTATCTACCAATACCGAGGTCTATTTCGTCTAGAGGTTTAAGTTTTATGTTCATGGGATTGCTTCCTAGTCCACTAGAAAGAAGGGGGTTTGTATATGTGCCCGTACCAGTGCCATACGCGCTTGGCCCTCCTAAACTGGTGTTCAATCCTCCAAGTTGTGTTCCTCCTGTCAAGTTTGAGAGGGCGTTACCCAGTCCGCTAGTTAGAGTCGACTGCATTCCTCCCAGCGTACCTGTCAGTCCCCCAGATAGGCTGGTCTGCGCGTTATTCAAACAACTGGACAACCCAGTTCCCGCTATAGTCCCCGTCATGCCGGGAGCGAGGCCTCCGCCCAAGTTCATACTCGACACGTTGCCAGTTATATTTTGTAGGTTGCTCTGCAGTCCAGCTAGTGTACTAGAGATTTGTCCGATGTTATTGACAAGTGGGGCAGTGACTGGGTTGGTGAATGTAACTTGATGGGTGTTTGAGAGGCCGTATGAGTTGGTTGAGTAAGCAGACACGGGGTTGGAATATGACGTGGGGTTGTGTGCGCTCATGGCGTAGGCGACGGAGTTAGAGCTGGGCGCTGTGAACTGGCCGGTGGCGTGCAGCGAGGAAAGCGTCGGCATGGTGCTGCTCTGGCAAATGGCCGCGTGGCCGGAGGTGCTCGTGTACGAGTGGGGCAGCGGCGACGGGGTCGGCGAGTGGAACTCTCCTAAGGCCTGGTTTGATCCGCTCGACTGGATACCTAAGGGCAGAATACCGTGAATTACTATCAGATAACAATTCACGGCTCAAATTCATTATACTCTATTCTAAAACTAAAAATACAGCATTTAAGTTTCCCAAAACTAGACTAAAACTTTTTAGTAATTTAATTTAATTTGAGAAACGCTTATTTTTGTTATCTCCGATCGAAAAAGATTGGCGTTTGTTTGCCGTAACTACTATGATTTTTTAAAGTATGCTTTTATTTACTGTAATTATTTTCTTACCATGTGTGGTAGACCTGGTGTGCTCCAGCTCGGCCAGTATACGGTTGTCCTGCTCGATCTTGGCCATGATGCGCTCTATCTCGGACGCGGGCTGTGCCGCCTGCGAGGACCATGTGGTGCCGCCACCGCCGCTTCGCGCGCGCAGCGCTGATGACAGCTCCAGCTGCAGTTCCTCGCAGCGAACGGTTTCTAATGCCGCCTGTAGGGGAAAAACGTTCCAAGATTGTTTTTGACTGCTTAAACTGGCTGGACTGATATCACGAGTCAAGGCACGCCATTTGGCAGGATGATATGACTGTCAATCGTATCGTCCTTTACTGTTTTATATGCTAAAGTAAATATATGGTATACTATTACAATGGTTTACTAGCTCAAAGAAAGTGAAGTTTCTAAGTGTACACTTTCATTACCTACTAGGTACTACAAACGAGTTTTATCTTTTTTTCAATTACTTATTATTTTATATTACCTTTTTCTCAAGCTCTCTTGCTCTAGACTGCAGTTGTTCGACGTTATGCGAGTCCATGGGCGAGCGCTGTGCCGCGCGCAGATGCGCGAGCGCGTCGGCGTGTGCACGCTCGGCGTCTGCGCGCGCGCGCTCGGCATCGCGCAGCCGCCGAGACAGCGAGTCCGTGTCGCCGCCGCCCGACATGCCGCCGGACCCGTACCCACTCATATTCTACACAAAGATAAAAGAAAATATTTTTACATTTTATGTAGCATTGCTTGAAATACCTTCGAGTTTATAAGAGTGTGTTAATGCCTATTTGCCTTAATAACTTTTTTTAATTAAGTATTTTTATCAATAACACTAGCTGTCCCCCGCGACTTTGTTCGCGTGTTTTATTTTCAACGGTTTTTTCATTTTTGCAACATTTTTCATTTATGCTCCGCTCTTATTGGTCGTAGCGTGATGTTATATAGCCTATAGCCTTCCTCAATAAACGGACTATCCAATACAAAAAGATTTTTTCAATTCGAACCAGTAGTTCCTGAGATTAGCGCGTTCAAACAAACAAACAAACAAACAAACAAACAAACTCTTCAGCTTTATAATATAAATCAATAACATTATTGGGATTTAGAAAACATTTACAGTTTTTTTTTTGCTTTTAATTGTTACATTAACTGTTCGAGGATGTATGTGGGTAAGCCACAATCAGACAAAAATAAAAAAAGTAGTTAAAAATTATTTATGTAAATATAATTGTTAAGATACCTCTGTTCATAAATAAAGATTCATTTAAAAGATTTTGTTCATCCTGTTCTATTCATCCTGAAAAGTCTATGGCAAAATACGAGAGCTTATAAAAGCATTGTATGTCAATTGTTCATGGATCAAGAGTATGCAGTAAACATAACAGCTTCTTAATAAATAACTAGAGACAAGTACAATGTAGATACATAACGAGCTAAACACCAGCGGTCGCCCCGTACGACCACGTAACCGCGGCTCCAGCGATGCGGAACGCCCGTCACGACCGCGCGGAAGCTGCACTAAAAATAACTCCACTGTATCCATGTTACAATATTCGAGTATATAATTATATGCAGGCAATTAGGTAATAATTGGCGCACAGCTCATAGGTCTCTTCAGAAAGAGCTTAAACTAAAGAATTAAGGTCTTCCAGAGAAGGAGCAAGTGTTGATAACCTTGCTCCCTAACCTCAGTCAGAGATATCTTTGAATAAATAAAATATGTTCTTGGTATTATAAAATACGATTAAAAGGTCTTGTCAAGTGATACTACCGCTGACATGCTTATGGCCTTTATATTTATATTAATAATATCGCTCAAAAATTAATTATATTCCTGAACTCTATAAACAGAGCAGCTCTTGAAAATTAATCCAAAACTATTGTCATGAAATTAAATCGATATTGCCGAACGCATATGATATTACAGAATATATCATAGTAAGACTACGAACTGTTCAAGCACCCCTTGCTTTTGAAGTTATACTTCTTTAGGCGCGTTATGAAAAAATGATGAGAGTGAAATTTTGCGATGCGCGCGCATCTGTGACACAAAATTAACAGTATGAAGCTGTCTGCTTAACCGCTCATTATTACGATGCGCGCGCACACCGTCACGGAAAACTTACACCCTGAAGTTAGCTAGTCAACATTTTAGTTTTTCCAAACTACATACCTAATGTAAAAAATGACAAATGTCAAGATGGTTAAAATACTTTTTGTACCAATCTGTCAATCACAAGTTTATGCGAAAGAATTTTATCTTGTTTCGCCAAAAAAGTGTAACTTCTTACGTGCGTACATAAGTACACACACACATTTTTTTATATTGACGACCGCTCGAAGCAGTCGAATTGCTTCAAATCCGTTGACAAGCGGCCGAAATAATACTTATACATATATTATTACCAAATCCATCACTCACAAATAAATAAGTACCTACATTAACATAAAATACTAAAACCTTTTTAGAGTTTAATAAGTAGCGCTAAAACAAATGCCGCACTATAGTCGCCATTAGTGGCGTGTGACGTCAGAAGTTTGGTTTGTAATTGTATACGTACTTGATTGATGGAGAATGACGTATGCAGTAACATCAGACGGTTTGATTCTTTATTTAATTTGAGATTATAGCTGATTGAAGGCTGAGTGAGATGAGAGGAGGATAAAGGAATGAATTACTGGTAATATTATGCGTATGATTGATAGTATAAATATCAGAAAAGAAAAATTGAATTCATTTTTCTAATAATTGTTACTGCTTTTTGTTTTTTTTTAGTTATTAATCATTTATTTGAATGTTCTTTATTCTATACCAAAAAAAGTGGACCGCTAATATAATATGGCAATGAAAAGTAGTGAAAAGGGCGGCCTTAATACACGCGAACATTGATAAAAATGTTTCTATTTTTTTTTTCCTGTAGGTAACAATATAAATTGAAATGTTTTTTTTTATTAAGAAAAATACTTATAAATATTGAACGAACGAAGTTGTGTAAAAAAAGTTGTTTTCCATCACTTTCATGTTCCAGTTCAGTAAAGAATTATTTAATTGCAACAAAATAATTATAACTATAATTACTTACACATTTGTAAGCAAAACTTTTAATTAAGCTTCACAGGCAACTGAATAACCTCAGCTACACAATTTCTCGTAGCCACTCGTAGGCCGCAGCGTAGCGTTCGTAGCCGCGTAGTTCATGTGTACTACGGAAATGTATTTATAACATGCACAACTTATAAAATGTATAACCTAAATACGAGCACATTGTAGAAGAGCGAGACAGAAAGAGTGAAAGAGCAAGATAGCAATAAAACGAATATTTGTACAATGCTCGTTAAAAATAGGTAGGTATACGTTTAATTATTACTGAAAACAAATACGTGAGTATATATGACTGGCGTGTAGGATAAAAATTGTTATTACATTTCAAGGATCATTTATCCTTACTAATATTATAAATGCGAAAGTAACTCTGTCTGTCTGTATGTCGCGCTTTTACGCCAATTACCAGAAAACTAAACATATTTATATTAAATTTGGTACACAGATAGTCGAGAGCCTGAGAAGCACAAAGGCTACTTTTTGCTGCGATAACTGACATAAAGGCGGCCGCTAAAAAAAACGATTTCAAAGTTAGTAAAAGTATAACCAATTTAAATCAGACAAGATACGCAATTTCTATACCGAAAACACATTCTTGGTAACATGTTCTAGCTATTTAGATCTAACAACCAAACTACTGAATCGATTTTGATGCTCAGAGGCATATCAAAGCAAACAATAAATTTTCCATTCGGTGCGAATTTTCATAAATAACGTGTAACAAAAAAAATACAGACGAATTGCAAACCTTTTTTTTTAAGTCGGTTATAAATAGACTTTATTAGCAAACAAACAGATTTCAAACAATTAGTCAATCATACCTTTCTTTTCGTTATCTTAAAAGACTTTTGACTACAGCTATAATTTTAAAGACCGTATTTATGCTTAAAAAACATCTGACAGTCTGTTCTGTTAACTTTTTTTCAGGGGACAGCAAATCTATACGTAAAGCTATTTGAACGTGTTTGATAAATCGAGAACCTTTATCAAGCTAACTATATAGGAATATTTTATCGATTTTATGTTAAATTCGAGTAGATTGCGATGCCCTTCGCGCGATTGACGTCAGCCGATAAAAGATACCTAGCCCTAGTCGTTAATCACAACACTTTAGTGTTAGCGAGTGTCGCTGTACTTATTGTTTTGATTGTACGCACGTGGAAACCTATTGTATACCTACATTGTATTTGGTGATAAAAATGAATAAAGCTTGGCTTCCTATATTCAAAAAAAAATATTAGTTTTGCTAACGGACGATAGAATTTTCTAAGCAAAACGAAGGAAGTTCTACTGCCCGTAATCAAAACGAATCATTTCTTTAATATAGGAACCGACCATTAATGGTATACAATTGGTAGATAAATAATAAAAATTAAAACAATTACTTTTAATAATTGATTACCCATAAATATAAAAAACGGACTACAATTAAAAAAATACTACTGTATTGATTTGTATAAGAACTTTCGTGAGGAGTATTCATAATTATTTAAAACAGAACGGTTTACTCACGCAGAACTTGAGTTCAACTCGCGACACCAGCGCCGCCGCGTCAACTCATGATTAGGGACTCCTATTGAGTCTGAAACTAGTTGGGCGATCCCGAGAATATGCGTGAACCGTTTGTTTTAAATAATTACTGTATTGATTTTGAAATAATTCGAATACAACTAGATTTTTTGAAATCGATCAACAATTACCGAATGTGTCGCGTAACAAACATACAAAAGAAACACACCGTCGAATTGAGAACCTTCCTCTTGTCGGTTAAAATTGATGCGGGTTTTCCCGTCTTGTATAAATTATTTCATTGTCTAACAATATTAGCCGATTCACAAGTGGTATTGTGCTACATGGTTTTGATAATATTTAGGTAGGTATAATCAGAATAAGCCTGTTAAAAATTATCTATACTAATATTATAAATGCGAAAGTAACTCTGTCTTTTTTTGTGTCTTTCTATCTGTTACGCTTTTTCGGATAAACAGCTAAACTGATTTTGATGAAACATAGGCTACTTTTTGCCGCGATAACCGACAACCACGCAGGCGGAGCCGCAGGTAACTGCTGAATACAGTAAAATATATTTTACTAGGATTTGTGTTAATAGGGTTTGTATATATTTATAGGTATTGATGGAAAGTTTCAATGAATTAGATTAAGGCCTAAACCTAACTCCACAACGTCAAAATCTTTAAAACTATCGATAAAATAATGGCCCCGATTTCCTTGTACCAACGCTAACTAAATCAAAATTAAACCATTGCTATCTTTTACTAACATACAGATACAGATAACAACTTAGAAATGTCAAACCAGTTTTCGCACTGTGTTTGTCTCCACACGTCCTTTTCTAATTGTGTATAAGTGAAATATCCGATATCTAGCTAAATATAACCCAACCATATTAAACAAAAAATATAACCAATCGATTTCATCGAACTCTAGAAAAAGGTCCGAAGTATTATCGATTTTATTTAAAATAGGCCTGTATCTAGCCTAGTGCTTAACTGTGAAATGAACTGAAAGCCCTACAGTTTATGAAACGTATTCAAAAAGGTAGCTAACTAGCACGTTTGTTGACTGGCTAATCTGTACACGGACGAACTGTTTCTATGAAAGTAATTAGTGCTGAAAAGAGCAATTAATTACGTGGTTTGCAATGTTAAGTGTGCTTGGTTTAGTAATTTAAGGACATTGTATATATCAAAAATGTTTAAATTACGTCTTAAACAAAATTTAATTAAGCTGTATTTAGATACTACCTGTTTCCCGCGGCTCCGCCTAAGTGAGTGTCGGTTATCGCGGCAAAAAGTAGCCCATGTCCTTTCTTAGGATTCAAACTTACCCTTTATCAAGTTTTAGTAAAATCGGTTCAGCGGTTTAGCCATGACAGACAGACAGAAAGACAGAGTTAATTTCGCATTTATAATATAAGTATGGAAGCTGGATAATATATAAATTGTGTTACCTACATCTTTTGGGGACAAGCCCGCCATACATGATCATAAGAACTCCTGTAAGCCAGGATCTACAATGATAACCAATGAATACCACCGAGACGCTTAAGCTCGGTGTGTCCCAACAATTGACTGTCATGGAACCCGCAACAAAATTAATCAGGAGTTTAAAATAATATGTGTAATAAGATAAATAGTTTCTACTTCACTAGTCATGTCTATTTCAACATGTGTGACGAAAAGTAAGCGAGATTCTAGGCATATAGAAATAATATTTATTTACACATGCATAATTATAGTCATGCTATTCTCAAAGGGGTTATCAGAGAACATGTTATTGAGGAATTTTTTTTTTGCACGAAACTTAAGTAACTCTTTCAATTCATTCACTGTCAAAAATTCAGAACGAGCGAATGCGAAAAACACAGAGTACTTTTATGCGAAAAAATCCGTCAAAAAAGCAATCGAACAAAACAAGAACATAAAACTATTTTCAGAAATCGAACAACAATGCTGCCACCTTTCCCAACAATAAAGCTGCCCACAGACGTGGAAAACAACAACAGTCATTACGCACCGTGTGTGGGTGTCCTTAGGCTATAGATTCGACGGTCCGCGTCGCCGCCCTGTCTCGCGCCCCATAAGACGGCAAAGTGCGCTGACCTGATTCGTACCCCCGCCTCTGTACCACCCCCCCCCCCTACCCCTCTGTAGCCCCTGAACGATCCCAGACTCCTAGGCAGGGAAATTGGGGGATTTCGTCTAACTCTCGGACTTTATTTTAGCGATGTCGAATGGTTTTGTTATAGGTAGCCTTTTGTTTTAATTGAGGTTTTATTTGGGGTGGCCTTAATAAGATCAAAAGTCGTCTATGAGTATAATTAGCGATTTGTAGATTAATTGCTTACTTAATTTGACTTTTCACAAAATTATAAAAAAATTAAAGCAGATTACCTACGACATTATGAAAATATAAAACTATAAATGTATGTTTCGATATAATGTGATGTAATAGCTTCACTTTATTAATAAAAATGTAACCCTTTAACAGCATTTAACCTATGTAAGATTTTCAATTTAAGACGTAGGACATATAAAGATTAAGATTAACTTTGGACATCAAAGTAAACCTCAAAGTAAAGCTCTACACAATCTCTTTTATCAAATAACTAAAAAATTCAAGTCTCATTCTTCAACTATGCTTGTCTTAATGTAGGAAGAAGTAAATAAAGCTTAGGTTGCTCGAACAGGCAATAATCTCAGACTATCGTGCAGTATCACTTGGCAGGACCTCTTGGCCACCTGCCAGACTGGTTATTATACTAGCCTCATTGTGCTCATCTATAGAGCTTCGTAGGAACAAGAAATTACCGGCCACTAAAAAGTTTAGCCGCTAGAAAGATACGTGGATCAGAAGTTTAAAATAATTTTAGAAATATTTGTGTTGTGATTATGTGTTTCAGCTAAATAAACAGTTGATCAAAACAGTTTTGTTGTAAACTGACAAAATTCAAATAGTGTTCTCACTTTAAAGTAAAATAGTGCGCTGATGATATATGAACTGTGAGCAGCAGTATATACAAGTAAAATCGTAAAACTTGTGTCAAAACCTAGTAATAATCTAATAATATCGGAACTATCGATATTTTCGCATAAACGTCGGTTGTCGCACAGAAAATCAGTTAAATCAGTAAACGAGCGCAGTACTTACAGCTAAAATTTGCTTACGCTGGGCAGAACGGGCTACTAGCGATCTGCGCACTCTATACTTGTCTATGTATACTCTAAGGTTCTCACACTCCTAAATAGTATTTAGTTTCTTCTACATAACTTAGTTCCAAGCTGTGTTGGAGTCGGCTACAGTTGAATATTTTACGTGGAGCGACGGAAAATCTGATATTCACAACCTATTTTACTTAACAATTTATGCTATACTAGCGGTGCAGACTGGGTATGAAAAGGAAATACCCATTTAGACCGCCAGATACAAAAAAAATATCGTATTTTTTTTTTATCAAATCAATAAAAAATAACAAAGTTCAAGTTCAGAAGAAGTGGCTTGTGACGTCACATGTTGGTAAAAATTGTAGCTACAAGTGACGTCACGTGACATTTCCATTCACTGTATCTTCCTCATTGTTAGTTTAAGTTAAAAAAAGAAAAAATACGTCTCTAATATTTTTGAATAGTCTATGTGACATGTAAATAAAAAAAATAGTCCGCACTATTTAAAATTCCTTGCAAAAAGATTAAAATAATTGTTCATTACGGTATTAACGAATATTATAGTTGTTTAAAATGATATTTGATAATCTGTAATCGCCAACACGCTGTACAAGCAAGCTTTACGTTGTCGGCTCGTGCCTTTTATATTATCTCCTGCAATAGTACAGTTACAGGCTGGTATTATATTTATTAAGTAGAAGCACGTCTAATAAATCATTAGTCGCCTTTTATTGCCCACATGCTTAAGCTACATACCGTCCAATACCTACCAAAATATGGAAATTTAATGCTACCAAACTAAGTATAAGATAATATTTTATAGTTTAGTGTTTACCTTTAAGAGCTCTGGAAGCACTTTAATGTGACCTAAAAAAGTTAGTGTCAGATATCTTGACGTGTAAAGTAAAATCTATTTCTAAATATTTATTTTATCAGTTAAACTCCTGTAAAATATTTGTAGTTTATTATTAAATATTTATATTATTATTTTCCCACACAAAATTTATAATTTTCAAACGATTTTGTGATTCTCATTTGTTTTAATATTTTCAATTAGTGACTATGAAATTTTCATGTAGATAAATTAATATACGTACCTATATATTTACGACACATTATTGCAGAAATGACGGCAAAGAAATTCGATAATTATCGTACTAAAATAATGAAAACATGTTTGTAATGTTTCTTATTTATTACATAAAGTGCACAAAAGGCTTCATTATAGAAACTCGTTTACCTCACGTGCGAAACACAAAAGATTTTAAGTGTAAACGACAAAGTGGCTCTCAAGCTACATGCTGTGGCCATAACTTGCAATTTCCCGTCGACTTTAAAAAAACGTGCCAAATAGCAGACTTACGTGGCGATTTGCAACAAAAATACGTTAATTAATATGATTTATCAGGCCGCAATGACGCATATTACCATGTTTTAAGTATTTTATTTGGAATTGTATCTGATAACTTGCGTTCCCCTTTTCACACAATCTCATTATCCGGTGTCGACAATTCGGCGGTGGATAAGTATATATGGAAGAATAGAATAGAATATTATTTGTTTCTTAGTATATGGTAATTACAGATGTTACAATAATAATGGTTCACTACCGTATACTAACCTGAACGTGTGAAAGCACTCGTAGAACATTACATACTGTCGCAGCAGTCTAGGCCCTCAAATATGTATTTAAAAAAATAAGCAATGTTACAGTTTCATACTAACTCACTCTCTCCCTCTAAGAGATCAATGCATTTCCTTTTTGATAAATTATTTTTTTGCTACGTTAATGTTTATATTTAAACTTAAAATTAGTCCTATACTTGCGCTATTCTATAATTTTTGGCAGCCATAACATCTCGTTGCTAACAAAACATAGAATTCCATGGTACGCGTACTTCGGTCGGTACGGTCGATAAATAAAATCTTTATTCGTCCTTCACTCACAAACGACATCGAACTCCCAACGAGCGAAAGACCAAACTATTTTTTAAGTACACAAATAAAACGCGAGACTTTGCACCAAGACCCAAAGTTTTGAAGTGAATCTCTTTGAGAGTACGTCAGATGTATGTAAGATGAGTAATTCTGTCAGACGTCTAGACAGAAACGTTTCAATGTGAAGCTCAATAAGATCACCAACTGATACTAATGTATTCAATCTTACAAATTGTATTTTAGACGAGATACTCGCAATCTTAATTTTGATTGGTTAAAAAAGTATCCTGTCAGCTTAATGTCAAAAAAGAACACTACTTATCAAAAAAATTAGTTAAGAATAAATTTTAATATATAATGTACTAGCTGTTGCCCGCAGCTCCGCCCGCGTGGATGTCGGTTATCGCGGCAAAAAGTAGCCTAAGTCCGTTCTCAGGCTCAAGCCTATCTGTGAACCAAATTTCATTTAAATCGGTTCAATAGTTTTGGCGTGAAAGCGCGACAAATAGACAGAATTTATAATATTAGTAAGGATAATAATATAATAATAAATAATGTAATAATGGTAAAATTGTAATAATGTATTAAAGTTTTATCATAGGTTAATGATGCAATCAAAACTTAACTTTACAACCTAGAGTCTGAGAAATCTTCTCGTCAAAATAAGAAATCAAGTTAACTTCTAGACAATCTTAATAATAAAATATAGCATTAAATCTACACCGAACAAAAAAAAATCAACAATAAAAACCTCCATAAAATTTGTAAAAGCCCAAAACATCAAAATATAAACATGGATCACGTAGAACTACGGCGAATATATTTCATTAATTGAACCTGTGTGCCCCTGACATTGTTTACATGTAGCCTATAGTATATATATCTAGTGTATAGTAAATTTTCCTGGAAACGTTGCGTCGACCAAATGATCTGATTTTCAGGCGACCGGACAGCCTGTAGTGCAAGGTTACGAGAATTTAATTATCGTAATTTCTGTGAAATACTGTGTTGGTAAACCTTGAATGCATCGATGTGGATTTGTGGAGTGTTTAAGAATGCCATGCAAATGTAACGTTATAAATAGCAAATGCGTATTGATAATGGTGTCCAATAATACATTATACTGCTTAAATCAATATTCTATGTTGCCCTCACGAGTAAAACGAAGTATTTTATTGGGAATTAATTAACTTAATAATCGCTTGTATTACAGTTTATAAGGGTCAATTTAAAAGACAAAGCGAAAGCTTCAGTCATCGAATTTTGCATTTTTTTAGGTAATACACATCATTGATCAGAACTCTCAGAAGTAAGTAGCTAAAAAACTTGTGTTATGGAATCAGAGACGATAAAGGTACCAGAACAAAAACCCAGACCCGAGACAATGTAAAAAAGTGGTTTTCTACATTTTCCCGTCCAGGGATCAAACTAGCGAAAATTTGAAAACCGGTGTGTACCTACTCGATCATGGAGGTCGTAAATCTATGGTCTGAATTAACAAGCCTGCATTGAAGAAACGCAATGATCAACGCTGGAGAGCCTTGATCATTGCGCTTGGAGAAAAAAGAAGTATTCTATTATATATAACGTGGGACAGGTATAAGCTGATATTGATGTTTATGTAAATCAATACTTAAATATAAAAGACATTACTAGCTACACAAACTAATAATTTAACTTAATCATAAATATAGTAAAATGACGTTTATTCAATCGGGAATCCTAAATTCTCGGCGATGCCAGAGACCGCATTCAACCACAAATATCTTGGAGATGTCTGCGGGACAATCCATCAATGTTGTGACGTGTACAGCGCTAATGGCCGTAGGGTCATGATACCCGTTTTTACTAACCGACGGAAAAAACCTACAGATTACGAGAGATCAGAATTTGTTGCAAACATTTCAATAGAAATGGAGAAAGTTTTAAAGAACCTTTTTGGAGTATTAATAATGATGAATGGGTGTTATTACGACTGCGTTCAGGAGGTGGGTGGGCAGAGGCTCTGAAAGCTTAATTCACTTAAATTAAGAGAAGGTCATCATCATGCATGGGTATTGAAAAGAAAGATGATGGACGATGGTGTCTTGAAACAATGACAGTACAGTACTTACCTATTTATGAGATTGAAAAACACGCATTTGTTTTCCCGGATATCACAATGGACATTTGTACAAACGATTCTGATTAATAGGAAACAAAACAAACGTAGACCACCATAGTTACAATACAATATTTAATAACATATTTTGTAGAATTTCACAAATTTCCAAACGCTTTACAGCATCTTAAACTGCTTTCGATGTTTAACCACTAAAAGCAATAAAAACGTTCTCTCTATGTATTCGTGAATCCATTGAACTTACAACTGTAGGCGTGAAAAGCATAAAATCCTCCGTTCCATCAAAGAATAAAATTTACCACAATACATACACCCACTTAAGTTTTAGCTCGTTTTCCATCCCTTATATATCTTCCATCCACTCAAAATTACGGAAAACAAATACAGACTAAGTACGATTCAGCAAACTGTGGACATTACACAATTTTTTGACGTTTTGCTGCGGCAAGGGGACGCCGCCGTCGCGTGTTTTCCGCTGAAAATTTACTCGAAGTGACTTCAGCGCAACGACCGATTTTATTCTGTCCGTATAGTTCTTTAGTTCAGATTTTATGTGGACAGCCTGATAACGTTGAATAAATAACGTTTTATATTTCCGATATTTTCCCCTTTGGCTTCGACTTTTGTTGGGAGTTATGTTTTTAAATATTATACGGTCTATTTTCGGTGAATGTCCGCGTTATGATTTTGATGGCATTTTGAACGATACATAATTGGCAATGTTTTTAATAAAAAATATTTATATTTTACGAGTTAAGTGTGTTCCAAATTATTTACTTTGAAATGCTCTTCTATTCGAAATTGAAAATTTTCGTTCTCATTTTTATACATACTAGCTTTTTCTCGCGGCTCCGCCCGCGTGGAGGTCAGTTATCGCGGCAAAAAGTATATGTCCTTTCTCAGGCTCTAGACTATCTATCTCCCAAATTTCATTTAAATCGGTTTGTTAGTTTTGGCGAGAAAGCGCGACAGACAGAGTTACTTTCGCATTTATAATATTAGTAAAGAAGTAAGGATGTCAAAAGAAACTGTTATGAAACAAAATGACACGTTAGTTTATTTCAGTAAAGGTAGGTGAGTTTTAGATAAATAAGTCTACTTATTATATTATAATGCAACACGAAATGTTAGCTAACCCATGTTTCATTCAATAACTAACCATATTTAATTCATAAAATATTTTAACTTACTTACATTTATTACATTTTAAATACACCACTAGCTCATCTTATAAGTGTTCGTAAGTACCATGTTCGTTCGATAAACATGAAATCGGATTATTCTATTCAAACTTCAACACTTGAGCGCGCCGCCTAGGGATGCTCTTCAAAAATCATAAAATACATGCTTTATTATTGTGTTAAACAAGATTCCCTCCCAAACATTTACACCCTTTAGGGGTTGAGAAGAAAAAATCTTTTTGAAAGATTAGTTGCCATTTAGTTTAAGATACGTGGATTATAACTGATATTTTAAGCGGTTTTTCGCATTGATTTTTGTTAAATAAATTACGTATATAAATATCAAAATCATGTAGAGTCTTGAAATAAATATAAACCGTAACTTATCGTTACTAATGTAACTTGGTCTTATTGAACGAAAAAAAATCGACTACACTATTACACTTAAGCAAATAATATAATTCAATTCTACTATTTTTACTATACACAGTTAACTCATTTTATGTCCAAAAATGTATACAGCAATTTAAACAATACCCGCTCTTATACTATATTATTTTAAGAGTTATAATCCTTTAATCGTAGCTGATACAACGTCCTTCAAGATCGCTCGATACAGCACAGATCCTTTTGAATTGGAGCCAAAACAAGAAGCCAGCATTAAATATCATTTGTAATCCTTACCAAGGCTATCCACATAAAGACTCAATCTGGAGCCAAGAGTTTCATTACAAAACTTATATCTAGCCTATCTAGGTTATTTTTTTATGCTATAGCTTTTGCATGCGACTCTACCCGCGTGGACGTCTATGGCGCGACAAAAATGCCTCAAAAAATCTCCTATTTTAATTCCTAACCCTGCTTTCCGCAGATTTATGAACTCTAACTTAAGGTGTAGATGCGACAACACTCTAGAGGAGAATACTAGAAAAAACAATGGAAAATTTGCTATCATGTCTCTCGTGCCCACACATCTTCACACGGATAATATGCGGCCATTAATAATAACGTATTTATAAATAGTATTTTCCAACAGAGATAAAATTATCATAAGTGCAATACAAATTATGTCGAATTTCGCTGCAGTTGTCGTAGCGGGCTGGCAAAATATAGATTACCATAAACAAAATTAAATAAAAAACCTCCTTGCTAAGATCTGTTTAGGCCATAAAAAAATAAAAGAGACAAAAAGACAGACTTTCGAATTTGGAACAATAAAAAGGATCCGTACAAAAACTTATATGGACACAATAGGGCGGCGGGAAGTGTCGGCCTGGTGCCAAGACCAGAGGGGGTGTGGCTTCCCCATATTTACTAGCTCACCAACTTGGTCTGCATAAACGAGTTTAAGGCATTAACATAATTAGCCTGTCTTCAGATTCAGATGTTTGACTTTGTGTCTGGAAAGTAAGGCTGGCGTGTGTACGGTTCGTGTTAGATTAAATGATGAAATTCATGAGTGGGGGATTTAATTATTTTGTTGTAGTATCGAAGGTTTTTGAATAAAGCTAATGTTATATTAAGTGCAATTTCCTGTCTGTCCTGAAAACACAGTTTATAACAAAAGGTTATACAGCAATTTTGTAACTTAACCTCAAACGGTTAAATACTACGTAAAAGATAGTACATATTGTATGTATGTATAAACACCATGTTTAAATAAAATACTCGTCGCTAAAACATGGACACTCGTATAGTGGCGATTACAAAAATCAATTTCTAATATCAGTCACTAAAAGGCCTTATCAGAAGTTGTATCAGTATTGACTCGTGTAACTTCGATACCGAAGCAATTAATATAACAAGGTTCATCAAATATGGAATGCTTGGGAAAACAAATAAGGAGATTGATCAATAAAGCCAGCCACTCTCGCTCACGCGAGCGCTGCCGTGTGACTTTGACAGGCAGCCACTAACGCTGTAATATCTACTTGTACGCACCGCAAGGCTCGTTATTTTCACATTAACCCGCAATATCCCACCACCCTTTATTCAGAGAGGAAATACAAAAACAATTTCCACTCGCTCCGGATAACGATCCGATCGATAAAAACGAAACTCGAATGCGATTACCATTAACAAGTCTTGACTTTACAACCTTTGTTGTGAATGCATGGAAACTACAGCAAGTGGAGCCCCCTAGCTGGTAGGCAGGCACAAGGGCATGCAGGCAGGTACTCACAGTGCTGGTGCGGGCGCGGGTTACATGGGCGCCGCTGGCTCCTGGGGCACAGCACGGGAGTTAGTTCGTATTACAACAGATGCACCTGTTCGTGGCCACTCCGCGCTCGACTTGCGTAACATTTATATAACGAGACACTGCCGGGAACCCCGCGCTCGGTCAGAGTAGGGCTCGCGCGCGGCCCCGGGGCCGCGGTCCTGCCATCTTGTCTCGACGGGCCGGGCAAGGCGCGGGACGCGGTCAGCCCGCCGGACGCACCCTGGGATTGCTTTCACGTTTCGAGCGGGCTTTTGTGTGAAAATGGGAATGTCACGGCGGTGGTTACGTTCGGTGGGAAAATAAAAAAGTGTGGTTCGGTCGGGCGGAGCGGTGGGCCGGCAGCGCGAGGCACATGCCGCTCGATAGTCGGGCGCGTGCGCGAGACGCCGCGCACGTCAGCGCCGCACTAGCGCCGCCTCAATGGGCGCCGCCGCCAGGTGCAGCAGCCGCTGTCAATGAATCACTCGCTAGTACCCTACGCCGCCGATCATATGGCGACGGATCGCGCATCGACATGCTATCAATTAATGGATGTCAGGTGATCTCCACTGTTGATTACAGAGTTGTATTTGATAGAGAACTTATATTAAATTATTAACTATTTTTTACCAAGCCGTAGCGTTACTATTAGTCTGGCTTATATTTTATACAGATCAGTTTTATTTAAGAAAGAGGTTATTCTTTCAACCTCTGTTCGATCTTTTCTAACTTAATATTCCCTTATACGACGGTGCCACATAAACCACTCTTTATAAATACTTTCAAGATATTAAAACTAAAATCCAAAATTATTTGCAAATGGTAAAATTTTATTTATTTTAATTCGCTAGTTCCCACTCCGTACCGTCCACGAAAGTGAGAGTCGCCCGACGTATCGATTAACCTTCTGCGTATGTATGTAGGTGGCGCCACTGTCGTTTCTCATCAAGCTCATTACATGGCTATCAGTCACTAGACTCTGTCCATCTTGTAATGAAGATTGGGACACCAATTAATATCGTCAGGGTTTCTTTATAACATTTCTATTGAAGGTACAACTTTTTTTTCAGTTTTGATTGAACTCCAAAACTTATCGAAATCATGGAAATACATAAATCTTAAATTTATTGAAAATGTGGGTTTCGTACCGAAAGGGTACCAACGGGTACTAAGACGTTGCTGTCCGTCCAGCTGTCCGTCTGTGAGTCTGCCTGTCATCGGGCTGTATCTCGTGATCCGTAACAGGTACACAGTTGAAATTTTCACAGAATGTGTATTTCTGTTGCTCCTCTACTAGAACGGTATGTAATAGCAACAGGTACACGCCTAAAATACTCACAGTTTTTATATTGCAACTAGCTGTCCCCCGCGACTTTGTTCGTGTGTTTTAGGTTCAACGGTTTTTCATTTTTGCAACATTTTTCATTTATGCTCCGCTCCTATTGGTCGTAGCGTGATGTTATATGGCCTATAGCCTTCCTCAATAAACGGACTATCTAATACAAAAATAATTTTTCAATTCGAACCAGTAGTTCCTGAGATTAGCGCGTTCAAACAAACAAACAAACAAACTCTTCAGCTTTATAATATTAGTATAGATATACTAAAATAAATATATTTATAGAAAACGTTTTTATTAAACGGTGTCTCCAAAAAAGAGACGTGTTCCTTGCAATTATTTTGCTCGATTTTAACGACATAAATCTTGTACGATGGTAAACTTTCATGAGCGAGTCCAACTCGCCGGTTTTTTTAACGTCATAAATAGTATGACCTAAGTTAAAAAATCTTCAAACACTTAAAATATAAACCGCAAATTATACTACCTCAATAGTCGCTTATTGTTAAAGTACTTCTTAAATAATGCGTGGGATCACATTAATTAATTTATTGATCTATGGATCCCCAATGAAGAATACACTAGATACATTAACAGACAAAAGTAGAGTGTACATTTGAGTTGTGCTCCCTCAATTAAGGGAGATCACTGCATTCGCATTTAGACGATTAAGATTACATTTTAAATTATCAATATTACCCATGTATTACGTACCTTTACATCTACATATGTATCCTGATTTGTAGTAGATCGTAACTTATGAAGTATTTTGCCAAGTGATCGTAATTTGCAAAGTAAATGCCAAACTTTTGAATACCTTAAACTATGGTGTCTGAGTCTAGAACAAAACATGTTTTCGAAAAGTCTAACGAACTTTGTAAGAAACAAATAAATTACCTACGTGTTTTGATGGAACATATAAATTAACAACCTAGTTGCAAAAAATATATTCGAGCCGTTTGGGGAGACCCTTGGTCCGTAGGGTTCGACATGCTTTTTAAAGATCTAGCGAAACGCCTTGTTAATACTTCGCGCTACCCAAGGGCTGGCTTTTACCTTGGACAGAGGATAAGCATTGCCATCAACGTGGCAATGCCGCCAGCCTTTTGGGAACACTTCCAGTGGACAGAATGACAGATGTGGACGAATTTTTTGATGCCATATTTTAGGTTTGTCGTTTTAATTAGATTAGTTTTTTTTGTGTTTTTTTTTTGTGAATATATAGTTAAGTTTCTTAGATTTTTTATAGCATTAAAGATATAATCAGACTGTAAAAAAAAATACATAAAATTTATAATAATATTTTGGACAACACACACACGGCCATCTGATCCCAAACTAGGCAGAGCCAGATAACGGGTAAACATACTTAGGATATTTTTAAATACATACATATTATAGATAAATTACACCCAGGCACAGAACAAATGATCATGCTCATCAAAGAAAGATTTGTCCTGGGTGGAAATCGAGCCTACGACCTCCGGTTTAGCAGTCAGGATCACGCCAGTGTATACATATATTATACTTTTTGTTTTTCTCTTGTTCAACAAACATACATCACGATGTTTGCGATATAATTTATGTCTCATCTATCATCGATAGTCGTTTCCCTAGGTAGTATAAGTTTCATTTATTATGAAGCGATTTATGCTTATTTATAGTAGACAAACAAAACCAGCGATATTATACAAGGAGAGTTTTTTGTCGTTGTACAAACGGTATGACCTCTATATCTGTCATTAAAACCATTGGTATCAAAAATTAAACAAACAAAGTTAGTTAATTCTGAGTTAAAAAGAATTGAAATTGAAATAAATCTCAAATTTGCAACGAGCTATTTATGTCCTTGCCCCCACTGCGTCATAATTGCGTAGGTTTTCCAAGTGGGCGTTTGGCACATGACAAAAAAGTAGTTAGAAATAGCCCTTCAGTAAACAGTCAGTTAAATTTAATAACTACTATTTAAAGATTCAATTAGCATATTTTTTTAAGCTGTGGTAATCAATCCGTTAATGAAGTAAAACTACCTTTACATAGTTGATAGAATGGCAAAAACCACAACTTGTTTGCTTGAATTGGTGAACGGTTGAGGGCTTAATATATAAGTCACTATCTCCCCCATACTCAAACACTACTTGTTGATACAATACTATATTAATACTCAACTTTAAGACGTTCTTATAAGTCCATCCAACACAATAGATGGGCATTATTAATCCATTGATTGTGAGTTGTACCTCGTTGAACTAGAGGTTAAAGATCGTATAATATCATCAAACTTTTTCATACAAAAGTAGAATCTACTTTTGTATGAAAAAGTTTGATTAAACACAAAAAAAGGGTTCAAATCAAGTGGAGGTAGTGTGGCGACCGGTCGCCGCTCGGCGTTTGACTGAGATCTAGCTGTGTTCATGTAGGTTAATATTACCAGACAGTTTTATCAACCGTTTTACTTAAATACAATGATGTTATATATAAAAATGAGGCAGATATGTTATATGACTTGCATTTTGAGGACTCGAAAAGTTTTCATGATAGGTCTATTACTTACGTGCTTATCCTATCTTTTGTACTATTCACTTGTGATTCGAGACAACCTTTTGGCGTATACCGGCGCGAAGAGTTTGGTAACTCTGAAGGTAACATATTTTATCTATACTAATATATAAAGCTGAAGAGTGGTTTGTTTGTTTGAACGCGCTAATCTCAGGAACTACTGGTCCGATTTGAAAAATTCTTTCAGTGTTAGATAGCCCACTTATTGAGAAAGGCTATACGCTATATAACATTACGCTGCTACCAAAAGGAGCGGTGCATAAATGAAAAATGTTGCAAAAATGAAAAACCGTTGAAACTAAATCACGCGGAAAAAGTCGCGGGAGACTGCTAGTGTATAATATCATTGCTTAAATATCCCTTGAAAACGTCGAAAATGAACAGAAATATGGAAAAATACTTTAAACACTGTTGTATAATATGTAAGTTTCCGTTCAGCTGGTTAGTTTGAAAACTTATTTCATTACACAAGAAAAAATATCACAGTATATATCATGTCTGAATTGTGTCGCCCACATGTGAGCTTAGGTTTCAAATACCCGAGCGTTGGTTCTTTATTAACCAGTTACACGTGTAAACTGGTATAAAAAGGTTATACCGAGTATAATAACCAAAAGTACCTACTCTATTAATAGCGGATTTTTCCATCACCAGACCATTTTAATTCGTGCAATAAAATTGACGTCTGACAGATTTTGTATGGAACAACTGTCCAAAATTCAAAATTGTTCCTTGGATAAAACTATTTGGCGTTGGAAAAAATTGCCTGTTTTTTTTTTAAAAGCGAGACCATTTACAGCTGCTTTGTGGTCTGATGACAGTGATGACACTAACTAGAATAAGGGCCCAGAAAATTAAGTTTAACTCCGTTTTAATAGATTAATTATAATAATATTTTATTATAACTAAGTTGTGGTTAGTACTTATTAGTACTAACCACAACTTAGTTAGCATCTAGCCAAACTCTCACTAACTTATGAATTCGACCATTCCCGATACAACTAACGAATTAAAAATACAGCCTTTACTATTATTGAATAGAGTGGGGTTTAGTGGCAGGGTCACGTTTCTTATCCCCGAATAATAAAACGTCAATCAGGTTTAAGTAGCCGTTAAGTCTCATGCTCTCTCTCTCTCTGTCACTTTAATGTGTAAAGTAGCTACAGGTAAGCAATTAAGAAGTTCTTAAAGTTAAGTTGATTT
Organism: Diachrysia chrysitis; assembly: GCA_932294365.1. Classification (NCBI taxonomy): domain Eukaryota; kingdom Metazoa; phylum Arthropoda; class Insecta; order Lepidoptera; family Noctuidae; genus Diachrysia; species Diachrysia chrysitis. The sequence goes on along the minus strand of OW028660.1, from coordinate 3,061,900 downwards.
TGAGTATTCGGGGGTTAAACTGTTAAAACAGGGGTCTATTAAGTATTATTATCTAGTGAGTAGAGTGAGTACAATAGTCACAGTTGAGTGGGTAGAGTGGGGTCTACTGTATGTAGGTGGAGGTTAATCGTCCCAGTGTCTTATACTAAATATTGATAACTTATATAATAACTTTTGTGAGGAGTATTCATAATTATTTAATCGACTTGCGACACCGTTGCCGCCGCGTCAGCTCATGATTAGGGACTCCTATTGAGTCTGAAACTAGTCGGGTGATCCCGAAAATGTACGTAAGTAAACCGTTTTGTTTTAAATAATTATTGAAAACTTACTTCATCTTTACTGCAAGCAGATGCATTTTCATCGTCTCGTATTACGACATCACATATTTTAGAACCAACACTATTTGTTCTACATCTTGAAGAAACAACATCACTAATACCCTCTTCATTTATGTCTATAGAAAACACGGTTTGAGTCCCAAAATCAGTTTGCACACAAATCGACTTTTTCTTAACCCTCCAATGACTAGGTATTGTATCTGAGTCGGATATATAAAAAATATTAATTAATTTGTTACATAGACAAAATGTAAAAATACTTTTTAATATATTTTGCAAAAGTATTTTGATACGAGTCCACTGTGTGTACATTGCCTCAGCTTTAGATGGGACAAATCAATGGTATATTATTATATGAAGGTTATTGTCGCTTATCAAACGATAGGAAGCTAATTTCATTTATTTTTCTGAGATAATATTTTTATCGAACACTTATGAATTCACGTATTTATCAAATAAGTTATAATTATGATGAGATTCACTCCCAAATAGGATAGTACTTATCTCAAATTTAAACTTTATCTCTAAGACCAGAAAAAGGTAGTATTAATACAAAACTTGCTTTCTCTTTATCTTACCTAAATATTAGTTATTATTTTTTAAATGATTATACAGTATGTAACAAAAAGCCTACCCGATCCAATAAAGGCGTAGTCCTGGTTGAACATACGTACTACAAAAAAAATATCTCGCCCAGGAGGCTTCTTTGATAGAAAACTGTAGGTAGTATACGTGAACTTTGTCGAGCGATCAGTGTGGCCTTTGATCAGTTTTATTTTAATTTAATTAAAGTCACCGGGGAAAATAAAAATCTGAAATCCATTCAACTTACGTATGTGTACGCAGTACGATGCCGAATAATACTCATAAGGATCGGACAAGGTTTTTGTTACATGCTGTGTAAAAACTTAGAGAACTGTATCTATGTTTGAGTTAAAATTACTAGTTATAAATAAAACAAAATTTACAGTAAAATATGTTTATTTGACTACTTACAATGACATACCTTAAACATAACGATTTGGCCTGTTACATTTGAGTATAATATCGTAACAATTTAAAGGTACAAAAATAATACAAAATGGAAAAATTGGCTAAGGCCCCAACAGTTAAAAATAACTATTAACTTTGGAAAATATAAGCAGAGTTGTAACTTAACGTAGAAAACCAGATAAGCCTATAATATATGTACAAAGCTTTTCCTAACCTTATAAAGTTTACAAAAAATATGGTAACCTATTTATAGACACGTTCAACGCGTAAAAATTAAAAAATATATATTTATACACAATCACACATTCCCTTTAACCACACCGATAATTTTCTATAATTAATTCGTATATTTTCAATTATATATGTCAAAAATTCTAATTTATATTGAGCAATGGAATACAAATAATATAATATTATAAACAATAAAATAAAGAATAATAATAAAATACGTGCTTATTTCTATCGTGAATTATTATTTTTAAAAGTCGTTCCATAAATACACAAGGTTTTCACAAAAAGTTTAAAAATAAAAAATTAACAATCATACATTTTAAGGGCTTTGGAAACCGCAAGGAAACCCTTTTTAACGAGGTAAAGTAGAACATAGCCTTAAAGAGTATTACGTACAGTCAACAGCACATCATTGTTAAAAAAATTGCAAAACCTTATTTCAAGGCATTAAAGTTCATTTCAGTAATGACGACGTGCGATAAACGATACAAGTCAAGTGAAAAATGTCTCATAAAGCCACCAAGGAAAGACCTAGGCCAGGCTGAGATTATCAATAAGAATTATAAAAATTTAGAACAATATTTAACATTGGAATATAAAATCTGACATAATTACAAAAGTCCGTATAACATTCATAGTACATTTGACAATAGAAAAAACAACACAGACATTTACCGAGATATAAAATTTCAAATCCATAATAGTTCCGTTAAAAGAAAGAGATGGAGCGATTCGTCGGTATAACTCCATTCCTTTCACTAGAACAGTCATAATTCTAAAATGACATACCAAATTGAAGACAAAATTTTGCATCTTATAACACAGAGTGAGCTCCTAGAAATATAGCCCAAAAACACCAAAAGATTTCCAGAAGCAACTAAGTGTTGATGGAAGAAGGTTCTAAAAGCAGATACATTCAGGTCCCTAGCGCGACATAACAAAATCAATCAATATCCAAACTCTTGAAACTGCTCGTGAAACTAGCAAACATACCTTTACTCGGCTTCTTAATCCGTTTCTTTTCATCAGCCTTAAAGATCTCCGTTTCAGTCAACCATTCTTTATAATTATCCTCCATGTTTTTCCTTTGCTCTTCATGTAGTTGCTTCACTGGAGGGAGAGGACCTCCGAAGTCTTCAGGTAAGAGTTCCTTGTCGACGACAGATTCTGGACCCTCGGAGGAGAAGTTCAGGAGGTTGAGGAGGTTGGAGTGGATGAGGGGCTTCACGAGGCACATGACCTGGTTGATGAAGGAGACGGTATGGACCACGTGGATCTTCTTAAGACGGCATGGATGCGCGTTCTGAAAAAAGAATTTCTATATGAATTAGTTTAAAGAAAGGTCTTATGCTAATTATGGACATTGTTTTTTAAATGAGAGATGAGGTGATGTAAAGCACTGATAAAGGTAGGTTATATGTAATTCTAATGAAGAAAATTAAACTAAACAAGCGAATCCGTGCCCTTACTCTCCAATTCAATTTTAATTCTAATACAATGCCAATGCAAAATTGATATTAGTTTAGTAGGCAGGAGAAACAGTTTTATTAAAAAAAGTGCGGTTAACGGAAGGAACTGACTGGAATGTATGTACTATAATATGTTGTTTGTGTGCCTGCTAAATGAATAAAAATCTCCATTGGCATTGTATTAGAATTAAAATTAAATTGGGGAGTTAGGGCACTGTTACGACTAAAATAGCAAGCTAACTTTAGTTAAAACTGAATATATGGTAAACTAACAAATTATTGAATACTTAAATAAACAAGGTTTAACTTTAAACATGACCTATACAAAGACAGTAGGCACCTTATATTTTAAATCAATACATTATTTACACGAATTATATCGTTTCGTTCTCAGCAAGTAAACAAAATACAAAGTTGTTCACCTTGATACATTTAAATAACTGGTGATTTCCGTAATTTTCCTAAATAAAATATTAGATGGAAAATTTTACATTTGGGAAAATAATAACTACATGACTATAGATTAGCCGGATTACATCTTGAGTGCTTTAGAGGTAAGGATGATTCTGTACCTAATATTTTTTCTAACTCCTCATTCCTACAAATAATTGGCATGTTGATCATTTTTTTTTATGTCGGTCATGTTGATTATACTTGAAAAATATTAGACACGTATTTTTTCTGTTTTTGCGTTACCAAAAACTCACGACGATAGTTAAATTGATTTCAAATGTCGCATGACATCACGATGTCGTACGTTTGGTGTAAGATCGTGACGTAATTAGCCCCTACTCCTAAACATTGATTAACAATTAATTTATTGTTCTTAGTTTTTACTTATTTTGAAAAATTTAAAAATATCTGTCTTACATTTTTTTATTATCAAACTTAGGGACTAAATAGATATTTACTGTTTATACCTAGTCAAAATACCTATTGGTTTATTCCGAAAGTATAACTTATATTTTATTTGACCTAACCGGCCCATTGACATTTCTACAAGTATTAACGCTGATCGTATCGCTCAAATGTATGGAAGTGACAAGTCTAAGTCACGTGACATATCGAAATGTAATGTCATTTCCATACATTTAATATCATTTATGCTATTTCTGTCATCGTTAAAGCTTGAAAAAATGTTACTTGGCTACAGGAGCCTAAATTACGAATATAAAGTTACATTACATTCACAAACAATGGAATAGGTAGAATAATTTTTTTAAAGAAAAAAAACAAAAAAAATGGGTGGAAAAAACTAGATAAAATACAATTCAAGAAACCGACCTGGATATAATGCATGAACGCTCGCAGCGCTGGCAGCGTGACCCTGGTCAAGTGGCCGAGACTGCAGCCTTTCATGTCGAAGATCACGATATATCCTTCGGACAGCCGGTCCTCCGAGAGCTTGACGTCATTAAACATGCAGAAGACGCGGACAGCATCCGCGAAGTTCAGCTTGCTGTAGTCGAAGTCGGAGAGGCGGTACAGCAGGACGTGGTAGCCCTCGCTCGTCTTGTTTGGGAGGCCTACCATTTGCCTGGAATAGAAGATAATTAAAGTTGGTTTGAGTATGGGATTTAAAAGTGTCTAGTTGAAGGTGTCTAAAATTGTTTGATAATTGACCTAATAAACTACTAGCTCTTTTAATACACGGAATAGGAAAAAAGGAAAGTTTGGATTCCAAATTTCCCTACGCCACCGTGATTATTATGTGCTTTTATCAAATCGTTATCCGAAATATTTAAATGTACAGAATTTTCGCGATGATTATTATCTATTCTACACATACGTCTGTTTGCCTGTTACGCTTTGACAGCTAAACCACTGAACCTGAACTGAAACTTGGAAAAAACTATATTGTGTAAGCTTGGGTCCTAAAAAAGGACATAGGCTTACTTATTCTGCGTTACCTGAAACTCACGCGGGCGGAGCGGCTAGCAACATCTAGTGTACCTATATGTTTTAAAATTATACATTTTTCCATCTATATTTAGTGTTATATTTGGACTAAATCTATTTGAACACAATCTAACGATAACATATATTTCAAATAATAAATAATACGCACAATTTACTATAGCTATAGAAACAGCTAACGATTCAATCGCACAAACAGGTAAGCTCGCCTTCAAAGCAAAGAAAGCCTCACATCTTCATGAGTAACTCGCGGTCGTGTGTAAAGAGGCTCATACTACTTAGTCTAGCACTAGTCTATGCATATTGAGCCGCGGGCTTCGCTCTAGAATTGTGTACGAACACTCTGCCCCAGTTGGAATACAAGATGGCACTTTACGAGATATTCCTTACAGTTTCGTTGCGGTTACATCAAAAAGTATGTGATGCAAGTATGTGATTAGACAATTGTGGAAATTGGCTTTACTGACATAGATTTTTTTTTATTCTATTTACCTTATCCTATTCTGTTATGGCCTTAATAATAAAAGTCGCGATGGAGCTGCTTAACAATGGATTAACAGATTATAATTTTAAATTCTCCATAGAAAAATTGAATATAAAATCTGCTAAGCTATCGCTAATCGCAGTCGAGATTTTTATTAATAAGGCCATTAAAGTTTAATTCTTATTTGTAACCAATAATTCCGTTTATTATTTTTTTTATTATTCAGTAATATAATTTTTATCTGAGATTTATTTATCATCCATACATGCAGAAGACGCGGTGTATTTACAGAAGGTAATTTATTAACAACTTTATACAAAATAGACAACATTATGTACGATTCTGCAATCTCAATTTAATATAATTTACCATCATTTCACATACAGTAATGAATAAGACGCTTTGTAACGCGTTTCCCTTTACAAAGGCAACGGGCCCGACTGTAGAGATACAAGACAGAGATACGCAAATGAGATATCTTCTCAATAGCAAGTAGTGAACATGGTGAATGCTTGACACTTACTGTAGCTTGTACTGAAAGCGGTTGTAAAGCATGAATACGTTGAGGTTTACCTGCGGTATCTATCACCCAAATCACGCAAATGTTAACCATTGGTTTTCGAAATTCTGTTTTCACCTAAAGCGTCTTCAATTTGGGAAATTTATTTTGATTTTAGAGTTTGCTGTTGAGTTTAAGTATAATTCAATTTAAAAGTAGAATGTAATGTTCCTAGTTTAGGCTCTGCCTTAGCAGATCTTAATATTTCTAAGGGCGGTTGGGTTTTTTATCATTTGCTAACACAACTTGTAAGATTTTATTTGATTAAAAGTTTTCATAAAAAAAAAAGTGTGTGTGTACTTATGTACGCACGTAGGAAGTTATACTTTTTTGGCGGAACAAGATAAAATTCTTTCTCATAAACTGGTATAATAATAAGTATTTAACATTAATAATTTAATAATATTTAGTGTTAATTATATTAAATAAAAGTATTTTAATTTATATCAATAAATAATACATACGGATAGTTAACCTCAATTATATTGGAGCACTTGAAAAAGTATATAAGCACAATTTTTTTCACTAATATTCACAAATAGTTAGTAATATCAATCAAAATATTCAATTTAAATCACTACTGAATATAATTTATTAGCACATATATAATTCGCACTTGTATGAAACTAAAACACGTGTTGTGAATGTATAAACTAAAAACATGTTGATAAATATTATAAATATGAAAACAGTGATCAGAGGTGACAGCGTACCAACATGCGCGACTAACTTCATACTGGATGCGCGCGCATCTTAAAATTTCACTCTCATCATTTTTGACGAGCGTACCAACATGCGCGACTAACTTCATACTGTTAATTTTGTGCCAGATGCGCGCGCATCTAAAAATTTCACTCTCATCATTTTTTCATAACGCGCCTAAAGAAGTATAACTTCAAAAAGCACAATTCCAGTCTTATTTCAATTATCAATTAAGATCAGCATTTGTTTATTATTTAGTACTAACTAAAAATCTATTTCTCATATTAACATTTAAACTGTTGTCATACAAAAACAAATTAATCAATTAATTTAGATTTAAATACGTAAAAAGATTATGATTGTGCAACTTAGGCTCGTACATTGTATGGTAATTGTGGCAATTGACTGACATTACCATATGACCTGTGGTTTCGGTGTCATAGTCGGTGACTAAGTAAATAAGTGCTGACATTGTAAACAATTATCTTTGAAATAAAGTTCATGATAAATTCGATTTTAAACAATCAAATCGAATTGCTGAACCGATCTTTTTTAGAGTATTTTGACTATAATTTGTTTTGTGATTTGAGTGCTGACTTTTATTCCTGTTTTAAAAGTAAAAAAATGGATACGAGCTAGTAAACGTTGCCGGAGAAAATTATGAAGATATATACACAACCGATTTTACTAAAATGATTACAATTCCCTTGGAGTTATCTCGTCCAAGCTTGTTAGGAGACGATCCTTTTGCTCTAACACCATAGATACTGTCTATCACTACCGTCACTGAATCTTAACTCAAGCCGCAGTCCCTTCTATTTTTCTTAATTTGATCTATTTTAGGCAAATGACAAATGAGTCTAGAAATACCAACGACAATTTGAACTTAGTCGAACATACGACTCGTAGAACAGTGATGACTACCAGATTGAAATACTTAAATACCTTTAGAAAAAAGTTGAAACACGTAATAAGTGCCTGTTTGAGGGTTGCCCTCGATTTCCCAGGGATCCCATCCCTGACTTGGTGAAAATGGGACCACCCTTATATACTATAAAAAAATAATTTTGAAAATCGGTCCAAAATTTAAAATTTAAAATAAAAGATACATGCAGTGGAACTCTAATTTTCAGGCAATAAAATTTAAAGGTACTCACGTAATATCCATGATCGTCTTATTCTTCAGAGTGCTTGGATCACGGTTGGTGAACAAATCAGGAGTGTTCGCTCTCAGGGTGAAGTAGCACTCGATGGTGTCTTTCGTCTCCTTGACCTTGTAGTAGTTGGAGTGCAGGAACAGCACCAAATACTCGTCAGATATGTGCGGCAGGTGCGGCTGGCTCTTCATCCTGGAAGGTTAAGAGGAGAACTTAGAAAACACCATAAAAGGAGAACTTATAAAAGACTAAAATTTCGCCATAGCTCCAGAATGAAATCACTAAGAATAAATTGCGTAGAAAATGGGAAATTTAGATATAAATATAAATTATAATAAAACAAATGTTTTTTTCTTATTAAAACCTAGACAATTGACTGAGCGCTTCGGGAAATAAAGTGCAAAAAAAAATCTGTGTTAATTGTAATTTATTTATAAAAATTAGTCATTTATTTCAATTTAATTTTTCATAAATCCAGATGACTTAGATAACTCTAGTTTAAGGATTTATTTTTATGCCTAATAGCCATGACGAAGCTATACAGTAAATACTTAACATTGAAAATAAATATTGGATTACATTTGTATAATACAATGTAGGTAAGTCAGGGAATAAATTATTTGACTATTGACTCGGCAACCCTTTCAAAATAATCGTGTTCAAGTTAAATAAATTACAGATGCAACAACATTAAAGTAATAACCATGAACTCAAAAAGTTAAAAATATTGCCGCCATTTTAAAACCGGCGAGGGAAACAGCATACAGCCTAGTTATTAGAAGTGCATCTTGATTGCAGTACAGCAAACATTGCAATTTAAATCGCTTTGTAGGTAATAAATGTTTTCTCGTAATGTCAAGGTGCGTGTTAAAATTTGCTTATTCTTTGCAAATTTCGAATGATAATAACACGATTGTTTTTTAAACGGAAATAATCGCTTCGTCCTATGCACAATATAATTTAGACAGACATAGAAGACATAAGACAGTTACATAACACATAAGACATAGAGTAACATATAAGACAGTTTTTCAGAAGCAGAATGCTTTCGAGTTAACAAAAATATTGTCTTGCTAGAGATGAGGTACATATTTCATTTATTTATATAGAGAATGTTTATTATTCTTAATTATTTTTGTTACGCATTAACACATGCGGAACGAATATTTGTAATTAACGCGCCAGTCACAGGTTCGAGTCCTGACTAAGGTTCAAGTTTTCTTCTATTTGTATTTAAATATAAAAGAGAATGTATATGTGTATGTATGTTCACCTAAAACTCGAGAACCGTTAGCCCAATTGGTATGAAACTCTGTATACCTATAAAGTGCGGCATGACCACTCCGACGAACATAGTTACGTTAGTGCCGGATAGGTGGCGCTGGTGGTAGAGATTTTTATCTTTTGAACCAAAGGTCGAATTGTAAACTTTTTTAGGCACCGGGCACCAGCCAGTTCATTTAAAGAAGTGTGAATATCATTAATACTGATTTAAACCTGGCAGTTTACAACACGATGTTAGTATTAGCACACACATGTGAAATGGACTTTCTAAGTTAATCGTGGAAAACAGAAACCCATTACTTAACCTACTTCTCAATAACTACAAACTCAATGAGGAATCTTTTTAACCTCCGAAGCAAAAAGAGGAATGCTTGACCCGTCTGTCTGTGGCATCGTATCTCCTAAACTTTTTATCTTCCTATAGTTATTAAGTTGATTAAGTTGATTATTAGGATGCTTACCCCCGATTATTCAAACGCCATTTAACTTAAACTCGACCTTAAATGTTTAGCTATCGTTACTTTACAATTAAAGTGACAGAGACAGCGTGAGACTTAACGGCGACTTAAAACTGATTGACGTTTGAGTATTCGTTCATTAAAATAAGTGAGTCCATCATTTGCTACTAAGACTTAATCTGTATTGAGTTTCCGACAAAAAGTGAAGACACACTTCATCATAACGAATTATACAAGCGTGGTGATCAATGCTCATCTCTGTATGAGAACAGGCGTGTACCCTACGATGGAGTGTACCAACATATTACCTTTTTTTTAAAAGAGTAACCTATGTAGTTTCTTGCCGGTTCTTCTCCATAGGAGTGACATTTTGGAACCGCGCAACTAGAGTCATTTAACGTTTTGAAAGTGCCTGAAAAGGCCTACTCGAAATGAAAATATTTTCATTTTCATTTTCATTTTGATGGGACAGCTACAATCTTCTATCATATAACAATGCCTTCACGACTTTATCCAGAATAGTTCAACTGTAACAGAAACTGCTTAGTATGTTAATATGCACAGACTGAACTAGGTATTAACATCATGTAGGTGCTATAAACAAGTCTGGATTGGTTTTGGCAAGCGACGCTTGTCGTACATTACCGCGTTTATTTACCGACAAGCTCTGAAACACCAAATATTCTGACTTTGCCAAGATTGGAGAATTATAATAGATATGTATCGTGTATCTTTGACAGACATTAAAGCCCTGAAACTCTATATGCTGTGGTCTCAATCACTCAAAGTATTTTTATTTCAAGTAAGCCTTTTCATGCACTTAGTTGCGCGGTTCCAAAATTTCGCTCCTATGGAAAATAATCGGCAAGAAACTCCAAAGGTTACTCTTTTAAAATAAGGTAATTAATACATAAATCAATTTATTATAAGAGTGGTTTCTAGTTCAATATCTATTGTATTTTGAGTATCGGGAAATGTAACATCGTACAGGTTGGCAGTCTGTCAATTGTATCAACTTTAAACCCCTATTGATGCCAAATTTGGGTTGAAGCCTTGTTTTGGCATCCATTTTATCAGTTTAAGCTGTCAAATCACTACCTTAACTTTATTACCGATTCGCGATATGCTTCGAAATCGAGTAAGCAAAACAATGTCGAAAGACCTGTGCTTACCAATGTTTTATTTATTTACAAGCTGTTATCGCGGCAAAAAGCCTACGTCTTTTCTTGGGATCCAAGCTTACCACATAATAAGTTTCATCAAAATCGGTTCTGCGGTTTAGCTGTAAAAGTGGAACAGACAGACAGAAAAACAAACAGTTACTTTCGCGTTTATAATATTAGCATGGGCATCACCTGTCAAACCTCATGTTAAGCGCTGTGATTAGTTGTTGGTATTTTGGTCAACCAATCACAGTCGTGATCAGTTGATTTGATAACAGTTTAAATTGATCAGCCTTTCTGAAACCGGTAGAACATTTCCGTCATACATGATTTCTATGTAGCTTTAACCATTAAGGCTGCATACGCGACGGAAGCTTAAAAAATGGAGTAACTTCTCCTGTTTTCCCAACATTTCCCTTTACTACTCTGCTCCTATTGATTGTAGCGTGAAAAGCATGAAAAGTATACTATAACCTGCCCAGGAGTATGAAGAATAATTGTACTAAGTTTCGTTAAAATCCGTGGGGTAGTTTTTGTTTCTATAAGGAACATACATACAGACAGACAGACAGACAGACAGACAGACAGACAAAAAAGTTACTGATTGCATTTTCGGCATCAGTATCGATCACTAATCACCCCCTGATAGTTATTTTGAAAATATATTTGATGTACAGAATTGACCTCTCTACAGATTTATTTTAAGTATAGATATAGATAGTGTCCGCAAAATAAGAAAAGAATAAAAGTCATTGATTCGACTTGTACCAAAAAGTCCACAAAACTTGCGATAGATATCACTCGTTCATAATACCAAACACATTCTAAAGGAATAAGTAAGAAAAACGTAAATTTGAGGAATTATTGTGGTTTTTTTTTAAGTTATTATAGTATGTATGCTAAAACGTTTAAGTATATTATGTAAGTGTATTTTTGTTTGTGGTAGTACACTCTTTCTTATCTTCAAAAGATATTTTAATCTCGCTATCAATTTGCTTTGCTGTAAAAAACAAAAAAACATGCGTGCGTACAAAGTACACATGTCAGAAGTGAAACTTCTTTTTGGCATTGCAATCTGAAAATGAAAAGTTATTTGAAATTAATATTTAATAATAAAAATAGTTAAAGAGAATTATTAAAATAAATTTATTTTATATTGTTTGAAAAATAATATAGTCAAATCTCAGATGTTGAATATTAAATTAAAATTCCTCGTGATTTTTTGTAAATATTAAAAATACCTAATCCAATTTAAATATATACAAAATTTTTGTAAATTAATGATAACTCTAGAAATTCCAATTTTTAAATTAAAATTTCGTCAAAAGAATTTATGAAATATTGTTATTAGTATTTTATGCACAATGATTTATTGAAATCTCAAATGACGAATTGTAAATAAAAATGCCACGTGTTTTTTGTCAATATTAGAAATTATTAATTAAGTTTTGTTTTTGAATTCAAAATTTAGAAAAGCGAATTTATGAAATATTTTTATTTTATGGTAAATGATTTATTAAATTATCAAATGACGAGTGGCAAGTTGAAATACCACATGTTATTTGTAAATATTAAAACTACCTAACCTTCAAACCAATTATCATAAAAAATTGACTTCCGTTGCATACCGGCGTGACGTTTCATCTGTAAAAATTTTACCCTCATGCGCCTAAAGAAGTTTCACTTCAAAACTCAATTATAAATTATCGCCAATGTCCATGAAATATTTAATTATTTGTATTTTATTGTGTGTAACGTGTCCAATTTTGAATTAATTTCGCATTTAATATTTGTTGCAAATGTTGCCTTTTAATATGGAACTGACCTAGGAAGTGTGGAACTGAGTGGGAAAAGTTTGCGACATGAAGACAGCTTGCTCCACTTATCTAAACTTGATAATTAAACTTTAGCTTAGCCTTTGCCAAATGAGACACAATACCTACTTATAGTTTAGTTGTACCTATGTCTCGCTTTTTTAAGTTCTTGTCATTAAATTTGTCTGTCTCGTGATTTAGTGTCTAAATAAAAAAAACTTTTCTTTTAATGGTATTGAATTTCACGAGGCATCACAGCTATTTTTATATCTCTTGACGAGCAATGAAAAACAATTCAACCTCAATTTAAACCCAAAATGTAAGTGATTTAAAACAAAACCGATTCTTCTTAGTATCTATTTTACCTTCGATTTTATACTATACTAGCCCCGGCTTCGCAAGGATGAAGTGAGATTTTCGTTTTTTTTTTTTTTTTTATATAAAAATAAATCTCCTGACAATAATTAACAGACACACTGGCGCGTTCGGCCAGTAGTTGCAGGTTAGAGTCCTGAATGAGGATTAAGTTTTTTTTCTATTATTTGTATTTAATTACAAATAATTAACACAACAAAAAAGAAGCGATATTGTTCCATCCGTTCACGCGTGATGTGATGACCAAGGGATATTTCCCTATTGAAGACATATCTATTGAGATTCATTTATATATATATAGACTGAATACATACTTATATAGTACCTATATAGGTTACTAAGGTTTTATTAACACATATTTCGTTCCTCGCTTCAATAAATTGGCATCGTATAAAGAACGCGATTGCATGTCAAGTATTCGTTCCCTTTAGCTAGCCACGCGGCGCCTTGCGTTCGACGCGCGGCAAAAAATGTTTGAAACATGTAATCGATAAACTAGTTTTTTAGTTTTTGAATGTTATGCATTGTATGTTACGTCTACTGACCACAAATGAGGACGTATTGAATGTTTCAGCGATGTAAATTAACTGTTAAAATTCCTAACGTTTCATTATAGTTGGATGCTTGTTTGGCTGATGTTGGTTAGGTTAGGGCGTATTTTTTTGTCTTGGGACAACTCACACTCGACCATATTATCCCAAACTAGGCAGAGCCTAGCTTATGGCAAACAAACAACTGATAAACATACTTATGTAGTTCTAAATACATACATATAATAGATAAATTACACCTAGACAATAGACATAGAACAAAAGATCGTGCTCATCGCACAAAGATATGTCCTGGGTGGGAAGCGAACCCACGAGCACCGGTTTTGCAGTCAGGGTCACTAGCTACTCGACCAACAGGCCAGAAGTATTTTTAGGGTTCCTTACCTCAAAAGAAAAAAAAAGGAACACTTAATATAGGATCACTTTGTCGTCCGTCATTCTGTCAAGATTTTTTCTCAGAAAAGCGTGGTAGCTATCATCTTGAAATTAATATCAAATACTTAAGACCTTGATGCAATAAAAAAAGCCGCTATGTCAACGCAATAAAAATTACATCCATTTATTTCTCATTCATTTCCAAGAAACTCAAACTCTATAGGGTACCTACTTCCCGTCGACCTAGAATCACGAAATTTGGCAAACCCTCATTGTATACTTATCATTCAGTCAATAATATACTCTTGTTTTATATGTAATGGTAGTGTAGTAATGTTTTTCGATTCCGTATCCTTTTACAAGAAAACTCACACAGCAAAGTCGGTAACCCCGTGCTGCATGTAGGTGGCTAAGATCGACCCACATTCCACACAGAAGACCTATCAGCCCATTACCATATTATTGAGAGCTTTCACGAACCGGGACGCAACGCTATTCACAAACCTATTTATAAATAAAAAGTACTTTTAAGCTGTAGCTTTATAATATTGTATTTTTTTATTAGCAGTAACTTAATTTTAAACTTAATAAGGTTTTATATGGATACTGTACTACCCAGTAAAATAGGTTGTGGTCTGTTAGGCAACTGCCTATCAGACCTCCATTCACAAAAATCTTCCCGATAATGTTAAAAATATACCGACACTTAAATTAAAAAATATATTTAATAAATTCCTTATTAAATAAATGTATACCCATATAATATAACAATAGAATTTTTCTTAAACGATTAATTATAAAAAGAATGAATTTAAAATAATTTTGTTAACTACTTCATTGTTTTCAATTTTAATTTTATCATAACTTATAAAGGCCTGTTTCCTATTTTTTTTTTTCAATGTCCGTCTTGTAGATTAATGAATTTTATTGGACACGTATTTTTTCTTTTTTCCTGCAAACAAAAAATTATCAAAATACAGAGAACGGAAGTTACGCGTGACGTCACTCCTCGCTACGATTTTTAGCGAGGCGTAGCGTCATAAGCCCCCACTCCGAAACTTTAAAGCGGTGTATCTTTGTATTTTTTTATTGTTTTGATAAAACAAAAAAATACGTGTCTAATATTTTTTTATTATCTAACTGACGGACTAAATAGATTTTAACTTTTCCTACCCAGGAAACATCCCTATTGCTACATATAATATATAATAACGTTAATGCTAAATTTGTATGTGTCCATGACAAAACATAGCGTACCTACCTTGTTACATTTAAGACCATTGCTACCACAAAACCTATGTTTAACAAACAAATTTAATTTTATTACCTTTTCATACGTTTAACTAATCACCTTTTGGTTTATTTATAGCATAGCCGGTATTATTTTCTTTAAATACACAATTTCTTATTCAATTGTAACCCCCGCATACTTAAGTTTATTTTTTATACTCCATATTTTCTATGGCACAACATTTTTTAATAACTTTTGACGCAAAGTTATTTTGTTTGACAGGATACCTGTTGATGTTTTAACTTAAATAACTGGTTAGATAAGCACGTCTTAAATAATAGTTTAATGTGACAAGGTACATTCAATAGGTTCAGGTGGCCCTTCATTTTGAACGGTATTTTAAATTGAGTTTGATATCAATTTCTTAAACCGACTTTAAAGATGAAAAAAAAAATCCCATCTAAAAGCACAAAAGAGGCGAAAAATAAACTGAATTATTAATTTGTCTAATTTACTTATTTTTTAAGTTGTCTACTGATCTGTTTAAAGTCAGAAGATAACGCGAAAAACTGGATTTAGTGTGACCCAACACATAAAAATAAATTAATGTAATATTTTTTTAAAGGTGTTAAGTATAAAATATAATTAAATAAATAATTAACACAAAATATTTTTACACATTTGACGCTACTTCCTACTTGTCGCAGAGATCGTGAGACATGTTGTTGGCTAGAAAGAAAATGGTTATACTCCACAGTTACCAAATAACATTTGTATCTGAACATGCTAATGTTGATAAACTATATTAGGGTTAATTTACTTGTAAACTAGGTAGCATTTTTCATAGAACAACTAGACATTTCACATCATACCTAACCGCGTTCAGAATAAGGACATGCAGGAAGTTTTATTGGTGTAATACTGACCACTCCCTGATCTGCTGGATCTCGTCCTCATGACCCTCGGGCAGCGGCTTCAGCCCGCGCAGGAACGGGTGCAGGAACTTGGTCGCCGACATCCTCGCAGCCGCTGTCTGCCTGTAACAACAGAAATACATTGTCAACAATATAACATAACCCACAGAACTGACATACATTTTTTTTACTGTCATGCTCGCGGACGACGTCGCGAGCAAAAGCTAGTATTTTATGTTATCACTAGCTGTCCCCCGCTACTTTGTCCGCGTGTTTTAGTTTCAACGGTTTTTCATTTTTGCATCATTTTTCATTTATGCTCCGCTTCTTTTGGTCGCAGCGTAATGTTATACATATAGCTTATAGCCTTCCTCAATTAATGGGCAATTCAACACTAACAGAATTTTTAAATCGGACCAGTAGTTCCTACATCAGCGCGTTCAAACAAACAAACTCTTCAGCTTTATATATTAGTATTAGTATATATAGATTTATTCAGGTCATGCGCGGTTCTATGATTACTTACAAATCATCATAATATGGCATTTATTACATGATTAGCTTAATAATTGCCATGAAATCCGGAAAATTGATTTAATCAGCGTGTAATAAATAAACTGAATGTATAGATACAAATTATTGCATTAAATAAATCAACTTAATTAGCGGAAGACATAATTATGTTTTCCTAATTAAGACCTTGTGACCTGTGTGTTTAAAAACATTAATATGGGAAACCTAATGTGTATTTAAATATAGTTACGTTCAGTGTTTCAAATAATTGCATTGTATAATTCAATGTCTGCACCATGACATCTTGAAGCTGTCTTGTTGCTGTTGTAGAGGCGAGACAGCGCACTACACTTCACGTAGTACCGTCTCGCTTACACGACCGCAACATTCCTGCTTGAAGAGTTTATGTTAAGCGCGCACTTATCAAGTTATACGGTGTCACCTTTATGGCATAGTTATAATACCTACCTAATCTTGAAGACTACCAAAAAACTTCTATTTCTGCAGGTACGTTTTTCTATAGTTTATTTGTTCCATTCTAGCTCAGGACAGAAGTGCGTGAAAGAGGGAGAGGGAGGCCTTTGCCCTGTATTGGAACAAGAAGGGCTTATTCGATTAGATTAGGTACGTTGTTCAGCTGTTCAAAGACATAAAAATAATACGCAGTTTCTCAGGTTATGCGCTTATAAGAAGAGACATTAGCCCGGCAGTAAGAAAAATACATCCCTAATTATTTAATAGCTTGAATATTTAGATCTTGTTCTGCGTAGCCTTTTCCCAAGCTATATTGAGGTTGGCTTCGAGCTAGAATATTTAGATCAATGACTTAATTTTAGAATCGTCTAAAATGTAACTTAGGCAAACCCAAATGTTACAATATGATCCCTGCATAGTATACCTATAAAATACAAACGAATAAATCATTAACAGAATTATACGTATGACGTCAGAAATCTTTGCATGTTTATTCGTTTTGTTAATTTACTTACTTATTACGTAGTTATACTTCTTATGTGAGTGGAACGGCCTGTTATTAAAGGTGATTATATTAAAGAAATCCGACCTTCGCATAAAATATAAGAATATCTTGCTATTATTACGGATTTACGATGTTTTTGTATTTACGTTTAAATAAAAACTTCTTGTAATAACCTAATGGGATATTTGGATAAATATAATGGCATAATTGGTTTTTTTGATGAGCCGGGCTCAACAAAAAATCCAATGTTTTATACAAATTAACTACATACAATACAAATTTATAAAATTAAAGTGTCTGTTTGTAATAATAAAATAACTGCTTTTTACTACATGCATATGAATCCAACTATACCAAAATAATATATAAATAATACCAAAATAAGTTTTTTTTTTTTTTCAATTTTTGGCTGTCTGTCTGGACCTTTTTTTCTGCTGATGAAATAAGGAGTATCTTAGGCTACTTCGAAAACAAAAAAAGAACTAAATAACTTTTTTGTTAAATTCCACGCGAACGAAGTCGCGGGCTCAGCTAGTAAATAATAAGTGTTTTAAGAAGAGGATCAGCAAAAAGGTCAGTTGAGTTTTTGTTTTTCATGAAATGTGTTATTTCCGTCGATTGTTAGGAGTTGTCGTATTCTTGTATGCAAGGTTGCAGGTTCGAACCCACTACATGCGAGTACCAATGTGAGTTTTCCAAAATTATATGTACTTCTAAAACACCATTGGAAAACGGTAAAAGAATACATCGTAAGGAAACCTGGATTCCAAAAATTGGAATCTGAAATCGCCAACCCGCAAGTGAGCAAGCGTGGTAAACAACGCTCGTGCAAAAAAATGCTAATTATTAAAATAATAAAGTGTATTAATAAAGAATAATCAGACATGCAGTAACAAAAAAATTGACATCTTTTAAAATCGATTTACAATAATATTTTTTTTAACACCGAGTTCCAAGTACCTAATCTATACTAATATTATAAAGCTGAAGAGTTTGTTTCTTTGTTTGTTTGAACGCGATAATCTCAGGAACTACTGGTTCGAATTGAAAAATTGTTTTTGTATTGGATAGTCCGTTTATTGAGGAAGGCTATAGGCTATAGGCTATATAACATCACGCTACGACCAATAGAAGCGGAGCATAAATGAGAAATATTGCAAAAATGAAAAACCGTTGAAACGTGGTTGAAACTAAAACACGCGAACAAAGTCGCGGGGGACAGCTAGTATTTTATTAAAATTAATCAAAATTTAAACAAATTTCTTGTAACGTGGAGTTTGTGAGCATACCTAGACGAATAGAAACGATAGTTAAAGCACGATAGGAAAAACACTCGATATAAATCATTCGCTACATTTTAAGAGAGCCACTTAAGTGGTTCGACACGAGTTTTATTCCTAACATATCTACATATTTTTTTCAGCGTTTTTTCTTCTGTCTATTTCTTAAACAATAGTGCCTGTATTTTATTTCTATTAATTTCCCACGTTACTACATTTTAAAAAAATCCTCTTTTGCGCACAATTTTCGCAATCTATGTTAAGATCAGTATTTTATGTAAAAATATCAAATTTTCCAGTGTTTGTGTTATCACAAACCTATGTTGGTTTTCGTTTTGTTTACAAAAGTTTCTTCTTTTTTTTATTATTTTCAATAAATATAGAAGATACCTCATCTTAGTTATTAAATACTAGCTGTCCCCCGCGACTTTGTTCGCGTGTTTTAGATTCAACGGTTTTTCATTTTTGTAACATTTTTCATTTATGCTCCGCTCTTATTGGTCGTAGCGTGATGTTATAAAGCCTATAGCCTTCCTCAATAAACGGACTATCCAATACAAAAAGATTTTTTCAAATCGGACCAGTAGTTCCTGAGATTAGCGCGTTCAAACAAACAAACAAACAAACTCTACAGCTTTATAATATTAGTATAGATAAAGTATTTTTAATAACTAAGATTTTGTAACTCGATATTAAAACAATATATTTTAAATATTAATGGTCTTATTTATAAAAATCTCGCCCGTTGTTAAGCAATTGCTAAGACACTTCTAAATTCAAATTCTCTATAGAAAAATTGAAATAGGAATCTGCTAATCAATTGCGAATCATCGTCGAGATTCTTATAAATAAGGCCAATAATTTCAATAGATTCAATAATAGACTATATATAGATATGTCCGACAATTTTTTTTTTCAACATAGGTACACTTCGTTCAATACTCAGTCTTTTTCTTTTCGTTTCGCTATACTGCCGGTGTGTGTATTATGGACAGTAAGTTAATCATTGATACTATTCCAATTACGTCTTTATGTTTAAAGACTAAACAACGCTAAGAGGAATTCGTTTAGAGCGGGCGAATCTGCGTGCTGTCCATTTGTAGATATCATTATCAATAGGTACCTGTAGGTAAAATATAATAGAAATAAAATGATAAACTAATTATGTAGCTGGATAAATAATTTGAACCACAAACTAAGGCAAAGAGAAGCTTTTCACGCATAAAATCTAGCACAGCAGGTACTTGTACTATGTTTGAACGCAATACGAACAAGTTATTGCAAATTGAGTATTGAGTGGTTAGGTCGAGCGGTTACCTGCTAACTAGTGCTGAAAGCAATGTAACAACTATCACGGAATTCACTAATTACAAATTTAATTAGGTGAAATTTGGCTGTATGCAATACTGCCTAAACTGAATTAAAAAGTATACGCGAATGATACTGGCAATACTTTGTCCAATTTTTAATTAAGAAATTTTTCCTAAGACGATATAGTCGGGGATTTAAATTGGTTTTGAATTTTGTGTTAAATAGAAAATGGTAAAAATTTATATTTATCTTCTACGATAATTTATTCACGAAAATCCATCTATTTAATTTATGAACAATAATTTAAATAGATGGGTATATAAAAATTCAACGATCTCGTTTAAAAAGCCAGTTCAATTTGTATTTATTATAATTATAAATTAATCTGTCTCACTTAGTGAAAAGTAGGTTTTACCTATGACTTAGTCAGGTATTTTATATTTGTAATGCCTTTTAAAAAGTCTCACTTCTCAAAACCTACTTGCGAAATTTAACTCAAAACAAGTGCGTAGATTGTTAACATTTGGATGGTCTTAAGAGAACCTGTTTCGACTTATTTTTACTTTATTGACATACAATTTGAGGTATCTACAATATAATATTCCCTACACATCAAGTCCAAACTTAGGTTTTTATTTATAACCTTAATGTTACATATAGAACCTCTTTTCAAAAACAACAAAAAATAAAACATAATCACTTTGCCCCTCATTCAAAAAATGAACTTAGCTCAGTTGCCAGCAATAAAAACGAGGTACTATTTAATGTTATGACGAATTTAATATGACGTTGGAGAATTATTTGCTGAATCGCGTAATGTTTAAAATTCACTTTCTAAGTTAGAAAGTGCAGTGGAAAGCCGGTACTGAGGTAGAGCGGCTTCTCCGCAGGCATTTACTATAACGCAACTAAGTTAAATTACCACTAGTATGTTACTGAGAAGTTTATATGTCACCAGATGATTGGGAGATAGTGTTGGATCAAAATTATTTTTAGAAATAAAATTGTTGATAATTTCATCTTCAAAAACGTTTTTTTTTAATTAACTCCAATTTCCAATTCTTTGACAGATTATCCCGAGATGGCCACAAACTAACAATAACCCGGTAACATATCATATGGTAATTTAATAGTTTAAACATAGGAACGACAACTTTAGTTATCTCGAATATCACTATAAGAAATATATATCTTGAGGAGTCAATACTATTAAATACAAAGAAGTTACGTGTAAAGAGTTCCCTTGACACTCGATAATCATACCCACATACCCACAACATGGCAATCAAAACAACTTAGTCTGCAAAAATACGCTCGGATAAATGCAAAGTGTATAGATGTCCCTATGTATGTAAATGAACACATTAATTGTCATTCGTGATGTCAAGATGGTTGCATGTCAGCGGCTGGTACGGTAAATACCTTAATAGGTACATAAAAATCAACCTCTTAATTTAGATATTATAGGAATGGTATTGTGCTATATAAATGCAATGCTCTACAAGTTGTAGTAAACGACATGCAAGGTAAGCTATTCATTTTATTGTTCAGTGAACCTGGCTTCCTATAACCATCTTCAATAACTTACAAAGGTCAGAGATGCGTTGCCACTTGCTGGCTTCAAAACAGATGTACTATTCCAGTCCCTGTAACCAAAGGACATTTCGACAAGCGTTAAAGATGATAGAAATCGATTAAATGACATTAAATGTATGGAAATGACATTTCTTTTCGATAAGTCACGTAACTTAGACTTGTCACTTCCATACATTTGAGCGATTCGATCAGCGTTAACGATTGTACGAATGTCACTTGGCTAGAGGGGCAGATTTACCACGAACTATAGAAATGGAAAAGCTACTATACAAGGTCAATCTTGTAATCTTGTTACCATTATTCAAAAACACATACACATTCAACGAGAGCTTCATTCATTCAAGAAACATGTAACTCTACTAGCGACCAGCTTAAACAGTTAAGAAACTTAAGAACAAATTACGATTACATAAGAAGGTCGTTAAAACTACTAAAGCAATGTTGTTTGATGGAAACCGGTAAAATAACGCGAGTCCGGGTTAATATAATTATAACCAATAATATTATGATAGATTAAAAGATAAGTGTGAGCTACAATAACTACTCAAACGGGTGTCTTTCTTTACATACCTATAGAAAACAATGCTAACGCAATAGTTCGTCAAACAAAACATTTATAACAGAGACTCGTTTTGATAAATTCTACATATTTTTATAATTAGTAATTCTGTAGACTGAATCCTAAAATAAATAAATTTTACTGTATAAAAATACTTATTTGACAGGTTGAATAAAAACGCAAGGTCATTAGTTCTGAAAGACAACCTTAAACTTGACAAAAATCATTATACAAACACGTTTGCAGAAGTGAATTCTCAGGTTTGAGGGATAAAGTTCGCGGTACACATAGCAAGACTTTGCGCTAATTAAGTCCGTCCAAAGTAAACGAAGGACCAGAAAACTAAGATACAGAATAATGAGATGACATGTTTAGGAATCTATATTTGTAGAGGAATATATAGTGACGGGAAAGGCTAATTTAAAACACAAAAAAGTCATAAGACTTCATTGACAATCAGTAAAGGAAGATATCGTTAGGAAACTTGGATTCCAATAACTGTAATCCGAAATCCTCAGCCTACAATGATCAAGCGTGGTGACCAATGCTCGTTCCTTCACTCACATTTATAAGACGGTCTTATTAATTTTCAAAAAATCTGCAATTTTAAGTATCCGAAACTGGTCATTGAACCACAAGGCTACCAAAACTGGTTTCATTCAAAAGCTCCAAGCAATTTTTAAAGTCTCAAAACTCTAGACCGTTAATTTATGCGAACGCAAAAAACCATTTTACAATTGCTGGCTATGATTCAGGTACAGGCCAAAGACTTTAGACCTTGACAGTGCCTAGCTGAAGCCTGAAGGCCATGCCTAGGCAAAGGTAATAATGTATTCGTTAGACCTACGTTTTAGAGTCTGCAGTACGCGAGTCAGTGACCTGATGCAACTGGTAGGCCTGACTAGGGTTGCCAAAAGTATTTGTTAACTAGTTTTTGGCTGTTAGATCGAATGCAGGGTATACACATTGAAGATAAGATCTAGTTTCAATAAAATTGTAATCGCGGTAGTATTTTTAGTGCATACAGCTGACGAACGACATTACCTACTCACGCTAGGATATCGAAGATACTCTATTAGTAGCTGAAGCCCTTATACATGTAAACTAAGAAACGAACAAAGCGTCGCAAAAAACAACCCGTTATGATATTCAAATGAACGGTGTAGAATAATTAAGATAGTACATTTAACTTTGATAAAGTCACACTGCTACTTGTCTGTAGTGGATTCGAACCTGCAACCTTTTGCATGTAAATACGTTCGTTGAACCGCTAGGCCACCACAACATTTTGTACCTCTTTCACTTGCTATATAGATAAATAAAAAACTGAATCTTCTGTTTATACTCGGGGAGTTTGCAGTTTATTTAGCTCGGTCTTATTAAAGGTATATAACCTACCTATACATAATATACCTATACTACTACCTACTATATATAATATACCTAAGCTTATAATATCTCTGAAAAATAAAAATAAAATGACAATCAGATATCATAAAAAAGATAAAAGATATCACAATTGTGGATTATCAGAAATAGCAGTAACTAACAACGATGTCACATATTGCGTGCTAACTGTATATAAATGCTAGCTGTGTTAATGGCGCAGCTTCAACATTGCTATATGATTGTCTCAACACATCCACTAATTACACAGAACGTAAGCTTTACTTCACAGACCAAATCAAAATTCAGAATTGTAGTACATTCTGAATGCTTTTAAAATGATATAGATAAAAGATAATCACACCGGCCGTGGTACTCGTTGGTAAAAATTATTTCTTTTTCATCTTACTTTATTGTTTATGTACGCTCTGTCTATTGTTTATCTGGTCTGTGGTATATAAAAAAAACGAGTACATCATCGGCTTTCTTCAGAAACTCGGCTCTTATTTATACTTTGCAAATGATGAAATAATGAGATTTCATACCGATTAGAGTGCTTTTAACTCTATGAAAGACTTATGTACCATGTACCTTACATTTAACTTAGTTCGAGTTAAATTTATCAAAACCAAGTAGTTTAAATTTCTAAGTAGGAATGGATTGTGCCATAGCCGCCATAGTTTTTCTCAAAAACCCTAAAAGACGGTGAAAGCTAGTGATCTCTAGTAATCCCGATAAACCTATCTTAAAAATCTAAAATTGATAAGTGAGTAGGTAATTCATAACAGACCTCCTTAATATTAAAATCTATATGATACAAATCATCTTCACCAAAACCGTTGCATCTTTTTCGAAGATACAAACATACAAACACCCTACTTTTTCTCATAATAGTCTTACTAGGGTATGACCTTGGAAAAACGCTTATTAGCAGTGGAGACACCATAGTTAAGTAACTTTCTTTATAATTCTCTAGTCTGACCATGCCGACCCTGTTTTGAGCAGATAGCGTGACCACCTCATAATAGTCGCGGTAACTGTTACGTCGGCGTTAACAGTAAACACGCCACTCAACGTTAGCAGTAAATCGTACTTAGACAACCGTCAGGTATCGCTTCCGTATTAACCATCTTTATAAGCGTGAGCCATAATCTATTGATTATATTATTATACCTGTACAAATTAATAAAGAAAAATATCGATGAATTAACTCAGGACACAACGGTCCAGAGCTAGACATCCTCTACCAAGTTGTGCCACAAATGCCCTCCGCTTTCAGAAGCCAGTCTGACCCCGCTACCTTGAGGCTGTCGGTCCATCGGGCTGGTACATCGCCATGTTTTGTAGAATGATACCGATTTTACTGATTTTTTTTTTACTGTTTGTATTGTAAGTAATAATCCTTCTTTAAAAAAAATGGGCTGACAACGGCGGCGGTACAACCACGGTCACTCACATGCGCGCAAACATTTCGACAAAAAACCGAGGCAGCTTGAAAATTAAATATTTTGCAAATGTCGTTCAACACTTGTGGGTTTGCGTATTCGTGCGAATGTGAGTGACCGGCACAATAAACAGATTCTACTCACTGTTATAAAACGCGAAAATCTTAGATAGCCTAATTTAAGTTAAAAAAAATATAACTAATAATTTTTACGTTCTCAAACTTCAAAAGTCTCCATCAAATTAGCAATCTCACTTTGCTTATACCACAGAATAACAAATAGTGCAACCTACTTATACTAATTAACTATATTAAATTTTACCAGGTATACTAAACTAGCTGTCCCCCGCGACTTTGTCCGCTTGTTTTAGTTTAAACGGTTTTTAATTTTTGCAACATTTTTCATTTATGCTCCGCTCCTTTTGGTCGCAGCGCAATGTTATATAGTTTATAGCCTTCCTCAATAAAAGAGCTATCCAAAACTTAATTCAAATTTTTCAAATCGGACCAGTAGTTCCTGAGATCAAAAAAACAAACAAACAAACTTTTCAGCTTTATAATAAGTATATAGATTTATATTATTGGCAGTTAATTACTTGGAGTAAACATAGACAAGCATATACTACGCTCGTTTACTGATTTAAGTGATTTTCCGTGCGACGACAGACGGTTATGCGAAAATATCGACGGTTCCGATATTATTAGGGTAATACTAGGTTTTTATATAGTTTTAATAAAACGGCGCGCTCTGTTTTGACACTAATTTAACGACTTTGACTGCACGGATAGCCGAGTGGTATAGGTCACCACGCCAATTACCTCTTTGCGCGACGTGCCGCGGTTTCGATCCCCGCATGGGACAAGCGTTTGTGTGACCCACAAATGCTTGTTTTAAGTCTGGGTGTTCTTTGTGCATGTGATTTGAATGTTTGTGAAACCCCCCGCGACACAAGGATTAAATTCCTTAGTGCGGGAGTCGTTTTATAGAAAAAAAAATATATATAAATATATATATAAGACTTTGCTGGTTCATAATAACGCCAACAGTTTATACTTGATACGCAATCTATAGTTTACTTTTTTCTACAAGGTTAATTAATAGTTTTTGCATAAAATTCTTCAGTTTGTGAACATATTCCCATGATATTGCCTTCACAATTGTGTCACGTGGTTCGGTTGTTTATGTTAATTGCTCAAGCCATTACCGTGTAAGAAACATATAACCCACTATTATAAGTATACTAGCTGTCCCCCGCGACTTTGTTCGCGTGTTTTAGTTTCAACGGTTTTTCATTTTTGCAACATTTTTCATTATTGCTCCTATTGGTCGTATCGTGATGTTATATAGCCTATAGCCTTCCTCAATAAACGGACTATCCAATACAAAAATAATTTTTCAATTCGAACCAGTAGTTCCTGAGATTTGCGCGTTCAAACAAACAAACTCTTCAGCTTTATAATATTAAGTATAGATTTAGTATAAAATTAATAATTTTAGTACCTTCCTGTATCAATTATAAGTCGTAATCAATAAGTCTGGGTGGATCTAAAAAGATTTACTTGCATGTAAGTATTACACAATAATTATGTGCTAATTTCGTTATTAACGTGCAGTGTATACATGCAAGGAATAAATAATTACGAAAATAACATTCTTCATCATTAGCCGCTTTCATGTAACCCACTGCTGGGCAAAATGTTATCTAAACGCCACTCAACCTTTTTGGCCCTTATTGGTGAAAGTATATGTTATAGATTATGACAATGACACTGATAATTGATTATACATAAATGTTTAAAAATGGAACCGACTTCCATCAAAAAAATAATGAAAATTACTAAAAACGCAAATTCGTTTTGCCATTTTTAGTAATTTTGATTCATTATTTTGATTTTAAAACCACACTACTGATTTTGATTAATTTTATATGGGACTACCTCTGAGATATACTTATGGGACCACCTTTGACATACACCTTGACGACCATCGTGGTCAAGTGGTCTGTCGAACTAATGCTTGTCGAATGTTATCTTCTGTCGAAGCAATCAGTAGTCGAACTAATGTTTTTCGAAATTGGGATCGTGTCGAAATTCGAATGACACCGTACACACGGGTTTTCAATGTGTCGCCAGCTCTAAGGATCCAAGTTCAATCCCCGGACGGTATAGAAAACCACTTATCCACATTGTCTCGGGTCTGGTGTTTGTGGTACCTTCGTTGTCTCTTGTTGCAAAACACAAGTGCTTTAGCTACTTGGGTTCAGAGCAATGTATGTGATGCTGTCCACATTTATATTTATAATCGATGTCAGAATGTTTGAAATCGATCCGCAATTGCTGCAGACACGAAACAAACAGATAAAAAGAAATACATACAGTCGAATTGAGAAACTCCTTCTTTTGAAGTTAATTAAAAATAAACAATATTATTTGTTGGACTTGATCCCACACTATCACACGTCATGTGTAGCTAGTTAACCAATGAGCCGTCAAGGCCTAAATTAGAACATTCCTAAATAATAATGAAAAAAAATATCTTCCTACTTTACAGCAAAATAAAACCGAAACATCTACAAATTTTGTTTGTTTTTAAAAAGCGGTCTGTTTCACTAAACAAAAACTGACAGTTACATGAAAGTAAATTAAAAAAAAAAACAATATACTCGCACTTCAGGTAATCGCAGAAAGTAAATAATTACATTATATAATAAACAATCATACAGTTCGGAACAAAATTATTAATTCGTACATAATTAAACACGTAATATTCCCGCCTAAAGTTACAGACTAATGAACATTGCAGAGAAAGTCGAATTGAATCATTATAGTAACCAATCCCAACCGAAGCTGAAATTGAATTCATTCACAGATAGCGTACACCATCACACTGGTGCATCCGTACTACATATTATGTACAAACAAAACTAGTCCTAATGTAGAACAACTAAGGGCTACAAACGCTTGAAAAGTTTTGGCGGGATCTTGAATGACAGATGAGTACACACGTAGATCTAGGTAACTAATAACAGATCATGAACTCAATTATTATCGACCCCGCTATTGCCTCTCAAGTAAGCTCAATTAACCCGTCGCGGAGACCTAACTGTACTACAATGCATATAGTACTTATATCATTCATATAGTCGCACAAACTGGTATAAAGTCGATATTTGCTGTGTCAACAAACTAAAAAATGTTGACGCCGGCTTAAATTTTACACATGAGGACCACGGACCACGTTATCGAGTTACTATGAGCTAAAATAAACACAAATATATTGATAGATATTTGATAAAAATATAGGACTTACTTTAACAAATCCTTTTTTGGTAATAATAACAAAACACGAGCGGCCGCAACAAACAATTAAAATTTCGTTCACTATGTAATCGCGGACACGGCGCGCGGTGCACGTGTATTCACACTGACACACAAACAGCGACTGGCCACTAACCACACACCTCCAACCTCGTTAAACTTGTGCCGGAATAAAAAGTTAACTTTCTAAATTCGAATTTGCGAATCCATCGCGCGGACAGGTGGCTTGGCTAGTGCTGCACCGAATCGGTTTACTATCTAGTATAGTAACTAGAACTACATCATAGGCATGGAATCTCTTGTACAGCCTGCAAAAACACTATGCTCAAATTATTCATTGACATAAATAGGAGCATATTAGGGAATATTTACTTAACTAACGAAAACTTCGGGTAAATGTATTAATATAGCTAAATGTTTACATCTTTCTAAGACAATTGTACAAACCGAGCGAACCGGCTTATGGGAAAGGGGCTTATTGTGTACTAAACAATACAATGGAGGTCGTAGTTCATAGGTCTCACACCGTTTATTTACTGCAAGTACTTTTTAATCGTAATTACTTTGCTCTTTATTACCATACGAAATTTTCGATCAAAATTTATAACTTCTCTAAAATATTTTGCATGTAAGAAACATGCCAATAAAATTGGATTAAGTTGTAAAATTTAAGTGGATTTCATTGTTTATTGTTTCATAGTTTTATTGTTTGGGTATTGGAAATCTAGCGAATGTTACAAATAAAATAATGTTGTATTTGTTTAAAATATTTTCTTTGCTACATCTTCATTATATATTGGTAGAATGTTTAATACCTAGTTCACCAGACTTAAGCGTCAGACAAGGTAAGTGAATAATGGTACCTCAACCTATACATTGCAAAAGCCGTAAAAATCTTTAAAAGATTTTCCAACAGAAAACAGCAATATCTATGACAATATCGCTTTGTTAAAACTCAGAATCCATTTTTATCGTTTTTCCTATAGATGTAAAATACTTGAGTAATAATACAAGTGTAAAAATTTCAGTCGACAAAAAGATAATCGAACGAAAACGCCAAGACACCTTAGATATGTGTCGGATTTTTACTTCGGAGACCAAAAAAGATATCTTTAAAGATATAGAAAAAGGTGATAAAGATAAAACGGTACTTAATAAATATAATAAAGCAAAGAAGCATAAAAGAACGAAAAGAGATGTTGGGAAAATGAGTGCTATTAACCCAACCCTGAATGTAGAAGATGAACAGAGGGTAGAGAAGATTGTGGATAGATTATACGATGATTTGCTGGAAAAGGGACAAAACATTGCCTACAGAAGGAAGCAGCTACCTAAACCTGTTGTTAAGACAAATGCTGTAAGTATAATTGATTTTAGTGCACGTGCCTCGAGTGATGCAGCTCACACTCTCACACTCATCTCGCTACCATCCTTATTGACTGTGTGTTAAGCTAATCTCTAATTCTATTCTGCTTAAAATATTTGGCTGGAAAAAATCTTGAGACGAAGAAAAACAATAGAGTCAGTGACTAGAACAAAAAAAATGAATTCAGAAGTTTCCTAGCAATTGATTAACACCGTCGAGATTTTTATAAATAAGGCCATGATTTAAATAGAGAATACTATGGAAATTAACTTAAAAATAAACTTAAATAAAACAAACTCCATTAGTCATAAGTTTTATTGTAAAAGAAAATGATGACCCGCGTTTGTCTTATTATTATGATGGCCTATTCCTTTATGTAATTGCGATAATATTGGAACTAAAAAGTCATCATCAAACATTCCAAGACATGGTCTTAGACCAAGATCGAGTGAACGAAGTGAAAGTAAAGATGACATCAATAAAATTGCTTCATTCTTTTTTTCACCTTCGAAATGAACTTAAAACAGTTATCAGTCTATTATAGAGTAGGCCGCTCGTCATTAGAAACAAAGAATAAAAAAAATCATCCTTAACATGAAAGACACTAAAATAAAGATGATGTTGAAATCGAAATGTAAAAATAGTAAACGATAGAGTGCGCCTAACATAGTATGAACTGTGAGCACCAGTATGATCAAGAAAAACGTAAACTTATAGCAAAAAATCTGCTTACGCCCGGCACGACAGGCTACTAGCGATTCGCATACTCTATGCTTATCTATGTACTCTAAAGTTACTACTAATGTGCGATATACCTACCTGTAGTTATAAATGTCATGTAGAAACATTGCTACCGGCGACACGTGCCCCAAAATCATTAAAAAATATTGGCGAAGTTTTCTCACAAGATTCATGATAATGTATTACTGTCATGATTTTTTTTAATGTTGCATTAAGTTAAACACATTCATTTCTTCTTTTGTAATTTTCTTTCGGCCGTTATTAGCCGTGCATTAACCCATCAATTTTATACGCCTTTATTATATTTACAAACATAACTATGATCTTAAAATACGTTTTTCTTTACCTTGTGTGCGTTAATCACTAACGCCTAAGGACTCTATAGAAAATCTATATTTTACGCAACTGTATACAAGTAGTTGACGTCATCAACCATTCGGTCAATCACAGCCGTTTACGATCACGTGACTAAACAAAAAAATCATTTTAGTTGTCGATTTTCTCTTAAAATATCTCGTATTTTTCTTAAGTAACTAAATAGTTGGTTTCCAAAATTCATATTCAATACGGATGCCATCAATAGATTTTATATTTTACTTGCTGACAAATACTGTATTGACTGTACGCAAAAAAACGTTTTTTTTTTACCTATTTTAAGTCCCGTGTAATCAACAGTTGGCGCCAAACCAGACTGGTCGCAGGTTCAACTTCATGCCTGCAGAGCTGGAAGGTCCCACATCAGCCAGAACCCCGCAGAACCAAGCGCAGTTAGAAGAAAGTTCAACACGGTTTAAACATGGCATCGTTCCTTACTTCATCGACTCTAAAACTTATGGTACACTGTTATTTTACATCCTAAAAATACAAACGGATGGAAGGAATCTTGTAATACCTATAACTCTATTCGATAACAATCTATAGGGGATCGGACAATATTTTTTATTTACTCGTCACATAGATATTAATAAAATTAGTAAAGTTTTCTTTCTATTTTTAATTAAACAAACCATGAGGAAGGTACAGTGAAGAGAAATGTCGCGTAACGTCACTTGTGGCTACAATTTTTACCCACGAGTGACGTCACAAGCCCCCACTCCAGAACTTTAAAGTACTTTAACTTGTCATTTTTCATTGATTTGATAAAAGAAAAAATACGAGTTCTTTTTTCTTTTTTTAACTATCTGGTGGACTAAACAGATATTACCTTTTTTATATCCAGTCCGATCTCCTATTGGCCGAATACTAAAACTTCAATTAGTTTTAAATGGCCGTTTATTGTGGCTTGTTATCATCATGCTGTCTCTGTCACATTAAGGTGTGAAGTAACGACAGAAAGACATTTAAGAAAGTGTTAAAGTTAAGTGGCGGTATTCGGGGGTTAGGCTCAGAAAAAATCATTCAAGACGTTTAAACAAACCTACTTGTCCTTCTCTGATAATTATTAATTGTTAGGTTGCAGTTGTTAGAAGGCAGCAGGAAAAAGTATTTGTGTTCAAACAACAAATATTTTGGAAATAAATATCGCTAAAAAAGTATCTTTAAAAAAATACTTTGGACGTTATTCTCAAATCGTCTGTTAGTAGCAAGGACCAAGATAATAATTATTATGATTAAGGAAAAATGACTTACTAATTCATAAAACACATAATATAATTCTAATAAAACCTTCTTTCCTCATATATCTTGAATCTCGATTTTATTTTTCAATTTGAAATCAGAGCTTAAGTCTCTTGAAAAAAATTGAAATATACGACTTTCTTCCAGACTCCCATCTCGCCGACACAATAATGAAAGCTTTCGACTACTTTGAGAAGGCAACGTGCATCCGTCTGCAACGGCTTCGGGAAAGACCTACCGACCTTCAATCTTTAAAAAATGTCGTCTGGTTGTACATCACAAATCCCTCTGGTATCAGACAATGCGTTCATAGTAATGACAGGGCTGAAATTAAAGGGGTGCAGGTGAGAACTCCTTTGTTTTTGTAACAAGTTTTTATTAATATGTGGTGACATCTTGAAGCAATTAAAGACTCGTTTTCTTTTTGCTGAAACTTTATATACGTATGCAATTCGGATGACTTACCTATATTTAGATAAACCTTGTTTAGAAAAAGACAAGAGCGTTTCTGATACCTATATTTTAATAGCAGTTGTGATTATTAATTATTATAATTATTTGTTGTATCTACATAAATATGTTTCCATATAAATGTCATAAAACTATAATTACTTTCATGTACTATAAATACTTAGTGCAATAACGCTAATAGCGTAGTTATAAATAACAAGACCATCAATACAACATACCTACATTTATCGATTACATTTGACTCTTATTTCACACTACTCAGTAAGAAAATTTTAAACAGCTACGATAAAAAAAAAGATTTCTAAATATTAATTAAATACATCTTCTAACAGATGATTGTGTTCGGCTACGACTGCATGTCTCTTGGAGATATAACACATGAGGTGATGCACGTGCTCGGCTTCTCGCATGAGCACGTGCGCCCCGATAGGGACCAGTACATCACTATCTTGTGGGACAACATTAAACCAGGTAAGCGACTTAAAACAACAACCCTTAATATACGTGCCATAGATTAACCCATCAATCCTATCTTACTTTTAAATCACGAAGCAAATTACGTATCAGCGTCTGCAATCTATCTAGACCCGCTTCTGCCCGAGACTAACTAATCGCACTTCCTACGAACGGCACAAACTGCATTCGATGTTACACATCAAAAAGAATTTCAGTAGAATGTTTGACATCTGATAAAATTTCAATTCAAGTTTAACTTCAGATACACTAGTAATCTTATAAGGAATCCTTTTTTCATTACAATATTAAGGGAATCCTAAAAGCTGGCATGGGTTTAGTTATTAAAAATTACCATAGCTCTTAACCATAATCAAACACCGAGCTATTCTTAAATTTAAGTAGCGCTGCCGTAGCGTCGAGACTTAAAAAATTGTCGACATCAACAAATCTACATCGAAGATAAAGCACGATTAAATTTTATTATTCTTTTTAGGATACAGAAAATACTTCGAAGTAGGTGGCCCCCCGGTTGTTCAGAATCTGCCTTACGACTACGCGAGCGTGCTGCACTACCCACCGCGCGCTTTCTCCAGAAATGGACAAGTCACCATTATGACTGAGGTATGGAACATGATGCAGAAGCAACTTAGTTTTTAGTAGGTACGTACATAAAAACGGCACAGGAGTTAATTACGTACTTTATATTATAGAAAACTGTTTACCGCGACTCCGCCCGCGTCGGTTATTGCGGCAAAAACTAGCCTATGTCCTTTCTCAGGCTCTAGACTACCTGTGCACCAAATTTAATTTAAATCCGTTCAGTAGTTTTGGCGTGAAAGCGCGACAGACAGATAGAGTTACTTTCGCATTTATTATAATAGTAAGGATCTAGTATCTATAAGGCCGGAAATTCCCTTGAGAACTTCTTTAAGCATACGAATAAACGTTCAAGTAGGCGTAAATCCAAAATAACTGTAATATAAGTACAATGTAACGTTTAAAAAAACCCAGAACATACTAAAAAAGAAACATTATTTCCCTAGCCTGGTATCAAAGTCGGTCAACGCGAAGGACTAAGTGAAATGGATGTCGAAAAGATCGGTGCATTATATTCAAGTGAATGCGTCAAACGCAACAGAGAGTACCTTTTGAAAACCTGCCCGAGCGTGGTGAAGTCCGACTTGAACCCTCCGCAAGTCTCCCAGCAAGAGATTGAAGACTACTTCCAAGCCAGACTATGGCCATATGCTGTGGTTAATTATAAATTTAAAGACTCTGTGGAGTTCTGTAAGTATTTAAAACCAGTATAAGTTCAAAACCATAAAATAGCATATTGTATAAATACTTATGCAAGTTAGGTTAAACATTTTATTATTGATACTCTTTGTTATGATGACCTAAACCAAAAGGTTTAACTGCTTCTGAAAGTCTAAATTGTACCTACTTAAATTATTTTGGGTGGTTTGGTTTTACTATTTTACTCTCAGAGAAAAAATAGTACCTACATTTAGTTAAAAATCTGCTTGGGCTCGGCAGAAGGGACTACTAGCAATCCGCACTCTATTCTTGTCTATGTTTACTCTAAGATTCTACCAAATACGCAAATTCAAATTTAAAATCAAATATTTATATTTGTAGAACAAAGGTATAAATTTTTATGCTCAGCCTATAACTACGTACAAAAGTGAACTTAAAACTATTCAGCCACATATAGACTAGATATAAATAAACTAAAAAGGAAGAAACGGATATAACAATAGATAATAAATAATAGTAATAATAATTTTTAAAATAATATTAAGTTTATTTTCATATACTCACGTCTTATATACTTAATAATATATACCTACCGATGCTCCTAATTTCAGCAACTGAAGAACAGGATAACATTAAAACAGTAATACGCCACATAGAGAAGGAAACATGCATAGAGTTTCGTGACCTCACAGTGATCCACACTCCCGGAGAAACCAGTTCGGAATCAGACTCCACAGAAACAGAAAGAGAGAAATTCGTGCAACTGGGAGTTGGGCCAAATGAAACTCAAGTTACACTACCAAACTTTACGAGCACGGAGGAAGAAGACGACATGGACATAGCTAAACTTAAAGACATCAAAACTAATGATATAAATCCATCTGACGCTGGCAGATCGGCTAAAAAAGGTAAAATACAATAGAAGACGACTTCACTATATTATTTTAAGACTTGCGTGATCGCAATCTTTTTGTGGCTAGTGCAACTGACTGATGCGCTGTGTAAGTAGTACCTACGGTACGTGCTGCAGATTCAATCCCCGCATGAAACAAGCATTTGTGTAATCCGGGTGTTCTTTGTGCATGTGATTTTGATGTTTGTAAAACCCTGCTACACAAGGATTAAATGCCTCAGTGCGGCAGTCATTTTTTTAAGAGAAAGAAAAATGACTTAATTCATGTCAAAATTTCATAAGAAGTAGTTTTTGTTTTTCAAAAAATCATCAAAAAATTGCTAACAAATGTAATTATTTCCAATATCAAATACAAACAATGAAATTTCAGTTCTTCTTTTTAGGCAGGTATTGATATCGAAACTGTCTTACTCCTGTCCACAATTCACAATCTTTTGTTTTTCCTTGATGAGTTCCTCATAGTCACACCAGCGTGACTGTTAGATTTTTTTTCTTGTTACTCACACCGCTATAATAATGCTTTTATCATAAAATTAATAATAGTGGTGTGAAACTTTCCTAGATTCCTTCCTTCTAAGTAGTTTTAAAGTCCAAATCAAATCAAATCAAATCAAATCAAATCATTTATTTGCTTAATACAGGTGGGTATAAACAGATGTTAAAAATAAATATAAAGAACACTGTATCATTACCTAATAAGGTGTGCAAATATTTATGTTAATCAAGTTAAATCATTATTAAAACTACATAATTATATCTATTAAAATAACATTACAAAATTAAAATAAATTCGGAATACAATAAAATGTCAAAGGTTTAAAGATAAAAAAAATCAAATACAATCAAATAAATTAAAATATTGGTCAAAAAAGAAAAACAAAGAAGAAATGTCAATTCAAATTATGTGTCACATTATTTTTGTTGTCATAATATTCAATGTCAATAAATTACTGTTACAGTCTTACAATAAGTTTCTATCTATATTTTTATCCTGCAAGTACTCTTTGACCTTATAATAACATTTATTTACTAGAAATTTGTGCAGTTTCGACTTGAACTGATGGACAGGTAACTTTTTGACATCGTCAGGCAACTTATTATAAATCAATGATGACATACAAAGAATACTTTTATTGAGTAGTGCTGTTTTCCCATATGGTACATCAATTTCTAATCTGTTCTTGTCACGTAATTGTCTGTAACGGCTTTTAAAAGCAGTCTTATAATAATTAGGATTTAATTTCACAAAAACATTAAGTTCATATATGTACAATGAAGGAAGTGTCAGAATTTTTAAGCTTTTAAAGTAGGGTTGACAGCTAGTAGTGCTGTCTATATTACACATTGCTCTAATGCATTTTTTTTGAGCCCTTTTTTCTCAAATGCGTTACGCACCCCAGCCATCCCTTTTTCTTCCTTGCTTTACATAAAAACATTACGTGCTCTTCCAACCAGCCATGTAACAGAAACCGTGAACAAAATCATGAACCACAACTGAAAATTAAAATTCACAATTATTATTATGACTCACGATTTAGCTCAGAAAGTGTTAGAAATTCACGAAGTACTGTATATGTTACGAAACCGACTTCAATCTGATGCAACACTGAGTTATACGCCGCATGCGATGAAAAGAAAGTTAACGTTTTATATTTGATTAAATTACGCCTTTTTACGCTTCTATGATGAGCCTATTACAACAGTTTAGAAAACCGATTATTATTTATGTAGTAGTGAAGAAAATATGACTACTTTATGAAATACTACAAACATTTGAAAAATTCTTTAAAACAATGGTGTGAGCCATTGTCGTCATTGTAATCAAAACACTTCAAGCATTCTGATATGCATCAATAACCGAATATTTGGTTCGACCACTTAATTTGATAAGCTCATGGACCACTTTTGTATTGTTGTTGTTTATCTAAGTCCAATTTCATCATCATCAACAACATCAGCCTATGTACCACTGCTGGACATAGACCTCTCCTAAGGCACGCCACTGAGCTCGATCTTCAGCTCTTCGTCTCCAACCACTGCCAGGCACTATGCGGATGCCGTCGCTCCATAAAGCCCCTGGTCGTCCTACACTGCGTCCAATTTTAGTGATAAAATATCTACTTAACTAATATTGGCCAATAGTAACAAAGACAAATTTGCTCTCAGAATTCCGTTGTTTAATATGGTTAATTTTAAACTTTTTAGTAGTAGGTAATACCGCCAACTGGACAGTTTTTGTTTAAAACCAGCAAGTGCTCTATAATCACATTAATACAAAAAACCATTATTTCCTTAGACAAGAAGCCAAAAGAAGACAAGAAGCCATCAAACCGTACCAAGAAGTCCCCGCCCTCACCATCCAGAAGGCACGCCGACAATGTCTTGGTCCTTGCCCGTTCTCCACAACCCGGCTGCCTTTGCCCGCGCCCTGGGAATCCTGATGGCAGATACGTAATAAAACTTTCTCCTACTATCTCATCAAACCTTCCTCTTGAATCACTGTATCCATTGGATAAACCGCACGGAAATCCGTTCGGTGGTCTTTGAGATTATCGCGTTTAAACAAACAGACAGACGCAGCGGGGGCGTTTGTTTTATAATATGTATAGAAGGTATATTATGAAGGTTTTATTCTACTCTTTCGAGCTAGACTTTAAAAGGGTAGAAGAGATGATGATCTTTCTATATAAGATCATCCATATCGTTTACTGAAACTAGCGAGATATTGATAAGACCAAATAGGTCGTATTACAGCCCCAACAAAAATAATCGGTTCAATCATTGAATATCGATTGGGAAAATTTGCCAACAATGTTACTTTATTACATTTTTCATCATCAGTAAAGTAGAGCAGACATGCTGGAAATGAAAGTA
This sequence comes from Diachrysia chrysitis, assembly GCA_932294365.1. Classification (NCBI taxonomy): domain Eukaryota; kingdom Metazoa; phylum Arthropoda; class Insecta; order Lepidoptera; family Noctuidae; genus Diachrysia; species Diachrysia chrysitis. The sequence continues at coordinate 3,023,801 of OW028660.1, read as the reverse complement.
TTCTTACAACGCATATATTAATTTAAATCGTGACACTATTAAAACTATGATAATTTCGGAATGGTAAATACCTCTATTAAATAGTCTAAAAAAAAAAACTACTATTTCGAAAAAGCACCTCATTACTAGACGCACTATTTACTTACTAGCTAATCTGTCAAACTGACTACAAATACAGTCTACTTCTCTAATTAAATCTTAATTACAAACAAACATATTCCAACAGTATTAAATTTCTAGGTACTGAAAATCAACGCTGACTGCTTCAACTCGGTCAATGACCTTCTGCATATATTCGTGCACATCCTAGGTTTGGACCACCAGCATAATATGCACGATAGGGACTCCTACTTGCATATTGTGTGGGACCAACTTACTGAAGGTAACTTTTGTATTCTGGAACAAATTTTTAAAGCTAATCTAATGAAAATAGAAGCTTACCAAAACAACAATGTTTTAAATTTAAAATTTAAATGTTTTTTTTTATGGTTGTATAATAACTTTCGTGAGGAGTATTCATAAATATTTGGAAACAACGGTTTACTTACGCATATTCTCAGGATTGCTCGACTAGTTTCAGACTCAATAGGAGTCCCTAATCATGAGCTGACGCGGCGGCGGCGGTGTCCCGAGTCTAGACTAATCGGGCGATTCCGAGAATGTGCCTGAGTAAACCGTTATGTTCCTAAATGTTTTTTATGGTACGTATTGCTTTAGAATGAACAAACATAGTGTTTGCTTTAGATTTAGCAATACATAGCGTGATTCGAAGAGGAAAATAGCGGTCTAACTATTTTAACACCTGGCGCAGGGAAGGTATCATCCTAAAAGCTAGTCATATGTAATAAGGCTATGTGATTGAGGAAACTTAATACATATATATTATAAAACTAAAAGAAAAGCTAGAAAGTCAATAGAAGTATCGTTATTCGTAAGTAACAGTAAAACCTTTACAAAAACCTTTAAAGCTACATGATTAAAACTAAATACTGAAACAAACAAACAGACGTGCGGAAAGAAATGAAGAAGAAGCTCCCACCAGCTGCGTCTATGGGTTTCGGGTATGATTACCAGAGCGTGATGCACTACCCATGGCTACAGATCAAGAATGGACGCACCAATATCATGTACCCGATATGGGTAAGTACTGAAATACCACAAAACGTCTTGCTAGTTGGACAAGTGACAAAGCCGGATTTACTGATCTTTCTCCACCAACTAGCACACATAGGGAACCACCAAAATATAGTCGTATGACCAATGATAAGTATGTGAAGTAAATAGACAGAGTCTATTAAAACTAAGTCCCCCCAAGGTTTCCTACGTTACTCGTCTTTTTGTTATTGTTTCCACAAATTATTCTGGTGGGATCAAGCCCGCAGCACGTCGCGTAGGGAAAGTAGGCACCTTTACCTACACCATAACCCATCTGCACAGTCAGTAAATAAACTTGATCTTATGTTACAGAATGATGGTTGGGCTATGGGACATTGGCAAGGTTTAAGTTCGATGGATGTTCAGAAGCTAAACCTGCTCTACTTCAAGCAATGTGTAGAGAGGAAGCAACAAGCTTTGCAGGCGGAGGCGGCTAGACGCGGATAAATATACATTTTACTAAAATTGCCTTTTTCATGTACCCCAACAGTATAACAGTACAGTCCGCGAGGTCTAAGCTGAGCTTTGCATTTGTGTGAGTGATCATTGAAGGTAGAGTTAGCCGATTGCCAAAAAGCAGTATAAACCGGTTTAAACCAATCGAAGAACGCGTCGCACTCTAGGCAGACGTTCATGTCTATACCTATGCACTCACACAAATGCAAAGCTCAGCTTAGCCCTCGCGGACTGTACTAAGCTAGATTGTCGTAATTAGGCAGCAAATTTGGAAAAGTCTGCTCAGACCCTGCTGTCCTATTATTTAAGTTGATCTTTAAAAAGAGCAAGGGTAACTGCCTCCTCTCCTATAAAATAAGGAGACCCTACAATAGTCAAAGACTACAAAAGCATTAGAGTTAGGTCCTCGGGCAAGGGAACGGACAAGAACTCCTGGATTTAGCAGGTAGGAGTTTGGCATGACCCTCCTTCTTCCCCAAGACGGAGGCTCCATTAACATTTACAAAATAAAAAGTTTCCACTCGCCTATCCGAGCAAAAAATTCGGTATTCTGTACAAAAACTGAAGAGTTAGATAGTGCTCCGTGCACTACCATCCCCAGAATCACTAAGTAGGTAATTAATAACAGTATTACTTTAAGTATTTAATAATTAGCACATTTTTATATTTGTTTTATTTGACCAAAGGCCACGATGAAGTTGATGTTGTATGATCTGGATTAGGCCTGCGATGTTTGAAACGTGTTTCATTCATCGGTATACCTTTATATTTTATCAGCTTCCTCTTTTTCATTGACACCGCTTTTTTGAACATTAAGTTTTCAATATGTTCAGAGTTTCCAGAATTTTCTGAAACGCCTGTATCATCAGTATGTTGTGGATGTTGAATGGGTGGGTCTGTATGTTGAATGTGTGGGTCTGAAAGATGAATTTGAGGGTGATGTGGCTTTTCGGCGTGATGGTTCACCTCACTTGAATGACCACGACTGCTCATGGAATCATCTTGTAGGGCGTTCTCACAGGTTTTGAAAAGGTTCCCAACTTTACGTCTGTTGCATTCGTGACCAAAAGCTAGGCGGAGCTTCATGATGTCCAGCTGCGACAACTTGTCTGACGGGCTTATCAGCAAACCGGATATCTGGAAAATTTTATCCGATTAGATGATATGCAATATTGCAATTGACTTGATAATAGTGCCTAATTCCTCTCCGCCATTTTTTTCTTTCAGACTCATAATATTAAACAACTTCTTTGCCAGGGTCATTATTTTTTTTTTGTAATTAATCTAATTTGAGTTCTGGGTAGGGCATTGAAGTAGTCGGTGCTCCTAATACAAAGAGAAATTAAAGAAAATATGTAAGTAAATGTATGGCAATCATTAGCCTGGACCGTGCAGTTTAGAAATGCACTGAACTAAGGAAGTACTTATTGGTTGCGTTAACGTAGGTAAGTAGTAAAATTGCAACAACTTCTTTATAAGATTTATATCTTTACAAAGTTATTCAGATAATATTGTGTTAAATTATCATTTTACTCTCAATAAAAATAATGAATAACTAGACGTGGACAAAATCACATACAAACATTGCTCAGAACCCAAAGTAAGTAGCTAAACCAATTCTGTTATGGAATTAGAGACATTGAAGGTCCCACAAACACCCAGACTTGAGTCGTCCGGAGATCGAACCCGGAACCTCAGACCTAGTACATCTTGAAAACCGGTGTGTAAGCCACTCGTCCACGTTTTTATACCTAACAGATTACTTATATAGGTAACAAATATAATAATAATTTCGGGTGCAAGTAAAGAGACTCCTAAACCTAAGTGTGGGTCTATAAATATGCTGCTGTTTTTTTATGCGATATGTAACCGACAGTCCACAGATTTACCAGCAATGTGGGTGGAATTCACATTACTAGCAATCTTGTTAACCCCTCCAACTAAGCTAAATATGCTTGTATCTGGAGTGGGTTCACGTCAATAGTGCAATGGGTGAGGATCGAACCTGCGACCTCTCGATCACAAGGCCGTCACCAGCCATTAGGCTATTGCCGCTTATTTAGGATTATTGATGGTTCACTCACGCGCAATCTCGGGATCGCCCTACTTGTTTCAGACTCGCAACATCGCCACCGTCGCGTCAGCTCATGATTAAGGACTCCTATCGAGTCTGAAACTTGAGTGGCGATTCCGAGAATGTGCGTAAGTGAGCCGTCAATATTCTTAAATAATTATTTATGAATACGCCTCACGAAAATTATAATACAAATATATATGTATTATTACTATGTCACTTACCAAAGGCGCTATGGTAGCTCCTCCATTGCTGCTGAAGGCCCTGTCATGGAAATGCATGACGCTCATGGTGTCGTACTCGACCATCGTTTTGTGTGGCGTGTCGTCAGTGTTAATTCTGAATAGGGGACGGTATTCTAGAGGAAGAAACAGACGGCTTTGTTAATTAAAGTAAGTACTCGCATGGACTTTTCGATAAAGTACATAGGGTACATACTAACGGTAAAAATTATTATGTATGGTATTACATTTGTAATATACCAGGTTTGATAAACAAGTATCGGATATTGATATCGGCATAGGTATGGCTCAAAGGCGGCCCACCTACATTAAAAAGGCATTGTATCTATACCAGAACGGTACATAAGTTAAGTCTACAAATTATGGGAGATCAGTATTTATGATACTTAGGTACGGTATGTAAAGAAAGTAGGTACATGGTGGTCCTGGTATACTTTTGAAACGGAATATATATCCTACAAAATACGAAGAACTCACGGGGCTGTATGTTCTGCCACAATATCCTGATGTACATATCTCGCTGCGGATGGGTCACTTCGTCGTTGAAGCCCAGCACGTGCAGTAAAGAGTGGATGATATCCCGCCGCTGCATGCATTCGTAGCCCAGGATCAGAAGCTGCAAGACGACATGACTTTCAACTCTTATCAGCCTATAACGGCCTAATGTTGGACATAGAACCTTTTCCAAGTTGCGCCGTAAGGTGGAAGATCAGTTCCTCAAATGACGGACCCAAAAAAGTATCTGTTCTTAATACAATCGTTCTTTATAAAAATTTTGTTCGCAATTCTAAGAGCAGTAGGTTAGGTACGCAGAGAATGCAATTGCGATCCCGCGACCCCGCGACTCCGGCCAAGGGCAGAGACGGAACCGGGGTGTTTTTAGTCAGTGAAAGTCTGACATATCCTCACGCCGTGCCCTGGGCGTAGGTTGAAGCCATAACCTTTTCAATGCGAAAAAATAAAAAAAAGGTTATCAGAACTTTCAAGAACTAATCTCCAACAATCAGTACCTTTAATGATATTTAGGATACAAAATTTAGCTCATTCTTCTAACCACATTCAAGACTTTCCTAGGATTTTGCTCTCTTATGTAAATTTTTGGTATTTTATTCAAAACGATGGGACATGACACTATCGACAACATAATAAAATTAAAATTAAAATCTTTCTTACTGCATTCCCTTGGGATCCCACGAAGGCGGTGTGCGTGCATTCTCTATTGTTATCAGGGTTGGTTATATGTAGCCACATGAAGCCGGCGTAGAGTGGTGGCTTCAAAGGAATCGCCTTGAACAACACGCAGGAAAGACTCTCGATAGTGTTCATAGCCATGCGTATCCGGTTCGCTATTATGTCGTCTGGCAACAGAATGTAACTTTGTTAATTATGGCTACTCGACGCTGTTGGAGGGGCGTTCAAGTTTCGTTTTAGCATTGCAATTGCTTAAATGTCCCTATACGTTATTTACGAACGATTGCGTTTGAATCACCATTCTCTTCTCACGATGGTCGCAATGTCAACCGTAAAAGACTTAGAGATTTCACTATTTACAAACAAACAATCGGTATGGTAACTTTAACACTGAATTCTTTAGAAGTCAACATTACTACAGGATATCCGAGCTAGTTTATAAATTATCGTAACGACATATCGAAACGACATATTTTCGTCATATTTGATTGATCATATAACAAGCAGATTTTTAACAATGGGTTACGTATTTTTTAATCCCGAGTACGAACAGTTATGCAGTGAATTGTTACTTACTCGACGTCCAAGGATAAAATGTGAAAAAATAATTGTTATACCGAGAACCTGACTTTGCATGCAATCATATGCATCTTACCATAGGTATGCGGGTCTATGTAGTAAGGTACGACTCCTTGCGGCCACGCGACCTGGGCTGGCTGTACTGCATCCTCTTTCTCTGAACTCGCACTTAAAACTGATTTAAACAGAACATTAATCTAATAGCAAATTCTAATTATCTATTATTATAAATAGTCTGACCAACTACGTGTAAACCCTAGTGAACAGAGTGATAACTAGCTGGACAGTTGCTGCTGTAGAAGCGAGACGCTGCTATATGCAGTGTAGTGCGCTGTCTTGCTTCCACAATGCCGACAGTCCTGCTTGAAGAGCTTATGGCGTTTTACTAATTATGAAGTATGACTTTACTATTCGCTCAAGTAAATACCCCTGTGCATAAATAATTCGAACGCCAGTCTAGGAGTTGCATAATTGCTGGCCTTTAAAATGGACTTAGGCTTTCTGATTACCCACAAACATGAAATGATTTAAGATGAAAATGCATATGTACCTACATATTTCTTTTTCCTTGTCTATATTTGATGACCCTAAGTCCGTTTCCGGAGCCTCTGTGTATACTCCATTAATTCCACATAGTAAAATAAAACAAAATCTACGCGGTAAAAACATAACACGGAAATTGTTATTTAAAAAAACCTGTGCATAAATTTTGGTATTTAAATATCACAAATTGCACACGCTTCAATGGTTATGAAATTCAATATGTTTGTGTTTTATAGTGGCTCGTAAACTAACCCAATAAAGCTTTTGCTTATATAAAATCTGTGAAATTGAAGTATCTACCTACTTATTGACCTATTCATGAAAAATTAAGCGCGCGGTTTATTTGTGTAGGTAGTCTGTTCTATCATAAGGGAGCAGGGTAATGTACAAGGCAAAATGTAATGAATAATGCGAATAATGTTTATCAATAATTCTGTATCTACCATAAAGAATTCAAATTTGCATTTAAACCAAACTCAAAAATTTACGCGTATATAAAACTAAGAACACCGTAAACGCACGTTAGAGCGTTTAGGGAATTGAATCAGAGTTCAGCGTGTCTTGCTATTTATTATTTTATGGTCTAATATCCAAGGCACGACGCTCGTCATATTTAAAACAACTCTTTCAATCTTTAAAATCAACTAAAATCGTACCAAAGCCAAAAGCAAACGTTTAATAAAACGTGTTAAGTTCTATCTTACATGTACAAAAGATTAAAAATAACGTAATTTAACTGTAACAGAGAACATTGTATTCACCCAGTTCAAATTTAGTAACCAATCACGATTACACACGGTAATTGTCAACGATAGCTGTCATGGGCTAAACGTTCCGTTATGCAGAGTTTTAAATAGAAATTTAAATATTCCAATTTTATGGAATAGCAATGGTTAAAAAATTAATAATTAATGTTAAAAAATAGAAATGCATACAGTAAGTAGTTGTTTTTGGCTAAGAGATTCGCTACCTATTAAAACAGCTCATGCAAAACAAAAAAATAAACCAAAGTAACCAAACATCGTACAACGGAATAAACCTATTCGTTTAGTATGATGTTGTAAATAGTAAAAGAAAACAAACCAAAATGGAATTTATCAATTGTCAATAAAATCGCGCTGTGAACAGTAAAATACGGCGCTATAATATAATTTTATTTCGTGAAGTACGCACAGTATTGAAAGATACTACATTTTAAGCTAAAGTGTCTTTTAATAGCTAACAATGCGGTGCTATTTATTACTTCTAAACATTGTTTCAATTATTCCTTTCGCTTACCAAGCATCGACAAGCGGCTCTGTGGAATTAGACGAGTTATCATTTGATAAAGTAACAAAGAAATTCGATGCTTCTCTTATTAAATTTGATGTGGCGTTCCCGTATGGTGACAAGCATGAGGCCTTTGTTGCTCTCGCAAAAGATGCAAAGGACGAGGACGAGCTATTGATAGCAGAAGTCGGTGTAAAGGATTACGGCGAAAAAGATAACGAAGCATTGGCGAAGAAGTTCGGAGCCACGAAAGACAACTTCCCAGTGGTGAAGCTGTTTATTAAAGGAAAACCTGAGCCAATTCCTTTCGACGACTCCAAAGGGTTCTCGAGTGATGAGCTGCGCCGTTTCGTTCGACAACATACCGGCTTATATTTAAGTTTGCCGGGCTGCGTGAAAGAACTCGATAAACTTGCTGTACAGTTCATGAAGGCCAAGAAAGATGAAAGGAAGAAAGTTTTGAAGAAGACAGAAGAAGTTCAGAAGACTTTAGGCAAGGTATAGTGACACTTTTCATTTATAGTTACGACGACGTGGCGCACCAGTTTACAAAAAAAAACCCGTTATTCAAAAGCTATTTTCATGGCAATTAATTAAAAACGATTTTTAATTTCCAATTTTAATTACTGACTAGTTTTAATTAAATATTTTTTCTAGGATTCTTCTGCTAAGATTTACAAAACAATTATGGAGAAGATTCTAGAAAAAGGTGAAGATTTCATTCAGAATGAGCATGACCGAGTGAAGAAGCTGCTCAGTGGGAAGGTATCAGACGAGAAGAAGAAAGAACTTGGAATTAGAATTAACATCTTACTGACTTTCCAGCTTTACGACAAAAAAGCCAAGCTAGAGAAAGAGGACCTCTGATTGAACTGAATTAATTCTAGTATGTTGATGTTGGTGATAATTTATATTTTTTCGGTTCCCAAATTCAGTTCCAAATTGTAAATTTTTATTAAATGTAAATAATTTTTTATGTTGGCATAATGTAAAATTATTGAGCTCAGGTTAACAGCACATCGGTGACAGGTAATATTTTAAAATTTTATTTTATTCTACTGTAAAGTTTTTATTCAGAAACTTAAGCTATACTAAAATTAAAAGTTATGGAAGATGTCCACTGCACACATAAACATGGGCCTCCCCCAAGGATCGCCACAACTCACACCAACATGATTAGTCATAGTGAACTTGGGTCTTCACTATTCTTCTGATTTATGAAAATCAGTTCAGCTTGATAGTCGTGATGCAATTTTATGACATCCTTATTCATTCATTTTAAGACTGTTTAAAGAATTTTATTTTATCAACTTTAAACATACAGCAAGAAAAATATATATTCATATATAAATAGTATATATTTTGTGATATGCAAGCCTAAAATTAATATTTAGGAATATGCTATTATTATAGTAGTACTTAATATATATTTAATGTCATAATAAGTTATTTAATAATTATATGTATATTTTATATACTTATTAATACCAAAGTAGGTGTATTTTTCTTATGCTGTGTACACACAGGTCCAACAAATGGGTTTCATGTAAAGTCTGGTGAAGCAGTTTAAGCCTGTGTAGACCACTTCTATAAAAAAAAAATGTTTCGTCATTCATCAATTCTTCCTTGGCGTGTGCTAGGGACCTGACACGTGAAATATGACTAACTTTTTTTTTAGGAAAAGGTAGTCTAATTTCTGCGTAAAACGTGATAAACCCATTTACCTAAAACACGCGGACGAAGTCGCGAGGAACAGCTATTAATTAAATAAATTCAACAACCATTAAAACCCAGTTGTTGGCGTTTGTTAGGCCTGTGTGTGTACCACTCTGCATTACATTCCACTATACATAATCTTAGTTATAGTCAACTTGCATAGCAGCCAACCAAATTGATTTCATGGTTGGCCTCATATGGATGTTAGCATTGTTTTATATCCCGCAAAACAGGTTTACAATGTAATACTAGATTGGTAATTTTCTTGTTTGTTTCCCAACCAGTTTGAAAGGGGGTAGGCAGGATTACATCACTTTGCCGATGGCAGTATTAAATTCAATCCAATTTTAGCATTTATGACTTCAAGAATTTTTTACTGCCTTTTTTTAAAAATTGAGTGGTAGGTTAGCCGAATAATAATACTTGAAGGTATTTGAATTGTTTCATTTGCATTTGTTTGTTTTAGAAAAATATTGTGTTTGAGATCACTCCATTGCATTTAATAGTTGTAAACATAAGATATAGATAGACCAAGAGCATTTACTTCAATTCGCTGCGGATTCAAGCGGACTGGAGAGCCAATCCGCAAATGCAAGACAGAGATAATACTAACTGCTTGCTCACGGGACGAAAAGAGCTAAACATATGTCAAGGTCGCGAAAGATTGCCTTAGAAATAATAACGTAAGCGACAAAATGGAAAATCTCATATTAATCGAAATTGATCAAATGGAATAAAAAATCAATTGACATTAATCTTGATCTTATGATTATGCATCAAATAGTGTGAAAATAATATTATTAAGTTGAATTGTTTGGTGGATAAAACAAAAAAAGATTTTTATTGAACTGAACTTTCAAAAAATAAAACTATCGAGGAAAGTTTCTTTAATCGTGTAACTGATCGACATTTATTTTCATCATATCCTCTGATATCTAGAAACCAAATTTCAAGTCGATAACTTTTATAGTTGCTAAGTAAAAACGATATAAAAATAGCTAAAAAAATTGTGTACTTATCGCCTTAAGCATAATATGCTTAATGTGGCAACTGTCGCGCTCAGTCTGCATCAGCGGTACTGTTATCATTTTAAGTTGATTTTAATTTGAATACTTAAAAAATGGCACATTTGGTTTTTATACAGATCGTGATACTTGCGTTAACTAGGTCTATCTATATCTATGGTTGTAAATAACAACTATGTTATGTAGTTTTATCACCAAGGTATGAAAATAGTACTGATAGCCATATACTCGTACATACCAAGCCTATTGCAGTTAAAAATGCATTAGAAGTATGTGGTTAGAATTAAACTTGACTATTTGTGCATATCTTTAAAATAAATGTATACTTAAGTTATCATTTGAAATTATGTTGAAGAAGTTTTTATGTGTGTTTGTTAATATTGCACAAATTTCAATGTGTGTGATGCAATAAATTTTGAGAATATAATTAATATTTTTATTTGTAGGTAATTATAATTTAAATTTAAATGTTCAAGACGGTAAGGAAGTGTATAGCAATGTTCATTTTTCTATTTTCTACACAAAAAAGCTGAAAATACTAGGTATTTACATGAAAATATATCAAAATAGGTTGTAGCAATAGGGATGTTGCCTGGATATAAAAAGTTAAAATCTATTTAGTCCGTAAATAAGATATTAGACAAGTATTTTACTAAGAGATAAAGCGAATCAAAGTTTAGGCTAATTACGTCACGATGCTAGGTACACAAAACGCGACATCTTGACGCCATGCGACATTTAGAATCAATGTATCGTCGTAAATTTTCAGTACGTAAAAAAAGAAAGAATACGTGTCTATAATAGCTTAATATACCAGGCGGACATTAAAAAAAAATAGTCAACATCTCTATTAGTTGAGGACAGCAGACAAATTATTTCGTGATTAAGCGCAGGCCACACCGCCAGCTAGCGGGCGGGCGGGCTAGGCGGGCGAACATCGTTTCACCTCTTTACATACTTCGGTTCACACCGCGAGCTACCGACTAACCTAACGAGCTAAGCTAACGAAATATCCGACGATTCCAGCGAAGCTACTCGTTCACCTCGTTTGCGCGCCCGCGCTTCGCTAGCTTAGCTCGCCCGCCAGCCCGCTCGACGCTCGCCCGGTTCGTTCGTCCGTCCTCTCCGTTTCGAGTAGACTAGTCGACGCTCGTCTTTCGAATAGCAGTGTAGTCTTTACGTTTGTGAACGATGAATATGTCATATATCGACGAATAGAACATCGAATAATAAATATCGAATAGAGTATCGAATAGAATCGACAGATAGAACGCTAGCCTCTCGCTCTCCCATCCGCGCCCCCAGCTTCGCCCGCTTCGTCCGCTCCGCCCGTCGCTCGTCTGTCCGTAGTTTTCGGTGTGAACCCCATAGTTTAGCTCGCCAATATTTCGCGTAGTTTGTATAGTTTCCTTCGTTCGCTTCGCCCACCCGCCTAGCCCGCCCGCCCGCCAGCTGGCGGTGTGGCCTGCGCTTTAATGATTGGTTGGATAAAAGTACGTACTTTCCTACTTAATTTTATAAAACAGGTATATTACTATTATAATAATATAAACTTATGCATTATGTACCTACCTACAGGAAATGAGATACCTATATCTACCGGATATTACGACCTTGAGTCGTGGAATCCTCATGCGAGTTTCAAAATGTATTAAACAAGTACGTAAATCACGTAGCAAGTAATTTAAGCTTTTATAACAAAACTTTTTAGAGAAAAAGCAGTAACTATTGTGCCTAGATTTGAACCCTATTTTTTTTTTTTGGAAGAGCTTTACGCAGTTAGCCTGAGCGCAGGCTTTAACTGCCTCACCGGACTTTTGGCGAGAACCTTAAGGGCCTCCAGCCAGAGCAATAGAAAAACTAACTACGTCAGCAATGTTCACCCCCTGTGGGGTTCGGACCTCGACTTAGTTGAACCCTAACTATTGCGTCGTGTTTTCGTTCTCTGCAATGCACTAAACAACGTGAGTCAATACACGTTCTGCAAATATAAAAATGTTTGCTCTTTGCGATCAACGCAAAAGTTCAGTCATTTAAGAATATCTTTTGGTACGTATGTGTATACTTACATAATTTTTCTTAAGCAAGTGTCTTAATGACGTGATTGACCTGAAGTGAAAATAGTAGTGGTTTAGACTGCCCAGGATGCCCGTAATCACATTAATGTGAGTAAACTAGGCACATCTATAATAATAATATATTTATTTGCCAGAATATACTCGGCTGAATTCGGTAAGACTGGAAGGCAACCCCAACATAGCTTGGGACAAGGTTAGGCAGAAGAAGCAAGAATTTAAAACAGAGAAACCGTTTATATGAGTAGGTACTTGCATCTCTTAAACCATCTTGTAGCTTCTTTCAGAGGCGCTTTACAATACACCGGTTATCCTGTAAGCTGTAGGTACCTACCTACATATAGTCATTCAGGACATGTTATACTTAGTATGTATACAACTAAAATAAAAAGCCAAGTCATCCATGAAATACATCTATTCAGATTTTGAAATGTATCAAATTAAAATATAAATTGAAACTACCGGTTTCGCCACACAGTTACCTACCGCAATTTTATTACAGTGCAATCGTAATGGGAATGTAACATGCGCGCTATTCGTGGCAAAACGGTTTACATTCATGTTAAAATATACCTAATTACTTATAACGAAATAAACAATGAAATAAGGTATTTTTAATATTGTGTCGAGAGTTAGTCACAATTCGGTGAAAGGGCACTACGAAACTAAGGGACAATACGGCGTTCTTTTTTACCTCACAAAACTGAATTATGACTTCAACCTATTTGCATTTAATAGCGAACACAAAGGGACTTATACGATATTAGAGACAAAGGTAGAGTTAGCCGCACGTCAGCGGTAACAATGAGTTACAAAAATCACTTTTACCACTAATAACATAGGCGCTATGTATGTGTCTCTGTGTTACCAGTGATGTGATGTCAACTGTCCCTCATCTAGCCATTTAAACGCATTTTTTTTCAAATTGGTGGTCCTTGTTTACTACCCAGTTTTTAATATACTACTAGTCTACTACTACTACTACTACATCTATGCCTAGAAGTGTGACCCTTAGGTAATAATGGTCAAACAAACACCGATGCACAAGCTTAAACACCGATGCACATGCTCAAACACCGATGCACAAGCTCAAACACCGATGAACAAGCTCAGACACCGATGCACAAGCTCAAACAACAAGACAGATTGAATCCTCTTTAATGCCTACCTACATAACACATTAATTATTTATCAATTCCTTAACCTGGCAACATCGAATTTTAATTTCAAATTTGGAATGTTCTCTCGACACAAAAAACATATTTTACTATAATGTACGACAGTATGATATGTTTTATTTATTACGATGGTGACAACATATAAACTTAATTTAAAATCTCGGGTAGAGCAATATAGCTACTAGCAGCTAGCTTCAGTCATGAATTTAAAAAGGGGAAAGGATGTTTTAAATTTGATGCTATCAAAAGATTTGTAACCCTTTATTTATTATGCAATTTTGATTATTAAACCGTCGCTTATTTTTCACAAGTGATTAGAAAGACATCAAACACATAATGTGGCTCATCTCATATTATTTAAACTGGTTATAATCTATCGTTTTTTATCATCGTTTTATTTTTTTTTCTGTCAAATACCGTTTTAATTATTTGATTTGATTTGATTTAACAAAATTTATACGTAGGTAATGAATGCAATCTGGATTAATAAGTAAATAAGTACATTATTGTCACAGAATACTCTAGGCGAGGTTTTCATCCTAATTAATTTTAAACCAATTTTTTTCAGTGTTTTAGACTTTAGAATACGCTAGATTTTTCTAGCTGCAGTCGGTAAAAAAAAACAATGTTTTAAATTCGTCGAAATCTTTAGTTTTTTGAAGATGCCGCGGCGACCGATTTTGAAAATCCATTTTTTTTTATTTGTAAGGTTATAGATGGTCCAAGGCCATCAAGTCAGGATCTGATGATGGGATCCCAGCGAAATTGAAGGCAACGCCCAATTTTTATAAGCACGTATTACGTGTTGATTCTCTTCTAATTTGAAATCATTATCACTTACATTGAAGTGGGTTTTTTTACATTTATATGTAATCAATTATAACACAAGAGCTATATTACTTCACCCAAAATCGCATCTTAATATTAATTATTATTTATTATACACTTAATCAAGTCTCTATGGAATATCAAATCCTAAAGCGGACATTCTTTTAAAGGCCCAATTAACATTTTCTTAATATTTGGCAGCAACAAATATTAAATTCGCTGAATTAAAAATAAAAGATGACCTTCCTTAAATTGTTACAGAATTAATGCATATGCATATTATTTTAAGGTCCAGTCTGAGTTCCTCACGATGTTTTGGAACTATAAATTTTATCAACAAATAAAAGGAATGAAGGCTTGTACATGGCTACGATCTTAATATTCATCGTACAATGAGATCGATCATGCGATCAAATCCTCAGGCCCTTCTGAGTGTCATAAGTTGCGGTGCTACGGCAATTGCCACTCCATGTACCAGCGCACGAGGAAAACGCCTCGTCGTACTTGTATGATGCGTAGCCACTGAGGATAATCCCTTACACGTCATAAAATAGCCTAACCCTAATCCGCAATATTGTAAATAAAACCAATATACTCAAATCAATCAATAAATCAATAAAATGGAAACTGAACGTCCATTAGTATCACTAGCCATAAAAGAAAAATTATAGAATTATTTTAAATGCATTATTATATTTAAAATATAATCTGACAACACATTACATGTTGGCCTTTTATAATATTAATAATTTTAAAAAGAAATTATTCGGTTTTTGCACTCTCCACTTTTAGTTCTTTCAATTTAAGAATGACACCGTCAGACTCTGCCTCGTCTTTTTCTACCTTTTTGTCATTGTCAACAGATTTGTCGCTACTCTTGGGCTCTGGAGTGTCTGTGTCTTCGCTTCTAGTGATGCTACTCTCATCATCTGAGGAAAGGTCCTGTGTGTATAGACTGCATTTTGTCCTGACTATTTCTTGAGCTTCTGCAAATTTTGACTTCCATAGTTCGGCATCTGTAAAACAGAATAGTTGAAGGAAAACTACTTCATGTTTAATTGGTACTGCCATTAATGACTCATTTGTAGTATATTAAAACAACCAATTAAGAAATCATTTGTGTTTCTTTCTTACTGAATGTATACATTGTAAAACTAAGTTTTTTTTTTTATTTAACTTCTATTTTTATCCGTTTAAGATATAACTACAACTGTTTACATAACAGTTTAGTTAGTTTTCATTTTGACTTACTCTGTGGGTTTCCAAACTTAATGGCCAATAACTCTTGTTTCATTGTTTCATCAGCGAAATCAGCAAATACGGACCAATTAAAAGCCTTATCTGAACCACAGTGGACGTTCATTCTAATGTCTGGTGTAATAAAGTGGTTCGCACATACTTTATGAGTCTTATCACGTCGCATTACAACTCTTACTGTGTTGTTCTGTTTGTGGCGGAGAAGTTTTATATCACCTGTGCCTCTTTCCTGAAAAAATAAAGACCTTGTCTCTTATTTTACATATATACAGTACTATTCTAATAGTTTTTCAGGCTTATTAATGTAAAAAGATAATATATATTAAGACATCAAAAATCTAATTCATTTAAGATTTTCTGTTAAAAACAAGTTTGTTTAGATAACCCATTACCACTATCAAAATGGTCTTAAAATATGTATGACTCAAGCCTAACCTGCAATAGTAACAATGCTGGCATCTTAGAAAATCCTTTGTCTTCACTTCACAATGTACAGGCAGAAAGCCTGATACTTGAATTATACAATAAAAAAATATTTAGGCAATTTTTACCTTCCATTCGTGGTCTCCAGTATCGTATCTGTACAGCCTGGCGCGTATCTTAACCAGTTCTTCCTCCTCTTCCTCGTTTGTGTGGATATCCACCAGGGGAAGGGACACGATCGGATCGTAATGAGGATCATGCTCAGGGGTCTCGGCATCTCCAGCTTCGCTTTCGCTGTTACGCCGTACGCTTTCTTCGGTCTACACAACAATAGCACAAAAAAAAATCACAAATTTTATCATAAGTAAACAATACTAAACTATTCCCAATTAATTTAACTTACCGGTGACGACATGCTATCAAACAAAACCACTTTCTTTTTCGAAGAAAATAATCCGAAAATTATAAACAAACTCGCTGAAGTTCGGTTACTGAATGAAGTTTAATTACGAGTGAATGATTGCTAACGCCAATTATAATTATTTTTTATCTATAAAAAATAAACAAAGAACAGCAGAAAAATGGACAGACATGTTTGGACGCGTTCAAAATTAAGCATATAAAAAAATGCACCTTTTCAATCATGGGTATCAACAGTACTTATTTATTGTTGTAATTGCTATCATCAACGTGTATAAAAAGTACTATCATGCTCAAAGCGAAAAAAAATCGATTTGTACGAAATATTAATGTGTGCTTCTGTGGCTCCTGGCTCCTGGTTTATTTAGCCACATGTGGAGATTTTGTATTTTATTTTATTTTTATTCTTAGCTGTTACATAATGTTACAGGAATAAATATAATTTTAGAAAACTATAATTTTTTTTAGTACGATAAAATGGGATGAATAGAGATGCAGGTTTTGAGGACTCCCAACCATTAAAAAAATATAAGAAAGTGTTTTTATGTAAAATTATATGCATGTAACACAATCAAAAGTAGGAATCCATTTTCAAATTTGTGTTTATTTACCCTCAAATAATTTTTATTCACTCCATTTTACGGTACCTACTTTGTGTTAAAAATCAATATGTTTACAAAAGGAATTAATGCTTCATTCAAATTTTCTGTCAAGCACAGATTATAAATGCTGGAAATGTCAAATCGGTACAATTTTGTTTTGACAAATGTGAAAGTGGAAATGGTTTATTATTGATTTTGTGAATTTGAAACTAAGAAAGAGCTCAGGTATCAGGTAACAGTTTTTAACGTATTCTTCAGGGTGAAAAGGTTTAAGGTAAAAATAACTTTCAATTGCTTCATCAATGTATCGATAAACATGTACATATAAGTGTATCAAATGTGTTGTTATTATTTTGGAGTTTTAAGTCATTGACTTCATTAAATGTGTATTTCGCCGACCTATTTTCGGCTAGTTTATTTTGAGAATTCTTTCTATTTTAACGTAGTTCCGGATCGCTGGTGGCTTTTATAAGAATGCCACAGATTCATTGACTTAGTGCTTCCTTGTTTTACCAGTCTTATCTAGATATTGATTTTCTCTGTTGTATTCTATTATCTTAGGTAGAATTATTATAACAAATTGTGGATGATATTCATAATATAAATAATAACTTCAGTGGATGGTATTGTAATTTGCTAATATTCTGTGAATTCTGTGTTTGAGAAAACTTAAAATAAATTCCTAATTATTTTCTTCCTAATATTTCCCAATATTTTATCTCATCAGGACTAACTTCAAATGACCTCGAACCTGGGGAAGATGATAACAGACCAACTGCGCAACCCTAACGAGCTGGACATCAGCCTCAGGATGGAGTTTGGTCCCTTTGAGACAGTGCATAAGTGGAAGCGGATGTCGGAGTGCTACGAGTTTGTTGGTGCCAGGTAAGCAGTGTATATTATGTTATAACAAACACAAAATTATGACATCATGCAAAATATTAAATCAATGTCTCGTCATGAGTTTATGGTTCCATAATTTATGACGAAATATCTGTCTAATATTTTTTAGTAATCTATCTGACAGACATTAAAAAACAATTGTAATCTACCCCATTGTTACCATACAATTTTACTTAGGCCAAAATTATGTAAAGGGTCACTACACGACGCTGGCAGAAATTGCTGTAAATAACAGCAGATTGCCAAAACATTAAAAAAAAAAAAAAAAAATTGTAAAGATTTTCTATATTAAAATATACTCTTCATCACCTCATTTTGATTTACTTACCCGATCTGTAAAACATTGTATAAAGTAGAAAATATATCTCTTGTGACAATTTAAATGTCCCCACAGGCGAAGCAAACACACAGCAGTAGCTTACAAGGATGCTATATATGTATTTGGTGGCGATAACGGCAAGTCCATGCTGAATGATCTGATCAGGTTTGATATCCGGGAGAAGTCCTGGACCAAGACAGGGTGCATGGGGGTCCCGCCGGCACCAAGATACCATCATTCTGCTGTGGTGAGTTCAATTATGAAGTTTTATAAGATGTTGTCTCGGCAGTTGTTTCCTTTTGGGAAGAGCACTTTACACCCAACCCTGTTGAAGAGGGCCGACGCCTGCCGGATCCGCACAGGGGATGCGTAAGCGACCCCTTGGCTCCAGCAAAGCCAAGGACCAGATTAGGGTTTTTTATAGTTAGTACAACTCCGACATATCCACACGCCGTGCCCTCAGCTTCGATTGAAGTCATGAGTTTTTCAACCAGAGATAAAAAGGCAGTAATTTATCTGCTAGATTTAAATGAACCAAAAACCAGTTTTTGTCCCTTTTTAATATGGGGTGAGACTTTTCCCAGCAGTGGGACATTTACAGACTGTTATTATAAAGTATCAGCTTCAGGTTGTCTATAAAATACCATGTAGTTTTTTTTTCTATTCTGAATTGGGATTAGTGCTGTAAACTTACTACGCTGAAGTGAGTAACTATCTCAAGTGTGACTGTTGAAAACACTAAAACTTGAATTAAGATTGTATGTCTGTGCTGTTTCACGGGAATGTATTAAAGATGTCGATCTAGTTTTGAGACCAAATGAAGGCCTTTTAGAAAAGCTCAATAGGAGTCGGTCTCGCGTGGCGATCAAAACTTCTTGTTTTATAATAAGTCAGAATAATTTAGTGCAACAACAGTTGCACTAAATTATTCTGTCAGGTTATGTTAGGTATTATATTTATGCCAGTACCTAAACTGTAAACAGTTTCCAATTAAAAAAAATGAAGTTTATTGCTACTTAATAGAAACATCATAATAAATACAAGGACCAAAAAAATTTACAAAAACATAATTATATTTTATTATTTATAAACAATATTCCCTCTTTGTCTCAAGGTACATCGCTCATCGATGTTCGTGTTCGGCGGCTACACGGGCGACATCCTCGCCAACTCGAACCTGACCAACAAAAACGATCTCTTCGAGTACAAGTTCCCGAGCGCGCAGTGGGTGCAGTGGAGATTCACAGGACTGTGAGTGATACTAGCCATACTGATATTATAATTGTGAAAGTAATCTGGGCATCTGGCTGTCTGTTACACTTTTACGGCTAAACCGCTGAACCGATTTAAATGAAACTTGGAAAAGACATAAGCTACTTTTTGCCGCGATAACTGACACCAACGTGGCCAGACCCGCGGGCAACAGCTAGTATTCTGTAAGGTTTTATTTATAAGTGGCATACAACCTCACAGATTATAATTATTTTTATTATTGATTCATAGACAAAATACCTTTTGAAGAAATTTTACAATTTATATATTTTACCATTATATTAAGTTTTATTTTCACACGGAGTATGGATGGCGGACGTATCTCCGCAGATAACTACTGTCTTTTATATGAATGCATGAAAAATTACAAGCAGTTGATTGACACGACGAGCTGCTCTACAAAGCGCCATTAAAACGTACTTTATATAGATATTTGCATAGAAGTAGGATGAAATAGAAGGACAGTAACAGAATCTTGCATATAGGCCGAAATATAGTCCAAATTTACATGTTCTTCTCTCCAAAACCAGGTGATGATTAAAGTAAGTTTAAATGATTGATGTTTGTGTACTAGGGAGCCAGTACCGCGATCGGCTCACGGCGCGGCGGTGTACGATGACAAGCTGTGGATATTCGCAGGCTATGATGGCAACGCGCGCCTCAATGATATGTGGACTATTAATTTGTTGGTGAGTATATACTGAAGTTAGTAGGAAATCATGAAGAGGTGATTTTTAGGTGAAGTGTGGAGGTGGACAG
Source organism: Diachrysia chrysitis (assembly GCA_932294365.1). Classification (NCBI taxonomy): domain Eukaryota; kingdom Metazoa; phylum Arthropoda; class Insecta; order Lepidoptera; family Noctuidae; genus Diachrysia; species Diachrysia chrysitis. Next base: position 3,003,515 of record OW028660.1, on the reverse strand, counting down.
ATACTGTTAGCTTTAAGCTCTTCTAAGTGTAACAATACAAATTCTATAGTATATACTGCGTTCGCAATAGATATGCCAAACATGTAAACAAACACGAGTTATAGAAAAAACAACTGTAATGTTTACACATAAGGTTCAATTTGCGCTACAACTTTATATTTCTATGACTTTTTCAACAGTTCCACAGTCCTAAATGAACTTTATTTACTCTTGCATAAAGTTGATGCTAGTTTAAGTAGAAATAACAAATTAGCAAAAGAATTTAAATAGACTTAAAGCTATTATGTTAGGTAAATTATGTAGTATTCCGTAGTGCATAAGATCATATTCTTACCCCCCATTTCTGAATGACTGATCAACAGTAGAATTAGTTAATCACCTGTCAAAGCTCATGTCAAACACTGTGATTGGTTGTTAGTCTCCTGGTCCACCAATCACAGTCGAATAAATTGATCAGACTTTCAGAAATCGTGGGTTAAACTCTGTGTCCTTTAGGGTGAGAACCACCAATGGGAGCGCGTGGAACAGAAGGGCCAGTGTCCTCCGACGTGCTGCAACTTCCCCGTGGCGGTCGCTAGAGGCAAGATGTTCGTGTTCAGCGGCCAGAGCGGCGCGAAGATCACTAACGCGCTCTTCCAGTTCGATTTCGAAACTCACACGTAAGTAGACAAGCTATAAATAGGTACACTTGGTACGTACGAACCATCTCGCTTAACCGAACTAACGCGGTAATACATTACCTGAACAAGTGTTTTGAGCAAAACATTATTATTTATTTTTTCATTTATTTATTTAAACATTTACAGGCAGCTTTACAGGAATCAAATCCCAATAATATAGTGTAGACATGATGTTAACAAAAATACTATACAGTATGTAACAAAAACCCTGTCTGATCCAATAACGCATGTTGAACCAGGAATACGCCTATTCCTGGTTCAACACGCAACCAGCTCAAAACTTCAACTGAACATGTTCTCTGTGGAAATTATCTATTCGTTTTTCATTTCTCATTTTCCGTTCAGCTCAGTCCACTCATTTCTCTATCTCAGTTTCATTTTGCAGTGGAAATCAAATGACCAACTCTTCGTTGGTGGAAACGCAAACCTATTTCATTAAAAAGGAGTCCGTTCCGCCTAACCATTTTCCGCACATTACTCTTTCGCAGTGGAAACCGGGCTTAATTGCGAGTTGAGCGGAGTCCGTAAGTACTCCGCTCCGCTCCCTAGAACTGAGCGAGCTCATTTCTACTCTTTCTACACGTTCGGCTCTTTCCGTCCGACTATTTGTTGGTGGAAATACAAGTATGCAGTTTGCGTTTGCGAGTTTAACGAAGTCATTAATGGGTCCGTTCCGCTCGCGGTGGAAACCGGGCTTAAATACAGTAAACGAGCGTAGTACTTATAGTAAAAAAATTTGCTTACGCTCGGCACAACTGGCTACTAGCGTTGCGCGCACTCTTTGCTTGTCTATGTATACTATAACTAGCTGTCCCCCGCGACTTTGTCCGCGTGTTTTAGTTTCAACGGTTTTTCATTTTTGCGACATTTTTTATTTATACTCCGCTCCTATTGGTCGTAGCGTGATGTTATATAGCCTATAGCCTTCCTCAATAAATGAGCTATCCAACACTGAAAGAATTTTTCAAACCAGACCTATAGTTCCTGAGATTAGCGCGTTCAAACAAACAAACAAACTCTTCAGCTTTATAATATTAGTATATAGATCTTACAAAACCTTTTCTATCTAAATATCTATTAGAACTATAAATAATATATAAATAACATGTGGACAACATCACATACATTATTCTGAACCCAAAGTAAGTAGCTAAGTGTTATGGAATACAGAGACAACGAAGGCACCACAAAAACCCAGACCGGAGGCAATTGACCCGGCCGGAGATAGAACCCGGGACCTCAGAGCTTGAAAACCGGTGTGTACGCCACTCGACCGCGGGGGTCGTCGTATAATATACTAGCTGTCCCCCGCGACTTTGTTCGCGTGTTTTATTTTCAACGGTTTTTCATTTTTGCAACATTTTTCATTTACGCTCCGCTCCTATTGGTCGTAGCGTGATGTTATATAGCCTATAGCCTTCCTCAATAAACGGACTATCCAATACTAAAAGAATTTTTCAATTCGAACCAGTAGTTCCTGAGATTAGCGCGTTCAAACAAACAAACAAACAAACACTTTGGACGGGCCTGTTGGTCTAGTGGTTAGTGACCCTGACTGCTAAACTGGAGGTCGTAGGTTCGATTCCCACCCAGGGCGAATCTTTGTGTGATGAGCACGATCATTTGTTCTGTGTCTGGGTGTAATTTATCTATAATATGTATGTATTTAGAAATATATAAGTATGTTTATCGGTTGTCTGGTTGCCATAGCACAGGCTCTGCCTAGTTTGGGATCAGATGACCGTGTGTGAGATGTCTCAAGATATTATTATTATTAAACAAACTCTTCAGCTTTATAATCGTATAATATATGTGGTGGTGTAGCTGGAGCCGCGTGTGCACGGAGCACCTGCTGCGCAGCGCGGGCGGCGCGCCGGCGCGGCGCTACGGGCACGTCATGGTGGCGCACCGCGCGCACCTCTACGTGTTCGGCGGCGCCGCCGACAACACGCTGCCCAGCGACCTGCACTGCTACGACCTCGACACGCAGATATGGTCAGATACACTCCCTACACACTATGCATATACTTTGTCGTCCATATACTTTGCCCTTTAATATACATAAATAGTCATCATTTTCTGGAAAATTAATAGTATTATTTTTTTTTTTATTATGCTATATATTTAGTTTCTGTTGTAATATGTTCTTTTATGCATATTACTTAATTAAGTATAGAAACAAAATAATTTTGATGTTTCACATCTGCCAGGCGTCTTGTGACGGCTCACAGTTTTTTTTTATTTGTACTTTCTTAGTTACGCTAAGACATAACTATTTTTATAACACAAATTTTAATGACTTACATATTATGAAACAAATTATATGTGTGTGACAGTACCAAATTCGTCTTAGGTCGGTGATCCAGCCTGCGGCGGACTCTCAGATCCCGTCGGGCAGGCTGTTCCACGCCGGTGCTGTGGTGGGAGACGCGCTCTACATCTTTGGAGGGACTGTGGACAATAATGTCCGCAGCGGCGAGTTGTTCAGATTTCAGGTGATTTAAAATTTTAACTTGTTGGTTTTAAGGGCTTACAATATTTAAAAGAGAGGAGATATGTTTGAAACTTAAAAAAAATAATACTTGAAATAGAATTTATTGACTTACTTTTAGGTTCTTATTAATTTACTAAGGAAAGAAAAATAGATTTAAATAAAAAAAAGTGTCAAATTTGTAATAGAGCTTTGCCCGATAAAAAAGGATTAAAGTCACACAAAACCCCAAATAATTATGAACGGGGCAGGGAGAAGAAGAAAAAAACTTAACCCAATAAAAATAGGCGTGAATAGATTCAAACGAATAATACATTATATGAAAGTATAAAAATATATACAAACAAATGTCTACCTACCATCCAGTGTTAAAACTCAGTTGTTAAGGAAAAGATAATGACACATTCACGTAATTAAATCCAAAGATTAGAAAAAAAAAAAAAAAACATCAACCTGGACTCGAACCCTCGACTACTGGTTGTACACACCATGCTAGTGCGTGTACAAGTATTGGCTGCGCAGGCGTTAATGCGTAATAATAATAAATATAATGTTACAGAAAGCAAAGTTTCATATCAATTGGGCTAATGGTTCTCTAATTCTAAGCGGCAATAGCCTAATGGCTAGGGTAACGGCCTTGTGATCGAGAGGTCGCAGGTTCGATCCCCTCCCATTGCACTATTGACGTGAACCCACTCCAGATACAAGCATTTTAGCTTAGTTGGAGGGGTTAACAAGATTGCTAGTAATGTGAATTCCAACCACACTTGCTAGTAAACTTTAAAAAAAAAAAAAAAATATATGTGAACATACATACACACATTCTTTTTTATATATATACACACTAGCTTTTGCCCGTGACTTCGTTCGCGTAGAAGTCGAAAATGGTTTTTGACATTCCAATTTTAATGAGTATTGCATTGCATCAAGGTTTTATGTGAGTTTACTGTTTTTTTTTATACAATCGAATTGCATTTTCATACATGTGAATTTAAATCAAAATCACTAAGGAGTATTATCAACTTATAATGAATATAATGATACATAAATGTTTAGCTATCAAACTACCCCCGCTGCACCCTCCACGATGACTTCGGTCGCATCCTGAAGTCGCACCAGTTCTGCGACGTGCAGCTGCTGGTTGGGCCCGAGAAGACCTCCATACTGGCGCACCAGGCCATCCTGGCCGCCAGGTCGCAATACCTCAGGGCCAAGATCAAGTAAGTCAAGAAATATTAACTGTAATGTATTTCTGAGAATAGTTTTAAAAAACTTTGATTAGAAATTAAATAAAAAAATGTGGATAACATCACATACATTGCTCTGAACCCAAAGTAAGTAGGTAAAGCACTTGTGATATGGAATTCAGAGACAACGAAGGTACCACAAACACCTACACCCGAGACAATGTAGAAAACCAATAGGGTTTTCTACATTGACCCGGCCGGTGATCGAACCCGGGACCTCAGAGTTGGCGATACCTTGAAAACCGGTGTGTACGCCACTCGACACCTCCGTGGGTGTCGAGAAAAGTAGTGAAATGTCAAAAAAATACTGTAAAATTATTGTGAGACTAAAGTTTACTATAAAGACGATGATGTATAATTATTTATTTATTAAGGTCTTTCCACAGCTTATGCGTACAAATTTCTAGATTTAAACATGTCGAAAATAAATCAGGAGAATTAGTTTATTCTTATTCTGTAGTGTTTGGATGTCATGTCTACTGTGGATATGTTTAATTCTGCTACTTTTCAAAAATTATTTAAATCTTAAAAATCTATGAGTAAATCTATGGGCTAATCAACAGTCTAAATGGTCCCTAATATGTGGTCCAATTGTTTCGATATAGGGAAGCTCGCGAAGAACTTAACCAGCGCATAGCGGCTGGAGAAGAAGAAGCTTCTGAAGTATACTCGTACAAGACTCCGCCGCAGCTGACAGTGCTGCTGCCCGAAGCTACGCCCGAAGCCTTCAACATGGTCCTCAACTACATCTACACGGACAGGATCGATCCTACTGAGAAAGGTTAGAGAATGTATGGAGCTGTTAGCATGAGGCACTTTGATTTGTTCAGTCGGTAAGGTTATGTGTGGTAGATAGTTTATTTATTGGTGTTATTTGTGTAAGACAGTTACGGGCTTGCTAAGTATAAAAATCAAGTTTTTAGGAGATAAAGTTTTACATGATTAGTATACCTAGTATTTCACTTGTTATTTTCTAAAAACTTTATGAAATAAGCTGATGAGGCATGAAGTTTATATTCGTTAAATTGGAAATAATATCAATTGGCACATTGGAATTTATATATATTACTAGCAGGTGCCCGGTTCACTTCGCTTCATCTAAAAATATCTGTAATTCGACCTATGGTTCAAAAGATAAAAATCAACACCACCAGCGCCATCTATCAGGCACTAATGTAACTATGCTCGTCGGAGTGGTCATGTCGCCTTTATATGTGTGCAAAGTTTCATATCAATTGGGCTATTGGTTCTCGAGTTTTGGTTGAACATACACACAATCTCTTTTATACATATAGATAAATAAATAATGTTAATTTGCGCAGTCCCTAAATTATATTTATTATTATTATTGTATACGAAACGACAGCGGTTGCTGGGGAGTTTGTTGCGCCGTTTCTTCTCCACAGCCAGAGCACTTAGGAAGCGGTGAAGGGTGGGCGAATCAGGGTGCTGTCCATTGTATTGACGTTCTTAATGTGCTACTTTGTTGCCTATTTGGAATAAATAAGTTTTAGATTTGATTTTGATTTGAGATTGAGTAGACGACAACAGGAATTTTATACAGGTTACGTGGCATACGTAGCGTATCGTAACCTGGCTACTTCCGTTCAGACGAGGACCCGGCGTCCCCGGGCACGGTGCTGCTGGTGCTGGAGGTGCTCCGGCTGGCGCTGCGGCTGGCCATCCCGCGCCTGCGGGGGCTGTGCGCGCGGTTCCTGCGCCACAAGCTGTGCTACGGGAACGTGCTGCAGGCCCTGCAGGCGGCTCATCACGCCCGACTCGCCTGCATCAAGGAGGACTGCCTCAGGTGGGACAGTCTTACAGGTTTCTTCTGCCTTTTCCCAAACTATACATGGAGCCTATTTGGTCTGCATAACACACACTTCTTTTTTCTGGTCTCTGTCTGCGCATTTGCGTAAAGAGAAAAGAAATAGAGAGCGTAACTACGCTTGTTGAAATTTCAGAATAATGATTTGAGTTGTATGATCTGCACACGTTATTTAACTTGTAGAAACAATAAATATATTTCCAAGCTTGGAACCGTGCTTCCACCCTCTTTAATTCCATGGCCATTTCCTTCAACTAAAGCTTTCCAAGCGGAAATAATCTCTTCTATATTTTTTTAACTACCATCATAATTCAGGAAACACATTTCCAAAGCCAGTGCCAAAATCATCATCTCCCTGCCCTGATTCCAATTAGATTATTTAGGGTCGGCGCAATGTTTATTTTTGCTTACATTCATCCCTACTACTCGCCGTCTCAGCATTCACTCCCTTCTTTCTCAAATAATCTTTCACACTATCATCTTCCTCTGCATGTATACCCTCATCATCCTCATCATTTGTATAGTTATGTGACTAAACAAGTTATGAGTATGACTGTGAATATAAGTCAGTGCAAAATGATCTCTGAAAAAATCTTATACATCAGAAAAATTTACGCAGCATTTATGTGTTCTGAATTTCAGACCTCCATCTGTCAACCGGCAAATAATGGCAAAAAAAAAGATGTGCGATTGAAAGTCGCTCAATTCCTAGAATTTTTTACCCTTTACTTGATGTTTTACCGAGTTTTTTGTTTTCTGTTTTCTGAACTAAGTCGGGACTAACATTATTATTACATAATGTGGGTCAGGTTCGTGGTGAAGGACTACAACTTCACGCCCATAGTGATGTCGCGGGAGTTTGAGCTGATGGATCAGAGCCTGATGGTGGAGGTGATCCGCCGCCGCCAGCAGCCGCCGCTCAAGCAGCTGACTGCGGCCGCCCAGCACGAGTGCGACGAGGAGATCGTTGGTGAGACATAGTTACAACAACTTCAACCTATAGTGATGTCGAGGAGATGGAACAGAACCGCCCTTAATGCTTTCTAACACGCCAAAATATGTCGTGTAGTGTGAGTTTTATTTTTGTTTGTTTTTAGATAACAATAATAATAATTTAGAACAACTTACACACGGCCATCTGATCCCAAACTAAACAGAGCCTGTATACAACAACCAGACAACTGATAAACATACTATTATTCCTAAATATATTAATATTGTAGATAAATCACACCCAAACACAAAAAAATTATCATGCTCATCACAGAAAGATTTGTTAAGGTGGGAATCGAACCCCACGACCTCTGCTTTAGCAGTCAAGGTCACTAACCACTAGACTAACAGGCCCGTATATAATTATAAATATAAATTTATATTTCTAAATACATACATATTATAGATAAATCACACCCAGACACAGAACAAATGATCATGCTCACCACAGAAAGATTTGTTTTTGTTGGGAATCGAACTCACGACCACCAGTTTAGCAGTCAAGGTCACTAACCTCTAGACCAACAGGCCAGTCATCAGTCAGTCAGTCAGTTTGCCGTCTTGTCAAGTGTTCAAGAGTTGTAATCCAAGTGTGTCTGGGCAGGGTCGACGCTGGAGCAGGACCTGTGCGCCCTGCTGGACGGCTGCGAGCTGGCGGACGTGCGCCTGCGGGTGGGAGGCACGCAGCGGCCGGCGCACCGGTCCGTGCTGGCCGCGAGGGCCGCCTACTTCGAGGCCATGTTCCGCTCCTTCTCGCCGCTCGACAATATTGTTAACGTGAGATACTATTCTAGTCTGATGTCATGAGTGGAGCACGACCTCGCTCTTCTAAACGGCTGCCTGTAATATAATAATAATAATATCTGGAGACAATTCACACACGGCCATCTGATCCCAAACTAGGCATTATTATGGCAACCATAAAACTGATAAACATACTTATATATTTCTAAATACTAACATATTACAGATAAATTACACCCAGACACAGAACAAATGATCATGCTCATCCCACAAAGATTTGTCCTGGGTAGGAATCGAACCCACAACCTCCGGTTTAGCAGTCAGTCACTAGCCACTAGACCAACAGGCCAGTCACTTAACAGTCACTAATATTTATGTAATTGCCAACAGATTCAAATCTGCGACACGGTGCCGACGGAGGAGGCGTTCGACTCCATGCTGCGCTACATATACTACGGCGACACCAACATGCCCACTGAGGACTCACTCTACCTCTTCCAGGCACCCATTTATTACGGTCAGTTTAAATTTTAGGAATATTTCTTTCTCCTGCCCTTATCTCAGTTTATTTGGGGTCAAAGTAAAATGATTTTTCCATCCATTCTACATTATTACTCGTCATGCTATAATTAACAGATATTTCATTCATATCCTCTTTGACGCAATACATCGACTTCTTTTTCGGGCTTCCCCCCCCCCCCCCTCTCCAATCATCCACATTTAAACTTATCACTCGTTTTTTCACATGCGTTTCATTCCTTCTCATTCGAATTCGACTGCACGGATGGCCGAGTGGTCATGGTCACCACGCTACTACCACTGTGCGCGACGTGCTGGAGGTTCGATCCCCGCATGGGACAAGCATGTTGTTGAAACCCCTCGCGACACAAGGAAAAAATTCCTTAGGCCTTAGGAGCCGTTTTATAAAAAAAAAATCATTCACTCCTTTAGACACTTTTCTTGATAAAAACTTTAATGTCAATGGAAGTAACAGTAACTGACTGGAATCTAGACAGTATTTTTTTGGACTTCGTAACTATAATATCTTGTGTATAATATCATTAATCTTAGAAGTATATTTCCTAAACCAGGGTTTACAAACAACCGTCTCCAAGTATTCTGTAAGCACAACCTGCAGAGCAACGTTTCGCCTGAGAACGTGCTGGCGATACTCCAGGCCGCGGACCGCATGCGAGCCTCCGACATCAAGGAGTACGCCCTCAAGATGATCGTGCACCACTTTGGTCTAGTAAGTTACGGGCATCTGAGACTAGCCGAGGGTGAGTCAGCTACGAAAATCGATGAATGCATACGTGTTTATAAAATAATTTTCAGAAAGAGCCGGCGGTATTACGTGTCTTTCAAAAGAAAAGGCGACAGCAAAATTTGCTCTAATAGGAATGTTGACGGTATGAAAAGTAATAATAAAAATGTATCAGACACGAATTTTTTACTTTTTCAAAATACTTGAAAATAAGGATTTAAGCTATTCAAAGTTTAAAAGTGGGGGATAATTACGTCACGATGTTACACGAAACGTACGACATCGTGACGTCATCCGACATTCTAAATCTGAAAGATTTTGGTTAAGAAAAAATACATGTCTAATATTTTTTATTAATCAACATTATTTTTTTCTTAATCAACGTCCCTATTGTATATCGTACCTACATATCGCGATAACGTAATACATCTAGCAATTCGATAGCAATAATTATACATATTTTGCTGTCGTTTTACTTTAATAATACCGCCGATACCCTGACCCTGAGTCTGTGACAATAGAGTGTTGATTTGATGTCGCTGCACAATTTTTTGACGCTGGCATTAAGCGGCGCAAAACTATGGTATCTTGCGAACTATGCTGGTGATCCTATGTCTAACAGTGTAGGTCTAATGACTATGAAGTTACAAAAAAAAAACCATCAACACTTTATTGAATGGACAGACTCGGCGCAGGCTTTTGGAGAGATAAAAGTTTAACTCATATAGAACATCTCAATAAAGTTATAAGAAATGTTCAGATTCTTTGTAAATTAAAATGTGTTCATCATCTTTTGTTGCTGACTGTACATGAAGAAGAAGTACGCTTAAGCCTATTTAGGGTGGACAGAAAATTTGTTAGTGTATGAATGGGTTTAGAACTAAAACTGGGCTTAGAAAACATTATTAAAATAAAATTAATATGAATTTATTTGGATGATTAATACTACCTCTATCTTGAAATAGATATCTTCGAATGCTAACTTACATTGCAACTAGGTGTTGCCCGCGTGAGTGTCGGTTATCCCCGCAAAAGTAGCCTATATCCTTTCTTGGGGTCCAAGCTTATCACATACCAAATTTCATCAAAATCAGTTCAGCGGTTTAGCCGTGAGAGCATATCAGACAGATAAAGTTACTTTAGCATTTATAATATTTGTATGGATAGTACAGTAAGGATGCTTAGGTGTGCTTTTAAATCTGTCATGATATACTGAATAGGCAAAAATACAGTTCTTGTTCATGTAATTTAATATTTGTTCCTAGTTATACCCAACTGTTTTGGGTTGGGTTATTCCAGTAGCACTGGATACAGCTAAATGTTTAACATAGATTTTAGCAAATTTTATTGCGCTTTTAATATTGGCTTGTCAATTATGATGGTGATGGTGAGTGATTAACTCGACGAAAATGCAAGTATTGAAACTATACCTACTTACTTGTATTTTTGTCCATATTATATGTAGAGGGTCTAAATTGGTGTTGTAACATTAAACTGGAATTTATTAACACCTTAAAATAGTATGCTTTAAACCTATCCCCAATAACAAAACTACCAATAATAAAACTACTAATAATCTATACTTATCTATACTAATATTATAAAGCTGAAGAGTTTGTTTGTTTGTTTGTTTGAACGCGCTAATCTCAGGAACTACTGGTTCGATTTGAAAAAATCTTTTTGTATTGGATAGTCCGTTTATTGAGGAAGGCTATAGGCTATATAACATCACGCTATGACCAATAGGAGCGGAGCATAATTGAAAAATGTTGCAAAAATGAAAAATCGTTGAAACTAAAACACGCGAACAAAGTCGCGGGGGACAGCTAGTTACTAATATAAATACAGACAGCATCAAGAGCACAGCTAGTATTAAAGATCAGACCTCAATTTCTCAGGTGGCACGTCAAGAGGCGATCAAAAACCTCGCGCAACCACTCCTGGTGGACATCATATGGGCGCTGGCAGAAGAGCCTCACTTCGACTCCCCGCTGCCGATCGCGCCGCGGGCACTCCCCGCCTCCACGTCAGCGGACGCTATTGCCGAAGATCCGGAGTCCGCTCGATTTAGGTGCGGGAAGTCTTAATTAAGTAACTGGACCGTTTTTGGTGGAAAGTACCAAGGTATGGAACCTTTTTGGTCGAAAGTACCAGTATGGTGTAGCAGTACCACATTTCTAAGTAACGCCGATGTACCTACGATCTGGATCTTATTTTTGAATGTAGTGAAATGTATGCGCCACTTTCAAGGAATTTTTGAGCGAGAACACGAGTCTTTGTTGTTCTTAAATTAAAATCTTAACGTACTGCAATAAGGTCTGTATTTCATTGGCATTTACATTCGGTTTTAGTCGGCCTAAGGTTAGCTTTGCGCTTTCCTGCGCAAGCGAATATTGCCGATGCACTTTTAAACGTGGTACTATTATAACAGTAGGTTTTGTGTCGCCATATACACACATGCCTACTTGAGAGGATAGTATAATGAAAATGTTAAAACCATTGTAGTTCTATGAAGAGATGGTACGTCTGTACGACATTGTCCATCTGCCACTGGAGTAATAATGGTTCTAAAATCATAATACAAGGGTTGTTTTAATTGTTGTAATCAGATTCAGATTTTTAAAACATCTAATTGTCTTTAGAAGTTGTTAAGCCTAAATGTTTTAATATTATAACAGTATTTTAAGTTTATGACCTCTTAATATACAGGGTTCATACGACCGAGGGGCTTTCTTATACATCACATATAGTAGGTTCAATTGTCAAACTCTGTACCAAAAATCAATTAATTAGAAGCAATAGTTAAGTATACAGTTTTTTTTTTTATTTTGGACCCGTTTGAACACATTGTATCTGAACTTGATATGTATTTACGTTTATACGCATAAAAAAGCATTCTATTGTGCCCAAACAATCTTACCTTATTCTTATCCATAAACATAGGCAACTTAGCCCCGTTAGCGCGACGTTGCCGCTTTGTTACCTACGGCTGTAGCCTGTTAGTAACAAAGTGTCGATTTACAGGTGGGTGAAATTTCGAAATGGTGTTTGCATTTTACTTAGCTTTTAAGTACACAAACATTTTGCGTGATATATTTTTTTTTTTAGCATATGCAATTGATACTGAACACGGATGGGTATATGTAGTGTAATTTAGGCCCGTCTGTCGTATTAACCCCATATACGAAGTATATGACTATATTTATATCTCTCTATGCGTGACTGATTTGTGATATGCGTGTAACAGGGTCTGATGAGAAACATTATAAATTATAATGCTGACATAATCAAGAGACGAGTGACTGATTTGTATATGTAGGCACTAATTACTACTCATTAATGTAATTAAATCCATTTTAATATTTGTCTAAACTTTTGTGAAGTTTTGTCAAATAATATATTTTGCTTGATTGAATCGGAAAAAAGTCGAGTCTATCCAGCTAGTTATAAGTAGTAAATATATAGTATTGTATTATCTTAATAAATTCAAAAACGAAAAGAATACACAAAAAAATCTTTTGATGTTTTTAATATTCTCATGTAGGCCAAATAATAGCCAAACAATTTACTATTAAAATTTATGCATTTATTAAAGTAGTATGATTAACTTTTAAATCTAATAAATGTGGTTATTTTGTAGAAGTTTACAATAAGTAGAAAGGTAGTATAATATCATAATACTTGACATCAGATTTTAGAATATAATTTAATATACATATAATTATTATTAATGTATTTCAAGTTCTGTTTGTTTTATAATGTTTGGGTGCAAATTAATGTGTCTGATATACCTGTGTTACTGATGAAAATATATATTTTATTAATCAATGTTATCTAGTCATTTTAACAATATTATAATTTTAAGTAAATAAAACATAATATATGTAAATTAATTTAATCAAGTTAACAATTACATAACTAATAAATTAAATCATTTAAATTGATCTATTGTTTTATTCATTCGGCAGGGGTTTCATATCGGTCCTTAATGTCTTTCCAGAGTTTCTGCAAAAAGACAAAAATAATGTTAATCAGGTAATTAAAAAGATAAAGTTCTAATTAAAGTTAATGGCAACTGTAGTCTGGTCTGGTAACAATACTCTGGGCAATAAACACACCTTGTGTTAAAATCCACCATAAAGTTTGCTGCACCAAGCTGTCAGGGTACCTCTACCTGGCTATCATGGCTACTGTGCCCTTACTCTCCAATTTAATTATAATTCTAATACCAATGCAAAATTGTTATTCATTTAGCAGGCACACACACAACACACAGTACAAAAAAATACTCTTAATGTTTAGATTCCAGTCAGCTCCTTCCATTGACACCTTTTTTTTTCAAGAAAACTGAATCTCATACCTTTAAACTAATATCAATTTTGCATTGGCATTGTATTAGAATCAACATTAAATTTTAGAGTAAGAACACTGATCCTGAGGTGTGGGTAACTGACTTGAGGTTGTGATCACTGCCACCTTTATTAAGACCCGTTTAGAATGAGTTTTGTTCCGATTTGTTAACTGACCTCTAATAATGGCCCATTCAGTATATTATATATGTATATATATATAATCTTCTAATATATATATTTCTGTTCATTATTATTTCATTGCCCATTTTTATATTTCTTAGTTATCATTTCTATTTAGTTTACTGCTGAAATTTCAGTTTAAAATATTTAACTTACGAAATTTTTACAATGTTTACAACTGTCACATTAAATCAATGCCTTATAAATATAATTATTTTTCTTTTTATATATTTATGACAAGAATCTAAACAAGACAATACTAATGAAATTAAAACTGAATAACTTATAAATACCTAATACTAATCTTTATTTTGTCGCCAGCAGGAAAACCATACCTAGGTCAATAGTTTGCAGATAGTTTCAGGGACCAAAGTACAAAATTTATAGTGATATTCTACTACTATTTCATTAATAGTAATAGCAAATAAATCCATCTTGGTTATCAAGAACTGTATGAGCAAGTCAATAATTTTATATATTTAATGGACTTAGTTTTAAGTAACAGCGTCTGATTAAAGTTCTTATATGACAGTTTTCATATTAAAATAATCGGATATTACCCAAACACTAGTAGTTTACAACGGAAAAAGTAAAATGAAGGTTTTTTGTAAAGTAAGGTTATTTTGTTACATAGGTACATTAAAAATAATCTATATCTCGGCGTAGTTTTACCATATTTTAATGTTATATCGAAATACAGCTTGAAGACACGTAATTAAAGACGAATCAAACAAAATAGTATTCCTGATAGAAAATTACATAACAATACTTACACCCTTGTTTATTCTCTCGAAAATCGTGATAGAGGCCACTTCAAAGGCTCTTTCAAAAAAGAATGTGCCCAGGGTGGCAGCCAGGAAGAAGGTGGAGGTCTTCTTAAACACACTACGGTTTAGAGTAGCCCACAACGACATTTTGGATAATATTATTTCAAGACAACTTGAAATCACTCCTCTCCGATGTCGAATTCGATCTTAGAATTAAAAGCACAGATTAAAAAGCGCCACAGATGACTGGATTCAATCAGTCAAAATATTATAGTCTTTGGCAACTAAAGATTAGTAAAGATAGTCAAATATTTACTGAAATTAACTAAAAAAAAAATCTCCTATGCTTATATTCAAAATAGGAATATACCTACTTAATACTTATCACAAAGTACTTTATTATAAAGTCTAATGCTAAATTGGTAATTTTAGTGGCAACATTTCATGAATCGTTTGACCGTTACGTCAGTATAAAGTTATATCATGCAAGCATAAAATACCTAGGTACCTAGATATCTACTACAATATGTACCCAGAAAGTACTGCTCACTCTCGAGCGTCATAGATACCTCTACTCTGGCAAAAAGCTGAACCTATTTCAGTAAGGCAAACAGTTTTCTTATAAGTGACAAAGGCTTTTTTTTATACGTCTACACGGACAAAGCCTTGAATACCAGCTAGTCGTCTAGTCATATTATTTAACCGTAATAGAACGTAAATTTCAATGTTTTACGTAAAAGGTCTAATGAGTATAAGTCCTTATAAATCCATTAATTAAATTGAATGCTTTTTCTAATTTAGTCGCCACTCCCGTTTTGGTCAACTATTTAAAACATTCTGTTCAAACTTACCAACCTTAACTAACAAGGATAATAAAACACTAAATTTATTATGATGAAAATAGGGGATATATTTACAACTATGTATTAAAACAAAATGATGACTCATGGACAATACTTTCTATAAATAATAAAATGAGTAATGGCGTGTTAAAAATCACGTATTAAACAAAAATCCGCCATATATTGTACAAACTTTCGTGTACGGAATGATTGCCAGCAAATAGTTTTGGTTTTTTCACACAATGCTTTTGGAAGTTCAGACAAAATATGGATGTTACTGCAAAAGTGGTCTACAACATTAATATTTTCTTTTTCTGGCATTTTTAGGCATAAAAAAAAATCATATACTGCCATGATTAAGCAGGATACTATTTAAAATCCAACTGGCAGCGGGTTTGACAAGTTTTACTTTTAAAAATATAATTTCGAAAAAAAAACGTGTACAACCACTTTTGAAAGTCTCAGATAAATACATTAGTAAATAAAAAGAGCGCACAAACGAACAGGGTTTCATACTGTAAACTCTTAAAGTAAAAAATGCCATATAATATTATATTGAAGTAAAATAATGTTCAGTCCACAGCTAAAATTACAATTTGCGATACACAGGCTTATAAAAATGTGTCGAAAATCTTTTCTTAATGGTAAATAAGAAACTATGTGTAAAATATCTTTTTAATTCATAATCCGACGCATTTTTAGTAAGCATTTATTTTAGCGTATTTAAAATAACATGTATAATACATTATTGATATTCCTCGTTAGATTCGAAACCCAAAAGCAAACTTAGTCGACAACAGAAGAATTAAATTTTAGATAGTTTCATGCAGAAATACAAAACACAATCCGTTATCAGGAAGAAACAGGAAGGAAACAACGTTTTGATTGATTATAATAAATGTCAGGGCTTCTCAACATTTTTGTAACAAAAAAATATTAAAATTTTTGCATTACATTGGCAGTTTATTCATGTAGGTTTTTCGACAAGACTGAAGACCAAAGCACGATACAACTCCGTACTGTTTGCAAAATAAGTATTTTTGTCATAAACTGTTTAGAATCTCTGACACTTAGACATAGTCACTATGACAAGGTTCTAGGCACATTACTGGCTACAACCTTGTATTAGCAAGCTATTATTGAAAGCTATCCATAAACTAGGGCACGCCACTGCGAACTATTCTTACTAAAGTCCTATGCTGGTAAACAACAGAAATAATGGATGGTAAAGATGTGTACATATTGAAAACTCTAGCGTAAACTGAAAAATATATAACCATGTATTGCTTCAAAACATTTCTTATTTTATTATTGCTGCAATTTTTTAAGCAAGTCGTAGCTGCGTTAACACTACGACACTACACATACCTCTCCAAACGAAGAGTCACAGTTTGAATAGATAAGAATTTTGTGTACCACATTTAATTTTGTGTACCACATTTTTGTCGCTATGTGAACGTAGCTTTACACTTAACTTGGCCCGGTCGCCAATGTATACGCACCCTTACGTCAAACAATTTTTTTAAACTTATTTTTTAATTATACCTTACACTTTGGACTTGGAAGATTGTTTCTGTGATTAGGCTTTAACTATTGTCACTTACACATTGTATACTAAACTTTAAACATAAGTTGTCTGTGTTAATTTAATTAGATTTAAAAGTAAACATTTTTACCCACTTGTTTGAAAAATAAATACATTTCAAAACGGGAATTAATCATCAATAATTTGAATAAAATAAAATAAAAATTATTTATTATTTACTAGATATATTTTTAATATTTGAGATACACTGAATAAAAATGTTTGTAAACATCAAATTAAATTAACACAGACATTAATTATCATATCCAATCCATTCCCTAGATGTAACATTCATCATTCTGATATGTATAGTTTAGGGATAACTCACATGTAATTAACGGTAGAACCACATATAAGTTACATTGGCAATACTCGACAGCACAATAGTAAATAGTACACCAATCAAATACAAGGCATACCCCCTCTGATTGGTGTAAAAACTCTGACGCAAACGGATTCGACCAATTACAATGAGCTGTATTAACGTGGCGCGATTTGATTGGCTAATTTACGCTTATTAAAAATTAATCTATCGCCAGGTATATGCTTTGTAACTTATAAATATTATTGTGATTTTTACTTTAATAGTAGTAGCCCTTATTCCGTTACACAAGCAAACCAATTTAAACAAGTCTCTCTTAATAGTACATTAGGGGATCGGACTAATAATTTTTTCATTTTCACGTCACATAGATATTAAAAAATTATTAGACACGTATTTTTCATTTTTTTAATTAAACAAACGATGAGGAAGATGCAGCGAATGGAAATGTCGCGTAACGTCACTTGTGGCTACAATTTTTACCCTCAAGTGACGTCACTACCCCCGCTCCAGAACTTTAAAGCGCTTTAACTTTGTAATTTTTCATTGATGGTGGACTAAATAGATATTTCCTTTTCATACTTGGTATGAAAAGGAAATATCTTCCTAAAATATAATTCTATATCCGCTTCCCCATTTGTTATGGTCAAAAATTACGATTCAATTAATTCTTAAGTAACTACAGGAAATAGTTAAATTATTGTAGGCATGTGAATAATAATACAAATAGGGTTTTTCTGATAAGGAATTATCAGTAGCTGCCCCAAGTAAGCGTGGTTAGCCGTTAGTCCTGCGCCTAATCTCTCTCCGGTCGTATTACATTGCTGTTAAATTGGCATGACGGAATTCAAGTCAAGAGTCAATTCTTTTTTGAGATTGGCTGTAGAGAAAATATAGTTTAACAGACATATTTTTTACGTTTGAATAAGTATGTAACTTTTTGTTGTAAGAGACCTGATAAATTGGTTTAGCTTTAAATAACAGAATCAGCGCTATTGTTAGCGAAATTCAACACAAATTGTACATAATAAAAATACAGACAGTTATATACATTAGGTAGCCGCTATCAAAAAGAGTGAAGCAATTTAATAGTAATGAAAATGTGTAGGCACTCCGATTTGAATGATTAGTTGTTCCATTCTAAACATTCCAGCGATTTTCATAATTTCAATTTTGTTTTCTACAAAGGAGGGTTTCGTAATAACACGATGCGCACGCGCAGCTTGATACTATAGTAATTTTTGTGGTTAATATATCGACTATCCTTCTTTATGACTCGCGCTACCTAATGCGGTTTCCACATCACAAAATGTCCATATTTAGCGATTAAATTTCATACAAACTGATATTCGTTTTAATTATTGTAATAATTATCATTAACTATAAGTTATCAAATAAATAAATTTAGAATTTCGAATACAGAATACTGTAACAAACAATACGCCAAAAACAAAATTATAAAAATAATTAAATATCTCACTGAAAATTACACTGGATATATAATCGGTGAGCTTCATCAGAATCTGCGCTTGCAAGTAACCAACTAACTTTCATAAGATATAATACTTTTTGTTTAAAATATCATGTGGTATAAGGCAATTGTGAGCGTGGTGGACACGAATTGACAAATCTCTGCAAATATATTATGAAATTTCTCAAATTTGTATAACAGATGTTGGTGTGTTTTACAAATGTTGGGTCCAACATTTAATTACAATCCAGATATTATAACGCATGAGTATTTTAATACATGCCAGATCACCTGATCATGTTCGGCCATATTTGCCAATAGGACAATAAAAATGTCATCGCTCATGTCCTTTTCACTCAGTCAGTCATGGTCAATTAATAAAAATATTTTTGTAGTATTCTCTGACTTCTCCTTTAAAGTGATTGCATGAACCACGAAATTTAAATAACTTGTGATCCATGCGTCCATAACTATTCATTGATTATCATATAATAAAAATAACTTTAATGGTATACTTTCTTACGCTAACATTCTTCGAACCTATTACCATCACGTAAATTTTGATAATTAGATTACACTCATTCATTAACTAGGCATTCGTTATATTTAATAATTTTTGGAGTAAATAAATCCATTGTATGTACATGCTCTCAGTGAGATTATTAACCCAGCAAGTTTCACACTTCAAAAGATATTGGCTTGATTGCACAATAGTTATTTATTAATTTAGTAAAACAACAGAATCTTAATTACTCTGCTTGGATTAGCACAACACTATAGTTAACCAATGTCAGAATACATGTGCGAAAAAAAACAATTGCAATTTGACACTTTTCAACAATTCCTTTTTTAATAGTTTTATATCACTGATACAATAAATGTTAAATAATGTACTCATAATACAAATATGAAATAGGTTACTTAAACCCAGTTTATATAAAATAAACCACGAGTAAGAAATCAGCACCAGGAAACCGTGCCAAATTAACGAAAAAAAAATTGTCTTATGTTGGTTTTTTTTTGTGTTTTAACCTAATTGCTGTCCCTTTAGGGGGTGACAATAAAGTGTTAATTTGCAAATATCACGTAATTATACAATAACATAGTATAATCCAAAATTAACCTCAAACATTTATCACTATTTACTAAATCATCATTGGTGAAAAATGACTTCATACTTTATTCTTGAAAATGTCTTGTTTACGACATTACATTATATGATGCCAGCTATCCATCAATAACAGTTCTTCATCATTTTGACACTGAAGACCGTTAATTGAGTCTAAAATTGCAAGTTTTGAAACTATGCTAATTAACACTTCATTGCTTTTTACTTTTTACATTTGTACCGTGTAATAACCGCCTGATCCGTTATTGTTGTTATAACTGTTGTATGTGTGTCAGTACCGTAACCTGCTAGGTTGTACCTAATCTCTCCGTATTTGAGCATTGAGAACATTGTCCGTGGCACAAGGGCGCTGTGCATACCACTAGCAACATTTCTTTTTGGTTTTGATATTATTCTTTAAGTGTACCGTGTCTTTTGATGTTACATTTTGCCGCTCCTTCATTTCGAGTTTTGATCTTAGTACCTGGAATTTAATCACAACATTATTAAAATAGGAAACTAATTGTATTGCTGTCTGAAGATCATCTAGATACATAATTAAAAAGAAATGATTATAAGTTGCAGTAATATTACTAAATACTGAAGAAGCTAAAAAAACGAATTTTTGTACCCTTAAATGAGAACAAGTTTATGAAAAGATAGAATAAGTATGCCTGTGTAATATACCTGATAGATAAATTAACACAAAAAATTTGTAGCTTGAATTGTCCTTTTTTATAAACTTAGAATATATAATATATATATGTTAACTACAATATTTCAGCACACAATTGATTAATTACACAAGGAAAATAAACCAAACAAATAAACAAGGTAGTTTTAGTTTTGACCTTCTTGGATTTTTTTCCAATTATTTTGATTTAAGATCCACACTACTGAATTTATTTTAATGGATATGGGACCACTAAAGGGATACCCTATCTATGACAAAAATAATTTTGGATCCACAATTGCTGGAAATATCGCACATTATACAAAAAAAAAAAATTTTAAGTTGGTTAATAAGTAATCAACATTTATATTATTTGAAATTTGGACATTAGACATTCACGCAGTCCATACACACACTATGGAATCAGTGTATGCCTTAAAATTAAGTTTAATTAATCTATTATTTATTTATATTTACCATTTTAGTGATAGTGAGGAACATTTCCTCTACATTAATGTTCTCCTTTGCACTTGTCTCAAACAACGGTATGTTCATCTGGTTCGCGAACCTCTGTGCGTCCTCCGTGACTACCACTTTTCTAGACGGACAGTCATTCTTGTTACCAACTGGAAATATTAATGAGTAGTATTAAAATAGAATCCAGAATAATATAATAATGATTTTTCTGTCTGTATTTGCGAAATTATATCATTATATTCAAATTATACTGATTAAGATGCAATGATCTGTTTATTTTAATGAATTAATGAACAATATTTTCCATAATAATAATGTTCATTCATGAATCACAATTTTTATGTATACATCCTGAAATTAAGTGTGGTTATAATATTATTATTAAAATACAATCTTGTATAACAATCAGTTTCCCTTTGTGTGATAACAAATAAAAATGTCTGAACATTTTTCAATAATCATAAATAGTATAGTTTGCTTTTCAGAGTAGGTATTATTATTCAATTCATCCGATAAGTAACAAAGTAGTTTTCAAAGATATTATATTAACGCCTGGTTTCTATATTCAAGAAACTATTGGTTTTGCTTAGAGGGTAGAATTTTCTAAGCAAAACAAAGAAAATTTTACTATCCATAAGCAAAACTAATAGTTTCTTAAATAAAGAAACCAGCCATAAACAATGCTTCTCATAGGAATCTAGTACAGAACTATTTTTAGGTACTTTTTAAAATAACCATGATATACTAATAATAATATAAAATAATCATTGGGTAATACAAGATACTTAAAAATAATAAAGATTCATTCTAGCAGTTAAAAAGCCATTGACCACAAACAAAAAAAAAACATTAACTATCAAAAATCTCCACAGATAAACAAATATTGACATAAAAGTGATTAATGAGTAGCTAAGTTAGCCATTAGAAAGCTGTTTGTTATATAATCATTACTTAAATGAAATTAACTGTCTGTACAAAGATAATTAGAGTGTGACAACAATGATTCTTTTGTTGTTATTACACATTTGCCTTGTAATACCCCAAATGTATGGCAATGTTGAGAAAGAGTAGTGTTTTCATCATAACAATTTTATTTCAACAAACTATTAGACAATAAAGTCTTAGGAAACACTAAAATGTATGTGTTTATCCTTGATATAGCACACAAAACAAACAGGCTTATGAATGTTAACGAGGCGCGTTCTAAATATAAAACACTTACCTAAAACTTTATTAACAACATCACAATTCTGTTCAATCTCATGCAACCACCTCTTGACGTTCGCGAAGGACTCCCCATTAGTGACATCGTACACCACGATGACGCCGTGGGTGCCTCTGTAGTATGTGCTGGTGATCGTTCTGAACCTCTCCTGTCCCGCAGTATCCCATATCTGAAGCTTCACTCGCTCACCGTTTATTTCTAAAGTCCTTATTTTGAAATCAACCCCTATCGTAGTAATATAACTACCGGAAAATGTGTTGTCGGCGAACCGCAGGAGGAGACAGCTTTTACCTACACCTAAAACATATCAACATTACACCGTTGACTAAGCTGCACAGGCTTGAAGATTTAGTAAAGAATTATAATATCACAGGCCTCGCCCACTCAGGCCACTCACCACTGTCACCGATTATCAGCAATTTGAAAAGGTGGTCAAACTCTCGAGCCATGTTTTCAGAAAGTTATAACTATTACACTAATTGGTCATATGTTCACTAATATTGTTAAAAATGTATTTAGTACAACTTTAACTACAGAAATGTTAATAAAACTCATGCCGTTAACGTTACACTTCCATCACTTTACAATCGGTCGCCATCATTGTTTTTAATTGCCAGCTTGAAAAAAAATACAAAGAAACACTTATTTATCTTCGATACTTTTTCTAACTGGCATTGTTGCTACGCATTGGGTCGAGTGAGTGCGTCATGCGCCATGTAATTGTAGCGGAAACCTTGGCAGAACTTAATAAGTTATTCGCAAGGGAAATAACTTGATCTGAAAATTTAATTTCATTCATCATTCATTCATTTCCGGCGTCGACTTGTTGTTCTTCTTAGAGACCTAAGTTCTTATATTACTTAAATTAAGTTGTAGTGGAGTCAGCCAACCATAAGGATTGAGCAATGAGCAAACAGCAAAGAACCATAGCTTCGCATACAATAATCTTAGCTTGGCTTGAAAGTGAAGTATTTAATTAAAATAATTATATTTAATTGACTACATATTGTAAGCATTTTGACATATTCGACCCAACTCACTTGTAGTAAAGCGAGTAAATGATTTGTAACAAAATAATTATTTACGCTTTAAAAATAATATCGGATAATTCTTTCGTGAAGTTTTGTAACATTTTCTAAGAGCTCTTGCATGATGCAGGGTAAGTGTAATAAACTAACACTAGAATGGCTCGATGATCAAGATTAGATTTTCCAATGAGGAGATAAACCATTATGGCAACACTTTATGTGACGCACCTATTTTTTAGTGATGTTGGCACAAAACCCTTATAATCTCATGGACCGGCCCTTCCTACAGTTCTTGTGTGGATGCCTACAAAACCGCGAGCCCACAAAATGGCCACCTTTACAGGTAGACCCCATGTGAGACTGCCGTACCTTGCGATTATTGAATCGCAAACCCTCATTGTAGTAGTGTATGCGTAGACTCATATTCGATATTTTTAAAGCAGTATGTGCACTACGGTAGCGTAATGTGTAAGTATTTACACAAAACACAGCTGTAGTGGCATGAATTATAGAAGTAAGTTACTTAAATTTGTGTCATTAAAGTAATAACTTGATAAAGTTTTAAATATACTTAGACAAAGAATTTATTACTACTTTTGTCAAGTGGCAGTAAATGTAAAAAAGTTTAGTCAGTCGTATAAAAATAATTATGTGAAATACAGGTATAAGTATGTATAAAAGCGTTGGTTATTTCGATACGATCGATAATAATACGACATTACTTTTACGACAAAAATCGTTGGTTGCCTGTAAAGTCGGTATACGGGCGAAAGTTTTACGTGACAACGACTGTCAATGTCAATGTCTGTCTCTCTCGCTCTTAGGCGGGCTAACCATGCCCGAGTGGAAGGGACGCGTGCCTCTCACTCGCTCTCATTGTGAGCGCATAACGTGAGCGGAGCGTTACCCAGTTTCTTGAAGTGTCACCCGGCAAACCAATTTATAAGACGTTGTCACGTCAAAAACGTTAAATTTCGCTAAACGATATAAGACATCTGTTATCAAGAGTGTAGATTTATGTTTCTATATCGATTAAATAGATATTTGTTTAATTAAGGTACATCAGTGTAGAATTATCGGGCACCTCCTCTTATTTCAATACTCAGTGTTGGAATCAGTGATGGTGATAATTTGTATGAGTAATCAAATCCACCTGTCAAATCTGTCAAGTTTAGTGTCAAACTCTCTAGGTGTGGTACGGATAATCTAAAAATTTTATAAATTTCGATATAATGTCGGCTACATTAAAGCCTTATTTAACAGCAGTGCGGCACACACTAACGGCGGCGATGTGCTTAGAGCACTTTTCGTCGCAAGTCGTAGAGAGGTACAACAAACCAGAGGTCGAGGTTAGAACTAGCAAAGAGCTACTTCTGAATCCAGTGATAATTTCTCGAAACGCCAATGAGAAAGTGTTGATCGAGTCGTCGATAAACTCTATTAGAGTGAGCATTATGATCAAGCAAGCGGATGAGATCGAAAAGATACTGTGTAAAAAATTTATGCGGTTTATGATGATGAGGGCGGAAAACTTTATCGTACTGAGGCGGAAACCGGTGGACGGATATCATATCAGTTTCCTAATTACAAATTTCCACACGGAGCAGATGTTTAAACACAAACTGGTCGACTTCGTGATATACTTCATGGAGGAAATCGATAAAGAAATTAGTGAAATGAAACTGGCTGTGAACGCGCGCGCCAGAATCTGCTCTGAGGAATTCTTGAAGCGGTTCTAGTTAGCACCTGTGTATGCTTAAGTATGACTAATATGATGCATAAGTAATAATATTTAGTGCTAATGGTGATTTAGTGTTATTTTCCCTATGACTGATAATGTGATCCTTATTGTTGGTACGCAATATGCGATACAGTCCCTAACTAAGGAGTCCTAATTACCTTAAACAAATATATCCATGAACAATTATTACTCAATATGTTTAGTACCTAAAGCTTTTATTATTGCATCTTTAAGAAATTATGTTTTATTCTTTTTTTAATATTAAGCAGTATTAGTATGTAAAGTTTCAAGTTATGATAGCTTAATATACTTAGAACTATAAATATAATGCCTGTTTCATTTTAAATATTGTGAATTGTGTTAAGTTATAGAGTATGAAATAAAAAGTAATTCCAAAAACTATGGCATTTATACTTTTCTTGACTTGTAAATGATTGATTGTAATATACATTTTTAATAAAATATTTTTATTAACCTTATCTTTAATTTTCATTTCTTAAATAAAACACCTCGTGATTTTTTAGGATCTTTATTTTAATATTTAATTCTTTTTTACTATAACAAATTATGACATCACAAAACTATAATTAATAAAATCTTATTAATTTATATAGGGAATTTACATCAAATAAACAGGAAGGGAAAATCTATTTTAAAAAATGTGTGGCATTACTCTGTAACAGACATGATTCATGAAGTTTCCTGAAGATGTTTATAAACAAAATATATTTGATGAATGTTATGAATATGCAAGAATGTCCTCTTAGAAGCAACATAGATGAACAATAATTGTATATATTATAGGGGTAGTTAACTGCTAACACTGATTGTAAAAAAGTTATTTTCCTATTTGTAACATTTTTTTAATATAATTTACACAGCTATTTTGGTGCAGGACACAAATCTCACAGCTTAGTTTTAATTGATTACAGGTACACACATGTAAAAAGGAACTGACTTCAATGAATTTCTATGCCACCCCCTTGAGGTATACCCACCCCTATCAAAGTTAAAAAAAAACTGAGAAAAAACAACAAAAAAACCGTCGAATTAAGAACCTCCTTGTGAAGCTGGTTAAAAATGTGATCCAGAATAGTTGATAGCAACTTGCATTCGGGCAATGGAATGTTTACTAGGTTAATGATTTAAAAATGTGCAGTAACCAGAAGATACTCCTTTTCAACAATAAATGGGTCCAGCACAGATGTTTAAAGCTAAGATTGTTGGGACCTATTTTAAATCATAATAAAACAAATGTTGAATAGAAAGAGATATGTAGCTCCATACAAATATTGCAAGTTAAAAGTTGGTGATAATTAAATTGCAAATATTGGGGCACCTGCCTTTACAAATAGATTATACATGGGTACACTACCCTAATTGAACTATAGATTATGATCACAAATAAAACCAAGGTTTGATACACACTTTTTTATATGGCAACATTACTACATTACCTACAAACAATCCATTTGTTTTAGTCATAGGTTTCTTGTTTTACAATGATACTATACTTGGCATGCAATTATGTTGTGAAGGTTATTGCAAAGCGGATTTCCGGTAGCTATATAAATTATTATTCATAATGGAAAATGCACACATTGCTTTTATTAAACAGGTATAAATCAAGTTTTACGGAAAAATTACTGAACCCACAACATATATTTGTAAGACGTTTCCCATTACAATCAATTTGTTAGTTCTAATCCCTGAGCTATGATTTGATAAATAATAAGGGCAAGAATACACTTGATACTTTTAATTAGCGAGTTTTATTATTTCAAAGTAGAATGCAATAATTTGAATTTAAGCCCCATAAACCTCCCTCCCTTCGTTCCACCTTCCCACCATTTAGGATTTATAAGTATCGTGTATATTATGCCTTATATGCAATAATTTGAATTTAATCCCCATAAACCTCCCTCCCTTCGTTCCACCTTCCCACCGTTTAGGATTTATAAGTATCGTGTATATTATGCCTTATAATCTATGCAAAGTACCTGTATTGGAACGTGAAGATTCAATCTCAATAAAAACTTTTTACAATTTCGGTGTCCCGTAGATGAATGTCGAAATGTTGATGATTTGTCTTTAGCTAGTTACGGCAATATGAATGTTTTCTTTTTCACTATTCATGTGAAGTCGATAAATTAAATAAGCTTCAATGGCTTATTTTTATGGACACCGAAGTTTCTCATGCAGAAGTTCACTTAAAATTGTTTTTTTTTGTGCATGGTAACTGTACGCACGGATATTTCTGAAATGTGACAAATACACCCAATATGGAATATGCACGATTTGTTTTATGTGCTTGATGGTTAAGTTAGATATAACATCATAATAAAAATTTGATTTAGGTACAATGTCAAAATAACCAATCTATCTGCAATAACGCCGGTCACTTACATTCGTACGAATACACAAACCCAAGTGCGGTATGACATTTGCAAATGATTTCATTTCCAAGCTGTGTCGGTTTTTCAACAGATATCAAAGCACGCGAACCTTGTTCGAATGTTTGCGCGCATGTGAGTGCCCAGTGTAAAGCGTATGGCGTCATATTTTGGTCAGACCAATAGCGTTGCGTTTTGATAATTCATAAATTTAATCAAGCTTAGGTACATAAATATTTGATCTATTTTTTTTTTTGTATTTTATTGAATTAATCGGTGATTGGTAAATATTCCTTCTAGTTGGCAATAAAGTATTTTGAAGTTAAAATGCGGTCTAAAATCTTACGCTCTAAAATATCAAAGTTCGCTTTCAGCCACAAATGGAAATAAAAGAATCTTGCAAACATAAGTAAGTAGTACCAGCCTCTAATTTATGTGTACCCTGCGTCAATTCATTTAATCAAAGATGGATTTTACTCATTTTACACTAAAATCCCAATTCAAACAAATTATCATGTCACGCGTAAAGCTGGTCACTCACATTCGCGCGAATACGCAAACCCACAAGTGTAGGACGATATTTGCAATTAATTTCATTTCCAAGCTGTGTCGGTTTTTAACAGACATTAAAGCGCGCGAACCTTGTTCGAATGTTCGCCCGCATGTGAGTGACCAGGGTAAGAAAAGCGAGATATACAGAGCGTGACAGGATCTATATACTTGTATGGATGTCCCTAATAAATAATAGGCAACTTTTTTCGAATTGTTCAGTAATACCGTCTTAACACTAGAAAATGTAACATTATAATAAGTGTTATACGAGTCAAAATAACCATTGGTTCTCACAATAATTCATCACACTCGTGTTTGAGACAGGCGCCATCTTCTCTGCCATGCATTACGGATGTCACCGGGATCAAAAATACTTATGCAGCACGTATCGTGACGTTATTTAGGTCCAACCAATGGCGTATCGTTTTGCTAATTCATAAATTCCGCATATATTTTTCGATCTATTAGTGCTGCAAGTACGCAACAAACTATGGTTTTTGTCACATCGTTGGCGCTGCGAGGCTCCGTCCCTCCCACGCGATCATAAATTACACTGTAGGGGTAGGACAGACAAGATGACGTGAAGTCGGTTTTGTGTCCGGGTAACTTTTTATCTTTTTTTTTTTAAATAGAATTGACACAGAGTACTAGAATATCACCTACAGGACACATACACATATATAGTAAAAAATCTAAGATTATCTAATAGTTGCACTCAGTTCTTGGACTTAGCAGTTCTTAGGGTGAACCCTTCGCCTTTAAAGGCGGTGAAGGGTTCTGAGGGCGTCTCCTCCTTGGCACTCGGGGGTCGGGAGTTCCTGATGAACTTGAGAGTGCCGATCACGTAGTCGTAGTCTGGGATACCTCTGACGTATGGCTATAAATTAAATAATGGAATCATTTTATTAACACTTCCTAATTCACAGATTTTATATTAAGTACGGGTTTATTAATTTTAAACAATGCGATATTCTATAAACTGACTGCCTCCTCTGGCTTCAAGTAAGTCCTTTCGGTTTTAAAAAAGAGAGCTTCCCGATTTGGGCAATATTCCAAATCAAAAACCTACAAACTAAAAAAACTTAAAATTCCAAATTAAAAACCTTTTCTATTATTTTTATCCATTCTAGATAATTATCATTGGAATATTAATTTTTAGTTTAAGGACCATTGAAATAAAAATGGCAGTTTAAGTACACTTTTTCCATAATCCATATACCTAGTAATATAAATTCGAAAGTAATTCTGTCTTATCTGTCTGTTACGTTTTCACGGCTATATCGCTGTACCAATTTTGAAGTAATTGTTGTGGTATTGGATAAGCTTGGATCCTAAGAAAGGACATAGACTTTCTGCCACACCGACGGCAACAGTTATTCGAAACTAGCATTTTCCCGCGAGTTTGTCTGCGTGTTTTAGTTTCAACGGTTTTTCATTTTTGCATTATTTTTCATTTATGCTTCGCTCTTTTTGATCGCAGCGTAATGTTATATAGCTTATAGCCTTCCTCAATAAATGGGCTATCCAACACTAAAAGAATTTTAGAAAATATTTTTTTAAATCGGACCAGTAGTTCCTGAGGTTAGCGCGTTTAAACAAACAAACAAACAAATAAACAAACAAACAAACTCTTCAGCTTTATAATATTAGTATAGATAAATAAATTAATACAAGCTTACTTATAAAAAGTATTTTTTTAATTATAATAGCTAGTAGGGTAGCAAGAACTGAACATTGCTGTAGCCAGTAATGCGTGTGAATTCTATGTTAATATGTCAGTACTTTTCCTTTCAACACACGAAGACTGACACGCCTATCGTTATATAGATTCAATGCTATATAGTATTTGTATTACACAAGCATTTTTTCGGTAAAGTCTAGTTATGTACTGACTATTTTTATGTCGCCTTAAAATAAAAAAAATCGAAACAAAAAAATGGATTGTGATTTCCATTTTCGGCATTCCTGCATAATAAATAATTTACTTTTACATAAATAAACACAATCTGACATCCCGTGACTATTTCTAAATGATAACTATATCATGAGAGATGTGTTAAAGTACTTGTAGAAACTAAACTGCATTATGTTGCACTTTTGAGATGGTTTGAGACCCATTGTCTTTTTTAAATCAATGAACAACAATATGAACACATGGTAAATAACAATGAATCACTGTCTGTTATATTCTAAACTAGCCGTGCCCGCGGCTTCGCTCACGTCAACTAACTAACTACCCCACCCTATCTACCCTACCAATTTTTTTTTGTTTTTGGAACTTCCCTGTATTCTAGCGAACAAACAAAAAAAGAATTATTCAAATCGGTCCAACCGTTTCTCGAGTTTTAGCGAGACTAACGAACAGCAATTCATTTTTGTATATAAGATATCATTACCCAATTCACTTAGGTATATCTTTCTAATCCTCTTTCTATCTCTCTTTCTCACCTGTCTGGACTGCGAGGCGGATGGCTCGGACTCGCTCTCGCTGACCAGCTTCTTCTTCTTCCCGTCGAGGCGGTTGCCCTCCCCGCTGAAGGCAATGAACCCGCTGGGCTCCGGCATCATGGCTGACGGGTCCTCGTCCATGCCGGCGGCCGCACCGCCCTCCCCGCCGCGGGGAATGCGCTCCTCCTCTTTGTAGCCTACTGGAGGGGCGAACTCCACCTACAAAATGGGTGTAAGGTACCTCACTAACAATTTTATATAACATTTTGTACACAGCATGAACAGTTTTTGATAGAACAAAAAAAAAACTTCTTACATGACAACTATCATGGCTTTATTTCTAAGAGTGTCTTACAACAGACTTCTTTCTAGCTAGCCTTTTCCTAAGTTTTGTTGGGGTCGGCTTCCAGTCTTAACGGATTCAGCTGAATAACGTATTTTACATGGAGTGACTGCCTATCTGACCTCCACAACCCATCATACAGGGTAACACAGTATCCCAAAGTAAAATTTTGTAATGACTTTGTAATGACTTAAGAACTGTCCAAGATCAACGTATGACAGTCGTGACCAACAGCTTAACGTGCTTTCCGAGGCACGAAGGGGTCTCGGTATGTTTACAAATGGTCACCCATCCACGGACCAACCGCGGTGAGCGCGGCTTAACCTGTATTATCGCTATGAGTGGCATACTTACAACAGGCAACTTGCAAAAAAAATTTGAGAGAGACTTACATTCATATCACACTCAATGATGATAACAGCATTGCCCGGCTTAGTCTCCAGCACGCACAGCTCATAAACCTTGGAGTTATACTTGATAGCAATGACGTCACCGTTCGTCAGGCACGAGAAGTTACGTAAACAATTTTCTAATACTGTAACAATAGAAAGTATGTATATTAATGCATACTTTATTTTCCCACAGAGTTAAACAGAAAAATATGACTTTTAGATTTTGTGTGATAGACAGCACACGTATTTTTTTTTCCTGCAAAATAAAAATGATCAAATGGAAATTTCGTCACTCTGTGTTACAATTTTTACCACGGTGTGACGTCATAAGCCCTCACTCCTGTACATTAAAGCAAATTTATTATCAAACTGTGACTATATAGATTTTTACTTTTCATCTTCATCTACATCCTTATTCTACTACACATCATATACATATACATAAACACGAGTAAAGTTACTCAAAGCGCGCCCGCGCCCCCACGGCCGTGCTCAGCACCATACCGTGTCTCGCCGAGCCACGAGCGGGCACGGAGCGGCGTGTGACGCGAGGGGGCACTGATCGACACGTGATACCACGCGCCGTCAGAAGTAAGCATTATAAACATGATAGTACCTACCTATTTACAGTAAATATATACGAATACCACATACAAACCTGCTTTAGGATTAGATATATCTAAGAAGTCTTCAGATAAAGGCTGGAACTTGGAAAATGTGGCCACTGGTAGCGACACACTCTCTATTTGAAGCAGAGAACCCTCTTCTAGTACCAAGTTGGCCATCATCTGGGGATTAGAAAGAGATAAACATTTATATTGCAGGTCATTTTATTTCAAAATACTAGGTTATTTGTTAACACTTAATATAACCTTGAAGAAATATTATGGATGGTTAGTAATGATTTTGCAATAAATACTGCCACATTGTTATTTAAGCAAAGCAAAGCAAAGACATCTTTTAAACAGAGAATGTATAAATCTATATTAATAAAAATCTATTGCCATATGTATGATGGAGCTTTTTGTTGTGTTTGTAATTGTCAGGACAAGGTTTGTATGAACGAGAATTTGCGAAAAATCAGCAATTAATGTCGAACAATTTATTAATTGACAGGACTACAACTGTCATGTCAGCTAGTAATAAAAAAAAACAAGGCTTGCTCAGAGCAGTTTTACTTTATACTAATACAACTATTTGTAACCATTAGAAAGGTATAGTAGTAATCAAAAGTGTAGGTCTATGATCGTAAGTATAATAATAATAATTAAGTAACTGTTTTCAGCCTATGTGGCCTCCACTGTTAGGCAAAGGCAATCTTAGTTATACCTGGTCCCTAAATTAAAAAAATGATACTTTATGCTAACAGAAGGTAGAATTTGCTTTATATAGGAATTGAGCTCACACTTCCATCTCCAACACTAACTAACTAGGCATACTACTGAAGGGCAATCAACTCCAGTGGGTTTAATTTTGTAAAAAAAATATGTTCAATATTTGTGGAATAACATTACCCAGTGAGGTAGATAAACTCTTCCTTCATCAGCAACAAACTCCAGCACACCACAATGTGTGACCCTCTTGGTTTTTTTATTTGTCAACTTAAATATCATAGGGTACTCAATATTCAGCCTAGTCAGCTGTTCCAAGGCTGAAGGTGGCATTATTACTGAAAAAATAAATTTAAATAGATTGAAGACTCAGGATGAATCAATCCAGAGGATAAAATTAGGTGTGTTTAAGATTATATGTACTAAAAACGTGTCATCTGACATGAAATGTTTCCAAGATGATGCATATTTAGTAGGTAGAAGGTTATAAGACATCACTGATCACAATTAGAACTCATAACAAGCAAATTTTCAGAAAAATATTGTACTATGATGAAGCAGTTTTTCAAGATAGCTGTTATCAAGTATGTAAGTTCCAAGTTTCTCAACATTTCTGATATAATTTGAAATTTAAACTGAAGAATATTACTTTTTCCTCCTCTCTCCACATCCTGTCTTTCATTCCCAGGCAACATAGACACGGAATAACATTTGTAGGTCATGTTAAAGGGTCTGCTAATTTCGTGAAACATGTTGAATCCAAACTGAAACTAAGGAAGTGTACGTTAAGCAAATAATTTATGAGTAAATGATCCAAGACTATTAATGTTCACTGAATTTACCATTTTGTCAAATTTTCGAATAACCGCTGGTTTGAAAAATAAATGCAAATCATGCAATCCACACTCAAAACAATTCAAGTCAACCTTTTGTTGTGATTTGACGTATGTCACTTGTTTGTTGTGTCAAATTTTATATTTTTTTTTTTTACTAAACTCTGTGACTAGACTAGGGAGTGGTTCGGAGCATTGTGCCAAAGGCTAAATAGTTTTAGGTTTCACTAAAAAATTTTGAAGGTGTAAAAGAGATAAAAATAATGAAAATTATGCTAAATATACCTCCATAATATAAATTTTGACAAATGAAACGTTGCTATTTTTTCCTTGTTTATTTAAGCCATCCAATTTTTTCGGAAATCCCAGTTAAATTACATCCAGGACATTCAGAGAAATCTTTCGTTTAATAATAGCACTTTTATGATTTTTTACACCTTTTTAAAATCTCGGACTAGAAAAATAATGAGAAAGTTCTTAGAGACGGAGTTCGTTGTTTTGATTGTTTTGTTTTGGTTTTGACCTAGAGTAGACAGTCAATAGTCTTTGTTTAGTATTTTGTAAGTAGTATTAGTAAGTAAAAACCACAGACCACCAAAAATATCTCTTACAACAAAAACGTTTGGGAAATATGTTTTATTATATAATGACAAATATTTTGTCAATTCACTCAAACAAAGAAAATATCATACTTATACAATATGCAATCACAACAATTCACAGGTGCCTTACCTCATTCCTTGTGAAAATATTTCGCTGACCTGAATGTATTATTAGGTTATTACCAAGTGACCGTTAGTTAACGAATTGTACAAGAATGTGGTCTCGAACGTTTACATTTTTACAGCATAAGTAGTTTTAAATGTGCTACAAAAAACATATAAAAATAAATAAGTAAATCACTCTTATCTCTTAGTTTGTAATGTAAGTTAACATACAAAAAATATGCTATAAATTGGTATGACCACTTAAATAACTTAGTTTTATGAATGAAACCTGAAAATACACACATAAAGAAAGATTTTATAGTACGCAACTAAATACGAACGCAGCCAGAATACGAAAAGCTAATGCTTTCTTTTTCTTACATTATCTGCCATTTCATTCATTTGTATATGTGGCAGCCGCGGGTGTAGATTGTTCGTCATATTTCTCCGAAATAGCAAACTTAATAACCCCTATTTTATCTTAATGTAGAATTTAAAATATTGTGAGTAAATTCAGTTATCATAAATATTCTTTGTTAATTAAATTTATCGAGTTTCGGCCGTTGTCATTTTCTTTACGATCATGAACGCCATGTTGATTGTCAAAAGTGTTTTTGGATGAGACAGCAGTGAATTGATTTGTGAAATTTTTTCAGAGTTCGTGGTTTCAAAGGATCGCTTATTGTCCGGTTCGGTTAATTTAGGGCGTGAGGATACGCAGCCATGGCGCAAATGTTACCGATACGTTTTCAGGAGCATTTACAGGTGAGTACGCCCATCGGTTTATTGGATTTGCCGATAGCGTTTCCTTGGAGGAAGTAATTGATCAGCTTAGGACCGGGGGATGTGCTGGGGTGACGGTGGTGAATTTATTTGTAACTTAAGGCAGTTTAGTGGCGGTTATAATGGCATTGCGCAATTATCGCAGTGACAGTTACCACCCCCTATTCGCCGTGCCTACGGGACAACGGCCGGTATTGATTTGTTCCACATTCCCTTTGGATCATATGGTCTGTGGGAGAATGCCAAAATTTTGTTCATTCAGGTCAAAGCACACTGAAGAACACATACCTAATCTGAACAGATAAAACGCCTTTGTTTAATTTCAACTTGCTATGACTTATTATTTAGAAACACATATACCTACATGTCAGAAATATCAATAATAAAAGTTAATCTGGTTAGAATCTGATGAAAGGAAACCTAATAAGATTTGACTGAGAATAGAGCTTAGCATTTCAGCTGTTTGCATGAATAAACCTGCTATATTTGTTTTTATCTCTAGCAAATTAATGAAAATATGAGTCATAGCAAACATTACCTTTCAGAGCTGAAACATTGTAGTAGGATACAACATATAACAAACCTTTTTGCAGAGCAAATTACTATAAAATGTAACTTAAAAAAACAAAACCTCAGAAGAAAGTATTACTAATGAATTAAAGATATAAATATCTAGTGTTAATAATGACTTTGAAAAATCATTTCTTATCTTGAATCATATATTATATCATGAAGGTCAAAGAACTCTTCTGTTTAGGATATTCAGAAGACATTGAACTTCATTTAAGTATTGTAAGAATGCAATGAATGCTTACTTTTTTTTACTCAAACATTATTTTAGTGAAAAGAGATAGTTACTTGATGATAAAGTTATATATTATATCTTCTTCAGTCCTGGGACAAATCCTGGTCCTAAGTCATCAATGATTATAAAATCTTAGTTAGAAACTAGTTTCTTCTCCATAAAAGAAGGTATTAAGCATGTTAATTTGAATTAAAATTTAATAATGGTGTATGATAAAATTAAGTCAATCATTTGAATATGTCAAACTTAATAGGCTTCCCCAGACACTCGTTACTTGTATGAGGTGTCATACTTTAGTTACTGATTATATTACCATATATTGATTTTAAATACATGACTAATCTGCTAATCAAAACAATGATTAAATAATGCAGATTTTTACATAAAGATGTATGTAATAATGTAATGATTAGTATTGTCATTTAAAAAATAAAATTTCCTCAATTTACATATTAATTAAAACTGTTTCATACAAATTAGTTTGTATTACATGAATTAAGTAAATTTTATTAGCTATATGATAAGCATATCTGCATGATAATGCTTGAATTGGTTTTACAGGGATATTTGTTAAAGGCATGCCCAAAAATTGATTCAAAACATGTTAGTAGGAATATTATATTTTTGTATTGTGTAACATTATATAACTGGCTTATTCTTATATATTTTGGACAGCTTAAACAAATTATTGCATTTCTTGTTGCAGCTCACAAATGTGGGCATCAATCCAGCTTCAATATCCTTCAACACACTCACGATGGAGTCGGATAAGTTCATCTGTATACGTGAGAAGGTTGGTGAGACGGCTGAGGTGGTGATCATTGACATGGCGGACCCCACCAACCCCATACGGCGGCCGATCAGCGCTGATTCCGCGATCATGAACCCAGCTAGCAAGGTTATAGCGCTGAAGGGAAAAGCTGGGGCTGAAGGTATGTCAGTTTTAGTTTATTGATCATTTTTGTCATCGCCTCATCAATTCAATTGGTAAAGAAATCAATTACACATAAATGTAAAAAATACCAATTTCAAAGTCAGTAAAAGTACAATCAATTCATATTGTGAAATATATATTTTATTTACCCAAATTACATTCTTGGTAAAATTTTCCAGTTCTTTTGATTTAAGAATTGAACTACTTTATTGATTTTGATAAAATATTTATGGGACGACTTTGGTGCCATTCCATATTAAAGCAAAAAATAAATCAGTTGACAAATTTCGGAGATACCTATATATACCTCCTTCTTTTGTAGTCTGTTAAAAATCTTAGACTAAGTCAGAGCTCAAGTCTGTCTTCTTCAATACTTCTACGATCAGAGATAGGGAAATGTATGACATAATTTATATAACTGCTAGTTTTGACCAAAACACGTTGACAATACAGGTTTATGCATATCGGTGTTTAGTAAATTTAGTTTTAAAAACGTTGACCATTTTAATATTGAATTTAAAATGTTGGTTTTTAATATATAATAGTCCACTATATTTCAGTAATGTGTCTCAGTACTACTGATTTAAGTGTATTCCAGGTATAAGTACATACACGGGGAATACTAGCGACATATTAACCCATTAATGGGCGAGCACTAAACATTATAAGGAGCGTGTTTTTACACCCCAACCACACCTTATGACGTGTAGTCATGGTTATGTTATAGTACGCTAGCTTTTTCCTTAACATACCTGCGTTATTTTCAGTAATAGGAAAGTAACCTAGAAAAGATACAATACAACGATAATTCCGTGTCGGGAAAACGCGACAGACACTGAAAGTTATAAAATTATTGTGGTGGTGGTAACTATGGCCCAAATTTAAGTGTCCATTAAATTTGGGCCATAGTTACCACCACTACAATAATTTTATATACCGCTTTCTGTATACCGAAAATGCTCTCAAGGGATTTTAAAGTAGTAGTGTATCATTCAAAAGTATCTCAATTTACAATACGTTAATTAGTATCATAATGGTGCAGGCCAATAGCCTTATAGACGTGCAATAATAAATATGAAGTCAGTTGCCGATCAATTGTTCAACGGTTATGCCAATGCAGGTTTTTAAGAGAGGACGCGCCTGGGTCTTTTTTCTCCATACAGATGTATTCTGCTGTTTTCTTCGAAAGAATGCTTCTAGAGTTATGATATTTTTTCCTAACGATCTAGGTTTACTAAATGTGTCCCTATTATTTCGTGTGTGTGTGACCCAAAATAAAATCACTTCAAGAAATATGACCCTCTAAAAATGGCCGAGTTCCGATGAATATCAGACAAATTAGATAGCGTTTTAACAAAAAGGAAAATCATAGATGCATAGAATATACCTTTCCTCTAAATATTGATGATAAAATTATTTGAATCAGTCCATTTTTGGAGAAGAAAGCAGCGGAATGCAAAACGTTTATTGGTCAACGATTTTGTGGGTAAAGTCAGCCTGAGCTGCAGTTGTCCCTTACAAACTCTACGGGGGTAGGTCGGAGGTGTGCGACGGTAATATATTCTTTAAATATCTATTTTTCAAATTCCTCGGGAGTACTGTCTCTTCTTAAAGACCTGAGCTTTTCCCAGTTTCAACACGAAATGGTCCCTAAACGAAAGAGGGAAATTTCCTAATTGTTCTTTTAGAGAACCTCTGCATCGTTCGTAGTCAGCTCATCGCAAAATTCATTAATTTACGATTACATAATACCCACGTCCTAAGAATGAAAAAAAAAAAAAACGCGTTCAAATCATTTAAACGGTATTTGTGAATGTTATTGTGTAGGTTTCTTATCAAATAACAAAATAAATAAAGAAAACTCATTTAATTGCCATAAAAATAAATCTATTCACGTAGTAGGTACTTTGACCCGTAATAATCTAATTATGTGATCCGCCCCTCTACTGTCTGCCCACTATCTACAAAAATGTGTATTTGACGCCTACAATAACACGTCGTCCGTCATTGTTTTTGCAAGGGTTTTAGGAAACAAGAAAATATGGTGATTAGTTTTCGGACCTTCTCAATATCATTATGACCTTTTCAGAAATTTGTAAAATGTTCGTTGTTATTACCATTACATTTGATGTCTTTGCGATGATTATAAAGTTTAGCTTCCGAATCAGAAATAACTTTTAATAGTGCACCTCTACCATACTGGCTATACTTTAAAATAAGTTTATTTGTAAATATTTTATCTAGGAATTGATCGTGGGACATTTAAATTTTAATTGTATATTATTGAATGACTACGGTGTCTAGCGCCATACCGGTTCTTTTTTCCAGGCGATATTCCTTAACTTTTAAGGGCTTTTCCTAACGTCGTAAAAACTGCTAAAGTGATAAATTTACTTTTTTAGTTCTAGGAGACTGGTAACAGTTGTGAGATTTGAGTTATATGCTCTTCTCGCTATTTACGTAGGGTAAGCTGTTTAAAGTTAACGAATATCGCTATCGTTATTACTATCCATGTCGAGACTGCTGGGCCAGGTCCTGAATTATTCTGTACGTACAGGGATTGCGCGAGCGATCCCACGTTTCCGGCTAAGGTAGAGAAGGGATCAGGGTGTTTTTAGTCGGTGCAAGTCCGACATATCCCCATGCCGTACCCTCGGCGTGGCTCGAAGTCATAAGGGCCTGTATTAT
The DNA here is from genome assembly GCA_932294365.1 of Diachrysia chrysitis. Taxonomy (NCBI): domain Eukaryota; kingdom Metazoa; phylum Arthropoda; class Insecta; order Lepidoptera; family Noctuidae; genus Diachrysia; species Diachrysia chrysitis. The sequence goes on along the minus strand of OW028660.1, from coordinate 2,964,288 downwards.
TTTCGTAAGAGAGAAAATCGTAATTAATAATATTAGTATTCCCATCGTACTATAGTACCACAAATCCTGTTCCCTAAATACCGATATTTAGCACACAGAACTCATCAACGATCCAACAATCCAGGGTCGAGTTTATAGCTCATTCCGTCACAAGTGTCGGGATCCAACAATTGTCATTATAAATTGAGATAGCCATGCGAAAATTGTTTAATATTGTATGAATTATGATAATATCCTCTATTAACACATAATGCGGTCAATCCATGCGACAACGTGATAGGATGGGACAATATCTAGTCTATATTTAGTCTTATAATTTTATTTATATAAATTAGTTTTATTTATGTTAGTCTCGTGTCTGCTACGCAAATTGCAATCGCGAGGTGGAATGACATCTGTCGCAGTATCACACTTGATGGGTATCCGTTCAGTCGTCTTTATTTTTAGCAAGTTCAGGTAAAACGTCTCTAAGATCATTATCGAGGTAGACTGACGCCCGGAAGTGTGATAAGTGGGCTATCCTTAGGACGATGATGATTTAATTGGATTGCGGATGTTGGTTGTCAGTTGATTTAAGTAAAATACTAGCAATCAGCTGCTTTTCGAGTAAATTATATGTCAAAAATAAAATATGAAGTCATATTTACATTGTGAAGTGTACAGATTATTGCAAACAACATTATTTTGTCTTTTTTCGGAAGATTTTTGACATTTGAAATCGGTTTTAAGCGATAAAAAAAAACCCGTCTCGTCGCACAAAACTGCAACGGAAAATACACCCACCTACTAAAAGATATGTACGAGTTCTACACATACATTTCATAGATAACTCTCACATTTCTAGCGGTAGTTATAGATTTTTGTTCAAACTGTTATACATGTAGCAAATATTTCAAACTCATGTATTGTAAAGCAGAATTTGGATGGAATTTATTTTCAGTTATACACGAAAATCCATTGTTTTTATCAGTGCTGCTGGCAAAACAAAAACAGAGCTTTGGATGTGATTATTCAATATAGATAAAACAATAAGTTCCTTATCTGGCAAAAATCAGAAGTGGCAAAATAATTTATGTTCAACATTGTATATGACAATGCAGGTATACTACGCTGTAGGCCTAGATTATAAATTGCCAGCTATCTGTTTCCCGTCGTCTTTCACGAGTCCTTGGCAATAACAGCACTTGAGAAATTAATTGGATTTTGTTAACGATACGGTAATTTTATCACGAACGACGTTGAGTGATAATGTATAGATTTTTATATAAAATAAAAGAGTATGATGAAAAGTAGGTCAATTGTTTGGAGATTTCTCACGTTGCCAGACAACTTTGAGTATTTACGAACTTGAATCGTGAGAAACGACGCACAACTTCGGATCCATTGAGTCTGCGGGCTTGAGATGCCAATAACCTTGGGCAACGTGCCATATTATTCCACGAAAAAGAAAATTTAAACCCCAACTCGCGTCTGTAACTTAACGACCTACTTAAATAAATAATTTGTTGTTATAACCTCTTACTTAACAAATAACACCCACTATTTTAAAAAAATATTATTTTAGTTTTTTTTATTTAATAAAGCAGAAAAATAATAACGTACATAATTGTAGTAAAATGACAGCGCTTTTTTCTTTTATTGATTACATCATGCATACAGCCGTCCCGTGCGGTGTTGGATCTGGCAGTGACTCATACGTTTGTATGTATGGCTTTTATATTCTTGGCACACAACACAACGGCCAGCGGAAGTGACAATAACAAAATATGTATCATTTTGTAGAATTGGTGTCGATGCACCCATTTCAAAAGGTTGTATAATGAGATTAATGTGCTCTCTCTTTTTTGTCTATAAATGTTTATAGTTTATTGTACGCCCACCAATACTGCCCAATACTTCAAGTAACAGTTTCAATCTAACACAGTAAAATAGTAAAGAAAACCTCTTTTATATGTAGTAATAGCAGAAGTAAGTTATATCGCAAATATTTTTTGTTTGAATATATAATTTACTAGTAATGTAATAGTTAATGCTAATAGCTCAGAATAGTGATTTTATCCGATCCGATTAACACTGATTTCTCAAAAATTGTAAATGATATTTCCCATTCATATTGGGCCCAAAATCGAAAGTAAAGAAATCCGGCCAGTAAAAAAAAAGTTTTTAATATGGGACATCATTTTAAGCATTTGGTACTATGGCACCAAAACTATGGCACCATTATTTTAGCGGCTATATAAGTTCAAAAAACAGATTTCTCGTATCGTATTAGACTTACGATTTTGGGCCCAACTTTGTATGAAACCTAAATGATCTCCTTTACTGCCTAGAAACGTGTTTTTATGTTACACGTCGCTACTTTAAAATGACGTCTTATAAGGATTCATGGAGATGTTCAAGTTATCTACGCACTTGCTTATAAGTTTAACGTATTAGCATCGGTTAGCAATAAGGTGTAAAGTTGAAAGGTCACGTATCGGCGGGTTGCCGGCGGGCTAGCATCGCGCCACTGCCTCACTTATATTCACGGTTCAGTACTTGACTGGAAATTGTTTCGTTATGCTAACGTAAGCACAACAAAACGGCAAAATTGTACTATAAGTACATGTGTGTATAATGAGATAGGTAGACTTTTTATATAAGCCCCAAAAAAATAAAGCATAATTCTCATCTCTAATAGAGAAACGCTGATGCATTTGTATTTATTTGGTATGCAAGCGTAAATTGTATAATTTAAAAAAAACGGTTTACTCACGTATATCTCGGGATCGCCCGAATAGTTTCAGACTCAATAGGAGTCCCTAATCATGAGCTGACGCGGCGGCAGTGGTGTGACTCCTATTGAGGCTGAAACTAGTCGGGCGATCCCGAGAATATACGTAAGTAAACCGTTTTGTTTTAAATACATAATTATGAATACTCCTCACGAAAGTTATTATACAAGTAAATTGAATAATAGGTTGCTGTTATACAAGAAACATCTTCGATCTACTAACTAAACAGTAATTAAAATAAAAATAAAAAATGTAAAGAAGATGTACAATGGGACACATAAGATCATAATTTAATATTCCGTAAACACTAATTATTATGCAGTAAGGATTTACATAACGGAGTTTCTGAGTGATAATTGTTCTTACGTCACTATCCTTGACCTCAATTTGAAGTTTGATTGAATCTCAAACGTTAGCCAAACAGTCTTCGCCTATATTTTCTGATAAAGTCATTCTATTGAGCTGTCCTATAAGTCGGTGGATGCTTTAGAAGTCACGTGCTATGTGACGTCACATTTTATAGATTCGTTGGATGCAATATGAGATAGTATACTTTCTATTCATTATTTGACTAGCTTTATGAGAAGTAATATGTAATGTCCAATCTATTACTAATCTATTACTAATATATAAAGCTGAAGAGTTTGTTTGTTTGTTTGAACGCGCTAATCTCAGGAACTACTTTTCCGATTTGAAAAATTCTTTCAGTGTTAGATAGCCCATTTATTGAGGAAGGCTATAAAGCTATAACATTACGCTGCGACTAAAAAGCGATGATTATAAATAAATAATGTTGCAAAAATGAAAAACCGTTGACACTAAAACACGCGGACAAAGTCGTGGGGAACAGATAATGATAAAATATAACTTCACCTAACATTGGATTGATGGTTTCAATACCGTGCCTTGATTATAGTTCAAGCGATTTATCTCTGTGAGGAAGTAAATACGTGCACCCGGCACCGTACCATTGACAGCCAAGTTAGCTACCATCCTTCTTGAATGTCTAACTTCTTTACCAAGAGTATTGGCTATTTTTATGTGATACTCATGGCCGAATACTGAAATGTCAATCAGATTGAAGTCGCCGTTAAGTCTAATGTTGTCTTTGTCACATATAGGTGGAAAGTTGCGACAGATAGATATTTAAGCACGTCTTAAAGTTAAGTAGAGTTTCAGTATTCGGGGGTATGATGGATAACGACATCAGCACTGAGTGTTACTATCTTTTTTAATTTAATCGTCAAACATCTCGTCAACTTGACCGGTTACGACGTTCACTAGAATATAAAAAGCATAAAACATCTTCATTCTCTGTCAAAAACTTCAACAAAAGCTTCGATTAAACATTCTCCAGTATGGCATCGCCTTTAGAATCCTGCTGCATCAGCGACACGACCCCTTTCAATACGGTAGTGACCTCAATGGTATAGCGGCGTGTGATATTATTTGTCATGTCATCGCTACCATGTTAGTATAGTCGCGACCTTAATCTAGACTATATAGTCAACATTAACTCCATATTGAAAGAGTCTTTATTCCAAAGAGCTAAGGTTGGCTTTTGAAGTTGTATATAATACCTACGTTGGTACTACCTACATACTTTCTATGCAATACTATCTCGTCTTCTGATTCAGCATTTTTTCAGAATTGGTAGTTGAGGTTGCAAATGTACTTTTAATTGCATATTTATAAGATACATCTTTTTAACTAACTAGCTGCCCGCCCCGGCTTTGCACGGTTGGTGTAGATTTGCAAAACATTTCCATACGTTTTTTTTTATTTCCTTTTATTATGGAACATCAGAAAAAAAGAATTATCAGATTTGGTGCAGTTGTTCGGCATTTACTGCGTGACCAAGGGAAAGCAAGATTATTTCAATATAGATACTTATAGATGTGGAGAGCGTATAAAAATGGGTACTAAGATATTAATAGCAGAAATACAACCAAACATTATTATTAGACAAACATATTAGCAACTTGTTATTGATTGTAATTATTACGAAAACCACAAAGACTGAAAAATCTGACCATTCTCGTTATTTTATTGTCTTCCTCAACACACATCGTTGTTGTTCCAAAATTAGACACTTTTATAACAATGAAATTTCTTATAAACAAAGAAATCGGCCTTATATCAATCGTCCTTTCATACGTATCGTATAAGTTCCCACGACCTTTATCAATCAATGGCGGTCGTTGACCCTTTATAAGTATTGTACGTCGATCTAAATAGCTAATTTTAGATAATTATGCTTGAAACTTAAATTGTATATCAATAGATTATATAATCTATATATAAAAGAAAGTCGTGTTAGTTACACTATTTATAACTCAAGAACGGCTGAACTGATTTAGCTGAAAATTGGTGGGGAGGTAACATAGAACCAGTAGAAGGACATAGGTAGAGTAGGTAGGTAGGTAGGTAGGGTAGGGTATGTAGGTAGGTAGGGTAAGTGTTCAGTTGACGGGAGCGAAGCCGCTGGCACAGCTAGTACTGGATAGAAACAACTTCAAAAGACTTCTTACACGAAGAAGGTTTGAGCTCCGATCGCAATTGTTGCGTGTTCAATTGCGGATATAAAGGTAATTTATTCAACGCATTGTTAAATCAAATTGTTTTACAGTTTACACGTAATAAGAAATCTTTCTAACACGTCACTATCGATTATCACGCATATTAGACCGTTTCATTTTAGGCGAGACTATCCCCACAAGTCGAATAGGGATTGTACGGATCTATACGCAATTAAATTCACACTTTATGCAATAGAAATTAGAGTACATTTTCAGTTTGATTAATGAAACTTCAGCGCTTTATTAGAACTTTGCTGACCTTAATGGGTTATGTCAAAAACAGGCATTACCCTTTGCAACAAATATATTTATCGTCTAATGTAGCTCTTGGAGTAATGTGCTATTACGTAACGTCTTTTAAAAATATGCTGATGTGTTTGTCTTTTTAATTAAATGACGGCTTTTTAAGGGCTGTTAGCGCTAGGTTAATGTTCCTAGACTTATATTAATCTAGACATTAGAACTGTTGTTAAGTATGTACAATGAAGGGTGTTATTTAAATTGTTTATTATTATGTAAATACCCCGCTGTCATATCTGACGGCGAATAAAATACTTCTTTCGTTTTTCACTGAAAAAAAGGTCTTGACATACCACGGTAGCAATGATCTTTGAAGCGTTATATAAACTTGCCTTGTCGTGGCGTGATGTTTCCCTTACAAGGAAAACCTGTGCCGGAGCCAGTAGAGGATATAATTTTATGGGATATATGACATTAGTTATGTCAAAAATTCTAACCTAACCTTAACTTACAATATTTATACTCGGGAACATTCGCCATATTTGTTCTTTATATATCTTGGATATTAATAACCTTGGAATTTTATACAAACACGATTCTAAGAAATGTACACAGTTTAAAACCGTCCAAGTGCCAGTCAGATTTACGCATGAAGGTTTTCGTATGAGGCCCCCATTAAAAAATACACACTTAGTGAAAATTTTAACCCTCCAGCTTTTACGGTTCATGAGATACAGCCCGCTGTCATACAGACGGAAGGAAAGTGAAGGCTTAGTAATAGGATTACGTTGGCGCCACCCTTTGGGTACGGAAAAACGTAAACAACGTAGTTATTTAGCAAAACTGTTAAATTTGTAATCGGCTTTACAGCGATAAGAGTAAAAATTACGCGGTATTCAAATAAATTGTTATCAGTTATTTTGCATGTAGAAAAAAATATAAACAATGTATTGTTTAAGACGTTTTATAGATGAAAACATTAGTAATGACTAATGATGCCACGAATATTCGGCAACTATTCGGTATTCGGCCACTTTTTTTCTATTCGGTATTCGGCCGAATAGTACGCACTATTCGGCCGAATACCGAATAGCAATTCATGTAAAAAAAGACACGTTATTTTACTCAAAATTATGTATTTATTTCCAAATTACAACATTTTAGTACTTAAAATTAATCAGTGGTAAGTTGTGATGTTATAGGTGTGATTTTATAAGCCTTTTGACGACGAAATAATTGAAAATGAACTAAGGAACAAACTTCTTAGCAAAATAGTAATTAAGTTTCACTTAACGTATTATTTATAAACTAACAAAGCGCTCCGTGACGCGATTTACTCGCAATTGAAACAAATACAAACAATGTTTGCTTGCACCCCGCCAGGCGCGCGCGCCGTCGTCGCCTGCCGCGCGAATGCAACGAGAAAAACAGTGTGACTTGTCTTATTCTAGCTAACGCGCCCCCACCAAGCATTCGGCGGCCGAATATTCGGCGCTTCGGCCGACAGCGTTGCCGAATATTCGGTATTCGGCCAATTCACTATTCGTGGCATCTCTAGTAATGACTGTAGTTAAAACAATATTATTTTTTATAGATTTAAGTCGGTTTATTAATAAAATTTAATGTGAAACTCAGAAATCGAACTATTTGATTTATTTTAGTTGCGACAGGTTTTTTCGAATAATACGCCGTAGCGTTACCGTAACAGCGACTCATTGTCTATGGATTACGTAAAACTACGGAACTCGCGTGCACAATTTACAAGCTCAGGCCCCGTAACACGATATTATCTAGAGCGTTTAATGTCAAACTGCAACCCGAACTACACCTAAATGACATTTACAGAAGTACCACTTTGTATGGATTTCATTTCCATTTGTAAGTGTGAAATGTCTGTCAGACAACCGTCGAATCGAATTTTGTTTGCTCCAATTTCTATTAATCTTCGAGCCTGTAATTTTTTTGTGTTTTTTTTTTTATTTAGACAAGTTATAACTTTATTCAATAGATGATTGTTCATCGTGGTTGTCTTGCTCCTAAATATGATAAATTTACTACAACTATAGACATCATAATATTTATTTTTTATAGTGTTTTTCACTAGTTTTTTTTTGCTTTTTTTCTTACACCTTTAGAATGATTTCAGTACACAGAAATAAAGAAAGACAGTGAAAGGACTGATCATGAGCTATTGATAAAATTTGTAAACTTTCTGCCTTTTATTCTAAACAAGGTTACAGTATCAAGTTAATCCTTGCATATTTATGTTTCTTATCGGATTTTAAGTGGTCCTTCTGCACTTATCAACAGTGTGATCGTCTGGCGCACAGTGGAGAAAGGATCGCGAGATAATATCGTGCAACGTGTAACTTGGTAGGGGGCGTCCGTGACTCATGCAGTGACCAAACCGCTGTATTTAACGACCTGTTATACGTGAACGATGAATATGTTATCACGAACCGGCTAGTAACGCATGAACATTACGGATACATGTATTGTCCAAAAAGAGATATGAATTAGGAATAATTATTTAAAACAAAACGGTTTACTCACGTATATTCTCGGGATCGCAGGACTAGTTTCAGACTCAATAGGAGTCCCTAATCAAAGTCGTAATGTCGCACCACCACCGCCGCCGCCGCGTTATGATTAGGGACGCCTATTGAGTCTGAAACTAGTCGGGCGATCCCGAGAATATTTATTTTTTATTTATTTATTATTTAATATACGTGAGTTAACCGTTTTGTTTTTTAATTATCATGAATACTCCTCACGAAAGTTATTATACAAAGAATTAGGAATAAATTCTAATAAAATAAAATCAAAGGTAAAAGAAAAATGTCACCCAAAAATCTTAACTAATAACTTAATCACGAGAAACGTCAATTTGTCTTTCTATAAATATTGTAACTGATAAAAAATATCTGATAACATATAAATTAATATTTCTAGTTCCACGTAAATAGTAGGTATAAATGTAATATGTGGTAGCTTGTTCTCAGCGACGGTAACGACTAAATTCCACGTTATTTAAATGTTTTTATTAATCTGTAAGCTTTCTACAAAGCAATACTAATAAATAAATGTGGTATACTAAAATGTTTATACCTACAAAGAAAACTAATAGCATTTTACTTAGAATTAGAGGCTGAAATGGCTGTAATCAATTAAGTAACAGGAATGCCGAAATTCCTGGAGCTTAGGCGCGCAGAATCGTTAAGATCTAAGGACTTAATAGCTCTTCCAAAGGTTTTCCTTAAGCGGACGCCCACGCTCCACCCACGCAGATGTTTTGACTAGTATACGTAGTTATAACAACGGTATCTTGGGAAGTTGTGACGTAAGACACGAAGAAAATTTAAACGTTTTTTGTTTGTTTGTTTGTTGTTTGATGGGTACATAATACTTCTCTTAGATAAGTCTTTTAGATGGTCGAATTGGTTATTGCAATTAAAACGATTATTGTTTAATTATTTTGCTATGTTTGTGCATATTTGTTTTGCTTACGAAGACCTTTAGAGGTTATAATGAAAACGCTATTTTTTAAAGGCTAGGTGCGAGTTCCGCCATTGGCTCATTACGTACTCCGATATGATGATTCCTTTAGTGGCAGTTCTTAAAGACAAATCACAAAGCCTTAAGTACTATGATGTTTATTAAATGTCAAATATAATAATAAAATATTGTTATTATTTCCACTTACGTACCTATACCTGATCCTAGATACCTGTCTGTTTTCAAATTAACTTTTAGGATGTAAACAATTGAACTCTTTCCATTTGTAAACGAAAATATATATATTTTAGTATATTATTATAATAGTCCGGACCATTGTCTCCTGTACTGCAATCATAAATTCACCTGCCACGACAGCTCGTTATACCTTACGGTACCGAACGTTGTGCTCGGCTGCGCCAACAATGCTCTTCTGGCATTACAAATCATGGCATTTGTCGTCTGGCATTCTTAATAACAATTTGAATACTCGAATAATAGAGTTGGGAATCCTTCTTAAATGTCTCCTTATTAATATGTCGTGCGGCGCGTCAGCTCATGATTAAGGACTCCGTTGAAGTACGAAACTAGTAGGACGTGCCCAAAATGTGTAACAGTAAATCGTATACATATTCTCTATAATATGAAAGTTGCAATATATAAATCCCTACATGTGCCTAGGGCTCTAAACAATTCTCATATACATCATTAATTACTTATTTAAATATATCACTTAAACGTAAGATTTGTACTATATTAGCTGTTTATCATCGCCAGCAGCTCAAAAGACCCTCCAGATCTTCAACATCGAGATGAAATCTAAGATGAAGGCTCACACGATGACCGAGGACATCGTTTTCTGGAAGTGGATATCATTAAACACCCTCGCGCTAGTCACCAAGATGTCGGTGTACCACTGGTCCATGGAAGGCGACTCTACCCCCGTCAAGATGTTTGACAGACACTCTTCGTTAGCAGACTGCCAGATCATCAACTATAGGACCGATCCGAAACAACAGTGGCTGCTTCTTGTTGGTAAGTGGCTTCGAAGATAATTTTCTTGATATATTCTGAGCTTTTTTTACTGACATTTTATTAGTCCAAAAACCATCTTGTGAAAAGTCCAATGGTATCCATTAATGAACTTTTTTTGTATTGATACGCTTTTAAATTTGAGACACTGTCAATAATAATCAGACTTCACATATCGGGACGTTTTCAAGGATGGCTATGTTCGATGATAAACTGGTTTAATATAGGAACACCAGCTTATTATTCTGTAATAGTGTATTACGTAAGTCAAATGATCCTTAGAAATCCTACTATCAGTCGTTCTACAGCCCATGTACCTTCCACAGGTATCTCAGCCCAGCAGAACCGCGTCGTGGGCGCGATGCAGCTCTACTCAGTAGAGCGCAAGTGCTCACAGCCCATCGAAGGTCACGCGGCGTCCTTCGCCACCTTCAAGGCGGAAGGCAACGGCGAACCCTCCACGCTGTTCTGCTTCGCCGTCAGAACAGCTCAGGGCGGGAAACTGCATATCATTGGTGAGTTTGAATACTAGTTTTCGTGTTATTTTGTAATTAGATTGAAACAGGTCATAATGTAGGTATATAAGGATGGATATACTTAAGAGTCACCGCTTGAGCAGCTTGTAAAAAAAAAGTTACTTACAGAGTATAACTTCAATCTCTTGTCGTGATTATTGTAATTGTAAAAGCAGGATTACAGGTTGTTAAGATTATTATTAACTAGCGACCCGCCCTAGCTTCGGACGGATAGACAAAACATAAATAAAAGACACACAAACATTAGTCTTGAATCACTCTATCCATTGGCATTAGTAAGAACCATATGAAAATCCGTTCGGTAGTTTTTACAGTTATTGCGTTAAGACAGACAGACAGACAGGCGCGGCGGGGGACTTTGTTTTATTATATATAGTAGTTCATTTTCTAATGATAAGGGTATATTAAAAATTTGTTTAATTCAGTATCCATCAACATCATAATATTTATGGTGCAGCAATGAAATTTAAAATGTGTGAATCATTACTTAGTTGTATATACGTAAACAGTGACATCTAACTATGATGGAATAATGTATAATCATATGAATACATATAACACACTTACGTACGTATCACAAGAATCTAATATAACTTGAAGAATATATAAATGTTGAAATGAATGAGGTTTTCACTTGACCTAGAATTTGTTATCACATATTCATAACACCGATTTCATGCGAATACATAATAATTTTTATACATACCGTTTTAATTATAATTTCTATTTGATCTTGTTTATATTTCATGCTTGCTTGAATTGACCTTTTGGCTTCGTCATACTAATTACTTGAAAATATAATGTTTTACCTAGATCACGGTTTCAGCTGTGTTATGCCTCTGCGTAAATTTAGAATCTTTACCTAAATATAATTAGTATATCTTTTTTTATTTAGTAAGGAATTTCTTACGATCTATTTATAAAATGGTTATTTTTATCCATTTTGGCAAGGCCAAGTGTATTTTTTTATTCGACTCCCGCACTAGCTTTTGTGGATCATTTTTGAATCACACAAATGCATTATTATTCCATGCGGGGATGGGACCCGCAGCAGTTCCCGCACGGAGGTGGTTGGCGGGTTGATCTATACCACTCGGCTATCCGTGCAGTCATTTAAAGGCGTTTAGAATTGTATCTTAACAAATAAACGGTTGTTTGGCTGAAGTCTGGAGGATAAAGAAACAAATTGCCCTCTGCTAATTTTACTTTAAGATGACAGGGACTAATCAATATTATCTTTCCACAGAGGTCGGCCAAACGCCAGCAGGCAACCAGCCCTTCCTCAAGAAAGCAGTGGACGTGTTCTTCCCCGCCGAAGCACAGAACGATTTCCCCGTGGCGATGCAAGTCTCCCCCAAATATGACGTCATCTACCTGATCACGAAATACGGTTACATCCACATGTATGATATTGAAACTGGAACTTGTATCTACATGAACCGTATCTCGTCCGATACGATTTTCGTTACGGCACCCCATGAAGCTACTGGCGGTATTATCGGTAAGTTATTTAAGTTTCTTTTTTTAATAATACTGGTTTGTAAATGTCCCTTTACTGGGAGAAGGCCTCCTTGTCAAATTCTCTTCGCAAATAAATAAAAAAAAAACTAAAGTCGGTAAAAAAAATATTTTTAAATCTCATTGTTTCCATCAAGTAGACTTGACCACTAGCACTAAAGCGTAATTTAATTTAAAAAATCGTAAACAACTAATAATAAAATAACACAAAAGATTGCTTCTCAAATGAGGTCGCATATCGAAAGGCAGAGGTTATCAAGGCACGTCTCTAGACGCATTATATCTGTCTAGGATGCATAAACAAAACGAGAAAACCTTATGTTTATTTATATATTAAAGAAGTTCGATGAATCATTAGCAGTGTCAATGTTTTACGGTTGTTAGTCATGGTGGAAATTATCATGTGGTAATTTATATTGATTATTGGAATCTAAAGATTATTATCTAATGATTATTTTTTCTTGTACTACTATAAATTCATATAGGATTTCTTCTAGGTATTATGTATTACCGCTTAATCGAGGTCGCTGGAAGGAATGTAGGGAGCCCTTTGGGACAGTACAAACTCAACATAATAACTTGTATATATTATCGCGACTTTATTTCCAAGTGGATAGACACTGGAATATTGGTGCATGTCTGTCTTACTATAAGGTTCCCACATTACCCAATACATGGGTTATGAAGATCAAATAAGTTATAGGATATTTGAAACACTGATAAGTTAGCCAAAGTAGTAATTAGAAAGACCAAATAAGAATGCGGTCTTTAAAACATTATACCACTGAACTTTCTATTGCTTACAATAATCGTGTTCCCACAGGTGTAAACCGCAAAGGACAGGTCCTATCAGTAACAGTAGAAGAGGACTCAATCGTGCCCTACATCAACACAGTCCTACAGAACCCTGAGCTGGCGCTGCGGCTAGCCGTGCGGAACAACCTGGCCGGTGCCGAGGAGTTGTTCGTCAGGAAGTTCAACATGCTGTTCACGAATGGACAGTACGGAGAGGCCGCTAAGGTATGTCCTGACGTATTATGGTCATTTAATTGAAGTGATAAGTCAAGATACTGTGTTGTTCCCATTGATTAATTATTATTGTTGTAGGAAGCGTATTTGTTTAGGGTGAAGATTGCGTTTGTTTTCCTTTTTTGTAAGAAAACATTAAGTACATACTCACTATGATTTTTTTTACTGTAGATTAGTAGAATAGATTTGCAGGATAGTAGGCGGGTAGATGAGAGCATTTCTTTGAATAAAAATGTATAATCTTTTGGTTTATAAAGTCATTTAAAATAAAGCCATTAATAATAATAGTAATTAATTCAATTTAAACGTAACATAAAATATCATAATATACACTAAACAAAAAATATAATCGACGTCATGGAAAACTGTACACGTGGCCGTTATGACGTCACGAACACCTGGCCATTGTGACATCGGTCCCTTACCGTGTACACTTTATATAGGGTGCTATAAACTACACAATCTTGACGGGCCTGTTGGTCTAGTGGTTAGTGACCCTGACTGCTAAACCGGAGGTCGTGGGTTCGATTCCCACCCAGGACGAATCTTTGTGTGATGAGCACGATCATTTGTTCTGTGTCTGGGTGAAATTTATCTATAATACGTATTGTATGTATTTAGAAATATATAAGTATGTTTATCAGTTGTCTGGTTGCTATAGTACAGGCTCTGCCTAGTTTGGGATCAGATGACCGTGTGTGAGATGTCCCAAGATATTATTATTATATTATATTATTAATCTTGTTTGTGTACTCGTAACATGGTAACTTATGTACGGTAGGTAGGTAGTTATGCTGCCTATATCCGATTTTGTAATCTGTTGTCGGTGTAGATATTGGAAATACAGATGATGTATGCAGTGGATTTGCGGTCGTTTTTATAAATAAGTATTAATAATTTATTTAACGTTATTGTTCGATTTTCTATGAGTCAAATTAAAATAATTTTGGTTAGACGCTTATCAATTAAGTGTCATAAATTAAGGTTTTTGAGTTTGATAGAAAATATTATATTATAATTTATGGATACTACTACGACCGAACCTTCCATAATACTATGACTAAATTAGGCAGAATAAGTGAATAATCAATTTTCTGAATAATTAAGATTAGAGGTCTTAGAACTGAATTCTTAAACGAAGAAAATTTGAGTTTTGGCATCCAAATATAATCTTGTCAATAAAGCGGTCAATTATTCGTAAAATTAAGGTTTATACACATGTTTGTCACATGCGGAACGAACCCGCAGCACGTTGCCCAGTGGTAGTTAGCATAGTGGCATACCACTTGGACATACGTGTAGTTAATTCTAGTCCTTATAGATCTATTCAAATACAAGAACTCATCTAATCCTCTATTTACTCTCCAGGTAGCAGCGATGGCCCCCCGCGGCATCCTCCGCACGCCGCAGACGATCCAGCGCTTCCAGCAGGTGCCGACGCAGCCGGGACAGACGTCCCCTCTGCTGCAGTACTTCGGTATCCTCCTCGACCAGGCGCAGCTCAACAAGTTCGAGTCGCTCGAGCTGTGTAGGCCTGTGTTGTTGCAAGGTAAATATTTATTACGGACTAGCTGTCCCCCGCGACTTTGTCCGCGTGTTTTATTTAAACGGTTTTTCACTTTTGCTATTTTTTTTTCATTTATGCTCTGCTCCTTTAAATGGGCTATCCAACACTTAGCGCGTTCAAACAAACAAACTCTTCGGCTTTATATATTGGTATAGATTTAAGAAAAGACGTTCGGGCATTAAATCCTTCTATGGGTCCGTCGTCCGTCGTCCGTAAATGCATACAAATAAATGCATCTACGCATTTTTTTAAACAAAAAGGAATAAATAAATAATAATGTATTCCAACACAGTGTTATAATGTCTGCATGGATGCCATGTTATCAAGCAACGATCGATCCCCACATCATACTGTTTCTTGTGAAAATCTCCGCAACGCAGGAATTTACCTCCATAATGTGGTTGTCGACTGAATGCCGACCCCAACATAGCTGGGTAAAAGGCGAGGCAGAAGACAGAAGGAAGTGTGTTTTTCGCATTTTCGATTCGAGAATATATTTTTATTATACAACAGTGTTAATTAAGTTAATTTCTGAAGTAAATAATAGTTGTTTAAGACATAAAAGCTTGAACAAGGCTAGTCCAATCAATATCCTTTTCATACCATTCTATGAAAACAAAATTAAAAAGCTAGGCTTGTTTTATTGCTACAAACATCTCAATACCATGATCATTTCCCCAACAGGTCGTAAACAACTGCTAGAAAAATGGCTGAAGGAAGAGAAACTGGAATGCTCCGAGGAGTTGGGTGACCTAGTGAAGCAGGTGGACCCCACTCTCGCTCTGTCTGTGTACTTGCGAGCTAATGTCGCCAGCAAGGTCATACAGTGCTTCGCCGAGACCGGACAGTTCCAGAAGATTGTGCTTTACGCTAAGAAGGTAAGATTAAACTTCATAAGCTGTATTTATTAACAGTATTGTTGAGTAATTTTTGATAGGAAGAGTTGAAGACAGTAAACAAAAATATTGTACAACTAAGTTTTAATTTAATTTAATGCTATTACCTTCTCAAAGTTATGTAAAATATGTTAGTTTGGTGGTAATACACAATAATAATAATGTCGGCCTGTAATTGTTCCACTGCTGGGCAAAGACCTCTTGTTACGGCTGTTGTATGTTACTGTATTATTCCTTCAATATATTGAAGGAATAATACAGTAACATACAATATTCCACTGCTTAGCTAGTGGCTAGTGGTGTTAGGAATGGAACGCAACCATAAAGTAGCTCGGTCTATATTGTCTATATTGTCTTCACTTGTTTTTTCTACGTTAGCGTCGTCAGCTATTTTATAAATTCTCCCGAATAAATAGTCTTGCTAATATTGAATAATCGTTTTTATTCCATCATGGTAGCAGTGGTTGTTAGCAAGTACCAGTACAAATATTCGTGGAGAAATTATCAGTACTTTGTGGTGTACGTGTATCAGAACAGTGAGGTTATAATATAATACACGCACTCGTGACCGGCCGGCGAATTGTAAAACTGTGTAGAAATGAGTTCGTCGCATCACATGTTCAATCTCGATAAGTTGATCGGGCGTGAAAACTTCGCAACGTGGAAATTCAGTGTCAAGACCTACCTAGAGCATGAAGATCTGTGGCAATGTGTGGAGCCCAAAGATGACAAACCTGTTGATTCCAGTAAGGATGTCAAAGCGAAGTCCAAGTTAATACTGTTGTTAGATCCGCAAAACTATGTACATGTACAAAGTTGTAAGACCGCCAAAGAAGTGTGGGAAAATCTGCAACGAGCGTTTGATGACAATGGTTTGACCAGAAGAGTTGGACTGTTAAAAGACTTAGTGAATACTACTCTGGAATCTAGCGGTAGTGTGGAGTCATACGTTAACAAAATAATGACAACAGCCCACAAGTTACGCAACATAGGGTTTGAAGTCAATGACGAGTGGCTGGGCACCTTGATGCTGGCCGGTCTGCCCGACATCTACGCTCCAATGATTATGGGGCTTGAGAGCTCTGGAACGAAGATTAATGCCGATCTTATTAAGACCAAGCTCCTACAGGAAGTTAGATCAGCAGACACCAGTACTGCTCTGTATGTTAGCTCAAAATCAAGGAAACAACATCAACGTCAGCCACAACAATCTAAGACAACCAGAGGGCCAAGATGCTATAATTGCAATAGTTATGGACACTTTGCTAAGTTTTGCACTAATGTTAAGAAGGTAAACAAGTCTGAGAATGAAAAAAGCAAAAAGGATACAGGTTTCATTGCAGCTTTTTCAGCATTCTCTGGAGGTAATAATGAGAAATGGTTCATGGACTCAGGTGCATCCATGCATATGACAGGCAATAAACAGTGGATGTACAATGTCATAGAGCCACCGGTGAGCAAAATAACAGTAGCTAACAAAGAGCCGCTGTCAGTTAAAGGAGTTGGAAACACTGATATTAAACTGGCGCAGGGTAAGAACATTCAGTTAAAAAATGTTTTATATGTTCCAGACCTGGCAGTCAACCTACTCTCAGTGAGTACTATTGTTAACAGTGGTTACAAAGTAACATTTACTCAAAGAGGCTGTGATGTTCATGATTCACATGGTAAATTAATATGTTCTGCAATTCTAAATAATAAATTATATATATTGGATACAGATAATAGTCCGGAAACTGCACATTTAAGCTCCAGTGAGGAAAGGTGTAGTGATACCTACTTGTGGCACCATGATACCTACTTGTGGCACCAGCGTATGGGCCACTTAAATGCTTCAGCTGTCAACAGGCTACCTGACTGCGTTAAGGGTGTGACTCTGACTAATACTGAGAGTAATGTGACAAGATGTATTGGTTGCTATGAAGGCAAGCAGTCGAGGTTGCCATTTAAGAACATTGGTTCCCGAGCTACAGCACCATTAGAGCTTGTTCACTCTGACCTTTGTGGACCCATGGAGAACTTGAGCTGCTCAGGTATGAAATACTATATCACTTTTATTGATGACTTCACAAGAATGGTATATGTATACTTCATGGAAAATAAAACCAAAGTGTTAGACATTTTCAAGGACTATAAGAACAAAGTTGAAAACCATTGTTCTCAGAAAATAAAGGTATTAAGAACAGATAATGGTACTGAGTACTGCAATACTCATTTTGAAAACTTTTTATCCAACAGCGGTATAACACATCAGACTTCCACTCCCTACACCCCTCAACACAATGGACTGGCCGAACGGATGAATCGGACACTAGTTGAGAAAGCTAGGTGCATGCTGTTTCATGCCAACCTACAGAAGAAGCTATGGGCCGAGGCAGTGGGGACTGCAGCATATATTTTAAATCGTTCACCTAATAAAGCTTTAGAAGGTAAGACGCCTTTTGAATTGTGGAATGGACACAAGCCTGACCTGTCTCATCTAAGAATATTTGGCTCCGAGGCCATGGTCTTAGTACCAAAGGAAAAACGTCAAAAATGGGACAAAAAGTCTAAAAAAATGATTCTAGTGGGATACTGTGACAACACAAAGGGGTATCGTTTATTAGATGAAAAAACATACAAAGTCATAAGAAGCAGAGATGTCACCTTCTTTGAGAATTGCAAAAATTCAGATTTGACAGTTGTTAATGATGTTTCAGCTTCATCTACTAAATGTCAAGATTCACAAGTAAAGCCACAGTATGGGCCACAGTCATCAGGCAGTCAATCTACATCCACAAGTCACAGCACAGTACCTACAGAAGTACCCATGTCTGAGGTAGAAAATCTCATGCCATCAGAAGAAGAAACTGCTGGTGATTGTGTAACAAATGAGGATTGTGATCAGGATTCTAGCGAGTATGAGACAGACACAGGGGATTTAGATGAAACATATGTCCCACCAAGATATGTGCGCTCACAGTATCGACAGAACATCACACTGAGGCCTCGAAACAGAACAAGAAATAACACAGATACAGTTGAAAACAGTATGTTTTGTTTACACACTAGTTTCTCTGATCCGCAGACAGTTGAGGAGGCACTTTCATCTACAAATGCCAAACAATGGAGACAGGCAATGGACGAGGAGTACAACTCACTGATGAAAAATAACACCTGGAGCCTAGAAAACTTACCTTCGGATAGAAAGGTTTTGCCATGCAAATGGGTATACAAGACTAAAACTGACCAAGGAGGTAATATAATTCGTTTTAAGGCCAGGCTCGTTATTAAAGGATATGCCCAGAGGAAGGGCACTGACTATGAGGAAGTATTCTCACCTGTTGTAAAGTACAGTACCATACGCTACCTAATGTCTCTAGCTGCAAGATTAGGACTTGATATTGATCAGTTAGATGCAGTGTCAGCATTCCTTCAAGGAGACATTGATGTGGACATATACATGAAGCAGCCAGAGTTGTATGAACAAGGGCCTCAAGTATGTCATTTGAATAAATCTTTATACGGGCTAAAACAGGCAAGCCGGTTGTGGAATTCGAAACTAAACACTGTGCTGCAGGAGATTGGGATGAAACGGTCAAAATCTGATCCATGTGTTTATTACAATGTAGATAAGAATACCTACATTGCTGTATGGGTTGATGACCTTATTTTGTTTACTGCCAATGAAGCAGAAAAGGACAAAATTAAAAGCAGGCTTATGCAATACCTGGAAATGAAGGACCTAGGTAAGGCCAGTCAATGTGTAGGTCTGAACATAACAAGGGATGGAGGCACCATTATGATTGACCAAGAAAAATACATTAAAGAAGTACTTACCAAGTTTGGTATGACTGATTGCAAACCATGTAAAACACCAATAGAAGTTGGTCTGAAGTTTACTCAGAGTGCTGATGACAAGGAAATGGATAACCCTTATCAACAAGCCATAGGCTGCCTTCTCTACATTGCTCAAGGCACTAGGCCCGATATTTCTTTTGCTGTTAATACTCTCAGTAGGTTCAATAAGGAGCCAAGAGCTGAACACTGGACAGCAGTCAAAAGGGTACTACGATACTTACAAGGAACTAAAGACATGAAGCTCACTTATACCAAAGATGGTGAATCTAGCATAAGAGGCTTCTGCGACGCAGACTGGGCCAGTGATAATATCGACCGTAAGTCCTGCACGGGCTATGTTTTTATTTCTCAGGGAGGCGCAGTATCCTGGTGCTCGAGGAGACAGCAAACGGTGGCTCTGTCGACGGCCGAGGCGGAGTACATGGCAATGTCGTCGGCGGCGCAGGAGGCGCTGTGGCTGCGACAGCTGCACGTCGAGTTCGGCCAGCCCTTAGACGGACCGCTTCACATATTTAGTGATAATCAAAGTGCTATTAAGTTGTCTGCTAATGATTGTTATCTTCCCCGTACTAAACATATCGATATTAGATATCACTTCTTGAGAGAGCATGTAAACAATTTAGAGTTAAAGTTTAAATATTGTAGAGGTGATAAAATGATTGCCGATATACTGACTAAGGGGACAACTGAACATAAAAATTTGTATTGTATTGCAAAAATGGGTTTGCGTTCAGGGGTGGTTGTTAGGAATGGAACGCAACCATAAAGTAGCTCGGTCTATATTGTCTATATTGTCTTCACTTGTTTTTTCTACGTTAGCGTCGTCAGCTATTTTATAAATTCTCCCGAATAAATAGTCTTGCTAATATTGAATAATCGTTTTTATTCCATCAAGTGGATCTTCTAGCTAGCGCATATAAACAAAAATGTTCCTGAATCACTTTCGTACATTTTATATGACCTAACACAGCCGCATAGGCCTGCCGCATCGCAACATCGAAAGTGTTTACTAATATTTTTGATTTGCAGTGCTGCCCGCCAATATGTGCGCTAGCCTTCAATTGTATAAAAAGATACTTATTACACCATACCTTTATATAAAAACTGTATCATAATCTCTTCCGCAGGTCGGCTACACTCCCGATTACATCTACCTCCTGCGCTCCGTAATGCGAACAAATCCGGAACAAGGCGCCGGCTTCGCGGGCATGCTGGTCGCCGAAGAACCTCCTCTAGCGGACATCAACCAGATTGTAGATGTGTTTATGGAGCAGAACATGGTGCAGCAGTGTACTGCATTCCTGTTAGATGCGCTCAAGAATAATAGGCCGGAGGAGGGACCGCTGCAGACTAGGTTAGTGAATGCTGTCTATATAGTAATAGGTAATATTGGTTGAATAAAGTTAAGAAAAAAAATATTAAATAAAAATTTGGTATGTTTGCAAGACATAGATTATTATAAATTTTATTTCATGCGTATTAGTAGACACTATTTTATTAATTAAGAACCGGGACTTGATCCAATGATCGGACCATTCAAATAAAAAGTGGAACGACCCCCTTTTTTTAGTCAAATGAAATCGAATAGATTATCTTATTTGACGAAAGACACAAATAAATTGTTGTAATGACTTTGATTTTGCGAAAAATACTGTAATCAATCATTTTATATATATGGGCTCGGATCTTACGCAACTGTTGCAAATTCTTTAGCAGTGGATTTACTTTCTCATTTCTCATAAAATATTTGTCTATATATGAGTAGCTTTTGAAGAAGGTAGTTTATAAGTGTGTTGCAATAATGGTGTACCTGTGTGTCGGCGCCAGGCTGCTGGAGATGAACCTGATGTCGGCGCCGCAGGTGGCGGACGCGATCCTCGGCAACGCCATGTTCACGCACTACGACCGCGCGCACGTCGCGCAGCTGTGCGAGAAGGCCGGCCTGCTGCAGCGGGCGCTCGAGCACTACACCGACCTCTACGACATCAAGAGGGCTGTGGTATGGACTCATCACTTGTTAATTGTTCTCTAACACAGAACTGCATGCTAGAGTTCAAGATTTAGCTGAAGTCTGTTCTCATTTTGCGACAGAAATGATGGACGAATGAACAAACTTCTCCTTTTTTAAATTAGTTAAAACTAGCTTTTAATGGAAACTCATTTATTACTTACAATATAATTAATTACCTACTTGGAAGAGTATTTTACTGAAAAATTTTCACCGGAAACAAAAAAAAGCTTATAATAATCTTCATCTTTACATGCTAACTAATGCAATGGTAAACTAATCAACAAAATCTTTCCCCAGGTCCACACCCACCTCCTTCCCGCCGACTGGCTCGTCACATACTTCGGCAGTCTCTCCGTCGAGGACTCGCTAGAATGCCTCAAGGCCATGCTGCAAGCCAACATCCGCCAGAACCTACAGATCTGCGTCCAAATAGCCACGAAATACCACGAACAGCTGACCACCAAGTCTCTGATTGAGCTGTTTGAGAGCTTCAAGACATATGAAGGCTTGTTCTACTTCCTGGGATCCATTGTTAACTTCAGCCAGGATCCGGAAGTACACTTCAAGTATATTCAGGTAAGTTTTAAAGAAATTTAACTTTAGGAAGTATATTGAGGTTGCAATTTAGAATCTCAGTTAAAATATATGACCATCTGATAACTCAAGTAGAGGAAACCATAGGAGGAAAATTTCATATTGAAGATATTGTTATAAATGCTACATAACTTTATGTCAATAATACAAGCCAGCAGTGCTTAATGAAGGACGAAAAATTCATTGCATTTTGAAGTGAATATTAGATAACAGTCTCAAACCCTATATTCCGGAACCCAGCACTCGCTCCATCAATTTAAATTATTATCTGTGGTCAAATCCACCTATTGAATATGTACACACAAAAACATATTATTATGAATTAAATTAAAATTTTTCATTAAATTATTTATTAAATTAAATGATTAAATTATTTATTATTAATTAAATTACATACCTATTATTAATTAAATTGAATATTATTATATAATATTATAAATTAATATAATTATGTGTATAGGCTGCCTGCAAGACCGGCCAGATCAAGGAAGTAGAGCGCATCTGCCGCGAATCGAACTGCTACAACGCCGAGCGCGTAAAGAACTTCCTGAAGGAGGCGAAGCTGCCCGACCAGCTGCCGCTCATCATCGTGTGCGACCGCTTCGACTTCGTGCACGACCTCGTGCTGTACCTGTACCGGAACAGCCTGCAGAAGTACATCGAGATCTACGTGCAGAAGGTGAGTCTGTAGTTTATCGAAGAATTGTAAACATATTGAGCCTTGCAGCCAGTTTTTAAACCCCGTTTTTGCCTATTTCTAGGTTATTAAAGAGTGAAAATATCGAAATTTCCTGTTAATTATATTATATGGTATATGGTAAAGCATATCCAAAACTATATTTCTTGTTTGTAAGTCTTTATTTAGGTAGGAACAAGAATATATTATGCTCTTAATTTTGGGGGGGGCCACTCATGACCTATTTTAAAACGGATTATTTATCTGATACTAGCGGTCTGTCCTGGCTTTGCACGGGTGGACATAAAATTTTTAAACAGTAGTAAAAATAGACTATGTTACTCATAAATAATGTGATCTTCAATCTAACGGTGAAACAATTTTTTAAAATAGTTCCAGTAGATTTGTAGCTTGTTTGTCACAAACATACAAAAATAAAAAACTTTCGTCTTTATAATATTAGTGTAGATGTCGTTTGCAATTTTTATTGTAAATACGTAAGTACACGTCATAATGTTGAGTTTGTTATCCTCCAGGTGAACCCATCCCGTCTGCCCGTGGTAGTAGGTGGTCTGTTAGACGTGGACTGCGCGGAAGACATCATCAAGAACCTCATTCTAGTCGTGCGAGGACAGTTCTCCACTGACGAACTTGTCGCTGAGGTTGAGAAGAGAAACAGGTAACGCAACATTGTCTACCTAAACCATTTATGTAAAAACAATGTTAAGTTCTAGAGAGCATACTATACTGAAGATCGATTTTACCTAAACATGACGCTATTTGTCCACGGAGATCGCAAGTCTCTAAAAGTTATTAGAGACTTGCGATCTCCGTGGACAAATGGCGTCCAGATCGACACCTAGTTCTGAGGTCCCGGTTTCAATCCTTGGTCAGGTCAATGTAGAAAACCTTTCTACATTGTCTCGGATTTAGGATTTTATGGTACCTTCCTCCTTCTCTGATTCCATAACATAAGTGTTGTCCACATTTATCTAGAGAGTAAGGATATGTCAGGTGTTTAGTAGGTCACTAATATTAATTATGGGAAGTGAATATCCAGACAGTAGCAGTTTTGTGGTTAGTGACAAAACTGACAGTCTGTATCCATGACAATCACATCATCCATGTCTTTTTGCATATATATAAAGATTTGTTTAAGTTACAATTACTTTGAGATATAATTGTCTCTGATAAAACTTACAGATACATTTTAACATAATTTTACATTCAATTAGTTTAAAGCAATATTTATCCTACCAGTAAAGATATATTATGTTTATTTGTGCACAGATTGAAACTGCTGCTTCCTTGGCTGGAGACTCGCGTGCACGAAGGTAGCACTGAGCCCGCCACACACAACGCCCTCGCTAAGATATACATCGATTCTAACAACAATCCCGAGAGGTTCCTTAAAGAAAACCAATGGTGAGTTGTAATTCATCGTCTTATTTTAGTGAACTTTTAAAGCAGACAGATTCAGGATTTTAAAGCAATCCTATAATTATTAAACGATTGTGTCAATATATTATACAATTTAGGGGACACAAAAAATATTTTGAAAAAATATCAATCATATTGCGACACGGCTATTTCGTGAGTTGATTGCGACGTATATGTAACAAAAGAACCGCGAAGCTTTTTCAACGACCGCTATTGAAAGAGAGACAATCGCGGATCGAATCAGCGTGCCATGTTCGTAAACATACATGGCGCATTGTAGCACGTATGGTTTGAGCGAGCATGATGCTACGAAGCGTAGCACACACGGTTTATAATAAACCGTTTATAACGTACCTTTATGTGTACTGTGGTATTGCTATAGTAGAAATTCCCTTTTGTGTACTGGGAAAACTGAAATTGTCATTTTACTGGGTGTATCTTGTATGATAATATGTATAACACTGTTGCGGCGCAGGTACGACTCGCGCGTGGTGGGGCGCTACTGCGAGAAGCGCGACCCGCACCTGGCGTGCGTGGCGTACGAGCGCGGCCAGTGCGACCGCGAGCTCATCGCCGTGTGCAACGACAACTCGCTGTTCAAGACGCAGGCGCGCTACCTGGTGCGCCGGCGCGACGCCGAGCTGTGGCTCGACGTGCTGGCCGAGGCCAACCCCTACAAGCGCCAGCTCATCGACCAGGTACGCGCACCTTGCCCGACACCCTTCATTCTTTTTTGGAAGAGATCTGACGCAATTAACCTCGAGGCCGGCTTTCACTACGGACCCGACAGCCTTCAAAAACGCTGATGCATTTTAGTTAAGTACAGTTGGTGCACAGGATACGACAGTTCGGTGACACGGCACCAGATCGTTGTCATTTGTTTGTAACTCGTTGGTGTGACATCTATGTATGTGTTTACGCACACACTGTACATGCAATGACGTCGCAACGCGTACCAATGTTGTTTTTCCTCAGAGCATCACCGCCCGTGTGGGGCACACGGACGCTTATTAAGCTCTACCAATGCAACAGTTCACTGTGTGGCAATGTCTGTTTCTAATTAGTAAACTCAAAAAAAAAATACTTATATTAAATTGATATAATCAACCTGTATATTCTAATTTACTTATTCAACACTTTTTATTTTAGGTGGTCCAAACAGCTCTCTCAGAGACCCAGGACCCTGAAGATATATCAGTGACTGTAAAGGCATTCATGACTGCGGACCTTCCCAATGAGTTAATTGAGCTCCTTGAGAAGATTGTACTGGACAACTCCGTGTTCTCAGACCATAGGAACCTGCAGAACTTGCTTATACTTACTGGTAAGATTATTTCTCTAACATTTACTTCTATCCTTTTGTAAAAGCCAGCAGTTTCGTGTTATGAAAAGTAATGCAACTTTCGATTTAAATTCGTCATGTTGACGTCACGCAATTAAATCATACATATTTTTTTTAATTAGTATAAATTACGCTTGTGAAAAATCATACATATTTTTTTAAATTACTATAAATTACCATTTTTTCCATTTAAATTCTGTCATTTAAATTGCAATCTTATGTACCCAGCAATAAAGGCGGACCGCAGCCGCGTGATGGAGTACATCAACCGCCTGGACAACTACGACGCGCCGGACATCGCGAACATTGCCATCAACAACGAACTCTACGAGGAAGCCTTCGCTATCTTCAAGAAGTTTGACGTCAACACCTCTGCCATTCAGGTGAGATATTACTAATGTGAATAAAATTTAAGGTATTAAAAAATACGATATTGGAAGTAGAAAAGGTGAATAGATTTTTTGCATAAGTTAAAAGCAAGTAGTATTTGCTAAAGTTTAAAGGTAGGAAGCACGAATGGAAAAGCTTATTCCCCAAATTATTGTGAATAGGATAAGTTAATCATTAAATGAAATAAAGAAAACTTTTCCCTCACCAATACCCACGTTAAGTATCGTCACCGCCGCTACGTTTCTTTAGTGAATAAACCGAAAGCCTTAATCCAGTTTAAAAGTTAGCATGTTTGTCCATCAACATTTAGATTTTGTGAAGTTCATAGTCAGCACTGTTGATAACATCTAATGATCACTATTTTTTCTATCTCATAGAAA
Source organism: Diachrysia chrysitis (assembly GCA_932294365.1). Taxonomy (NCBI): domain Eukaryota; kingdom Metazoa; phylum Arthropoda; class Insecta; order Lepidoptera; family Noctuidae; genus Diachrysia; species Diachrysia chrysitis. The sequence continues at coordinate 2,937,949 of OW028660.1, read as the reverse complement.
AAAAAAGTTAATGTTATTTATATAGTAATGTTGATGTACAGGTGTTGATCGAGCAAGTGAAGGACCTGGAGCGCGCGTACGAGTTCGCGGAGCGCTGCAACGAGGCGGGCGTGTGGTCGCAGCTGGCCAAGGCGCAGCTCTCGCAGGGCCGCGTCAAGGACGCCATCGACTCCTACATCAAGGCCGACGACCCCTCCGCCTACATGGACGTCGTGGCCACCGCCACCGACACGCAGTCCTGGGAGGACCTCGTGCGCTACTTGCAGGTAATATGCTGCCATCTGCTTAATATAATGCCTCTCTTTGATGGAGTTAATGTTTTTGAGGCTAAACAACTTGTGGAACATATTTATGTTGATTTTGAATTTATAATAGTCCGTAATTAAATACAAATAATAGAAGAAAAATCTTAAAACTACCACTGGCTTGACGCGCCATTTATAAGAGTCCTACAAAACTATCTATCTACAAAATTCGGAAGATTAATATATATATTATTAGATAGAGTTAACCACAATTAAGTTACATCGGAAATTCTTGCTTAAAAAAAGACAAACTAATAATCACTCTGTACTATGTACATGTACGTTCGTCCTCCACTACATAAAAACCAAATAAATTCCCTACCTACACCACACACAACTAATGAAACTTGCACCCCAACAGATGGCCCGCAAGAAGGCGCGCGAGTCTTACATCGAGTCGGAGTTGATCTACGCGTACGCGCGCACCGGGCGCCTCGCCGACCTGGAGGAGTTCATCTCGGGCCCCAACCACGCCGACATACAGAAGATCGGCGACCGCTGCTTCGACGACAAGATGTACAACGCCGCCAAGCTGCTCTACAATAACGTCAGCAACTTTGCAAGGCTCGCGATCACGCTTGTTCACCTTAAGGAGTTCCAGGGTGAGTGTGGTAACCGATTTCATGTTACTGGCGTATTATAACGGTTTAGTACTAAGTTTCAGGGCAGGCCTTATTACCTGAACTTTAATCTATTCTACGTGAGACTATCTATATCTATTATAAAACTAAGTTCGCCGCCGCGTCTCTCTGTCTGGCCGACAGCGATAAACTCAAAAACAATCGAACGGATTTGCAAATGGTTTTCACTACTGAATAGAGTAATTCAAGGGAAGGTTTTTGTGTATAATTCATTAATTATAAACAAAATCTATAATTTTGGTGACAGAATTCGTTTTCTAACCTTTGTCCGTTGCTTGAAGTCGCTTAACGTAAAATACATTTTTATGGAAAGGCTAGATATCAAACAGTAACATTTGTCAATGTAATAAAGACTGAAGGCAAGAATACTACTCATAAAACTTAAATAGATATTTCGTGTATTACTAAATTATAGACACAATTTTGAACAATGTATTTATTTGTAATTGCAGGAGCCGTGGATAGCGCGCGCAAGGCCAACTCGACCCGCACGTGGAAGGAGGTGTGCTTCGCGTGCGTGGACGCCGGCGAGTTCCGCCTCGCGCAGATGTGTGGCCTGCACATCGTCGTGCATGCCGACGAGCTCGAGGACCTCATCAACTACTACCAGGTATGGAATTACCTATTTTACTACTTCATCAGCCAACCATACATGGACCATAATATATGGTTGTGAAGTGTTTTGTTATCTTTGTACTTATGAAGGTGCATGAAAACCTTACAATTTATTTTGATAATTGATTTTGACCTTATACAAAATTAGTTGTCGAATCTATGTTAAAATATTTAATAAATAATACAGTCTGTAATATTATCCTACTGCTGGATAATAACGGACTGAACTGAAAAAGCATTAATTGCTTACACTTGATGGTTGATTTCAGGTCCCAATTTGAAGTTACTGTTTTTCTCCACTGTCAGTAGCGAAAAAGTTAGATAGTACATTTTATAACTTTGAAAGTTTTGACATATCAAAAATATCTTCTTAACTTTAACACTTGATTCTATTTATTTATTTTGAAAATCTTAATTACAATTATCACTTCCAGGACCGTGGACACTTTGACGAGCTGATCAGTCTATTAGAAGCGGCTCTAGGCCTGGAGCGTGCACACATGGGCATGTTCACCGAGCTGGCCATCCTCTACTCCAAGTACAAGCCCGCCAAGATGCGGGAACACCTCGAGCTGTTCTGGTCGCGCGTCAATATACCTAAGGTTCGTTTGTTATATATTATATTTGTTGATCTTCCTTGATAAAGGAAGGAAACATGGATAAACTTGTTTTTAACAGGATCTTTAAAAATATACTTTGTCTGCACGGATAGCCCAGTGTGCGTGTCGTGCGGGCGGGCTCGATTTCCGCATAGGACAAGCATTTGTGTGATCTAGAAATACTTGTTCCAAGTCTGGGTGTTCTTTGTGCATATGAATTGAATGTTTGTAAAACCGCCCGCGACATAAGGATTAAATTTCTTAGTTTAAGAAAACCAATGAAATAAAATAGTAACGGCGTCGCCCGTCTTTTATATATATGTCACCTCGAAATAAACATGAAGAAGGCATATACTAACGTTAAAACAAGGCTTCTCTACATGTCCCACCAATGAACATGAAACACAAAAACAAAGAAACATGATATTAAGTAAAGATTATGATTGCAGGTATTACGCGCGGCGGAACAAGCACACCTGTGGTCGGAGCTGGTGTTCCTCTACGACAAGTACGAGGAGTACGACAACGCCGCGCTCACCATGATGCAACACCCCACCGAGGCCTGGCGCGAAGGACACTTCAAGGATATCATCACAAAGGTAATGCAACTACTTTATAAATTATACATTGTAAAGTTTAACAAGAAATTCTCCTATTACGAATATGTTATATGGGTTCGATTCCAGGACAAGACATTGTGATGAGTATTTGTTCTTTGTCTGGGTGTAATTTATCTATATATAAGTATGTTTATCAGTAGTCTGGTTGCCATAATACAGGCTCTGCCTAGTTCGGGATCAGATGGTCGTGGGTGAGTTGTCCCAGGATAACATAATTAAATCTCAGACGCGCCATTTTTTTACTTAGTTTTCTTTAGAACTCCTACATTTCCTTAATACAAACAAAATTCGTACAGGTCGCAAACATGGAGCTGTACTACAAAGCCATCCAGTTCTACTTGGACTTCAAGCCTCTCCTCCTCAACGACTTGCTGCTAGTGCTAGCGCCGCGCATGGACCACACGCGCGCCGTCACGTTCTTCACGAAGGCCGGCCACCTGCAGCTCGTCAAAGCCTACCTACGGTCTGTGCAGAGTCTTAATAACAAGGCTGTTAACGAAGCACTTAACTCGCTGCTCATTGATGAGGAAGATTACCAGGTATGTCAAGGAAATTATAGCATCACTAATATTTTTTTAATGAAAATAACTGTTAATTTATTTTGACACTAAACAATATTTTGTCTTGTCGATACTAGTGCCGCGACGTTGCTAAAGTTATTAAATTCCGGTTAACAATAGTTAAGATTAATGTTCAATATAATATTCATTAATTCCAGGGTCTACGGACATCGATAGACGCTTTCGACAACTTCGACACGATCGCGCTCGCGCAGCAGCTGGAGAAACACGAACTCACCGAGTTCAGAAGGATCGCCGCTTACTTATACAAAGGTACAATTTATTACCTCTATATATCAGTAATGATATTATCAACTCCATTAATTAACTTCTTGACTTTACCTGTGCCCTTACTCTTTAAAATAAATTTAATTGCAATACAATGCCAATGCAAATATGCTGTTAGTTTTTACTGTCAATGGTAGGAACTGACTGAAGCCTAAACAATAACAGTATTGTTTTGTATTGTGTGTTTTTGTATGCCTGCTAAATAAATAATGATTTTACATAGGCATTGTATTAGAATTGAAATTCATTCAAAATTAGCCCTAAGGTTGACATAAAATATATTTTTTTCAATACTCTTGTCCCGCAGTCCTATGCAACTTTTTCGACCTTACGGGATTAAGCTCGCAAATATGCTCGGATGTATTTACAAAACTTGTCTCATTATTATTAATTTCAATCCTTGTAGGCAACTTTTTAGTCTCTATGTATGTTCCATTGACAATGGTAACAAAGGAAAATCTATCTTACACTTGACACTTAAACCTATATGTACTACTATAATGCATTGTTTGTGTTACAGGCAACAACAGATGGAAGCAGAGCGTGGAGCTGTGCAAGAAGGACGCTCTGTACGCGGACGCCATGGAGTACGCGTCCGAGTCGCGCCAGCCCGACGTGGCCGAGGAACTGCTCAACTGGTTCCTCGAGAGGGACAACTACGAGTGCTTCTCTGCCTGCTTGTACCAGGTACTACACACGCTATCATCACTAGTTGGTGCTTGTTGCTAAGCAGGCCCGCCGCCGGACGCTGGTACGACGTGCATTTGTTTACGAAGCGATACTCAAACATACCGGCGATGTACGATATGAACTGATTTTGCAGCATTTCTGACTGGCTTGCTGATCTTGTGGTTAGAGACCCTGACAGCTAAACCAGAAAAAAAAAATATTGTGTAAATTTATTTACCTCACGAAAATAATGTTACGTGGAGTATTTATTGAACTGTTTTTTTTTTCTAGTGTTACGACCTGTTAAAACCTGACGTGGTCATCGAACTAGCGTGGAGACATAACATCATGGACTTCGCAATGCCTTTCCTTATCCAGGTAACAATCAAATCATTTTATTTTTTGAATATTTTACAGTAACTAAAACCACTAACAATAATGATTCAGAGAGGTTTCTTCTTCTCATAATTATGTGTGATAATTGTATAGAAATGTAGATAAAAAAATATTTATTAAATATAAAATTATTTATTTATTATTGCCTCATTGTAAGTTACTAATTTACTTGTGTGTCTGGCACCAGACGGTCCGCGAGCTGACGACGAAGGTGGAGAAGCTGGAGGAGGCGGACGCCAAGCGCAGCACGGAGAGCGCGGAGCACGAAGCCAAGCCCGCCATGATCATGGAGCCGCAACTCATGCTCACTGCCGGTATGTGCTATACTTACATTAACTATCCCCGTTGTTCACAGAACATATTATATCCCACTAAAAAACATACATTTTTCTTTTTATGGGCAAAACTCTGTGGTGCTTTGACAATCTTAACCATGTTGTACTCGAAATGTTTGCTTTATTTTCAACTTATTTTGCTCTTCAATGTGCGATTGCAATAATAGAAGTCTTTATTTTATACTGAAACATAACAAGAATTTATTTATTTGTTTTGTTGTTTTGTCCACGAAACTGTTAGGTGTTGTACTGCCTACAGGCAAGGACTTTTTTTAACTGGTTTTGCATGCAGTGTTTTTAAGAAAATCAGCGTATTAAAATATCTTCATTGAATATCTAATTTATAAATTGAAGAGGGTATTTTGAGATTTAAGTAAAGTTATGAGCTTTAATCGTCCTTTTATACTTACAACAGTCCTGTATACAAAAGTAATACTCGAATATTGTAGTAGTGTTTTCATCCAATTGATTGTTGTTTTGTTCGATGGTGACATGTGACTTATGAAAGATTTTAACTGTGTATTTTATTTGTTTTATCTTCAAATTTTTACTTTACTTTGTTTTTTTTTCGTATATTTTAATATTTGTTATAATAGTTATTGTCTTTTTTATAGTTTTAGTTATTGTAATATATATATATATAAATAAATGTTGGTGGTGCGCAGGTCCGTCCATGCCGTCGATGCCGTACGCGGGCGTGGCGGGCGTGGCGCCGGCGCCCTACGCGTACGCGGCGCAGACGGGCTCGCCGGCGCCCTACCACGGCTACGGCATGTAGGCGGGCTCCGCTGGCTGCGGACACTCGATGCCCCTCTATGCCCTCGCGACCGCTCCAAGCCGGCTTCGCGTAGGACTTATGAACTAGCTTAAGTTTTTCTACTCGAAAGTGCGGGTTATTTTTCTATGCGCCGAGGCCTAAACTTATAGTGTTTCCTTTGCGTCCCCTGTAAAAAAAAGTATTATGTCAGACGGTCGAAAGTGCATAGAGTATAAAAATGTTACGCGTAGTTAAGCCGTCGGGCCGATACGTCACGGATTAAATATTGTTAGCCTGTACAAATTATTATATTAATATATTTGATTGCTAAATAGCTCTCATTACTACAAAGTGCTTTATTTTTTAATCTTGTATGAGAGTTATATAGATATCATGAGAATTGTCGCTTACGATTAATATTAACTTCGTTTAAAGCGGTCACTTACACATTAATATGTTAACGCGATAATCGAATATTAAATGTTCAGCAATCATGTACCTTTTGCGTGGGACTGCCGCGAGATAAGAGAGTTTATTTCATTTATTTGTTACACAAAAATTACTATCATTAATTCACTAGCTATTTATAAAGACATTTCTTTTATTTTCATCGCAGTTTTTAATGAAACTGCGACTAGTAACGATGTGTAATAAAAATATTCGAAGTTTACTATCTTATATCTTTGCAGTCCTACATATGAATAACTAAAATTAGATAAAGTAATATTGTAAAATATTTGATGTACTGGGAACTAGATGCTGTTGTCACGACTTAGTGTGAACTAGATGAGTGTTGTGTCCAAAGGTGCTTAAAGAGGTCCTGGTCCAATATTATGATCATTGAAATCAATGAAACACAATTCCCTTAGTCGACGTCCCGAGTACCCGGCACTTCAGTGAGGATTTTTAAATTCTTATACTGGGATGTCTCTAAGCACAGATACCGCCACTCGGTACATACGACATGTAATATACGTATTATGTACATAGTGGAATATTACAACACAACAGATAATAAAATTTATTGAAATTAATATTCGAATAATTACATCGGAAATTAGCAATTAATGTAGAATCTTTATTATTTTTTTATTATGTTTGTTAATCAATAATTATGAGAATCGCTTATATTTTTGTTTCCAAAAAGTATAGTGGAATATAGAATCTATGCAAGTCGACTGAACAGGTTATTTTTACCCCAACCAGCCCAGTAATGTGCCGTGCAATAATTCGGTAAAACCAATAGTTAACGAGAGAATGTACCATCAAATATGATAATATTGTTATATGTATATAATGATGCCCACATAGTTATGTTATTAGCCAGTTGAAATTACTGAGGTATATGGAGGCCGGATCGTGCGGCCCCTCTACGGTAAATGAACTATTTTCTAGATACGTTTAGGTTTAGTTTAGGCGGAGTTAGAAGCACGAAGTTATTTTGTGTAATGTTTGCGAGTGTGCGCGTGTAGCTTCACCTTGCGTTGTCGTCGTTCACATTAATTGATGCCTTCACTAGATAGATAAGTCATGTAACATGCGAGTGGCGCCGACGTCGTCATTATTATCATTTGTAGAGAGTATTTTTTATGTATAATTATTAACATTGAGCGGTGCCCGAGTCGGATTAGTGTAAAAGGCGGCTGTAGCGTCGCCCACTCTACATATTGTTACGCCATAGTAACTTACTGTTGCGAGTTGCAAATAAATTATAATCATTGATGTTAAATGATTCATTCAAATCATTCCTATCATTAACAATCTACGATCGATATAATGTATCGATAAGGATATTGTTATAGTTTTCACTTTCTTTCTAATAAAACAAATTTTATTAACTTAAAATACAGAAAGAAAGTTCACTGTTTATTATTAGCATTGTATTTATTCATGTATGATACTGTTTTCCTGAATTTTATTATTGTAAGATTATATTATATGAATAAATGAAAATGAATTTGATTTTTATATTCCTGCTGCTTCTCCTAAAATATATACACAAAATATGAAATATCTTAGTAGAATATACATAGTTTGATTTCTTTTTGATTGGCTTTGATGCTATAATCTTTGGGTTCGATTCCCATGACAAGTTGCACTGCGCAATAATTTTTATTCTTATTGAACTGTACTAATTACTGCGATCTAAAGTAAAATGTATGGAATAGTGAAACGTACGTAAAATAGGTGAATAAAATAAATGTTTGGGGTGAAGACACGAATTTCGAACTTTTAATTGTGTTGCATGCCTATTTTACATAAAAACAGCTTATATTTTTTTATAAATGAGAGTCTTTTTAATACCACCACCACACCATTTAGGTAAAGATTAGAAAGAAAACAACCTCTGCATTTCTATTCACCGCATTTTACCGCTATGCCAGACATGTGACGGTAGACCATATAAATTATATAAAGTACTCTGTCCGGTAGACGCGCAAGTATTACGTATTACTTACAAATCAAAGATATATAAAAGTACTCTGTGTCAAAGATCATGAAAATCAGTCTACCCAAACCGACGTAGTTTTATATAAACTGATCTAGCAGAAGCATTTGACATTGCATTGTTAAAATACTTAATAGCTCAATAAAAAGAAAGATACAAATTTTAAAAAGCAATTTGACAGTCGGTTTCTTTAATTTTTGTTACAAATATCAATATTGTATTTGCTAGATACGTTACGTCGGCCGGCATTATTTTAAAAGTTCACTAAGATTTTTTTTTCTCACAAAAGTACTGAAACAGTTAAAAATATCCCATATATCGAACATATTTCGATTCACTACGCTAAAAAGCCATTGTACTAACACAAATTGAGAAAAAAATTAAACGTCAAGTACTAAAGTTGAAGTTGACTTTTGCACACAAACAAATTTGTTTCACACACGCGTATTTCATTCACGATATAATTTATTTTATAATATATAATGACTTATAAACGAAAGAAGTACCACCATGGCGATACTCATCTTAAAAAACGGTGGAGAGTGAGAAATAGGAAGAAGGATCTGGACCAAATAGATGACGATATAAAAGAAGGTACGATTTGTTTACGAATGGTTATCTGTCACATGGTGTATATGTATTTTGAGGTTATGTAGCAATCCCAGATTTTTAGCCACCATAACATTTATTGGTGATAAAATAATTGCGTTCCTATCCTTTTTCAAGTGGTTCGATCACTTATACGTAAGATCTCAAAGATTTTGTATTGTATGTAAGATTTAGTAGCATTCAAATAGTGGAAACTGTGTCTATAACCATACGCCTTTTATTTACAGAAAATGTCGATAAGTTATTAAATCAAAGTGTAGACCTAGACCTGCCTGGTGCAGCGCAGCACTACTGCTTACATTGTGCTAGATATTTCATTGATGATCAAGCTTTGACTGAGCATTTCAAAACAAAGGTCCACAAACGAAGATTGAAGGCTTTGGAATTAGAACCGTACACTGTAGAGGAGTCAGAACGAGCAGCAGGCTTTGGAAACTTCAAACTGCCAAGTAAACGGAAAATACTCACACAAAATACTGAGAAATCAGATGCCGATGGCGACGCGATCATTGACGAAATAAGTCCAAGCAAAAAGGTTAAAGTCAATGAAAATGATTCGTAAAACTCTAAATAATATAATCGGCAAAGGATGGGACTGCAGGTTTTCACAAACAAGACATTCTGCTCTTTTTATAAACGGTGCAAAGGCAACAGAACAATATATTTATGTAACTCCACAAATTGATTTTACTGAGAAAATTCAGCACAAAGAAAACTTATTAAAAGAATTACTAAGAAGAAAAGCTAATATTGACTTAGTTCAGGTAGAAAACCTTTGGCAAGTGTATCAGGACCTTAATACTAGAAAACTAGAGTATACTAAAAGAAAAGATGAAATATCAAGAGAGCTAGGAAAACTAATAAAAAGTGAACCCGACAGTGAAAATACAAAGAAACTTAAAATACAAAGTGACATCTTGAAAGACAACTTAAAAAAGTTAAAAGCACCTCTATGGTCAGCAGAAGAAGCTGCCATTGTTGAAGTTCTAAAATTACCAAACAGTTTGCATTCTCAGACACCAGATGATGGAACTAAAGTATTGTACACTAATCTCAATCCCCCAAAAAATAATAAAGACCATCTCAAAATAGGCAAAGAACTTAATATTATTGACTTTAAAAAGAACGAAAACTATTATCTAAAAGGTGATGCTGCACTGTTTGAACTTGGCTCAAAATTTTACTTTACCAAAATATTAAAAGAGAATAAATTCATTCAGTTTTCAAATCCAGACTTTGTAAAGAGTTTAATTGTTGAAGGATGCGGTCTTGGTCATACTAGTCCCGATTCCACCTTTATTTTACATCATAACGAAGACTCTGCAGTCAATGTTGATAGCCGCATGCATTTGGTTGGCGGAGGTTCTCTATCCTCCTATCTTGCTTACCATGCTAAAAATGTGTTGTATGCCAAGGCATTACCACTAAAATACTTTACGATGGGCAGGCAATATTTACCATCACCGTGTGATGAAGACAGCCTGTTCCATGTCAGCCAATCAACAGTTATAGAATTCTTTGGAGCTGCTAAAACTGGTGACGATGTTGATAAAATACTTGAAGACCTAAAAGATATTTTACAAGATGTATATGGAAAGCTTGGTTTTCATTTTCGTTTAGTATTACTGCCAGCTGACAAGTTACGTATGTGGGAGTCTTTAAGAGTTGCGGTTGAGATGTATTCGTCATCATTAAAACAATATGTAGAGGTGGCAAATGTATCTGTAAGTGGAGATTTTATAAGCAAAAGATTAATGTTTATGTATGTTGAAGATAAACAAAATAAGTTTCCTCATTTAATTTCTGGTACATTATTGAATGTACCAAAGTTTTTGGCTTGTGTCTTGGAACAGGATGCTGATTTTTCTGTGCCTGATGTATTTAAAGTTCATAATTGGGCATTGTAGAGTAACATCAAACAATAATTATCTCAAAAAACTTGTTCCTTTTAGTTCAATATTCATATTAATTAAAGCAAAATTTGGTCCTTCCAGTCTATGAATGAAAGGTTAACTCTGTAGTATCTTCTAGCAATCTATTTAAACTTATTGTTATATCACAGTTTAAGTGAAATATATGTATAAATAAAATACAAATTGTATTTAAATACTTATTGTTTTAATATTCTCTCAATATCATGTCATTTCAATATCGTATTGGAATTCACTTCTAAGCCATTGTGGGTTGGTCGGGTCGATTGGAGCCTGCTGGGTAATCTCAATAATATTCATGTGTCCAGTTTTTGTAAGAAGCACTAATGTATGTGTTCTGCAAAACATAAAAGTTAAATATAACAGGTTTATAGTTGTATATTCAGATATAAAGGCCACTGGGTTTAGAAACTGATTCTTAACTAATTAATATTTAAAGTGTTTGATATAAATCTCTGTCTGTTAGACATACCGATTTTAGTGAAATTTGGACATGGCTAATTTTTGCCCCGATAACCAGAATTCGCGGAGCCTGAGCCGCGGGTTTAAACTAGTATGTAAAATAATGTTCAGAGCATTAGTTTTTTTTTTAATATTACTATGGCGAAATTAATATACATACCTTGTTCCATATCTTCCTTGCGGTACGCAAACATATATGGAGCTTAACTCTTTATACATGTTCGGACGGCGCGTTTCCAACTGTTGGTCTGGTAGGTGCCTACAAAAGAATATAAAATGAAATATAAGTAAAAACGGAGAAGATGTAATCACAATGATTTACCATATATTATCTATCACACTTAACATCAGATAAATATAAACTTTCAATTCGCGCACTAAAGAATGAGGACTATCGCATATGAATTCGCCGCTAGAGGCGCTAGTCACGCGTCAGGTCGCCGAAATATCAAATTTTATACCATAGTGGTAGTATTATATTAAAAAATAATCGCAATGTATTGCTTTTTGGATATACATATACGGATCAATGACTGTAAGTGCTTATAATCCAAATTATGAAATAGAGATTCGAAATTTAGCGCATATTTTGTCAAAAGTATGGTACGATGTTACATTAGCAGCACCTCGCAAAGTTGTAATTGGCGTGGTGACCCATACAACTCAGCTATTCGTGCATAGAAAGTGATCCGGGTAAAAACTGGTCTCTAACCACTGGTGATGGTGATGGGTGATGATGTAGAATACTAAGTAGACAGTATAAATTTACCTTTCATCAGATTTCAATAGTTCAATCAACTTCTCGACGAGTTGCCTTTGTAATTTAACTTTATTGTATGCAGTACAGATCTCCATAAGTTTATTTCTGCCAGCTTCGACTTTCTTTAGCGGATGTTCTGGCAGATTATTGCCAAAGCCCAAATAGATATCGTTATGGGATAATAACTGATTATTCGCATTGTTGTATGAAAATATAGAAGGACCAGAACTTCTGAAAAGTAAACAAAATTAAGCCAAGGTAACTAGGCCCGTTAAAGATTTTATCTGGTCCTTTTATTTTATTCGACTGTAAGGACCAGTTTTTTCATTTTTACACACTTGTCATTACTTAGGTACCTACCTACTTACCTTAATTCAGCCGATATGAAAACAAAATCATTGCACTCCTTCGTGTAATCTTTTATTTCTTCAACATATTCCTTGACAGGTTTTTCGCCCTTTATGTAATCAGCGACAATTTTACCTCGGCCTGAACAAGAAAAATAAAATACATGTAGTACCTAATGACATCACGAAAATGATGTTTTATACCGCCCAATACAAAACCGTAGAAATTAAGTACAGATCAGATTCAGACCCACATTTTACAAAAATAGGCAAACCTTTAACGCAGCTTATACAACCTATTTTTACTTTATACTAAAACCGTCACTCATCAAATATTTTCATGACAATATTTTCTATCTACACAGCATTTCAGAACCGTACTATGAAAACTCACAAGTAAGAACCTTGTTGTCTTGCCTCGTTCTTACAGTTCGGTACATTTTGACAAAATATAATAATGGTGTAAAAGTAATTGCCATCGATTCTGTTACTGACCAAATAGTTTCAGGTTTCGTATAAAGTAAAAAGGTTGTATAGGCCCTGGCCTACAGGTCTGCCCTTCCAACTTGCATCTTAACACACGGGCCTCAGCTTTCTGCATCCAATTCCGATTCAAACAAACAACTCTGACATATACTGTATAAAAATACTACCTACTCTTAGCATTTTCTTTAGTTGTTCCCGGCAAGTTCAATAGTACTCCTATCTTTTTCCGTAACGGAGAGACAGCTAACCAGGCGCCTCCGTCTTCCACTCCTAGATCACGACCTGATAAAAAAAAGGATTAACTTTTATTTTGTAGGAAAAAATGTATTAAAAAATGTTTTAAAAAATTCTTTATGTTGGTACCTCACTACTTTGTGTTTTGTAATATTATTAATGCAGGCGTTTGGGGGCGTAGGGTTATGGTCACCACATATAGTGCAATAGTTTTGAGAGTTTAGTAACCAAGGATAATCCTGCGTCATCAGTAGGAAATTTTCGACACAAAAATATATTCGTAATTATCTTATCTACGTAGGTATTATAATAGTTTCGTCTTGACTTCAGTAACGTTGGTTACGCAAAGCTGAATATTTATTTGTCGGGTAGACTCGCGCATGAGAAAGTTCAATGATCTCAGCCGTTTATATTTTATCAATGCATGTATGATACATGATGTATCTATATATGATCACTGTGTGTTTGTTGCCATGGTAACGCAACTTGTCGTATGTTCTCAGTCGTGTAGCATGCAAAGCACCATGTATCATCGCATGACCACAACTCTACTCTTTCCCCAGTAAATGAAGAATCTCGCGCTCTATTTCACTCCAAATAATTTGGAATAAAAATATACCTACTTATTTAAAAAAATCTGGCAACACTCAAGTATAATATAAATATACAGAGAAATACTACAATATGCCCCTACAACTGTTACCTGCTGCCCCAAAAGGGAAGATCTTCCCAGAAGAGAAGAGAGTTCTTTAATAACCATGGCAGGTACCTCTACCTTCTCCGAGGAGAAGAAAATCCAGTGCCTATGAGATACAAAATCGCGATTGATGACTGATTGATGACGGACTTGTTTCCCCACCTGCTATAACATTAGGGTCTTCCTTCCAAGGAGCCATGTTCTGTGAGGGCCGGTCATAAAACTCATCTCTGTTGGATACTAATATCAAGCTGTAGTCACTCTCTTCATCGTGAGTACCATTGTATAAAAAAAGAATGCACATCTTGCAACCTGAAAAGGAAATATTTAACAATACTGTAATTGAAATAAATAACAAAAATAATACATTATATTCATTAAATAATTATATTTTTGCAAGAAAAACACTGGTCCTTTTTTTTAAGAAAAAATGACCAGAAAAAAGAAACATTAAAATTAATTCAGTACTTTGTATATAAAGGTTTATTTTTTTTTTATTATAAAATAATAATGATATGTTAAAAGCATCAACTATACTTATATTTCTATAGTGAAACTATTTTTTTCTTGTTTCATTGAACTACTTAATCTCTGAAACTACCAGTAAGATTTGAAAAAATATTTTTGCAAAGCACAGCTAGTTGATGATATATAATAATAAATATAAAAGATAATAGTTTACTTACAATATTAATTTATTTTCCGACAATACTGCTTCTTTTTACTTTAGTAAATACGCTTCTGTCGAATGACACCAAATTCAATCATAATTTTGTAAAGAAATAGCACTATTTAAACAATTAATTGTAATCTTATCAGATACACTATCTACTCTACAGAATAGGCCCTATTTATATAATTTGCTATAGGTACAAGGTGCAAGTAAAACATTCAAATAATTACCGAGCGCCGAGTTTACCTGTTCAATACTTTAATTTATATTGATAATATTGAGAAATAGTTCAAATAAAAGTACTGTTTAATTCATCTTTCACGTATATAATAATAATATGAAAGAGTTGTGTCCTTTATTTTCGTTCACCTGATTTCTGTTTTCAATTTCATTTATATGTATACAGCTGATTGCTGTCATTTCAAACTTTTAAATTATTGTTCTTAATTATTCATATCTATGCTTTGAAACCAGTTAAGATTAAAACTTTGCTTTAGATTTATTTGAATAGATTTTTGTAAGTTATGTTTAGAACTTAGAGCATGGACAACTTATAATAAGTTATTAATGCTGTATCAGTTAGAACGGTTTCAAGACTCCATGAAATATTTAGTTCGACAAATATTTTTTTTAGATATAGGAAAATAATCTGTATTACCTACATTAGGTATGTAATCAAAGCCTTCTTATTGGTACATATAAATTTTATAGTTTTTAAAACACTTTTCGTACTTCTCAATGAGGTAATATGTAATAAAACTAATAAAAAGTACTTTTTTATTATTTATTAATTTTTAGGCCCCCACATAACTTTAACCTGTTTAGTGTTTTACGACGCATAATGTGGCGGGCCGCATCGCAACGCAAGAACGCATCAGGCCCAGGGCCGGTGCGGCCCGCCGAAATGTTGTCCATTTATTGTGATTTTAGCCAAATCGACAAAATTTTTATTCACTTGGCAAAGCGTTTTGACAGAATGTGTTGACATAGACCATAGACCACAGATTTGACAGGTGACAGACCAATCGTGGACCAATCCAACCAACCAGCAACCAGCTGCTTCTGCCCTCGTAGCAAAAAGTATTTTGTACTATAATATTGTATTTATTTTTAATCGCGATGAATTAGTTTGTTCTATTATTTAAATGCATATCAACAATGGATTCGAATTTACCATTTTTTAGTCTACCGGTAAGTTCCATTATCAATAACGTAACAGCTGTATTGCTGCAACTGTTTACAAGATGTCGTCAATCATGGAGTTTCTTTATTGTTTTAGTTCGTGGATTCTGAAACGTCAGACTTTTTTGGTAAAATAAAGCCTCAGGAGTGTGGGTATGATGACCTACATTCCACTTTACCGTCTCATACTGGTCTACTGGGGACAGACGATGTCCTTGCACAGTTTTTGTCGGGGGACGAACCTCTTGAAGAACCCGACTTAAATGGACCGACCACACTACACTGTGAGATATGTAAGAAACAGTTTGATAATGCCAAGAAGTATTATGGACATTTGAGGGTACATTCTAAGGAGAATCTTTGGGTTTGTGGTGAGTAAACTTATACTTTAATTTCATTTGTTTACCATTTACATACCAATAAGACCAGGACCTTTCTAAGTTTTAAAGGGCTGCTGGCCTTGGTTCACTATTCAGTCCAAGTGCAATTTATATATCTATGTCGCTCTTATCTTAGTAACTCTCCAACTTTTGTATATGGTTATATTCTTAACAATTACTATAGTCATTATTAATTATTGTGTTGTTAACATATAAATTCATATTATTAATTTAAAAAAAGTTCTTGTTGGTTTGTTCTTCACTCTGGCTTTAATAGTTAAGATTTTGTAAAATTTTTGTACAAATATTATAAATTTGCAGACAAATGTCCGGATCAGAAGTTTTCAACCAAACAACAATTAATGAAGCATGCTCTGGTTCATAAGCCACTGGAGAGAGAATGGAAGTGTCAGCAGTGTCCCATGGCCTTCGAGGCTCTCTGGAAGCTACAGCAGCACCTGTTTGCCAAACATTTAGATGACAGGTAACATAATTTGTAGTTTTTAAGGTATTACCTTTCACTGAACTTGAGTTAAAAGTAAACTAAAATATTCTTTTATGAGATTCTATTTAAAGGTAAAAAAATATAGATTCTTAGTCAGTATTGATCAGATGCTGGGTTGGTTTATATAAGGATCAAATCACGGACTATCCAGATGGCGACTTTTTGGTCTACAATAATTTAAAGGGTCATTTTCATGAAATGAAGAAGAATGCGCAAAATAGAGTACAAATAATTTTAGTACTGGATATATTTTGTTTTCATAGTAATTTTAATAGATTTGACTAGAACTCCCATTAATTTTCTTAACATTTTTTAAAGAAAATTTATGGTACTGACACCTTAAATGGAGTTAGGAGAATTTTTAACACACACTCAACACATGTGTGTGTGTGTTAACAAAGATTAATTTAAATGTGTAGCGCTTGCATTAGTTCCGGAAACATTTTAGATTCTATTTATTTCTTTGCTTTATTTTTCACATATTCATGTTTCAGCCCACACAAGTGTGATGAGTGTGAGAAGGCCTTCCACAAGCCTTCTGACTTGAAGAAGCACAAAGACACACACAGCAGTAAGTACTTATTCTACAACAGTATTAAAATTATATTATCAGACAGAAAGGCTGCCGGAGTACACACATACAAATGTCTAGCGCAAAGTAGCACAAGTCTTTGTTTATTTAAAACAAAGAACATCTTAACCCGAAGCAATAAGCACCGTATTTTATTGATATTGACATTCAGCTTTAGTTGGTATTAGGTTTTGACGATTATCTACGCAACGAATATGGCCGATGAGTTATTATAAAAGTGTACCCCAGTAAATGGGTTTTATGATGACAAGTTTAGCGCATTATGTAAAAAAAAAACAGAATTTAGTTGGACGGGACGCTAACCCAAATATAGCTTAATAAAAGGCCAGGCAGAAGATCTTTTAGTTAACACGAATTAATGTCTTACATTACACAAAACCATTGTTATCTTATCCTACAGATATAAAGAAGTATCCATGCACTGAATGCGACGCGCATTTTAAGGACAAGTCCAACTTGAAGCGGCATATGCTGCGCCACACCGGCGAGAAACCTTACCCTTGTATATACGGATGCTGGAGACGGTTCAAACAGGTAGTACTTTAAACTCTTTAGAATTGGGATGACAATTTTTTTTGACTCATGGAATTTTAAATTTTAATTATTATTTTAGGTGGGTTCCATGAAGCGTCACGCGCAGTACTGTAATCGCAACAAGCAGACGAGCGAGCAAGAAGTCAAGACGGCTCAGATGTACTACTGCAGGGTTTGTGGCATGGCCTTCCAGTGCGAGAGCACGTTACTGGACCACTGTGTCAGGTATGTTTTAATATCTATAGTAAATTATGAACTTATATCATCGTGTTTTGTTTAGATGGTATATTAAGGGGTGTGGAAACGGCGTAAAGTTAAAAATTCAATAAATATGAAAATATATTGAAATTCACTTATGTAAACTATCAAATAAATCCAATAAAATTTTCTATTGCATCCTTTCAGACCAAAATTGGCTTAGATGGTTTAAATGGTCAATTTGTTTACTTTAGGCTTTCCTATAAATAAATAAATGTGGACAAAATCATATACATTGCTCTGAACCAAAGTAAACAGCTATAGCACTTGTGTTATGGAATTAGAGACAAAGAAGGTACCACAAACACCCAGACCCGTGCGGGGATCGAACCCGGGACCTCAGAGTTAGCGACACCTTGAAAACCGGTGCGTGCGCCACTCGACCACGGAGGTCGTCACAATGTCGTCCTATAACTTCCATACGTCCGAAAACCTTTTTTAGTTTACTCATTTGGCCATTAATTCCGCAGGCAACACACAAACAATCCTCCCAAACCACCTGAACCCGAGAAAGAGGATAAAAACCTTAACGACACAAACCGCATCGTAGACAACATAGTCGACGACATCCTATCAGCCGAAGACGACTACTTAACCATGTCTACTCAAAACGAAATCCTTAACGTCTACAATCCTAATGAAATTGACAACAATCCAGATAACTTGATGCAAATAGAACTGCTCAAAGAAATGAACCAACTTCACATACTAGATGGAGAACTTTTCTACAATGATATAGATTTCGATAGCATCCAACCAAGCCATATCTTTAACAACACCAACGATATGGATTACGGCGCCGATAAAAACGCAGAAATACTCTTCGATTTCACTGATGCAGGCAAAAGTATAGATCAAGATATTATGAATACATTATTTGTTAAAACGGAATATTTGCCAGATGAGTTCCTCAATGCACCTGAAGTTTTGAACCCTCCAAAAGAAGTGAATGAACTAGAAAATCCGATATCAGTGAATGAGTGTGCGACTATATTTGAAAGCGATGTAGATTTAGAAGCTAGTACACATTTAGCGGCGAATTTAAATCAACTGATAGGTGATAATAGCGTGCAATACATATCTACTGAAGATGATGATACATTCATAATTAGTTTGAAAAGTGAGATTGATGCGGAACAGTTAACAGACATGTTAAACATAGGATTAGTTGATAAGTCTGAAGAAAATGTTTCTGAAGTGGAAAACGAACGTGATGACGTCACAAGTGCTCAGCCGATAGTGGTGAAGATCAAGGAGATGAACACCATTTGTGTGAGTCCGCTGGTCCCTCGTGAGAAGAAGACGGAAGTGAAGACCAAGAAAAGGAAGCGGGTGCTGTATGTGTGCACGACGTGCAATAAGCTGTTCAAGACGAAGTATAACTATAAATCACATATGGGTAAGAATTTATCTATACTCTTTGGTCATATTTGATAATATAATAAATAATTTACCAGTTTATGAATACCAAAAGCTTGTGCAATTTGTCACCTTAATTTTCCAAATGAATCTGGAAAGTGACTGATCATGATGCGGTTTTTTGTTTCAAAGTAGGTGCAGTCCTTACCTATAATTTATGAAGATCTGTTCAGGCGTTTGATAAATAATCATTTCCTACTTGACAAAAGGGTCTTACTGACTTCCACATATCCCATTAATTTGAAATTGGGCTACTTATATACATTACTGTTACTTCGGTGGTATTGCCAAGTCATGCTAACTTTGAGCTGATAGCAAAAAATACTCTACGGGATCCTAAATTCCTCAGAAACTTACAGCAGATATAGCGTGTTTGGACTGATAAGTCTCAATGACAAGGAATGAGGTAGATGATGTTCGATTCGAGGCCACATGGTAACTGTAATCATGCAAGTAAGCATGCAACATGCAGCAGGCATGGTTTCTGTAACGGCTATCGTCCGATCAAACAGTTAGCCAGTGTGCAGTTAGTAGTAGGGTAGTCGATATAATAACCCCATTATCTTTTTTTATAATAGTATCCTTGTTATTCATGAATAGTTCTGTAACAGATTACATAATAGTGCTTACATCCCCAGCGACCCACGAGCCGTCGCTCCGCTCGCACAAGTGCAAGCTTTGCGGCTCGAGCTTCAGCTACCGCTCGACGCTCAACAAGCACACGCGGTCCGCGCACTGCCCGCGCGTGCTGCCCGCGCACCGCTGCATGCTGTGCGAGCGCAGCTACAGCGCCGCTTGGATGGTCAGTACTGTTCTACTATACTCTGCCTAAATTGAGCATTGAGTATTTTCCATGCTGGCCATTTTAAACCCTGCTACTCCTACTAAATACTATTTATAACCCCGAGGCAAAAAATTATTGTATTTGTAATGTTATTTCAGTTAAGGGAGCACTTAGACCGCGACCACGACGGGCTGCTGCCGTTCGCGTGCGACCACAAGGGCTGCGGGAAGAGCTTCTTTAAGAAGTCTGACCTCACACAACACAAGAGGTAGGACTTGTTGTTACCATTAATTGACCCAAAGATATTTTTTATTTTGTCTGGTTTGTTTTGAAAATAATATTTTAACAAAGAAGAAATTGGTTTTACATTTCACCGTTCACAAGCGATCCTTTGTATTATTTTTTTTGCCATAAATATTTTAAGGATAAAATAAGAATCTACTAAAAAATCGCTAATCATCGTCGAGATTTTTATAAATAAGGCCATTAATTGTTATTTGGAAAAATTTAAGTCAGCACCTGACGCGGCCAATTCACACAATGCCAGTTTTGAGTCAGTACCGAATCAACTTGAATTTTAAATCAGCCTTTACGCAAAGTCCGACTACTAGTTACTAAAATTGATTATACCACATAATTTACAACCTTATTAATAAAAATATCGATGTTATGATAAATAAAGAATCTACTTTACAGTTAAATACCGTCGAGATATTAATAAAGGCCTTAATGTGTAACCCTGCAGGAGCCACACAGGCGCGCGACCGTACGAGTGCTCGGTGTGCCACAAGACGTACCCGCAGCTCTCCCACCTCAAGCGACACGCCCGCTCCGCCGATTGCGCGAAACAGTGAGTCAATACTTATAATGGCGAATTGATATCAAAGTATAGTTCTCCCTGGTAGAGAAACTAAATCTTTTGCCAAAATTCGATTTGAAGTCGACAGTCCACCGCCAGCTAAAGTAATTTAGTTTAGTTTGCATAGTTAAGCTAGTTTTCATACATGTCAGCTTAGGTGACATAGTTTGTGTAAATTATGAAAAACTGGCTCAAGATACAAACAATTTTAATGCATTAATTACTTTCGGCCTTTAAAGATGCGTGTCGACATCAGAGCGCGGCGCGCTGTAAGTCGATATCGCAGATTGTTGAGACACGTACGCGATAGTGCCTACAAGCTGTGAGATAGCTGACAGGCTCGAGTGGTGCCGCGACGGGTCCAGTGCTCACTGTGCGCCGCTCAATGGTTCATTTCCCCGCGCTCCTGTCGAGCGGTTCTAAATCGCTTAAAGCGCGCCGCATTCGGATATCCTAGAGTACCTTACCTCCGACCTCGTACCAGATGACAACAGTAAACAAGACATACCTTGTAAATTTTATTACGCACTTACGTACGTAAAGTTTTCAATGTATTTTTCTCGAAGGTAAATAATTAATAATATGTATTTCTTTTTGTTTCAGAGTCCTTAAAGCTGCGAAAAAAGAACAAGAAGAGAAGAAACTCCGTGCGCAGGCGCAGCTGCTGCAAAATGGCAACCCTTTAACACAAACTGTGATATTAAATGTTAAATAAAATTTATTTAGTAAATATAAAAATGCGATTTATTTATTTACTACAACTGTCATCACAATTATTATATACATAACAATAAGCTTCACATAAGGCACCATACATTATTATTATCGGTCCATTCGTTTATTTTCTTTTTGACAGCTCACGCTTATGAATTACCGTTTTTTATTCGAAATATTGTACTACAATACTGTCATACTTTATTGACGGGTAACGCCCACTTAGTGAGGTTCCCTGTTCATTACAAACAACCACAAATCTCGATAATCGATAAATGAAAAAATAATTTGACTTTATGTAAGTAGTTTCTGTAAATTTAATAAAAAAAAGTATTTCTCTATGGATCTATGACTCTATGATTAACTATTTGCAAGCAATTAAGTCGAAATCTTGTAATTTTTAATTGAACCAAGAGTAAAGAACAATAACTCTGAACATTCAGTTATAAGTAAAAAAAAAAAACAAAATATGTAAATAAAATCGATTACAATTTCAAATCGAATCGGTAACGTGTGTGAGCGTCACTAATTTCGAACTGTCAAAAAGAAAATAAACGAATAGACAAGGAATATGTCATGAATTAAAATATAACGAAGTTTTAAATTGAGCAGCTCCCTAGATAAGTGGCATTTCATACAATCGCTAACACTGATGGAAGTGACAATTTTAAGTCACAGGATTGGCAGTTTTAGAGATTAGCGCGTATAAACAAACACACTCTTTAGCTTTATATATATCATAAAAATACAATTTGAGAAACTTATTACCCTCAATACAAATTTAAAGCCAACTTACAATTAATTTGACACAATGGAGATAAGAGATTCATATATCACAACTAATTCGATAACTACTATAAACGGCAATCACGATATATTTTCAACCTTATTCTCATTGCAATATGGTCGCTATTGGAATCAAAGTGCCGCAGATATCATGTATGTATGACCAATATGCCCATACCAAAATGGCTGTTATAATGTTATTGATGCAAGTACTTTTATTTTTTTGGAAGAAAATGTACAGACAAGACGGAGATCTGAGCCCTAAAAATAAAGCCAAAACGAACTAAAATTCAAATACAAAGCCGAAAGCTCGCGATATTATTTTTCCTTCCTATTTTATATAATTATAATATAATCATATAATATCTTGGGACTGCTCTTATACGGCCATCTGATCCCAAACTAGGCTGAGCCTGTATGGCAACTAGACAACTGATAAACATACTTATATATTTCTAAACACATACATATAAATTACACCCAGACACAGAACAAATGATCATGTTCATCACACAAAGATTTATCCTGTGTGGGAATCGAACCAACGACCTACGGGGCAGCCTAGCAGTCAGGGTCGCTAACCACTAGACCAACAGGCCTTACGTCTATCTATCCGTACCTTACACCTTATAGTTTTACATTCTTTTTTTTAATTCTTTTATTTTATGTCGATAGCATTATTTCTTTTTCACGAACTCCGTCTTATGTTATTTTCTGTTTCCTTCTTGGTACTTCTGCGTCAGTCTTGATTCTTTACGTATGAAAGCTCTCTTCTTCTTGTACGATCTTCATTCTGTCCATAAAGGCTTGCAGGCTGTTGGGGTGGTTCACCAGGCTATCATATGTGTGGTGATTGTTGCCCAACTGAAATAATAGGAAATAAATTGTAGATTTTTAGTCTATTTTTGTAATAATCTTTTTTTATAATAATATAATTTCGTAATAAGTAGAAGGAAAGATTTAAACTTCCAGGCAGTGACCTCGGTAGCTTAGTTGGTAAAGCGACGAGGATCCCGGTTCAGTTTCAAACTAATCCCTCGTCTGTCACAAAAACGGGTAACCGAATTTCATGATTTTTGATATATTGGGTTTTTCTTCTCTCCGAATAGCAAAATAACTATAAAAACATCTTAAAAAGTCACGAAAAAACATGCCTTACGGGATCGGGGATTACTAACCCGGGTGTCACAGCAGAAATTAAATGAAATAGTTTATTATGGAATTAGGATATACAATCACTTTTAAACGTCACTTTTTTTGAGCTCGCTGGAGTCGACATTTCTTAACTGACTGCTCTGAGAAGAAATGTCAAAACAAACTCAGGGGTCACAGCCTCTTTTAAAGTCCAGACAATATACACGTATAATATTGTGTTAACAAAATGCAGGTTACTGGACTGGTCTTTTGATGAAAGAACCATATCGAATACTGAATAGCTCATGCAGCGGGGCACCGCTAGTATGTTATACAAATGCGTGGTACTCACAAATCTCTTGACCCACTTAGAGAGGTGCTCCGTGTAGTACTCCTGTCTGTAGCGACAGTCCACCAGCAGCACGGCGCCCCAGTCGCCGCGGTGGCGGACACAACGACCCACAGCTTGGTTCAATGCTCTGCACGATCAAATAAACCTTATTGTTATATACAGAGAGATTGTTTTACAATAATAATAATAAGAAAAATAAGACATACACGATAATAATAAGAGTAATGTCAGTGATCCTAAACTAGGCAGAGCCTGTATCATGGCAACCAGACAACTGATAAATATACTTATATATTTCTAAATACATACATATTATGGATAAATTACACCCAGACACAGAACAAATAATCGTGCTCATCACACAAAGATTTGTCGTGGGTGGGAATCGAACCCACGACCTCTAGTTTAGCAGTCAGCGTCACTAACCACTAGACCAACAGGCACGTCAATCTTATTGTAATATACAGAGAGATTGTTTTACAATAGCACTTTATGATAACAAATAGAGAATCCCAGTCGCCGCTGTGACGGACAGAAATACCCACTGTCCAGTTCAGAGCCGTACACTGTGAAATAGACCTTATTGTAATGTACAGAGAGATGTTTTTACAGTATTTCAAGGCCTCGGCGAAAGATTTGCGAGTAATTTCCGTGTTATATGCTTAATAGGCATCCGTTAGCCGCTTCCACCCTAACTATCCTGGTAAGAAGCGGTTGAGGAAAGAAGAGCCTGTAAATTGGAGGGAACCTATGCCCAGCTGTGGGACAATGAATAGGTTACATAAAAATGACTTGGAAGTTGGTAGATAATTTGTATTTTATTTGCTGCGCTACAAAACAACATGTAGGCGCGCCAATTTCCCCACTACGATATGTTGGTCGAGTTATGTGCCGAAGCAGTATGGTACAAAAAGGCTTACCATTAGCGATTTCGCCGCCAGAGGCGCTAGACGCACTTAAGGGTCCGAAATGTCAAAGTCCATAGTTTTTGGTGGACTTTGAAAGCTGACGTGCCAGTGCAATAAACGTAGCACTAGTTAGCTTACCTGTAAGCCTGCACCCGCAGCCACTCCTTACCAGCCAAGAGCTGTCTCTCCGTCATATATTTGTCGTTGTATTTCATCTTAGAGTCCACCGCTGGGTCGTATGTGTTGGGGTATGGTACTCCCACCTAAAAAAATATTATTAAATACACATTATACGAAGCGTTACGAAATCGTTAAGAAATGTAGAGCTTAAGAACTCATATAAACCATATCAAATCAAAATAAATAGATTAAAAAGCTAAATTGTCACTAGACACTTAACACCACATATTTACACAATACGGACATTATTACTCTATTTCAATAAGTCAATTATTTGCATCGCAGTATCCAATTGTATGTCATTACATAATCTTACGAAGTGCATCTATCAGTCTATACCTACATGTATAAAAAAATCTTCAGCTGCTTCTGTCTGTTCGAACGCAATAAATTCAAAGACCACCCAACGGATTAGATTGGATAGATTGATCGGTTGTTGGTGTGATTGAATAATTGTAACCCCTCCGTCCCTAGATCAAGGTGGCCCGAGTCGGTCAAACTAGCAATAAAAATATGTCCTTAAATGATAAAAACTTAGATTCAGACCTCCATTGCTGTTTTTGCCTTATTAAGATTGTTAGCAACGCATTAAGTCGAGGTCCGAACACCACAGGGGGAGCCCTGACATGGTTAGTTTTTCTATTGCTCTGGCTGGAGGCCCTTAAGGTTCTCGCCAAAAGTCCGGTGAATCAGTCAAAGCTTGCGCTCAGGCTAACTGCGTAATATCACTTCCAAGAAAAAAGATCGCTAGGATCGCTAGTATCCTATAATAAGAGAAATGGTAGCGTCTACTATACTCACACATATGACCGCTCTCGCCTGGTGGTCCTTAAAGTCCATGCCCTCAGACACCTTCCCGCGGTACACGGCGAAGAGAAGGGCGCCCTTCTCAGTACCCACGCAGCGGTAGAAAGACTACAAGGAAAAAACAACCTTAAAATCTGCTGTATATAGATTACTATTGAATATACAGGTGGGGTGAATTGGTACAAAGTTTAATCATTTCACAAATTTTACCAGTAAGGCCGCCCGCACACGAAATGCTTGAAGCAGTTTGGCCGCTTCGAGCGCTCGACAAAACAAAGCGCGCAGTCCGTGAGAGAGCGGTTCGTGTATGGGTGGGTTAATGTTAAGATACTTATAATTATTTTAAAATTATTAGTTTACAGTTTTTTCGGAGACCAACTGAACGGTTTCGGACTTTTTTCAAATTAGTAGGAAGTAGTTTAAAATATAAATATATATGTATGCACCCCAGCCCCCCTAGACAAGTGGCATGTCAACAAGCGTTAACGATATTAGAAATCGCTTTAATGACATTAAATGTATGGAAATGACATTTAGTTTCGATAATTCACGTGACTTGGATTTGTCACTTCCATACATTTGAACGATTCGATCAGCGTTATCGCTTGTCGAAATGTCACTTTTCTAGGAAGGCTGCTTGTTATTACAGACAAAGTAACTTGGCCGAAACTTCAAGCGAATCTAAGTAGACATAAACAGCGTGCGCTAATTCTTATTTAGTTTCTAAAAAAAAAAATATGTAGTGTTAAATTCAAATTAGGTACCGAAACACAACGACTTTTTTTTATAAAATGTCACTAGAATTTAATTAAACTGAAAAACAAGAGATTTCTATAACAATGTCTTACATCCATAGTTTCCTCGTGGTCCTTATCGTTTCTCTTCTCCCAGAAAACGTTCTTGAGCGCCGTTATTTTGTCCCACCAGCCCGTCTCTTTCCAACTGTAAGAAAACGTACCAAATATTTAGTCTCTATAAAATAAATTTTAAGAAGAATTATTTGATACCTAATATACTTATTAAATACTCAATAGATAGGTTGAAAATGGAACATAAATAATTGCAATTTATCAAAACCATACACAAAGTCCTACAAAAAGAAAATCCTACATAAACGCCTTGGCCGACATCGAAAGGTTATGAAAGGCCTGAATGGTCCATCAGTTTTAAGACGCCTATAAGTCCCATACCGTTTCTGTCACTTTAAGATGTCAAGTAGCGACAGACAGACGTATAAGAACGTCTTAGATTTAAGTTGCGTTTCAGTATTCGGGGGTAAGTATTTTACGAGTTTGATGTCCTAATGTCCACATGTAAACCTGAGCAAGTGGGGAATCATCGATCCTTCACATATCCAATGTGAATGTGGTGCCCCGGCGCAAGACACGGCGTATCTTCTTTCCTGCCTGTCCTGCACTACCACCTGCACCCTCCAGGACGTAATGGAGGCCAACGACCGGGTCATTCAGGTGGCAACTTTTTGGTCGGAAAGAGTTTGAGAGTCATTTGACACGAGAGGAAGAACATTAAAGGCATCGTTGTGAAGTAACCAAGTGTAAGGTGTACTGACTCGGTGATAAGTCGGTCGAGCAGCGAGTAGGAGGGCAGGAAGCAGAGCACGCCGTGAGGCGCGAGCGCGCACACGCGCAGCACGGCGGCGGCCAGCGCGCGCGCCGCGCCCGCGCCGCGCAGCCCGCGCGTGCTGTACGCCTGCGCGCCGCCGCCGTCGCCCCACAGCGTGCCCACCCACACCTGGCCAACACCAACACCACGCACATGAATTCATAAACATCCCAGTTTCTTATACCCCACCCGACATTCACTCTTACACATGCATGACAATCAAATAATAATATCTTGAGACATCTCACACACGGTCATCTGATCCCAAACTAGGCAGAGCCTGTGCTATGGCAACCAGACAACTGATAAACATACTTATATATTTCTAAATACATACATATTATAGATAAATTACACCCAGACACAGAACAAATGATCGTGCTCATCACACAAAGATTCGTCCTGGGTGGGAATCGAACCCACGACCTCCGGTTAAGCAGTCAGGTCCACTAACCACTAGACCAACAGGCCCGTCGTAATATCGTAGCCATTTTAAAGACTATTTAGGTAGACTGGAAGGTTACGAATTTAAATACTTTTATTCGTACACTATTTAATTAATACCCCCGCGACACAAGGATTAAGTTCCTTAGTACTGTAGTCGTTATTTAAAAAATAAAAGATAAGACAATTCCAGACATATTTTTAACGGGACCGCAAGTGCTTTATTCAAGGTTGCCCGAATAGTTTCGGCCTTGATTGAAATTAGTGAAGTGAAAGCTAGTTTGGTTTGCCGTACTTGCTTGCATGCTTATGACTACAGAATCAGATCGAGTTCAAAATTAGTAGGGCAATCTCGAAAAATTGCGATTGTCGTATTTAAAATTGGATTTGGATCCAATTTTAAATACGACAATCGCAATTTTTCGAGGATTATGTCTCGAGGATCTGAAGTTGGGGTTATGTAGCGCAGAAACCTGGTGGCCAGCTCGGAATACAGGCAGGTGAGAGAGTGAGTTTGATGCTGGTGATGTAATACTTACCCTATCCTCCGGTATGACGTGGTTGGGGGTCACGCAATGCGGGAACCTGGTGGCCAGCTCGGAGTGCAGGCTGGTGAGAGGAGTGAGGGTTCCGGACGCGAGCGCTATGCAGCGCGTTTTCTGCAGTTGCTCCATCACAATGCCAGGGTTCATGCACATCAGTTTGAGGACTAACTCGTCCTCTTTTATCCACTATAACGAGAGTTGTTTGTTAAATTCGTAAACCCTTATCTCAATAAAGATCTGTCCCTCCAGATGAGAAAAAATAACTAATTCTGAATCCTGCTTTTTTAATCTATTTTTAGGCAATTACCACTCCGTTTTATTGCGGATTTTATATAAATCGCATTAGCGACTTTAGCTCGAACAAAGTCTTCCAAATTTGTTCACAAATATGCTTCTCAAACAGGAGTTTAAAAATAAATGTAATATATGATCTACTACTTACTAATTTTTTATCCTTAGCAGCAAACATCAACACTTGATTAAATAGTCAGTGAATTCACTTGTCAAATGTTAATTTAAAATAACAGTTAGGCATTTAAATTTTCAAGTATTTAATTTTAAATATACATACATTGTTAAAATTGGAAGATCTCCACGATACGTTGTTGGATAGCGAGTTAGTTTTGCCAGTTACTTGTCGGACTAGCGCCGGTTTATAATCATCTAGATACTTGCAGTCGGCGCGGAACATGAAGCCTGAGAAAAATATGTTACACTTACAACACAAAAGAAATAATAGCAGTTTATGTCATTGTGGCCTATCGGTTCAACGAACGGATTTGTATGCACAAGGTTGCAGGATCGAAACCACTATGGACAAGTATCAATGTAACTTTTCAAAGTTATATGTACTTTCTTAATTATTCAAAGAATCCATTGGCAAACGGTGAATGAACACATCGTGTGGAAACCTGGATTCCAAAAATTGGAATTTGAATATTATTATTATTACATACAGAGTTATGGAATGTGCTCTTAGAACATTTACAACGGGAGGGAAGGACGTCATTTTTCTATTCGATGAAGAATTAATTCAAAAATTAATTCCCATGAAAAAAAAAACCGATATAAAGCATCTAGATATCACACATTACATACCCAGCGCCATATCTAGGGACTCCAGGAGAGTGCCCGTAGCCTGCGTCACACCAAACAGGGTGCGAGGGTCCTCGCGCAACCGACGGCAGAAGCTTTCCGAGTTGCGCTTGAATTCTGGTAATGGTAGACATCGATACTTTTAATTTTATAATCAAAACCACGAAATTAAAAAATATTTACTTAAAACACCTTTTATGTTAAGAGGCCCTTGCCCTACAGGATGTAGTTAAAAGAGTCTGGACTTAAATTACACTCCAAAACCAAGTTATAACCTTTTCAAATAGTTTATGTTCTAACCACGACGATGACGACCTCCGTGGTCGAGTGGTGTACACGCCGGTTTTTTAGCTCTGAGGTCCCGGGTTCAATCCCCAGACGGGTAATTGTAGAAATCAAGTTTTCTACATTGTCTCTGGTCTGGGTGTTTGTGTTTGGTTGGTACCTTCGTTGTCTTTGATTCCATAACACGTGTTTTAGCTGCTTACTTTGGGTTCAAAGCAATGTATGCGATGTTGTCCACATTTATTATTTATTTATTTATTTATAACCACGCGTTCACTAACCACCCCTAGTGGGGGTTAAATGAGTATATTATTTATACCTTTTTGGGACATGTAGGTAAATACTACTGACCGCCATAATTCCTGCTTCCAATATTGTGGTTGTTGAGGGTGTTCACAAAGTTGGGCGCCTCCCACGGATGTACCGCCTCGTTATTGTTCACTGGCTGCTGCTTCACTAAAGGCATCTGGTTTTCGAACCTGAAGGCAAAGCAATGTATTGCAAAAGAAGCAACAAATACAACAAACGAATCATATGAAACACAAGCAACGGGTTCCAGGTAGATCAAAATGTTCTTCTGCTGCCTAACCATTCAAATCTATGTTGGGGTCGGCTTCCAATCTTACCGGATTCAGCTAAATACCGTATTTTATACGGAGCGACTGCCTATCTGACCTTCACAACCCATTAAGTAACACAGTATCCCATGGTAAGACTGGTTGTCAGAGCTGGAATGACTTAACGACTGTCAAAGATCAACGTATGTCAGTCGGGACCAACGGATTAGCGTGCTTTCCGAGGCACGGAGGGGTCTCGGTGTGTTTTCAAACGTCACCCATCCACAGACCAACCGCAGCGGACACAGCATATATTGGTTAAACCTTGCGGCTTACACTTACCCCACAAGCCCCTCAATATAAACATAAACATTGCAAATTATCTGCTAAGTTAAGCGCTGTCAACCAATTATGTTAGTTGACATTAGGTTTCACTACAGATTAAATTGAATAGTCTTTTAGACTGGAGGTGAGTGATTTATCTCCTTGGTTTGCTAGATGGCGCCGTCGAGCTAACGTCTAAGTGAATACGCTCCGTGTACACAATTTATTTAAAATTATCTATAATCAAAAGTAAATACTGAATAAGTTATTAAACTCTTAATTAAGGACTCCTACATCGGTGTGAACGTTATCCAAGTGTTTATGACAATTGTGCCTTAAATACAAGTGTAAACAAAGTGTATACAAAGAAACAAATAAACATCACAAAACTCCAAAACTAAACCAAAAAGTTACAATATACAGTGATAATACTCGTTAATTTATCAAATAACCAACAACACAGCATAAAAGTGACTATTTAAAATAAAAAGTGTTTACACAAATCTTGAACAAAGTGCATAACAAGTGGAAAAAATTCTTGACGCATTAGTCATATCAACGGATTTGCAAAATTTAAACTCTCATTTTTTGCCTTATAATCCGTAATTTCAACCTACGAACGTAACAGCTTCGTGGCTCAATGGCGAAATCACTCGTTTAGTGAATTTACTCACCGACAGTGTATGGTTCGAAACTCAATTCCCTATTTGTCTTTTTGTAAGTCTTTCTGCTATTATTTCTGTGTCATACACTCAAGTAACCCGCAGAATCAAGAGTTTGCTACTAGAGGGCAACACTGAGTACAGTTGACAAATAAAAATCAACACACAAAATAAATATGGATACATTTAACAATGTCAATACGAATCGAAGACGGTACAAATCTACCTCCTTAACCAATTTGTCGGTGATGACCGACGATGAAAACATGATTTTGGACACAACAATGCTGAGCATACCGGACAGCCTTCACGACAATAGTAGCAGTGATATTATTAAGAACCTAAGTGAACAAATTAAAGAACTTAAGTTGCAATTAATGAGCGCTCACCAGGAAATAGAAGACCTGAATACTGAGAACTTTCGTCTGAAATCAGACCTCCAACAATCTATCAAGTCTGTTGAAACTTATAAAAAGGTCTGTCTTACACCCGAGAGAAAATGTAACACACCGGCATCATCCCGAAAAACCAAATGTGATAAACGCCACAAACAATCTTCTATTACCTCAACTTTTAAAGAACATTCCAAAGCTGATAAAGAAATGCAAACCTCCGATTTTACTGACTCATTGAAGCAAATAAACCATAGCCAGACACAAACTTCACCACAGAGTATTGCTAACGCAAATCTATCAGGCGTCAATCTACCAAAACAAAAGAATAAATTGTGTATCATAAGTAGCGGCTGTACAAAGGGAAGTCTGCCACTAATTGAAGAACTTTTATCAAGGCACTTTACATACTGCCATTACATACTGCCAAACACAAATGGTTTCTTAAATAATATGGAGTACAAGCTAAAAAACTTCTCATTAAATGACTATTGCTTAATTTTCATTGGAGAAAATGATTTAAAAGATAATTGCTATATCACTTTAATGGATAATTTAAAAATGTCATTGAGTAATGTTACCCATACTAATATTGTTATCTGTGCACCGACATACATAAAAGGCGCGCTAATATATAATTTCAAAGTCGAACTTTTTAATAACATTCTCTGTTTGGACATAAAAAATAATAAATACGCATATCTTTTCGATAGTAATGACAAACTAACACACGATATGTTTTCTTATAACACAGGTAAAATAAATAAATACGGATGGAGAAATATATTTAGCCAGATCTTGTCGAACATATTTGTAGACTACGATTTATTCTATTTACAAGACAAATTATGTAATTCGACCTGCATTCCACTCGACAAAAATGATAAATCATTTAAATCACCAACACAACAATCTGAGCTTTTTCGTGTATAACAAAAAATTTACTTAGTATACATTTAGATGAGCTTGGGAAAATTGATAAAATAGTAGATATAATTTGCATAACTGAACATAACATGAGCACAGAAGACTGCAATTTTCTCAATCTACCTAATTACTCTCTCGCGGCTTGTTATGCTCGTAATAACAGAAATGGTGGGTCATGTATCCTTATCAAAAATAACCACAAATTTGAAAGAATTACCTATATTGAGGAATTTAGTATACCTAATGTAATAGAATGCTGTGCTATAAGGCTATTACAACATGCGATATTAGTAATTTGTCTATATCGAGTGCCAAAAACTCAAATAAAATATATAAACTTATTTCTTGATATACTGACCAAAATTCTTAGAAAAGAACTAAATCACAAAGATAAAAAAATAATAATTTGTGGTGATTTTAATATAGACCTTAAAAGAAAATCTTTTTCATCCTCTGAATTTGAAAATACTGTCTTAAATTTTAACCTGAAATTTGGTACAAGAGAAACAACTCGTTTTAACAGTGGCACATGTATAGATACTATTATAAACAATATTCGAGGCAGCAAATGCGAAATCATAGACTTTGCTCTATCAGACCACTCTGCACAAATTTTATCCTGTCCAGTAAAAAAAAATTGTCTTATTAACCAATGGTACACTTTTAGGCGAGACTTAAACAATGTCAATAAAACCAAATTTAAAGAGTGCATCGAGAGATTTTCATTCTCGGAAGTGTTTAGTGAAACGGATCCAGAGAGGGCATTTGATATATTCTTTGAATACTTTCACCTCTTTTACACCTTATGCTTTCCTGTGCTTAAAGTAAAAAATACACCTAATAAGAGACCTAGATGGATTTCGAAGGGTATAGCTAAGTGTTGCCGTCGGAAAAGAGAACTACTATGGATATATCGCAAAACGACTAACCGAGAAGATCGTAATAAATTTAAAAACTATTCATTGAGGCTAAAACGGATTATTCATTTAACTCAAAAGGCACAAAATAACTATTATATTCAACAGTCTAATAACAAATCCAAAGCTACGTGGAAGATTATTAACAGTACAAAGTCCAATATCCCAAAAGAAAATGTTCCACGAATCAGTTTGAATGGAGAACTGTTAACAGACCCGCAACAAATTGCTGAAGCCTTTAATAATTATTTCGTTGACATAGTAAAACCCATAAATATTGCTTCCTCTAACTTTATTACAAATCCCATGACATCTAATGATAATCATTTGACATCATCCTATAATACATTAACATTAATTAATAATACTCATTATGATTCCTTATTTATTAGTCCAACTACTCCGAAAGACATACATAAAATTATACTGTCTTTAAATAATACAAATAGCACAGGCTACGATGATATTTCCACTTCCGTAATAAAGTTTGTAGCACTGCCAATTAGCCCAGTTCTAAGTTACATAATAAATCTTTGCATTCAATATGGAACGTTTCCCTCTAAGTTAAAAATCACAATTATTAAACCTTTGTTCAAAAAAGGAGCTAAAGAGGATATAGCTTGCTACCGACCAATAGCACTGATTCCAATTTTTTCAAAAATAATCGAAAAGGTTATATACAGCAGTATTTATAATTACTTTGAAAAGAAAAATCATTTTGTTAGCGAACAAAACGGTTTTCGTAAAAGCAAATCCATAAATTTAGCCATCTACAACCTATTAACTAAAATTTATAAAAATATGAACAATGGAACACCAGTAACTGCTCTCTACATGGATATGACGAAAGCATTTGACCATGTCAGTCATACACTTTTGTTAAAAAAACTGCATAAATACGGTGTACGGGGCAATGTTTTACAACTCATAGAATCATATCTAAAACAAAGAACACAAATAACTGAAATAAATCAGCTCTGTTATTCGTCCAAAACTGAAACCAAGTTCTTGTCTAATCCTAGAATAGTCACACATGGCGTCCCACAAGGAAGTGTCTTGGGTCCCTTACTCTTTTTGATCTACATAAACGATCTACCAAAAGCCGTTAAATTTCCGATGGTACTCTTTGCTGACGACAGCACTGCAGTATTTAATCTTTCTGATGCCGAAACATTTGAAAATGACATAAACAACACTCTAAATGAAATAATAAATTGGTTGACATATAATAATCTTGTAATGAATCTCGATAAAACAAAAATTGTAAGCTATTCTCAAAGAAAATCTACATTAACATTAAATATTAATTATAAACTGAAAAAAATTGAAGAAGGTGATACAATTAAATTTTTAGGGCTATGGATAGATAAAAACTTGTCTTGGAAAACACAAACTGATTCTGTATGTAAGAAATTGAACAAATTTGCATACGCCTTATATAGATTGTCCAAAATTGTCCATCAAACAGCAGTATTAGCCGCTTATCATGCATACGTAACATCAACACTGAGATATGGATTGATTTTTTGGGGAAACGCTACAGACAGAGAGCTTGTTTTTAGAGCACAAAAAAAATGTGTAAGGGCGGTATGTGGCATTTGCATTACCGATAGCTGTGTGCCTTATTTTAAACAGTTAAAAATATTAACTATGCCTGCCCTGTATATTTATGAAGTCGCAACATTTGTAAAAATAAATTTGGATATGTTCGGAAGTCTGAACTCCCGCCGACACGCAGACAAAATATCAAATCTACCCTCGAAAACAGCCCTATTTTCTAAGAGCTTTTTTGGCATGTCTTCGAGAATATACAATAAGCTTCCTAAAAGTATGAGAGAGATTACAAATATTGCAGTATTCAAGAAAGAGTTACATATCTTTTTAATAACCAGACCGTACTACACAGTGAATGATTTTTTGTCTGACTGATTCGATACAAAAGACTTTTAGCGACCGGATTATGTTTTGATGTAAAATGTTTAATTCTTATTATTTACAGTTATAATTGACATTGTAATTGTTTTTGTATCTTTGACATTATATTTGTTTTCGTATTATTGATTTTAGTTTTGTAATATTGACATAGTAATTTAATTAATTTATTTTGTACTTAATTCATAATAACTTATATTGCATAACCTTAATTTACATAACTTGACTTGTTACATATATAAAATGATTACTAATATTGTACGCCTCATATGGCAGAGCAGTGAGATCGCACTCTATGCTTCTCTTATCAACATCCTGTAATAACCACTGTCTCACAATAAAGAATACTTTGACTTTGACTTTGACTTTGAAGTTTTCGAAGATCCGAATAGTTTCGGACTCAACCGGGTCTTAGATCCTGATTCATGAAGTGGCGAAATCATGTCACACCCATGTTACCTATTATGTTCTCTGGCTGTATTCCTACTTAATTAGACTAACCCCCCCTTTTTAAAAAGCTGATTTTCGCAAAAAAAAATTAATCACATGTCAAAACTCATGTCAAGCGCTGTGATTGGTTGTTAGTCATTTAGCCAACCAATCACAGTCGTGATCAGTAGATTTGACCACAGATTTGATTGATCTGTCATTCAGAAACCGGGGGTATGACTTACCAATCATTCCAGTCTTTGAGATTTCGCACTAGAGCTTCTATGAAATGCATGACATCCTGGTTGGAGACAGTGTATCCCATCACAGTCTCCAGTTCCTGTAAAAAAAAAAAACTGTTAAGTATAATCCAGTTGTGGAGGTCAGGTAAGATGTTACTCCATATAAAATACTGACATTCAGCAGATTCTAACGAAGTCTTGGATATTAGGTAGAAATTAATTTGATACAACACTCGGTCACGGGGTCGGTCCATGTTTTAGTAAAAAAAGAAGATTATCTTTGGACGAAGCTAAACTAAGAAAATTCATTTTCCCATCTTGTTATGAGTCTTGTGATTTCCTACTGAGTAATACTGATGGTAGCAACGTCGCGGCACATGCCCTTGATGTTGTGGTCTTTTATCTTCTTCTGCCTAGCCTTTTCCCAAGTTATCTTGGGATCAGCTTCCAGTCTTACCGGATTCAGATGAATACCGCAATTTACATGGATCAACTGCCTGTCCGACCTCCACAACCCATTTTACTGGGTAATGCAGTATCCCTTAGAAAGACTGGTTTTCAGAATTCTAAAAAGTTAACGATTGTCAAAGATCAACGTATGACAGTCGGGATCAATGGCATAACGTGCTTGCTAAGGCACGAAGGGGTCTCGGTAGGTTAAAAAATGTTATCCTATCCACGGTCCAACCGCAGCGAGCGCGGCTTAACCTTCTTTATCGGTCAAACAGTACCTCCACGAGGATTAAGGCTTTGTCTATTATCACACAATGAAATAAAGAATAAGTGAAGAACGCTTACTTTAAGAGAGGTCCTGATCTGCTGCTGCGTGATGCTGATGGTCGCGACGTCGCGGCAGATGCCCTCGATGTTGTGGGCTTCGTCTATTATCACTATGTTGTTCTCCAGGTTTATTGACAGCTAAGATAGATAGAATAGAACATTCTTTATTATAATAAAACCTTCTTTATTATAATAATGTATACCGATTCACGCAACAGATTTTTTGCACCCTAGATTAAAAAAAATGTTACTTTATTTCCTCGGGAGTTTGAAACATATATTTGTTGAAATATATCAAAATCTGTTCTGTGAAAAGTCATTTCCGGTTCAAGTCAGTTTTTAGGGTACCGTACCTAAAGGGTGCCAACGGGACCCTATTATTAAGCCTCCGCTGTCTGTCCGTCCGACTGTCTGTCTGTAAGCGGGCTTTATCTCATGAACAATAATACCAAGAAAGTTAAAATTTATACAGGGTGTGTATTTCTGTTGCCGCTATAACAACAAATAATATCTTGCACTTGGACGGTTTTTCAATTCTTTTTGCAGATTGAAAACCAGACCAAGTGATAAAATTTATTACCACTCAAGAAATCGCCAAGCTGCTTCCAACCACGCGTCAATTAATGCTCGTTCTTTTTCTATATTAAAATACGCTTTTACCCAACAGTCGAACAATAAAACCCGTATTTATATCTAAAGTTAAAAGTATACTCACACTACTCCGAATGCTAGGATCAATGAGATAGTTATATGGACAGAAAACAATGTGGGCAGTCTTCGCCAGCGCTCTCGCTCCGTAGTACGGGCAGGCTTCCCTCTCTACTCCGATCTCCACCAGGTCTTCGAGATCGAACGCTGGGGGGAGCGTGTTGTGGTTGAATGCCGTACGATTGTCGTAGTACTTGCAGTTCGTATTCTCACGGTTGTTGCTGGATTGAGGCTGGGAGAAAACAGCTAATATAAACTTATTTTTTCTTTAACAGTAGATTATCGTAAAAATTAAAATATATTAAAATAAAATAAATATGGACAACATCACATACATTGCTGTGAGCCCAAAGTAAGTAGCTAAAGCACTTGCACTATGGAATTCAGAGACAACGAAGGTATTACAAACACCCAGACCCGAGACAATGTAGAAAACTGGTTTTCTACATTGAGCCGGCCGGGGATCGAACCCGGGACCTCAGAGCTAGCGACACCTTAAAAACCGGTGTGTACGCCACACAATATTCGACCACGGAGGTTGTCGAATATTGTCGAATGTAATTTATATATGTTATGTTAGTTAAATGATTAATTAAGTAAAGGCCTTGTGGTTTGATGATGGGATTCTTAAGTTCGATTATGAGTGGCTTCGATACTAGCCACTGGACTAAGCGACCGCAGATTGGCGTATATTGAGGTCCCGGATTTCTCAAATTAGTATTGTCCTAATGTAACATTCGTTCTGACCAATGTGACATTAGGAAAAACCTAAACTAACTAATGTGAGAAATCCGGGACATAACTATACGCCAATCCGCAGTTGGTTAATGTTGTAATCTATCTCCATTTTTCATTGCAGAGGGACAATTAGGGTGTCCTTACTCTTTAATTAATTTTAATCCCAAAACAATGCTATTATTTTTCTTAGCCTGTCGATCAATGGCAGCAGCATTATTTCTTTCCGGACCAGTACTTAGCTACACGGACAGCATTATCTGTAACGTTGTGCAGGTCCCAGCGTATCCTGCCACCTGTACTATGCCATTGCTTATATGATATTAGTTTATCTGGCCGGTAATCAGTTTAAAAAAAAACTCTGTCGTTGGAAGAAACTAACTGAAATCTAAAAATTGGCAGCATTATATTGTACCTAGTGTTGTTTGTGTGCATGCTAAATGGATAACAATTATGCATTACATTGTATTAGAATTAAAATTCATTAAAGATTAGACCCCCAGGTTTGTAATAAATTAATTATTAATGAAAGTCAAACTTGCTAGATTTTTTATATAATAATAATATCTTAAGACATCTCACACACGGTCATCTGATCCCAAACTAGGCAGAGCCTGTTCTAAGGCAACCAGACAACTGATAAACAAACTTATATATTTCTAAATACATACATATTATAGATAAATTACACCCAGACACAGAACAAATGATCGTGCTCATCACACAAAGATTCGTCCTGGGTGGGAATCGAACCCACGACCTCCGGTTTAGCAGTCAGGGTCACTAACCTCTAGACCAACAGGCCCGTCAAAAAGATTAGAGATTACATTTTAAACTCACCTTAATACAAGCTCTACACATATCATTCTTAGAGCTCCACGTCCTTCTATCCAGCTCTTTGATACAGGACTTATCCCTACTCGAGAGCAAAGTCATCTTCACCTCTCCGCAGTACGAAGTCCTCTTAAACTCCTTGATCACCTGCTTAAGCTGCGAGTGGGTCCGAGCGCCGTAGTAAATAGTTGGGAGGCTGGAAGCAACAAGCATTGAAGTGCAGACTCGAAGATTCTCCACCAGTCCGTAAAGGTTTCTGGAACCAACCACCTTTTTACACCGAACCGTCATGCAAATAATCTAAATTGTAATACATAACTCAGGGATGGCGAACCTATGGCACGCGACACAATATTTTGGGCACGATTTGCATTTTAGTTTAATAACAACATATCAGAAATATAATCCTTACTAATATTATAAATGCAAAAGTAACTCTCTATTCCGAATCGATTTAAATGAAATTTGGTACACAGATAGTCTAGAGCCTCAGAAAGGACATAGCCATACTTTTGCAGTGATAATCGACATCCACGCGGGCGGAGCCGCGGGAAATAGTAAGTATACAATATATAGTACTCACACTACTTTATTAAACGATTAAATGTAACATTTATTACAATACAGACCAAAATGTAGTTTTTGGTAGTAAATTTAACGGCACGTCTATGGCCTTCTTAAATAAATATTTAAAATAAATAGCCCGTAAATCCATAAAGGTGCGCCACCCCTGACATAACTAAATGCTAATCACACTCATAAATCTACATAAATAATATCAACTGAAAGATCTGCACAGGCTGAAATAAATCTTTAATATTCGCGTTCGTGATTAAGTCCATTCGTACACGAGGCGACTCAAGTTATACCGGGTGTTACAGAAAGGGTATAATTATCCAAAAGGGGTGAAGATAACATCTGGTATAGAGCCAGCTTACAAAATTTCAGCTCAAAATGAGTTGGATAAATAATTGATGTTAATTTTTTTGCTTCAATTATTTTACACCAAAAATTATAACAAACGTGTGACCGCACTGGAAAGGTCATTACCTTATTACGTCACTTGCTAAATATTAAGATACATCGCTTCAGCGGACTGGTCATGATTTTTGGTGCCAAATAATTGATGCGAAAAATCCATACTAATATGTATTTTAAATGCGAAAGTAACTTTGTCTGTCTGTCTGACGCCAAACTTACTGAACCGATTTAAATGAAATTTGGTACACAGAGAGTCTAGAGCCTAAGAAAGGACATACGCTACTTTTTGCCGCGATAACCGACATGTTCCACGCGGGCGGAGCCGCGGGAACAGCTAGTTGGATATAAATTATTTATTTAATGAACTGAGTTTGAGCTGGAATTTTGTAAACTGACTATACCAGATTCACCCCTTTTGTATACATATACCCTTTTAGTAACACCCTGTATATATATATATATCCGACGGTTTTGGTATCGAAGCAACTACCGCTATACAAACTCGTCGAGATTCTTACATAGGCAAGAGTCGTTGGACACTTAAGTCGTCGGGTATAGGAGACTTGCGTCGCCTCGTGTGCGATCAGGCTTAGACTTAAGAATTAAAACATCTACAGTAAGAAAGTTCTGTGCCTTTGCCTGTGAAGACCATATTAAAACAGTATATATTCTACAGAAATAACTACATGCTAAAACATAAATAAATACTTGGCTACTAAAGGCCTGCGCAGACAATTAGACATATCTACATTCAACATTGGACTTCCGTTGCTTGTCTGTCCAGACCCTTAAAAATACATAACTATTACTTACTTTGTATTACTTTAACATGCTTTTAAATGATATGAGCAATAGCGATGTTGACTAAATATTTTTTATTGCCCGTTTTTTAGATAATGAAAAAATATTAAATAGGTATTATTTCTTTAGTCTCGTAAACAAATAATTACGAAGAGTGAATGGAAACTTCGCGCGACGTCACTGCAATTTTAAGCCGAATTTAGCCATCACAAGCGCTTACTTTTGAACTTTAAAGTGCTTTATCTTTGTAATTTTTTTGTGTTTTGATATTAGATATTTATTCATTATCTAAAAGACGGGCAAAAAGAGTTTGCAAAACAAATTCAGTCCAATAATGTTGTTTACATATTCATGATGTCAGTCAAATAGGCCCAGCTAATGGTTAAAAAGCAAACAGGATCTAGTTGATTATAATATTTAGTCTATTTGATTATAAAAAATGCTTTTATAAGGTTTCTTGATCATTAAATAGGTTAAAACAATATACAATACTAAAATAGACATTAAATAAAAACAAACAATTGAATGTGAAATCAATAACAACTAAAAATAAAGAATATTTCATACAAATTACTGCAAATAAAAAAATACTTGCTTACTAAATCATTAAAAGAGAACTACTTGTTTATTATACAAAATAGTGCAAATATATAAAGTATCCTACAAGGTGATTCTGATATCGTTGTACAAACGAAACCTATAATGTATATATCGGATGTAAAAACAATTGGTAATAGAAATTCAAGAAACAAATGATAATAATCATACTCCAATTTCACTTATTTCACTTAATATTATAAATGCGAAAGTAACTCTGACTGTATGTCGCGCTTTCACGCCAAAACTAATGAACCGAGTTAGATAAAATTTGGTACACATATAGTCTAGAGCCTGAAAAAGGACATAGGCTACTTTTTGAGTCGATAACCGACATCCACGCGGGCGGAGCCGCGGGAAACAGCTTAATCTATATAAGGTAATAGTACTGAAATTCGAGATTATATTTTTGTTTGGTCGTCGAATTTTTAATATTAATCGGTTCAATAACCAATATAGGTCAACTTTTTCGTTTATACAACGATAAGAGAATCACCCTGTATGGTATAGTATAATCGTTTTTTAGTGTACAAGTGGCAACGTTATAAGTTAGAAACAATAAACTCCATAGACTATAATTGACACTATTTTGCAATTAAACAATCATGCAAAACTACGAACAAGACACGGAATCATACCAGCTATGTTCGAAAGCACCACCATTTTGAAAACCACCCACGTTCCATGCATCATAAAAAATACACATTTTTTTTAAGCGTTCTTTTTGCTATTATTAGTAAAAAGGTTCAATAATAAACCTCTGTACAATAACAGTAGATGTATTCAAGACCATTAAATGGAAAAAAAACAATGATGATTATGACAATATAAATACAAATATGAAGTGCATTGCGTCTGTTGCTCGTGGAGAAGGGGCTCGTAGCTAAGTGTAAGCCGTAAAGTTTGACCAATAATTAAGGTTAAGCCGCGCTCGCCACGGTTGGTCCGTGGATGGGTAACCATATTTTAACATACCAAGACCCACGTTAAACCCTTGCTTGACGTTGATAGTTTTATCTACTAGACATAAGAATATAACATGGACTTAAATAAAAAAATCCATTTCTATTTATGGATTGGTTAGGTTAGGTTACAGAGCTCGTCAACAAATGATAGCATACCTTACGCTTTCCGGTGTTTCAGGCTTATCAACTTTGATTAATTTTTCAGGTGTCTTAGGTATTGGCATTGTTATATCATCTTCAAACTCCGCGGAACCCAAGCGACGCCGCTTGTGAATGTTCACCAGATTTGTAGAATCTGAAAAATAAATCCAATTACAATAAAAAAAAAACGAGGCACTGTTCATTTTAGAGTTTGGGGGCGATTTCGGGCACGCGGACTATATAATGCACTTAATCATCTCACAGGAAAACAATTCGAAATGTTCAAACACACTACGAACTATCTTTATAAAAATCTGTTCAGTCGTTTTCACGTTAAATGGTATTAAATTTAAAATATTATTATTTAGTTAAAAACTGCATTACAATTATGTAAAATGTCTCATAGTTTTTTCAGTTGTTGGAGAGCCCAAAGCGACCTTACATCCTGCACTTAGGAGGATTAAAAATAATAAAAAGAAGCTATTTCAATACGAGTATAAAAAAAAAGTAAACTATAGATTGCGCATATCGAGTATGAACTGCAGGCACTAGAATGAACATGTAAAATCGAAAAATTTGTGACAAACCAGAGCGCGCAGATTTATTCTATCTCAAAACCTAATATTACCCATATAATATCAAAACCATCGATATTTTCGCATATACGTCTGACGTCGCACGGAAAATAACCTAAATCTATACTAATATTATAAGAAGAGTTTGTTTGTTTGTTTGAACGCGCTAATCTCAGGAACTACTGGTTCGAATTGAAAAAATATTTTTGTATTGGATAGTCCGTTTATTGAGGAAGGCTATAGGCTATATAACATCACGCTACGACCAATAGGAGCGGAGCATAAATGAAAAATGTTGCAAAAATGAAAACCCGTTGAAACTAAAACACGCGGACATAGTCGCGGGGGACAGCTAGTGTTAGATAATTTTCTCAGGATTTGAGCGTGTTGGAATGTATATACGTTAATATATCAGCTTTCATTACCCACCGCCTAGACTACGCTCATTGTTTCTACGGAATTAAAGGTTTTAGCACACTTAGTATACGTTACGTGACGCTGTATTTGAATGGTAATTCGTAATCATAATATTAATACGTCAAGCCAAATGTACTATTTTACGCGGATAGAGGATTAAGGGATTTTTTTATCCTTAAAGTTTATATGGAAAATTAGTGCAGAAAGCTAATATTTTTTTTACAATAATGCTGAATTTAGTCGTA
This sequence comes from Diachrysia chrysitis, assembly GCA_932294365.1. Classification (NCBI taxonomy): domain Eukaryota; kingdom Metazoa; phylum Arthropoda; class Insecta; order Lepidoptera; family Noctuidae; genus Diachrysia; species Diachrysia chrysitis. The sequence continues at coordinate 2,893,969 of OW028660.1, read as the reverse complement.
TTAGTAAAAGACATGAAAAAAAAACGCCCTGCTTAGAATCATTAAGATCTGCCAAGGCTTCTTATAATAATAATTTATTTTAGCATTTCTCATTCCAAAATTCATTTAAATATACAAAGAGTACTATTTTTCTAAAATATATATAAATCCCTTTATTTTAATACCTTGACCGATAGGTTCGGATAAAAAAAATATTAATGACATTATAGCTTATCTATTATTGTGAGACCTACAGTGAAATTTTACTAAAACTCGTACAGTAGTTTTTCGAAGGTATTGCTAAGAAACTCTCTCCAAATATTACTCATTTATAATATCAGTAGTAGTAAAATTACTTATTATAATTCTATTCGCTATTGAGAATTTGTAATATAACTGTGTTATTATAATTTATTAAATCTTAGTTAAGTTTACCTGCCCTAAAGAAATTCGCTAGAGGATAAAATAGTTGCATAATACTCCATGACTTCCTGGAAACCAAAGAGTATATAATCACTACGTTTCTGGAAACTTAACAATTACGTTACTTTATCGAATGTTTGAAACTAAATCAATTAAAAAAGTTAGAAGTAAGTAAAAAGTCACGTTTGAATTATAATAGTATTAAGTTTAAAATTTATACTGATACTAGCTGTTTCACACGGCTCCGCCCGCGTGGATGTCGGTTATCGCGGCAAAAACTAGCCTATGTCCTTTTTAAATCGGTTCAGTAGTTTTCGCGTAAAAGCGCGACAGACAGACAGTTACTTTCGCATTTATAATTTATAGCTGTCCCCCGCGACTTTGTTCGCGTGTTTTAGTTTCAAAGGTTTTTCATTTTTGCAACATTTTTCATTTATGCTCCGCTCCTATTGGTCGTAGCGTGATGTTATATAGCCTATAGCCTTCCTCAATAAACGGACTATCCAATACAAAAATAATTTTTCAAATCGAACCAGTAGTTCCTGAGATTAGCGTGTTCAAACAAACAAACAAACAAACAAACAACCAAACAAACAAACTCTTCAGCTTTATAATATTAGTATAGATTTTAGCGTTTTATATTCCAAATTACATTTAAATATACTAGTATCATTTATTTTTGTAAACCATTTATAAATCCCTTTATCTTAAAACCTTGAAAGATAGGTTTTGTTAAAAAAAAAAGTAGAAAATTTTCGAATTGATTAAAATGTCATCAAAACTAACTAACAAACTCGTGCAGAATATTTCACATTTATAATATCAGTAAGATTATATACTTAATATCTATTATTCTATTCGCTGTTGAGGATTTGTAATTTTACTGTGTTATTATAATTTATTAAATCTTAGTTGAGTTTTGGTGCCCCGTTAGAAATTCGCTAGAGGATAAAATAAGTTGCATAATACTCCATGTTTTTCCTGGAAACTTACCAATTACGTTACTTGATCGAATGTTTGAAACTAAATCAATTAAAAAAGTTACAAGTAGGTAACAAGTCACGTTTGAATTATGATAATATTAAGTTTTAAATTTATACTGATATAGCAACTTACTTACGAAATAAAATGTTATGTAATGTTAGTAGAACAAGTTCGTACACGAGGCGACGCAAGGCCGATACCCGTCGATTTTCTTAATCAAGCAAATACCGCTGTATAAAGCATGATAGAGGTTGTAACATAGGCACGCGTCGTTGGAGTGAAGTCATGGGGTATCGGAGACTTGCGTGGCCTCCTGTACGAATGGAGTTATAGGTAAATTAGGCGACTTATGCCAGTGAACATGCATGACAAAAAATAGTACGAGTAAAAAGGTTTTTTCAGTAAAAATTAGATTCTATTTCTATAGGTATTAAGCTCAGTATACTGAACTCAGTATTGTATTTACAACATACATATGTGACGTTAATTAAAAATAAAACTACCTACTTTTTATCAAAGCTTTCTTCCTCACGGATAGCCCGAGACTATGAAATCAGATCAACACGTCAACGTAGCGTAACCTAAGTATGTTCTGTCCCTCGCTTATAATGCACTAGACAAAGGACAGACGGATCGTGGAGCTATGTAACAGCGATGACATTTCCGGAATACTACGAGTATCAGAGATGCCGCCGGGACGACGACGGCGACGCATCAGTTCACCTAATATTACGTTAGCTTAATCAAGATGGAATGTTCTGGATTATACAATAACAGTGTAGCTGGCTAGTTTTGTAGGTGCAATAGAATTCCGAGGTTAAACTTAACGTGCTTCGTTAAGGGATACTACGTTTTGGAGAGATGTTAAGTAGACTATTTTTATATTTATTTTAGAAAACTTTTACATTTTCTACAATGATAACTACTACAACATCGGTATTATTGCAACTTCAACGCGAATTAAAACTAATTATTAGAAATCTTTGTTGAAATAATATTAAAACGTACATAATTTAAAATTCATTCCATTGCAAAATGGCGACATCACAGCGACGCCATTACAGTAATGACGACAGCGAGTGACAGATGAATTGATGGAACCCCTAGCGAGGTTGGATCACTCGAACACTTGAATACTTTAATATGGCGGCAGATAAGCTACGCATCTGTTACTAGCAATTTTATAAAGGGGAGATGCAGACAGAATTATTAATTGAGAATTCTTTTGGATAAAGTAATGAATAAATGACGTACTGTACTTAAGTTGCAAGGGTTAAAATTCAATGATATGCGTAGTTTATACATTTAATTGCAACACGGGAATAAGGGATCTGTAAACCCGGATTCCGAAGGTGCACTATATCGCGGATTACCTCGCACCACGCACCGTGGGAATCGGCTCGTCCGTGTTAGCTTAGTTCGTTAGTGTTCTTGTCCGTTGCAATGAGCCACGAGTCGATGTATATACGTAGCCGAAGTCGGTTAAAAATAGGTTTGATTCTCAAGACACTGCATGGTATGTGGCTCTCCGTGGTCGTCGGCTGTGCGGGATGATCCTTGATTTCGAGCACCGTGTGAAGGAGGCTTATAACTGCAGTATTAAGGCAGACTAAACAGCATTAATTAAAATGAACATAACGTCTGAGAAAATTTCAACTCAGACTAGGCAGATTGCCTGCTCGACCGAAACAACTTCCCTTCAACTTCAGCATACCTTCCGACATCTACCTATTTAGTCATCTATTGACCTATTATTTTGTAGTACCGTTAATGATACGTTATTCCAGGAAATAAACTATCTACGTACTAAATTTCATTCATATCTGTTGAGCCGTTTTATCGTAATTGAGTAACAAACATCCATCTATCCAAAGTTTCGCATTTGTAATATTAGTAAAATAGTATGATTTACTCACCATCTTCGGAGTTGTCTCTATATGGAGTCTTCTCTTGTCGAGTGCTGGACTCTCCATTCTCCTCTGGTTTGTAATATATACTCTTCTCACCTGCAAATATTAAAGAAATAGATTAAAATTTTGAACAGACAGTATTTATAACAGCAGCGGGGAATAAGTGTTTGAGATTAGTTTTTGGGAATCTAGACGTGATTTTAGTCATTGTTTAATTAAATAAATAGCTTTATCTGCATTTGTAAATATGATAAATATGATCTATCTTCCTATTTTTGGGTAGGCACTTTACATTTCTATAGAGATTCTTGGAATTTCTAAAAACGATATAAGACAAATTTCATTCAACAAAAAATTAACGCATGAAATAACTTTTATGAATAGAAAGAATAAAAAATAAATAAATTGATAAGTATTGGGATGTCTAGATATAACGAAGATGTTGTCAGCAGGTAGAGACTTAAATAAATACTGATACCTTATCATTGACAGATAACAATGTACGCCGTCGGCAATGGACGCGTTTTTAGGAAAAAAATATGTCCTGGCGAATTCGGAACATTTTGAAGACTATTTGATATTTCTCGGTGAGTTGTACACTGAATTTTTTAGCAAATATATATGTACTGTATTTATGTAATGATTTTATTTGTAACGGTTCATATGATTTCAGTTTGAAAGGTACATTTTGCAAGTCAACTATAGCTGATGCAAATATAGGTACCTATATATTATAGTGTGTTTAGTGTGTGTGTTCAATACAAAATAGTTTTTATTTTAGTCTACAATAAATAATGTCTTTTCATTATCAGTGACTCTGTATATTTAAAAGTGATCATATCCGGATATTTTAAATGTTAAAAACTAATTTTAGTGATATTAAATTATTCTATCAATGTTTTATCATCATAATTAATCGCTTCGTGTTAATGCTAATTGATTTCTTTAATTAATATTATTAATAAAACAATAAATTTAATGGAGTTGTAATTTTACATTACCAGATTATTATTCATATTTTTTGGGCATAAAAAAACAGTAGGGACTCGATAAGGACTCAGGGATAAGTGTAAGCCGTACAGTTTGTCCGATAATACAGGTTAAGCTGCACTCGCCGCGGTTGGTCCGTGGATGGGTGAACATTAGTAAAACACGACTTCTCCGTGCCTCGGAAAGCTCGTTAAGACTGAAAGCCGACCCCAAAATATTTTAGGAAAAGGCTAGATAGACGAAGAAGAATAAAATTTTTAAAAAAAGAATACAATGGTTTTTTCATACAGGTTTCGGCTACTTCGCCCGCAAAGCGGCGATGGGTCTAAGACAGGAGCAGATCTTGACCCTCAACGAAGATGGAAGCTACACGTTCGTGTTCACGTCACCGCTGGCCAGTTCCACCGTCTCCTTCACCTCAGGAGTCGAGGTCGAGGAGGTTAAGGCTGATGGGGTTAAGGTGGGTTTTATCACCAATTGTGGTAGAATGCAAATACGTTGTCAGTTGCCTGGTAAAGGGAATGGTGGTATTAAGGAGAATTTGTTAGTACGAATCTGGTATACTCCTCCGTCTTACCCATGGCCGAGAGTAGCCCATAAGGATTTGCACCACGATAAATATAAAAAAGGATACCCAAAGTTCCACAGTAGGATTTGCAGATATTTTTGCAGAATGAGTTGCTACAAGAGTTGCTTCTAAATTTACACAACGAATAAGAAGAAACAATGATATTTATAATTTATATTAATAATTTAAAGTTAACATGTTGTTTTAGAAAAACATAGAAAAACCCGATGCCCTGCTAAGAAACATTATTTATTTTAGCATTTCTCATTCCAAATTGTATTAAACATAAAGTTTCATATATTTTTTTATACCATTCATAAAATCCTATTCCATTTGATACCCTACTTGATAGTTTTGGATAAACTTACAATTTACCGCCAAATTTGCTATAATTTTAATTAAACATCTATGGAGAATTGGGTGTTCGAGACGAATCTAACGATACCTTAACTGTCGAAATCCATACAGCCGTTTGGCAGATACGAGGTAATAAAGAAATTATCAAACATAGAAACATACAAGATACACGCGAAAAACTTAAGCCTTTCGTGGCGTCGGGTAAAAATATGGACAAAAAAGTTGCGTTTTAAATGCTTTTTTATATTTTTGTAAAATTAAATTAAATTAAACTCAAAGATAAATATATTATGTTGCAGGTGAAATCAATAATAACGATAAAGGATAACGTGATGACTCACGTACAAGTGGAAGATAGCGGGAGGACATCAAAGCACGTCAGAGAGTTTTACGACGACAAAATGATTGTGGTAAAACACTGTTGCTACCTCTTAACGTTATAATTGAGTATTTGACTACTATTTAATTATTTATTTATTACAAATATGTGTGTATAATAACTTTCGTGAGGAGTATTCATAATTATTTAAAACAAAACGGTTTACTCAAGCATATTCTCGCGATCGCCCGACTAGTTTTCAGACTCAATAGTAGTCGCTAATCATGAGCTGACGCGGCAGCGGTGTCGCGAGTCGAACTCACAACAACACCGGCGCCGCGTCAGTCTATTTCTAATTCTTCTAGAATATTTCTAGTAACAGTAGTAAATAAGCAGCACTACGAAATAGTAGCGAAAAAATATACACGAATATAAAAGTTATAAGGTTTTTAAGTTATTAGATCACCCCATTATCTATCTCTTTTTTGCAAAACTACGACTGACAGATTAGTATGGAGAAAACAATAGTGGCGTCACATTAGGTTATAACTCTGCCTAATTAGTAATATTTAAATGCTTGCAACTTTTTTGTAGCTCAATATGAAAGTAATTAATGCGCCCTTTTTACAACTTATTTAAAAATTAACTGGTACAAAACCTCTTTACATTAAGGTTTTATATTAGTATATTAGCGATACGCCAAGGCTTCGCACGGGTAGACAAAACTTTTATTAATTATACACACAAGCCTTTTCTTGAATCACTTTATCCTTTCGTGAAAACCATGAAAATCCGTATCGTTAATCGCTTTCAGACAGACGGACGCGGCGGGGGACTTTATTTATAATATAAATAGATGGAGATAAACCTGCTTCTGAAGTGAATAGAATGCTCTAGGGCGGACCACATCAAACAAATTGAGATTTGTCTACCAATAATAATATAATTTATTAAAAGTATGATAGTTTTAAGTGTAAATCATCTATATTTTCAGACGACGACAGCAGAAGGTTTCAACAAAACTGCCAAAAGATATTATGTTGTAGAAGAATAAATGAATGGACAGGAGTCAAATCGTGAAATGTTAATTAGAACAATGAAGTTCTGAGAGCCGATAGCAAATTTTTCTAACAAGAATCTACAGAAGAGAATGGTAATCAAGATGAGATAATGGTGATATATACAAAGGCAGAAATAAATACATATACCTTCAGAATATACGTATGTTTATTACTGTAATCTAGAAATATTCTGCCTAGCCTCTTCCCAAGCGATGTTAGTGTCGGTTTCCAGTCTTACCGGATTCAGCTGAATACCGTATTTTACATGAAGCGACTGCCTATCTGACCTCCACAACCTATTTTACTGTGCCAAATATTTTACAGTATCCCAAAGTTGACTGAGAGACTGGTTGTCAGAATCGTAATGGCTCAACGACGGTCAAAGATCAACGTATGACAGTCGGGACCAACTGCTTTCCGAGGCACGGAGGGGTCTCGGTATGATACGGTACGTCTTAAACTTAGCCACGAGCCCCTAAACCTCAAAATTACTGTAATCTATAAATATAAACTTGTATTATTAACAAACAGGGTAATCGGTTTAAATCAGTTAAGATAGAAAAACAATAAGAAGGCCATACGGAGGCCTAACAAAGAAGGTTTTTAAGCTAAGAACTAACTTTGAAGTTTTTATTAGCAGTTCCGCCTTCGCGGGTGTCGGTTAGCCCGCCAAATTGTAGCCTATGTCCTTTCTTGGTATCCAAGTTTACCCCATACCAAGTTTCATCAAAATCGGTTCAGTCCTTAAGCGGTGAAAGTCTAACAGATAAACAGAAAGAGTTAGTTTCGCATTTATAATATTAATATAGATTATGTGCTTAACATTGATAAATTAAAGAATAGGTACTTGAAAGACAAATCATTAGTTCATTTCAATCATCGTTTATGGTTGTAAATGGTTTAGAACGAAACAATTTGACTTATTTATGGTAGTATAGTTAATATTACACATAGCAACAACCCAAGCCATGGAGCAAATATTCGTCGAGAAGAATTATAGCGAGATTGGACGCTAAGAGTGCGTTGACTTTAGGCACTTCGATATCCTCGCTAGGGGAGACCAGTTGCACCCTAAATGCATTTTAATTGGTATTTCACGAGACAAAAGAACTGACTCTTGTCTTTAATGATTTAAGCTTGAGTTCACAAATTAAACTAACATTTTTTTTTTATAAAAAAAGTCTAAATTGACAACTATATTTTGTTTGAGCTAAACGACAAAAATATAGCAGATTTAGAATACTGCTATTTTGTTAACAAATTGTGTTAAAAATACGAAATATTAATTAATTTAAGATAACTATAATAAGTGAAATACGGTGTAGAACATGAGACGGTATTGATATATGCTGTCTCTGTGTAATTAGTGTGGTGGATATTTAGTCTATAATTGTAATTTAATAATATTAACTTGTGTTTTTTAAAAATGCTGTTTCTTGAGCACGGCCATTTATAATTCCAATAAATTAGTTCAATTACCTATACGTAAAGTGCTACTTAATTTAGACCGTATAGAAAAAAATAAGGATTTCTTTAATAGTATTTAAGTTTCATTTATCTTGGAGCAAAAAAATTATGGCCGAATACTGAAACATTAATCAGTTTTAAGTCGCTGTTAAGTATGACGCTGTCTCTTTCACTTTAAGGTGTAAAGTGGCGACGGATAGATATTTGAGAACGTCTTTAAGTTAAGTTGCGTTTTAGTAATCGGGGGTTAGAATGATTCTGCCAAATTATTCGTTTTCTAAAGGTCCGGGCGGACAAATACAATAGCAAAAACTATAGTTTGATCATATTGCAGCTCATGTCCAATTTCTATCTTTCATCATCATCATCATCATCATCCACAGCCTTTGTCATCCCACTGCTGGGCATAGGCCTCTATTTTTATGTGCCATTCTCTCCGGTCCTGTGCCAGTCTCATCCAGAATCGACCCGAGACTTTAGTCATGTCGTCGACCCATCTTGCTCCCGGACGACCGACGCTTCTTTTGCCTAGCCTTGGCCTTAGTTCTATCTTTAGAAGAGACAAACTACAGTATCTATAGGTTACTGGTATCCGCCTATTGGGGTATAAACCGGATCAAAACCCGGGTTCTAAGAATTCTTTGTCAGACACAACTTAATAAAACCACGTTCATTCTGGAAATGGATGTGTAGTAGTTCTCAGTATCAGTACTGGTTGTGATAGGCTTTATATGAAACCCGGTGAACTCAACAAGATCGGAAACACATTGACATTTAAACAGTCTTTATCGCCTTTACCATAAGGGCGTTATTCGATTGACAGTCAACAATGTTAGGACAAAATCTCGATGTACAAAATAATGTATGTTCTGTATGTTCTGTTTACTTCTTCAGGGAATAGAGGTATCATACTAATATTATAAATGCGAAAATAATTCTGTCTTTCTGTCCGTCCACATTTACGGCTAAACCGTTGAACCGATTTGGATGAAAATTGTTATGGGGTAAACTTTGTTCTTAAGAGAGGACATAGGCTACTGTTTGCCTCGCTAACCGAAACCGACGCGGGCAGAGCCGCGGGCAACATTTAGTATGACATAAATACTCACGATAGATATTATTTTGAGTTTTGTGAATAGAATCGGTAAAAATAGATTTCAAACGAGAAAGGTATTCTTAACTTAGTAAAAACATTTTAATTGTTAAACTAGGTGTTTTATTTACATATTACGATAAAGTTGTAAAATGTGGTAGTGACCTGGAATAGTTTCAGTTCAGTATATTTTATACAAACGTTTGAATTAAAAGAAATTGTGTATGTTAATTTAATTGTAAAAATTACTGAAGTTAATATCCCTAAAAGCCTATAACTAACAAGATAACAATATTAATACGACCCGATCCCTACAACTAAAACCACGCACAAAGAAGTGAATATTTAAGCGAATCCCAATTCATCAACTATAACCAAAACGTCTGTGTAATCAAATTCGGGCAAGTTAATCCCCATATCGACTTTCACTTAACATGGATGGCGGCCCTTATCGTGAGCTAACAACCCAGAACATTCTCTCCGGGGCACTTTCCAAAACACGATTCCCTATTCCATTAGACCCTCTCGAAGTTATCTCGCGCTATTTACATCGCCTGACCGTGTCTTATGTACCTATACAGCTCCCCTTTATGTGTCTGGGGTATATAAGTGAGCAATGGTTCGTATGTTGTTTGTGTTAAGGGTTACTTTGGCGTGGCCGGGGGTGGTCGAGGGTGGGTGTGGTGTCGCGGTGTCGTTGCCATGACGACGGCGCCCGGACGCGGGATCCCGACGCCCGCAGTGTCGGCGGCCGCGCCCGACCCTCCGAAGTGACACGCGCCGCGAAAAAGCACAACCACCCCGCTGAAGGGGACGCATGCGTTCGGATTTTAGGAATTTCTTATATTTGGATAATATTGGCTATTTAGTACTAAATATTTACCACGATCACACAAAACAGTATCTATCGACAGTCTGTGACTGTCTGAGAGAATCTTAAACAGTCTACAGCCATAGCTTTTAACAGATACTTCTGTAGAAAAACCGTAAAAGGTCAGTGCTAAATGATTTTTATGACAAAATTTGTAGTAATATAAAAAAGAAAATTATGTTTTGGAAATCTTAGTAATCCGTGTGAGTTCAAGAGCCATTTATAGAATTGGCAGCATCTTATTAGTTTCTTGTAAGTTTCACAATGAGAAAGTTTTGTTAATTTACAATTTCGTGGTTTATCAGCCCATGTGTGTGAACAACCTTTTAAAAGTATCCATTTAATTATTCTTTTTATTCATAATTTGGGTTTGCGTTTGGACATTACGATTCTACTTGGTAATGTAAAATGTTTTCTAAGTTAATCAACGAAGCGAGCGAAGCTGTTTAATACTCTGATACTATTCGGTGTACAGATTAGGTATATTGTTTTCTTCGCCTTCTTATAGCAAACGATTAAAAGAGATATACAGAACTGACTGCCAATTTTTACTAGTTGACACTGTTGTGTGGCTTGCATTTCCTTTTAAATGTATTTCTATTTATAATTGCACACTATAAGAAGAAGTAAAAAAATCCCTTCAAACTTGTCTTCACAAATGTTTTTATCCCAGTAATAAGTATATTCTTTACATTTCCGACTTCCATCTGCCTAGGCTTATTCCCAAGCTATGTTGGAGTTGGCTTCCAGTCTTACCGAATTCAGCTGAATACCGTATTTAACATGGAGCGACTGCCTGTCTGACCTCCATAACTCATTTTACTGGCTAACACAGTATCCCAAAGACTGGTTGTCAGAATTGTAATGACTTAACGCTTGTTCATCAACGTATGACAGTCGGGACCAACGGCTTAATGTACTTTCCGAGGCACGGAAGGGTCTCGGTATGTTTAAAAATGGTCACCCATCCACATACCAAACCTGTATAATACAGGTTTGGTATGTGGATGGGTGACCATTTTATTGGTCAAACTGTACGGTTTACACTTAGCCACGAGCCTCTCTGTAGTCTCCGACTATTACGCAGAAAAGTCGCAGGTTTCAGCTAGTATCCTACAAATTCTAGAAAGCTCTACACCATGGTCACCGCAGCCCCCACCCCGGCCGGGGTCGATGTGGCGGTGGGCCGGGGGGATCGCACCTTTTGTTTAGGACCCCCTGCCACCCTCGTTCATTTACTCGCGTCCCGGTCTCAATGCTGTTTGCAAACGGTTTAGGTGCCTAAATGTAGAAGGGAAATGTCACGTTTTCACTTTTTTTTGTTTGCTTATGCGGGTAGGTTACATATGTTGTATGGCTGGAGTTCTACTGAATACTGTGTTCTAGTTTTTAGGTGATTGCTTTAAAATTTTCATCCTAAAATTTCGTTTTAGGTGGCCATAATGTGGCCACGGTATAACTCAGTATCAGATAGAAGCCAATGTTATAGTCCTATCGTATATATATTTATATGACAGGGAATTAACAGCGTTTAAAATTCCAGACGCATCAGATTTTTTTTTACATACATTAGGTATCTAAACTACACCCTGGGCGATCATCACTATTGACAGGCCAATTTTTACACCCTAGTATGAGCAGTCTCTACTAAACATCTCATAACGACTATAATAATGCCGGCCACAAACGTAACGATATATTTGTGCAAGTCTGTCGCATTACGTATATTGCAAAAGCAGTTTGACAGCAATTGTTGTACAATTTTTGCTGTCAAATGCTTTTGAAAGATACGTAATACGCCTATATAATTAAACAATAGTTAGGCCTTAAGCCCGACAACCGCAGCTTAACGCAAAAATATTATCTCATAACGAACACAAAATAATTTCAAGAAGACTCAAGTATAATCGACTGCACATCAGTAGTAAAACCTGTTAGGTTCACTTTGAGGTGTTATTCACCGTACTTAAAGTACCTACTTAGAAAAACATCGTATTTAAGTAATATAGTACTGATAAAATGTTGTTATCAGAGTAGATATAGCTGTGATAATAATCGCTATATCATCATCATCATCATCAAAGAAGGAGGATATAAATTCAACCTGCTTGTATATTGTATAATAATTTATAATACCAGCCTATAAATCTCCCACTGCTGGGCACAGGACTCTTCTCATTGAGAAGGAACAAGCATTGATCACCACGCTTGCTCATTGCGGGTTAGCGATTTCGGATTTAAATTTTTGGAATCCAAATTTCCTCACGATGTTTTCCTGACACCTGCTTATATAAATATATATTTTTTTCATTTAAAGTAAGTATAGGTATACGTACGATAAGTTCGTTTTTAAACAAGTATGCCCAATTTGTTAAAGCACGGAATATATTATGCTTCATTAACATCATCCAGAGCCCTTATCATCCCACTGCTGGGCTTAGGTCTCTCTTTTTAAGTGCCATTATCCACCGCTCCTGTGCTAGTCTCATCCAGATTCGACCCAAAACTTTTGTATTTTAAGTAATTATCCTTAAAGAGCTACATTCAGACGAAACATGAAGACACTATTTAATATTTCGTTCCAAATCTAAAAGTCCGGTGAAACAGTCAAAGCCTGCGCGCAAAAAAAAAAAAAAGTTCAAAATCTAGAGCAAATTTCTAACGTCGGAATCAATATTGCAATGTTAACTTGAGGCAATTTACAACACAGATATAAATAAAAATATCATTCACCACCCATAAAAAAAAAATAAGAGGTACATTTCATGTTGTGTAAAAATTATGTATAAAATGTTTATAATCCATACACAATGTTTGGTCGATTACGATTTTTGAAGTTATACTTCTTTAGGCGCGTTATGAAAAAATTATGAGAGTGAAATTTTAAGATGCGCGCGCATCTGTGACACAAAATTAACAGTATGAAGCTGTCTGCTTAACCGCTCATTTTTACGATGCGCGCGCACACCGTCACGGAAAACCTACACCCTGAAGTTAGCTAGTCAACGTTTTAGTTTTTCCAAACTACATACCTAATGTAAAAAATGACAAATGTCAAGATGGTTAAAATACTTTTTGTACCAATCTGTCAATCACAAGTTTATGAGAAAGAATTTTATCTTGATTCGCCAAAAAAGTGTAACTTCTTACGTGCGTACATAAGTACACACACACTTTTTTTTTACATGAACCATACATTTAAAATATGACCAATTCTTATAAAAACCATACCTACTGAAAATGGTAGGAAATGAAGCCCTTTAATAAAACTAACAGTGCGGTTACACGGGCAGTTAATTGCGCGATTATTGGAAATTTTGGTTTAAAATGATGTCCTGTCAACACCTAGCAAAGTAAGGCAATACAAAAATTGTATAGCAAATTCCAAGAATTGCCCAATTTTAGTTGCCCGTGTAAGCTCACCTTTAAATTTTAAAACTTTCAAAGCGTGTGAAAACACTAACCATTTTAAATAGAGAGGTGAAATAATTAGCAGTCTAACTGCGCGGGAATGCTAAGTATCTTTGTAAACTGCAGTTACTTTGTTTACCTGTTGGATAGCGGCGTTTTATTTACGTAATTAAGATAACTTATTTGCTAGCTTTGTGTGAATGCCTATTTTTCGGAAAACTTCATGGTCTTTTTCCGTCCTGACGAAGATAGAGGGGTATAATTTTTACCAGCTAAAATCACCAGGGTTTTCCTTTTTAGGCTTTAAAAGAAAAGAAAGGAAACATTTATTTGTCACAAATGCGACGCATAAAATAAGACACAAAAAGACAAAAGCTATAAATCAATGGGGAAATATACGTCACACCCGCAGAAAACTGTCTACTCTTACTGTCTACGTACTCTTAGCATATGCTATTAGTATTAGTATATAGTACATAGTTCATGCTAGATGCAGAGCGATAAGGCTGATTTTCAGAGACGGCCAGCTTTGACGTGATGACGATTTCTCATTTCTTTCAATTTTATTGCAGACATAACGGGCACGAATTGAAAACTACCGCAATATGTAAACGATACCAATACCTAGCATAATAAAATATATTGTTTAATCAGTACCGCATTTTTTACTTGCAAGTGTTAATTAAAAAAAAAACTGTACTCACAGATTTTTTTAAGCTGCATCTTATAAATTTATACCGGCCTATCTGTATGAATATTATATAAAATAAGTCGAACAGTTTGACTCGTGACACCACCGCCGCCGCGTCAGCTCATGATTCGGGACTCCTATTGAGTCTGAAACTAGTCGGGCGATCCCGTGAATATGCGTGAGTAATTCGTTTTGTTTTAAATAATTATGAATACTCCTCACAAAAGTTATTATACAAACATGAATGAATATTAGCCAACGAATCGGATGAGCTAAAGCACTGTAAAACTCCACTAACTTAGGTATCTGAATGAACTTATATATAACTATCAAATTTTAGATTACACTTAAAGTCAACGAAATATGTGTCTGGCAATCTGCAGAAACAAAAAAATAATAATTTAAAGATATAAAGCACTGGCCTAAGATTATTTGACAAAATCGCCACTAAAAAAAGGTCTTTAAAAAAAAGAGAACAGAATGATAAATATTCTATTCCAGCCAATTCGGGTGATATTCTGAAAAAAAAAGACGACTGTATGATATGTTAATATTTCAAAACCAGTACAGAGCGTACAGTGTTTTAAATATTAAAACGAAACTGAAACGCATTATTTATACGTATTACTTTATTATATTTTAAACTACAAACGGATTTTATTTACGAATAAAACGTTCATCAAAATTGAATAACGTAAATGTAGCACTGACACCAATTTATCATTTTGGAATAACCCTAGAGCATTTTTTTAATACCGAGGTTCAAATAAAATCGATCGCACGAAGTCGGGGTGTCAAGCCACGCCCACAATTCACGCGAAAGGTGACGATTGGACGACGCTTCTCACGCACACGAACACACCGTCGTCATTACGTGCACACAAATATAGACTGATTTAAAATTAATGTGAACATAAGTTAATTATTAATTTCGGTTTATGTGGCCGCGTTTTCGAAGTAATTTGGAGATTTATCTGAAATATGTATATTTTTCGGCAGTTTTGCGCCAATAAGGAAACATTTCACGTATTTTTCTATTACTTTATAACATACTAGCTGTTTCCCTCGGCTTCGCCCGCGTGGAAGTCGGTTATCGCGGCAAAAAGTAGCCTATGTCTTTTCTCAGGATCTGGAATATTTTTGTACCAAATTTCATTTACATCGGTTCAGTAGTTTTGGCGTGAAAGCTCGACAGACTGACAGACAGACAGAGTTACTTTCGCATTTATAATATTAATTAATAAAGATTTTGATAAGAATCGAAAAGAAACAGAAACTATTTGTGTATGTGTAAACGGTTTTTTAGAAGTCGCGATAGCAGAGAAGATCCGAAGAAAAACCTGGTTTATAATTTGGAATCTTAAAACACCTTTCATAGTAAGCAAGCGTGCGGATCCATGTTCGTTTATTATGTACATAAGAATATACCATTGCTCAACTGTGAGACAATTATTATAATTAGACTGTTTTAAAAAGTGACGGTTTTGAATTTCCTGGAAAATTTTTCATTAAACTCAATTTTTTTTCAGTAGGAATCGTTTACAATTTATTTAAAAATTATTAGGACACTTGGCTAAGTATAAACTTGGGTAGGTATGAAGTAAGTTGGTTTACTAATCGACATTATTACTAAATAACACGGAATATGGTGTTTTATGACGGTTTAGCACAAAACTAGAATATTAGAACACGAATCTATAAATAATGCCTCGTAAATAGCAAAAATATTACATTAATGAATCGACATTTTGTAAACTTTTCTTTAAGGTTCAAACTTAGTTTTCCCGTAGTTTTAAAGGCAATTTTTAATAATTTTACCATTTATTATATGGCAAACACCTTATACAAAAATGACACATGAAATAAAAAAATCAATATCTCAAACAGTAGTCCCTTTTTAGAATAATGACGTTTCGTTTAATCCTTATCATCAAAATCATAAACAGCAATTCATAGACAAACAGCTACCGTTAGTTTGTGGTAGGAAACACACAAAAGATGATCTCTCCATGAAATCTAACCCAGCTTCCATTCAATCGAGCATCGAACAGACAGATGCGCACCGACAACAAAAGGTGAACATTTGTAATATATATTAATACGTTTAATTTTACAAAGAAAACGGCGTTTTGTTCGCGCCTTGATCGACAGATCTGATAATTTGAATATGGAAAGGCATTCGGGCGGAATGAGCGCGATGCCTTTGCGCGTACGATTGCGTTGTTTTTTTTTTAATACACGTGTATACGGGAGTAAATGACTGTTACAGCTTGTGCAATGTGGATTAGGGCGGGAATGACGGGATACAGTTGTGAATTTGTCGGCTTATAACAAAGTTGTCGATTTGTAAGCCAAGCTCGGAAACGGAGCCAATTAACATTGTATTGTACCTGCTGTTTAGTACTTAAATTATAACACAAGCAGTGATTGCATATCTTTACCCACTGCTGTCAAACTGCTGGGGAAACCTCATACTACTGTCTACTTCCAAACATGTCCCTGAAGAGATTACTGCAGCTAATTCGTCTCGTAAAATACTCTTAATGCCATTATCTTGAAAATTTCAAAAATGCGTTCTATTACTTTATGTATATTCTACACATGCAGTTTATTTTAGCGTCGTCCGTGCAGTTTGTAGAACAAGACTGAAAAAAAGTTATCTATTTACATTAGACTCAAAGATTCCTAGACCGGATTTTTTTGTCTGGCTTTTACTTCATTATAGAAACATGAGCACTTACATAGAAACTAGTATTGTTAACATGCAGTGAAGAAAAACACCGTATCAATGTATGAGCGTTAATGTCCTTAATTTTTTATTTCCTTACGAAGCAGGACTTGGGCATTTATGTACGTGCATGAATGCTTGCGAGTGAACACGCCCGTGCGCGTGCTTCGTCCGCGAATGTATGTACGTGCGAGAGTCTAACTCATGATAATTAATTCTTTAATGAATATAATATCGTCAGATGTGATACGGCGCTCTTCTCGGGAGTCCTATGCTCAACAGTGGACGGTGATAGGCTGATATGGCATGTGTAACATGAGACTAGTTTTTTTGAAGGATGGTCCTTTTCTTCATCAAATCGATGACAAAGGGACAAAGGACCAATCTTTAAAAATTAGTGTCTTAACTGACGTTAATATTATTGACAAAACATACACATTTTTATTAATACCTGAAGAAGTGGATGGTGGTGGCGTGGTAAGGATGAAAAAAACTAAACAAAGACAAATAGAAAGGGTAAATTGGCCATAATGACAAATGAATTGTAAAATAAAAAGAACATAGTCCATACAGAATTCGTAGGAACATTTTAGAAACAGACTATGCAGCATCAGCAACTTTGATAAACAGAGTTAGATACAGTATTGAGTGCAAAGAATATTTACCAATAATCTCAAATTCTTGTCTAGCTTTGTGGTGGCTTCTCCAAAGTATGCTGAACGTCATAGGACCCGTTTATGTTATGTGATACTATCGACCCACCCTAGCTTCGCACGGGTAGACAAAACACTAATTATACACGAAAACCTTCCTCTTAAATCACTGTATCCATTGGTGAAACCCATTTGAAAAACTGTTAGTAGTTTTTGAGTTTATCGCGTTCAGACAGACAGACTGACGCGGGGACTTTGTTTTATACATACCAATCTCTTACCCTTAATTACTTCTTCTAAGTAGATTGCCACAATCAGCTCTTACTGTGGGTAAATCCTTACCGAAATTATTCTTGCTGAAGAGTTTCTCAGGAGTGACATCAGTCTTCTGGTGTATCGGAGTGCTGATGTAGTCTGCGACTCCTTCCTTCTTTATCTCAGGGTGCTGGCTGAAGTACTGCTGTGCTCGAAGCTGGCTTAGGCGGCCTGAAACATGAAACAAAATGTAAGTATGTATTGAATGTGTTGTCATATTCTTCATTTGCCTGTTTCACCGCACTTGGGAACGCAAGAAGCAGCCTAGGATTTTTATGATAAAAAAAAAAACCAAATGTCTGTAGCATATAAATAATAATAGAATATCAGAAATTTAAGATATTAGTTTATTGTCTGGTATGTTAGTTAGTAATTTAGAACAATTCGTAAATATGTGTTATGTATAAGTTTTAATCAGTACGGCTATTGTAACCCTTGGGTTTTATCAATGTGTAAAATCTTTTAATTATGTGAATTAGATAGTCTTTAGTCTTCTGAATTTCTAAAGCAGATCAAGTAGTCTTCAAATTTACATTCAAGTTATCGTCAAGGGTGAATACAAACACGTATAAACACATGCGCAGTTATGTGCAATATTACGCATTTTCTAAAATGTCATCGAATATCACAAGTGGAAAAGGGTGAAGGGTCCTCAACTGCCATACAAACGTAAACGTCGTACGAATTAAAGCCGAAAATTTCATATTTCCTAAAACATCGGACGGAAACCACTAAACACCCCACCCCACGGCGTGTCAACACAAAGAACTGTAAAATCCGTGCAATTTGTACCCTCTGCCGCTGGCGTGTACCGTATATACTTATCGATTTATAGCAAACACGGCTCGTGTTTTAAAAAGTCAAGTGGGATGGCAGTAAGCGAATCCGCAGCCTCGCACCACGTGTCACGGTTCAATTTGTGTTGATCCCAAATCGGTGTATACGATCTGTCGGTTCGGTGGCGGTGTGTAAAAATGCCGTCTTGTCGTAGGCACGCCGCCCCTCCCTCAGCGACATTTTTACACGAGGGGGGAGGGGGCCACCCGCGGACGCTCCCGTCATTTCGTTGTCATCCAGGGCTCCTTTTTGCGCGATCACGGCGCGAGCCTCCGCCGCGACAATACTGTTCACAATTTTTATTCTTTTCGAAAAGAAAATACGAAAAAAAAATATAGGCCCGTAGAAAATGACAATGCCGCCCTTCGGCGAGATTACCGCCATCAGAAAATGAATGCTTTGTTACATCCGTCCAACGGGATGTTTTCAGTTGTTACTTGTTACATTAGACTTGTCATTTCCATTAGGGTCTGACTAGGCATGAAAAGTTGCCAAACAACGGCCAGCTACGTCGTTTCAATTTCGGAAAGTACTTTGTCGATTCTATTTTTGCTGCCGTTACAATGAGGAAATACCAAAAGATTTGGAAGTACTTTTGGATATTTGTTACAACCAATCTTTTACGTAACGTTTGTTAATATCTTAAAAAGCCTAAAAAATAAGTCAAGTAAATGACCAATTTAGCTGTGTATATATAAAATGTTGTTGCTTTTCAACAAAATCTAAAAATAATGTCTGAAATCTCCTAATGTATTAACTTTATATTTTAACTTACAATAAGCAATTGGATAACGAAGACTATCGAATAGCGATGCCATTACGTGCTTTCATAAAACAGGATCAAGCTTGCTAGGTCGAATCACAAAATGTACAAAAAAAAGAAAACATTGTATTATTGCTACAGATATAAATACGGTTATAATCCAACACGGAAACTGTAGATCGTAAAATATCAGTTTTTACGATAACCTACATGGAATGACGAATTACTTGAACTGTAAATACATACAAACAAGCCGACGGCATTCGCTAAACATGGCTTTAACCATAAATCACTGGAAATTACATCACGCCATGCTTCACAGCGGATTGGTAGGACTCTATCCGATAATGTCAATTTAATTTAGTTTTATTTATAGCTAGCTCACGTTTTCTGTGCGCCGTAGAAATAGAAAGAAACAAGGCGGGTATAAAAATATTGACTTGAAGCGTTTACGAATTGATGAAAAGATAGCGTTCATTTGCATAAATAACAATACATTTTTTATCTTAATTATTATAAATAGCAATAGATATAGGCAATAAGAGATTTCTTCTAAATATTATAAAAATATCCATGTATAAAGCTGTTTTTATTAAACGGAGCAAAAATATTTATATATTGCTCCGTTTAAAAAAAATAGTTTGTTGAAACAATCGGTCTATCCACGAGTATGTTTTTTGAAAATTAATATTCTATCTATATAATTTTAAATGACTATGGTTTAATTTTTACAAACTAATCACAAAGTTTGTTTCGATTATTAATACAAAAGAAACTGATTTTGATTTAATTATTTTAACTTTACCATTAAAGGGGATTAAGTTGTGTTTAAATTTTGTACACATTTAAATGGGGAAAATTATGTCGCCTGCGGCAGACCTTTGGTACCAACACAACATACACATACATAGGAACTTACTTAGTAACTAGAATCTTGATTCCTGTTAATTACATCGTACATAATACGGAAGTGACAATTATCTTAGCATGGTCCTGATTTCTTCTAGCAACGGTAACTAATAAACAAAACCTTATAACAATGTAATACTAGTACCTAAGTTTTAGAACATATCTGAAATTACAATCATGTCTAAAATATAAACATTTTTTCGCCACCATTATCGCTTTTTAACTCTCAATGAACAGCGTTTATACTGAGCCGCCTCAAAGGACCAAAAAAAAGATGATTCGAATGTTCAATAAGTGGTGATATGATTGGCGGTGATGTGCGGCTGAGACAAAGCTTTGTGACGGCACCGATTTGTATGAGGATCGCGTTACGCAGCGACTACCTCGCACGCTTTCATGTTTGTGAAAGACCTTAACCCTACACTGGTCTTTGAGTCCGCCGCTAAGATTTTTAGTTGTTTATCTTTACGCTTGCTTTGTATTGTGTGGTTAGGAGTTGTATAGGTGCGCAGTTTAAGCAGGTGTAGTAAGATAGAACTTTGAGATTTTAGCCGTTAAATGATCCTTTATATCTGCGTAGGTGAATGGTAAGTTACAAGATTCAAGCAGCCAAACTTCTAAAAGCGACATTGAAAAAAAAAGTAGGTATCAGATAGACCCGCTTAAAATCTGCATAATTTTCACTTCAACTCGACAAGGTGAATACACAATTTTTTTTCCTTCCACACATCGCAATCATATGTTTCCTAAGAGTACCGAGTTACCATTTAAGCGGTTATTGCTTACATCGTTATTGGGACTATTTTAACCAGGCAATAACATTGGAATTGATTTATCATAAAATTTACGACAAACTTTAACATTCAGATAGCGTGTGATAACCCAAAGGGTGTGGTATTTACGCATTAGGTTTAAAAATTTCCATACATACGTTTATAGCTGTAATATTTAATAGTAATAACATAGGATTTAGTAGTAATAATAAATCTGTGTATCAAACTATAAGGTGACTAGGATTAGTCGTAAATACGCCTAGAACTTAAGTACTTGTAAACGGGTGTATGCCCCGCAAGAAAGATGTTAAAAGACACGTACATCTAATTCATACAGACAAATAAAAAAATAAGTGGTTTTTGTTTTTATTTCTAGTTAATTAAGTTTATTTCAAAAAACACAAAGCTGTAATAACTTTACAACCATAGAAACTGCGTGCATAGTTCTATTGATTCGTAATCGTACCGCGACTGTTTAAAAACTCGTAAAATATTTGAACCGATTTTTATTTGGTGGTGGCATTTTTTTAAGAGGCAAGTTTCCGTGCTTCGTTCACGTTATCGGAAAGCGATCGTATCCGTTAGTTTCGTGTGGAGCGCGATATAACCCTTTATCTAGATCGGGGTACCGAGTGACGTCGCCGGTAAGCGCCGCTTCGTATTTCATTACCACAAAAATTATTCAATATTCAATTATTCATCGCGGCCGATAGATCAATGATTAAAAGAAATCGAGTTGGGTTTTAAGGGGCGAGAAGGTAGTGTTGCGGCGCTTAGGACCAAATACGATTTTGGATGTTCGATTATACTGTCTTCTTTATTTAAATTGAAGTTAGCATAATAAAACTATTACATTAAGATTCTATTAACATGCAAGCATTAGACATGTCAATACACGCTTTTTTTTAATCGAATGCCTATTTCGCGGTGCACTCTTCTATAATTATCTTTTTTTGTCAGTCGATTATACCCAAATAGTAATTAAGCGTCGTAGGTTATTAAAACGAATATAGATACTCTTCTACCTCACTTTATTTTACTAACATTCATAGCCCTTACAGTTTGCGTTGTATATAGTAATTGAATACGTTTGTTTGTGCAAATAGTAATCTTCTTTCGTCTATATGAATAAGATTGAAGATATCGAGTACTAATAAATATGGCCTTACTGGCATGTATGTACAACAATATTATTCTTAAGATGGTCTTTTGACGTTAAGTTACATTTCACAAACAAAAATATATCTACAAACAAGCTAGGATACAAGGAAAAAGCTAATATATCTTGGCGGTGAAGGGATTTGTTTAAGAGAATTTTGTATTGAGTGGTAAGCAAAAATCACTACAACTGACAAAATATATATTTTCATACATTTATCCTACAATTTGTCAGGAATTTACTAAGTATCTATCAACACGAAGAATTGTAGCACGTCTAAAAATTAATTGTAAATCATTTAATTAAAAAAAATCTTATCGTTTTGATCACTGATTAAACTTTTTGAGACAAGTATTCAGGTACGGTAAATTGTGTGATATAGCTGAAAACTTATTTAAACTTAAGTAGTAAAAATCGTTATTCGTAGTTATTTTAAATTACATTATTTTTTTACTAATGAAATCCAGCTCTACATTAGATCGCCCAAAGAGAAAATGAAAATCAGACACACCAACATTTATCAGAAAAAAAGATTGCGAACATAATTTGACATACATACGTTAAAATTTCCGCAGACGTTCAGTATCTGACAAACAACGTATATAATATTTAATAACTAAACAAATAACCTAATACAAAGCAAATACTTTATGAAATAACGCCGCCATATTGAAGCCTAATACCGTCCTGTCCGACACAGCCCAATATCAGACTCCAAGAAAATTGATAACCAGTAATTTCGGAACAATAATCCGGCAGGAACAAAGGCCATCTCGCCCAAAACGTAACACAGTACAAAGGTAAGGAAATAGCCAGTTTCAGTAGCGTGCCACACAAAAGGAATAATATTAGGCGACCACAATGGTACTTTGAAGCCAGGGAGCCGAATAAAAAACGGATGTGTCAATAATTAACTGTGTGATTCGGGAGCTATTCGCCCGCGGCCATCGATTCTGTGCTTTACCGAGCCGGTTTATTAAAAAAAATATAACGTACGCACATTGTGATCGGACAAAAGGGCGAAACTTTCGCTTCGAGCTAAAACGGTGGTATGTTTTTGTTGGGGTGAAAAATATTACACCCTCGGGCGTGTATGTGTGAACGGGCGGGAGCACATAGCGTTGTATATAAAGGGCGGTTTGACAACCCTAATGGAAATCTGAATTGCCCATTAGTATTAACATTTGATTAGCATCGCAAATTGAGATGCGAGGAGAGATAACTGCATATGGCATTTAATTATGGTATTTAATGGTTTTGTTATGTATAATAAATGAAAGTAGGGTTTATTGTTGAATAGAATTTTTGTTCTTAGACCAGAGATATATGCATTCAGAGGTCCATTCATGGATATAGGCCTATCCTAAGTTGCGTCATTATACATGGCCCTTATACATTTTCCGTTTAAAATGTGATATAGTCTTTACAGCCATAGCTTACCAGTATTTTGAGATTGTTATACAGTTTATTCATTAACGGTTACACTTACTTTAAGATTGTGATCTGACAAGTTTTGAATTTGAAGTCAGAACACGAAGTTTACATCACGAAGATACACCGCAAAACATTCCATTATCTCTATAAGTTGGATTGAGTACGTTTTGAATAAAAATTTACTAGGATTGGATGCAGGTATGAAAACAGAATTATGCAATTGTGTTTAAATAGATAAAAAATAGGCAAAAGTCAGTTTAATAAAATGCATTATTAGAGGTAAATGTAAATTAATTACTCTGACAGTAAAGGGTGGAGTAGACACTAATTGAATTATAACGGGCTGTGCGAACATCGAACATACCATATCTACCTAGACAAGAACATTACACTTATATCAATAACAAAATATATGCAGATATCGATTTGAAGAATAAAAACACAGCTACACACCATTTAATTACGTCAAATCCAACAGCGATTAACGAAAAAAAGTCTTAAGCCGAACAATCGCAGTCGCAGCAAATCTCCATCAATAGTGAAGAGGGGTACATTGTACAATCAACAGCACACCAATAATACTTTGGCGTTGACAAACTTTATTCTAAAGCAGTAAGGCTCATTTTTGTACGATCGTGGGGTCCTACGCACAATTTATACCCCCACGAGATTCAGGAAATTCATCTCGCTAATCCAGCGTCCGTTGTGAATAGTAAAAGTGATAGGTCTATTCATACCGAGGGTTGGGTGTGGGGGTACCGCGCTAAAATTTAATAAACCAGGCTCGTCGCGACCAGACCCACGATTAATTACGCACAAGAGGCCAGTAATGATACCCACGGAGGGATGATGCCGCTTCATATAATATTCATGAATGATCTGTATAATTTTGTTTATGATTTTAATTTGTGTACGTTATTCTGTATTATGAGGATTCATCACATTCGTAGGAATATCCGAACACGTAAGTGTTGGATGATATTTGCAAATGATTTACTAAGCGGTGTCGTAGGCTAGTTTGCGAAACAATTTGACGATCATTGATATGCGTCCAAAATTTGTGAGAATGTTATTGGTAGAGAGAGATGGAGCATTATAGACAGATAGGGTCATCTATTTTCTATTAAGCAACTGTTATGTCTTTAACACTTGAGAATAATTCTTTGTATAAACAATTAAAATTTCAGTTCATTGATCTTAAATAAATTAATCTCTGTTTTCAGTTCATCTGGGTCGTAAAGGTGTATCGATATTTTAAGCCAATTTCATAAACTTCACCATTATGAATGTATATTTTGGATTTGAGGTAATGTGCACTTTAGCTTACCATACTTATGTTTTCAATATTGTATACATGGATCTGATTCTTAGATTTGTTTTCGGTTTTAACGCAAGCATTTTAAGTTACATTTTAAGTACTTTCTCAACTGTATCAAATCTAATAGGTTATTGGAATTCAGCCAAAATTTTTATATTCTATGAGCATCATTAACAGCATTAATATTACGATCATCAAAACCCATAATTTTCCATCAGTAAATTAATTGCCTGTCCTTATTTTATCGTCTAACCAGAACTGCGATGCATTTAACACATTAATGTCGAAGTATACACACATTTTGAGTGAAATGTGTCTCTGTTTATAATAGAAACCGTTTAAATATGGAAACTTCTCGTGTCTAAGCGTCGTAGAAACCTTAGCGTGAGGCGTCAAATTGTTACTGACTACAAATTTAAATTTAATCGTTTTTGTGATAAGTGTTCTGGTCTTTTTATGGGGAAAGGGTAATGTAAGTAACTGAACAGACTGCGCCACTTGTCTTTTTATAGGCTTTTCTTTAGCTTGCAATGTACATATTATGTATGTTTAGGTCAAATCTTGCAACCTAAATTAGAACAAATTTTGGACATCCGATTAAAATGAAATTTTGCATACATAAAAATATAAGAAAGTTTGGTGCCAATACAATATTATGATGCTTTCCAGATGATCTGATGATGAAGCCAGAAAGTAGCCATAGGAAATCTATAACGAAACTATCGTGTATGGACTTTGAGCCTATTTAATTTATAAGCTTGTGTTTAAAAATATTTTTTTTTAATAAAAACTTATTGTAAGTATTATAAAAGAACATTGAACACTGTTTTAAAAAAAACATACTGACAAATTAATAATGTTAATAGCTCCACATCTTTACATACAAAATATTAAAATAATGTGGGGTCACGACGAAATAACAAGAAACATAAGGTCACGCCTAAATTTAGCTCTGGAAGAAATGGGATGAAATGTACAGAGACATGACATGAATATAATTCTGTAGTTAAATATCACATCAATCTTTCTTTAAATAATACACCTGACATTCGTAGCGCGGACAGAAGGACCAGCTATTTTAGGTAAACCTAGGACCAAAAACCAGGCACCAAAAAGTACAAAATATCTTCACGAAGCCCACACAATAGGTAAAGAGAACAATTCAGCGGCGGTCCTTAGGTACACAAATACATAGGCATTGTATACCTAAGAACATAGTTTGCAGTTGCGTGAGTATTCGCAATCTTAGCGAGGGCGCGCTAAGTGCGTGTTTCGTATGAATCGTACCTATATGGGTTTCAATTCGCGGAGTTTTATATCAAGTGTATTGTTGTACGGAATTTTTGGTCCTATGAGAATTCGAGAGGTTTCTACCAGAAAAATTCTAGATAAGTGTAAAATCAATACGATTTTATGAAGTCTTTACTGACTCTTGGACGTAAATATGTTTCGCTAAAACAGATAGTATTAAAAGCCCATATAATAATGCGAGGTATTAATAAAATAAGAAACTAATTGGTGGTTTTCCCTCAATGATAAGGATCAAATGTAATTACAGTTGCTATGGTTTCCAGAGGGCATCCTGAATCGAAAGAGTATTCTTTTTGTTCTGAATAACTGCTTATAGATCGATAAGAAAAGTTCCCTTAATTATTTGTAAACAATAAGTAAATATTAACTGTAATAAGGTATAATATCAACAAACAATACAGTAAATAACTTAGTCTTTTAGAACTAAGGCCAGATAAGTCCGATACAGTGCCATTAAATACTCGGAATACGTTCTGAGTCTTTCGCCTATTCTAAAATACCCATTCCTTTGATGAAGGATTGACAAACATTCTCATGATAATCCTACTAATATTATAGCAAAAATAATAAATAACTCTGTATATCTATCGCGCGTTCACGCCAAAACTACCAAGCCGATTTAAATGAAATTTAAGTACACAGATAGTCTAGAACCAGATAACAGATATCCACGCGGGCGGAACCGCGGGAAACAGCTAGTCTTCTATATTAATAGAAATCAATTGCCACTTGTATGACGGAGCATGACTTAAGAACGGCTCGACCGATTTGGCTGATTTTTTTGTTGTGTTTGTAATTGTTGGAATAATTTGTACTAACGTACATTAGCGAATAATCCGCGAGAAATGTCGAAAATTTAGATTAAATTTTTTGTATAAATGGACAGGATAGATATTCATAAAAATTCAAGTTGCTATAGAAATGGCTATACATAGTTCTTAATTAGGTATGTTAAATATCGTCTATTATAATAACTTTATATTAAGTAACGTTTTTCATTTGATTAGTCCGATCAAAGTTGCCAGACGAAGTTAGTTTTAAATAATTTAACATGTCTGCAAAAGTATAATTACAGTAGAATCACCAATTCAGTAATATAAGGTAAAGGGCCGACATTTACCATTTAATTTAAATAACTAGAATTCGTAGACGCACTCGACAATACTCGAGCATAACTTTCCATATAAAACGCAAAGGAAATACATACCAACGTAAAATGCAGTATTAGACGCAAACGCCAAGTTTTTTTTATAAGAGGAAACTCAAGTGATTAGGCCTAGTGCACACGGTGCGCTCGACATAACGACATCTTTTGTCGAGTCGTACGGAAAGTGGCTCGCTTGACGTACGTAATCCGCGCGCGGGTT
The DNA here is from genome assembly GCA_932294365.1 of Diachrysia chrysitis. Lineage (NCBI taxonomy): Eukaryota > Metazoa > Arthropoda > Insecta > Lepidoptera > Noctuidae > Diachrysia > Diachrysia chrysitis. The sequence continues at coordinate 2,866,278 of OW028660.1, read as the reverse complement.
GAGTGTTTCACATTCGCTCGCTCTTCATTCGGGACCCTTCAACTTAGATGCAGGACTTAGTACAAGAATTACGCGTGCTTTATTTACAGGGGTGAGTTTAGGTAGGTTTCTGTAAGGTTGACGAATATGTCACGTAGTATATAGGTTGTTTTGCTTAGTTATGTTTATGTTAGGCTTTACTTTCACATTCATCATATTAGTGTGGATACTAATATTATGAATGTGAAAGTAACTCTGTCTGTATGTTGGTTACGCTTTCATGGCTAAACTGCTGAACTGATTTTGATGAAACTTAGTATGAGGTAATCTTGGATTTTAAGAAAGCACATATGCACTTTTTGTCGTGATAGCCGACAACAACGCGGGCGGAGCCGCGGGCAACAGCTAGTAGTTTAATAATTTGAATAAGAGTGGAATGATGTGCATTTTAGGTTATCGATTCACACATTTTTTTTGTACAACCTTATAGGTGTCCCACTATTGGGCAAAGGTCTCCCCCGATTTACGATTAACACTATACTTATGACAATATAATTTGATGTGGAAACTATGTCAAACCTTCGGCCATAGCTCTTAAAGTTAATTTGTAATTATTACGAAACAATTTTTATTAAAGAATTTTCAGGAGTGACAATACTACATTATATTAATTGCATAGGTAAGTAATGATTTCATAATTAATGACTACTCGTTCGAATAGTTCAGTTATAGAATATTTTTCCTATGCATAATATTTAACCCTTACAATTATAAATAAAATCCCTGCATTAAAACAAAATCATCTAAAACTAAACCTCTTTTTTATTTTTCAAACCATTTTACCAATCACACGACAGATAAACCACCTGAAAGTAAATCGATCAGCTGTCAAAGCGTAAGGAACAAACTTCCAGCATTCACCTTCATTATTTGCTACGAACCCACTAAGACCGCACCGCGTCGTATCGTCTCCGTAATTGGTGCTCAAGTGGCAATTAGCGTGCTCAACCCTGCTCAACCCGTGCTCAACCCCGCCGCTCGCTGTTCTGCACACAGCCTTACTTCTCTTGTTATTCACGACTAGTGTTTCGAATATAAATGGGGGTTTTACTTTTGGGAGTACCGAGTGTCCGATTTTACTGAATTTGTTGACGGTAATTGGTTTATGATTTCATGTGACGTTGTTTTCGTTTTGCTGTTTCTACAGGTTCTTTTAGATCTCTGTTATTTAGCCAGAAAAATATTACCTACGTACTAATGCTTAAAACAGCTTCAGATTTAAATAATCTCAAATATGCTTAATCTCGACAAAATTAGATGACAATTTTTTATGTAAAATCCTTTTACTTAAACTCAATTTAGTTCTATTATTAGTGAAGAGTTTGATCAGCTTATTTAACGGGACCGAAATAAAAATCGCGTAAATACGTTACAGTATTAACAAAATGGAATATTCCTAATACATGAAATGTACCTTAAAAGAACATTGCAGTGATTTTCAGTATTACGAGAATAATTCCGCATGGACACACAACACCTACACAAGGAAAACCTATATTTAAAATATACTAGCTGTCCCCCGCGACTTTGTCGCGTGTAGTAGTTTCAACGGTTTTAATTTTTGCAACATTTTTCATTTATGCACCGCTCCTTTTGGCCGCAGCGTAATGTTATATAGCTTATAGCCTCCTCAATAAATGGGCTATCCAACACTGAAAGAATTTTTCAAATCGGACAAGTAGTTCCTGAGATAAGCGCGTTCAAACAAACAAAACTCTTCAGCTTTATATATTAGTAAGATTAGATATACAAATGTATCGTGGTCCACTGCTAGATTGGCCTGTTCCAAGTTGCGCCACAACACCCGGCGCTCCACCTTTCGCATCCTGTCCGACCCAGCTACCGTTTTCAGGTCAACGGTCCATCGGGCTAATTTATATAAAAGTAAAAACTTTCGCCTCCATATGTTTTTGCCAAAGAACTCATAAAATAATCGACCAATTTATATGCTCCTGCATAAAATCGGCATGAACATGAATGATCTAGCTATGTATAATCTAGCAACAAATCGCGATTTTGACTGCGTTTTTTTCAAATGATACGATTTATTTTATTCTGTTGCAATAGGTTCTCCTTTGGTAGAAGCTGTAATACTGGAAAGTCTCATCAACATTCGTTTCACAATATACCTATTTATAGTTTAGTTAATAATGCTATGTATGGTTCTTTCTTTATTTCATTTAGTCGTTTTTGCGTAAAAGAGCTCACAAACTTTCCCATTTATAAATTGGTAGGATATTTATGTCGTATTTACCGCTACCTAAAACGAAGTACCTACGCCGGTCTCGGAAGATCATCAAATTTTAACCCTGGCTTATTCAGTCTCCCCTGGAAAGACGGAGGCATCAATAATTGAATTTTCCGAACAGGGGAGGATCACTTCGACCCTAAGCCCCTCCATTAATTGCTGGAATTAATTCGTCCTCTCAAAATAAGGGTGCGGAACAGTTAGATGCCGAAACGCGGGCGCTTTGGCTAAACTATTGAAAACAATTTTAAAATGTTGACAATAATAATAATATATGTTAACATAATTATATTTCAAGCTGACATTCAAACTATATTGTGGTAGTAAATTTAATAAGTAGATTGATAACTTATGCCTGACGGCCGGCGTTCAATCCAATAAATAATTTGAAGAGTAGATAAAATTCATAGAAAATTTTAAACTAGATTTCGTCTTGGAAAAGCAATTTTACGGTGCTTGGAAACGGACTACTATTACTTTTTTAACTTTGGTATAACTATCGTATAAATATCACAATAGTTAAAACAGCAGGGTTATTCGCTATAGCGGTTGTCAACTAAAGCGATAATTACTTTATAAAAAATATTGTGAAAACAAATTTTATATCGTCTAACTTCGATGACCAACTAGATCTACTACGACGTAGTTGGTCACCGACGTTAGTCGATATTGAACATAAACATCGCTTGCGTTGGCAACTGGAGATAGCAAATAAGCCTACTGGTTATAACTTTTAAGTCACAAGCTTTTATAAAACTACAAGACCTTTATAAAACTAACGTAAGTCTCAAGAAACCTAATTACCATTAACATCAACTTATGAATATACACAAATAACACTTTCTCTAGCGTTTCTCCATCTCAGTATACGCCATACCATACCGGTGGGGAGGCAGAGGGTCTAATCGCAATCGATACGCACTGATGATGACTAACCCCCAGCGCAAGTATTTCATTCTTTGAAGGAATTTCTCGTTATTGCACTCCAAGCACACACGAAACTTAAAAAATTCCTTACTTAGATATTGGAATACCTATTTCAGTACCTAAGGTTTAAATTGTAGTTTTTCATTTAGGATTTAGTTTGTGGTAAGGTATACTAAAACTCAGGTCATAAATTACAAAAAAATACCCATAGGTGCAACAATGTCTGCGCTGTTAATGTCAAAGTGCAGTTACCTGCACTGATATGACGTCAAAGATTCGTACGAAAACGAAGTTTTATGAATCGCATAGAAACATGCCAGAATATGGAAATGTAAATAGTTGTAGAGAACATACATTTTGATTGTTTTACAATAGCATACATTTGCTTTTGATGTGCGCCAAAAATAGCATACATTTTACTAAAACTAGCGACCCGTCCCGGCTTCACACGGGTTGACAAAACATTAATATACCTGTGATACAAATTAAATTAGTCGTATTAGATTTAGGGCACATTTATTTAACTTAGGTACAAAAATGATTTTAGAAAATCAAAGCTACTTACAATAGACTCATTTGCAACGTGAAGTAATAATTAAAAGAAAAAAAAATCAGTACAAATACACGTTCTATTTCTATGGCATCTATCGTAATATATCACTATCCCATATCGCATTGCATATCCATTTCACATACGAGCTATTGCGTCGCACAGCGCGACACTCAAGGGTGTTTCCCACACCCTACCCCGTACATACACCCTTAGCAAAACCAACTTGCGCTTAGATAAATCCTAACACACCATTCTGACTCTTACATCCTCGTGATAAAGGTTGTTTTGTTATGTAACTTGGGATTCGACGACAATGTTGTGTGGTACTTGTGTATATAGAGGGTGCGCCCCTTGCTGTCAACGAATAAATATGGCGGCTTTAACAAGGTTTTTGCGAGCCTCGTGAGCGATTTCGCGCCTAATTTGGATGTTGAAGTCCGACGTGGTTTATTTAGATTTTGTGTTGAACTGCTGTGAGACTTAACAATATCGTATTGATTTTGGTCTAAAATACTTTATGGAGACAAAGCTCAGAATAGATAATACATAACGTTGCTTTAAATTAAGGATTACCTAACCGGCAGACGCGAATTTAAATATCAAGATATAAAAAGATACAAATGTCCTTTACATCAGTCCAGAGATCTTTTTTTATGAATTTTATACAGGCAGTTTTTTCGATTTTGTAGTCGTTTAAGAGTTTATTTTTCTAAAGCCAGACAATTTTATCCTAAAATAATAATGAATGTTTGACAGTTTTTCATACAAAATCTGTTGACGGCAATTTTATTTCACGAATAAATATTATCTGGCGTTAGTAAAATTGGCCCTAAGACAAATGTATGCCAAGAAAAGTGTGATCAGTGTAAGTAAAATTCTCGTGTACTTAATTCGCCGATATACCTACTGTAAAAAGTTATAATTATTTTCCTTCATATTTGATGTCTGAAAAAAGCTACAGCGAATATACGTAGTGCATTTGCCTAAGACATTAAGTCAATTTTTGTACCATTGTTTGAACATAAAGTTTATATAATATAACATATTAACATTAATGATATTTTAGTATTTATACAAATATAGTTATTGAACAATTTATATTACTAAAAAAACATAAAAACCCGACTACGAACCTTACTAAGAAACATTAACATTTATTTTAGCATTCCATCTCAAACAGTTGCATATATTTTTGTAAACCCTTTAGTTTAATACGCTACTCGATAGGTTTAGTTAAAAAATATAATTATACTAACGACATACAGTTTACCGCCAAAATTCCACCATTTTAATTAGTTTTTTAAAACACCTATCTAAAGATATTTTATGACGAATCTAACGATACCTTAAATCTATCCGTCGAAATCCATCTAGCCGTTTGGAAGATACGAGGCAATAAAGAAATTTACGAATCTAAAAACAGAAATATAGAATCATAGAAACATACAAGCCTTCCTTGGCGTCGGGTCTAAAAAGTACCTACCTTGATTTATACACACATAATGGCTCACACGTACATAATAGATCTTCATATATATTATGTACTTGTAAGCCAGTATGTGTGTAGGTATATATATAAGTCAAAGTAGGTACTTTTAAATAATAATTCTACCCCTTTAAAAAATAGGTAACACTATAAAACTACAGCTTATTCATTCAACAATACCAATAACGTCTTTAAAGAATGCATGATATTCCGGTACTCAAATATATTTGTAAAAAGTATTATACCAATAACAGAGTGCATAAATGCATCAATATTTTGTAAGTAGGTACTGATAGTAAAAATTCAACCGCTAAATTCTACGTCTAACTTTACTATACTAATATAAGCATACAAAAAAGCGGAATAAAACCGCATTATCCTCTTCTACATTTATTTTACGACCCTGTATTATAAAATATGTTGAATTTCATCATTTAACCAACATAGACTGCATCATATTATTGTCAGAGGGAACACAATAAGATGCAACATAACAGTAGTGTCGACTCTCCGACTATTCCGATAGTCTGAAGTGAACGCAACCGCAGCCGGAAGTGCATAGCAAAGCATGGCCGAGCTGTCGTTCATCCGGTCTCGGAAACTTCCGGTGATGTTCACTCATAGCAAGGAATGCTTATCTATGAGTCATTTAGTTCACCTGATGGGCACTGATGTTGTCGACTTTATAATATAGATAATAGTTGTTTCCCGCGGCTCTGCCCGTGTGGATGTTGGTTAGCGCGGCAAAAGTAGCCTTTCCTATCTCAGGCTCTTGACTATCTGTGTACCAAATTTCATTTAAATCTGTTCATTACTTTGGCGTGAAAGCGCGACAGATATAAGTAAGGATTTTTTATTCCTTTAATTTCAAAGGTGATGACAACTGACTTATACAGACTCTGAATATACTGTCGTTAACTCAATTTCAAACGGATCTTATTCCTACTTAGGTTATTTAAGTTACCATGAATTATGTGTTGTAATATAGCTGTATAAGAACCAATATACTCATGATTTACCTTCATTTTCTATAAAAAATAGGAGCATATATACTCGTAGGTATGCATATCCAAAATTTGTTAGACATCCGGTAAATGTTTTTCTGTAAAAACATTTCGCTCTATGTTTTCTGCCACGATAAAAGTGTTAGCTATATCAAAGGTGATAACAAAACAATAAAATTCAAAACAACTCCGAAAGTACTCTTCTAAAAATTGGTCCAAATTTCCAATCGAACATTTCTCGTTTTTAACGTGTTCCGTTAGGGTTGATCCTCCCTCTCCAGGGGGGAGGGGGTGAACAGGGACAATATTGATGCCCTGGGCTATCTGACCCGACCACAACCCGCCCGAATAAATACCAGACATGTCAAAACTAGTTACGTGACCATTTATTGCTTAAATGCGATTGTCTGTTTTGATCTGTTTCAGCTATAGCTATTGACATCGGGAGTGATACTAGAATGAACCTACTTATATTATTATATAACATGTACTTTCGGGGCAATTAGTGTGTATTATAAGTTTAAGATGAGACATTTGAAAGGAAGAACATACATTTATTTTCTCACTAAAAGCACGCACAGCAGCTTATTAACTAAACGTGCCCATGAATGCATGAAATAAACGATAGTTATATTAAAAATAATCGAATCCCAGCAATGGACCAAAAATTATTATTAACAAGCTAACATTTGGTTCGAATTTGAACATAAATTAACCTAAATATTCTAAAATAAATATATATTTGTAAAAGGGATTTCTATTCCATTTTAAATGTATTATGATTTTTTTTAGTCGTCAGGTTTTGGCGTCATATTAAATGCATGTCTCACCATCTAATCAATGCATCTTAACCAGATAATGGTAACATCTAAATGATGTGAGCTTACAACAACACAGAACTCGTAAAGCACCCAACAATACAATCAGGAGTACCACCCGAATATCGCACGATTGTGTTCAAAGATTTTTAATAACAAAAACCAACTTATTAAACGGAAGATGCTGTTGAAGAGAAGCCAGCATAAAATGAACTCCCAAACACCAGAGTACTTCCGTTCAAAGTAAGTTAAACACTGAAGGAGGAAGAAAGGTCAATATAAAATGGACTACTGCATAAATAGGATCGACAAAAAGATTTGTTAAAAGAGCATTGGGTGCGCACAAAACGTTATTAAATCTTATTTCAGGGATAAGGATATTTTTAACTGGGCCCATTGTTGCGCAGGCGCCTTTCATTGGGTTATTTGTGAAATAATTTCTTTTATAATAAGCGTCTGTAGTGGATGTTTTGACATGGATTGTCTGCACCTGGATGGGTTTAGTATTTATTTTGTGAATTGTATTAATAACATGTAGTTAAGTATAGAAATGAACAGTCTTAATATGTATAGGTCCTATTTTTTTCATTTGATTTTTAACGTCTATCCTTTTCACCAGTAATTCTGATAAACTGAAATGAAAAGTGAATGTGTTTAAGGAATACTAAAGTATGAATTAAGGAAGCTTATTCAGGTTTTGATAATGAAACCAGTAAAATACTATCAGTGTTCAACTTAAAGGTATGTATTATATGCAATTAGTAGGTACGTCGTAGCTGTTAAGAACGCAAGAACAGGGAGGGAATGTTTCGCATATTAGACCAAGTAGACTATCTTATTTCTTTGATGATTTATAGTTTATAAAACAAATTATGTTTAATGTCATAGGTTTTTTTTTTATTTAGCCAATTGTTTATTTTCAAGTATATTCGAATAGATGATTAAAAATACAATAAACACCGAAACATTTAAAATTCTAACCGCGTCAACTAACATAAAAACGAGTATAAAGAAAAAAACACTTCGTTTATAGAATTGATAGAGCCTAAACACATTATACAACAAAAACATTGAATTGACAAAGCGCATTGTCGTATCATTCCAAACAATTAGCCTGCAGCGGTGACAATGCAGCAAAATGGGATGAAAATGTCAAAATACTATCTGTGACGACAATCTTAAACACAAATAACGATACACTCGATACAGACCAATAACAACCTTATATTCTAGAACTTAAAGATGATAGTAACAGTAGACTAAACGTTGTCTGGTGAAGCACTTTTGATTGTTACAATTGTTACAATAAGACTTTACTCAAGTAACACTAGAACTTGTGCGGATATCATTTGCGATTTTTTTGTCGCACCGCGTTTAATCGTTCAGTCGCGATAACAATGAATAAGCTATTGAACAGAGGATTGTTGGAAAGCAGGAAGACATTTTTGTTGTTTCGTAACTTGTGCAACTGAGAATAATGGAGACGACAATTTAAAAATTATTTATTTTATTTGTATTTTGTATGATATTTATCTAAATAGACAAAACTAGTAACTAAATAGTCAATACATATTCTGTGGCGATCTTTAGCATCTTATTCTTTCGAATAAGACATTTAATGCGATTCAAAATAGGTAACATTAAATTTAATATTATCTTTACAGCTAGAAACCATTTAACGCTTTGGCAAAATCTGCCTTTATTAACTTCAGAAATATTTACCATAAAATTGTATTCAACAACAAATTTACCTGAAATAGATGCCATGGATGATACGAGAGCAATTATATTATCATTTTACATTCGTGGTTTGGAGAGAACGAAAGAATAACTAAGTCGTTATTTATGTACGATGCACATCTTGTTTTGAAAATACGAAAATCTATAGCTAAAAATCTTAAAACTTTTAAGAAACAAGACCATCTCCATTTCCTTCAAACTACAGCGTTGAAGGAGCGTCTTACCCACAAATAATTGGCCTACAACATCCACTTGCCTGCGGGGATTTTCGGATTAAACTTTATTACTGGAGAAAAAAAAAACTAGTACCATTCGACATCCATTGTTACCGCGTTCGCTTTTGTCGTGTTTGGTACAATCCTTCTAACGTTGAAGACACATGTATCTTTGATATGGTCGCTATAGGATCGCATTGTGTTTTGTTTCGTTGCGTTATTTCAGTTAGCTTGAAAGTAATGGATTACAGCTTTCTGTTGTGTGAATTTGGCTTTGTATTTTTTGTTGAGTTTTGATAATGTGTTTATTTAGAATGTATTTTGCATTTATTGCTACATCTAGCTAGATTCATATAGATTTTGGTTTGCAACAATATCTTTACTCTTTACGATACGACTAGCGACCTAAATTGTATGAACATGTCATGCATATTCTGGATTAGATGCTAAGGCCTTTTGATTGATTGATACGATAATAGTAATATTTTAAATGTAGCAGCGAAGAAGCTTTTCAAACCTGAAAGCTCAAAATTTTCATGTATCAAAAAAGAACTTTCCTTTCTTTTCCAAAAATACATGAAAACAACAAATACGTACCCTTAGTCCAGTAATAATCGAACCCTACATAAAGTCATAAAAGAAATCTAAGCATGTATCACTCGACATGAACCCTGAGCACTGAGTAGTCCCCTCGCCTGTGGGTGACGTGGAAGGAATCAATTTCCTGTGCCACTCTGAACCACTTGGGGTGTTTGAAATATTCTATAGGTATAGCTCTAGAAAGGTTTTTAAGTGGGAACTTGAAGGTATGTGTAAATGTGTGCCTTTTGTTGGGTTGTAGGTAGGTAGCTTGAGAATTGTAAGACCTTATATAAGGTTTAGTTTTTGGGAATATTTTTCTATGTTAACTATTCAGAATTATCTTCAAGAAACCAATAAATAACTACATAATCTAAATATTTTTTGGTATATGAATCATTTTAGTGCATAGAATCGCCGATTTGAATAAGGTTTTAAATACACAAGTTGATTTCTTTAAATATTATACGTAGGGATGTACGTATTTGCCCATTTATATACAACTCATCTGAGTGCTAAAGATTAAAAACTATGGATATAAATAAAAGTCCTGGCTAGAGGAGTAAAAGATATTATTATTATTTTTTCTATCCATATTTGTATTGCTATGTATAATATTACTCACGTTTATACAAATTAATATATCTTACCGGCCTATGCATCTAAGACCGAATTAAATAAATGACCAGTCTATTTTTACCAGAATATTCCATTACGGTTAGAAAGATGGATTAACCTAAAAATGTTCTAGTACATAGGTACTGCGTGTTACAGATTACGTGACACTTTAATCACAGACGATAGATTGGAAAGTGCAGCAAGCTTAAAATCTTCGCTACGGATTTACTACAGTTTATTTTTTGAAGCTTATGGCCAAGTTTAGAATTGAAGAAGATGTTTTAATGATGAAGAAGACGATTTTGTTTAGGACCTATTTTTATATGACGTAAAAGCAATCAAGAAAAATACATTTGGAAGAATAATTTCATAGGGTTATGGAGGACTTAAATAAATGAGTATAAGTTAGGAAAATTTTGTTTTATCAGCAAACCTATCTTTTGCTAATGAGACCTAGCATCTAAAATATTATTGATTTTTCAGTACCTACGTGTTGAAGGAACTTTGGAACGTTATCCAGTGTTATGAAATCGTGACATTAATCACGTCTTCAATATTATATGTAAGAATGTTTAGGTTAACTTATTGGTAATTTCTATATATTTCAATGTACATATTATCTAGTAAAATTTATAATCAGTTTTCAACTTCAAAATTCCCAAGAGAAATCTGGACAATAACAGTGAACCCAAGCATGTACATTCTCTACAAAGAGGCTTATTTATACAATCCCACAGTACGTCATTGTACACGTGCTTGTCACAATATGCGACAACGCCCAGTACTAAATAAATAGCCCACACGCTACCCACTCTACATGAAACTTCAAAGACATATGAGGTTGACACTAAGCGCTTTTCGTGTCACATTCCCCCTTTGTGTCCCTTTTATAATATCTTAATTCACACCCCTGGCGATTTAACTGACACAACCAAAAATATACTCTATTACTACAACATAAAATTTAAATTCAAATAAATTGTTCTGTCCTTTTACATGCAAATCCGTTTAAGACTCTCAATGGAAAATATAGCCTAAAGTTCAATAATTAAGGTTGCTTCTTCTTTGTTGATTGTTTAGTTTGTCAGGGGTGTGCGTACTTGAAAGCTAAGCTAAGCAGGGATCTCGGTCTGCTTTGTAATTAATACATAGGATGGCGCCATTGATATGCCAAATTGCCAATTGTGTGCCAACAAAGGATTTTTTTGTTAAGGGGTGAATGTTTTATTGAACCCGATGTTACGTTGAAATAGAAGCAGTTACTTGAAATTTTGTTTTTTCTTTGGTCACGAATTCGTAGATTAAAAACAAGTTTTATTTTTTATCTGCTGTCATTTGTAAGTAGGATTTGTTCAAACAAAAGGGTACTAAAGTCTAAGCTTTCAATAAATGACATTGGAAATATTATTACCTACTCCGAATCATTGTTGTAAGCTTTTTTTGCCAACAACAGGCACCAATAACAGGCACCCTCACTTTAAAAACGTATGACATTAATTACATTCATCATCAGCCTTGTAGGTACAGCCCACAGCTGGGCATACGCCTATTCGCGGGCCTCGGTATTTAGCTAGTTGAAAATTAAAAATCTATCGATCAATCCCCCCACCATAATATTTTCAACATTTTATTCCCTCATAAACACGTAAATCATTATCCCGCAAGAGTTTAGGTATAGGTAAGGGTACCCAGAGCTAGTACTCGTATGTTCTAACAGATGGCGTTGTTGGAGAGCTTGTAAGTGTATTCTATAAACCACTTGAGTTAGTACAAGCTTGCGGCGACAGATGGCGGTGCTACAAGTTTTAACATGTTTGTGTTTTTGGATAGAAAAGCATGATTTGTTTTGGAGTCTGGAGATCCTGTTTAATCCTTATTTTTTTAATCATTTGTTACGCATTAACGCATGCGGAGCGAATATTTGTAATTAAATACAAAAACTCGAACCTGACTAATTAGGCAGTTTAATTCTGTCAGTCACATAGTTTGGTCGTTAGGTAGGTACCAAACAAAATAATACGAAGGAACTATTACTTAAGTAGGTCAGTTAAATCAGACATACATAAGATAGAAAATGAACAAAAGGACCAAAAAAATAATTAAATAGATCTCAAGGCTTCGCCGGAGCCCCGCCTAGCATACTTTAGCGAACCCGGGACTCCGGCAAAGGCAAGGACGGGACCGGGGTTTTTGGTCGGTGCAAGTCCGACATATCCCAACGTCGTGGCCTCGGCGTGGGTTGAAGACATTAGATTTTCAGCCCGTAACAAAAAAAAATGTACCTATATCAGACCACTGAAATACTAACTGATCACAAAAACACTAAGCAGTGTTTAAGTTGATGTAGTGGGTCAAAAAAGATTAAATAGGGCAGGACCGAATTAAAATTAAGCTTATGCTTGTAGATACCTATAAATAGCACAGTAAACTCAGTCATACATGCGATAGCCAAAGGACAAAAGGATAAAAAAAAATGAAATAGATCTCAAGGCTTCGCAATCATTGCAAGATTCGTTTGTGTAATACCTGTAGGTACGTAGATACTACAAATTTATTTGAAGATATTCAAACGGCATGCTCTTTGTTTGTTAAAACAAAATTGTGCTGTTAATATTAACGTACGATACCTAGATAAGGTAAAGAATACCTCATTACTAATCATCAGCCGGATAAAACATATTACAGGCCCTGATTTCTTAAACTGTAATTCCTATGTGGTGAAGGCAAGGGTTTAATGCAATTAATTTTTGAATTTGGCACTGATATACCTAGCAGGGCCGCGCCGCCCCTGTGTGCGAAGTGTGCGGCGCACACAGGCGCCAAGACAATAGGGGCGCCGCGCCGCCACTGCCACCTAAATTATTTTTGTTACCTATATGATTGTTTTTTGTAGTGGAGTATCGACAAGTAAGTAGGTACAATAGGCGCAACATAGGCCTTGTAAACAACAAAACATCTATAACGCTTATTGAACAAGTCTCTCAATATTTAATGTTTATTATTATTCACGTTTATGGTTTCATTTTACGTTTAGGGTTTTAGTTTACATTCCTTACGAGCTCAACGTTAAAACGGCGGCAGTTCTTTGAACCAGAGAAAAAGTACTAGTTATTTTAAACCGTAGAGGCGCCGAGTTTGTATGAGTATGAGTGAGTTTCTGAACGCAACCCGATGCGATGCGTGCGACGCAAGCGGGGGTGGGGTCACGGGTATTCCCCGATTAAATGAAATCCAGTAAATGAAAGATTTGATTTATTGAATAATCACAACGACGTGTTTAATTTTTTATTTAATTTAAGTGATGACCAAGATCAAAGTCGATTAAGAAGTAGCTGTCATCGTTTACAGGAGAAACTTTCAGCAAATGATTCATTGGATATTAACGCCGATGATTTGTTAGAAGAAATTATGTCTTGTCAGCCATTTTTCAAAAAATTTAGTAATGATGTGGTGAAAATTCTTGAATTTATATATTTAAACAATTTGACAGCTGTATGCCCTAACATTGCCATAGCATTACGAATTATGCTAACTATGCCAGTTACAGTAGCAAGCGCGGAAAGGTCCTTTTCTAAATTAAAACTTATAAAAAATTACCTGCGCTCTACAATGAGTCAGGAAAGATTAACTAATTTAGCAACAATATCCATAGAGGAGGCCATACTAGACCATATAGACATACATGAAACTATTAAGGATTTCGCAAACAAAAAAGCGAGAAAAGTGGAAATATTATAATTTAAGTAATGTTTGTATTCTTGCAAATGTTAAGACTCTTGTTGTTTTTTTAAAACATATCATAGGTAGGTAATAGTCATATTAGTATTATTATTCTTAGAAAAAAGTCAGCTTCTTTGTTATTCATATTAAAGTATTAAATTCTTTGTATTAATAAAGCATGTTAAAATTTTGTTCGAGTTTTATTTTTCGCAGTAATTGGCAAGCAGAAGCGAACGGGATTTACCTATTTAGTATCCTAATTCCTAAATGTTCCAGTTTTGTACACTTAGATATTAATGATAATATTATCTAAGTACTGTAAAACTGGAGAACATTTATTTCAGTCAAAATTAACAATTACAAATATTCATTCAAAAATTAAATTCGTTTTTTATGATGATTCGTTAAAAAAGAGGCGCTTCATAGATTTCGCACTCAGGCGCTGCCGGGGGTCGGCGCGGCCCTGATACCTAGGTACTTACTTCCTTAACTACCTGGAATAGCGCTTAGGCTTTCTTATCCCGTAAAAATATATGGTTCCCGTGCGATAATCAAAATCTACCTAAATACGTAAAATGTACATTACCGAAACGTTAAAAAAGGCCACTATTCTTTACCAAAAAAAAGCAATGGTATCTCTCTAGATCAATTTGTTTGAAAAACACGGGGGGGGGTCACGCGAAAAAACTAGTATTTTATAAAAGCTTAAAAAACGTCGGTTTACGGTTGTTTTGGTAGATTTCATAACTAGCGTTAAGGAGATAATTTAATTAAAGAAATTAATCTATTACCTATTGAAGGTTTTAACAAATAATAAAGTTAGTTATTAACCGGAATACGTCATGATATTGGAACACGTAAAGCCAAAACCACGATCGTGTTAGTACGGAAATATAAAGTTTAGTAGAATATAGTTATCGCCAAAGTTTGTTATATTTTAGTTTTAAATTTGTTTTTATTTTTCCAAAAAACTACAGTTATACGAGATTATTTACAGGACCTTCAAACAAATATACTAATTAGATCCATGTTACCTACCTACATATAAACACTACATTTAAAACCACATGTATGCGCAAAAGTAGACTTCGCTATGTTATTTAGTTCCGCTACTACACGCTAGATGGCGCTACCGTGATCAGTTTTAACAAGAAAATATTAAACTTAAGTTTGCCTAAGAATACAATTTAAACAACAATAAAAATATAAAAATCTTATTTAAAGGTTATAAAACAAATAAATACTGTTTGATATTTGTTTCAAAGTCTAATTAACCTGCTGTGTAATCTAATTAGACGCATTGAGCTGTGATTAATTGCACACTAACCGGCAGGTTCAATTTTATAATTAGCACGTTTTCATTTACTTAATGACCAAGCAGCAACTGTATACATTGTTTTATACCTACGAACAAAGCAAACAAACAGCCTATTATAAGCCAACCTGTATTTGTCACTATGCCTGAGAACCTGGATTCTCACACAGTAACGGAAAGAGCGTTAATCAAGCCACTTGTCTTATCAAACACAAAAAAAGTACAACCATAAAATGTGAGCTAAAAATGAACAAAACTCAGCATAACAATATCAAAATAACTTCAAATCACGGTACAAAATACGTATTCAAGCGTTCAAACTATCGAGTTAGTTGCGATGTTATCGAACGATAAAAACTATAAAAGTCACCCCAAAATAAATCACCTATCAGTAATGATACCGCAAAACAACCAGAATTTACATTAACTAAGCGGGAGGACGATTTAAAAAAAGGGCGGACGGGTTAAGCTGCTTGCTCACTGTACAAGTTAAGTAACAAGTTTAATATAATAATAATAATATCTTAAGACAGCTCACACACGGCCATCTGATCCCACACTAGGCAGAGCCTGTATTATGGCAACCAGACAACTGATAAGCATACTTATATATTTCTAAATACATACATATTATAGATAAATTACATGATGATGAGCACGATCATTTATTCTGAAGATACAGAACAAATGATCGTGTTCATCACACACAGATTTGTCCTGCGTGGGAATCGAACCCAAGACCTCTAGTTTAGCAGTCAGGGTCACTAACAACTAGACCAACAGGCCCGTCAAAGATTATAAAACAAAATTATTTCATCAAGAATTAAACTAACCGAATATCCAGTTTAAGTGTGGTTCTAAAGAATAGGCCAGGACTATTACACAGGAGATAACACGCATTAAGAAAACGTTATTAACCTACAAATACTAAAACGCAACTTTACTTTAAGACGTTCTTAAGTGGCTATCTGTCGCTACTTTACACTTTAAAATGACAGAGACAGCATGAGACTTAATTGCGACTTAAAACTGACTGACGTTTTAGTACTCGACCAAAAGGAACTTTTTTCTTTAAGTATTTCAGTTGGATAGGACAGTGTCGATATTTGATGCTGTTTTTTTAAACCACGTCCAATGGGCTAGTGGCTCATCTGATGGTAGGTATGTGAGCATCGCTGCTCATAAACGTTTCTTACACCAGATGCCTTATATCTACGAAGCTGGCCTTAAAATTGATTTAGTCCAATATAAAACAAAGAATACCTTTGCCTCCTTTTTTGGATAAAAGTAGCGCTAGTGTCAAGTTTGTGGTTTTGATATGTGATATACCGAAGTGAGTGGCTTTGAAATGGTATGGATATGTTAAAACCATGGAAATTACATCTCATAAGATGTGAAGACTCTAATTCGGAACGTAACGTAGGTAAAATTTACCATTACATAGTTATTACGCGTGGATGTCGGTTATGACGGCAAAAAGTAGCCTATCTCAGCATCCAGACTATCTGAGTACCAAATTTCATTTTAATCGGTTCAGTAGTTTTGGCGTGAAAGCGCGAAAGACAGACAGACAGAGTTACTTTCGCATTTATAATATTAGTAAGGATTTTGCCCCACAAAACCGTCACGGTTTGACTGTGATGTTGAACCTTCTAACAGGCCAGGATTTTTAACAATTAAAACTAAAATGATTTCTACAATATTTTCCAACACCAAGTGTACAAACACCTTAATTCTCTAACCAAACGTTTAAACCAGAGTCACGAACCAAATAATGCCAACCTCCCATCACATTAATAGATTGACGTGCTCAAAACTGTAAAATTACCATTCCGAATGCGATTCAACAAAGAAAAACCTTTAAAAAATTGACAGCGGGTGTCCTTTTTACTGTCGACGGGTTCCGTGACGTTTTCACTGATAGATATCAACGTATATTTTTTAGTTACACTTTTTGATAAAGTTTATTGAGAAAATTTTAGTGGCAACTGCTATGTGCAAATACAGCTAGTGAAACCAATGGTAAAAGCTTAGTATTTTGTGAATTCATGTTTTAATTACCTATGTCAATTTTTTGCAAGAAACAACAGTAAGATATTTCTAATAATATAATATATCAACATAAGTTAAGTTAATAACTATGTTTATATGATTGTTTTCCAATCAAGTTTTGACATATTTCTCTTTTGATGCTTCTTATAAAGATATATAATGGGGTGTGGTTCTAATAATAATTAATTAATTGATTTATCGAAAAGTCTTATGATCGGAAAGTCTAGCATGTAGTGACACTTATAAAAAGCTTCATAATATTTGTACAAAAAGCAGGTCTTTAAGGGCACACCTTTCTAACTATGTACTTATTTAGGAAACTATAGGCATACATAATTTTGTAAGTAAGGGTGTGCTTTTATTTTCGACAGATGAAAAGTTCCTACGAGATTTTATACGACAATATTATTTCATACAAAACTATCTACTATAAAACTATTTATATACTATGTAACAATAGGTTAAGGTAATTAATAAAATTAGGTATCTAATCAACAAAGGCAAATAAAATTAAACCGTTGACAATTTAACTATAGACTATTATGAAATATATGACTAATGTATAATAACATTAACCGTGGATGACATCAACTATAAATATGTATGACAGGCCTCAAAGGGACCTCATCGAACGGTCCCTAAAAAAAACAAATGGTCCCGTTGGAACGAACGATTAGCCACAAACGCAAACACGGAACCATCACATGGACATAATTTTAATGAGTTGTGAACGAAACGATGTAAGGGCAAGGCAACTAAATGAGCA
Organism: Diachrysia chrysitis; assembly: GCA_932294365.1. Taxonomy (NCBI): domain Eukaryota; kingdom Metazoa; phylum Arthropoda; class Insecta; order Lepidoptera; family Noctuidae; genus Diachrysia; species Diachrysia chrysitis. The sequence goes on along the minus strand of OW028660.1, from coordinate 2,848,198 downwards.
GCTTTTTTATGGAAATAGTAAAAAATAAGGGTTCTAACGCTTTTAAATATCGTCTCGCGTGTCTTCTACTTAAAAGTAAAGATACTTATTTCAAATATATTTCTTTTACGGCAGTTTTAAGGTAAAAAATAATTTGTAACAACGTAACACAAAGCTTATTTTGTTGGCCTTAAAGTACCCATATAAGGAGTCCAAGAAATCCAAAGAGAAAGGTAGTAACCAAATAAATAGTGTAGAAAAAGATTTTCGTCTAAATAGCTTTTTTTGCATTACTTTTTGGATTGATGGAAAGCGCAGACTACTGAAAGACCGAATTATATGGAACGACATGGAAGAGGCCATCGAGCAGTGTACTGGTAGGTATAGGCGGAGTCTTTTAACTTTTGATATCGAACTAGTGGTTTTAGTCAGTCGATGAGTAATAAGGCATGAGGCGATGAAAGTTGCTAAACTTTTTAAACTGTTCAAAAAAACATAAACTGTTTGATACCACTATAGGTGTCTATACTTCATTCTTAGCCGATGAAGGCATCACGTTACTTATATTTAAGCTATAGGGCTGCGTACATTTTTTATTTATTTATACGTCACATAGATTATGACAAAATATTATACAGTGAATGGAAATGTCGTGTGACGTTACTTGTAGCTACAATTTTACCAACACGTGACGTCACAAGCCCCCACGCTTGAACTTTGTTATTTTTCATTAATATGATAAAAGAAGTTTTTTTTATCTATCTGGTAGACTAAATAGATATTTCCTTTTTATAGCCATTCCGCATCCCTATTCGACATTTCTTATATTCTGTATCTCTGCATTTGATATAATTTATGTAGGTATAACGACGGAAAACTTATTAAAAAGGCGTTGTATTACAAGGTACTATTTGCTTACAATGTGCGTATTATCCACATACCACCAATTCGTTATGTCTTTGGTATTAGCTGTGAATAAAAGTAAGTTTAGTAGGTACTAACCCTACAAGCATTTTGTGCTACACTAACATAACACTATGGCACAGTGCCCGATACACCCAGATTTATGGCGCTCTTACTCATATCTAGTGTAATGTCCTCATTCACATCAAACACGTAGATTTACATAGTTTTTATTTGTACGCTTAGTGGCAGTAAAACGGCTAATATCGTGGAATAGATAGAGAAAAATCTTGTGCACCGACCCCGAATAAATTGGCAAAATAGCAGAAAGAAGAAGAAGAATTGGAGGTTTCATGTATTCTAGTAGTTAGTGTTGGTTAATCACTCACAAATGTGGAGTGTTGAAAATGGATAAAGTTAGGAATAAAAAAATAAAAAGAGTATATTAGAGGAAGTTTGAAAGTGGCACCAGTAATAGCAAAAACTGAAAGGAAAACACTTAAGATGGTATGGGCATGTAATGAGGAGGGATGAAATGTATGTGAATAAAAGAGTGATGAATTTGGATGTGGAGAGCTAGAGAGGAAGAGGAAGGTTGAACAAAATGTGGATCGAATGCGTGAGAGATGATATAAGGGAAAAATCTGTGAATGACAGTATGACGGCTAATAGAGTGGAATGGAAGGTGAAAACATTGTGCGCCGACCACAAATAAATTAGGAAAAGGGCAGGAAAAAGAAGAAGTGTAGGATTATCACTCCATTTCGTATATGTAATTTTTAAGCATGAAAGTACTGGAGTAATTAATAAAACACAATGCCTTTAAATATCGGGATAACTTCAAACAAATCAAGCATTAGAAGTTCGTGAGATCCAACACGTAGTCACCTTATTGAAAAGATTTTTTCTAAAGTGATTTGGGACAGTGGACCATACACACCTCATAGGTACTTGAAGAATGAAAAAGAAATAAACAGCCACAGTTATTTTTAACCTTAAAGTCCATATCTTTTGTTTTTTTGAAGAGGTCTACCGCAGTTAGCCTTGGCGCAGGCTTTGACTGCTTCACCGGACTTCGGCCATTATTTATTGGATCCAGGTTCAATTTAAGCGCACTTACAAACCATCAAGCACTCGAACGTCGAAGCCTCATCCTCCATATTTTTAAACACACTATACATAGATAAAGATCGAACCTCAAAGATTACATTTTACAGCTATCGATAAATTCAATGGAGAATCGAAGGCAAGGGAGACCAGGGAAATTTATAACGGAAGCTACATAAAATAGTATCGAATGTTGCCATCGGTAGGTAATCGGAGGATTTTTATTTTTATTCAACGGTTCACAAAGTAAATGACTGTTTAAATATTCAAAATTTGCCTACCCCTTTTATTGTCACGGCACGGAGGGACTTTCATGAGCGACAAAACTATGGAGAGGGTACACGACTGGTGATAGTGCGACGATTGAAACTCGACATTGCTGTTGATCAAAAATCAAATATAATTAGATTTACCGTAAGTTAAATCCAACCAAGATCAAGAATCAATCCAATCCATAAAGGATTGGATTGATTCTTGATCTTGGACTGGATGCTAAAGACTTCTGTCTTTAGCTTCCAGCCATAACATTCTTATTATGGCTCAACTTAGGGACAGTGATAGAGGATAGAGGATAGTGTTAGTTGTTGGGTTGATTTAATCTTGGTCTGCACATTGTTAGGGATGAGTAAGTTTAAATGTTTATGTACAACACCTAAAAATACATCCACAAATTATTCATTCCTGTCTTACGAGGCTTTTTGAAGATATGGCTTGATGTAAAATGTGCCACATTACATCAAGCTATATGTTAGACATGTATTATACTTGTGTGACTTATGGCTGATTTGTCCATAGCCAGGCTATTTTTTATTTGGGGAATAAAATTGATGTCTGGCCGATTTTGTATGGAATAACTGTCTAAAATTCTAAATTATGCCTCGGATAAAACTAACTGGCGTTGGATTTGTTACTAAAAAATGTTGAAAGCTACTGAAAAATGGCAATTTGGTATGGGCGCTCTCTCTTTATAAAAAATCCAAACACTTTTATACAAAAACAACCATAAAATGAAATTCTTAAATAAAAAATATCAGCAAAACTGTTAACTTTCGGAACATATTTGTATTAGCGCACATGTATTGGTCGCATCATGTTCACCCCGTATTTATCGTCGGCCCATCCGCGATATGGTTCGGCCTGGAAAAACGCTGTGTTTCGACATACACCATTAACATACGGACCGACACCGACACGACTGTAATGGGATGTTTCAGTCCCATATCTTTACATAGCATTATCACAGAAAACTACCTTTTTACGCTTGCGAGAAACAAATAAAATAAAGCCTGAAGAAGACATACGATGATACTTGCTTTTAATAGTCTTCATATAACTTTATAATATGTTATTATATATTTATTTGTATGACATATTCCACTTAGTCGACTACACACCTGTCTTGCAGTCTTATTGGGTTTGCAAACACGATGGTCCTCGTTCAAACTAGAAGTCAAACGTCACATTAAAATGACACTTTCTATCGTGCAAGGCACATCGGCTAAATATGTATCATCATTGTTTTAATAATTACCGTTAGACTTGAATAGTACATTTTTTATTTAATATCAGCCACTGTTAACTTTGAGAGAAGCTTTTACTACTTTACGGGCCTAAACTTGTATAGATAGAGCACTACTGCTAGGAATAGACCATCTTTTGGTCATGAAACTGTCATCCTTTTTTTTCCAGTCGCACCCATCACATTCACTCGGTTTTTTTTTGATCCGCCTCTACAACATAGTTACAATGCCACTATCGAAAATTCTGTACACAATTTTCTTTTGACAAAATAAATTTTGTTTCTTTTAATAATGTTTATAAAAGCTGCAATGAATTTCGAGATAAAATACTAGGCAGTAGGGAATCAATCCTCATGTCGTTCACTCATTAGTTGTGCCTTGCAGACTTGCAGACCTGCTTGACGTTTGAGTGGGTGATTATTTATGCAGTACTTTATAATTGATTTAAGTTTAAATTCACATACTACCAAGCCTATTTGACTAGTGGCTCTACAACATGAAGTAGGTACCTACATACATTTTTATTTAGTTGTAAAAATATCTGCTAATATCTTGGAAACAAGGCCTAATAAAAACTTCAACAACACTTAAACCAATAACATCGGATAACATCACTAGGTGGCGCTAGTCATTGTAAATGAACAGCTTTTAAACCACCTGGCATTGAAACCTGTTCTAAGTCAGGATGAATAAAAATGAATACTTAAATACAACATCAAAGTATGAAAGATACTATATTTTATTTCCACAATACATGTATTGTTGATTGCTACAGTACCGTATAAAATATTCCCATACAAAGTACTACTTAGATAGCAGTAAAAGAGCTTTCAATGTAGGTTACTTGGCACTCTGCGCGGGTAATTGGTACTCCATGCTGGTAGCATTCACTATAGTAATTACAGGCACTTCGATCAATATCCTAGTCCTGCAGGCCCAACACCCCGCTATCGAACACCCGGAAACGAACGACACGCAGGGAATCATCCACCACGTATAAATTTCTATGCAAATGAACCGGCGAAGAGCGACGTCGTGGCAATAATCGGCCGGCGGCGTCGTAAATAAAGTTTACGACGCGACGACATCGGCGGCAACCCTAGCCGGGAATTAACGCGACGCGGGAGGTAACCGATGCTGGATTGATAAACCCGACGACGGCCGTAGGGCTGGCCCACGCCGAACACACGGAACACGATTATACACCACACCCACATTACGAATTTACGCATAAAGTCGTAAACTAACAATATTATGAACTTAAATATGGCACCTTAACGTTTTTATTCTGCGGCGGGCCCCGGCTCGCCTCGCTTCCCACCGGCTCGGCCCTCGATGTTCGCGATGCAAATTAGGCTAATTGACATTAAGATTGAGAGTAAGCAACTGCGGAGGCCGATTTATGCACGCGGCGGCATGAGGTGTGCTGGAATAGAGCGAGCTCTACCGACATCCCGGCAAACATTAAGATCGAGATTAAGCAAAAATATACCTGCCATATTGAGCATCCAGCGGATAGCTACGACTGGATTTTATTCGATGTAATCACATATTCGCTGCTATAAAGCTTCGATTACGTCATATACGAGTTTATTTATGTTGGCACCGGCATAAAAGGCCGCCTCGACACTGGGAAATATCGCGTACAATGTCATATTCTCATAAATATTTGAAGCGTCTGACATTGTAATCAATTACCTATTTAACAATAAAGTCCTAGAGAAAATTGTACCAACAATTTCGCAATAGAATAAAGAATATTTTCCATGTATTTACGAACCGGTCTGATAGAGTATAGAGTTCATTCGTGTGACAACGGTTCGGAGCGAACGCGTCGTAGATTCTGAATTCTAATTCAATTTAGCAAAAGGGTTGCTAGCAACGCGGAACGAAAAAACTGCGGGAAAAAGTAAAGGGAGAATACGGAGAAGGGAGAATCGAAATTCAAAGACATGTCTAGGGGCGGCGGCGTGTCACGGCGAGCGCCGGCTCGGGACGCGACGGTAATTGATGCGTTCTGGATTAAGATAGCTTTTTAGGTGTCGTCAAGTAAACGCTGTAGGGTGGAGGGATGTACAGCAAGATCCGTTAATACCGCAAACATCGACGTGATTGATGGCACAGAAACTCCTTTCTGATGCCATTAAAATACAAGACAGATAAACTGAACGAACGAGGGTATAAGTCATTGTGTTGTCATAATGCAGCCGGTGCCGAATTCATGGAACTGTCAAAACTTTTCCTTTTCCTTAGAGTTCCGTGTTTTAGTCCGAACTGAGGCAGCCGCGATTGAGCCGTCAAAAACGCTGACACGAAGAAAATTGGGCGCGAAATTTTCGTGACCAAAAATACCAGCGTGGAGTCTGTCGCCCGCCAAAACCATATGACTGGCGGTTGGCAGTTCTCACCAAACGTCTCGGGCCTTTTAAAATGTCAACTGAATTGTTTCCAACTTTAATCACTGCGATCCGACCAAACAGTTTTGTGTGAATTGGTATTTTTTACAAAAAATCTTGTTTCTAAGATTCATTCGGAGAGGTTAAGGTGCAAATGTTATATTTAGGTTACAATAACACCATTTGAAAATATGAAAGGTTAATCAAAGTAAGGTAGTTAGTTTGGTAGTGATATCGTTGCAAGAAACTTTTTCCTAGGACTCAAATTACAAACTATGTCTGAATGTAGGTACTGTAAAAATACAGTTAAAAAATTCATTCACGTGATTATCCATTTGCAGGACTACTTATTATTGTCATAATGTATGTCCATATTTATTGTTCTGTGTGTCACACCTAATTTAATCGTCACCTTGTATAGGTTAAACAAAAACAAAGCGATGTGAGCAGGGTAATATATTCTTGATACCTTTGACTGCATACAAATCAAATAATATTGGAGTGGTTACTTATACACGCAAATATATCCACAAATAGTCACGCTTGAAGTGGTTAGAAGGGACTAACTTATTCCAGGTGCTTCAATATGTTAATAATATATAACTCAATTGGTACTTTTTAGTCTTAATTTGTTAAAAATATTTACTTAAGTTGGAAGCGTCAGGGTAGCCCGCGAAATTCAATTTTTCTTAGCTTATCAAAATAGAGCCTGTAATTGAACGGCAAATTGCAAAAAACGTAAGATTTTCTGGATTTTTTTTTTTGGTTTGTGTTATCCTTAAGGCTACCTAAGTATTGGAATCGTGTGATGGTGTAGACACAGATAGTACTTAGGAAAATGTATTTAAAATGGTGCAAATTCAAACACAAGGCAAATCCTAACATATCATTTTTGAGGTTGTATGAACCTTCATTATAATAATATGCTGATTAGCGTCTACATCCCTATTATTATCTCCTGTTTTATAGGATGATAGGATATAATCTTGACGAAACATAAACTGCCTACCCCTTGGCTGAATAAAAGATTGACGATATTATAAACACATATACATAGTAGTTGCAAGTAAGAATATCCAACAGTTGAAATTGTTTAAACAACCATAAAAATAGTTGTTATAAAAACACGTGTTACCAACGCTAAGAACACAATAGAGTTGCCAAGCTATCACAAATATTCCGCTCACAAAATAGAAAAAAAGTTTTCACTATGTGTCTCTGACTTATTAATTTTAAATGGCGGTTATAATGGCGCGCACAATTGAATGATAACATCTCTTGTGACAACAAATATGTGTTAACATGGCTAGTGCAAAATAACCAACCCTACTTAATGAGCTATTAAGTATGAAACATCAATAAATTCATACCTGAACTGAATAAGTAATAAAACTGCCCATACAAATAGATAATGGGTAACTTCGACGCTCAAAGAAAAATAATGTAGAGTCCATCGTATGTAAATAAAAATAAATTACGAAAACCGACCTAATTCCTTTGAAGTAAACGAACTGTCAATGTCAAAGTGTGAGTACTGACAAGCGGTCGCATGTACCTTTAATTATAGGAAAAAAGGAGGTTTTATACAACCGTTTGTATTTTCTATTAGTAAATTATTGTAATGTGATGCAATTAGGCTGTAAAACTATTGAAGTTTTATTTCCAAGTTAATTTATGGCTAATGATTGTCAGTCATGCACCACATTTAACTTCTACCATAACTAACTGCCATACTATGAACGCAAATAAAAAAAATCACCTCAATCAATAACTTGAATTGACCGGTATATTTTGAAACGCCATCAGTCAAAAGACCAAAGACAAAGAACAGTTTGAGTTGGTTGACATCTGTCAAGATATAATTGATCAATTAAAATCATTGATTATATTTGAGCAGAACTTATAGCATTTAATACACCTGCTTCTCAATCATATCTAGATCTTATAGCCGACAATTTTATTTTAGCTTTGCTATCTTCGTTCCAGTATATTTTTCCTTGATGGCCCAATACTTAAGCACGACACGTCAAGTCGCACTTAAGTGTCATGCTGTCTCCGTTACTTTAAGGTGTAATTAAGTGATAATATATATAAAAGAACATCTTTAAATTAAGTTGCGTTTAGGTATTTAGGTACTCGCAATTATTGTAGACTTTTATTTACAAGTATGCGTATACCCATGAGCTTTTTAGATTGAATTACGACACATGCTCTGCGGGATTATTGGCTATCTCTGTTGGCAACTCAAGCGATGATCACTGAATACCAATAACGGTCAAAACGCAAATCCCTTACGGGCTAACGTCGGTAACCAACTAGGATGTAGCATATTTAGTTGGTCACGGTTGCAGTGATCATCGCTGAATTGTCAACCGAGATAGCCAATAAGCCCACTGATTTTGATCGTTTTATTTTAACTTTAATATTCGACCGCTGCGAAGGTGGTGTGATGATCTCGTCTTATATGCGGGGTCCACGTGGACAGCTGGCCTTTGCCCAGCAGTGGGACATAATTAAGGCTAACAAAAAATAACATTGATTAGACACCAATCGTGATGCATAATAATTCCAGCGATAGAATTTTAGATTAGAACTAAAATAGTTCATAATTGACAAAATGTTTTTAGCCTTGTGGTGTCAGCTTGCAATGTGGATGAAAAGAACACTGCTGGTTTACGTAACATTATAATGGTTAGAATTGTGATGGCTGTCTGCTTAAATGTCGCACTGCAGATGCATTTTCACGATTAAACTGCATAGTCATGAAAATACTTAAATATAATAAATATTTAGCTTGATGAACTAAGTATGGTCTTTCAAAAAGTTTTAGGATGTGATTATATTGGTACATTTTTGAAGTCTAATGATACGTTTTAATTTGAAAATCAAAGTGTGATTGAAAGAACCAGAAGTGAAATCAAAGACCAATAAATAATTAAAATCTACGTAATACTTCCTTAACCTTTGATTAATTTTCAAACAAATTAAAAGTAGATGAAAACAAGCCAAAAGTACCATGGCAGCAGAAATCGGAAAACATTACACAATAGTTGAACGACTTCCTCAAAATTCGATTTCGGAATCCAGTAGGTACCTATATTGTTTGAAGAGCTTAGTGTGATGTAACTCTTGACTTCAAAGGGGTATAGCCAAACATGGGTCCCAACAAAGTCGACGTACCTTGGTGAAATGTTATTCTAAAATCTAAATATATATAACTCAAAGGTGACTGACTGACATAGTGATCTATCAACGCACGGCCCAAACCACGGATCGGTCTGAAATTTGGCATGCAGGTAGATGTTATGACGTAGGCATCAGCTAATAAAGGATTTTGATCAATTCTACCCCCAAGGGGATAAAATAGGGGATGAAAGTTTGTATAAATCTTCTTAGATTTTCGACTGATTGAACTGAAATTAAAGATTGGAGCTACTATGATGAAGACGTCCGCTTATTTTGATGTAAAACTATACCTAATTAATAATAATACTTCTTAACGCGAGTGAAGCCGCGGGCAAAAGCTAGTCGTAGTCTAATTTTTTTGGTTCTATATTTAGAATTACAATATTCGGTATGCTAGAACTTAAAATATAGGAAATTTAATTGTTGATATTTTATGCTCTACCTTCAGTACCTAGAAATATAACGAGGACATCAAAAACTCCATGTACACTAATACAAATGCATTTCGTTAGCATACGCTGCTTCGATGTTCTATGTTTAGCCGACCTGGGCTGATTTGCTATCTCCAGTTGACAATCCAAGTGGTTTTCAATTGAAAAAATTACGGTAAAAACGCAATTTTAGTATTGTCTAACTTCGGTGACGTAGTAGATCTGGTTTGTCATCGACTTTAGACCGAATAATAAACGAAAATTGGGTTTTCAGTGTTGTTCATAAAGCGATTATCGCTTTAGTTGACAACCACGCAAATAACTCTCCTGAGCAACCGTATGACGATCATGATGTTATTTTTTTCATTGCTCTGGGTTTAATTTAATATCCAGAAATAAAACATGTCAGCCCTGAAGTCTTTTGAAAACTGAATTTAATTTCCTATATAGAAGAGAATGAAATATTTAGGCACATGCATTTTATATAGGGACTCAACTCCCTAGCTAAAATGGGTATTCTCCTTTCGACGACTTTCGTGTCGAAATATTTTAGTGTGGTAAAGTTGGAGTGTGCACAAGTTTCGGTGTAAGACTGCATTACCTGCAGTAAGGGTTGCGGGCGAACCGACTAAGTTTGCTATTGAACATTCGTGACAACGTTTTATGTGATTTGTATGGGAATATAGAAGACTTGTACGTTATTCTAAGTACCTACTTAATGATTGTTAAAATCGTAACTAGTTTGATAAATAGCTTCTTAATAACAACAAATGATGTATTATGTAATTTTCAGTATCAATATAAATTACTTGACAACAACAATTGCAGCCTCACAAGAGTACTGTATAGGTACCTATTAACAATCTAATTTTTTATTGACTGATGTTGATAATAGATATCTTTAAATATATAATATATTATCACTTATCTAATAATACGATAAATAAATAATTAGCATACCAAATATGCCTATAACTTTCATTAGATACCCTACATTGTGAACGTTATCAAATCCATTCTGACGTTTAACAAAAAATATAACTCTGAATTCTGTTGTTTATTATAAGTTGAGGGCAAGGTCGATTCAAGCTTGCAAAATTGCACAAATGCACTGTTACTAGGTAAATAAGTTGCTAAATTATCATCAAATAACGTCAAAATTCAATTTCAACAGAAAAGAAAATTAGCTACGACAAAGTAATGATTCGAAAAAAGTTTTGTAACTTAATTGAAAAAAAAGTCTAGCAGTCCTAGTTCAAATAGAGAAAGCAACAATGTTGCCTCATTAAAAATATCCTTGACATCCCAATTCAACACGAGAATGACATCTAAAAATATCAGGTACGTCTGAATTCGAAACGCGATCGCATGCAACAAATGCATTCAGTATCGGGAAAGCGCAATTTTCATGTTAGGCTGTTTGATACAGTCGTGCGACAGTCAGCCATGATTTATTTGCGCGCTCCGGCCTACAAGACTTTGGGGCACGCAAACACTTGTGATCAATTGTCGCTTTTTACCGTATTATATAGTTTCATATTTGGCAAGTTAGGGTGGTATGACACTGGTCTTTCTTGTACGATTCCTCCGGTTTCTGATCGTTGATTAATTTGTTCTGTTGTCAAATCAATTGATCACGACTCTCCCGGTCTCTACCGGCAGAGTCTAGCGTATCTTTAATTTAAGAGTTTGGATTTTTTAGGTTGGGCCGACGTTGTTGATTAAGGTGCTTCTACACCGCAGTTACGTTTTGTGGAACAACGTTTCCAAGTGTTATTGAGTTTGGTACTGACCGACAGCAAAAAGTTATATATTGTGAGTGTATGTTGCCGTGTAAGTAAACATTACACAATGTTGAAAAACTTTTCAAAATAGTCAATTTATGTCATTGACGGTATGGACATAATAATATAATAGGATAAGTACCATTGATCAAAAAGTAACAAGTGGCTACAAAACTTGCAGATAGTTAACGAATGTTACCGTGTTGCTGTTTCTCCTCTAACGTGGATGCCCCATAAAAGACTTACGAAACCCAACTTTATTTTTTTGGAATAAAAGTGGTGTAAGTATATTTCTTTCAATGTTTCCACTGATGTGTGGTCACCTGATTTTGTACAATAAACTCTACTTATTAGAATTCCATAGGATAGTGATGGCACGCGGTATTTAATAAAGAAATATATAATCTTGAATGAAGAAAGATATAATCTTGAATGAAGGAAGATATAATCTTGAATCAAGATTTCTGAAATCGATTGAGTTATTCCACTCCATTGCCAGCCACACACATATGATAAAGATACGACAAAGAAATCTGACTAACAGCATGCCACCCGAATGTTACCTGAAGCACTTGCAAAAGTTTTGACTGAGTGATAGTTTTTGCTCCGGAGCTTTTCTTTTTACGAACACTACAACTTCCTATGTTTCGTAATTCGAAATCGAGACACTTCTATAGCTGGCCTGAAGGCAGAGAAACAAAATTTAAGAGAGAAACAGTTGTTTTTAAACTTTGTTTTTTTCCCCTTTATAATCAACTAGCTGTCCCCCGCGACTTTGTTCGCGTGTTTTAGTTTCAACGGTTTTTAATTTTTGCAACATTTTTCATTTATGCGCCGCTCCTATTGGTCGTAGCGTGATGTTATATAGCCTATTGCCTTCCTCACTAAACGGACTATCCAATACAAAAAGATTTTATCAATTCGAACCAGTAGTTCCTGAGATTAGCGCGTTCAAACAAACAAACAAACAAACAAACTCTTCAGCTTTATAATATTAGTATAGATTATAGTGTTTTTAAATTTTTGTGCGTATTGATGTTATTTCGTTTAAAAAAACATCAACTTTATGCAAGTGTATATAAAGTTCATTTTAGAACGACTATTACTATTGAAAAACTTTAATAAAATATGGCGTTGTAGCGCAAACTGAACCTAACATGTGAAGACTAGCGGTACCCCGCGGTTCCACACGAGTTATTAGTCCTCGTTCACGACTATTTCAGTTATTAAGTTCTTCTGCTACTCGGGTTGGAGCCAAATCCAAAAAATCAAAGATGATAAATACCGGTCCATCCGCTCTTGAGTTATAAATGGTGTAACTAATCCGACTTTCTTTTATATATTATTTAGATTACAGTTGTTTTTCCAAATACTCGTTTTTGTTTACATATTTGGCACAACATTGCAAACGCAGTATACAGAACCCTCCTTAAAAGCTTCTCAACTGAATTGTAAGTCACTATTTAAAAACCTTGTTAAATTTGCTTCACTGGGACTAGTTTATATTCTTTAATGGGCCTGTTTCCTATATTTTTTTTAATGTCCGTCTTGTAGATTCATGAACTTTATTGGACACGTATTTTTTATTTTTTCCTGCAAACAAAAAATGATCAAAATACAGAGAACTGAAGTTACGCGTGACGTCACTCCTCGCTACGATTTTTAGCGAGGCGTAGCATCATAAGCCCCCACTCCGAAACTTTAAAGCGGTGTATCTTTGTATTTTTTTATTGTTTTGATAAAAGAAAAAATACGTGTCCAATATTTTTTTATTATCTAACTGACGGACTAAATAGATTTTAACTTTTCATACCCAGGAAACATCCCTATTATGCTACTCGTCTCTTCTGTTGTCTTACAAATAGCAACTTTTGTCTGCAATGTTATTCATGTCTATTGTTGGACCATTTTTGTAAGTAGTCACTAAAATGAGTTTAGTGCAGTAAAGGAGAAAATGTCCACAACTAATTAAAAAAAAAAATCATTGTTGAGCTATCATTATGTGTAGGTGATTAATATGTTGGGATTTATTATTATTATATTAATATACACTTACTTTCTTCATGCTGCTGCCAAGCGAGTGCTCCGCACAGAAGAGCCAAGGTCTTCCCCGATCCTGTTGGACTCTCGAGTATACAGTTTTCTCCTTTCTTGATGCCCGTTATTATCTAAAATGAAACATAACATATTTAAAAAACATAGTTATGTATTTTCAGTTGTTTTTATATTTACTTATACTTATATTTTAATGTTGTCAGCACGGATAACCAAGTAGGTATTATATATAGGTCACCATGCAGATTACTACTGTGCTCAAATAGGACAAGCATTTGTGTGATCCACAAATGTTTGTTTCAAGTCTGTGAGTTCTTTATGCATGTGATTTGAATATTTGAAAAATGCAAGGACTAAGAGTAAAGTGTAAAAATCATTGAAGGACATAGGGGAATTGTTGGAAATCATCAATAAGTGTAGGAAACAAGAGACTAGAAAATCATTGCCATAAGATAACAGATGTGTTTAAATAAATAAAAAAGCATTTTATCTAAATGTGGTATCTTCTAAAGCTAAAACAAAACAAATGATAGTTGGCAATTTGTTTTATTTATAGCTTTAAAATAATAATATTAAAATCTTGGAGCATCTCACAAACGGCAATTTAATCCAAAACTGAGAAGAGTCTGTATTATGGCAATTAGACAACTAATAAACATTCTGATATATTCCTAACATACCCAGACACAGAATAAACAATTGTGCCTATTACATCAAACCCACAACCACTGGTAGCAGTCAGCGCCACTAAGACCAACAGGCCATTTGGTAAGCAGTTTGGTCATATAGAGATTGGTGTTGAACTTAAATATTAATTAATTGTTTTTCAACTATTTTCATAAATGATAATACTTGATAACCACTGTCTAATAAGAAGTATATATAAGTTATAAAGTTTACTTTAAACTATAGTTTTTAAAGTTATATATAGTAGTTGTAACGGTTGAGAAGAAATAAATTACCTTTGACATCAAGGCCACCTGACTGCCATAAGGATTGACCGGCAGCCTAACATTCACACCTTCTATCATCCTATTAAACACTGCTTTTGGTCCTTCAACAGGTGCTACTCTCCTCTCTACAGGTTTTACAGCAAAAAAACTTTTGATAGTGGACCTCTTTTGCTCATTCTTTTTGGTATTCCCATTACTATTTGGTCCTTTCGATGAAAATAATGACTTTATTGCTTTGTTTCTTTGAACTAACACTTCCGGGAGGTCTTCGTCATCCGATATATTATTATTATCAGGAATTTCTGTCAACTCGTCCACCCCATCCAATAATGACATTTGAGCTTCTTCATCACTACTTATTGACACTATATCGTTTTTCGAATCATCCAGAATATGTTTGGAATAACCTGGACCACTAAAGCTATCATCATCGTCAGATATTTCAATGTTTGCAGACATAATCGAACAACACACTAAAACTAGCTAAAATTAGTTCCCGCGCTTTATTTGCACACTTTTAATAGACTTTGTAACAGTATCAGACCATTATTTATACACTCTCACTCATATGCAGACTTGATTATTATGAGTTTTTACCGGTAATACCTAAGAATAGGAAATAAATAATCACTAAACAATGCAAACACGATTCTACACAAATATAAACAAACAGCTGAGCCGAAAACCGATTGTCAATGTCACTGTCAAAAGCAGCGTTCCATAAAACGCTTGAATATTTTAAACATTATGAAGCTTAGACAAAAATATAGCGATAACAATTTGAAAGAATTTGAATAATAAAAAAAGGAGATAAATCATTGATGGTTAAAATTCAAACTAAAACTGAAACAATGCGTTCCTGTGAGATGATACAGAATTATAAAGACTAAAAATGTACATCGGATTTTCTATTTTATTTGCGCTATTGATAAACAACAACTTATTTAATTATTTATTTATTAACCGTTGTAGTTTGATTTTTTATGCTAACGGACTAAATTTAACGGTAGCGTTTTAAATGCTCTAAGGGTAAGGTAACTATTATAATACAAATAATATTAAATTAGTTTCCTCCACATAGTCATTTTTAAGCAATTAGGTCTATAGGTTTATTGTAAAGAAACCTTTGTTAATCTTGCGTAAAACTAATGTGGAAATGTGCGATAGAAACATAGATGTAATATAGCTATGGGTACAGATAACTACAAGCCATGTTGAAAAAATCATTTGTTTAAAAAACCGTACTAACAATAAATGGAAAGAGTGAAAACACGGGTAAGATAATTTCGCTCATAAAAGCTGTCTACAGCAATCCTGTTAATAAAAAGGTTCCTGTAAACACTCTTCGATATATTATTTTGTAGCAGGTTTTTCGTGGGTTCGCACGCGTGAATGTCGGTTATCGCGGAAAAAAGTAGCCTATGTCCTTTCTCAGACTATCTGTGTACCAAATTTCATTTAAATCGGTTCAGTAGTTATGGCGTGAAAGCGCGACAGACAGGCAGAGTTACTTTAACAGTTATAATATTAGTAAGGATTCTAATGCTTAGTAGGTAAATCAAGAAACAATTTCGGGAACACAAACTTAATTTATTTTTATATTTCTCTTACAAAATAGTGACGGCGTTAACAACATTATTTGCATTTCTTTCTTCTTTTTGGGATTGCTGACAGGCACATCTGTAAATAGAAAATAGAACTCTTGCAATAAAGTAAGAAAAGGCGAAAATCGCAGAATGCTCCAGTGATTTAGATTGATTTTTAATTCAATCAATGTTTTCTTTATTTGAGTAGGTTTGTACACTAGCAGCGCCCCACGGTTTAGCCGCGTAGGTCCCGTTCTTATGGACTTGACGAGGTAAACACTATCCTATGTGGTAATTAAAGTTGTAAACAATTCGTGGGTTAAATTTTGCTCAAATACGAGAAGGCGTTTTTGCGTGAAAAAATAACATTTATTATACCTAAGTAAGAAGCACGTGTGGTGCAGCCTCACCTCTTCTGAATATTAAGAAATCCACAAAAAAATGTGGGCTGTAGATACCTAACTAAACTTTTTCATTTTCAGGACATTTATTTGACTCATGTTAAATTTCTTTAAAGATTTAAAAAAGGCTATAATTAATAGGAGACTTACATGATTATTGCAGAACGATTGAATATTCATCTTTCCTGCGTCGCTTACTTTTCTATCAGCGAATTATTTTGTTTTTCACCCTTAGTGCTTTTGTGGCTGTGGAGTCATAAAAATGTATGAAAATAAAGAAAACGCTACTGCCCAACCTAACCAGCACATTTTGTTAAGAAAATAGTATTTTTTTGCCTTTTGTAATTTTTTTTTTTGCATTTATTTAGGTAACGTTGGTCTAAAAACACATTATTGACAGATATGACTTTGCAGATTGTTTTTTTTTAATTGTCAAATTATAAAGGCATTTTGTTTGTTTTTTGGGTTGTTGTTGATAAAAGTAGTTCGTTGTATTATCTATCCTTTTTTCTTGAACTTTGTTTGTTGATTTTTTTTGTATCTTAATAACTTTCGTGAGGAGTATTCGTAGTTATTTAGAATAACGTCAAATATTCTAAATAATTTATTTGTTATCGTTTGACGTAAACTGTACTCAGTAAAAATACTCTCTCTAGGCTGAAATAGATTCTGTTGAAACTAAACTTAATTTAACTGAATGTCTCTAGCACAGAACATACGGTATCCAATTATTAAATACTACTAACGGAGGTCTCTAGCAATTACGAATATTAAATCTTACATTTTATCTAATATATATTGTATAGCTGTCGAGACGTTAATAAAAATGCATAAATGTATTTTATTGTTCACCCACCATTAACGCTCTCGGTATTAGTCAAAATGTCTGGCTGTATGGAGTGTTGCTGTTGCCATCGGTGAACTCCCGCCAAAATTTCGGCGCCATTACACGAATGAGTTGTCAGTGAAGGTTATGGTGCGTTATAATTTGGTTTATAACCCGACACTACGCTGTTTAGGCAGTGCAATTAGTGAATATGTCACGTTCCTTCATTTTAATTTGTTTTCCTTTGATATGAAATCAATAAAAGTACTTATGTTGCTTAGTAAAGTATATCCAGTGTATCTACAAATCAATGTATTTTACTCGTTGATGGTGCGTATAGTGAGATTAATACTAGTGACATAATAAACAAAATGGTGAACCATATGTAGGGTAGTAAAAATAAGTGCTTTTACCAATTAGATCAAAGCAGTATCTAAGAATTTGTTTTGAAACTCTCTCTGTTCTCACTCGAAGTAGTACTTAGTACTTAGTAGTACTTAGTACTTTTGGCACTTTCGGTCATTTTTAATTAGGTATCTAATCGTAGATGAATAGATGATTTTACTTACTAAAGATCAAATATTTGACTTAGGCATCATGCAAATGTTCTCTACAATATTTACTACCTCCTAAAAATCTTAATTTATTTATTAATTTTTCAACTCTTTTCATCTATAGATCAAAAATGTGTATCACTTTAACGCAATAAAATAATAAACGCATAAACAACGTTAACTAAAGTATGCAAGGGATGGCACCCTATTTTTCGGGCCATTCAACAGTTTATGTTCGCATTTTAATATGGCTCCTACAAATTGGTATCTGACATAAACTACAGAGTGAAGACGCAGGACTCCCCTAGTCTTTGGATGTGATCATATTAGTATGCTTGGGTTTGTTGCCTTTTGTGCAGTGACAATATTGTTTTTGTTGTTTCAAAGATTTTTTTTAAATGTAGAAGTTGCATGTAGTAACTTTTTACTTTCCAGTAAATTGAAATAGTTGAAGAGAAAATCTCGGCAGCAGTATTTTTATTCAGTATGTAGCTAATGATTATGTTATTAATTATGTTGTTACTGTAGTCGGCTATTGCGGATACCTTGGCTAGCGTTTCGAATCAATGCCTCGATTTTGAAAGTACTAAAAAGTTGTGGAGGGATCAGAGTAGAGATGTGATTAAAAGTTAAAAAAAAATAATTGTTAAAAATTAATTGTTAATTAAATATAACGTGTTAAGTTAAATGTTAAAAATATAACGGATAACGTTTATCAGTTTCGGTAACAAGGGTAACGTTTACGTTAATTTAGTTCTTTAGATTGTTAATTTTGAAAGCCTGTTGTTAGTTAAAAGTTAAGTATTTTTAATCTGTTGCCGAATATAATATCGAGAACTAACTATAAATAATATACTATCTTAATCAAAAATAGTTTTTATTTGTAATAAGTAAAAATAACATACTTTTGTCATTTAAAACAATTTACAGTTTATTGGCGTTTAGAAACATTAGCTGCGTGACCGTTTGCTATTGAACAATATGAAACATTAAAAGTTATATTTATTTTAGCATCAATAACAAAACGTATCCTTAGCGACTTATGACTCAAAGTTCTTTAAATCAACTCGCGACAAGATGTTAAAAGTTATTTTTGTTATGCCAAGCAATTTAAGTCTTATAATTTAAGAAATCAAGACGTAATAATGATCACTATTGCTTGCTGTTATTGACAACGCCATCTAACATTTAACGTCATAAACTCTTACTAAGTGTAAGTGGCGCCGATTAAATAAAACTCTCGACTTATTTTGTTGTGCCTACGAACTGCGTTATAACTTTTAACGATTATGTCAAAATTATTTATTGATGTTAATAGTTAAAAAAAAATAATGTGTTAAATTAAACGTTTAAACTTTTAATCCTCACCTCTAGATCAGAGTATCGATTGCGCAACTACGAATCCTCAAATCTTTTGCATGTATCGTTCTGAACCAAAACTCGATGGAACGACTCGTTATTAATAAAATAATTAAAAGCTTTATCATTATCTTTCATAGTTCAATGTTCCGGTAACGGTGGAGTGGAGACGCATTGCCAGGACTGCATCACCCGGAACAGGCTGATGCATCATCTGAACGACTGAGGTGGAGGAGCCATCGTCTTATAGAATGCTGTACTTAATTCTCGTGGTATACATTAAGGAATATTCTATTTGTATACCTATTTAACCTGACATTGTAAACCTCCGCCAAACTACGAAAAACGTTAACTTGGCGGAAAGACTACGAATAATACTAACAAATTATAAGTCCCAGTTTACATAATCACCCTAAAACCCAGCCATAACATTGAATCACTGTCACAATAACGCCTTAACAGAGAGTCATCAGATACGGACCAGTTTAACTTCGGCCCAACAGTGGCGTCCCTCCCAATTATTGACATGCTTTATTACTCGTCCTATACACGCGCGCTTTTATCAACGTATGTCGCATACGCTCCAAACTATAACGAAAATAAACAACGAAAAAGAAACCTTAAGACACCGAAATAAGGGTTAATAAACTAGCAAGAATCCGATAGTGTTATTTCTACTTAATTTGATGGCAAAACTTTTGGTATCGAACTCATTTATACGTCTAAACATTATCAGTGAGGGTTCGCGCGGATTCGATGGCCAATGGGCCCTCAAGATTGATATCTCAAAGTAAACATGCCACTGTCTCTATTTGTATACGTTTTATGACATTTGGCGGACAATAATTTCGGCTTTGTTAATTTGATCGTTAATCTTATGTTGGGATGTTAAAAGTGCGATAAAATGATAAAATAACGATATAAAGTTTTGTATCGACACTTTCATGGGAGTTGTGAATTGTGGATAGTTCTAGGGTCTGTCGTTGTCTCAACCGGTGGACGTCCATAGCTGGATAAAGGGCTCCTGCATGAATTGTCAGGAATGTAGACAAATATTATATAACTAGCTGTTTCCCGCGGCTCAGCCCGCGTGGATGTCGGTTATCGCGTCAAAAAGTAGCCTAAGTTCTTTCTCAAGCTCTAGACTATCTGTGTACCAAATTTCATTTAAATCGGTTTAGTAGTTTTGGCGTGTAAGCGCGACAGACAGACAGACCGACAGACAGACAGAGTTACTTTCGCATTTATAATATTAGTAAGGATTATATTAAGGGCAACTATGGTACTAGTGCTCTCCTGCAGGCAGCTTGCATGCAAAAATATTAATATATGACTGTAAAAAAATTGATTGGTGTTTCTGAAACGGAGTGATGATGATGACGATTTCATGAAATATTGATACGATGTGCGCTCACCGCAGCGGCTGCGTGTGACCGCGTTCGTCCGCATTGACGTTCAATCACTCGATTCAGTTTGAGCGGCCGTGCGTTATAAATCGACTAAATCGGCTACCCTAGTCGACCGCTAGTGTACCGTGAACTCAACTAATTTCTTTGTTGTTAGACGCACGCATCGCGTTAGTAATCAGCAGATACTTTGTCACGTTCGAAAATACAATGTATTCTAAACATGTTCTTTTTGCAAATAAAATGTGTTCGTTTTTAGGGTTCCGTACCTCAGAAGGACGGAACCCTTATAGGATCACTTTGTTGTCCGTCTGTCTGTCTGTAAAGACCTATTATCTCGGTAACGCGTGGAGGTATCGAGTTGAAATTAAACCATATACTTAGGTCTACAGTTCCTTGAAGCTGTGAAAAAAGCTGCAAAGCTGAATGCTATTTATGCCGCAAAAAACGTAGATTTTGACACTCAAGGGAATCAAAATTTATAGGTTACTTCCCGTCGACCTAAAATCACGAAATTTGGCACAGTGCTAGGTCTAACGGTTAGTAAAGGGAAAAATCCGAAAATTGTGTATTTGTTATGTTTTGTAACATAAAAAATATGTTATTGCGGTTACGTACTTATATTTACAGTTGATAGTGTATTACACAACATATTTTCAATCGCGCAGTAAATTTTTGGAGCAGAATTAATCGAGACTTAAACTTTGTAATCCCACGGTGCGCGAGTCAGACTCGCACTTGTCCGATTTTAAATTGTGTTTTCTTAGTACAGCATGGGTCTTTTGTTTTTTTACTAACTAATTGTGCACATTGTCTAAAACGTTATTAGTAGGTCCCGACGAGGGATGATATTTAAAATTGCTATACAAATGATAAACGCAGTTGGGGAAGGTACAATAATATCCATTTTAGACGTTGACATCATCATAACCGAGCAACTACTCGATGATTGCGGTTTTTTAATATATTTATTATATTAATGGCTAATTGACATGTACCTAAGTAGTTAATTATTATGATGTAATGCCGTCAATTTATGTACGCTACCATCTTAAGGGTAATGAGTAATTTAAAACACCTGTTAAACATTTTCTTCAGAACGTAATAGTTAATAGAGACAATTGCCTGCTTTTTTATCTTACTAAGTAAGTATAAAATGTTTTTTAGGAAAATGCTACTGGCAGCAATATTTCTAGGCATCCTGATCTTATAAAAAACAATAGGTTGATTACTTACAATAAAAAAAAAGATCTTAGAATATCAATTTTCCTATGTTGCTATTAAAGAAATAGCTTGAAGACATACGCAAAAATAGAGGAAGTAAAAAAATAAATTTCAGAAGTATTTTTGAATGTCTTCGATTTATGAATTAGGTATTTAAAGTCAACACTTAGTTCTTTTGTTAAAATTTTTGTCTATTTGGACCCCCTAACGGAATCGAACGGAACTTGACCCCATACATTTTTAATTTTCTATTGTGTAAGTATTGTCCAGTCCCAGTC